>CM069861.1:44968541-47368541 GCA_036172795.1 Pelodytes ibericus
CCTGTAGTCTTTTACCCCTCCCCTTCCCCCTGTAGTCTTTACCCCCTCCCCCTGTAGTTCTCTTTCACCCCTCCCCCTGTAGTTCTTTCACCCCCTTCCCTTCCCCCTGTAGTTCTTTCACCCCCTTCCCTTCCCCTGTAGTGTCTTTCACCCCCTTCCCTTCCCCCTGTAGTGTCTTTCACCCCCTTCCCTTCCCCCTGTAGTGTCTTTCACCCCCTTCCCTTCCCCCTGTAGTGTCTTTCACCCCCTTCCCTTCCCCCTGTAGTGTCTTTCACCCCCTTCCCTTCCCCTGTAGTGTCTTTCACCCCCTTCCCTTCCCCTGTAGTGTCTTTCACCCCCTTCCCTTCCCCCTGTAGTGTCTTTCACCCCTTCCCTTCCCCCTGTAGTGTCTTTCACCCCTTCCCTTCCCCCTGTAGTGTCTTTCACCCCTTCCTTCCCCTGTAGTGTCTTTCACCCCTTCCCCCTGTAGTGTCTTTCACCCCCTTCCCTTCCCCCTGTAGTGTCTTTCACCCCCTTCCCTTCCCCTGTAGTGTCTTTCACCCTCCCTTCCCCTGTAGTGTCTTTCACCCCTTCCCCCTGTAGTGTCTTTCACCCCTTCCCCTGTAGTGTCTTTCACCCCCTCCCCCCTGTAGTGTCTTTCACCCCCTCCCCCTGTCGTGTCTTTCACCCCTCCCCCCTGTCGTGTCTTCCCCCTGTAGTGTCTTTCACCCCTCCCCCCTGTAGTGTCTTTCACCCCTCCCCCTGTAGTGTCTTTCACCCCTCCCCCCTGTAGTGTCTTTCACCCCTCTCCTTCGTCCTGTAGTGTCTTTCACCCCTCCCCCCTGTAGTGTCTTTCACCCCTCCCCCTGTAGTGTCTTTCACTCCTCCGTCCTGTAGTGTCTTTCACCCCTCCGTCCTGTAGTGTCTTTCACCCCTCCCCCCTGTAGTGTCTTTCACCCCTCTCCTTCGTCCTGTAGTGTCTTTCACCCCTCTCCTTCGTCCTGTAGTGTCTTTCACCCCTCTCCTTCGTCCTGTAGTGTCTTTCACCCCTCTCCTTCGTCCAGTAGTGTCTTTCACCCCTCTCCTTCGTCCAGTAGTGTCTTTCACCCCTCTCCTTCGTCCTGTAGTGTCTTTCACCCCTCTCCTTCGTCCTGTAGTGTCTTCCACCCCTCTCCTTCGTCCTGTAGTGTCTTTCACCCCTCTCCTTCGTCCTGTAGTGTCTTTCACCCCTCTCCTTCGTCCTGTAGTGTCTTTCACCCCTCTCCTTCGTCCTGTAGTGTCTTTCACCCCTCTCCTTCGTCCTGTAGTGTCTTTCACCCCTCTCCTTCGTCCTGTAGTGTCTTTCACCCCTCTCCTTCGTCCTGTAGTGTCTTTCACCCCTCTCCTTCGTCCTGTAGTGTCTTTCACCCCTCTCCTTCGTCCTGTAGTGTCTTTCACCCCTCTCCTTCGTCCTGTAGTGTCTTTCACCCCTCTCCTTCGTCCTGTAGTGTCTTTCACCCCTCTCCTTCGTCCTGTAGTGTCTTTCACCCCTCTCCTTCGTCCTGTAGTGTCTTTCACCCCTCTCCTTCGTCCTGTAGTGTCTTTCACCCCTCTCCTTCGTCCTGTAGTGTCTTTCACCCCTCTCCTTCGTCCTGTAGTGTCTTTCACCCCTCTCCTTCGTCCTGTAGTGTCTTTCACCCCTCTCCTTCGTCCTGTAGTGTCTTTCACCCCTCTCCTTCGTCCTGTAGTGTCTTTCACCCCTCTCCTTCGTCCTGTAGTGTCTTTCACCCCTCTCCTTCGTCCTGTAGTGTCTTTCACCCCTCTCCTTCGTCCTGTAGTGTCTTTCACCCCTCTCCTTCGTCCTGTAGTGTCTTTCACCCCTCTCCTTCGTCCTGTAGTGTCTTTCACCCCTCTCCTTCGTCCTGTAGTGTCTATGTCTCACTCACCTTGCTTCCTCTGCTCCCCATCCCGCCACCGGAACTGCTGCTGCAACATCCTGCGGCAGCAGGCGAACTTCTTAAAGCAGTGACGGCCGCCGAATTGCTTAAAGTGGCCCACCGCCTATTTAAGCAATTCGGCGGCCTTCACCGCTTTAAGAAATTTGTCTGCTGCTGCCGGTTGTTGCAGCAGCCGAACTCTTAAAGTGGCGGCCGCCGCCAATTCACTTTAACTGGCCAAGGTGGCCCCGGGGCAGGCGGCCCACCGGGATTTTTCCCGGTATCCCGGTGGGCCAGTCCGGCCCTGCTCCCTAGTGCTATAATATACTGGTAAATAGAGGAATCATAAAGGCACAGTAAGAAGTGGCACCTTATATAAATAAAAAACACACTAATAGTGCAATACAGTCAAAGAAACAATGTGACCACAATAATAGGTGGGTAATACACCCACAAACAGTAATGTGTAAATAAAACATTCAGGATTATAACTGGGATTCAAATGACGCTTTAATCTGTAGAAAGAATAAAAACAGCCATGGGCAGGACCAGAGGGGTGGTACACTGGAACCCCCGCTAGGGAAACACTTACAGGATGAAGTGTAACAGTGAGCATGTAAAATAAGTCTAAATCAAAGGGAAACAGCACAGGAAGGGGAAAAGGCTGCTGCGGGAGGACAGAAAAAAATGGCAAGCAGGAAGCAGAAGATAGTAGCAGTGTTGTGGAGCGATTCTGGCGTCTCAGCTCGTTTCGCCGGCTCTTCAGTCAAGGCTTCATCAGGAGAAATATTTGAGACATATGAGATACACATCGGCTTTACTCCAGACCAGCAGGACATATTTTTTAACCCTTGCTTCATTCAAGTAGGAAAGATTATCCAATGCAGCTGTTTGGGGCACTTTTCCAGCTCAGCTTCCTTTTTTACCTTAAATTTGAAATTCCTGTCTTAATTCCCTGCAATTCTCCCTTTTATGAGTAGACCCTATAGTTCTGCTTTTTCTAACTTTTAGAATCATTCAAGGAGCATTGCAAATGGACAATGACCTACCTTTGTTCATGCAAATTAGAAATAAATCATTTAAAAAAATGTATGCATTGAAGTATGAATATATATATATTATAAATATGTTCAAGTTACTCACCAATACCAAGTTACGTATATGATAACTATACTTGCTTTGCACAGAAGCCTGTAAAGAGCACACATCTGTAGGTTTTTACCCCCAGTTGTACAGCTAGGGGTTACCTTGTAAAACCAGTGTTTCTCTCTCCAACTGAACAATGTATACATCCAATGTGAGACGTTTACAATCAAATGGCGCAATTAAGCAGAGAAGCGAAACAGTCAATAAAGGTTAGCAATTAACACACAGCACTTGGTCAATGCTAAACCTTATTCATATGGAAATACGCCAAGAGCCAAAAACATTACTGTTGCTTTAGGGCAGAATTTGCACTGGGTTTAACAATGGCTCAATGATAAAAGGTGTTATCTCAACACTAGCTGTGATTCTGAATCTTTCACTTTAATAGGAATTATGTATACTTTGTTTATTTGTATTTATTTATTTAGAAAGTGTTTTACCAGGAAGAATACATTGAGATTTCTCTCGTTTTCAAGTATGTCCTGCTAATAACATGCTAATAAAAGGGATTTGTTAGTTATTTTCATTCAAATCTTTACACCACATAATCAAAGTTTGATTAAAAGCAATAAAGATAATAAAGAATTGTGTAAGACACAATTCCTAGATGTATGTATAGTTGAACATTTTAAGAAGATAGGAATAGACAGAATAGAATGAGCAAGTTAAGACCACATGAGGTCAGCCATATTTCTTTTCTAGCATACTACAGTGTAATATTTATTATCACAAACAAGAGTAAGTAAGTAAATCACTTGGAAGGGAGCTGAGATATGCTAATGCTCTGGCTTATTGTATTCTTGCATGTATTAAATGGTATTATTATATGTAGGTCCACTGGATTTCTCATTTATTTGTTATTCAATCATATTTATTAAACTAAAGATTATATATGTATGTGTGTATATATGTATTTGCAGACACACATGCACACACAGACTCACAGATACATGTATATATTGATACGCATACCTATATATAATATGACCTTGGAGAATTATATTATGACAGATATAAAGAAAATGAAGCTCTTAGATAAATGTTATTTATGAAGTTGCATGTGTATATATAAATGCATAAAAAATATAAAGCATATTGATGATGTGTAGCATTCAGTCTCTGTCTAGAACTGCACATTAGTCCTCTGTTGCTTGGCACAAAATTTAAAAATAAAATATTATTTTATATTGTGCCAATGGGCCAAAACCCTGATTAAAATAGAAACAAATAATTTCACACATTGATACATCAAGTGAATTTCCTCTCAGAAAGACGCATGATATTTATATATCACTTATCTTGCTGAGTTGTCATGTTGAAGGAGCGGTTTCTTTGTCAATCGCTTTTGTGCTACTTAGAGAGAATTATGTGTTTAAATAGAGACCTGAGCAGTTTTGAACAAGCCCTGCAGAAGAAAAGGTTTCCTCTTAAAGCCTTAATGAAGTGGCGCATTCCTCCTCCAACATCAACTTAGCCTTGTGTAGTTTGTTTTCACTCTGCTTAATCACTGACCAAAGCTATAGTGCGGACCACCAGATCCCAATAAACCATAAAAGACAGATCAGAAGCCATTGTTCTTTTTTTGTAGGGCTTAGCAGACAACAGCTGAATAAACCTGTTCAGTCAGAACAGTCAGAGAACAGAGATCCTACAACCCGACAGCGGGACCTAGCACAAAAAGTACAAGACAATATTAATGTAGATGTGTAGTGGAACGGTCCACAATATTGAGAATTACAATATTTTTACATTTCTATTTTTTTAAATTATCATGATGTTATCACATACAAAACTCATACACAGCACATTTGTTCAAATGGGATTCTTTTTATTGTCACAAAATGCATACATTTTAGGATAACATGCTTTCTCGGAAAATAACACATACTTAAATAAAAATGCTATGACATAAAGATAGCAATCTGACAATAGACCAGCTCAGTGGCCAGAGAATATATTGAGGTCAGTGTTTTACCCAGTAATCTCTCTGACCTCTGTATTCACCTGAATGAAGGATCCAGATCAGACATCTTCACCCTGGGTCAGTGCTAGTAGACAGAGGGGAAGTAATGCCTGATTCTGTCAAAACAAACAAAGTAAACATTGCATGTAGTAAAATATTTATGCCAAGGAACCATTGCAAACCAACTACATGAACATGTTACTTAAACAATAAAAATAAACAAGCCTTATGTTAGATGATAAACTCCCTCCATATTGAACAACAAATAAAGACAGAATATACTAGTAACTGTATGTTTTATCTATAATTTTTAAAAATCTATTAATTTTATTTTGAATCAATTTCTGAACAAAATACTGCTAAACTGTCTTACTAGTGTTACTTCAATAGTCTTGAAAGTGAAGGTAAGTGGTGATATGTCACTTTGACCTTCATTAAAGATCTGTGTGTATTTCCAACTAATATCTCAAAATCAAAGTAACCAGTCAGCTTAGCTGTAAAGTTGTTGAGAATCTTGGTTGAAACTATTCCTAGGAATTCCTTAAGTTCCAGAGTAATGGTCTCAAAGGGGCCAATCACCATGGAAACCAGTGAAATATTCCTGTTGTTGTGCTCCACTTTAAAGAAGAACCATGGCAGTGATGGGGATATTAAAGAGGAAGTGGAACCAGGTTCCAAAATCTAAACATATCCCACTACCACTGTGATGGTGAACAGGTATGGGGCTTTTGTGTTGCCTTTCTAGCAAAAAATAACACCTCAATAAGTTCCACCTTTGACTCTGCTGTTCAGAGAATATTGTCACAGACGGCTAATGGGTTATCTGTGTGATCTTTTGTGAATTTTAGATGGGTAGCAATGTTCTCTTATGACTACAGTGATGCTGGCTTTCTATCAATTTCTGATCATTGGGTCATCAACTCTACCTTTTGCTAGAGATAGAATGGCATACAGTTCTCTAGATATTATACAAAATGGTGATTTGTGAAGCCAAACATCTTTAGAAATGTTTTTTTATCCTGCTCTGGAAAATTCATTTGTAGAAATGACATTTTTGAGGTCTGCAATAGTATCATTTGGCTTGCTGTACCTTTAGAAACACGCACAGATGTTCAAACATTTTATTAGGTTGGCTACAAATCTAGCCAATTACTATAAATTGTTTGCATCAGTTTGGCCAATGGAAGCAGGGATCAGTTTGAATAAGAATTCAAATATGTAGCACTTGTAGTAAAGAAGAGGTTGAGAAGATATGATACAAAATGAACTCAAATATGATGCAATAAGAAATCAAATATACAGCACTTGGCATAAAGAAGATGTAGAGGGGATATGATACAACAAGAACTCAAAAATGCTACACTTGGAGTAAAGAAGAGGTAGTAGGATTTGATACAATATGGACACAAATGTTTTACTTGGAGTAAAGAGGAGGTAGATGGGATATGATACAATAAAGACTCATATGCAGCAGAAGTGGTAGAGAGGAAAGTATACATCTAGATTTATCAAGTAATTCATCATTGTATTGGTGGTGCATACATTTTCTGATCACTCTCTAAACAGAATAAAAATAAAAATAAAGATAAAATCACCAGTTTGTTTATAACCATGTGTGTCAGATTTCCAAATCACACAAATATTACCACTGAAAACAAGATAATGGAAAGCACCATCATAAACCAGATTATTTAATAACAATCTAATAAGATGTGCTTCTGAAGTGACCAAATTGTACACACACAAAAAAAAATTATTGCACAATTTACACTCCCACCAAAAAATAAAAAAGGTTTAAGTTTTTTTTTTTACATAGTTGATTTCAAATATGTCTTTTGTTTTTGTTATGTGAGTTTATTTTATAAAATTTTTTGCTTAACATGTGTGACTGGATGCTGCCATTTTGTGAAATATAGTGTTTTTGGGTGCCACCCCTCAATGACTTTACAGCACTAGTATCTCACTTTGGAGCTGGAGACACAGAATGCAACCTATATCTCAGCATTCTGATCATAGACTTGCATTAAATGGGAGGGTAATGTAAGTATTACATCACAAGGGGCAGAGTTATGATACTGTTTGATCAGGCTAATCTCCTCCCTTTGTGTTGGAGGGCAGGTAAAAAGTTGTACACAGCCACCTAGTCCTGCCCACGATTATACACAGGAGCCAGTAAGCGAGCAGGGGAGTATCTTATGACATTATCATGCAGAATTTGGCTACTCTTGTAAAGAGAGACTGGCTGGAATATTCTGGACGATGTTGCATCATGGGAATGTTAACTAAATGATGCCAGGAGATTAACACCTAATTTTATTTTTCCTTTTATATGCAATTAATTCAATTAATTCATATTAAAAAAAAACAGTGGCATATAATTTATATATGCGTTCGTTTTACATGACAAGGTTATCTAGTTATATCTTATGTAAGTGGTAGTGTCCCTTTAAAGTGACGAATTTTATTAAAGTTACCAATTTTCTTTAAATAATTTCAGTCACACCATATCTGCTGGTCTGTTTGCTTAGAGGCTGAAGAAGTTCCCCGAACGAAACGCGTCCCTCTTGTTAAAGTGAAGTTACCTGGCCAGGTTCTCAATTCTTCCTTCTTTACTGACCAGCACGTTTCTATATCCATGTACTATTCATGGTATTTTGCTAACCCAATCAGCAAGTGAGTAATTTGACACTCTGCCTGTGGTTACCTTTGTATCTGTGTCTGTTGATTTGTATTTAAAGGCACATATCATTGTTTCTTGTTTTTAACAATTTGTAATTTTTTTTACATTTGTGTATATTTTTTCTATATGTATTTATATATTGCATTGGTTTTTATATATTATTAAATTTATATATTTTATATTAATTTACTATCTTTGTTTTTTTTTATATTGATTGACACTTACTCTGTTTAACTGCCAAGCGCTGTCTACTCACCTTCCCATTCTGTTTCCCTTTACAGTGGCTTGCTCCACTGTTTTCTTATAAAGACTAGCAGCTTATTTTCTCAATGCGACTCATCTGTCCAATCCACTGAGATATTTCATTGTCAATATCCTCAATCAGTGTATCGCTGGGTTTGTATACATTTATAATAATTATTTAAATTTAATTTTTTTTTTTTTTTTTTGGTAAAGGGTTCACTTTGATTTCACATAATAGGCGCTGTGTATATCACATTTCTATATCTGCTCAAAGCACTAGAGTGTTGGTCTGTTTTAATTTTGCATTTTGCTTACATGGGAGTGCAATCTCTTAAACTATACGACCTGCATGCCTTCCTGCTTTGCATTTAGTGGGATTCTTATTCTAAGAAAATCTGTATCTTAAACAAAATTAGCAAATTTAAGAATGGTAAATTGTGTGATTTGCACTAACATTTTTTGTGTGTTATGTACAAAAATTATCCTTGTCATTAACATAGAGTTTTCTTTTCTCTTTCTCATTTAATGTACTCATTCAAAATATATACTGTTTTTTTAAGGAAATGTATGGCTTTCTTATGAACACTAGAATGTGTTATCATTTTTTTAAAATTGACCACGCCCCAAGCATATACATCATGTGTCCCTAAAGGGTTTAATAATTACTGACATTGTGCCAGATCTAATTTTACAGAAAGAGAAATACTATAAATCACAATAAGATACACAGCTTGTGCATGTTAAAGTAGCCTATAATTTACAGTTAGATTTTTTTTCAGGTTAGAATTTCTGTTTTAAAGGGAAACTAAATCTTTGTTCTGGCCTTGTTCCTTACAGGAAGCAAGGGTTAAATTGCTAGTTTCACTTGTCCCAAGTAAACCAGATGTGTGTCTTTAAAGATGCACACAGGTTTACTCTCAGAGCTGGCGGTCTCTCACTGTTAATGCAGGAAAAGACCCTCATATTGACAGGGGTTCAACAGAGGGGATCTAGTTCTGTTGACCACCCTTGTCAAAATGAGAGAAACAGTCACTGACCAGACCGGCCTGCCTGTTTCACATGGCCACTACCGCTCAGAGGATAAGCTGGCATGTACTATGTCAAGAACATGCTAGTTTATAAATTATCATACTAAGGGCACTCAACTTTTCACTTGTGCTTCTATATTAGAAGCACAAGTGACGAAAGGTTGTGTCCCTTTAAGTACCTCTCAAACAAAGTCCATTATTCAATAACAGGATATTTGAATGATAGATTAAACCTTGATCAATAAAACCACAGGACTAAATCAGTGCCATATATTTTGCTGATTTTCTTCAGCTGGGATTGTTAATTGTTATGGTACAAATGTCTAATGAAAGATATTAAAACAAACAAACATCTTTCCAATCATCCAGCACAGACATATAGATAATATTTTACCAAAGAACTAAACCAAGATTTCTTCACTCAATAGACTTTTTACATCAGTGTAAAAATTGATGTTTAATGGGATATCCTCTCAAATCATGGGATGATGCAATCAGTTTTTCTCTGAAGTACCTGCAATAAACATGGATTTTCTTTTGACCTTTGGCTATCAGTAGCCCTTCATAGTCTGCAACTAGAATAATACAAGAGTTATTGATGCTGGCCTGTACTCCAGTACTTCGAGCTGTCACTCAAATATAATGAGGCAGACACAGTCTACCTCACTGGTGACCATGCAGATCTATATTGAAGATGCAGTCCACAACTGACAAAACTGATAAATTCAATGGAAATTCCAAGACTACGATCAATGTGCAAATTGCCTTTTTTTTTTCGATTGTCAAAATTTGTGTCATGGAAAAGTTTCATGATTCTTAAACAAAACCAGTATTTGGGGGCTTTTCTACAAGAACAACACCTTTTTTTAATTTCATCCACTAGTAAAAGGAAAGAATAGTGTCAACAAGCTGCTCATAGCTAAGGCACAGAGCATCTTAATCTTCGAGCAGATGATTTGGGGTTTTACCACTGTTGGTTATTCCTTTTTGACAGGAAGTTGGAGCATTGCACAACATAAAGAATATTAATAACCATGATATATTTCAACCACCTCAGGGTTGCAAAACCTTGCAAATTTGGACACAACTGGTGAATATTAGAATTGTCTCTGCCTATTATCTATATTATAGAGTCTTCAGTCATTTAAAAGGATACAGCAATGTGTTGATCCATGTGCCTAGTCTCAGTAATGTGGCCATGAGAGTCCACCTCATATTCCCTTCTAGTGGCTGTATGTTGTATTAGTTTGCCAGAGGTAATGCAAGGCTCCCCTCCAACTGCTCAACTGAGTTTCTTCTCCACAGGTGGCAATAGTCTGTCATTTCTATTCTCCACACTTTTGAAGCATCTGACAGCAAAAGCTACTAGATAACTGATCACTCTAGACAAATATGAGATGCAGTATGCAGGGAGAAAAAACTTTGAAGTCAATTGCATGAGCATTTTAAAACACATCCATATGCATTCTGTACTTTAAACTTCAACACTTACATCAAAAGGATTCACAATCAACTATGGCATTATCTAAATTCACAATATGACCTATTTTTTTGTTGTTGTTTTTTTTTTTTGTTAATATAATTTATTTTAACTCTTGATTTTTAATATATATTGACTTTCTTGAGGCTACAATTAGTATTAGTAGACACAATATTGAGTGTGTATATCAATCAGTATTTGAATATCCATTTAATAATGGCACAGAAACATGCAGGAAACCATCAAAAATATTTGCATTCATGGCTAACATAGATTTCTGTATTAAATACTTTACTAGTATTTTCTACATTGTAGTAATGAAGCATATACATTTAAAGTGCTATTCTTGGCATCATTCTGTTAACAAAAAATGTAAATAAATTAAAAACTCTTACGTTAGTCTTCTTAAAAAAAATAAAAGCTGAAAACAAAAAAGAATCTTTATCTAAAAAAAATAAAGATATACAGATAAATTACTGGTGTATATTCCTAGACAGATCTCACATGGATGGCAAATATACTTTTATCAAAGTAAGTATGAAAACATAATTCACAGTCCATCAGGCATGTGCCCATTTCATGAGGGAAGCTAAGATTTGAAGTAAACTAATACTTTAGGCATTCACCCCATTTCTGAATTTCAGGCTTTTGTTCTCAAGCCCTGTCTTATTCTCACCTGCAGACCCCATGGGGAAACACTGATTGCTTTAATTCTAACATTTGGAGTAAACCCATTCACAAAACTTTCTGTGATTCAAAACTCGGCCTCTCTTTCCTCTTTTTGTTCTCACAAGAAAATCAATTCACTTGAAGAGCCTCTTAATCCCATTTTTGCAATCAACAATTGCCACTTGTATATAGCTCTAATAGATTAAGTACCAGGATGATGCGGTTGTCTGGTCTAATTCAAGCCTATTCAGGTAACTGCAGCCTTGGGCACTTTATAGTACCAAGTGTAGAACTCTACAGGAAGACTTTTGGTATCATAATTTCCTGTGGTGCTATGCACTACACCCACTGAGTAGTTTGAATTACTTTTAATTAGCCCCGACAACCACAGAGAGCAGAAATCTTGCAGGCAACAATAACCAACTCTTTGAGCACGACTGCCATGGACTATTTTTCTTTGCATTAGATGAGAGAGAGGAGGAATTGAAAAACGTACATCTATTTAAATGACAGAAACCTGCCATAAATCAAGTGTGAAACAAAAGAGAAAACAGTTTAAGTGGAAGAGAAGGTGAAGTGGGACACAAAAAAAAATAATAATCAACGCAGTTTTCACAAACTTCATAGTAAAAGCTTGTGAAAGCTTTCGGGCCTACAGTGTTGCTATGGTTACCAAGGACCAGCACATGCTGTGTACTAATATCATAAAAGCTTTCGAAGGAAGAAAAAAAGAATAGATGTTCGTATAGTCTCTGCCAAACGTTAATAATAGTACACCTTACATCAAAGTATAAATTGAAAAGCTAAAGTTTTGATGTAAAAGCTATATTAAATAAATTGTATTGTTACTATTTTGGCTTATAATCAAAGGTTTTCTATTATTTTTCATTTATGAAGTTACCATAAAGTTTTTTTTGTTCGTTTTGTTTCGTATTGTTATTAGAGGTTTTTCTTTTTATCTATGTTGTATTGTAAGCCAGTGCTATCTACAAATACCTGCTGTGACACATTGTGCATGCATAAAACAAAAGATAGCTAACTTAGACATGAAATGAAAAACAGAATTCAGTGATAGGCTCTTAATTACAACCATCGATATTAAAAATCTAAATAGATATAGGTTCTCTTCTTTAGGGTTTCAATCACAGCTTCAACTCTTTTTTACCTTTCTGTGTTCAGAAAATAAAGAGAACAAAGACGGAGTCCTACTGATTTGAAACTAGCAGAACAGACCAACAACAAGGCACAACTGTTCTTCATGCATGACTAGGATTAGGATAAAAGCAAAGAAAAAGACTTCAGAGAATAAGGAAACAACAAAAGGAACAGGAGTGCTGACAAAACTTTGTTTCTTTCTACTGAGGCAAAAGAGAGAAGAAAGAGACCCGTTATAAGGGAAAAAGATAGAAGGAAAAAAAAAATAAAGATTATCAACCAATAGTAAGAGTTTTCACCCTTTGCTTCACTTCTTGACACATTTGTGTGGAAAGAAGGGTGGGGCTTGATGAAAGTATGCCATGTAGGTTATTCAGAACCAAGCAGATGAACTATAAAGCACACTGTAAACAAAAAAACTGTTATAATATTCTGTTCAGTGTATATCTCTGCAATATTCTCACTTACAAAAAAAGATGAACCAGAATTTCTACTCTCACAGAAATAGGAAAATCAGTTATCTGTAAATCTTCTGCCCAAGAGATATTTGGTCATGTGTTACCCAGCGGGTAATCTTCAGGGATCTCTGTTCCTGCAGACTCCATAAGTACAGTTTGTGCCATTACACAGCAGACCTCTACGTGTGTACCACATTAATTTAAAAAGAGAACACATCCAAAATAAGTAAAACCATAACTTACATTATACGTTGAGTGTGTGTATTAAATGCTTGTTTCATTGCATTGTAATCCACCAGTCTTAATCATTGATTGTATTACAATTTAGCAGTTTTCACAGAGATTAGTGTTATGGCTGAGTTGCAGCTCTTTGGCCAAAAAACATACCACCATCTGTTAAATGTTTTGCTACAGTGACGTCAGATTATTTTAATATAAATGTCTGGGTTTATCCTTGTCTTTCCGTAGACCACTTTCTACTTTCAGTCTACACAGTGTAAGATCTTCCAAACAAAAAACCTCTACAGATTCTTGAATATCCTAGGTCTGAAATCACGATGGGCTTCATCATAGAATTACCTGTCTCTTAAGGGCACAATACTATAATGGTAGTTGTGGATACAAGAACAAGAATGGCTCACTTGAGCCCCTGTTACTCCTTAGAACAGTATTTAAAACTGCACATTTGTTTGTCCAAGAAGTATTTTGGCTACCCAACAAAAATTTCAGTCAATCAGAACAGACTGACCAGAAATGTAAGCAATATTTTCGGTATTATACCACTAATTTGCAAGACAATTTGCAAGACATTCTTTCTGTTGGCAGAAATTTCCAACAGCAAAAGTTAAGTAGAGCTACAAGCATGCCTCTAGTTTTTGCATTTTATGGTTTTTATCCAACCATGCTGCCTGATCATTCTCTCCCCATATCAATTCCCGAAACTAAGACTTGTTTGGAACAGCTAAGATACATGACGATGCAAGATGGATTACTGTACCTAAAAAGAACCTTCTTTTGAGGGCGTCAAATGCAAACATGCTATGCTATCAAACAACATTCTACAGCCCCTTCCTACTCAATATATGGCTTTCGATGTCACATCTGCTCTTCCACGAAACTGGCTCGCCAATACAACTTATTGGCTCTTTTTCAAATAAATGGGTTTCTCACCATATGGAGATATTCCAGGCTCAAACCGTGGATAATATGTCCAGCACTGTAAGGGTGTTGAATGCTTTGAGCTGGATCAGGGTGCCACCTTCAATCGCTGACCAAGCGTATGATCAAAAATAAATTAAATAGGCCTGGCACTCCAAATTCCGTAATAGAGGTGCAAAATTTAATGGCAGAAAATCAAATCATGAAAATATGCATGGTGACAAAAAATATACAAAGTTGAGAGGAACGCACTTTTTCAAATGATGTATAAGTTTAAATTGCCTGCCCAATATCAGATACATCCAGTCTTTCATATGTCTCTACTGAAAACCTTGGTACTCTAGCTCATTACCTGGAAAAACATGTGCTCCGCCTCCTCCAGTGCAAGAGCTGACCAGGAATAATACAGAGTCCAGGAGATTTTAATCTCAAGCATACGGCGAGGTCACCTGGCGTATCCTGTCCACTGGAAGGGCTGGAAAGATTCTAGTAATCCTCCACTGATGTTCATGCCCCTACATTGGTTCGTTAATTTCATCGTACACTCATTGCTCATTGCTGATACTGTGGACTGTTTTTGTATAATTCAGTCTCCTGGTTAGTTTGTTTTTGCGTGGGATAGTTACCTTTATCTCGCCATCCTGGATTCCATCCCATAATTGGATCCTGACACTTACCTGGAAAACAAATCTGCTGGATGACTTTCTTCACATGTTCTTTCTATTACTGGCAAACTAAAGTTGCTCCAGGGAAATCAAGACGAGCAAGAGAAAAACAATGGTCAGCACTGACTCCCAATTGCTTAAGGCAAACTATTCATAATTCATGTTTTTTCATTATTATAGTAATAAATTATTATTGAAATAATTATATAACCAGTTGAATGTTGTTGCTCCAATTGGTTCCAGAGAATAAAATTAGCAGAAAACAGATACTGTGAAAATACCTTTTTGTTTCATATGTGGTTTAAAAGAGGGAAACAATTTGCGAAAACAGTAGCATAGACAACTTGCTCATTTCACATTGTAACCCATCTATTAGTCATGTGTTATTATTAACACTCAATTAAACTATACCTACTGTATAAAAGTGTATATGTGTACATGTACATGTTTCAAGAGGTTTTAGAAACCATGAAGTTAAACAAATAACAATATTATATTACAGTTCTTAAATGAACCTGAACGCCATTAAATAACATGATAAATAATATAAATAGCATATTTGAATTATATCAGACCCTTATTTTCACAAGCAAACCTGACTTCACACTTTGCATGATCTGCATTTGCTCTCCACACTTCACGTGAAGATCTTCACACTTTTTTCATGCACAAATTCATAAATTAAGCATAATTAAAACAAGTATCCCTAATTGTTGAACTATTCTTCCTTAGATAATTTTTGTTTTTAAAGTGCTTTAGGAAGAAGTAAATATGTATTTAACAATCCAGATATCCATTTCATTTGCATCTTTAATAATAATTGGTTTGGCAGATTACATAAAATACGTCCTTCCCACTTTATTCACTTCAAATGCTAAGGACATCATTTTATTTCTTCTCACCTCTGCTTTTTGACACACTGTAGTTGGAAGAAACCATTGTGGATAATGAGATGCAGGAGTCAATTAATATTGATAGCCTGGCAAAATAATTATCCAATTTTTCATATTAGACAATCCTGGCCAATCTGGCATATGTGGTTTTAGCCTGTCCAACTTAACAAATGTTCTAGAACACATATATACTCCCATTAACGTGCATCTTGATCTGATATCCGAGGACTGGAGCAAACAACTGGACATGCAAATTGACTTTTCATACTATACATATTCTATAGACTCATAATTTACACATTCAGCAGTATTTTACAACTTGGCAGCTAGTCACATTACTTTGTGTAATTGAGTTTATTGCAATAGTTGGTAATGGATCTGTGTTTGTTATTTAACAAGGTACAATACATTCACCATACATTGTGTTGGGTTTGACAATTGTAATTCTCACATCCAACAGGAAATTGATGTTGAATCCTGAATCACCAAATAAGTATCCTAATTTAGTCAGTATGGGATATTATAGGATCCTTGCTTCTGATCAAGTAATTATGTCAGGACTGTAAGTGATTAAACATTATTGTTGTTCTTAAGGCAAGGCAAAAGGGGCATCTATATACATATATGTGAATGTGTATGATTTGTGAATGATTTCTAACCATTTTCACTCCAGCACTGTGGACTATATTTCTCATCATGTTCAATAAGCGATGGGAAATTGATGAGCTGCAGTACAAAATGTTAGCCATCATTGTGTATATCTGTCTAGAGGGGTGAATTAAGCGCAGGGGCTGGGGCCTGCATTGCAGGGAAAGGACAACCACAAAGGGAAAGACTCTGTCTCTGCTTGCCCAGGGCCCCATTAAAATTAAAGATGGACCCTGAATGTTTCCAATTGGTCCTCAGTTGGCTAAGTGGAACCTAAGTAATTCACCCAATAGGGGATGTCCGACAAAATGTAACAATCAGTTGTATGGAGTCCTAGGTGTGTCCACACTGTGTAGGCAGCGAAAATATGGTAATAACAAACGGATGGTGACTCACCGGATTCCTGAATTAGCAACGACACCAGGCAGCGATTCAAAAATCAGAAAAGGTTTATTCACTTACAGCGGCATACAGCAGTGTGAGGGAAACCTATGATTAAGCGCCTAGTGGTGGCGCGATATGCATAAGGCTGGCTGCTCCAGGGGTTTCCCTCACACTGCTGTATGCCACTGTAAGTGAATAAACCTTTTCTATTTTTTGAATCGCTGCCCGAGTTGTTGCTAATTCAGGAATCCGGTGAGTCACCATACGTTTGTTTGTTATTACTGTAAGTGGAACCTAAGCCCACTCTTCCTCTCATCATATGAACTAAAGCATGAATATATAAAAATTACTAGCTGCATGGACATCTGGTCATCTTTATTTTTAATTGTAACTCTCTTCTTCCCTCTTCATCCCTGCTGCCAAACTATGCTATATCTTTCTCATAGGATCTCTTGATTACGTCCATCTGCTGTCTTTGACACATCCTGTCTAGACCAGTCTTTTCTGAGCACCACATTTCCCCATGCTACACTTTTTGGGACTTTCTAATCATAATCTCTCCAGTCTTCACTCCCTCATGAGGCATCACTTTTCCCTATTCCCATTTTAAACCTACACATCTTAAAGTTTAAACCCAAAGCCTCTTCTTAACTTAGTGTATTCATGTTACATGGTCCCCTATCTGTATTTCCCATATTTGTCATGTATTCTTGTTATTTTCAATGCGTTTGTTTAACGTAAACAACACAAGATATTTCACAAAATATAAAATTGTTCTAAAATCTATTTTACAATAATTAGTAATGTGATGAAAGTTAAATTGGATCTTTTTCAGAGTGACATCCTATTAATATAGAATTTAATTATTATTAATATTCCCATTACCATAATATGGTGGTTCTGTATAAATGACAAAACTGGATGAAAACTAACAGGATGTCTATGTGCCACTTTTACAACAATAAGTTATACATAATCTCCTATGTGTTAATATATCTAATAAACAATATATTAATGGTAAACCGTCAATTATACTCCATCTGCATTATTAAGGATAGTCCCTTAGTGTCTATGGTTAGTAGAAAGTGGAAGTATTTAAACAGATACTTGTATTTGTAAATATAACGATATGTATCTATTGATGCTTAACTTATATCTAAATCAAATAACATATTAACCAGCCCAAATAAAGCAGCAGGTTCTGTGCTACACACACTGCGTGTTAATGTTGCTGCAATGATCTTTCAGTAGGTAAAATATTTCACAGTTTTGATACCGTTATTATCCAAGTACCTGTCCTGCTCTTTCCTTTAGCTTGACCTCCCTGTCCATTCTTGGTATGGCCAATGACTGGAACCTTAGAGACAATAACATGTCAGGAACTCTTTATAGTGGATTATGGAGATTAGTGATTTCTGACAAAGTAACCAATGTTACCAGCGAGAGTGAAGGACAATCAAGCTGACATTCATCATTTTCAATCAATGTGGATGCCAGTGCTCAACACACTTCTGTAATATATTCATTAGTATAGAGGAATAAAGCTCAACTCCCTGGGCTTTCAGCCCATGCTCATATGTATTTCAAAGTACATTCTTTGAAATAAATTAACTGCTGGTAAGACCCTAAAATAAAAAAATAAAAAATATTTTCCATTTATTTAGTGAACATAGTCTTGGTTCCCTGTTTGCTTTTTTCCCTTAGAGTATAGAGGTCCTGTGTTTCACCTTCTTTTTTTCTCTGAAATCCTGAGAGTCCCATGTGAAGAAATGTTTACTTTACTTAGTAGAGCAGCATGAGTCCAACTATCACTAATGACACTCACATTTTATCAGGCCCTTCCCGTCATCAAATGGTACCTGGGTGGGTACATTAAACCTAACAGCTGCTGAAGGTGAACAATAACCGGTGATGTGATGCCAACCTAAAGCTGGTATTGATATACTACAAAAGCTATTATATCACTATATAAAATGATATATGGTAATGTATCCACGTATATGTATATTGTCTAACTTTTGGCTATTCTTTAACTTTTATTGGGGTTAAAAGTTATGTATGTGAATTTTATATTACATGCTGTGTTCATTGTCATGGTAATTGCACCATTTATGCCGTAATAGGATGTTTTAATAACAAATTACAATAATTTAATTTGTAGTAATAAATATGCTACTGTGGCATGTTAAAACAATTACTATGCCAATAAAACATTGATTACAAATGTTATTATTATTCACATTATTTAACTATATATTTTTTTATATTATTATTAATTAATTCCAAAGGGTTTTTTTCTTATTATTATTTTTTTTTATTTAACCGCCAACTTCGGATGGACGAATTTGGCTTGAAGTTGCACTAGATTCGGGCACAATGCTGAATGCAAATTGGCTACCCACTAGGGTCGATTTAGGTATACATACCCTCCCAAAATCATACCACGTGTATCATTTCATTCCACAGTGTGGATGGCCACATTACTTGGCAATGCACCATTGTCCACAGTGGAGATGAAATTGTACCATGATACACGTGGCATGATGGTGGGAGGGTATAACCTAACAGCTGTTGATGGCGCACGATAACTGGTGATGTGACGGCAACCTATAGCTGGAATGATATCATTGTTATACCACAAGGGCTGTTGTGGCAGTGTATAAAATTATATATGCTAATGTTTGTATATAACATTATTGAGTTACTAAGTGGCATATGAGTATTTTATATTACATGAAATGTTCACTGTTGTGGTAATTGCACAATATATACCCTAATGGCATATTTAAATAACAAAATTACAATAATTAATTTTTAACAATAAGCATTCTTTTGTGGCATGTTAACACATATATATATATTACTATAATATATATAACATTACCCCTTTTGCTACATCGGACATGTTAGACACGTGCAGCTGGGAACTCTGTTCCCGACAATGGACATGCCTGACGCGTCCTGCGGTGAAACGAGCGGTTTTCGCGATCACCGATCGCGAAAAATGCTCCAACAGTGCTGGTCTATTGGCTCGATGTCGGCTCTCTAAGATCGTGGCGATCGTGGGCGCCATATTGACGGAGCAGCATCCTCTGGCAATTTGGCTATACTCTCTTGTGATCATATAAGAGAGTGTGGGTCCAACACACCTAAAGCCCTGGGGCAAGTGCCTGTTTCATTGAATTGTTAGTTCTCTCCCCCCTTAAAGTGTGAATTTTATTACCAGAATACATTTTATTAGTGCTATCTATCTACTAGAACACATTACATAAGGGTTATCAAAGTAAATTGCTGCAATAATATTCTTGGCAACTGCAATCTGGCAATGCAAGGATCCATGGACCTTTGATCCCACTAAATGAACAGCTATTAAAGTTATAAAGGTGTTATAACGTATGTATTGAATGTTTTTGTCTGCTATGGTTAATGTCTGGTTACTGACTACTTAATACATTTTCTAACAAAAAACAATGGCTCTCCACATCTAAAGGAACAACCCATTTTCATAACCTTTACATGTCTGTACACTGTGCAACCTGGACCTACCTACAGACGGAACGGCAATAGGATTTTCCACCCAGAAAAAGCATGCATCCTGCCTATGAAGAAAACCACTTTTACTGTTATGTAGTTCTGAAGTAGGGTATAGTTGGGAACCTGGCATCGGCTCATTGGACTGCACATATGTCATTGTAGTACTCGTTGTGGGCGTGGGGGATTCTGGGCATGCATGAAAAAGCTATATCGCAGCATAAGGGGGCTGGTCACTGAATAAACTGTTGTGTTCTTGCTTTCTCACAGGTGTGTGTGGATTTTGCAACTTGTGACCAAATCCGATTATTTTTTGGGGGAATAATGGATCATTTTGGATAACACATTTCTGGGTAAGGGATACTCAACCTGTATTACTTATTTGGCGCAAAGAGCTATTTTACATTTACTTGGATGTCTCCTATAAAGTATACACTTTCTCTGGACACCATTTATGGATCACCAGTGAATATATGGGGTGCTAAACCATGAATCTTGTTTGGGGATTCACAAAACAAATATAATCAGAACTCTGGAAGCAAAAGGAACCCATTGTCTGTATCTTCAGTAAATGAACTATTTTATTATTTAAGATATCAAAAAAATGTTGTGCAATCAGGACATATTCAGATGCTTGATTAATTTTGCATCATGAAAAATGTAATTTGAAGCTCCACCGTAAATACCCTGCAAAAACAGTATAACTACCAGTGTGAACACAATTGCAAAGCAAACACCGATCCTATAGATTGGTTTAATATTCCAACTCACCAGTTAGAAAAGAGATGGGCAAGTCCATAACGGCTTATTAAACCTTGGGTTCATCTCTACCATTACTTTGACTGGGTTTCGTGTCCTTGTTAGTTAAAATCTGTGTATCTATCAGTCACAACAGTAGCATTAACCCTTCAAATGAATACAATTTTATATGAATTTGAAGGGTTAATACCTCAGTTTGGGTAATAAACAGGTTATTTGTTTGTGATTATTCTGTTCTTATTATAATTCAACTAAAACTGTTGTTTCTCTGCAAAAATATCAGGTGCTACTGTATATCTACAGTGCTTTGTGTTAATAAAGATGAGTTACAGCTTGTAACGTAACACCATCTATACATAGGTCTGTGATTTATTACAATAACTATGTTTTGTCCTATGTTTGTCATTTCACATGGTCAGATAGTTCCTTGTCTGCTCTCTTGTTAATCACTACTTTACAGCTTCCATGTGCTACATATTATGTTGTATACACCCAGAGACCATTGGAAAAAACAACTCTCCCAAAATGCACAAGCCAGAGCTCCACAACCCCCAATAAGAGAAATAAACAGACATGATGCCCAGCACCTGTGTGAAGTGAACTGCATCTTTGTCTAGAACAGGAGAAACTGTGTCTTGTGTAAATATGTTCCTTACAATCCAACCTATTAAACATGTTGAATCTGCTACAGATCCATTATAAGTATTTTGTTAAAAACCACTACAGTGATTCCTCATACATGAACACAATATACCTGAATCATTTCATGAATTACTACTAACAGAATTTTTTTTTATTTTTTTTAATACTGATTTATTCATTGTAGTAGTAAAACAGGTGAAAATATTCCTTCATACCCTATTGCACCCATCCCCCACACAACCTAAGGCAGGAAACTACATCCTAACTACATCCTGTTTTATTCCCAGACCAATGCTTACACTGACCCCTGTTGGCCAATGGATATCAGGGCGTTAAAAAATCCTTCAACAGTTCCTGGTTACTCTCTATCTCTGCCAAATTCTGTTAAGAATAGGTGTAGAGTTGTTTAATGATATCTGCTATTTTGAAACAGGATATGTGCATTACTTACACAAGCAAAATTATTCAGTTACATTAGCCTTCATCACTCAGCAAAAAAGCTGGCTGAATATATTTTTAGCATTTCATCCTAGATTTTTACATACACTTAGTTCCCCTGGTCCAACTGCTTTCAAGTTTTATAGCCTTCAAAACCAAAAGCAGACCACAATGCATGAACCAGAAATAGCCTCTTTCATCCACATAGACTTCTATGGCATGATAGAGACTCATTTCTGAAGGAATTAGGCTATTATGAAAATTGCTAAATTTCTCCAGAAATGGAAAAAAAAAAAAAAAGAATAAGAGAGAAAAAATAATTAGCCCTAGTGGGGCCCCTAAAAAATAAATGGGGGCTAGAGCAAAAACCAAAAATTAGACGCATGTGGTAGACCTGACCCACCGCAATATGATATAGGACTGGGAGCTGGACAAGTGAGCTGACCAAATGGTTCCCAACCCCTCATAAAATATATTGGGGGCCATGGCTATTTGGAGGAAAAAAACAGAAATGCAATAGTGTCAAAAATGGTGGCATGGGACCCTGAGTGTCCGAATACAGAAGCTACAATGCAAAAATAGAGACACAGGACCTTTTGCAGGGTAACCACACTCCCCTGGAGGCTTAAGGCCCCAGTATGTTCAGCCACATTCCAGGGCCCTGTGGTGTTGGCAGCTGTATCCAATGTAGCCAAGACTGAAGCTGATGATACCTTGCAGACATCCTTAAGCAGGCATGGGACACAATTTTGATAGAATAGCGGGATGGCTGTGGGCTAAAACAGGTCAACCAAGCAGAGCGGAAGCAAATACAGACAAAGCAGAAACTGAATGAGCCTAATATAGAAACATTGAATGTGTCGGCAGATAAGAACTCAATAAGAATAGTCCACTAACATGGCAGTCCCATTACAGGGCTTCAGTATTCAGGGCAGTTCCATTACAGGGATTCAAGATTCAGGGCAGCCCCATTAAAGGGCTTCAGGATTCAGGGCATTACATTACATTACATAAAGGGCTTCAGGATTCAGGCAGCCCCATTAAAGGGCTTCAGGATTCAGGCAACCCAATTACAGGGCTTCAGGTTTCAGGGCAGCTCTGTTACAGGGCTTCAGGATTCAGTTACAGGAATACAAGGAAGAGGGAAGGTGACACTCTGTGGGCGGACTAGGAAGACGCCACTCAGTGGCTGGACTAGGAAGTTGAGAGGGATGCAAAGACATGAAAGTAAGGCAAAAAGGAAACAAAAATGACTGGATTGTCATTTATTTTATTTTGCTATGGGATCTGGGGTTGTCGGGCAGGCGCAGACCCCAGGCAGAACATTATCTTATTTTATAAATAAAATCTCTAGATCCAGGCGGATTGCAGATTATTTTTGCAACAAGAGGCAATTAATTTGTAATTATTTTTATATAACCTTTTCATTTCAATTCATCATCTTAAAACACACATGTTGTGTAGCCAAACAGTTTACAGCAATTCACTGTTTTTGAAACAGGTCTCTGAGTTGACCAGGAAATGTTCCTGGTCATAGTGGTAAATATAACTTTATTGTAATAACTCACAGATGCTATGAAAAGGGGGTTGATCCATTTTAAATCTTTACTCCATACATATTTCCTAATTGTTTAAAGATAGACTTACGCCTGAGGGCTGGCTGCTTGATAAAGTTTTTATATAAATTCTCATTAACGCATATTGACCTTCATTGCTCCTTTGTTATTCCTTACCTTAGCTGTTTTATAATATATGTCTTAGAATATCTTTTTATACCTTAGTCCACATGTGTGTACTCTTTTTGGTCAGGAAGTGCAGAAAGCAGGAAGTACATGGACCACAGAAGCAAATCACAATAAAATATTTGTGTCAATAGTCTAATTACAACTAAGATAACCTTGTATATCTACATTTGAACCCACCACAAAAACAACAGGGAACAGGAAGGATAATGTAGATGGTAGATGTATGGTTATCAATACAAAGGATTATTCACCACCATTGTCAAATTTTAGTGAATATAACTTAATATTTGAATATTTACCAATTTGTATAAGAGCATATAGGCATATGGCACATAGGTTAAAATGAATTGAAATTTATTAAGAATTACTAGATCCTTAAAAATCCAATATGCAGTGCTATATAATGTTAATTTATCTTTAATTCAAGTGTTGATAAGTAATGGCGTGAAAATAATTTAATGGCGTGCAGGGTGATTATTTACCCCTTTGAGGGTCTAAAATAAAAATTCATCAGCGACAGAAAAGCTTGGTGTTTAGTATAGCATATGCATAGTATACTTTTGAATTTTGCACCAAGGGGTAGCTTTCAGTGCTATGTGAGAACAATAATGCAGGTTTATCATATGTCCACAGTGTACCTGTTTCTTTGAGGAGAACATATTGTTTGAGATTCCTTTTATAGGCACTTTTGTTGAGTAGAGATCTAAGACCCTTATAGATCTAATTCCTCTGCTGGATGTTAAAAGGCAAATGATTAAAAAAAACTTACAAGACTTACACATGTAATCACATGCATTTACACATTTTCTTCTGAATTCCCTTCCTTTGTAATAATTTCAAACTGAATTCAACTTCAGTTAAATTTAAGGGTCTACTCAATAAAGAGAGATTTGCAGGGAATTTCAAACATTAGGCCAGTGTAGCTCAGTTCGAAAAATTCTCCAATCCAGTGGAATAGGAGAATTTTTTCAGCTCAGCTACTCTGATTTCTCTATTTATTGAGTAGAACCAGGCCTGGCGCCACTTATAGGCAAAGTAGGTGCTGACATGGGAAAGGAGAGGAGAGAGAGCGGGCGACATGGGAAAGGAGAGAGAGAGTTCGACATGGAAAAGGAGAGGGCGCCTGCGACATGGGAAAGGAGAGGAAAGAGACCGACGAATGATATTGATGTTAGCAGGTTTTGGAGTACAGCAGCCAGATCAGCAAGCAGAAGCAGTCACTTGTTACCTAGGTGGTTGACCCCCTGAGCTTTGAGTGACAATCTGGTCTTTAGGAGAGCTGAGAGGCTGAAACAAAAAGTATAAGCGTGGTCAGGCAAGCCGTGATTAATAGGTAGGAGAAGGCAGTGTAGTCAGATGGTCCAGAATTGGTAGCAGGTAAATCAGTGGCAGGCTTGATAAAAATACAGGAAGGGACCACAATATGCTGGTAAAGGGATAGTGACAGGAAGTGGCATTTATAGCCAGAGTGAGTGAGCAGATGTCCAGACACAGTTGAGAAGAGTAGACAATGATAACAAGGCTTTGTAGATTAATGGTTACTAGAACAGTGGCTAAATTGCAAAAAACAGGCTGGAAAACCAGTAAAGCAGAGAGCTAGGAATATAAATGTCAGTGTTCAAATCCATGTACAGTCAGTTCCTAATACCAACATGAGGAGGGAGAGGAGAGGGACAGACATGAGGAGAGAGAGAAGGCAGACAGGGGGACTCATTAACCCCTTAATGACTGAGTTCTATGCTGCATTTGATGTCCAGAATTCTATTATTCTTTTGTCATATTTATGCTTAACTGTGATTTCTTTCTTTGTGTTCCGTACACCCACAGAAGACACACTCAGAGGCTGCTTCAGATCCAAAGCAGCCTCTGAGATTAGCTGCCAGCATGTAGCATTGTGCTAAGGAACATAACGCTACATTTAAACTCAGGACGTATATGGGTATATGGTCAGGGCCTTTACTAGGTCAGGTAGGGATAGAGGAGGTGTCTGGTTGCATGTTATTAATTGTGCAGGGTGAGAACAGAAAATAGAAATAAAGAGTTAGGGATTGGAATAAGGACTTAAGGACAGACAAAAGGGGACTTTAGCAAATAACTGCAGAATAGGGAAAGGGTTTGAGTAGGAACTGCAGTATGAACAAAGAGTTATAACTGTAGACAAAGCAGAGGTAGAGGTAGAGAGAGAGATACACAAAGGATGAGGCCTTAGGTAAAGTAACTAAGCAGGAGCACACTAGAGGGTGGGAACTGAGAATGGTAGCTAAACAGGAGCACCCGAATGAGGGAGAGGTCTGAGAAGGGAAGCTAAACAGGAACACCCTAGAGAGGGTGACTATGGGGGAACACCCTAGAGAGGGTGACTAGGGTGTGGACTGAGAAGGGTAACTAAGCAGGAGGAACACCCTAGAGAGGGTGAGGAATGAGCAGGAGTGACTTTAAGCGAGCAACTTTGCTGAAGTTGAGATGCTGAAAAACATCCCCCAGGCTGGTTGAGCCACCCAGGTTCAGTTTCAGATCTTTAAGCAGAGGATCAGGATCAGAAGCAGCAGCTCTCAGAAGTCAGGCATCCAACTTCAGTTGCAGTAGCTGAAGTCCTCTTGACATGAGACTAAAAATTTCGATAAGATATCAAATGGAAAAAATATATATATATATTTTTAAACAAATCTTATTAAGTCAAAGATAAAAAACACCCTCTGAGTGCCATGAGTGTTGGCAGTGAAAATCACTGTCCTACCCCCAGCACACAAAGGTTGTATTTGACGAAAAATCCACCTGAAAAAAATATCCCCCTAAACTCTATGATGCCCTTGAGGCCATTCCCGGCCATCATGGTCAGCAGTAGAGCAAGGGAAGAGAGGTTAGGGATGCACTGTCATGTTTTCGCTTATTGTTCTACAGCCATTTGTTCTTTCTTTGGGGTTTACAGCCCACACTAGAGCAGCATCACGAAAAAGGACATTTATATTGGACATTTATTCACAGTATATTGTGATTTTATATTTATACTACACAGAAGTTCTAGCGCTATTCCACTTTTTTCTTCATGGTAATTTAAAATGTTCATGGCAAGACCAAAATAAGGACCAGATTCATCAGCAGAATGAAAAGATAAGAATTATCAAAACATATAACAAATATAATAACTACAACCCTCAAGAGAATGAAAGGTTGTCCAAACTAATATGTACGAAGATCGGAAAACTATTATTTGTTTAGAGGTAAATAAAGTAATAATTATAATGATGTCTCTCAATAAAGATCATGAATGAATGCTATACATGAAAGAGCTGGCACCATCTACCAGCATTAAGATGCTTTCATCATATTTCACTTTCTTCTTTCTGAGTGCCCATTCACAATAAATTCAGAAGCCATGTTCTTAAACCACTAGAAACGTGAGCTTGATATATTTAATTGGTGATAACATTATATCACATAAAGATAAAATATCCCCAGGGACAATTCATGGAGACTTGGCTTGTTATATTAATGTTATTTACTGTCTAAAGTGATGTATTGATGATGTAAAATAAGATGCCATTTGCCCTACATTGTTTCTGTGCTATGTGACCTTTAGTTTTCTAATGCTGACCTGAAAGATTAGCAACAACATTTTTTCAGGGGTTTTTTTTTCTTGAAAATTTCCCCTTGGGACTCATTTTATGCAGTTTACTGCTTTAACATTAGAGATAATTGAAAACTGCCGTCAGCCACTCAGACTGCAAAATAACTGTATGCATCATCCTGACAGACTCCAAAGATGTCAACTAACGCCCTGACAATACTATGTGCCTGAACATTATAAATAACGAGTTATTTAAAGGCAAGTCATATAATCTGGATATATAAGATATAAACATATTTCTAGAAGATACAGGGATTACCTGCTAAAATATCCATAGCCTTATAAATCATTTTACAGATGCAAAGCAGAGAATAACCTATAAAGCCTCTAACGGGGTATGAAGAAAGATGTTTAGTACTGGTAGGTTTGGAGTTGGCAATGTTTTGATTGGCTGAAATTAAAGGAATTAGGTACCAGCTAGAAATTTAGCCATTCCATGTTACTATTAGTTGCAGCGGTCCAGTAAATTGGACATGGGTAGTGTAGCCATATGGGGTTAAACAGCCACTATCTTCTTTTTTAATCTATTTTTGTGTTTTTATTATAGAAGATGAAGTGAAGTGTACAGTGGCCTTAGTATGGGTATAACATGGCATGTTTATGTAATCTAAATCCCAAGCAGTGTGCATAGCTTGTAGTTATGCCAGGACAGACCCCTCAAAAACAGGTGTCCAAGCAAATTCAGAACTATTAGCAAATATGCTAATTAAATTGACAGCAGCTATAGTGCCCAAGGTTAGGCCTCACTGTCTTTAACACTGTACTTTGTGTTATCTACATTTCCATGTTGCTTAGCCAGTAACTGGCTGACTGAGAATTCTAGGGAGTGTAATCCACAACAGGGGCAGATAGCAGAAATCAAGCTTGTAAGATTACAGGAACATAAATATTCCACTTTAAAGAGATCCACTTTAAATAAAACATAATTAATGTAATAAAGCAGCAACCCGAGTTAAAAACAAAAATATAAAGCCTGAGCCTTGGGATCATACAAGTCATGGATACTCCCAAAACTATCACATTCTTAGAAAATCTATCCAGTTGTAGGTTAATTGATAAGTTAAAGGGACACCAAACTTTTTTTTCCACTTGTGCTTCTAATATAGAAGCACAAGTGAAATGTCCATTGTCCCTAGTATGAGGATGAACTGCCGTGTACTTTTGACACACCAGTTTATCCTCTGGTCAGCGACCGGCTCTCTCTGCTAACGACGTTCGGTTTATTGACTTTCGGTTTATAGAATATATGTAATGCTATGCTTTTATATAAACCAAAAGTCTATAAACCGAACGACATTCGGTTTATAGACATTCAGTTTATAGAATACATGTAATGCTATTGGCTATTCTATAAACCGATAAAGAGTCCCCATTCATACGAATAGGTCAATTGACCTATTCGTATGAATGGGGACTCTATTTCGGTTCATAGAATAGCAAAAGCATTACATGTATTCTATAAACCGAAAGTCTATAAACCGAATGTCTTTTGGTTCATAGACTTTCGGCTTATAGAATACATGTAATGTTTTTGGCTATTCTATAAACCGAAAGTCTATAAACCGAATGACTTTTGGTTTAAAGACTTTCGGTTTATAGCCGAACCTCAAACTCCAACACGGATATACAGTGAAATGTCCGGGTTCATGTTCGTGGCACGGACACCGTAATGTCCGGTAGGAACCCGAACTGTGCGGTTCGGGTTCGCTCAACACTATTCAGAAGTCATTTTGACTTCTTTTGGAAGTCAAACACTGACCTCAACTCTGCCATAGCACAGAATGATTTGTTTCCTCTTGCCTAGATTGCTACTAACCAACCAGTCTGGATTGCTACTAACCAACCCACAGTTCCAAAGTCATCACAAAATCAATGCCACAGTCTGAAACGCTCTACTTCTTACAATAACAGATGCTTTGCTCGTATATCACCCAACCTCACCCAACCTCTGAACACAATACTTAATCTTTACCAACATTTTCCCAAATCACGAGTTATAAATTGAGTGCAAGGCCCTCAGTCGGTCCCTGAAATCCCACACAATGTTCCTGTTAAAACTTTAACTTCTTTTTGCTGAAAAGACAGTCTTCAGATGCTGGGGATCAACCAGAAAAAAATGGGTGTGTCATGTGGGAGGAAAAATTCTAGCATATACTGGTCCTAAAATGTCTCATAGTGACATGCCTGCCAACTTTCCTGCATTTCAGGGACTGTACTGGTTGTTGGGATAGTGGTGGAGCTTGGTGCGATAGCAGTGTTTAGGGATGCAATCCTGGGATCCCAATTAAATTTTCCGCTGTCTGAGACACACAGATTTGTAAGCATGTGCAGTGAGTTTGTGTGACAGTGCTACCATGCATGCGCTTTAGAACTGACACGCAACCTCCTAAGCTCTGCCTCTGATGTCCAAATTTATGGGCAGAAGGTATGTAGTGACCTTTCTTTGACTCATCCACTGTTGAGCCAGACTGAAGGACTATGTTTGGGGCACTGATTTTGAGCTAATGATCTGCATGTTCAGTTGAGCCACTTCTTTGGGACTATGAAAGTCTCAATTTATATCCAAGTGGAGATTTTAGACACTAAATAAAGATGAGTAATTTTTACATTAGGAAAAGATTTGGCTGTGGTGCTTAGAGCAGCATTTTCTCTTTAATACAAATGTGGCAGAGGTTAATGTTATCTTGAGCTGCCAGGCTATTTTTTCCTCAGAGAAACAGAAAAATAAATTCTCCATAAAGGACAGTTTTATACCTCTGATTATAATGTTATACAAAATCTTCCACTTACGCCTCCTATCACTTCTCCCCTAAATGTCCAGGGCACTAATGGAGCAATTAGGGGTAAAACTAAGGATAGCATTTGATGCAGTCACCCAGCGTCAAGCTGAGCCTGAAATTAATCACATAGGAGCAATTTGGTAGGAGTATGCCAATCTGAGGCTGTCGATACCCATGATCCTTCACCCTTTGTCTTTTTTCCAGCAGTGAATTCCTATTTAAATGATTTCTTTAATGTTGTTAAGTTTGTGGAATAGCTCTTTTTCATTTCTTTTGTATTGATTTGTTTTTTGGGTGTGTAGTTAGATTTGTAATGAGTTTTAAAGGTGTCACATAGGTTGTACACACACACACATACATATATATATAATAAAAACACATTTGTTATATTCCAGATAAATTATCTTTTTATTCTGATGATTTAAAAACATAAACAGAAATCTGATTTGTAATGCAAATTATTTGTAACATATTGATACTATATAGTTGGGCAAAAACAAGTCAGATATGTTCCCTTTTAATTGTATAATAGATAATAGGCAGTTGTACATCAAAAAGACTTGTATAAAAATTCAATATTGTGTCGCTTAGATTTGTGTAATTAGAACAAAAAAACAAACAGGAACCATAATTTAACTATATTAGAATAATTTCCCATTGTTTTCTGATTGCTCTTTGTTACCATTGTCTTTTACTTTCTGTATTAATATGGCAGACATTAATGCTTCTGTTTATTCACAGGATGCTATTATATGCATATTTCCATGAAATTGATATCATCAGTTTGTTACTCAAACTCTCCTCAACGGCCTATTATTCAGAACTACAGAAAATGGTGGAGATTTATGACTAAAAGAATTAAAATAATTTCACTGCAATTTAGAATTACCACGTATGTAAAACTGATGCTATGTATTAGAGCATGAACCTTTGTTTAAAGGCCTTTATGCATTTTTGAAGGACCTATTTTTTTAAATAAATGGATTGGAGACATGAGCATCCGGAGGGGGGCAAGAGTGTGCACTCTCCCTTTTCCACAACCCCCTAGAAATTCAAACAGACCCACTATAGCAGTAGCAAGGGAGGGGAAGCAGTAGGCTGTCTAGGGTAGGATAACTAGCAGAAAAAACACATGACAGGCAGTGATGAGCAGCAAAAAAACTTTTATTTAATCCTCGTTGATGTCAAAGTGGTTTTGTCTGCTCTCTTCCTCTCCCTCTATCTCCGCTTCACTCAGGCTGTTGCTACTTCAAATGCCTGGGCAGAGACACAATGCAGTTAATTCAAATTTGTAATGTATTCTGTAATACTGGAGCTGTTGAGACTACATTTTCCATGGCTCTCAGCCATTTTCCATGACTCTCAGCCAGCTACTGCGGAGTTTACATCTCACCAGTCTTAGACGGGTCTATGATCGTCCAGGGCGGCCATTTCATCGCTGACAGTTCAGCGTGGCAGTTTCAGTGCTGAACTGTCAGCACCTTTAAAGAGAAAGTAGTAGCCCCCTAATAAAGAAACCTCCCTAATCTAACCCTAAAACTAACCCAAGCTCTAATACTAATCCTAACACTAATCCACAACCCTAATACTAACCCTAAATTCCCAACTTTAATGCTAACCCTAATAGTAACCCTAAAACTTACCCCAAGGCCTAAAATGTACCCCTATCCATAAAATTAACCCTAAAACTAAACCAATATTAACTTAAAACTATCCCCTAATACTAACCATAAACTAACCCTAAAATTAACCCCTAAAACACTTATGTGGTGAAAGTGAGCTTGCTGTTTAATTTCCGATTGGCCGGCCATGATAAAAGTATTGTGCTGACATTACCTTTTGTTGACTGCAACTCTCAAGCTATTGAGCAAGCGACATTGCTAGTGGATTATTATAGGAATGTAGATAACTGTTGATGGGGCTATACTAAGTCTATAGCTGGACTGTTAGCTACTACTACCATGGTATTATAATTTTCCTGTTAGAGGGTATTTGTAACAAACCCCTCTCCGAAGCCAAAAAATGTAGGCAATGGGTAAGATGTAAGGAAGCGTTGGGGTGACAGAGGAGAGGATATAACCTCTTCCAAAAAAATATCCAGTGGACGCCCAGGATTGCAGATACTGCCAAAATGGAAAATTAATAATAAGTTATTACATTCAATATGTGTCAGTCTGCAAACAAACATTTGCAGAACAAAAAGGTGATTCTGAAGAGTTCAGTGAACTCCAGCATAGTGGTACTGTGATAAGATGCCACCTTTGCAATAAGTCAGTGTGTAAAATTTCATCCCTGCTAAATATTCCACCGTCAACTGTAAGTGGTGTTATTGGAAAGTGCTGAGGCCCATGGAGCATAAAAGTCACTAATGCACTGTTGATTAACCTAGCTGAACAGAGCCAAACTTCCACTGGCATTAATATCAACACAAAAACTGTGCAGCGTGAGCTTCATGGAATGGATTTTCATGGCCAAGCAGCTGCATGCAAGCCTCCCATCACCAAGTACTATGCCAAGCATCAGATCGAGTGGTGTAATGCACACTGCCAATGGACTCTGAAGCAGTGGAAACGTGTTCTGTCGAGTGACGAATCACAATTCACTGTTTGGCAGTCTGATAGGTGAGTCTGGGTTTAGCGACTGCATTATGCTAGCTGTAAAGTTTGGTGGATTAGGGATAATGGTATGGGGCTGTTTTTCAGGGGTTGGGCCTTACTTCCTGTGAAGGGAAATCATAATGCTTCTACCCAAGACATTTTGGACAATGCTATGTTTTCAACTTTGGGGAACAGTTTGGGAAGGGCCCTTTTTTTTATTCCAGCATGACTGTGAACCAGTACACAAAGTAAGGTCTATAAAGACATGGGAACAAACAGAGGTAGTGCCAGCTGAAGTCATCCGGAAGGTAAACAGCATTAATCCATAGTTGGTTTGTAAAAAAGTAACTTTATTAAATCAAAAAAAGAATAATAAAACCATCGAGCAGGGAGACAGGAATGTTTTCGCACCAGTTGGTGCGAAACGCGTCAAGCGTGTGTCGTATCCGTTTTGTTCCTGTCTCCCTGCTCGATGGTTTTATTATTCTTTTTTTGATTTAATAAAGTTACTTTTTTTACAAACCAACTATGGATTAATGCTGTTTACCTTCCGGATGACTTCAGCTGGCACTACCTCTGTTTGTTCCTGTTGTCTGCCTGGGGTGTGAGTAGACCCTTTTTCTGTGCTACAGCACCTGGAAGTTAATTTTACTCACTCCACTGTTACTTGGGGCTTGAGCCGGTCAGAATCTGCTTGGAATTTCTATAAAGAAATGGTTGGATGAGTTTGGTGTGGAGCAACTTTACTGGCCTGCACAGAGCTCTGACCTCAAGACTATCATACACCAGGAATGGAGACTGCGAGCCAGACCTTCTTGTCCAACCTCAGTGCCTGACCATATAGATGCTATACTGGATGAATCGGCAGAGATGATCTCAGAAATACTCCAAAATCTTGTGGGAAGCCTTCTCAGAGGAGTAAAAACTGTTATAGCTGCAAATGGTGGAACCAACTACATATTAATGTCTATGTATTTAGAATGTGATGACATAAAAGTCTGTGTTGATGTGATGGTCAGTTGTCCCCATACATTTGTCCATATAATGTATATACATACATATTAAAAGGGTGTGCAAAATAACAGAAACCACTGACAATTTATTAATTTTAAGGGTCTACAGCTCTAATTCTTCTTCAAATGCTGTCAAAAAAAGACATTTGACTCTTTGGGTGTCATCTTCAATGTGATTGGCTGGATTGCCAAAAATCAGCCTATAACAATGCTCATGTGCTAGCAGAAACATGTTAAGCCTTGTTATTCATCATCCACTTGTACGTGCAGTGCTATTTCATTGACCTCAAGTGCCAGGTGTCCGCTTTTCTTGCTGGTAGAAGAGTCCCTTAAAGAAACAAAAGGTCTATTGTTCAGGTATTTGAGTTCAACATACAGAAGCTGTTCTCAGGGCCTGATGCAGGTTAACCCTCAAGAGTTACCTTTGATGGCTGTAAGATTTCTTGGACCCCCTCCTATGAGCAGGTGCCATGTGTGCAACTGCTAAAGCCGCTGATGTTGCGTAACGGTGAATTCGTGATGCGCATGCCAAAGATTGCACTTGAACATGATGTAGGGAGACAAGGAACATGATGTAGGGAGACAAGGAGATGAGCTGAAACGTGCCTTGCCTCCTTCAGTGAGCGATAACCCAGTTGATGGAAGATTCTTAGAACCTCTCCCAGATGACAAATAAAAGGAGCATTACCTACAAAAATATAGATTTCTAAAATGTAAATATTAACCAAGTTCAAAATGGACACATGCATAATTTGGAGGCTTGGTGGTGGGGATTTATGTACACAGTCGAGGATTCAAAAAAGCCATGGCAAAAGATAATACCAGACAACATGCAGGGAATGGTTATACAAAGAAACAGGAATGATTAAAAATGCATAGGCAAATAGGTAATAGGGTAACTAACAAGGAAAGCAGGGATACACAGAGGTTATTTCTTGGGCTGAAGCTTGTGTGAGTGGATGAAATACACCTGAACCTGCTGATGAAGCCTTCTTTCAGCAGGTTTGTTTTTTAGTCAGCTCCTAAACTTGCTTAGAAGATACATCCCCTAAGCCAAGGGTAGGCAACCTTTGGCACTCCAGATCTTGAAGGCGATGTTTTTTCCAGAATTACAGTCATAAGAGCATTATGGGAGATGTAGTCCACAACATCTGGAGTGCCAAAGGTTACCTACCCCTGTCCTAAACAGTTCTTTGTGGATTAATTTAAGTTCTGTACATTCCTTTATTCACTTTTGTGAACAGGACAATGGTTGTGGTTCCAATGCATTCACCTCCGCTTGTCCATTATTTTCCATTCTGTTTGCCTACCCTCAGGTAAATTATGTGAATATGTATCAAATGAGCACAGCCAAATATACATGAACATGCTCATTTAAAGAATCAATGTAAGATAGATTTATTATTGATAGATAGATAGATAGATAGATAGATAGATAGATAGATAGATAGATAGATAGATATTTTTTTAGTCCTGTTTTAATGAAATTCAAGATATGTACAATACATATAGATTTGCCAATCTGTGGGCTACATTATAAAGTTTAATGCTTTTCTTACTCTTCTATTCTGACGTTAGCAGAGGTTTTAATATACATCACTATAGTAGCCCGTGGGTTGAGCTTTATACAGAATCAGGAGACCTCTACTGGTAAGAAGTAGATATAGCTTTTAATTTTAAAATAAGTTTGTGCATGCTTGACATGCAATTTTATAGAACTACAAATATGAGTATATTAAAACCTACTGTTTTCTCCTATTTCATTAGTGGTATTTTTAATGCTCAAAACATGTCAGAAAAGTTGGTATTTATCTGGAGCCATGCTGGATCAAAGTGCTAAATTTCAGCAGAGGCTTTCTATTGGTTTCTATGGCAATTGTACTAAAATAATGATAGATCTATTTTTATCTTGTTAAATATGCCCAATGAACACTAATCTATTGATATGATCATTATTACGTGTTCACAAATGCAAAAATACATACTCCATCAAGCAGGCAGAGCATATTAAATGGGATTTATCAAGTACCAATGTTGGTACACAGGGCCGGCGCTACCTATAGACGAACTAGGCATTCGCCTAGGGCGCCAGCTTTGTCGGGGTGCCTGCTGCCGGGATAGATGTATCCCTGCGGCAGGCAGCCACGTGATGATTTTTTTTTTAAATTCTTTGCACGTGTCATATCCAGGGGGGTGCAGTGAAGAGAGCAGCATCTACTCTGTCCATGAGGTAAGCTATGGGGGGAGGAGGGAGGGGGGACAAAATTACACCACGCATAGGGAGGGAGGGGGAAACAAGATGACACCAGCCATTGGGAAGAAGGGCCACAAAAAATTGACACCAGGTATTGTGAGGGGGGACTGACACCAGGCATTTGGGGGGGGGGGGTGACACCAGAAATTAGGAGGGAGGGGGGGAAAAAGTGACACCAGGCATTGGGAGGGGTAAAAGACACACCAGGAATGTGGTGGGGGAAGTGAGGAAGAGAGACACCAGACGTGGAATTGGGGGACTAAGAGAGACACCAAACATGGGAAGAGAGGAGAGAGAGTGATAAACATGGGGGAGAGGAGAAAAAAAAAAGGTGGAAACAGACAGATGAATGGCATGGGGAGATCGAGACAGACAAGGATGGCGTACAGGGAGAGAGAGACAGGCACGGATGGCATTGTGATGGCAGTGCAAAAGATAGGAGGATCACATTGCATTTGTGTACGTGTGACTGCATCTGACATTGCATGTGTTTGCCCATGTGCCTGCATATATATGTGACACTGTGTTACTGTGTTTTTAAATGCCTGAGGGCAGGATCAGCAAGGGGCGGCAAAATATATGTTTGCCTAGGGTGGCAACAAGTCTTGCACCAGCCCTGTTGGTACAATAACTATGCACCTGCACAAATTGTCTATTACAGGGGGAGGCAACCTTTGGCACTCCATGTTGTGGATTACATTACCCTTGATGCTTTGCTAGCATCCTGGCTGTAAGAGCATTATGGGAGATGTAGTCCACAGTATCTGAAGTGCTGAAGGTTGCCTACACCATTGCCAATAAGTTGTGCATAATCCAACAGCACACAATGAGTAGTTTATAGAAGTAGAAGTTATCTTTCCGATGGTCTTGTGTTTTCCAAGTTCCAGACTACTTTCTCCCCCTGCTGGATCTAGTTGGCTACAGTCACTGCTCCTGCAAGAAAATTGTCTTAGTTCCAGTTCTAATAAATAGAGGATAATAAACAAACCTAACTAATTGACTAAGGTATTATAAAAAAAACTTACATTTGAAAAAAAGTGTGTATTATTCTTCTTTTCTAGGCAATGGCTAGCATACTTTGACATTTTTTAGCAGTTTTAATTTCAGGGATGAATCCTTCTCCTCTGTTCATTATGTCTCAGGTGTCCACAGAAACCTCTTTATATCCAGTCACAAGGCACAAAATCTCTATAGAGTGCCACAGGCAAATCCCACATGTAGCCTGCACTGTGCATGAGTGTGGGACAGCCAATACATATCTTATCGTTGCCAACAGTCCCAGATATGCCAAGACAGTCCAGGTTTTTGTGGTCCTATCCCGTCAAGTTCCTATAATCTGTTAAGTATACATAGTTTACATGCACAAAAAGTAAGCTTCATGCACCCGGGACCTGCTGGACCTCAGCCTTGAGTAGTTACGTGATTCCGCCCCATTTAGCTCAGCTCACATTGGGGTGTTGGCAGATACTGTATATTTGCTTCTTGCCCCTAGGTCCTTTGGCTGATTCTCACTGCTTCTGCTAGCCAGGGCTTATATCACCTATCATAGTAGGCAGTATCACAATATCAGGGTCTGGGACAGTTTCTTTGCTGCCATTTCACCTCTGACAGTTAAGCGTGGCAGTTTGAGCACTGAACTATCAGATGTGTATGACAGCACAGCAGTGTAAGTGCAGACAATTCAGCGGCGAACAATCAGGACAAATACAGTAATAACTCCCTCATAAATGAACCCCCAAAACTATCCCTGAGCCCTACAGTAATAGCAACCCTAAAACTAACACTTAACCCGCAACCATAATAGTAAGCCCTAATACTGACCCAGATCCCAATAGTAACCTCTTATACTAAGTCCTAATACTAACCCCAAACCCAATACTAACCCCGAACCCAATACTAACCCCGAACCCAATACTAACCCCGAACCCAATACTAACCCCGAACCCAATACTAACCCCGAACCCAATACTAACCCCGAACCCAATACTAACCCCGAACCCAATACTAACCCCGAACCCAATACTAACCCCGAACCCAATACTAACCCCGAACCCAATACTAACCCCGAACCCAATACTAACCCCGAACCCAATACTAACCCCGAACCCAATACTAACCCCGAACCCAATACTAACCCCGAACCCAATACTAACCCCGAATACTAAGCCCCAATACTAACCCCTAATACTAACCCCTAATACTAACCCCTAATACTAACCCCTAATACTAAGCCCCAATACTAACCCCCAATACTAACCCCTAATACTAAGCCCCAATACTAACCCCTAATACTAAGCCCCAATACTAACCCCTAATACTAAGCCCCAATACTAACCCCTAATACTAAGCCCTAATAACCTGAACCCTAATTGTAACCCCTCTAATAAGTGCCTAATACTAACCTGCGATGACCAGTTACATGATGAGCTGTCCATCACGAGAGAGATCCCAGCGAAGCGGCTGTGTGGTAGCAGCCTATCCCGTCATAAACCATCCCATCCCCACCTCCCCACACCTTCCTCCGTGAGGAGTATCAACGCTACTGCTACACTGAAATAAAGACTGTCCCTATTTTGCAAATCATTTAAGTTTGGGTATTCCTTAAATTATATCTCTTAGATTAAAGCAGACTAAATAGAAAGGGTCTTTCACTGCTTGTGAATATTGCACAAGTACAATCTCTCTCTACTGACCGGCTAAAGTTACCCAACAGGAGCTGTCTGTACAACAAGTGATCAAGTTAATCAACTGTGAACCATGCAAGGATACAATACAAAATGAGACTTAAAGTGTCATACAGATATCACACAATGGCCTAGCTCCTACGACCCCCGTTATTTAGCGGATCTGGGACATTTAATCTACTGCACACTATTCCTTTTGGAATAGAGTGCAGTTCAACAGCAATGTCGAGTGCCTAACTAACATTCACTAAATGTTAATGGAACCGTAAGCAAAGTATCAGCTCAAGGTCAAAAATGTACATTTACCCACTAAAGGAAGTGAAAAAAAGTGCTAAATAAGGGAGCTGATAAAAAAGAATAAACCATTCAGATCAAAAAACACATGATTCACAGAGCCCAATCAGGATCCATATAAAAAAGACGGAGACTCACAACCACAGTCACTGATACCTCCAGTTAGAGGGAAGAGATGTCTAAATATGTATAAAATATATGTCATCTACCTTCATATACTCCGAAGGCAAAGAGAGGCCCAGAGGGATGCCAACCAGTGAGCATTGCTGACTGATCCTGCTGGGATCATCAAGCATTTTAGGCTGTCCTGTGTGGCCATTCTGGATTTTTACCAGCACATGTATCGGCAAGGAACCGTTTAATACCTGGGCTGGTGAGATTGTTAGCAGTACTTCATCATCTAAGGCCCCGAAACACATATGTCAACAGGTATTTTTAGTGATATAACTGCTCATTGTCGCCTTTGTACATGAATTTGGTTATCATTCAAGCCCAAGCTAGCCCACGGTGCTAGCGCTGCCTATGTAACTGTCTCACATGGACACAGTCACACTAGGACATCAGCCAGCATCAGCCAGCACCTGTATGTCCCTCCTCCATAGACACTGTGTGGAGGAGACTAGGGTGGAGACGACTGGGAACAGAGAGAGTAGCAAGTGAATACTGGGGAAGGGTGGAGGGTGTAATAGGCTGTGGCATATTAATGGGCATAGTGGCTGTGGCATATTAATGGGCATAGTGGCTGTGGCATAATAATGGGCATACTGGTGGCTGTGGCATATTAATGGGTATACTGGGCATTACATATAAAAATAGTTGACTATATTAAGAACATAGTGGGGAAGGAAGGGACATACATGGTTAGAGGGATAGAGGAGACAGACATGCCTGGGAGGGTAGAGCAGAGAGACATATGTGGTAATAGAGAGGAAAGAGACAGGGGAAAGGAGAGAGACGGACATGGGGAAGAGGAGGGAGAGATATGGGAAGGGAAAGAGGAGAAAGAGAGATGGGAAGGGCAAGGAGAGAAACATACATGGGAAGGGAGAGGAGCAACACAGACATTGGAAGGGAGAGGAGAACGATAGACATGGCGAAGCAAGAGGAGAGAGACAGACATGCAAAGGAAGAGGATAGAGAAATACAGACATGGGAAGAGAGAGGAGAGTGTTAGGGCTAACCTAGTATTTATTGTGTTAACAACCTCACAAGAGTTACTTCAGCATTGGAACAGTTAACTTCAGGGAAGGGTTAAAACCCCCTCCTCTCTTGGAGGGAGCATATTCTCTTTGTCTGTTTTTACACACACACAGAGATGCTTTTTTCTAAGGGCTTTCACTGACCGGCACAAGAATGTTTTCATAGATAAGGCCTGGTGTGGGATGCAGTGTGGGAGGTGGACATGAGGTTTCTTCCTCCATGTATCTCAAAAGTTGAAACATTCCTCCAATTAGTTAACAAGCACCAAAGATATATTGCTTTTAGTTAAATATATAAATATATATTTTTGTAACACGTACGTATTCTATGTCTACACCCCTTTTTTGCAATCCTTTTATGCACCAAATGTTAACCAATGATGTTACAATAGCCAACACCTTGTTGCTTCTATATAAGTGCTTGTCCAAAAAACTAATTTCAGAGTTGCTAAATAAAGAACTATGTGTGTCTGAATTGAGTGACTCTCAGAACTTTCACAGAAGTTCAACTCCCACCACAAGAATCCAAATCAGAGTATAATTATGAGAGATAATTATTTTAGAGAAAACTCTACCCCAGATATCCCCTCAACCACCTTGTGGCAGGATGATGATCTGCGCTGAACTAATTATCAAAGATACCCATCTTAAAAGGAAACGTGTCAAAAAGCAGACTAAGTTAGCATCAGAGGTGAATGCTCTGGAGACCCATCACAAGAGGACACATTCCCATCTCAAGAGGACACGTTCCCCTCAAAGTTCAAACTCTTCATAGTATACTCAAAACTAGAGGGGAACTTAACACACTTCTGAAAGAGGCTACCCTCAAAGCATTACACAAACCGGGCCAGAAGTTCTTTGAAAAAGGGGAACAAACCTGACACTCTTAGCATGTAACTTGCTGGGCCTTCACAAACAGCATAGAATCATTCCGTCAGTTCAGGACCTTTCCAAAATAGTGGATTTATTCGCTGCCTATTATACTGAATTGTATGTAGGACACACTGCTCCCAAGTCACACAATCACTCAGTGTCCATCCGCAAAAATTTTGAAGCTTACTATAGAGCAGCGATGCTTGCATAGATGATTCAATGGAAGACACAAATTAATAAGATTCGCTGGGTAGAGATTAAAAAATTAGAAAGTCCAAAACACTTTTAAGATTATGAGCCGTTGGCATCATGACCCAATAAAGCTATCAAGAATAACCCCCACATATTCCAATAAATGCTTTAGGGGTTGCTGAGCAGTGGCCATTTACTTAATATGTGGTGGCTCTGCCACAAAGTGCAATGGTCATTCTGCATATTATAATTCAGTAAAATGTATCACTTATTTTATAGTGGCTTACCCACTGTTTTCCTTTTCTCTTTGAGACAAATGGAATTTTTTTGTCTAGATTTACATATCAGGTGTTTTGTGACATATTTCTGTAACCTTGGTGTGTTGTCTGTTTCACTTTTTGCTTCTGACTGTCTTCTCAATGCCTACTTGTTCACATTTATAAAAATATATAATCACATACACTCTAAATACAATACATATATATATATATACAAACAAACCTATTTGTTACACATGCTGTAGGAAATACATGCAAGTGCAGCCAGGCAATCTATAGGATGCATATATGCACAGACACAATCCAATTAATTAATCATGGTAGGTCCTATGAGATCTCCACCCTGATTAATTGGAGTCTGTCCATGTATATATACATCCTACTTACTGCTGAGCTGCACTTTGCATGGTCTTTCTGAAGCATGTGGAACAAATATGTGTCCCTGGAACAGGGACCATTGAATAAGTTGTAATATTTTCTACACCATATGATGTGGACTTCAGTTACCATTATGCTCAATCAGCCATGTGACACATTAACTGGGGTGCAAAATGACTGCCCTATTTTTATTTCTAGAAACAGCTGACATGTGGCATACCACAGGGCTTGACAAATTTAATTTGATTTTAGGAGCCAGCAAAAAATTTTAGGAGCCAGACAATCACGCAAACATACACGCCTACTTCACACACATATATATATATGCATACACACACCTATCTCACATATACAAACACCGCACACACACACCTACTTTACATATATAAATATATACAAACACCTCACACACACACCTACTTTACATATACCCATATATACAAACACCTCTCTCACACATACACATACACACACCTACTTTACATATACCCATACAAACACCTCACACACACCTACTTTACATATACCCATATATACACAAACACCTCACACACACCTACTTTACATATACCCATGTATACACAAACACCTCACACACACCTACTTTACATATACACATATATACAAACACCTCACACACACCTACTTTACATATACACATATATACAAACACCTCACACACCCTTACTTTACATATACACATATATACACAAACACCTCACACACACCTACTTTACATATACCCATATATACACAAACACCTCACACACACCTACTTTACATATACACATATATACAAACACCTCACACACACCTACTTTACATATACCCATATATACAAACACCTCACACACACCTACTTTACAATATATACAAACACACAGCCACCTCACACAGTCTTTTCTTGGGGGTTTTTCTTAACGTGTCCCCCCTCCCTGCTGCTTTACCTCATTGCAGGGAAGGGGGACATTCGTGCTGCAGCCGATCTTCCTGCTGAGTGCCAGGATGTCACGTGACGACACCCGGCACTCAGACACGTGTTGCGCGAGGGGGGCTGAGCTTGAAGTTTGTGCTATCCACACAGACTTTACCCCCTCGCGCTGCAGAAAAATAAAAAAAATCGGATTGCAGCGGCAAGGGGACCATGAGGCAGCACCCAGGTGCCAGGTCTAAATTCCTGGTCGCCATGGCGACCTGGCGCCTGGGGTTTGTCGAGCCCTGGCATACCATCTATTTTTGAATACAGTTTCTATGATGCTTCATAGCCAACTTTGTGGTTGGCTAAGTATCACAGGTGCTGTAGTCTCAAAGGTTAGCTATCTGTACAGATGTGGTGGACTACCGTTTCTATAATACATTATAGCCTTTGGTTGGCTGAATATAATGTGAATTGTAGTTCACAGAAACTTACAGCTGGATCAATGTCAAAAGCCTCCCTTCTCTTTGTGCTGACTGAAAAAACCTAATGGAAAAAGGGGAGTCTGTTGACGTGCCCAGATAATTCACGATGGTACAGAAGAGGTTGCAGTCTTGTACAATATATATATATATTTTTTTTTAAGCACTATTTAGATCATGGGTCGTCAACCTGGTCCCTACCGCCCACTAGTGGGCGTTTTGAGATTCCAGGTGGGCGGTATTGACTTTGGAGGTTAAAACCTCCTTTTGAGCGAGCGGGCGAGCGCGCGCGTGAGCGCACACATCAAGAAACCAACGTGCACGAGAATGCGTGCCGTAGGATTTTCGGAAGTTAAAACCTCCTTTTGAGCGAGTGGGCGGGCGGCGCAGGCGGGCGCGAGCGCACACATCAATCAACCTCCTTTTGTGCGAGAAGGGGATGGGCGGGAGCGAGCGCACGCAAACACGTGGGAAGAGGAAGGGGAGGAGTGGAAACTGATAGCAGGGACAGGCAGAAGCAGGCAGAAACGGAGCAGAGCAGTTGCAAAAGAAAAGTTATAGGCAGGAGAAAGAGAATTGTTGGCTAATAATAATAATAAGTGGGATAACTAGCTCAGCCTTACTTTTGTCGCTCAGGAAGGTAAAAGAAAGGAGATAAAAAGGAAAAGATAAAAAAAAAATAACAAAAAAAGGAAGAAAAATAGAGAAAAGGGGATAAAATAAAGGAGGAGAGTAAGCAGTGTTTAGTCTGGCTCATAAATTAAGTTTTGTTATCTTATTTTCAACATTTTCAAGAGATTTAATTAAATTAATTTGCAGCTTCAAGGAGCCAATATAACTCTTATAAGTTGCAAAAATATTGTGTCATTATTTATCGAAAAGCTTGATCTTCTCCGTCATAATATTTTCAAGAGAGAATTTCATCAGTTTCCTGAATTGTCCTCTATAAACAATGATGTAACTCCGGGGGATATTGAAAGGTTCAGTAGCCACCTCAAGGAACTCAAATTGGATATGGAAAAACGATTTCAAGATATTTTGAACTTAAAGGTGCATGACTGGATGATAAATCCTTTTACAGCAAATGTTGCTGAAGTTGATATAACTTGCCAAGAAGAACTATTAGAACTTAAATTTGACGAAGAGAGTAAATGTAATTTTGGCAGTGGTGGATACCAAAAACTCTGGCAAAATAAAAAAATGCCTGCGTTATATCCAAATATGTGGAAAATGATGTTCAATTTATTGATACCTTTCCCTACCACATATCTTGTAGAATCAGGCTTTAGTGCTGTTAATCATATTATGAACAAACAGAGAAACCGTCTGAATATCACTGAAAGAGGAGACCTTCATTTGTTCCTTACGAAAATCGAACCAGATTTCAAATATTTAGTCTCGCAGCATCTGCCTCAAGGATCTCACTAGTAAAGCTTTCAATTTACTTTATTGTTTTCTAATTAAACTTTATAAAGTTAAAAACATTATAAACATGCATTAAGTAGAAATAAAAAGATAAATGTACGTACATTTATTTGTTTTAAAACACCCTCCTTTCTAAAAAATATTCCGCGCTTGCGCGAAAACTGGTGGGCGGTAAGGACATTTTTCCATCAAGAAAGATGCATTAGTGGGCGGTAGGTAGAAAAAGGTTGACTACCACTGATTTAGATCTTTGTAATGTCAGTCGTTCAGGTATATGTGCATTTTCGTACTTTATCCACCAGGTGGCACATTATGTATGTCAATAGCTTCATAGAATAGTGTTTCCGAGCTTAATATTAACAGCATGTTTCTACTCCATAATCAGACCCCTGTTGAACTAGTCTGGTACAGTTCCAGCTGGTTCTAGACACTCAGGAGAGTACAGAATAATATATCCCCCACCATTATACCCAAAAAAACCAGAATCTTCATTATTGCAAAAATCATTGACTTTTTTGTGCCTTCAAATCTTCAAACTGAAGCACTCTCCCTTGCTCTTTGGGTATCTAGTTGCTGGACATCCTGCATTTCATAGAATCTAAAAACTATTTCAGTAACATTTTTGGTGGCCAAACTTGATATATTCCATAAAATAATACATTCAGACTTATGATACAATGTGCCAGAGAGAAAAATTCAAATATATTACCTTGTAGACTTCTTCAACATCCACCAATCGCCAACAGACTTTGGGATCATTACAGATAGGTTTTATGGTTGATCCTTCTTCTAGATTTACCACCATCATGGTAGTTGTTGATTGATGGACAAAACGAGCTCATCTTATTCCTGTCAAGAAACTTCCTACAGCCAGTCAAACATCAGATCTATCGATCAAAGCAATAATTTGTCTTCTGGCTGTGGTACCCAATTCTAGTTTAAATTTTGGTCTTCCTTTTGCAAATCCCTTCAAATTAAATTGAAAGTGATTGGACACTAGATACATTTTCTTAATCGTGCTAGGTTTTCATATAATGCACTATATTCAATGTCGACTGTTAACTCTGGCAAAAGTAACATGTAACTAGTGAAATTACGTGTGATTCAATCCCAAATGAACGCTCAGAACTAACGTACGCTAGGGAATAACACTGTTTTGCAAAATACTCTATTTTTCCTGAATTAAATGAGAAAGTCATGAAAGAAAACCACATCCCATCATCACATCCCATCTGTCATTCTCAGTCTCATGTGTACTCATTTTCATAAACTCTTTTGGTGAGTAGATGTATTTTACTTAGTATTTTACTCATTCCTAATCTTTTGGTTGCAGCTAATTTTAATTAAACTAGTTGCCTGAATCAAATATTGGGCCTGAAATTCTTTGGGCAATAACAACAACAATTTGGTCATTAGCACGTCTTGCACCTTGCCTGTTTAGGGCATTATATCACATAGGCACTTGCCTTGAGTGTCAGTTTCTATCATCCTAGCCTAATTTTACACCTAACATATACTTTTTATGATAACACCTCCATACCTGCCGACTTTTAATAACTGGGTTTCAGGATGCAATAGGCAGAGCCAAAAAGGGTCAGAGTAATGTGACATCTTGTGATGTCATGTGACATTGCATGACCCCCGTACAGAGCCGCTTGAATTCACTTAATTCACTCAGTTTCACCCCTGTCATCTCACAAAGTGTGCGCTTTCACCACTGTCATGTCATTGTGTATCCAATACCTGGTGTGAACAATAATCTCTGCAATACCTTCTGCTATCCAATCCAAGTTGCTGTGAAGTTTATACAAAGTGTCATTCATTGGAAAAACATTTTTTTATCCTGGGTGCTGATTGTGCCAGACTCTAAAGATACTCTGTGTGTAAAAGACTTTGCTGTTCAGGTTTTACAATATCGTTGTACAGCCTTCAATGGCATAAAATCTCCCGGGTCGCTGAACCTCTGGGCTCAACCACAGAAGCAAGGCTGGTTCAGGGTGAAAAACTCCTACAGTGGTGTGAAGTTAGTAGGCCAGTGTGACACCTGTTTTACTGGTTCTTTTGAGATTGAGAGAATAATTTCACCTGTACCATCTGAGCTCAAATTACCTCTAATATCTGGACTGCACCACTTATCACTTCTTAAAGCCCTAAAGCTGCTGCAGAACTACAAACACCATAATTCCCCACTTATTTTCTAAAATAAGCAGGGAATAATGATCTTCTGCAAGGCAAACAAGACACCTGCCTAGGGCTGCACTTTGCCCCCCCCCCCCCCCCCCCGCAACCAGAGCCTGCTCAACTACCGACTGAATCCCAGCATTGAAAGTGTCCACCCCAATATATAATATCCCCCTCTAGCTCTCTATGGCAAATAACTAGCCCGCTTATACCAATGACAAACCTGGACACTGCCAAATAAATTTTTCATCTTCACCTCTCAAGTGCTCGCGAGTTGGCAGATAAGCGCCATACCAGTTGTTGGACTATCTCAGACCATACTATATTCAGGTTATTAAACAGGGCACAGCAGCTTGCAATGTCCTGTTTAATACCATGTATTAGGTCAATAGAGTGAACATGACCTAAGTCGTTTCCACCCTCATGCAACACCAATATTATGGATAATGGGACCAGCCTTCTAAAATAGCAACACTCGGGATAAACATGTGACCACCTAACACCCCTAATCCCTCTCCAGCGGATCCTAGCTGTCTCAAAGGATATCTCAAGGTTCCTGCCATAGGATTGTTCAGCTACCCGACGGGCTGCCCAATAGATGTTAGAATGGCCTAATATCCACACAAAAAGGGGGTGAGAACCTAAAAGAAAGGAAATACATTCATTGAGTGTGAATGTACAGCTTGTAGCAGCTGGACAACCATCTACAAATGCGCTTAACACCTTCCCCTGAAAACCAAACTAGCCTCGGTGGCCGCATCTATACGATAGGAGTGGGAGGAAATCTGACCAAGCCTATGGACCCCAGACTTCGCTGAAAAACCCTAGAGAATTTAAAATGGCTGAGGGGATAGCCTGATGAGTAAATTAATAGGGGGCCAGGGACTGGAGGTCTGAGTGGCATATAGGACCGAAGCAGGGCAACAGGGACCACCTACCGCCTTGATCACAATCATAAACAGAGGGAAGGGACTCAATCAGTCTACTCAAAATAAGAAAGGAAACTGGCCATCTTCTGTCAGGGAGTTTACCTCTCTTCGATCCCTTGATAATCTTCTTAAGGATAAAATTTTGAGATAAGTCACCCCAACCAAATATTTATATATATTAGGAAAACGAGCATAAAAGATCGAACCCTAGAAGGAGCATGGACGTCAGAAGAATCAACCCAAGACCTTTCATCAGGACCATATCCTTGCCAGTGAATAAAGTATTGAAGACGGCCCCTGTAATGTCTAGAACCGAGAATAGAGTGAACCAAATACTTTTCTTGGTCGTCAGGAGGACAAAGAGGGGAAGAGAATCTATTAGACACTACAGGTTTCAGCAAGGATACATGGAACGTGTTTTGAATGCGCATGGAGAGAGGTAATTCAAGAGAATATGAAACATCGTTGACACGAGAACGAACTTTATAATGCCCAGTGTATTTGAGACGGAGAGTATGTGAGGCTTGTTTGAGATGGAGATTCTTAGTTGACAACCAAACCAAATCACCAGGGTTGACGGGAGGAATATGTGATCTCTTCCTATCTGCAAAGGATTTCTGCATCTGCTTCACTGCAAGCAATTGTCTGGATAGGTTTAGGTTAGATCTGAGATTTAATGGTCAGCACCAGGAATTTCGGATGGACAAAGTACCATAGGCCAGAGGGAGGGTTCAGACCCATACATGGCACAGAAAGGTGACATTTTCAATGATCCATGATTGGCACAATTGTAAGAGAGTTCTGCGAGGTACAAAAACTCATACCAATCAGATTGGTCGTTATCTACAAAAGACCTGAGATATTGCTTCAATACCTGGTTCATTCTCTCGGTTTGTCCATTGGTTTGGGGATGGTATGCCAAGGAGAACCTAAGAGAAATACCGAGTTGACGACAAAGTGTTCTCCAAAATCTGGAAACGAATTGAGTGCCCCGATCTGAGATAATGGATTGAGGTATTCCGTGGATCCAAACAATTTCTTTTAAAAAGACTTGGTCAAGAGTTGCTGCAGAAGGCAATTTCTTTAAGGCAATGAAGTGGGTCAGTTTAGAAAAAAGGTCAATGACTACAAGGATGGTAGTATTACCCTGAGACTGCGGGAGGTCAGTGACAAAATCCATAGCTATGTGTGACCATGGTCTTTTAGGGACAGATAGTGGACATAGGAGACCATATGGCTTGGTTCTGATTGTTTTACATCAAGCACATTTAGTACAAGCTGATACATATTCATGGGTATCACAGGAAAGAGTAGGCCACCAGAAATATCTGTGGAGAAGAAATTTGGTATTAGTGATTCCCCTGTGTCCCTCAATGGGAGAATCATAAGACCAAGCTAGTACAACTTTTCTGAATTTCAGTTGAACAAGATAACGACCAGGAGGAAATCTCAGACCCTTGGTTCTAGGGTACTGAGTTCTGGAGATCTGCTGTAGGAGTACCGTAGAAACTAAAGCCATGATCTGAGTGGAAGGGAGAATTGTCGCCTCCTTAGGAAGATAGTTAGCATGTTCATGCAATCTCGACAAGGCATCTGCTTTTTTATTCTTGGATCCAGGGCGGTAAGTTAGTACGAAATTGAATCTAGTAAAGATTAATGCCCATAGGGCCTGTCTGGGATTCAGTCTTTTAGCTTTTTCTATGTAAAGGAGATTCTTGTGATCAGTCAATATGCTAATAGGAATGATCGAAACCTCCAGTAAATGTCTCCATTCTTCTAGAGCCATTTTTATGACTAGTAACTCTCTGTTTCCGACATCATAATTACACTCAGTGGATGAGAACATTTTAGAAAAATAAGAGCAAGGATGAATATGATTGGTCTCTTGATCTCTCTGTGATAAAATGGCTCCTGCTCCAGATTCTGATGCATCCACTTCCAAAATAAAAGGTAAAGTGGGATCTGAGCGACAAAGTATAGGAACTGTGATGAAGGCTTCTTTGAGTTTTCTGAATGCTTTGACGGCTATTGGAGGCCAACTTTTAGGATTAGCACCTTTTCTGGTGAGTGCTGTTATGGGTGATACTACCTTAGAGAAATTTCTAATGAATTTTCTATAGTAGTTGGCGAACCCTAAAAAGCATTGAATACCTTTTAGGTCAGTGGAAATTTTCCATTCTTTGATGGCCAGGACCTTTTCTGGATCCATCTCGAGACCACGATCAGTGATGATGTAGCCCAGAAATATAATTTTCTTTTTTTCAAATTCACATTTCTCGGCCTTGGAAAATAACTTGTGACATCTCAGGCGTTGGAGTACTTGTTTTACATGGATTCTGTGTTCTTGGATATTTCTGGAGTAGATCAGGATATTATCCAGGTATATCATGACATGGGATAGTAACATATCGCGGAAGATATCGTTTGAAACACTGCGGTGGCGTTACATAGACCGAATGGCATTACTAAGTATTCATAGTGGCCATATCTAGTGTTAAATGTCGTCTTCCACTCATCATTCTCACAGATGCGAATGAGATTGTATGCCCCACGCAAGTCTAGTTTGGTAAGAACTGTAGCCTCCTTTAGTTGATTCTATAATTCTGCTATCAATGGTAGAGGATAGTTATTTTTTATAGTGATTTTATTCAATCCTCTATAGTCGACACATGGTCTGAGTGAGCCCTCCTTTTAGCTACAAAGAAGAATACAGCACCCGCTGGAGAAGAAGATGGTCTTATAAAACCCTTTTTGAGACTTTCTTCAATGTATTGTGCTAATTCTTGATTCTCTGGTTCAGAGAGGGGATATGTATGTCCTGAAGGAGGTGAAGTACCAGGCATGAGTTCAATAGCACAACCATAGCTTCTATGATGAGGAAGAGATTCAGCACGTTCTTTAGAGAAGACATCCAGGAATTCCCAATAATGAGCAGGGACTTTAGACCGAGGATCTTCAGAGGTAAGTTCAAGAACAGAATGGACTTTGTTAGGTTGAGAACAACACATCATTTTACAATGATCACTCCAGGCTGTGATTTCACCTTGTCTCCAATCTATGATTGGATTATGTTTCTATAGCCTTAGCATACCCAGTATGATGAAGAAGAGGACTGCATAGGTCATCGAAAATAATCTCTTCAGAATGAAAAATCCCAATCTTGGCTCCTAATAATATGGTGTCTTCTGAAATTAATCCAGTACCAAGCGGTGAACCATTTAAGTAAGCGATGGAACTGATTTGTGGTTTGTGTGTGAAGAGGATACCTTGTTGCAGAGCCCAGTTCTTATCAATTAAATTTCCAGCAGCCCCAGAATCGATGAAAGCTTGTGTGGTTACTTGGTGACCTGTCCACTGGAGCGTGATTGGTATTAGCATTCTAGGATGAGAAGGAAGCATAAGGATAGAAATGCTCAGTGGATTGCCTCCTTTTTCCACTAAGCCCGGAAGTTTCCCTGTTTCTGAGGACAGAACCAGGCCATATGCTCTTTATGTCCACAGTATAAACAAAGACCCATCCTCCTTTGTTTTTCTTCCTCAGATAAATGTAACAGGGGCCCAATCTCCATGATTTCAGCTGGAAGGGTAGGGTTTTCATGACCGGAACTCTGAGGAAGGTATGGAGTTTGAGGTTTGTGGAATCTTGGTCTCCTGTCCCGTTCTCTCTCTCTCTCATTGCGTCTCTCTTGATTGCGGGCATCAAGTCTTTTTTCTCTCAGGTAATGGAGATGCCCAGGCCAGAGCTTCGCCTCTCAGGAGATTAATAATAAAAGCCACACAAGATGAGTTTGTTGCAAAGGTCTGTGTTTGAGTCCGAAATTGTAGAAGGCATTGGTTTAGGAACCCTCTACATTCTTTTGGACCGCCTGCGTATTTATCTGGGACTGCCATTTTTGGAGGTTTTGCAGCTTCCTGAGCACCCAGGTTGGCAGGTTCAGGAGCCGTCATGGAACGTGCTGATACTGGAGTAGTTGTGGATAAAGATCTTAATAATTCGGTTACGGTGTCTAATTTCTGATCAAGACTTTGGAGCTGTGACGCATGTGAAGCCAAGATCTGATCCTGATAATCTTGTCTGGAGGATACTCGGGCTAAGTCTGCAGGTTCCATAGTGTGGCCTGTAATAACTGTCATTTTTGTCCTGCAGTGCGATTTGCCTCCTTTTTTTGGCCTGTGGGACTTCAGAGCGCTTGGGTCTGTCCACCGTCTCCTTGTCAGGGAAAATCCACCATCAAAACTCGCCCTTGTAAAACTTTTCCCGAATATCTGACGTCACATGTAACCCTTAAGGGGAAATCTCGCATACAGGAGAAGGGGTAACAAATGGGGCCCAGATGTGAGGAACTTTGGGAGACACAGACGGTGGAGCAGGAAAAGAGGAGTTTTCAGGAGGAACCAAACAGGGGGAAACAGGGATCACAGGAGAAGAATTGAGCCTATGTAAAACCATATTAAGCAACACTATTATCTCTTCTCTATCCCCCAACTCCCCACTCCCTGTCACTCTAGAGCCCCAAGCCCCTTTGTAAAAGCACTCACACTGTTCCACCCTGGAGCCAGGCATCTGTCTGTGTTGGGGGACAACCGCCTCTTCCACTTCCTCGTCCGATTCTAACATGGCACCTGCAGCGGATGCAGGTTGCAACCTTGAAGACGGGCCAGAATGGTTCCTCTCTGCACTTGTTTCTGGAAGGACCTCTGATGATGCGCACTTCCGGTTGTGAGCTGACGCCACATCTAGTTCCTTCTCGTGACGTCCAATGGGGTGGGTACATGCACTGAGCTTCCTCCCCCACAATTTCATTCTGCGCTCACCGGAAGAGAAGGTGAACAAGGGCTTTTGGACCTGATGGCGCTGACATCTTGGGCTCGCAGCTCCATGGGATTCCGCTCCGCTGCCGATGACTCTGCCACCTTGGTGGCCTCCAAACGCCCAGAGGTGGCGCTGCATGCCCCGTACCTCCGGCTTGCGACCATGGACTTCCGGCTGTGGTCACTGCCCCTCTCCCACATGGGCCTGGGGCTAAGCCGGGAAGGAGGCCTTGAACGCCTGGCCCTCCTCCTGCCTACTCTGGCACTCCTACCACGCATCACCGGAGGATCTTGGAGAATAGCAGGTACCCACTCCAGGAGCTCCTGCATAGAGGTACCATGCTCCGTGGCATAACTTTGCAGCTGGGCTAACAGCAATTCCAGGGACCAGATCTCAGCCATCCAGCCAACTAATTGCCTCTCACTCCACAGGTAATCAAAATCTCCCAATAAACAGCACCAAGGATCTGAGAACTGGTGAACTGTGACTGCAAATTGTGACTGCAAGCTGCTCCCTCTAGCAGTTCAAAGGTAAGATCCTCCCTACACCATATTTTATACCCCACTACATTGTGCCAATCCTTTAGCAGCCAATGAATTCAAACTTAACAAACTGACTGAACCTGGCCTAGGTAGCAGTCATGATTCCCTACCCTATTGGTCCAGGGGGGTCCCTTAAACTACATTTGTGCAATTGCCTATAACCTTTCTAAGTACTTATCTTGCATTTAGGTGTATCTACAGTTCACAATAAGAACTGTGCAAAGTATTTACCCTGCTTTTAAAGAGGTAAAGTATTTACCTCTAAACCTTCATAAGTATTTATATGATGCCTGTGTATTTTCAATCCCAACTCAAATCACCTGATGCCACAATTCGTATTGGAACCTCATAATACTCACTCATATAAGTTATAAGCCAATTCTCCACTATTCATCCATTTCTTTCATTCAAAGAGTAAAATAAAATAATTTAATCTTCAAAGCCATTTGGGAAATGACAGTGCCTAGGTGGATCCAGGATGTACCTGGGATCAAACAAAACTTTGCTGCAATGGGACCCTTTAGGCTGGGAGGGGATCAGGGTGAGTCAAAAACTGCTTCACACATTTCTACATTTTATTTCTGGAGAGTATGTGATGTTCTATGGCTTTTGGAAATTTGCTCTGGCATCTCAGGATACTTCTGCCCAGCTGAAGATATGCATCCCAAATTACAATAATATATATCCGAATTCTCCTCTTTTTCCAGCAAATACTGAAAATCCAAGGATGGTTTTATTTACTTACAATAACTCTCCAAATCCAATCCCTAGTTTTACTGTATCTTCCTGTTCCCATATAACTCCTTGTCACTTCCCATAATCTCTGTAATCCCTGAAAAAACAGTAATGTCAAACGTGAATGGGCAGGTAATCATCTTGGAATTCAAAGTTTTTCAAATGAAAATATTAGCAACTGTCTTTTTCTCATCATATCAACACCCCTTTCTGTCTCTCTCATCATTCCCAGCACTCACCTACCTCCCATCATCTAAGCAATCCCTTCTAGCATGTCTCCATCTTCATCATTTTATCTTCAATCTCACTCACCTCCATCATCTGAGAACCTTCCCTCTGCCCCATCACCTTGTCTCTGAGGTCTGTTCACTAAAATTCTAGAATAGCTCAAAGAATTTGATTTTCACTTGGAAACTAAGTCAAATTCGACCTCCAAACTCAATCTCCTCTAGGTATTCACTAAAGAAAACTTGGCATCCACATTGATTCCCAGATCGACACAACATGCCAAAGTCAACCTTCCATCTTGCCACTGAGAGCCATAAAAAGCATTAAAAACTGCTCTACACTAAAAATCTCAAGAGGTCAAGTTGGGAGGTCGAGTTTGACGAGTTTAAAGTTAAACTCAGCACCCGAAAAATCCCTTCTCTCAGCTTGCCTACTTTCATGCTGGTGAAAGTCACATTATTTCCTATAGGGGGCAGCATTGGCTAAGTCTGGTGGGTAGATGGGCAAATAAAATTAACTAAAAACAAGAAACCTTTTTTTTCTATCATAATTTTTATTAAATATGAAAAAGCAATTTACATGTGAATATATACAAGTTTAACTTTTTGAGTATTGGGTAGTTATATTCAGGCTTTTAATTTTTTTCCTAAAGGAATATCCAAATTTCGGGGATCGTCTTATCAGGGTCATCCTATTTTCGAGCAAATACGGCAATCGAATAGGCTGTATTGTAAGTCAAATTTTTCAAAGCTATTTTCTTGTATTCTATTAACAGGACATCAGATCACATAGATCTTGTGATTAGAGTTGAGCGGACACCTGGATGTTCGAGTTCGGCAGGTTCGACCGAACTTCGAAAAAATGTCCGGGTCCGTGCTCGAACTTGACCCCGAACCCGAACCCCATTGAAGTCAATGGGGACATGGACTTTTGGCCACTAAAATGCCTCTAAAAAAGGCATGGAAAGGGCTAGAGGGCTGCAAAAGGAATTAAAATGTGTAAGAGTAGGACAAGTGCCCTGCAAGCAAATGTGGATAGGGAAATAACTTAAAATAACATAAAATACATACAAATTGCAAATACAGCTGAGCCATAAAATAGCACTTGATGGAATCTTTGATTTTAGTTTTGGAAGAACATAAATCTAAATCTAAAGCATGGCTGCCAGGAGGATCAACAGAATTATCCATTTGAGAGAGGGTTGGAGTGCAGGGTATTCTCTTTCAGTTTATACTAAGTGACCCATAGGTTGAGGAGGCGGTGACCGTGGCGGTGTAGGTGGAAGCGGCGCTGGAGGAGGAGGAGGAGGTAGCCAGAATTTTTCAAAGTGCGCTGTAAGCACAGTATTTGACGGTTCTATTTGACTCTCAGATATGAAGTGCACCGCAAGACGCAAATGTACTATTTAGCACCCAAAACTATTAGAATTTTTCAAAGTGCGCTGTTAGCACAGTATTTGACGGTTCTATTTGACTCTCAGATGTAATACGTGTAATGCTATTGCTTTTCTATAAACCAAAATAGAGTCCCCATTCATAAGAATAGGTCAATTGACCTATTCTTATGAATAGGGACTCTATTTCGGTTTATAGAATAGCAATAGCATTACATGTATTCCATAAACCAAAAGTCTATAAACTGAAAGATATTCGGTTTATAGACTTTCGTTTTATAGAATACATGTAATGCTATTGCTATTCTATAAAAAGAAAGTCTATAAACCGAATGTCTTTCGGTTTATAGACTTTCGGCTTATAGAATACATGTAATGCTATTGCTATTCTATAAACCGAAAGTCTATAAACCGAATGACTTTCGGTTGAAAGACTTTCGGTTTATAGCCGAACCTCGAACTCCAACCCGAACATACAGTGAAATGTCCGGGTTCGGGTCCGGGGTACAGACACCGTAATGTTCAGTACGAACCCGAACGGTGCGGTTCGGGTTCGCTCAACACTACTTGTGATATATATACATACCACAGACGCCACACTTGCACCCTTGGGGAGAAAAACAAGAAAGCAGGAAAGATCCCTCCTCCTTTCCAGATGGTATTAAGGTAGTACCGAGCACTCAAGTTATAGATTTACATTAAATTATATCACATTAACATTTATTTATATAGCGCCAACAATTTACATAGCCCTAGGTACAGTGCATAGTAGGGAACTTCATACTAACTTAGAAGAACTGGAACAGACTGATACATGAGGTAGAGAGCCCTGCTCGCAAGTTTACAATCTAGAGGGAACGGGGTACATGAAAAACATAAGGGAGTGAGGAGGTCAGAGGGAATGTAGTTGTAGTAACAGTATTGTGGATGGTTGGCACTAGGTGGGTTTGGCCAAAGATTAATTGTGTTAATTACAAACAGTGATTGAGGACAGTTAGGTGGGATTAGTTAGAGGTAAAATAATCAGTATTATAGTGAGATGGGTAGTAATCTTCTTTAAAGAGATATGTATTGATGGACTTTATAAAGTTTTAGACGTAAGGAAGGAAAGAGCTGGATGCTCTGAAGAATGGAGTTCCAGAAAGAGGGGGCAGCTCAGGCAAAAACTTGCATGTGCAAGTGGGAAGAGGTGATGAGGTTGGAGGAGAGATTTAGTTCCTTTGAGGAGTGCAGAGGTCGTGCAGGGAGGTACCTTTTAACAAGGGAGGCAATGTATTAAGGGGCGGAGGAGTAGAGGGCATTGTCAGTAAAAGATAACATTTTAAATTTTATCCTAGAGCAGACAGGGAGCCAGCGGAGGAGGTTGCAGAGAGGAGCCGCCGAGCGAGAAAGATGAGTCTGGCAGGAGGCTGTTATGGTAGTCAAGGAGAGAGATCACAAGCAAGTGCACTAGGATTTTGGTTCTCTGAGGTGCAGGCAAATGCATGTGATGTTCCTTAGGTGCAGATGAAAGGATTTGGCTGAATAGGGGGAACGAAGGAGAGAGCAGAATCAACAATGATTGATTGATAGTAGATTGTTTTTATTTTGGGCTTAGTATTTATAAGGGAAGAAAGAAGGAAAGATCTCCCCCCACTACAAGATGGTATTAAGGCTAAGAGTGGTGACACGCGAAACGCGTTACGTGGCCTTCCCTTTTCACTTTATCATCCGTGGATTGTACCTTACCCTGTTTGTTTGGATTTTTTGAAAGCATTAAAGCACTTTATTCATTCACTACTTGGCGAGTGGAGTGCACACTTTGTTCTACTTAATGGTATTAAGGTAGGACCGAACAATTAAGTTATAAATAATTTAATAGTTATTATAATCATTGGCTTACTGTTTAAAAGGGATTTCAGGGGATAATCACAATACTATCCCAGATCTCATATGTTTGCTCTGCGTTCGCTAGCTGTTTGCCTACTAGCATACTTTTTTCCATAGACAATTTATAATGAACCTGATTCAACATTTTAAATGCAAATAAAACATGCATCACCAGGAATCACCAAATTCGGCCCCCGAGTTCGACTTAGGGAAAAAAGAACCCAGGTTTGAATCTTCCCCATTGAAAGTAATGGGATGTGAAATTATCAAAGTGATTTTTGAGACTAAGTCAAATTGGGCACCTGAGTTTCACATAGTCTCGAAAATAATTTCAATCATTTTGCCTCCAATTACTTTCAATTGGGAAAGATTCAATTTATAGTTAAAATGGTGAGATTAAATGTTTCTCTCAACTCACTTCATCTCACCTCAACTTACCTGCAACTCATCTTTCAGGGAATAGACCCTTGTATCTAGCATCGAAGCCGACCTCTTCGCCTTACCTCCTCTCGAAGCAACTCACTTTATCTTGACCTCGCAAAAATGTTAATGAATACGAGATGAGACATGCGAGAAAGGAGCTTATCTTGATCTCCAATCTCAAATTTTAGTGAATAGACCGCTCTGTGTCTCTGTGTGTGTTTGACTCAAAATCACTATATGAGAAAAAATAGTGGACTGTGCTAAAATCTTTCTGTACCCTTACTACTGTTATTATGGGTATCTGAAAAGGCAACGGTCCTACTTATCCACTTATCCATGTCCCCAAGTACTGTCTTAATATGGCTGAGCAATGGCTGAGACTCCCAGTTATCTGACTCATTCAGTCACCTGAGAGCAAAGGAGAAGGTCTGTGCCAGCAGTGTAAGCACTGGATCACCAGGGACCCCCCTCTTAAGCCAAAGAGAGATAGTCACTCTCATTCATTTTTCTTTCCTCTTCCTTCAAGTAGTTTCTTGACCTGTACCTGTTCTTGAGTTTCCTAGAAATATGAAGACAGAAAAAATGGAGTTGCATTAATCAGATCCCTTTCCAAGGAAATGACAGAGGTGTGATAAATAACAAGTCATTACAACAATAACAAACGTGTTTCACCTCTGCTGATTCTCAACTTACTAGCTATGTCCCTCTGGTATTAATTTAATGTGTGAATACACCCTCTGTATTTCTAGATCTCAATACCAACCTGGTTGCATCAAATATAGAAAAAAAAGGCCAAACATATAGTCTGGTATATATATGCCTGGAGAAAAAAATAATTAAAGTATGGCATTAATGTAATATCATGAAAAGAAAATACTAAATAAACCAATATTAGCGAAGAGTCACTGTACACTGAACTAATGGGACAAATAAATTATGATAATGATGTATTTATTGGACAAACACTAGTTATGCTATACAAACATTTTAATCATAGACATACAATTAAAGGGGCAGTTCAACCTACAGAGCCTGAATACTTTTTTAGGAATAAATATAAATACTGAGCACATGGCAAGACCATCCTTTTACAGCATTATTACCAGCTAGCAGACAATAATAATCATTGTCAAATTATAAGATGACAAGCCAAGAAGCAGGGCAGAAAGGGAAACCCAGACACTGGTAGCAAGACAAGGGGAAGGCAAGGGCTAAATGCTATACCCTGAGTTTTTCAGCAGAGGAGAACATTGCACAAGTAAAGCTGTGCCATCTACAGCTGGCTGATAGGCCAGCAACCAATAAGACAAGCCTGAGGAGGAGGAGGAATGACATCTGGCAGGAGGTTGTGGATAATGTCAACAAATGTAATGGGAACAACCGGTCTGTGGAGGTGTGAAGAAAAGGTAAGTACCTTCAAAATACAGCATAGGCCACATATGAAAATGCACTATACTCATAGCTTGCACAGCTATAGTTCATGTAACACATAAAATAGCTGTGTCAAGAATATCTAGGAATGTTCAGATAGGGAATGTTGCATGTAGCTGCACATGTTAAAATAGCTGCCACACATGGAGAAGCTGTAAGGGTGAAGAGAAAGCTAACCAGGCCAGTTGCTGCCACCAAACGCCCTGGTGGCAGCTCTCCAGATCTAGGTAACCTGACTGAATTCAATTAGGAGCTACTGCAGGAACTGGGGACCGAAGTCGTCTTGGCGGTTGAGAGAGAACAGCACACAGAAATAGCTGGGCGTATGTACTGAGCATCAATTCATGAGTTATGTATTTGATTTCATATGTATTAACACTGTTCTCTCACTTTAATCTTAGCATCGTCTGCTCAACCAACTTCAACAAGTGATAATGGGGCCCCATGGCCTGTACAATCCACACAACAACTGTAAGCTCCTCCTCAGACTTCACCAGTTCCAGGTGGCTGTGATCGCAGCTTCCACTTGGTGGTTCTGCAGACCATACAGATCACATCCTTATGAGGAGGATCTCAATATATTATGTTACGGATTGCACATTTAAAAGGACAAGTACACACTGTCCACAGATTGATAAAGTGATAAAATGGGATATTTAAGCACGGAAAGAAGTACAGACTACAATAAACCCTCTGATTAAGCTACATCTCTAGCAAAACACGTCAGGCACTTTTGTTACTATAGTCTGATGCAAGGAGCCCAACACCTATATCTGAAACTGTGATGTACTTTTTAGCAATATGAATGACTGAAAACAATGCCACTTCCATTGGTTAAGTATCCCTGATTTAACACTTTATGAAAACATGAGATGGAAGGCCATCCACACCCGGATAAAACAAACAATATAAATAGTTTTGTTGAATTTTCATTTTATACACAATACTGCTAAAGTATCTCCACCATGTGCCTCCATTACTGCCTTTGCCTTTGTTAGGGGGAAGTGCAGCTTCTTAATCTATTGATTATTATTGTTTTGTGATGGGTGCTAAGTATCTATTTTTTTCCCTTTATCAAAAAAAATTATGTAGATTAGTCCAAGGTCGACAAGTATTGAAATGCAAAATAACCAGGTATTTCCAGCTAGAAAAATTGTATAGTCCTACTTAATATTAGTTAAGCATAGAAACTATTTAAACACATAGATATTTTACAGGGCTGAACTGAACTCTGCAACCTGCAGAGCATTTCCATTGCAGTCTTGGATGTCTTTCTCATCTTAGAGGCACAAAGTGCATAAAAATATAAGATAACTACCGTATATGTTTTAAATGTGTCTGTGGTTTTTCGTGCTTATGACATCACCTTGTGCCAATGCAAATTACACTTTTTCTAATGAAAAAATGTTAACTTGCATATCATGTCACAGGTGAGGTCATAAACAGGAGACCATTTTTAAAACATTTTTCACTTATTTTATGAATTTTCATTCAATTTTGCTAACATAATATATAGATAATTTGTCATCATTTTTATTCTCTACATTAACAGTCAAAGCAATCAGGGGCCCTGGGCAAAGTCTTTAGCAGTGGTAGTGGCGGATCCAGGGGGGGCAAAGGGGCAGCAGACAATATAAATAGTTACAGAGCCGGTGCTGGTGCGGAGGTGACGGAGGGGGTCTCAGGGGAGGGGGGGAGAGAGAAGACAGAACACGAGAGAGAGAGGAGAAGAGACGGGGAGGGAGAGTGGAGAGGACAGGATGGTGGAGAGAACAGGAGGGTAGAGAGCAGAGAGAATAGGAGGGGGAGAGTGGAGAGAACAGGAGGGGGAAAGAGGAGAGAACAGGAGAGGAAGAGTGGAGAGAACAGGAGGGAGAGAACACAGGGGAGACAGGAGAGAACAGGAGGGAGAGAACACAGGGGAGACAGGAGAGAACGGGGAGAGAACACAGGGGGGAGAGAGGATAGAATAGGGGGAGAGGAGATAACACAGGGAAGAGAGAGGAGATAACACGGGGGAGAAAGGAAAGAATACAGGGGGGAGAGAGGAGAGAACAGAAGGGACAAAGGAGAAAATGGGGGAGAGAGGAGAGAACACTGAAGGGAGGAGAAGAGAGAACACTAATGGGTGGAGAGAGAGGAGAGAACACAGATGGGGAGAGAGACATAGGGACAAAGAGACAGTCATAGGAGGTAGAGGGGAGAGACAGACATGGGAAAGAGAATAGAGAGAGACATTGGAAAGGAAATGAGGCAGGAGACATGGGAAGGGAGAGAGACAGAAATGGGGAGGGAGAGGAGAAAGACAGAAATGGGGAGGGAGAGGAGAAAGACAGAAATGGGAAGGGAGAGGAGAGAGACAGAAATGGGGAGGGAGAGGAGAAAGACAGAAATGGGAAGGGAGAGGAGAGAGACAGAAATGGGGAGGGAGAGGAGAAAGACAGAAATGGGAAGGGAGAGGAGAGAGACAGAAATGGGGAGGGAGAGGAGAGAGACAGAAATGGGATGGCAGAGGAGAGACAGAAAGACATGGGAGAGGAGAGACAGGCATGGGATGGGAGAGGAGTGACAGAGACCTTGGAATGTAGAGGACAGATAGACAGACATGGGGAAGAAAAGGATACAAAGACGGACATGGTAAGGAAGAGAGACAGATGGACACTGGGAGTGAGAGAAGTGTTACAGACATGGGAAGGGAGAGGAGCGTGACAGAAGGACATGGGGGAGAGGAAAAGACAGACGGACACAGGGGAGAGGAAAAGACAGATGGACATGTGCCCCTCCCGAGATAAGACTCTGGATCCGCCCCTGAGCAGTGGACCTCCCTTGACCAAATTTTTTTAAAGCCACAATGTGAAACTGTATGTAAATGTAAAGTTTGCACTTTAAAATATGCCACTGTTGGTTTGTCCATTAATATGCCAGTGTTATTTTGTCCATTACTATGTCACAGCCAATTTGCCCATTAATATGCCAGTGTTATTTTTCCCATTAATATGCCACAGCCAATTTGTCCATTAATACACTACAGTCAGTTTTCCCAAAAAAATAATTCCCCCTTCACCAGTACTCACCTTGCTGATTCTCTCTCGCTATATGTGTGGAGGAGGGACATACAGCCACCGGATATGACAGTTACTGTCATATCCAGTGGCAGTGACAGTAAGCCGGACCACAAGTGCCCACTTTGCCCATTGGTTAAAGCGGCACTGAAAGCAATGTTTAGGTTGTACAGAGATTTTAGACTTTGGGAGCCATACAGACTAATTTGTGAGCCAGTCTTGTAATTTGTAGGAGCCACAGTAAAGGTACACAGAACTATATATAAAACAATTAAAAACTTTAGCAGCCAGCTGTAGGAATCCCCCAGAATTTGTCAAGCCCTAAAGGGGTGTATCAGAATTATATCACGTTTAATAAGTTGGAGTTTAAACAGCAAATTATGTTCAGATGGGTGCCCAACCCTGATCCATAGGTGAAAGCAGCAACATATTACATTTTCAAAGTAAATTATTGCTCTTACTAAGGCAATAGTACAAAGTCTTTTTAGCATTGGTTCATCTTCCATTATGTCCTTAAAGTATCATTGTAATTCCCTGCTTGAATTAAATGTCATTAAGACATCCAATACTCATTCATGCAAATGTTTTTCCTAGACAATTAAGATATTGGCAGTCTTGCAAACAATTGTACAAATGAGCATTAATGAGCTAATTATGTATTCATTGCAAAGACTCTTTTTTGCATATCATATGTCTATGCAAAGCACACATATCTGTTAACTTAATAAAGACTCCAGATTTTAGTGTCATTGCATACCAGTATGATGGTGTATTCTCAATGAAAAAACAGGCAGGGGGGGGGGGTGGTAACATTTTTGAGAAACCCCCCCCCCCCCCCAACTGGCCAAGCTGGAGGTGGGGGGATGGGAAGGGTTGTTTAATTCTGCTACATATTTTACTTACTATTTATTTTTCTGGGCCTTGGGCATGCCCCAGACAGTCTAACAAATGCGGGTTTCGCCATACAATATGGTTACTGCACAGACTTCATAGGGTATATAAACTCACCAAATGCTGTCACACGGAGTTTCCATCCCTAAATATATAGGCAATAGAAGAAATTAAGCAATTTTCAGACGCACATTGGTGGTAGGAATGATTTCAAAGTATTATCCAAGTCCGTTTAAAATCGTGTAAGGTTTATTGAAAAATGGTTAAAAAGTGGAAGCATGAAGAGATTTACACACACACACACACTTAGACACACAGTCACACTTACACTCATACATACACACAGAAACCCTTACACACACACTACACAAAAAAATACAATAATTAAGCTGTTTGTCCCCCTCCCTGCTTTATTTATATGCAGGGAGGAGAACCTTTCAGACAGTGTCTGCCTCCTGTCTATGCAGTGGCAGAACACTGTCACTTGGCGTCTTCTGACACGGAATTAAGATGGGAATTCCAAACTTTAGGACAATGTAGCCAAGTTGGCCTTAAGTTTGAAATTGCCATCTCAATTCCCTGCAATGATCTCTTTATTGAGTAGACCCTTAAATGTAGAATACATATGCATACTACTTATGCATGTTGTGAAAGAACACTTATTAGAATAAAAGCAATTAACAATAAATCTGTTGCTACACTATAGAAAGAATGTTCGTTATAAACACATAGTACGAGTCAATTTGATTACAGCAGCATACATACATGTGAATATAGTAAGTTTAGATGCTCTAGATTTAAATACATTTCCTAACCTACAGCACTGGAAAAACTGGCTCAGCAAGATACCCACCTTAGAATCCTGACGCATTTCATTCTCAAAATAAAAAAAATCTTGCCTCTGAGCGTATACCTGTTAGTCTTCAGACCTAGATTGAGGCCATCACTGGTTTGCTGTCAGTTGAGTCTACAAATTGATTTGAGCTTAACACATCTGGTATAAAGACTAATCATGTATTCAATTTATTTCCAATAAATTTGCTTATCAGTCTGTAGCACACGCTCCGGGCCACCGAAACCGTATGCAACTAGGCAGCTAAATAATTTATATTAAGGAAAAGATGGTCTGCATTGTCCCACGCTCCTTCTGTTCAGCCTGCCCTGACCATTACTCTGTTTGTTTGTTTTACAGATTGATCGTCATTAACAAGGGCACTTTTCATCAAATGTGATTAAAAGTGGAAAGATAATCCTCTCTGCATAAAGGAAAACCACATCATACTGAGCTTTAGTAGCTGTTCTAATTTACAAATCACTTTTAATCTCTACCACATTAACTGAACACTTCATGGCTGCTCTAAATAGTGACCCTGTGTCAACCAGGGATGACATGGCCCCTGGTCAACCCATTGAAGAAATCTCATCGAGAAAATTATAACTGAAAGTAAAATGAGATCTATTGATTTCAGCTGCATTTACTCATACTAGGTCTGATAACTATATGCCTATGTAAATTATTCTACACCATTTTCTTCTCTATCTATACATCTGTTGAGATATGCTACATATGTAATTCTGTGTACACCAATGTGTTTATTATATGTTACTTGAAACATAAAAAATGTAATAAACAAACATTAAAAATAATAGTATTAATAATAATTTTATGCATACTACGCCATCCATTTATTCCATTATAACATCAATTACCAGACATAAAGCATTTGTTAAATTAAAATGTAAAAGATACTAATACTATTCAATCAATTAACTTTTCCCTACTATTAAATGTTGTGTCATTTTGTTTCTTATAAAGAATAGGATGGATTCCCACACAGTCTTTATTCCATGTGACAAAAGAATTTTCTGCATTAAGAAAATGTTGAATAATTTCCACCTTCGTTTCAAGGTCAGTAAAGAGTAATTAATTCCCGGTTGTTGGTAGCTCTCCACTGGGAAACAAGGTAAGAAAATAGTGTGTTATGAATCGCTCAAAAAAAAACTTTCAGGTCACAAGGAACCTGCAGTGAAATGTGGCATCAAATATTCCCTTGCTGATTTGTACCATAATTAATTAAGGCAGTTATTTACCAAACTACTGTAACTATTGGTGATCAATATGAGTTACTAACTAGGGATGATGCTAATTGTTGCCACTAAGTGAACTAAAATTCTTAGGAAGTATGTTTATGCAACATGAGACAAATATTTCTTGGTAAATAATTTCACAGGTTGAGTATACTGTATTTTCTTTTTTTGCTAGAAGCAATTAAACGGACTGTTTAAGTAACCTAAACATTGCTTTGTTTAGCGTAGAGCATAATCTATATGTATATCTCCCAGCTCCTAGTGAATTTGGATACAAAGAGTCAAACTGTTGGTGCCTCTGCTCATGTGTACGATTTTGGAAAATTAAATCAGTGCCACAGGATTACCCGAATCTCACTATTCCGTCGAGCTCTGTTGAGAGTTTGGCAGGACAGCGGGATTTAGGACCGCAATATTGCGGGGTCCTGATCTTATTGTCCGGTGTCACGCAACCTCCCAAGCTCCACCCCTGGCATCCTGATTCGCCAGGGGCAGAATTTGGGAGGTACGTAAAAATGTGTCTGTGGTGTCTCTTGTTTATGACATCACATTGTGACTTGATAGGCAAATTACACATTTTCCAATGAAAGTAGTTAATTTGCACATACAGGTATACATATTGAGTGTGACATTTATTTTGCAACACTGAATGAGGGAAATTCAGTTCTAATGCCATTTAAGAGGTGAGTGAACCGTGAACAGCAATGAGTCTCTGTGACGATGTGTATGTATTTGTGCATGCCTGTGTGTGTGTTTGGGAGGTTGTGTGACTATGTATGTGACTGTGTGTGTATATTTGTATATGTGCATGCCTGTGTGTGAGAGAGTGCTTGTTTGATCATGTATGTGAGCTATGCAACGCTGTGTTCGGATTCATTAAATTCAGCTGGCAATTCACACAAAAGCACTGACACGAATTACTAAATTTAGGTATTTAAAATCAAGCTACAAAATTGCGGCACAATGAAATCATAGCCAAATATTTGTGACCCTTTAGCCAAGGTAGATTTTTGTAAACATCACTAAGTAGTCAACTGGTGAATCCCCTAGTCATGATGTTTGAGGACTAGATGAGAATTGATGAGTTACACATATCTCTAAAATCTAAAACTTGAAGATTTAGGATGTTTTATAGCTTTTAAACCGACTTTTTAATTCTAGCAATTTTTACAGTAACATATCTAGGTGTATGGATGGCATCTTTAAGTGTAGTGGCCCATAGTTTAACTTCACCAGCCCAACCATTTATCATGAACAAAACATACCTCCAGCAGATGAGTAGATGATCATCTCTGCTTAGGGTTGCCACCCAGCCGGTATTTTACCAGCAGGCCAGTAAAAATTTGGCATTAGGCCAATGTTAAGTCTATATAGACAGTACCAAGATGGGTATTTTTCTGAAGAAAAGGTAGTAACCCTGTCTCTGCTCCTGCTATTGGCTATTTGCTGCGCAATTGAAACATCAGTGACAGAGAGAGAGAGGCTCACTGGAATGGCTCTCACAGCGGCCACAAAGTAATGCTCTGTGTCATGGAAACTCTTTGGTGTTTGCTTCTGCAAAAACTAAAGCAAATTTTAATTTGAATGGTACGCACTCTGCACTATTCAAAATGAATGCTCATCTGCCTCATTAAAAGAAAAACTGGGTATCGTTCCTCCTTAACAGGATGGCAATCCAGTGATTGTTAGAGGTCTCACTCACATTCTAAACACAAGAGGCATAGATTGGGGGGCACATTATCGCTCATCACCTTTCTGCACTGCAAACAGTGATTGAAAAGAAAGTACTATTGGCCAATTATACAATCTATATCCTGTTTACACATCTAACAAAAACCAATATCTTTAGAAATATCTTATGTTTTTTGCATAGAAACATGACTCGAGAATAACAAACTGCAGAGCCAGTTTCAGGCATGCTGGTGCTTAATTGTATGTTGACATGTATGAAGTAAAGGGGATTGTTCCCTATATCTCTACAAATAAAACCCCATAACCCAATAAAAGACACAAGACATGTATGGAGTTTAATAGGCCACAGCTTTATTAACATAACAAAGTAACTGTGTGAGCCAAAATGTTACCTCCGTTTATTATATCTTCTTATAACTTATTATCAATATATATATAACTTATAAACATGTAAATCGAACATCCAATGAACCTACAGCTACAACTAGTCCTTGCCAATCTATCTGTAACATCCAAAACCATAAACCTTTTAAAACTAAGGTCCATAGAGTGAACTCCTCCACCCTCGTCCGTACTACCTCGGCATTTTGTTTCCAAACCTGATAGCTTGGTGGGCACGACCATTACAATATCCTTTAACTGATCAGAGGTTAGGGGAGGGGCCACCCTACCCATCCTTCTTACTCAATCACCTCCGTTCTTAACCACTGGATTGGCAAGTACCACCCTGCCACAAACACTGCTGTTTAACCCCCCTTAAATCAGCGGTGACCACCAACCAACGCCATGGCCTGGTCCAGCTCCTCTTGCAAAGCTAGATTGAACAAATCTAAACCCACGTCCGTTAAATGAACCCCATTGCTGTGAAAGAAAACAGCCGCATTTCTTTCAAAGACCCTATGACGCACCGTGATACTCCCAATCCCCAGGACAAATTTAGAAACCCGCTTATAGAATTTGATTCTGGACCTCTCCAACGCCCTCTGATTCTGGGCACACCTCCAGTAATTCCTGGGAACAACCTCAGACCAGACCAGTCCCACCTCGGGGAACAGGACCCGCAACCTAGCCAAATTGTGCTTAATAGTATCTCCCAAGCACAGAACTGGAGCCGTGCCCAAATCATTGCCCCCCAAGTGAATTACCACTATATCAGGCTATATGATAGCTGCACGGCTTCAGGGAGAAGCTGGACCCACCCTTGTCCCAAACCATCGAACCTCAGCCTGGAGAGGAGAAATACCCAAACGTTCTCCATCATGGCAGACTGCTGCACGCCTTCGCGCCCATTATATATAAGAATGGCCGATCAACAAATCTTATATGGACAAGGATCTAGATGGGTAAAAAGGTGGAGATGTAATTAGGCCCGTTGGGCGCACATAAGACTGAAAGCGGCGCAATTCCCAACGCCCTATACGCTGCACTGCCCGGTAGGAAAGACCCACCCTGGATGCCTCCGTGGCCGCCCCTATCCTGAAAGAATGCCCCCCGAATTCCTTGCCCGGGATGCCCCTAACCTCCAGGGCAGTTTTAAACACTCGAATAAATTGAAAACGGGAGAGGGGGGAACCATCCAGATGCAGGAGTAGCGAGCCCGGAGCAGCCGGGCGGATCCCCAAATAAGTGTCCAAGCATGCCACTGGGCAAACAACCAAACCCACCACCTCCCTTAGAACAACCCAAGAGCCCTTACCCATCACAACGGTTTTAGACCGCCTTATAAAAAACCGCAGAGACCCAGGTTCGCACAGGACGTCCTGCATCAGGATGCCCCCGTGCCTAGACTTAGAGGGGCTGACTAACTCCCCAATCCAGAGTGCCCCAAAAAATGCAAGCGCAAAAGCCACCCTAAACAAGGAAACTTCACCAGAAGACGAGCAAATGGACGGCAAAGTGTGGAACAACCCTAAGAGAAGAGCCCCAGAAACTGGCTTGCACAAATCCCTATGCACCCGGGCTTAACGCCACCCCTTGAGTGCTTGGCACACCACAAACTCTTTAGTGATATCCGGGACCCTGAAAAGTTTAAAACCAAAAGCCAACCCTGACAGTTTTCCCGAAACCGCCCCAGGAGACAGACCAGTGGCCCCCAAATAGCCACAACAAACCCTGGAGACAATCCTCCACCCCCTGAAAATCCCCACGAGCCCGCTCCAATTCCTCCCAATCAGACCAAGCCTTACCGTACCTATCCCACTTTTCCTGACATACCGAACCCCGGACCTATTGGGCTATTCGGCCCACCCAAGGCTCCAGAGATCCTGGGGGCAGGGGGACCCCACCTCGTCCGCCCAAGGAGCTGCCGACCTGAACTCCAGCCACTGCGAACGAGAAAGGGCATCGTCTGTAACGTTCAGAACCCCGGCTCTACACGTAACGTTAAGACAAAGGCACCGCAACACCAAGCGCCGAAGGAGCCTAATCACCGGAGGAGAAGAGGCCGTCAAATTATTAATGGCCTGAACCACCCCCATGTTATCACAATGGAATACGACAAGGTGGTCCCGCAAGGCCGCCCACCAAAGTTCCCAGGCCACCAAAATGGGGAACAACTCCAGGAAAGCCAAGTTCTTAGTCAAACCCGAATTTCGCCAATCAGAAGGCCATACCCCGAACAACATTGTGACCCTAGAATTGCCCCAAACCCCACTGACCCAGCAGACGTCGGTGTACAGATGAAGATCCTGATTCGTCACTTACGGGCCTGCCATAGCGCCCTGTCATTGAAATTAGCCAAAAAACAATCCCATACCTCCAAATCATCCCTCAAAGGCCATGTAAACTGAATGAAATGGTGGGCATGGGTAATCCCCGCAGTGGCCACAGCCAATCGCCTGTTGAACACCCGACCCATAGGAAGAATGCGGCAGGCAAAGTTTAGTTTACCCAACAAGGACCGCAAGGGGCGGAGCTGAATCTTCCGCGACCCCTGTGCCCTGGCCACTGCTTCCCGGAGCCCCAACAGTTTATCCGACGGCAAGCGACACTCCCCAGCCACCGAGTCAATCTCGATGCCAAGGAAGCTGAGGCACGTTGCTGGGCCTTCTGTCTTGTCCGGGGCCAAAGGCACCCCGAAAGAGCTGGAAACTAACTGAACCAACCGCAGCAAATGAGCACAAACACTGGATTGGGGCAGGCCCACAAACAGAAAGTCATCCAGGTAGTGCATCACGGAGTCGCAGCCCGACTCCATGCGCACCACCCATTCCAAGAAAGTACTGAAACATTCAAAGTAGAAGCAGGAGATCGAGCAACCCATCGGGAGGCTCAGATCCACATAAAACTCCCCTTCAAAAAAGCACCCTAAAAGATGATGACATTCCGGGTGCACAGGCAACAACCAGAAGGCAGACTCAACATCTGTTTTTGCCATAAGGGCCCCTGCACCCGCGGCCCGTACCATCTGCACCGCAGCGTCAAAACCCCCCATGGGGGTGAGAAAGATGATGTATGAGACAGAATTTTCCCGGCTCCTTCTTGGGCACAACCCCCAAGGGGGAAACTCGGAGATTCAGAAGGGGAGGATCCCGAAAGGGGCCCGCCATCCTTCCCAGGGCAATTTCCTTGGCCAATTTTTCCCGCACCACTGCCCGATAAGAGGCCATGGAACGAAGATTCCGAAAGTATTGTCCGCCTTCCGGTTCCTATACCTGCTTAGCCTTGGGCGCATCGCGGCGACGTCCATCGGCGTCCTCCCCCTTTGCACCCACATCTGACTTGTCCCCTGATTTTCCCCATTTAAAGCAGCGGGAGGAGGGGTGATTCCCCCCACACTCGTGTTTAAACCTGCACTTCGCACACCATTTACATTGCCCATCGTTGTACTGCCAGCACGAGCCAGGGCGCTTTGGAGTGGCCGACGGGGCGGTAGTGGATCCCATTCTGACGGCCCCCCCAAGAAAGGAAGACAAGCCCCTGTGGGCCGAGGCAGGCCAGGTCATGATGGACAACCACAGCCCGATATCCATCTGTTCATCGTATCGCCACCAACTCAGCCCCCCATAAACCCTACAAGCTGTCCAAATTTGATCCTGATAACAGAACAGCGACGAGCACCGCTCCGGGAACTTTCCCCAATCACACTGGCCAAAATAGAAAAGGCTCGTATCCAGTTGCCAAAAGTCTTAGGGATCTTTCGGTACCGGTACTTCTCCTTTTCTTTCTCGGACTCCTTCAACTCCTTTTCCGGAGGAGGGACATCTTCTAAAGGAATCAGTAATAATTTAGTAAGAATAATAAGTATTCCCCTTTCCAAATCTTTTCCTTGACTTCCTGTTTGAGGTGCAGGCCCAACGGGCCCGACCAGCACATATATGATGCCCCATTAGCTACCGGGGCCACTGTTCTCACGGGATCCTCAGGAGCACTAGCCCCCGATTCCCCCGATACCGCCACTGATTCCCCCGTCGGCACCACCGTAGGGAGAGTGGGAACTGGCAATGTAAGGGGTGCTGCGCAATCCGCCAGTGAAGAGCCAGCAGAACCAGTCTCCTGCAACCCCCCTGCCTCCCACACACCCCGTAGCTGAGCATCCATTTGCTGGGCAACAGACGGAGCAACCGCTCCCCCCATATAAACCAATACACCCTGCAAACCCCTCATTAACCCCTCCCATGCAGGCGCAAGACTACTCCCTGGCAATATACCCCCCGACCCCGAACCCCCGCAACCCCATACTCACCAGCATGAAGCAGCAGCCCAGGAGCCGAGGAGCTGGAAGGTGCCAGACCTGCACCAGGGACTGTGGGAGGAGCCCCAGAGATGGAGTGCACCACCGAAGAGGCCACCGGTTGCACAGCCGGGGGATGGGAGCCATGTGCAATAACCTGAGGGGAAGAAACACCAGCATCAGAGGCCCTCCCCCCCCCATGTGGAAATCCGCAGCTCTATTCCCAGCAACAGGGGCAGTGTGGGCCGCAACCCAAGCCTGGGGGTCAGGGGAAGGACTCCTGGAAACATCCTCCCCCCCTGAGGAGGTTCAGGGCAGGGTTGAAAAGGAGGTAAGCGGAGGGCCCTCCGCCTGGTGACCTGCCTGCCACGTGCCTGCCTGTGTGCTTGGGGCCTTCCTCCCCCACCAAAGGAACCTGGAGACCGCCTGGATGCTGGGGAAGCTAGCGGGGGCTGTGCAGGACGTGCAGCACCCCTGGAGGAACCACCACCGCTGGACCGGAGGGCCCTAGCTGGTGTGGAGGTAGGTACAGCCTGGGGTGGGCTCTGACGTGGAGGAACCGCGGGTAGGCCTCGCGACCGGCGACGGCCTACCCCGGATCAACGGGGGAAGCGGAGCAGGACTAGTGGCCACCGTGAAGGACGTAGGCCTTGAAGCCTGCAATCGCGCACTTCGGGGTGGGAGGGGAGAAGGCCAGGGCCTAGCAGCGGTACTCACCGGCCTCGCGTGAGACGAGCGCCCACTTCTGCCTTGTTCCCCGGGGCTCCGGCTCCGATATCCCGCACCTGGGCCTGCATCCGGACTCAGACGGGCAGAGGGGCGTGAGACACGCCTGCCCGACACGGCACCCGCCTCAGGAGTGGGGGCTCCGGACGGAGACCCCTTAGCTGAGCCATTTGCTGCTGGAGGTGGGCTCCACCGTCCAGTAAAGCTTCAGCCCTAAGGGCCGCTAGGATGTGCTCCACATCCATCCCCTAGGCCGTAATCTATTGTAGACACGAGCAGAGCTAGAAATTCCCTGCTGTGTCCGAAATTCAAATGGCTGCCGAATCCAAGATGGAGGGCTGCTTAAATACCCCTATCCAACAGCCTCTCCCTCCCCAACCTGTCATAGACTTCACTCACACCCCTCACTCATACATGGCCCCCTCCCACCTAGGCTTTGCCTGTTTCCCGGGGAATTGTCATAGGCACAAACATGATGACCAAAATTTGTTAATAAAGCTGTGAAGTTACTGAAATAATAAGAGAACTAGCACAACTAGAACCACACATTTTTTCTATCATAGAACTAGCATAAATATTTGAGCAGGTATGCCCAACAGTGGTTGTACTAACTTCATTAAGTAATAAATTAGTTAATTAAATGGTTACTTAATGGTTAATTAAAAAATGTAAAAAAAATGGATCAAAAGTCTTTCTTTTGTTGTGATCCCAAGAGCAGGCATGTATTTTTGCATAGGCCGACTAGACCAGGGACATAAAAAGCCGCAGTCACGCACACCCACCCACTTGGACAACCACCCATTGCGCAGAGAGTGGGAGCACAGTATGAGGGGTGAAATCTGTGCCGGCTGAAAGATGGCACTGACAAGTTGTTTGGGGTCAGATATGGCATCTACAAGGGGGGGAGGGGAGGAGGTGACTTTAGTCGGGTAGCACATAACTAAAATACACCAATGTGTGTTGTTAATTTAAGACTTAGATGTAGATCAGATCACATTGTATGTTCATGTACCACTCCATTCATGTTATTTTACTGACCCTAAAATAGATATTAATAGATAATTAAAATCCTTCTTAATTTCTTCTGAATAGAAATTTATTTTTAGCTATCATTATATATAAATAGAGGGTGCTGTTTGAAGAGTCATCCTCATTGTTTGAAGCACATAACAGTATTAAAGGTATATGTTTACTGCTCATATATTGTTTGGGATTTGCTGCACTTCTGGTAGTGAGTACTTTTTTCTGTTTTAATATATTTTATTGTATAGGTCATGAGCATCCGTCGTCCTGCAGATATATTTGTGGGGTTGGGTTAGGAGTCATTTATTATGATTTGAGCTGACATTACATATTTCTTTTTGATGTTTATTTAAGGATCATTGAGCATCTATACTTCTATTATTGTATGTCCTGCATCTGTACTTATATTATTGTATATCCTGCATCTGTACTTATATTATTGTATGTCCTGCATCTGTACTTATATTATTGTATGTCCTGCATCTGTACTTATATTATTTTACACCCTGCATCTGTACTTATATTATTGTATGTCCTCAATCTATACTTATATTATTGTAGGTCCTGCATCTGTACTTATATTACTTATATTATTGTATGTCCTGCATCTGCACTTATATTATTGTATGTCCTGCATCTATACTTATATTACTTATATTATTGTATGTCCTGCATCTGTATTTATATTACTTATATTATTGTATGTCCTCCATCTGTACTTATATTATTGTATGTCCTGCATCTGTATTTATATTATTGTATGTCCTCAATCTGTACTTATATTATTGTATGTTCTGCATCTGTACTTATTTTACTTATATAATTGTATGTCCTCCATCTGTACTTATATTATTATATATACAGCATATGCACTTATATTATTATATATCCTGCATCTGTAGACGGTGGACACATATTACTGTATGTCCTCCATCTGTACTTATATTACTGTATGTCCTCCATCTGTACTTATATTATTGTGTATCCTCCATCTGTACTTATATTATTGTATGTCCTCCATCTGTTCACCAGGAGCCTTTAGGCTGGAAATTGAAATAATATTGTGGTTGCAACACAGTTTCGGGGATACGTTCAGCCAGACTCTTCAATTAAAAATACAAGACTGCATCAGCAATAACACGATCCGTAGGTGTGTGCACATCACAATATGGATGATTCATCAGACTCCATAACACTTTAACATGGTAATTTCCGGATGTCATTTGCGTTGGCTGGATAGAAAAACATACTTTATTGTATTATGCTGACCAGATGTCCCCACTGACAGGTGATGGTTATGCAAAACATATACAGAAGAACTGCATTCAAATATGTACTTTACTGTAAAGAGTATTCCTCCTTGAAGGGTTAATCTGAGAATATTACATCACATACATTGACAAAAGATACATGTTACAAAAGATAAAATATGGCTAATGTAGGCACAAGACTATATTAGATGGGTGTGCATTAAAGGGAGATGAGGGTGATCACGCAATTTTAGTTAGAAAGGCTTAAAGCTAATTTATAATTGTGGACAGTAACTGGCAAAATGTAGATCAGGAAATCATCTTTGTTTATCTTCAAAAGTATACATGTTCTATATACATCCCTGCATGTGGTCGGCCTATGGTAGAGTAAAAAAAATCATCTTGCCCTCCAGCTTAGTGTGATCACACCATGTATAACTGCAAAAACTGGATAAAACATAGAATACAGATTGGCCTACACGTTATCCAATAAAGCCATGGAGTATAGATATTTTATGTGCTAAACTAGACCTAAAAGTGCCAACACCACTTTATATTAAATACCCACATATATACTCTCACACCTACATACAGCACATGTATACACACATACTTACACTTACATACAGCACATGTATACACACATACTTACACCTACATACAGCACATGTATACACACATACTTCACTGGTATACACACATACAGCATATGTATACACACATACATACAGCATATGTATACACACATACTTAAAGTTACATACAGCACATGTATACACACATACTTACACTTACATACAGCCAAAGGCGTCACTATGGTTGGTGTCACCCGGTACGGTAACTCCAGTAATGCCAGTCAGATGGCCCATTAAATATGCCACATACAAGAGCCCCATAAATTATGCCACACCAGAGCCCCATTATTTATGCCTCCCCTTGAGACCAATTAATTATGCCACACACACAGGCGCCCCTTAATTATGCCACACACAAGCGCCCCATAATTATGCCACACAAAAGAGACCCTTAATTCCAACATTTAACCCCTCAATATGCCAGAATTTTGCCATTCAATATTCCAGCATTTAACCCCTCAATATGCCAGCATTTTGCTATTCAAAATACCAGCATTTAACCCCTCAATATGCCAGTATTATTTTGCCATTCAATATACTAGTATTGAATCCCTCAATAACCCATTCTTTTGCCATTCAATATGCCAGCATTTAACCCCTCAATATGCCAGTATTATTTTGCCATTCAATATGCCAGTATTTAACCCCTCAATATGCCATTCAATATGCCAGTATTTAACCCCTCAATATGCCATTCTTTTGCCATTCAGTATGCCAGAATTTTATCCCCTCAATATGCCATTCTTTTGCCATTCAATATTCCAGCATTTAACCTGTCAATATGCCAGAATTTTTCCATTCAAAATGCCAGCATTTAACCCCTCAATATGCCAGAATTTTGCCATTCAATATTCCAGCATTTAACCCCTCAATATGCCAGAATTTTGCCATTCAGTATTCCAGCATTTAACCCCTCAATATGCCAGAATTTTGCCATTCAATATTCCAGCATTTAACCCCTCAATATGCCAGAATTTTGCCATACAATAATTCAGCATTTAACCCATCAATATTCCAGCATTTTACCCCTCAATATGCCAGTATTATTTTGCCATTCAATATGCCAGTATTTAACCCCTCAATATGCCAGAGGTTTCCATTCAATATGCCAGCATTTAACCCCTCCATATGCTAGAATTTTGCCATTCAATATTCCACCATTTAACCCCTCAATATGTCAGCATTTAACCCCTCAATATGCCAAAATTTTGCCATTCAATATGCCAGTATTTAATCCCTCAATATGCCAGAATTTTGCCATTCAATATGCGAGTATTTAACCCCTCAATATGCCAGAAGTTTGCCATTCAATATGCCAGCATTTAAACCCTCAATATGCTAGAATTTTGCCATTCAATATTTCACCATTCAACCCCTCAATATGCCAGAATTTTGCCATTCAATATTCCAGCATTTAACCCCTTAATATGCCAGTATTATTTTGCCATTTAATATGCCAGTATTTAACCCCTCAATATGCCAGAATGTCGCCATTCAATATTCTACCATTTAACCCCTCAATATGCCAGTATTTAATCCCTCAATATGCCAGAATTTTGCCATTCAATATGCCAGCATTTAACCCCTCAATACGCTAGAATTTTGCCATTCAATATTCCACCATTTAACCCCTCCATATGCCACAATTTTTCCATTCAATATGCCACAATTTAACCCCTCAATATGCCAGAATTTTGCCATTCAATATTCCACCATTTAACCACCCAATATGCCAGCATTTAACCCCTAAGTATGCCAGAATTTTGCCATTCAGTATTCCACCATTTAACCCCTCAATATGCCAGCATTTAACCCAGAAATGTTCAGTAAGGGGCCCTGAAATTCCTGGTGGCAACCCTGCTTGGCAGAGCTGCTGGAGCTGCTACACTGCTGTGTGAAGAGGGGGCGTATCAGCTGTCAAGCTGATGTCTGGAGAGGAACCAGCAGGCTAAACCAACTTATTAACAAAATCTGTTTATGGTAACCAACTTGGTTGTGAGGCACCTAGCACCTTACTGCTTGGTTCTATGTTTAATTTATAGCCTTAGATTTGATGCTCAGCTGGTGCACAATACACAGTGAGTGGCAGTGTGCTCTACACTGCATGATCATAGTGTGACTGTACCTGCTGGGAAGGTAGACAAAATAATAGGCTATGGTGAGGAGAAATTGGTCAGGAGAGAGGAGAGTTAAAGGAAGCAAGGTGATCACATTGCCACCTTATTCAGAGACACATGATAAATGTGTAATCCAGGGATGTAAATAGTTTGCAGTCTTCATTATAGCCTCTGCAGCCCTAAATAATGCATTTATATAAAAAGCATTGGGGCAGGGGCAAATAGGTGGACACAGGGGCACATTAAAATCTCAAACAGCTCTTAAGTATGCTGCAAGATTACATTAAAATCATCAAAATTAAAAATTGCGTACTGGTAAAAACGTACTCAATTCAGTGTACATCTTCTACAAGTGTCGCAGATAAGACAATGATGTTGTCATCCATCTGTAAGCTGGGAATCACAATTTGGCTACTGAGTTGTCACATTGGTCAACCACCTGTCATTGTTCACAGAGGATAAAACAGCTCAGGAGGAGCATTGAAATCTGATAAATGAAAAAATAACTGAGACAATTCCACATAGACTAGTAAAAAAAAAAAAAAAAAAAAAGACAAGAGATAATTAACTTCAATTCTAACTCCTTAAATTGCACTCAGGAGGAAAGTGAATTATTCCCAGGGATTCATAACAGCAAATTAGTTAACCATTTGGTGTTGAATGCCCATCGGGTCACCTTGTGCTTTCAACCATTAACTCCTTGAGGACCAGTGACATTCCTTGATGTTACCTCAGATCCCATACGACATGCAAAGCCCTGCCTATTTGTCAGCAACAGCTCTATAGAGCCTGGCTAACATAATGAGCAAGACATTCCTTGACAGAATAAGGGTTCAAGGATTAGATTGTTGTGACAGTATGGAGCATTATATGCCCATTTAATTACTGTAGCTGAGAAACACATTAGACAGAGGATACAGAGTAATAGTACACTGCTGCCCTGTGCCCCATCTCAGACACCACTGAAAGATCCTCTGGACTTGGGCGTGGAAGAAAGCTTGTGTGTATTTCTAGTGAATAACAACAGATTATAGTCAACTGTACACTTTTAACTAACATCGAAAGCTGAAAACTGGTGGCAAATAAATAAATAACTCGTCTGGCCTGCCTATTCCTTACTTATTGTCCTTATTAGTTATTGGAAACTATTCCCGCTCTATTTTCCCCACAGATTCTGCTGGTATTCAGTTCCATGAACCTTCAAACCTTGTTGTAAATAGTTTGCACAATTGTCCATGTTAACGTAATAACAGACCTCTTGTTTTTTATTTGATTGTGCACACTCATACATTTGCAATGTCTTTTTATAATAAACTTCCCTCTGCCCTCCATTTTTTACTTCCTAGCCAATCTTTGCAACTCCAACTTTCCTAGGCTCCTCTAATGCTCAGCCAGCCAGTACATAGCTGCCTGATCCTCATAGAGAGCACTGGTTTACAACTGCTGGAGTCTAACCTCTAGCACTACAGTTATTGTGTTCTAGGTATCCCATAACGGACTGAGAATCATGGGGACTATTGTCTACACAGCTGGAGTATTCCGACAACATACAGAATAAAGACAAGACAATGTCTTGATATTAGAGGTGAATTATTATTGGTCTACACTGTGGCATTCTGTGCTAAGCCATTTGTGTGTAACTGTCTGCTCTAATGTAAAACATCACAAACAGTTAGTCATGGTGTCATGTTGCCAACATTTCTGCAAATCTGTATCTTAATTCAGGTCTCAGCAACACAGTGCAATGTCTGAGAATTGAGACTTGGTATTGTTAAGCAATTCTGCACCGTACAATAGCCACCACAAGGGGTGAGGATGTCCTGCCAATTTCATAATTTAAAATTGAAAGTCATTAGAGAAAGAAATATGTAAAAAGCTTTAATGCAGCAATTTACTGGCTCGGAATGAGTCTGCTGCTATTGCTTGTGAATGATGCTGTGCTGGGTACTTCTCCATCCTTGCTTGCTCACACACAAGCATCTCCATAGCATGGGGGAGGGAGAGGAGAAGAAGGGGGAGGGAGTGCACCGATTCCTCTCTCTAGCAGCACTGAGCTGTCCAAATCACAGAAATAGACACAACAGGAGGGGGCATGGAGACAGATCCATCATTGTATCAGCATCCTCCGGACCTCAACATATAAGACAATGATCATCAACAGGTAAATGAATCCTCACTGATTTCTTTTCATGATCTTTTGCACCTATTGAATGCTTTGGAGAAAATGTATTTCCAGGTAAGAGGCAAGATGCCTTTGCCAATGGAATGGAGATGTACAGAGATACAAATGTAAACGTGTATACTGTTGAGCACAGTCATTTTAGAATAATTTCACCATTTACAATAATTTATGCATCTGTTAATGACTGAATAGATAATGCCTGCTGAGAAAACTGCTGTCTTAATTTCTGTATTCATATCATAGGCCTCAACAGGAAAGAAGTAAAGCCTTGATTTAAGGCAGCATGTGAAGTCCTTGGGTTTCCTGTTCTGTGTCCTCCTGAATGTACTGTGTGGATAATGCATGTTCACATCAGATGTCCAACTCTTTCAAAGAGTACCATGGGTCATATAAAGAGGATATAAGATCTCCTCAACACTGGTGTATGCTGCAGTCCCAGCTGGATCAACCAACCACCCCACATCCAATGGGGGTATGATCAGGGGTTGAAGGCATCATGCAGAGGTTCAACGAACGCAAGGCCACCGCAAACCATAGCCACTTTACAGAGCATGGATCACAGTCCATGCCTGACACCATTCTCAGGATATCCCTCATCATTTCCCTACTCTGTCTTTCTCTATTTGGGAATATAATGCTTCTGGTGGTTTTCCATCGCAAGCCACAGCTGCTGCAAGTGGCCAACAGATTTATCTTCAACCTCCTGGTGGCTGATCTTCTACAGACTGTTCTGGTGATGCCCTGTGTCATTGTTACCTCCCTACCGGATATTTGGCCTTTGGAACATGGTCTCTGTGGAGCTGTGGTGGTTCTCATGCACCTCTTTGCTTTTGCTGGAGTCAACACCATCACAGTAGTTTCTGTTGATAAATATCTGGCTATTATTCATCCATTGTCTTATCCCACCAAGATGACTCCAAAACGTGGTAGTTTTCTTATCTCCTGTACTTGGCTTTTTAGTGTCCTTCAGAGCACCCCTCCTCTGTATGGATGGGGCAAGGTGGAGTTTGACCTACACAACCACTATTGCAAAGTACTGTGGGCTTCAAGTTATTCCTACACAGTGTTGAGTGCATTGTTTTCTTTCATCTTACCAGTGAGCATCATGTTGGCGTGCTATGGAATGGTTTTCAGGGCAGCCAGGAGGCAAAATGCATTAGTGCACCCAGTCCAAGCAAATGGATGTGACAGGTCCGATGGGACAAGATCCACTGCACTAAGCACACTTGACAAAACAAATCATCACCGACCTCTCTACCACTGCAAAGCAGCCAAGGTTATTTTTGCTATTTTGTCATCCTACATAATCAGTATGGGCCCTTATAGTATTCTCAGCATTGTTGCATCCAGCGCCAATTCCGTCATTCCAAGATGGGTAACCTCTTTAGTTATTGTACTCTTTTTTCTGCAATGTTGTATCCATCCTTATATCTATGGATACATGCATAAAAGCTTAAAAAAGGAGTTTCTTCTTCTCTTGCATGGATTCTTCTGTAAGCAGGTGCACCCCCAAAATGCCACAGTAGACAGCTATATCATACTGACAGATGGCAGAATATTTCAGTCTCATTTCTCAACTGGTCCTACAGTAAAATTCCTAGAGGAAGAAACTACTATTTCGGTAATAACTGGGAAAAGTATGAACAATCTCAAACTGAAAGACAACAAAAAAGAAGTTAGCTCAACCAATATATCACCAGAAAAACAGTTGAGTCCGCAAAGACGGGACCATGACATACCACAACTCATTAGCTGTTAAACTGTTGAATGGACAATGTTTATATATATATAATATTGCTCCACTTGAGAGCTAGTCACAGTCCAAGACTAAAGTCCCTGTGCCAGCATACAATGTCCTGCTCACTAAGCATCTATATAATGTCCTGCTGATGCAAAAGGAGTAGGAGATTCAGTATTGGAAGAGGGTCTTTAAAGGCCAGATTGTTATAGGACATAGACGTTCCTTGGTCCTTAAGGGGTATAGAGAGGGGCATAAATAGGGAATCTGATTGAACAAATGGGTGGAGGCTGACGATGGATTTTCAGAATACTGGTATTGTGATTGATTTAACTGTTTTGGCACCAACCAGGGCTCTCAAACCATTGCAGGATTGCAATGTTTGTGGTCCTCTTGGAAGCTAAGCAATAAGGAGCTATGTTAAAATGTGGGGCAAATGCTCATTTTCTCTTATTATTGGTGTTATTGATAGAATTATAGGATATTTTTTCTATTAAAACAGAAAAAGATATTAGGACACCAGAGCTTCACAACAAGGTATGTGATATATTTGATAGGGATGAAAATGTGACTAAAGGGAATATATCATTGTATTTATTTATTTGTCAGTTTATATATTTATGGTGCATCATTAACCCTTGGCGTGCCAAAGGAGTGAACCTTGTACAGAAAAATTAGAGCCAATAATACAAGCAAGGGATCAATCACACATCTGGCACACAAAAGGCTTTATGGAAAATTTATTGCATACAGAATGGAAAATATAAGCGGTACTTTATGCACTTTGAACTCTACGGGACTGTAATAAATTTTATCAGTGTTCATTATCTCCTCCTTGTGAAATTTCAAATAAAGGTACTTCTGTATGGACTTTTGATTAGTTTAAAATGGATTACAAGGAGGTAGTAATGAATTTTCATGGTCAGGCATCTGTATATAATTAAGGGTTAATATTAGAAGCTTATTCAGAGCCTCAATCAGTCACACAGCAGCACACACACATATCCATACATTTAGTCTCATCATTGGTACTTTGTCACCTAAAGATTTTTTAGACCGTGTATAAATGTAGAGAATAAAAAGTAATCCAAAATAATCTGTAAACTGTGTTATTATAATTTCAAACAAATTGGTAAATTAAGAGAATTTTTTAAAAAAAAAGCATCTTCGATTTATGACATCACATGTGACTTGATATGAACAACGCTCAATAGGAAATGTATACTTTGTATATCAAGCCACAACGTGGTATCATACACATTCACAGAGCATCTTTAACTTCCTAAACTAGTATTTTTCTTTCACCACGATAGGTTAGTTAGTGATGTTACCACCCATGGTTGTTTTGTTAGGTACCAGATAGAATTACAAAAATTGCAATTAAGAATAGACAAACAAGTATTGAGTTTGAGGATTTTAGTTTCATAATTAATCAATCACCCAGTTGGTATGTTACTGGCAGGCCTGTACTTTTTTAAAGAAAAGATGGCAACCCTACTTTATACATTTTATATGGCTAACACAATAATATAACAGAAGGCAACTTAACATTGTTTGTTCTGAGACTGTAGAAAAGAAAAATTATTGTGTTAATAAAATTGTAGGCAAATTATTATAGAAAGAGACAATATGGCAGTACCCTACGCAATGGCCGAATTCTGTACATGCACAATATGTATTCTCTAGTGTCCTGAGGGACAGTTGTGAGGTCTGCACAGGCACATTTAAAACACTTCTTATCTTAATCTGTACATTTATTTTCAGTTTTGAAAACACAGTGTATTTAGATCTTTTTTTATTCTCTATATTCATGGTTTAAACAATGTTTAGCTAGCAAAATCCCTTGAACATTTTTTACAACGTTTTGATGACAAATTCTTTTTAGCTGTGAGTAGGGTTACCACCTTTTCTTCCAAAAAATACCGGCCTTGGTACTGTCTCCATAGACCTAACATTGGCCTGATGACAATTTTTTACAGGCCTGCCGGTAAAATACCAGCCAGGTGGCAACCCTAGCTGTGAGTAGTGTTCCCATAGAACAGCAACTCAACATAGTGGCTAGCTTTCAGCTAGGTTTCCTTTGTTTCCTCCAAATGGAGCAGTCCAGCACTAAAAGACCTTACTTTAAAAAAAAAATCTGGTTGAGTTGCATTACACCGATTGTAATCTTATCCAATGTACAAAATCTTTTTTTTTTTTTTTTTCCCCTTCTTAACTATTTCAGTATTGGGCTCATGTGATCCTTAGCCAATGCTTGGCAGAGTTATTGTTCAAGAACACCTAAAAAGCTACCATTGAACTAACTACCTGTTCTTTAGTGCGAGTGCCGATTGCCAGAGATGTGGCACTCAGAGGGTTAATGATGGTAGTAGCAAATAAACACACTTTTTTTTTTCCCTTGTAGCCATGCACTTCAAAAACTATGACAGTGAAGTTTGGTTAATGTGAAGAGTCTACAAACGAGGGTAACCTCATTGCCATTTTATTCTGGGTCACTTAGTGATTACATCATGAGCATCCCTAAATAAGCCGGCAATGTGGTCACCCTACTACAAAAATGATTTTATATGCACTTTATGCTACAGATTGGTTTTACAGCTACAGAGTATAGAAAATTTATATTAAAGATTTTTTGGGGGTCTTTTTTGGCAAACCAAGGGCTCTGACGTTCATGAAAAAAAAATGTACCATGTGAATTTCAAATCCAAAAAATGTGACATGCGCAATTCGTCAGATATTTACAAATCCGATAAGATTTAATTTCACATTAAATACAAATATTTTGATGTTGTATGTTCTAGGACAGCATTTTGTTTATTGATACGGATTCTGGGGATTTTATTCTCCGTGTACTAAGGGAAGGCTAACAGATTGCAAACTGTTTTAAGCAAACAGCAGGATATTAAAATATAATTTGGGCTCTCCATTTGTGTCCTGGAGCCTCCTCCAAAGAGTGCATACCTTTGTCTCTCCTTGATAAGCAGGTAGTATGCTCCACTGTCAGAAACTCCTTGAATAAGCACAGTAGGAAAAAGCAAAAAATAGCAATAGGGCTATAATGACAGCTTAGCTCCTCCTTTTGTCCTATGGGAAGATGTCCCATCTGCTGGTGGATTTACATATTGGTTTAAACTGACTATGTATATATTTCTTTGTGGAAAGTGTGTATATGCACCAGACTCATTTGCCGCGGGGGGCACATAGCCACAAATGGCACATACATGTTGAAAAAATTGAATAAGTTCCTATTAATGTGATCTTCCGTATAACCGCGATTGCCCCTTTTTTATATATCCCAACACTTTTTGCACCTCAAATTGCCCTTTTTAAAAAAAAAGTTGCACCAGCACCAGAAGTTTGAGACCAGTGCAGGTAGCGCAGACTTTAGTCGGTAGTGAGCATAACAAATTGGTGCATATAGAGATTGTGCCATTAGTGGACTATATTTCTCTGTGCTCTACTTTTATTTATCTCCTCCAATATAATCAATGCAGTCAGGAAACAGTCTCATACAACCATCAGGCAAAACACGATAATGAAGAAATACATTGCAGGGGGTGATATCTTTCTGTAAGGGTACTTAAAGAATACCATGGCCGGACTGGCATTAATTAACTGCAAATAAGGGAGTCTTAATTATCCAAACACCTAGCTATCTACACCAAGGTCACATTCTTCCAAGTTACTTTAACGAAAGCAAAGGCCACTGCTGCTGCAGAACTTCTTTAAAAAGCAAAGTTTTTGTTTATTGTTGTGTATCCTCAATGTAACTCAATAGAATAGTGAATGACAGCTCAGCATACAATGAGGTTACAGGCAAGAGGGATAGAAGGTTCCACATTGCCCCATTTATTCAGGAATCCTTATGAAAAATGTTTACTCCAGGGTTGTAATTAGTTAAATGGCGACATGTCTACAGCCTTTATTTTGCACAATTCAGCCCTAGAATTTGAACGTTTCATTTGAGTAGTCTTTATTACACTTGCTCCTTGTTTGTCATTCAAGGGACAGTGCTTAAAGTGTACAGATCATAACATTGTGTTAGCAGAACTGTGAAACATAGGTTAAAGCGGTGTAGGCAACATGCGGTCCTCCAGCTGCTGATGAACTACATCTCCCATAATGCTCTTTCATAGTTGCCAACATAGGCAATGTTTCCAGGGACACATATGTGTTCCACATGCTGCAGAAAGAGCATGCAAAGTGCAGCCCTTCAATATGTAGTGTGGATATACGCACAAAACGAATCCAATTAATCAGGGTGGAGATCTCATAGGACCTGCCCATGATTTATTAATTGGATTGTGTCTGTGCGTATTTGTATCCTACATACTGCTGGGCTGCACTTTGCATGGTCTTTCTGCAGCATGTGGAACAAATATCAGGGGCGTATCGTGCCCCTGAGTGACAAGCGTGCTGCCAGTCAGGAGCCCGCCTGTCATTCGGAGGGACGATGTATCTCTCGTATTTATGGGGGTTTGTGTGCTGAGAACAGCCAACACAGAAATCCCCGGAAATACATGAGTTACATCCGAGGGGCTGGCAGCAGCCACGAATTCACTCACTGTGTTGCCAAAAAAGTATACAAAAAATTCTTGTCGAATTGCGGCGCACACCTAGCACTTATGGAGCCTCCGCCACTGACAAATATGTGTCCCTGGAAACATGACCGATGTCGGCAACTATGCTCTTTCAGCTAAGAGGCTGGCAGAGAAGTTAACTACCTGTGTGTTAAAGCTTCACTCAAAGCAAAGTAAAATAAATTCCACTGTTTTAATTCTTCTTCCATAACTTCTCAATCACACTTTCTGGTCTGCTGCCATTTTATTGCTATTAAACTCAATAGATCGTACCTGAGATTCTCCTCAATCTCATTCCATGCATATTTATGAATGTTCAGCCAATTTATATATAACTTTTACATGCAGTCTTGTAGAATGCATAATTTACCTATGTCAGGGGGAAATTAATTAAGGTAGTTCCTATGGGGCTTCCTCCTTGATTTGTTAACTAGTTCCCACTGGACTCCCATTCTGCAGGGGAGCATGGAAAGTTATATGTGTGCAGTCTCACCTGACAGCCCTGGCTGTAAAACTCCTGGAAAAGAAATCTGCAGTTGTGTGCTCTGTACAGGCACCTACGTAATATATGTGTGCACACATTGAAAGTATCGTTATCATTTTTGTTTTAAAAAATGCACTCTAAAATGTAGTGAATTTTTACTTTTTAAAATTGTTTAATTTTAAAGGTGCTGTTCCACATAGCGTGACCGCATCATGTAAATGGGTTGCTAAAGAAACGGATCTAGCATTCTCTTTTGTTATCTTAAAGGACAACTAAACTTTCTGTTAAATAATAATTAACTTAATTAAACTTTTTTTCTTGGGGCGGGGGGCGACTTACTTTTTTTGATTAAAGTCCCCAGCCCCTCCTACTTTCATTTCTGACCCCTTGGCTCATTTGCAGTTCTGACACAGCCTGCGTCGGGAATGCAATTCTGTTTGATACCCGAACTGTAGTGGCTAGGTTCTCTGTGAATGAAAAAAAGTAAGCCCCGCCCCCCCAAAAAAAATAGGGTTACAAGTTAATTATTGACTCAATGTTTTAAAAAAAAAATGTAGTTGTGCTTTAATGCTCCCTGTAACACAAACACAAGAATAAAAGGTTTCCTGCCAGTCACCCAAAGTCCTCCTTTATCTGTGATGTCACTGAAAGGAGATCTCTGTATAACCCCTCCTACTATGCAAATACACATGAAATAGCAAATCTCCATATACAACGCTTTCACAATGATGGCCAATTAGACGGTTTGCTCTGATGAATCTGTGTAATCAGCCTCACATCATATAAATAGATATTTACACACACGTTTATCTTGTGGCATGGTGGTGAGGTGAGATATGCCAGAGGAATGCTTGTGAAAAGGCATGGTAAAGTATATTATACCTCACCTCCAGCCAGGGCCGATGGAAGGATTCTTTCATACACAGGCGAAAGTGCTTTTTGGTGCCCCTCCCCCCCAATCCCATGACTCTCCCCCCCAATCCCATGACTCTCCCCATATCCAATATCCCTTATCTATCCTCCCTCTCCCCATATGTCTGTCCCCCCTCATCTGTTCTCTCCCCCAACTGTTCTCGACCCCTCCTACCCCCATCTCTGTTCTCTCCTCCTCTTCCTCTCCCCCAATTCTGAAAATCCAATGCCCTGCATTATCTCTAAACACGGGGAGCGCGAGCAGCACTTACTGAGCTCTGTCACACAGAGCTCATGGTGCTTGGCCCCCAGAAATGCACAGTGCGGGTGCTCCGTGTTCGGTGTGCGGTGCACACCTAGCACATATGGAGCATCCGCCACTGTTCGACACACATTCTAGAGTAATACACAATGATATAGTTAAAATTGTGCAAAAAAAACTATATGACTATATGGAACAGCACCTTTTAATGGGCATATAAAAAGGTTCGTTGTTCACTTATGCATACAGAAGGCAACAAATACATATTTAAACTACCTTTTATTTATTGCAACAATGCTGTAGCAATATGTATAGAAACATAGAATGTGTCAGCAGATAAGAACCATTCGGTCCATCAAGTCTACCCAATTTTCTAAATACTTTCCCTAGTTCCCTGTCTTATGTCTAGCGCCTATCACAGCATGCCTAAACTCCTTGTCTGTGTTTATCTCTAACACTTCCGCTGGAAGGCTATTCCATACATCCACTACCCTCTCAGTAAAGTAATACTTCCTGATATTACTTTTAAATTGTTGCCCCTCTTATTTAAGACTATGTCCTCTAGTTGTGGTAGTTTCTTCTTTTAATTATACTCTCTTCCTTTACTGTGTTGATTCCCTTTATGTATTTAAATGTTTCTATCATATCTCCCCTGTTACCTCTTTCCACCAAGCTATACATGTTAAGATGCTTAAACCTTTCCTGGTAGGTTTTATCCTTCAACCCATGAACCAGTTTAGTAGCCCTTCTCTGAACTCTCGCCAAAGTATCAATATCCTTCTGGAGATACGGCCTCTAGTACTGCGTACAATACTCCAAGTGAGGTCTCACCAGTGCTCTTTACAGTGGCATGAGCACTTCCCTCTTTCTACTGCTAATACCTCTCCCTATGCAAAAAGCATTCTGCTAGCATTTCCTGCTGCTCTATTACATTGCCTACCTACCTTTAAGTCCTCTGAAATTATTACTCCTTTCCTGAGATGAGGTTAGGACATTATCAGATATTCTACATTCAGCTTTTTGGATATCTTGTTTGTTCTGCACCAGAAACACTTTAAAATTGACAGAGTCTCTTTAAATGAAAATATAAACTGTGAAAGAGATCACTTGCTATGTACCTAATATGATATGGAGCATTTAAAAGAAACCCAACTGGGCAAATAGCATTATAAATTATGGCACAGACAAAACCAAATATTTTTTTAAAACCACTATTATACAGACTAATCTTTTGAGTTGTTTTAATTTTATTTTAATGTATTTTAATATAGGATGTTATTTATTTGGTGCTAATTGTGTCTTGGTCTAGAATTGAGATTATTATATACTAAGGAAATTACGATTTTAAGTAAACCTGAGAAATGTACTATTATGATAGTATTTGGAGTAAATGTGTTATTTTTTAAATTATGTGATTTGTTCATTCCAGTACATTGTCTTCATATCTGGAACTCAAACACTTAATTCTTTACGTCCAAGGTCACAGACCAGGTATCACAGATCAGGTATGATGTTATCCTATGTTTTTTAAAGGTTAACATATCGCTGCTGGTAGGTATGCACTAGCAATCTGGCTCCGCCTCGTTTGCAGGCAGCCACATCCTGCTGCCTTACAAGGACATGAATGAGTGTTTGTGGCAAAGTCTGTGAAGGTCCATAGAACTTTATATAGTTCATCACTATGTGCAGTAAATGACTACCATGAACAATGTTGGCACCTACCCCTTTCTGTGGCCCACTTTGTAACCAATGTTCCTAAGTATGTTAATTAAAAACACTGAGCACAGTTGCATAGTTGCCAACATCGGCCATGTTTCCAGGGACACATATTTGTTCCACATGCTGCAGACAGAGCAAGCAAAGTGCAGCCCGGCAATCTGTACAATGCATATAGACACAAACACAATCCATTTAATTAATCAGGGTGGAGATCTCATAGGACCTACCATGATTAATTAATTGGATTGTGCCTGTGCATATATGTATCCTACATACTGCGGGGATGCACTTTGTTCCACATGCTGCAGAAAGAGCATGCAAATATGTGTCCATGGAAACATGGCCGATGTTGGCAACTATGCAGTTGTGCAGAGCATGGAAAGGAGCACATATGTGCTAGCAATAAAAGGATTTATTATGTGAATATTGCTGCATGTTCAAAATGTTGCTTAGGCAGAATTCAGCACACCGGAAGGAGGGTGACTCAATATGCCTTTTACCCTCTTAGTGCTGAGCCTGGCAGGAGTTGGTGACCACCACAGGCCTCTCCCGCCCTTCTAACATGGACCTTCCCACTTTTGTCAATCATAGACTCATTTCTCTTTCGATCAGATACCACACTAAAGTATTGTGGTTTAATTTATGAATTATTTTAGGTAATATAAAATGTGCTTTTTTATGGTTACAAAATATGTCATCGGCAGAGATTTCTATGGTTGGCAATGTTTGCAACATCATGAGGTATAATGTGGTCATTTTAGTGAGAGGAAAACAAATGTCTTGGTTACTCCACAGAAGTGATCACTTTATCAATATCAATCTAATAGTAAACATGCCCAAAATATTTTTTTTAATATCGATTTGCTAGTCATACTTAAAACATCATATTTTATATATTATAATGCTAATCAAAATCACATTGGTTCTTGCGCAAACATTTTTTAGCAATCTCCTCTTTATTACTGGCATTATTTAATAATCATTGTACCCCGATTGGATCTCACTTCTTTGCTTCCTCTCCGTGCGTTACAAGAATATATCCAGCCATGGGTCCCTGCTCGCTGCACCTAGAGGAATACCAACCATACCACACTGATGAGGAAATTGAAGGCCGAAATGTATGTCTGCAGTAGCTGTGTTTCTTGTGCAGAGGAGACCTGCCAGGCATTTTGGATATGGACTGCCCTTATGGGCGGGACCAGTCTGAGATGCTAATGGAGAGGTCTCCTCTGTACAAGCAAGCAAAAAATGGTGATGCCCGTCCCGTGTAGGTTTCATCCTATAGGGCTAGATATTTCAGCACGGTCCATTCTCATGAGAGGGATTCCACTTCTTACCTTCCTCTTTCATTGTTCCATCTACCTGATTAGTCCCTTCAAATGTTTGGATTTATTAAATAAATAAATATATATACATACATATATATATATATATATATTGGTACTCAATCGAGAATTCTAAATGTCGCAACAAATTTCAACATATAATTTTTGGTTGCTAAAAAGGCATATTCCATCACTAACTAAAGCTTTCTATTGTATAGATGACGACCTTACATGTAAACAAAGGGTAAGGTGTAAGCAGCACCGAAAGCCACCTGTTTGGAATAAACTTCCATTCACCTGATTTGTGCTGAGCTGCCTCTGTTTCTTCATTTTCAATCTTACATGCAAAACCTGTATTCTAACGGTACTACTCAAAAATGACTTCTCTGATAAGTGTCAAATGAGGCATAATTCAGGCCTCCAATCAGTCTTACCATGGTTTATTCACTATGAAGTGAGCTGTGATCAACTAACAAGTGAACTGCAAACATTAGGCATTCTGCTATTGTTCTATCTTTCCAACTGGGCTTTAGTGCCTGGTAGTTGCAGTTCACTTCAAATTGTCATATCACCCAAGTGTGCCTATTTCCTCCTCTATGGCCCCTCTTTTCTGGGAGCTCCAAATTTTTTATGAGTGTATCACAGAAATACACAACAATAAAACTTACAATAAATTGAGTTTAAACTGCAGTAAATGTGGTTTTATGTTCACTTCTTAAACATGTCCCCCAAGGACCCCCAACGGTCTAGGATTTAGGGATTACCCAGTTGTGTTTAAATAAACATATTCTTATTTAAACACAACTGGGTAAACCCTAAATCCTGGACCATTGAGGGTCCTTGAGGACAGGTTTAAGAAGCACTGGTCTAAATGACTTATCCAATTATATAAATAATTAACCATATATAATAATATATATATTATTATTTAAATAAATAATCAATTGGCCTAATGTTCTGGTAAAGCGCCCCCCACAGCCACATCTTCAGGTACTCCCACAAAAATAAGTGTCTCTCTATGGACATTTGTAATGTTGGGAGTAATGTGTTACATTTGTGAAGTGGAAGTTCTACGTGACAGATGGACATTCACCATTAAACACTAGTGGAATCACACTACATGTGGCAATAATGAATAAAAGTAGTAATACTCCCCCACAAAAATGCAGCTATCCAAAGAGTACTCCTCAAGTACTCAACGAATGCAAGGAAGAAACTTGAAGGAGCGCAGGTGCATGGAAGGAGAAAAAAAACTAATATAGTGTAAAACAATAAACACAATATGGTAGTTGCGCTGTAATAAGTGCACTCACAAGAAGCTCTCTAAAATGACGCCTATCAACAAAAAAGAAATGGAGGATCAATTATGGAATACTGTATCCAATCTTCTTTAATCAGAACTGTATACAAATTAAAAAATAGCCAATGGTGCAGTATCTAAAACATAACAGTACATATAATATAATGAACACTTACAAAATGTACAGGCTCATGGAACATGGGACTAGTATGATGATTCCAATGTCACCGCATCCACATAGCCAAGATAGGCAGAAAACTGATTTACTTAATTGGTGTCCAGATGTGTCCAGCTTGTTCAGGAGAAAATTTGCATGTTCTTGTTCAAAAATTACATACTAGTCAATTAAACAGTTTCCCAAATGACCACGGTTTCCATAGAAGAACACCAGTGTCCATGGCAAGGCCTGTGAAGATCCACAGAACATCATTAAAGTGTCCATCAAAAAGTCCAGTGAATGTCTGCCATGAACAATCTTGGCACCTAGCCCTGTAAATCAGGTGGAATAAGACCACCAAAGAAGTGGAAGACTCTCACCTGGTCAAAGATCCATGCTGCAACATGATCACTGAGAAAGATGGAAACAATTCTGCAGGTTAGTGGGGTTTGTACATTTAAAAAACCAGGGGCCAGCACAACAAAAGTATGGCTTATCGGGTTCTCTGCAAACTGAACGTTGTTTAAAGTATAACGAGTATTAAAAATATAAAAAATGATTTATACACTGCATAAGTTAAGATAAAAACGTAGGTTACCACAATCAATTACACAACATTAAATGTGTGAATAGAATGTATACAGAACAATATACTGCAGGAAACATAACATGTGTACTAAAAAAACAAGCCCTCTGCTCTGCGAGAAACAACAGCACCAATATCATTTCTGCTTTGCTACCATAATTATTTTTCCCAAGATCCTTTTCACGCCTATTTATTAACTAATGTACTCAAAATATCTGGGAGGCCGTGTGATTGAGTAAGTCAATTTAAATGTCAATTTGCAGTTTAGAGACGATGGTAAATATTTCAGTAAACGGAGATGCATTGTATTTTATTACAGATCACAACACTATCACATCTGCTCCCTTCATTTCTCTCCTACATCGGAGCATTAGCTCTCAGATTAAACTGTGCATACTCTGATTGGGAAGCGAGCTAAATCAGGAGCTGTATCCTCCAGCAGTGCTAATAAGTAGCCCCAGTTTTTTCTAACCAAGAATCAAATTGAGTAATGTTTATTTTAAATATTTTAATGAACTTGGGTAAAATCTATTTAAATGGCACAAATTAACATCAAGAATACATTTACAAATGTTGTGGAGGGGGCTGGCAAGGGAGGCAGGGGCAGTTTCCCTCCCCTTCTGCCCCAGACTTTTCACTTCTAAATGCCCCCAGTGCTACATCATGTTCTCTTCAGGGAAAAATGTACTCGAGCAACAGCAATGTGATCATCCTACCCAGTGCACCAAACGTTCTATCCAATTCTCTTGTTTGAATATTACTCAATATTCTTTATCAGTCAGTATATCTGACTTGCCTGTGTGTCTCTATCTCTGCTAATTAGAGGTGGGCACCATAGGCCACTAAATTGCTTTGGTCCTGGGGCATAAGTTGCTAGCTCTCCCCTGTTGTAGGTTTTACAATAACATCTGCATGATTAATATCTATATACAAAATGTAAGATTATACATTATATGTACGCAGTAGAGTATCAGTACATTGATTGTCAATGATCATCACACTAACTGATCCTATACACTGAATGGTCATTCACTGAAAACAGCAAATAATTATTCTCTAAAGGATCACTGATGTGATGATCAATAAATGTGCCTCTTGCGAAAGTTTTGCATCAATGATTATTGCAGTTTCTAGCGAAAAACAGTGGACACCATGCCAGGTAATCGCTCTTAACAAGGGAAGCTTGAGTATGAGCCAAAATCAATTGTCCAATATCATGCCATTGGCAGCAGATATTTGATTATATACTGTTATGATATTTATAGAAACAAAAAGGAGCAAGCTCAGTAAAACCAATTTCTTAGCTCCATGTCTATATAAATGTTAAACATTTGCCTGGACAATGGACTCCATAAACATAACGTAAAATGTGTTGGGGAAATTATGTTGCTGGCAACAGAAAAAAAAAATCAGTAACCCAGCAGGATGCAGCTTCAGCAATTGAATAATTAAGTGGTCAAGCAGTGAGCAGCATGTAGATAATTCCGTGGTCAAGCAGTGAGCAGTGTGTACACCACACAATATAGGTGAATGGTGATCCGGCCTGAAATCTCCAGCAATTACCTCATTCACAGGTAGACAGTTTCAGTAAACTTACATATTACTAGAAGAAGTCATAAAATTTGGACATGATAGAGTCAATATCAAAGAGATGATGCTTGGCACTTCAAGGATGTGACACCGCATATTTCAAAGTTCACAGGTGGGTTGTGTGGCAGATTCACAACTTGAGACATTTTGCTTCCCTTTAAGATACTTATCATAAGAGATAAGGTTTAAACTAAGCATTTCCCAGCAAGAGAAATCATTCATGAACAGGCTGCATGTGCATTAGACATGTGCATTCGTTTTCGGATGAATGCATTTTTGGACGGTGTTATGACAATCTGTCCATGAATGTGGTTCTTACCATTGAGTGAACTGCACATGTGCATGATCACTTACATCACAGATTTGACAGCTGGGAGTAAATGTCTGAGATGCCGACAACTAAACTTCCCAAGATGCCTCCCACCTCCAACGGTATTAAACATGAGCGATTCGACCAGGCGGGTTAGGGTTACACTGAGGGTAAGAAATGTGGTTAACGTATAGTTTATTCCACCCAGCTACATATATTTCACCAGAGGGGTTAGGCGTAAGGATTAGCTGTAATCTATACAGTTAACCCTAATCCTGTAAAAGTAGGCATTTGTTTGTTTGTTGAGTTTGCTATATACTGTACTTCCACCTCCGAGCACCAAAATGTACCGAAAAGAAAGTGATAACACCCCATGTTTACTTATATATTATAAAAAAAAAAAAGACAACTGGCTGAACAGATTTAGTGTTATAATGAACCAAATTCTATATGATGAAATCAGTAAAGTATTAACACATTACACAAACAGGATTAGAATGTAGCAGCAGGCAAACGTGTTTAGACTAAGAGCTCAGCATGGGCACAGCTCAATCATTTCAGGAAGAGACCCATTTCAAAAGATAATACACTGCAGCAAAAACTATTGATTGTCACATATAATAAATATGCCTAGTTCAGCATCCTCAAAATAGTCATATATCTTTTTGTTGCTCTTATGCTCAAATGACCAAAGTTTAATAAATAATGACTATTAGAATAAATACTGCAAGATGAAAAGATGTGAGACCTCTTCAACAGACGGACATTGCTAAAATAGCTTGCCATGTGGGATGGTACTTGGGTTGCCACCTGGCTGGTATTTTACTGGCAGACCGGTAAAAAACTGGCATCAGCAATGTTCAGTATATGGAGACATTAACAAGGCCGGTGTTTTTTTGAAGAAAAGGTGGCCACCCTAGATGGTACCCAATTGTGCCCAATACAGTGGAGATCTCTTTCCTATCTAGTTCCAAACTTAGAGGGACTGTCTAGTGCCCAAAATGCATCTTCCAAATATTAATGCATACTAATGTGCAAAAGTACTTTAAAATGCATGTTTTATATTTTGCATTGCTTAAAATATAAATTACTTACAGCTAGATGAAATTGTGAAATTACAGGAGTTTGCAGGAAACAAGCACTGCCCACACAAGTAAAAGCCATTTCCTTTTATTTTTTATTTTTGCTGCAAGAACCAATGAGAATAGTTTCATTCAGATCAATGGAATTTCCTGTTTCTCTAGTGATGTCATCAGACAATGTCTTGCACTGTTAAGAGATCCTACTGTGTACAAGAGCAATTTTAGTAGCACAAGAAGTGACAAAAAAAAAACGTCAGTGTCTATACAATCAGTGTCTATATATCTTCAGTGTCTATCTAATCAGTGCTGCTGCACCTGCAGTAAACATGCAGAGTAATAACTGGGGAGGGGTTGAGTCAAATATTAAAAATGTGATTTATGCAGAATGCCTGCATCAAATCACACTGGAAAAAAGCCTGTGCACTATACAAGCAGCAATCTTCATCTTGTACCAAAGTGAGTTTGGGTACTAGACTGTCCCTTTAAGGCTGTCTAGGTCTGAAATTCCAGCCAACATTTTTCTGCATGAGTGAACAAAAATATATTTCTCCAGTTTTGGGAGTCATCATTCACTGCAGTGTAATTTTAGCAGTGCAATAGATAATGTAGAGCTGTTTCTACAAGGTAGAGTGTTCTACCAAGGTTCCTTGCTAATTGTGCCTAAAAGGGTATCAGCCACTGATGAGGAAATTGATGGCTGAAACATACATGGAGAGTTTTGCTAGATCATTTGGGCACAGAAGACTTGTCTGTCAGTTTGGCTCTAGAATGCCATTAGTAGCAGAACTAGTTTAATACACAAGTGAAAAAGATCTCTCTGCTAATGAGCAAGCAGCATGGTTTTACATCTAAATGGCATTTAAAATAAAAAAAAAAATGACATATTTGTGTTCATTTTGTGCACATCAGGGGAGAATATACACACACAAACATATTACATAAACACAGGGCTTGGCACATCCAAAGAGCCAGGGTGCCATAGCTTCTAAAATCCCTACTGCTGGCTGCTAACTTTTTTGATTGGTCTACACAGAGCTATATGAAAGTATCATTTCCCTGGCTCACAACTGACTAGGCTGACTCATGAACTGTTCTATTTAGCTGCAAAAGTAATATATATATACACATATATATATATACATATATAAAAATCCCAATGTAATGAAAGCACTGAGTAGCATCCGGGCATTAGAAATTTGGTATCGCACACAGTGAGCGGAGTGCTTATGCATGTTGGATTAATATATAAATTGTCAGTGTACACACCAGCAGTATACATGAACGCAAATCCAGATTAGATTTGTACGTGTTTTGCTATATTTGACTGTCCTCTTTAACGACATTAAAAGTATGGTCACGTTTAATCTAGAGGAGAAAATACAGACAAAGTAGTCTGTTTTGGGTTATGATAGGATTTTAAATCAATATTGGACTAACCTACATGCATTTAAGACCCAGTAGTCTTTCTCTGCTAGATAACTCTGTGAAGTGGATTCCTGCAACTCTGATCGGTAGAATACGGCTGAATTCTCTGATTTCTAGGAATGGTTATTAGATGGTGTTAAATCAATTTTTAGAAAGCGAGTCATTAAAATTTGAGCTGAGCTGCCCCATTAATTGTGAGAAAATGCAATGCTCTAAACGTTTTTCACAGTACGGACTGTGAATATATGTTCAATGTATCCATGACAACTGCATGAGGTGGGGAGATTGTGACCATCCTACATATAGAAGCTTTGTATTTTGTGCCTTTTGAGTTTTGAACGCTGCTTACTGCACAATTAAAGACATTTATGTTTTGTTTTTTTAAATAATAATCTTTTTCTTTTGATCATTTGAAACCACCTTTACCCAAAGACTTACTACGGCAATTCTTAACAAAATATTCAAACTGCCTATGGTACGTCTTGCATGCTTACTTTGTATTCTAATTATCAATCTTATAATTCATTTGGTTTTGCATAAAACATCGCAAGAGCTGAATAAAAACATACAAAGCCTGTACATTAGAGATTTTTTAGTCATCATTGAATCAAAATAATCCTATTTAAAAGTACATGAGCAACAAGATTTACATATTTATTGTCATTCCAGAAAAAAAGACAAATTAATTAATCCAAAGCATTGATGGTACAACATTTGCGATTGCCCATTTACATTTTTGACTTAAAGAAAGATAGAAAGTGTCGGCAGAGAAGAATCATTCAACCCATCTAATCTATTAGTCCCCAGCCTTATATCCGAACTATTTTAAACCTTTGCCCCTGTAATTTAAGACTATGTCCTCTTGTTGTAGTATTCTTCTTTTAACTATATCGTATTTGCTCGAATATAAGACGAGATTTATTTTAGAGCAAATGTCTTACATTCAAGCTCCGTCTCATAGTCAGACCTCAAACAGAGGTCTGACTATAAGACTGGCATCCAGGTCCCCCACAGACCTGTAGGGGACCTGGATCCTGCTCGCATCCGTCGGTCCGTCATAGAAGATGGAAGTATCGGACAGCACCGGAGGATGTCTACAGTATCATGATGACATCCACCGGCTATCCCCACTGCCCACCAGGGAGATTGGGATGATACGTGCAGACATGCTCCGGTGCTGCCCGGCACTTCCATCTGGACTTCTATGAGTGAAGCCGTGAGGTCACGTGATCTTCCGGCAGTCCGTCATAGAAGACGGAAGTGTCGGGTAGCATCAGAGAATGTCTGCACGCATTGCGCAGACATCCACTGGTTGCCCCCACTAGCCACCAGGGATATTGGAAAGTCTTGGGAGGGAGCAGCATTGGTGGAGGGCAGGGGTGGAAGGGAGCAGCATTGGTTAAATGTGGGGGTAAGAGGGAGCAGTATTGGTTAAAGGTGGGGGTATCAGGGGGCAGCACTGGCAAAGTCTGGGGGGTAGATGGCTGTGGGGGGATGCATTGGCAAAGTCTGGGGCAGATGGCTGTTTGGGGATGCATTGGCTAAGTCAGGGATTGACTAACTTATCTGAGTTTTAGGAGCCAGCTAAAAAATCTAGGAGCCAGACAACGGCACACAATCACACAATCCTCTCCGTGCACCCTCCACATATATACAGAAACACATCCAGTCAGACACATATACACAAGGCAGCAGGTTTTTTTAAATATCAATGTCCCCCATCCCTACTATTGGGGGGTTCTGTTCCAGCCCAGTGGCATGGAGCTGCTTCCCTGATACCCCTGCCGAGCTCCCAGGTGATGAGTACTATATCATGGAGTGCGAGGGGGCGAGCATGAAGTCTGTGCAGCCGGTGCACACACTCTGCTCCCTCGCAGAGCTGGATTGAAGAGAAGAAAAAATAGCGATCCCAATGCTGAGGGCACCATGCGGGGCTCACAATACCAAGGCGCCAGGTGTGATTTCCTGGTTGCCATGGCGACCTGGCACCCAGGTAAGTCTAGGGGGCAGTATTGGCAGTGTGGGGGGCAATATTGACTAAGTTTGGTTGCAGATGGTTGCATTGGCTAAGTCTGGGGCAGATGGCTATGTGGGGGATGCATTTGCTAAGTCTGGGGGGCAAACGGCAAATAAAAACAAGAAATGCATTTTTTCGATCATAATTTTATTAAATATGAAAAAACTGTTTACAAGGGAATATTTACAAGTAAAACTTTTTTTTAGGGTAGTCCTATATTGAGTTTTTCTTTTTTCCCCTCAATGAATATCCAAACTTTGGGGGGGGGGGGTCATCTTATATTCAAGCAAATACGATACTCTCCTCCTTTACTGTGTTGCTTCCTTTTATGTATTTAAAGGGAATGTCTGGTACCCAAAAAGCATTTTCCAAGTCTTAATGCATATTAAACTACTGAAATATTGCTTTAATATGCATATTTTATAATATTCATAACTTAAAGATTGATAAACTTACATTTAAAAGCAGTTTGAAGCAATCAGGAACGCCCACTTTTACATTCCAAAAGTGTGACTATTTCTTTTTTTTTGTCTACTTCAACCAATCATATTCATTCCCATTCATGTTAATGGGAATGACTACTGAGCATGTTCCCTATCACTGACATCTCCCAGACACCCCCTTGCTCTCAGTGAGTCAGGCCCACTCCCGAATTTGACTAACTGTATACCATGAACTATACTTTAGGTGTAAAGGCGCTCTCTCAATTGGCTTTTGCGCAGTGTGCCCGTTGCCATGGAGGCGCTCGTGAACACACATCTCCAACAGGACGCGTGGGGAACCTGGGAGATCATCGATGCCAGAGCAGTGGTTGAGGGGTAAATCATGACTTGAACTTGCACAAGGCCAGTACGGCGGCACCATTGCAGTACTGAGAACGGGCAGCCTAGTCTACCCTGTGGTGCTTCAACTTGCACCAAAGTTAAAAGGGTGACTAGACTGTCCCTTTAAATGTTTCCCCGTTACGTCTTTCCTCCAAGCTATACAAGTTCAGATCGATGCTTTAACCTTTCCTGGCAAGTTTTATCCTGCAGTCCATGGAATCAGTATCAATATTCTTCTGGAGATACAGTCTCCAGTACTGAGTACAATATTGTGAGGTCTCACCAGTGCTCTCTATTGCTTATACCTCTACTGCTTTTAAAAATAAAACTTTTATTTTTGTGTAGTGTGACTGTCACACTGAAAAGTGAGTTGCACATTTCATCGCACCAGCTTATCTATACATTTATCGATCCCTGCACAATGTATAGCTAAATTGGTGAGATCAAACATGCAATTCACCTGAAAAAACCTCATCTCAACTTTTTGAGAATAGTACCCCATTGTTCTTATATTAAAGTACACTGACTGGTGATCACTTGACCGTAAACTTATCCAATACCAAATCTCCATTTGTGAACACCAAATCTAATATGATGAATTTAGAATATGTGTACTCCTGGCGTAAGGAGCTACTTTGACTTTACGTCAATCCAACACTAAAGTGCTTACTATACTCAAGTGAAGAAAATAGTGCATTGACCCTGGCATTATGATACAAGTACCCCCTAGTCTAAGTGCAGAGCCCCTCCAATAGAGATTACACCCCAATGCGTTGATCGTAGGCCGATTTTGTGCTTATGGATGCTGTCTCTTTTGGTACAACATAGACACTATAATCCTGTATATAGACAGCTACGGTAATCTACAAAATATGCACGGTTACTAAAAACATGGTCATTATTAACTAGTGGTCTCTACAGTTACACAAACTGTTATTTATAGAGGTCAATTCTAAAGGTAAAATTCTAAAAGTGGAGCATTCAGTGTAGAATTTGGCAACACTGGCCATGGACAAAATGTGTGACTACAGTGGCTTCCTGGCTATTGTGTGTGTATATTGGTGTGTAGGATATCAAAGGCTGGTCTTATGAGTATTAACTAAAAGTGAACAGACCATAGCAGAGCTGGAAATCTTGCTTATCTTTCCACAAACAGTTATCCATAGGACAGCAAATATTACGTAATGATTTCTGCAGCTCATATCAACAGCAATCAGCTCGTTATTGGTGGTAGTTTCAGTACATTTATCGCACAAGTTATCCGCAGAGCTTCAAAATTCATGACACAATTTGGTTGGTAGAAAGTAACTTGTTTTTATTTCTATAAAACTCAGACCCCCAGTAATAAACAGTTCAAGGATCCAGCAAGGAGTGTGTGCGGAAAGAAAAACACATCTCAGCCACTTTATGTACACACTTTCTAACAGTAAAAGACAGACATTTACACTCTGAAAAGCCAGTGGACACTTGCAATATGTTATAAAGCAACAGAATAAAATGTACAATCGTTTTAAATAAAACAAGTTCAACAATTTTAGAGACTGCAGAATGATCTGAATAGACAACATATATAATGAACTTTCTCACGAGTAACCTTTCCGAGTCTGGAGTATCTGGAACGCACATTAGCAATTTGATCTTCAGCAGTAGGAGTATAATTGCATTGGAAGGTTACACAGGGCCTAATTGCCATTGCAGTACAGCAGACCTATAACAGTATGATGGAAGTCCATGGTCGAATACACTGGTCATAGGCAACTTGGAAACACTGCCATTCATTGCTCATTGAATCTGTTTAAAGCCTTGCCATTCACACCAGTTTTATTAATGTTTTTAAAAAATGGGAGGAAACATGACAGTATGTTGAAAATGCAATTTTTCCAAAGTGCTCATATCAGGCAGAAAAAAAATTGTGTGCCATACAAACATCAGCTGTTTCCGTGTCTTTAATAAAAACAAAAAAAAAAAAAAGCATTTTCCTTGGAATATTAAAGATATGTAAAGCCTTGATTAATCCACCTTTACAACGCTGTAAATCTTTCTTACAAACCAATAGCAAGCAAAAAATCCAATGGTGCCTAAAAGAAAAGAAATGATGGTTGGATTAACTGGGTTCCATAAAACAAGAAAGTATAAGGCATCAAAGAGGTTTAAAAACGTATATCTAATACATATATATTTTGTCATTAGAATATACATCTATATATCCATTTATATCAGTGCTTGCTAACCTCAGTGTCATGTGAGTGACCTAGGCAGAATGTCTAGATATTCTTTATTTAGTTAATAAAGTCAATAACTAAGAGGTAATAGGTAATAAAACGTTGAGTGGGAGCGAGGCGTTGATTGGAAAGGGGTGGGCATGATCTTCTAAAGGTTGGGAGCCCCTGATTATTTATATATTTAGGAGATTTCGTGTAGATGCCTCTGTTTTAAGTTCTGAAATGAGACCACATTGCAATTGAGTTTTCAAAAGTACATAATGCCACTTCTTGGTAGCATTGCCAGGCAGAAACTCATTGCGTACAATGGAACCTATGGCCTATAACAGAATTGTATTACAAGTAATGAATTAACAATCATGAAATGTCAAGGGTTACAAAGTTTAACTTGGAGTATGGTGGAATTAGAGTAGGTATGTCTGTGTTATAAATTTAGTTTGTCATTTGGTGAACAGATGCTTCTGTGCTTGCACTTCCAATATAGACTACAGACCTCAAATTTAGGAAGTAGTTAGTAATGACTGTTTTACAATACATGAGCCATGTCCAGATGTGGTTCTGAAGCCATTTCTAGTCTATAAGTTGTAAAATGATCTGCATCAATGGGCTGGAGAGCAATTGTTACCAAATCAGTCATTTTTTCCTGGACATCTTTTAGGTTGTTTATAAGAGTCAATTATGAGGCAAAGTTGTAAACGTAGCCCCCATTTTGTTTTCACATAAAATACGTGTGTCTAGAGGAAGCCAATCAATCAAGGATCTCACAGGACCAAACTAATTGATAAACAAATAATTAATTGATTCTCACATGTAATTTTTATGTTCGTCTTATGTTATTGTTTTTTCTGTACACTCTGTCTGGAATGGGACTAGAGTGAATGTCTAATGTCATTTATAAAGAAAATGTTTAATAAATAAATACATTTGAAAAAAAAAAAAAGACACATTTCTCAAAACACACTGTAGAGTCCCAATTTCCTACATAGGTATATTTCAGAGCATCTGCAAGTGATAGGTTTGCAAATACAATGAAATCATTAACAGACATTTCCCACAATAGAGATGCAATCTCAGGAATAACTCCAGTTCCATTTGTAACTTTGGCAGAAACAAACATAAAAATAGAAATCTCTTAAAACATCTAAAGCTGGATCTGTCTAAACATACATTAAGCAAGTGAAAACATAAACTTGGAGATAACCACCTCTCTGCATTTTTTGTTGCATATTGGAATTAATTTGCCTTTTTTTCATGAAATGTGTTTTTTTTTTCCCTGAGAAGGCAGCTAAACAGCCTGGTACAAAGACACGATCGCCTGAATATGCAAATATTTACTGTGCCAAAAATAAAAACTGTAGTCACAGCAACTGCAGCTGTTCAACTACCTTTTTTAGATAAAAGCCCTCCTCCTGTATAAACATTCCGGGTGATCCAGAAGACAGACTGAAAATTAATATTCCTATCTATTGGGAAAGCACCTTTGCAGAAAGGTGGATCGGTTTTTAGTTCTTTTTCAAAAAGAGTGTGCAACCTTCCTTATTCTTTCCGCCATATCACGGTTTAACTGGTAGAAGTATATTTGTATACCAGTAAAAATGTTTACTGAATTAGCCAAACACGGGACAGTGAAGTAGAAATCATGGGCTACAAATAATACACCGGACTGATATGTCCCACTACATGTAGAACTCTTTTAGGGGAGTTTACAACTCTTAGAAATGGCAAATTAATGCCATTAAATTTGGGAGTGAGATTTATCAAATGCTCCAGGCACAGTGTAATAAGATAAACTATCACAATTTGTTTTACAATTATTTTATAGTTTTTTGGTGTTTGTGAATAAATACTATTTTATATGCTGTTGCTATTTTTATATTTCTGGATATATGCTGTACATAGATCTATCTGTATATCTTTCCTGCAAATGCTAAATTTGATATAAAATTGTTTATATACTGCAATATACATTAACTGTAATATAACTAAGGTGCAGGTAATTAACATTAATATTTAAATATTTATTATTTCTGTATAAAGTCTTTTTCCAGGGAGGATACACAGAGATTTCTCTCATTTTTAAGTATATCCTGGGACTATGAACAATGTATTGTACAATAGGTTACAAAATTACAAATACAAAATGATCCAACTAATAAAACTACAAATAAACAAATTTAACAAAACACAAAACAAGACACAATTAACCATGACTAGAGGTGCATTCTATATGTAGATTTAGATTTAGAGAGATCTCTTATGGCATTTTACACTGGGGAAGACTTGATGGTGTCTGAGGTTTTTCCACAGCTGTAGTGCTCTGTACGAAAATTAGGATTGAGACACTTTATTTTTTGTACTGAGGTATAGTAAGTAAATACTAGTACTGGATCAAAGGTTATAAAAAAAGAGGTAACAGCTTGGGCATGCTTCTCAGATAGGGTGGGAGATACAAAGTGGTGAAGGTGAATTTACCGATAGCAATGTGACAGAAAAAAAATCCGATCTGAAGCCAGATTGCTCCATATACGCTGCTTTGGCAGTGACCATATGCGCTGCTTAGGCAGTGATATACGGCAAGCAAGGGGTTAATAGCTCTTAAAAGAGCCTTTGATACACTGTAATAAATGACAGAAAAAAATTAACCCCCCAAAAATGTGCTGCTGTGGAAGATCACAGCGATCAATGGCAGGGAAGGGGTTAAACACTGGAAACGGCTTTTATAAAAGCCCTTGGGTCTCAATTTTTAAAAAAATATATTATTATTACAAACTTACATTATACAGCTCTGTCTCCCTCACTAAAACTCAAGTGAGAAGAGACAGGCAGATCTACACGGGTCGGATCAATATTTACAACAAATATTGATCTGACCAGGCGAATGGTGAGCAATCACCAAACCGCCTTTGCCACTGATCAGCTGTTACTGATCACTAAACATGCGGAAAAAAAATTGACGTTAAACGTAACCCTAACGGGTACAATTAACCCGAAGCGGGTGTAATAAAAAAGTAAAAAAATATATAAAAAATGCTTCTGCAGCAAGATTGCTGTATTTGGCCAGATCGCTGCTTAGGCAGTGATCTACAGCAAGTAAGGGATAGCTCTTAAAAGAGCCTTTGTTATACTGTAATGAATTACAGTAAAAAATTAAACCCTAAAAAATGCACAGACTGCAAAACATGTGCTGCTGTGTATGATCACTGCGTACACAGCGATCAATGGCAGGGAAGGGGTTAAACACTTGAAATGGCTTTTATAAAAGCCCTTGGTTACTAAAATGTTATTAAATATTTTTTTATTTTACTTTATCTGATCTGTCTCTCTCCCTTACTATAACTAGTAAGGTGAGGGAGGCAGATCAATACTTGTCAAAGGCAATATTTACTAATATTGCCTTTGACTGTATGATAAGTGCTCATCAGAGCACTTATCATACATGCCTGCACACAGATCACACAGATCTGCTGTGCAGGCATCGATTCGCTCCCCCTAGAGCATCGGAAGTGAAATACATTCACTTCCGATGCTCTTGCCAGTAGAAGGGAAGCGCTGCCTGTACAGGCAGCGTTCCCTTCTACTGAGCCGATGGGGTCGCTCAGGAGAGCGACCACCATCGGTTCTGGGGGGAGCCGAAGGTGCTGCGGAAGCGAACGATCATTCGCTTCCTAAGCACACGTGTGCAGGCGGCACAGCCATTTTTAAATGGCGGCTACGATCACTCCGGGGAGTGATCGTAGCGCGCCCCTGCACTTTTTTTTAGTGTTGCACAATGCCTCTACCTAGAGGCATTGTAGCAACACTGATAGAATAAAGAAAGCAACCCCTGGTCGCTTTCTTTACTCTATTTAGTGCATGACGTGCCAGGCACGTCACCTGTCGGCAAGTCCACGATTTGCCGTGACGTGCCTGGCACGTCATCTGTCACGAAGGGGTTAAGCATGATTAGTCTCTGTACAGGGTACCTAGTTTTGATGAGAGTTTTTGGAGGCCAAAATATAGATCGGCTCTAACCACATATCTAGATATTTGAAAGAACGGACTGTGGTCAGTGTACTATTTGATTTTGTTCTGATGCAAAGATGGGACTTTTGTGATTTATGTACCAAAGAGCATTGTGACTGTTTTATCAGTGTTTAGGAAATGTTCATTATCCGTCATCCACTTTTCTACCTCAGTGAACTGATCTAGGCGGCACGTGTCTTACATTTATTGAAGTGGAAGGTTAAACAATGTTCTCCATAGACAAAAACAATAACATATAGAATCTAATTCTAGGTTACATTATGTTTTTCTTCCTTTTACAGTTAAAGGGAAATTAAACGTTGTTTAACCCTTGCTTTTTTAAAGGAAGCAAGGGTTAAACAATACATATGCCGGTAGAATGAAGTAAATCCGATGTGTATCTTAATAGATACATGGGGGTTTACTTTCTGCTGTGTCTCACATGCGAGACACAGCAGTTCCCAGTTGTCGCGTGCCCCGTTCAGACAGCTGAATGCAAGAGTCACGTTTTTGCATGGGATCAGCAGGGGGGACCTAGTTATGGTCCCCCCTGCTGATCTCATACAAAAACGAGGGTCTCTCTCTGCGCTAGTGAGAGAGAGCCAGTCGCCGACCAGACGGCTGCCTGCTTCCTACGGAAGCATGGCAGCTGTCGGACAGAGAATAAACTGGCGTGTACTAACAAAAGTACACGCCAGTTCACCCTCATACTAGGGACAACTTCTATATTAGAAGCACAAGTGAAAAAAAAGTTCAGTGTCCATTTAATGATTTAAAACCAATTATATATGTATTCCCTGTAACAAGCAATGTACAGGTTTATATTTTCAGGTTACCTTCATCTGAAAGCTTTAGACTGTGCCCTATGTTTTAAGAACCAACAAACAAATCGTGTATTAAAACAGGAAGGTAAATAGTTCCAAGAAAAATGTCTCTAATTGCAACTCACCTGTAAACAGGAAGAAAATTAAGACCATGATCATAGTGTACCCAAAGTACAAAATGGTACTGGCAGTTCCTGTAATTTGGAGCTTAGAGAAAAAATAATGAACTGCATAAACAAGAAGGTAAGCAGCCGTGAAACCACTCGTTAAAAATGATCGCCACCACCAGTGGTAGTCCTGAAAAAGAAAATGCTTGCCGTTATTAAAAATTATAACAATTTGCAACACCTACCATAGACACAGTATACATAGTGCTCGTATTCTTAATACGTTACAAAGGTAATTTGAGCAATGGTATTACCCTCTGTTTGATAATTTGCTTCCTTAACAAAACTAAATTATGACATACAGAAATATTTTTATACGGCTGGTTTAAAGACATTTCCTGTGTTTAATATATTTATTGCAAGTCTTTTTAAAACTCCATACTAAGTTGTTGGGGGTTTTTTTTGGGGGGGGGGGGGGGTTCACTCCAAATACAAAATCATATAGCGTATTTGCTTGAAAAAAAAAGTTTTACTAGTAAATATTAATTCACATGTAAACAGTTTTTCATTTTTTTTTTAAATGATTGAAAGAAAATGCACATCTTGTTTTTATTTCCATCCTTTGCCTGACACTTCCGCCAGGGCTTGTGATACAGAATGTCCGGAGGTCACATGACATTTGCATCTCGCCTCACAAGACTTGGCGGAAGTATACTATGGCTGCCTGCAGCTCCTGGGGACCAGGATACTAGTCTTATAATCAGACCTCACTTGAGGTCTGATTATAAGATGAACATTGAATGTAAGACAAGGAGACTTTTACAAAGCATTTGCTCTGAGAAAAAAAAAAACTTGTCTTATATAAAATACAGCATTAAACCAGATTGGTGAACTGCATATTCCAAAAATAATAAATTTGTGGTTAAAGTTAATAGATCTCCAGTGTGTCTAGTACTTTCACACCTCTACCTCATAGAATAGATGAAATAGGTTGTTTTCTTTAACTGTGAATAACCAGAGGAGTGCTAAAAGAATAAAACAGGTTGTAAAAGCTTGTGTATTTTAGTTTTGCACAGTTAACGGATGTAACTGTGGTATCTCTACCAATTCTCCTCTTTTTCTCCTAAAAAAATAAAAATAGAGAACAAAAAAGTCCTGTATAAGATTAAACTACATTGCCATGATTTGATAAATTGGATTTCTATTGCTGCGAAACATGGACAATACTTTTTTTCACCTGAAAAGGTGAGATCCGAGTGAGTGGATATGAACGTTTAATTTATCCGACTTAATTGTGAATTGTGCCGGGACAAACCTGGTGAGTTCTTCCTGAAACAAGTACACAGAAGGCCCTGCATAATGGATTAAACATGGCCAGCTGAGCTCTACCAGCAGGAGATACTCACCTAGTTTGCCTTGCACTGTATATATTTGAGTCAGTGAGGTGAAATATCATCTCACTCCAACTTAGATTTTAGTGAATAGACCATTCTTTCTTCAATCAAAAAAAGTGGAGAAACTTTTGTAGGCAATAAATCAAATAATATGCTATATTTGGTTACTTCACTAAAGCCGTTTATCCAGATTTATCATAAAAGGCTTCTTTGGGAAACAAAGTAATCAGTTTACACAATACTAGACACATAATACAAAGTACCTCTGCACATAGATGAAAGTAACAAAGCAAGATGGTGGCCTCTGAGCAAGTAATCAGGAGTATTATGAAAACCAGAAACAGGAAACCAAACATATAGTACATTTGATGAGACCTACAAAACAAAATATATGCAGTGAAAAACATGGAGGGAATGTTTACAGAAAACAAATATGTATACAAGCAGTGTTTATATTACAGAATAGGTCAAAACTTCAACAGTATTCCATAAAAAAATAAAATAAAAACTCACAGATGAAGCAAGAAAATAATACACATGAACAGCAGTATTTATGGTTTCTCTTACAGACAACTAAAATATTTACATGTATAAACTGCAAAATGGAAAAAGGGTGCCTATAAAAACCTTCTTCTGCCTTGCTTTCTGCACCAGTTGCAATAATCGATAATACAAGAGCAGCCAAATCAGTAAGAGGGTGCAAAGTGCATGCTGGTCAATTTGTTCTAAACATAAAGATAGACAATGAAAGTATACAGTGCAATCCTAAAAAAAAAATAAAACAACTGCTGAGCTGTTTACAAACTGTAGCATTATGGTCTTACATTGACTGATAAGATGGCTTCCAAGGTTCATTTTTATTATGGTTGAACAGGAGGCCAAATTACACAATGTGTGCTCTGAAGATGTAGTTCATTAAAAGGAGCATTAAACATTGTTTAATTCTTGCTTCCTTGAAGGAAGCAACAGTTAAACAAAACATGTCCCAGGACATTTAAGTAAACCCGATGTGTATCTTAATAGATACAAGTGGGTTTACTATATCTCACGTGAGAGATACAGCAGTTCTTGGTTGTTGCCAAATGCGAGGGTCTCTCGCTGCTATCACAGAGAGAGACCCTCGTTCTTGCATGGAATTAGCAAAGAGGACCTAGTTAAGGTCCCCCTGCAAAAACAAGGGTCTCTCTCTGTGCTAGCAGACGGCTACCTGCTTCCTATGCTAGCATGGCAGCTGTTGGTCAGAGGATAAACTGGTGTGTACTATCAAAAGTACCTGCCAGTTTATCCTCATACTAGGGACAGCTAACTTTTCAGTTGTGCTACATGTTCATAATGATTAATCAAGTGTCTCTTGCCAATCAGCATGTTGGTGGTGTACAGCTGCACTTGGCAGTAAACATCCACATTGTAATCACACAAATGACATTGAACAATCACAAAAATCAAATAAAACAATAAAAAGAAATAAATGTAGAAACAAACAAGGTCTTACCAAATACTATTGAGAATGAAAAATAGCTGAATAAAAATACAACCAAAGGGTAGAATGCCACCCATAACTATGCCAGGGAATGATTTTGTGAAGAAGGATTGATGAGGAATTTGGCGAGGTATCTGATTTGTCCGAACAGGGTGTTCAATGGGCTATAAAAAAAAAAAGAAAAAATTATACTTTGTTACAATTAGAAGTGTATTATCCAACTTGGCCAAACTATTACAATGTAGGTTTAGAAAATATATCTAAAGACCTTTGATTTGACATCAAACGTTTACTATTACTATAAATACTGCTTTCCTGTTAATAAATCTATTTTTAATAATACCGAACAAAGGATTTCTAATGAAACCTGTTATTCAGTTACTTTTCTTTAAGTGCACAGGGCATATTGCATCATTTCTCTGATGGCAGATCACCTTAAAAAAGATCTTTTTATTTATTAGAAACAAAATAGGAAAACATATCCTTCAGACCCCCATTAGAGTAGAAGAACCTCCGCCAAATGGTGTATGGTGCACATTTTCTCTTACCCACTAAAAGTGTTGAGATTATATATATATATATCTCTATCTCTCTCTCTCTCTCCATACACCATTTGGCGGAGGTTCTTCTACACTAATGTCAGAAATTATACATTTGTTATGTATAATGGTGATTGTAGCATATATATATATATATATATATATATATATATTACATATAAAAGCTGCAATCACCATTATACATAACAAATGTATAATTTCTCACACTTTACAGAAGAGTTTATACATAACCCACAATGTGCCGTTTCCAGGTCTTATCATTTTTCTATTGTATATTTATTACACAGAAATAAAAATGGATAGACTGCAAGAAAAACTATTACACTAATGTGCATGCATGTTACAGGCTTACCCTTTGCTTGAATCCAAAATATGCCCCAAGAAATGTCAATGGCACAGAAATACCAAACCACATTGCCAGGATAGCCACTAGTGTCCCAAATGGAATTGCTGCAGAAGAACTCTTCTCCCATAAGATAACATTCATAATGAAGAAATCTGCAAAAATGATGCTATAAAATATAAAAGAAAAATGTAATTTATATACAAATATATAGTCCAAAACAGGCAAATCTTTTACATTATATTCACAGTATGTGTATAGCAGATTTGGGGGGGGGGGGGGGGGGAATTTAATTAAGAAAACATTAGCAAAAGTCTTTAGCGTGTGAAAAAAGAATCACAATATATTAGCACAAATTAAAAAATGCATCCTAAATAATAATAACAAAATGTAAGTGCAGACAGTTACAAATAATTGCAAATTACTCCATACATGTCAAACATACATACAAATTTGTCATTCCTCCCCCCGTCCCCACCCCACTGTGCTGGTTTAGTCCTTTTCTTTAGTAGTCTCCCTGATGGTTAGCCAATCTTGCTCTTCACCTAGCGCCCAAAAAATTATTTTAGAGAAGTGCTGCACCATGTAACATAAAAGAAACAGGACTGGGTTATCAGGTCCATTCAATGCTTCCGATTGAAAGGAAAAAAAAAACAGTCCTGCCCATATCTCTAAGACCTCTGTATTGAATATCACTAAAATTCAAGACCCCTGTGAAGTGTGAATTGTTTTAAAGTCTTATTTGACATATATTATAACTCATGTAAAACATACAGAAAATAAGGCAGAACTGCCCCTTTAAGCATTTGCTAGATCAGCGATGCAACCAGTTGTGGATTATCAGAGCTTTATTGGCCATAAGTGAACTATCCAAAAATGCCATAAGGTGGATAGTTAGTGTGGCAGTTCTAAAGTTATTTTACATATATGTGCTTGTTACATGTAAGGGTTTATACAGAAACCTACAGTAGCTACTCCCATGCCAATCATCAGTACAGTAAAACAGCAATATAGTCACACAGCTCAAACTACTGACAACTTCTACACAAGATGCGATGCTTACGCTTCTGATTATAACAGACATACCGAAAATTAGAAGGTCACTTACCCTGGACATAAAAGTGCAGTCAGCAATACATTTGATTTCCATTTCTCACCACCAAATGCTGTCAATCATAAATGTCAATATTATTAGAAAAATATTTCTTGCGAGAAATCCTTAAATACGGTAGCTATAACTTCTTTTAGGGTCGACCCAGGTAGCTCTGATTTTCTTTGAGAAACATCGGAGCTCCGAGTTGCGGACTAAAATCGGTGATCTGTATAGCCCATGAACTCGGGTTACCCAGGAAGCACCGAAGAGCTTCCGAATTGGCAGGACAATCGGCCATAGAAATGTACAAAAACATTTTTTTTTTTTTAAATCCCCCCTGGAGTCAGCGAAATGCTGCTGGCCTCATAAATACAAAATCCCTGTCCCTATTAAAATCATGGGGGCCCAAGGCAAGTAACCCTGGATCCCCCCAATGATAAATGGGTCTAAGAGCTAGTACCCAGACCCTTGTTACCTACATGGGGGTTCCCACAGACAATAAAACATATAGCGCTCTGGGGTAGAGAATCTTTATTTTAATAAATGTAATCGGGTCTCGGGGAATTTGGTCAGCCCCGATGAGGGTTAAATATTTTTAAATAGGAGCTTGGCCCCTTTAAAAAAAAAAAAATAAAAATAAATTATAGGTGGGGGCTTTTTAAAAAAAAATGTAAAGCCTCAACAGCTTTCAGGAACTTCATACTTTTTAGCAAATAGTTTTGAAAAACTCAACAACTTGTTGCACGCGGTTTCAAAACTTGGAAAAAGTAATTAAAAGCTTTATTATTCTTCTAGGTGAACAAATATTGACACTAGAATCATTTTCAAAACAGGAGGTACATTTAGGCTCCACAGAAACACAGCACTTACTCTTATACATCCTGGCAGACACGTAACCAGCAGGAGTCCCAAGTAACACCCACAAGACAACTGCACACGTCATTAGAGCACCTCGGTTGGCAGGTGACAGAAAACCAAGGCAAGCTTGAACTAAGAATAAAAAAATAAAAAAAAATATGTATTTAAAACAGTTACATTATTATGCAGTATAATATTGTGTTGCCTGCTCAAAAATGTATGCATATATTTCAGCCTCAGATTTTTTAAAAACTGAAATTTTGTAGGTTTCTATTTAAAGAATAATGAAACCCTAATTTATTTCAATGACACTGTGACTTGGTAGTTTCAAGGAGACTTCCAAATCAAATTTGAATCGCTTTTGAACATCTGATTAAAATATAATCTGCAGGGTTTAGTCCTGCTTTAAAAGCAAACTGTTGGCAAAAAAATTAAGTTATGTTTAATTGAAAGATTGCATCATAGGTATGAGTTTTAAATAGAAATGTGTGGCGGAACCAACCTCGCCACTATGTTCTGGAGAAGCCTGGTTGCTCGCCTGCTGCCTCTAGACTATGGCCCCATGGTAAAAGCTTGTATTTTCTCCTGCAGAAAGGCTTGTTCGTGCGCCTTTCTGCCTGGGTGTTCGGTAGATTGAATCTACCGAACCAACTCACGAATGAACGGACCACCTGGGTAACGGATGTGCCATAACACTATACGTTAATATTGTTAGTTAGTTATACTCTGTTGGTATATTGGTTATGTGTAATGTTTAATTCTGTGAGTAGACCACTCTGAAGGTTTATAATGTGACAGTGACTCCAATAGTTTACTCCAACATCCATTGTTCTGGATTAACTGGATAAACTGGATAAACTGATTATGTTGTGTACATTACTGTGTGTAATGTAATTAGGTCTACTCACTCTATGTTAATTCCTATTTGGTTTGCAGTCTGAATGTCTAATGTTTTCCTAGCCCCAGTTAGTTGGAGAACTATGTTTAGTTCAACCCCCCCCCCCCCCCCCCCATATTGTATACTAATGTCTGTGATGTCATGTGTATGTCTTTTTATAAGTCTGTGTTGTTACACAAATAATGGAGTTGTTCAATCTTGCTGTACCTAACTGCTAGATGTCCTCTCTATTTGGGTACAAAGAGCAAGGGACCAGGAAAGACGTGCTGGTTGAATGCTGAGCTTTAATTGGGGGCTAAGGAGTTGATTTCCCACAACGGACAGAGGATCTACTTCGTCCGGTAGACGGTCCGTTACAAAATGCTTTAGTGAAAGAATACAAATAAAGCACTTTATTGAGCCCTCTCTGCTTCTAGAGCACTATCAGGGGGGTCGGACATCTTGGGTCAAGTGATTGAAGATCTGATCCAAGATTCTAAATCAATATGTCCAACCCCCGTTAAAGCTATACAGAGCAAATAAGGCTCAGTAAGGTACTTCAATTGTAATATTTTATAAAAGCATTTTTATTTATTTATGTTTATTCATTTATTAATGTCTACACTTGATGCAGTCTTTCGATTAAACATAACGCAATGACCTTTAAGAAAATACAAGTGTTCAGGCAGAACACAGTACAAGCTGAACAACAATTTAAGTGATATTCTAGAAATGACAGGTATTGCTCATATATACCGGTACATTAAAATCCTTTTCAACTTCTCGGGTAAAGTCTAGATAAACCTCCTCCTAATTAATCCCTAACAATACCATATTAGAAAAATGTGTCCACTAAGTAAGGCTACCGAGTATGTGCCCTACATTCTAAATCTGTTTACACATTGGTTTCCAACAAAATTAAGTTTTCATTTTTTTTTCCATTGATTGAAACAGTTCCTTGCTTTCGATAACTTTTCCAATTCAGAGGAGGCATACTTTGCTACCCACTCACGCATTAATATGTAAAAAAATAAAGCTCTTTCATGAGACACACTTACATAATGTAATGAACGTCATAATAAAAATTTGTGTTCCTTGGCCAAGAAAAACTGCAAGCAACATCCCTTTTTTCGGTGCTCGAAATATATCCCCGTGAACTAATTTCCAACCAAATTCTTCTTGAGCATCCTCCTGTAACATACAACATAACAGATAGAAAATTGTGGGTACTTGACTGACTTAATGTCATTGTTTGCAAGGAATCATGGGAAACTTGACAGCCAACTTAAGCTCGCAAAATAGTGCATGTACACAACATAGCAGCACCACCACAATTAACATTTTTAAAAAAGAAAATATGCGTCATTGTGTAAAAAGATTAACACTATATACAGTCTTTGGTTCTTGCACAGTTATTTTAAAGAGGATTCTGCAGAGTGGAGTAAGTGTCGCAATCAGTCATGGACCAAGAGCCCGGCACTCAGGTGGACGCGCTGCCTCTTGACAGTCATGCAATGTAAAAATAAGTATTTCTACTGCACAAATTCCTCTCTGTGAAGCACTTTACATGGCAAGAAGAGTCATAGGATATGTAGTTTACACTAGCTGGGTTAAACAGTCTATAGTTCACAGGGCTGGCTAAGCACCATGGAAGTTCACACTAGGGCTAACTATTGGAAGTCCAATTGCAGTAAACTAGAGGTTCCATAATACTCCGCAGTATGGCCGTCTCAGACATGGGAACTGTAAACCACAGCAGCAGGAGTTTCCTATAGCTGCCAACAGGCTGGTATTCACATACATATAAATACACACAAAAACCGAAATGTTATTGCAGGAAAAATTAAGTACAGAATTTAGCATTTCTTTTTTTTAAATCTTCACAAGGTCAAATTCCCATGAATCCCAGCCAGCAATGCTGTGATGGCAAATGTTACTTTGAGCATTAAGAGTTTCCTCGCTGAAAGCCAGTCAGTGAAGTAAATGGAAAACTAGTTATCATTAACAGCAGAGTTGGAAAAATTGGCAAGTTAGAGAATTTTTCCAACTCAGATGTAATTGCCAATACGTCATTCATTTTGTTGTGATTACAGGTAGGCAAGTCTGAGGAAGACTAACTTCCTGTCTTATTATGCATGTCCTGAATGGAAAACAGATTTTAAATTAACAAAACATCACTGGTAAACAAAGCATTTAAAGGGGAAAGTAAAATATAGCTAAAGGAGATATGGTGGCATTCACTACACAAATGCATCTGGTTAACTTTTCCTGCAGAAAATTGGGGTTCTTTATTAAAAAAAAAAAAAAAAAAATAGGTAAATTCCTGTTCAAAGTGCTAAAAGAGGAGCACTCAGCAGGAACATTGTGTGTTCTCCTTTAAGAACTTTGGCCCAAAATTGCTCTTTATAAAATAACGCTGTATGCCTTTTTAGTGATTGCATCAAAACACGTCACCACTGACAGTTACAGCCACATAGATAATGTCTAAAGAACGAGGAAGCAACATATATTATCTGCAACTTGATCTTTATGATACATTACGGTCTACAGAAGGGTAAGATATAAAATTAGATGTATCTTTAGATCTCTTCGTTACGACTAAAGTGAGGCCCATAAAATTGTTGGGTACGTCTGTGTCTTGTTGATTGTCACAGGATTATTGTCGGTCAAGGGAAAAGGAGAGAACTGACACATGACAAACAACATTTCTTATCAGAGAGTTCTTGTCAGCTTTTCTTTCAGTTTCAAAAAAACTATTACCTTGAGATTTACAATATGAAGCATTTGAAAACACAACAAAATTAAAAGTACAATAAAAGAAATAAACTTTTAAAATAAAAAGGTTGGTGTCCGACCGTTGGGCTTTAAGATGGCAAAGTATGTGAAACACATTCAGATCTCTATATGTGCGTGTATATGGTACAGCATACTTACAGATGAATCGATTTGGTTGTATCTTGCAATATCCTTGTGAAGAGTTCTCAACATGATCATAGCAACCATTCCAGACAAAAAGAGGACGATTACCAAGGAATTCATTATACTGTAACAAACAAATATTTTTAAAACAATTTTTTTTTTTTTTTAAATGTTAAATTACCTGCTTGGAATATGGGTGTTACACAGAATAAAAATGTACTAAAACTGTTCAAAGAATATCTGGGGTGGGACTCCAGTGTGCATTGGATGGAAAGTCAGAGATCCAAACCTCTCTAGGAGGCAAGATAGCGGCTATTACATGGGCACCAGTTGCTGTTAAATGGTAAAATACCGGAATATTTTGTATAGGTTAGCTTATTTAAGAATAGCACAGCTTATATATTAGGGCTTATTCATTTATTTCAGGCAAAGCTACTTATGGCATGACAGTTGCCCTTGAAGACTAAGCACCAAGTGTGCAAAATAAGTCAGACTCTTTTAAGCGGGTAAATAAGGTCCGTTGATGATGTTATGGTAACACAAAACTTGGGCGCCAGGTCACCATGGAGACCAGAAAAGGATACCTGTAGGCCATTTTTGGGTATTGCCTTAGTGCCGTTATCATTGGTGGCATCTGCGGGTGAGCATGGATCTATAGTTACACTAGTACAGATCCAATGCACGGCTCACTTGCAGTGTTTGGATGTAGAATGACATCACAGCAGGCGCTCTGTAATACTGATGCGCGTGGGGGAGCTGTGCATCAGATCTGTGCATGTGTAAGTACAGATGTAGGCTCCCACGCGCTATATTAGATGGTAGGGAAGTGGAGACTTTTCTCCCTCCCCTTTATGGAATAGAGTTCTATGATGCTCAGCCAACCAAATGGCATGTTACTTACCTAAACCACTGGATATTGGTGTGATGCATGGATTCTAAAATATAATCCCATCGAGAAGCCCACTTAATGGTATTGTTTTCCTAAAACGTTAGATGTACAAAAATTAGACTAAGCTTCATAATGTACTACTGCAGTAATTATACAATAGAATTAAACCTTGCAGGGGTCTAATCAGTGACTTGACTTATCAACATTGTTTTCTCTCATCTTGTTTCTAATCACAGTCCATAACAAAGACTTACTTGAAATTTGACTGAATATGTATAGATCACATCCAGATCACCAGTTAGCTGTTGAGGAATTTCCATTGGACGGCCGTCACAGTGTAAATTATTTTCATCTGTATGTGCATAGCTAATAAGAAAAACAGGATGCAGGTATCAGACAATCAAATCATGAAGCAAAAGGTTACAGTCATGTACAGAGGTGAAATGGTTAAGATTTATAAAACATATGTGATGTGCCCTAAAAGGACTCAGCAGCATTTAATGGGAGTTAAACTTTCTATCTACATACTGCGCTGGTTAAATTGCAGGCAATATATAGAGATTAAACTTTATTTTAAGATTAAATTTGCTGTTTGTATATGTATCAGGATAGATATAGAAACTAAAACTTTCCTGATCAAGAGGGCCATGCGACAGTTCATTACTCTGTCACCCAAAAAGCACTATGAACCACCATTCCTGGGCCTGAAAGTATCGTATGGGAGCATGGAAGGGTGCCAACATGCCCTTCCAAAAGCCTAAAAAAAAAAAAGGTTTCTAGTAACAGAATTTAGTGGGGAACATTAATACATATCAATTCTGGGGGAAAGTTCTAAAATTGGAGCAGTCACCCTGGATACTAACAAAATGTTGCAGACATTTGGCACACACAAAGCATGCTCTATGGGTTGAAATTGCAATTTACTGCTATATCTGGCTGCTCGACCTCTTTGCCCTATTTGAGGAATGTATATCTTTGACATTCTGCACTACAAAAAGGTGAAAATGTACCTTTTAGGTTCAAGTCTTGCGGTAACTAATCGTGCACCATCCCAGCTTTCTCCAGTTCCGCTATGGTAGGTAATGGTGATATCAACATGATTGAAGAGGTAGTAAGTGTTCTTTTTGTTAAAATCCGACTGAAACAAAATATGCATATGTTATAATAGAATAGCTGTTAGAATGCTCCAAGAGGATAATTGTTTTGACACTAAAGAACATTTGTTGGTGACATTTTTAAAGTGGCACTAAACTTTTAATATTTGCTTCTCTAACAGAAGCAAAAATGACTGTGCTATTTCTCCTGTGTAAATCAACACATTCAGAGAATCAAATTCTGGATGGAGCATCCCATTCTCCTGGTTTCATGCCGTACCTGCTGAGAGTTTTACTTGAATGTGTGTTGTTGACAGGCTATGTAATCTTTGGTCCATGCACATATGTATTTTAAAGGATTTCTGCTGTGGGTACCACCTTGCTTGTGGAGATATGCTACAGTAGTTTGGGTGTCCAACTGGATCTGTATTGGTCGTTTCCAAATAGATTCCCAATGTTTTAGAGCTAAGCATGCCAGAAGTTCCAGGAAAGTGATAGGATTTAATGCTTCTTTTGATACCTAAAGTGCCTTGAATACAGTCCGAGGTCATAAGTGCGCTGTAACCTGTGTATCAGACTACCCTTTGTTCAGTAGCTTGATATGGAGGAAGTTCATTAAGGACACTGTGAGGAGCTCTTGTATAACCGAGTTCTATGGGGCAGCTTTTCTCCTGGGAATTTTAAACTTGTGATTTATGGGATGTGGTTTCTGTAAGCACAGCGTTATGGTCATTGCTGTGGTTAGCGGTGGATGATACTCTTCTCAGTTTAAAACACTAGTTTACTAATAGGAGGAAGACCACTTGGGCTACTGTGCCAACCCCTTTAATAGTGGAGAGTTGCATGCAATGATTGTGCCTACTTTGCAGTATCACTGTATATGGTGGAAAACAAGGACATCCTGCGGAGAGGAAGTCCATTTATAGTCAAAAAGGAAAATGAAAAAATTAACCTTTAGACTTTTTTGCTATAATGATTATTGAGAATGTGTTTTCAAAAAGGTAAAGGGTAAATCAGTAAAATATTTATGGGAGTCACAAGAAACACGTTTACATGCCAATGATTTTGCAACACTACCTCCCTTTCAGTTAAAAAACAAAACTATGTTTAGCAAGTGTGGACTTTAGACAATATAATAACCAAATCACTTTTAATTACACCTTACTGGGATATGCAGTGCTGTGAGTTGTAAAATGGCTGACTGTTAGAAACAGTCTGGCTAGTTGCCATTTGTAATTGGGATCTTCAGAATAGTAATTATTTGTTTAACCCAAGGGGAAGCTTTTTTCTGCCAAGGGACATTTGAATATTTATAAGATCAATAAATTACATAGAAAATGATCAACTTAAAAATTACCCCTGTACCCCAGGATATGCCCCCTCACCCCCATTGCACATCCAAGACATGCCCCCTCACCCCCATTGCAATTCCAAGACATGCCCCTTCACCCCCATTGCACATCCAGGACTTGCCCCCTCACCCTCATTTCACACCCAAGACATGCCCCCTCACCAACATTTCATTCAAGACATGCCCCCTCACCCACATTGCACATCCAAGACATGCCCCCTCACCTACATTGCACATTCAAGACATGCCCCCTCACCTACAATGCACATTCAAGACATGCCCCCTCACCTACATTGCACATTCAAGACATGCCCCCTCACCTACATTGCACATTCAAGACATGCCCCTGCACCCCATAACATGCTCCCTCGCCCACATTGACCATCCAGAACTTACCACTGCACACCAGGACATGCCCCCTCACCCACATTGGGAATATCTGTGCTGCTGCACAGACATCCACCTGCCTCCTCGCCACAGAGAGGCAGATGAAGGGATATCTTGATCTCCCAATACAGCACCTCTGCTGGCAAGCATTTTTTTATAGGGGCCCAGGCTCATGACAGGTGTATCTCCCGTCACCCCGAGGGCCGGATCAAATGATTTTGCAAGCCATATATAGCTGGCACGTTCACCACTTGTGGTTTGACTAGACTATTTTTGCCTTACTCTTGGTGACAGAGCACGTTTTAAAACTTCTGCAAGGCTTGTGTTTAGCGGTAATTTACCTTCTCTCATATAATATAATTTACTATAAAAACCAAATCATTAAATATGAAAAATAAATATTCTAAGAGATATTTTCTATGTTTTATAGAAATATTCAGTGTTTACATTGATTTCTGTTTTAAGAAGTTATAGGGCAATAACTGAAAGTAGCATTCCCTCCTCCCCATTTTCTCCTATAGTGACCTTTTGACTCCAACCCTGATCATATATAACAAACAGTATACAAAATAAAATCCCAAGACAAAATGGAACACAAGGAGGATCTTCATACTTTCTAAGACAGCAGAAGTTGATGGAAATAGAGACTTGTTTGTGCACCTCAGCATACGGCATAGAGCACTACCCAAAATTCTTCACCACAAACAATATCTGATGTATGCATTGTATTCCGTTTTTTTCCAATTTTTCAAATTGAGTTGAGGAATGGCAAGTTATGTTGTGTCTATTGGGGTAGCTAGAGAACAGCTTTGTAAGTCTTGTTATTTTTTTGCATATTGTCCCCAAAGCTCCTTTGTAGATAAGGCCGGATGTCTTTGTGATAGAAGTGTTTTTTGACCATGATCTATGCATCTATGTAACTTGCTGGAAAACATAGCTCTTCATAACAGCTTCCAGATATCCCCAGTGTAAGCGCTCAAACACTTTCTCAGCGTCTGATGCCAAGAACAGACCCTGGGATCTTGATCTGTGTGCATGGTGAATGATATCTACCTCTTCTGGTGTTATCTATTGCTTGGCGTCCTTTTACAAAACCCACTTGATTGTAGTCTAGCAGGTCAGGGAGAATCATCTGTATCTTTGCATAGATATTAACATCTGTATTGAGCAAAGCTATTGGCCTATAATTAGCATACTCTCCCTGATCTTTACCTGCTTTCGGGATGGTCACAATATAAGCCTCCAACATAGATCTAAGAAGCTGTCTTGAGGAGCAACAAGTCTCATAACTCTTTTTAGATACGGTGTTAGTATTCCAGAGAATTGTTTATAATATGCATTTGGTAGTCCATATGGACCCGGGGCTTTTTTTTGGTGGCAAGTCTTTTATTACTATTTTTTTTATCTCTAATATTGTGATAGGTTCCATTAGATTTTCTTTTTGATGTTCTAATATCTGTCTGGTTTATATTTTACTTAAGAATTCAGATATCTCTTCTCTAGTGGTCTGATGTTCCAGTGGCTCCTTTCCCAAGTTATATAGTTGAGAATAGAACTCAGAAAATATATCAGATAGCTTGGCTGGGTTCAACTCTTTTTGAGACCCCTGCTTTTTTTAGATCCATCGTGTAAATTTACGGATATTCGTTTGTTTCTCTACAGCAATTTGTCTTTATTTGAACACCCTAAAAGTCACAACCCCCACACCCCATATAGCGACACTTACATTGATGATACAGGCATCTTTTACCATTCCGTCTGCTGTAACAGCACATCCTATAGGGAATCCTGCACTGCAGTACTTCAGTCCATCCTCCACATCATAACACCAAGTCACCGGCATGTTATCAATTATCCTAAAAAGGTATAAATAATGACCATTTTCATAGCATTGGATTCAATGACCACACTGGCAAAAGGAAGATACATACTGCATACATAAACAAATAGTGACTGTTTTCAAAATTACATGAACACTGTTTCTTTTTTTCAATTACCAAGCTAGAAAAGTAACAATCTCTAAAGCACTTGCGCAACTGTGATTTTAAACTAAATTTAAAAAGCAAAAATGTAGGCAAAAAAACAAGTTGTTTAATCGAAAGATTACATGACATATAGGCATTTTAAAGAGATATTTTTTAATGAAGAAAACAAATAAAGTACCTTATTGAGCCCTTTTTGATTCATATATCTCTATCAGGGGAGAGGACATGTTGTTCAGAATCTTGAGTCAGATTTGTCTGATGTAACATAAAATGAAGAAAGGTCTGACCCAAGATACTGCACGTCTGCTCCCTGAAAGAACATTGCTCAGTAAGGACCTATATATGTATTCCTTCATTAAAGCATGTCGATTACAAATGTCTACACTTGATGAAATCGTTCCATTAAACATAAAAAATCCCCCCCCCCCCCCTACAATGGTCCCATAATAGAGACCATGAAGCCTTCTCCTCTTTCCCTCACCATTTAGCATATCTCTTGGGAATAGACTTGAACATTTTCATGAAAAATTGTGCTCATGTTTATGATTTATTTTTAAGCACCAGAACAAAATAACTCGCACTCGAATATTTTGAGCTCAATACATTGCTGTAATCACTATACAAGCTGCTTTGTTTCTTTTTAGGCACCAACTGGATTATTGTCTCCTCCTACTTCATTTATATTTAACAGAGAGAAAGCAGGAATCACATGCTTAGATCGATGTTAAACAGCATTAAGTGACCATACATTTGTCCATGTTGCTTTAACCATTATAACTGGAGGTGAGCCAGGAATTACTCAGATTTGGTTCAGGTTTTATTGTGACCTCAAAGTCATCCTGATTTTACAGAATTTTTAGGCTGCAGGACAACCCAACTGTTAGAAATAATGGTGAATTATTCTACATACATCCAGGTTTATCTCATAAAGACTGGCAGAAAACAATAGTTTCTGTTTTCTTCCACAATAACAGGACCTTTGGATAGATATTGCACCAATAGAAGAATAATGGTACAAGAAGTGTTCCACACAACAATCTTCATAGTGCTGTAATCTGAAGGTTTCATTGGTGGTGGAGAGTACCTCTGGAGATTGGACGTATGCATACATGTTGACACCTGACAGGGGACTATGAAAATTTACATTTTCAAGGCACTGTTGATTATCTTATGGACTCATCAGGTTCTGTGTCACAAGCATTAATGCTCTAAAGTATCAATTTCGAAAGTTTGACTTATTCATTAAATTGATTTTATGTTATGTTTCTTTTCTCAAGTTGACAGCACTACGAAGATTACTGCATACCTTCCAATTATTCCACTTTGAGCCAGACAGTCCTAATCTGGGATCGTTATCCTGCACTCATGAATTTTATTCTCTGGTGTCTGAGACCCCGGAGGATGAATACTGTGCATGCCCAGAGGTTTGCACATGAACAGTAGTGATGGCACTCCCCTCTCCGACATTATGCCCCCCAGCATCCCTTGTTGACAGGGAAAATGTTGGGAGGTATGTTGCAGCCTGGAACACACTTTCTTTAATGGGCTTCCCTGGTGGGATCAATACTTACTTATCCATAGGTTCTATCGATAACGGAACATTATTATTACTTTAGTAAGAGTTTTTATTTATTTTTTACTACCTCACTAAATCTGAAAGAATCTTTAAATAATATATTTCATTATCTCACCAATGATGCTGATAGTTCAGTTCGATTCCCTTCCTTATGAAATCCAGAGCCTTCGTATCGGCTTTTGGTTTGTAGTGCTTGGTACAAACTTTCATGCATGTTTCTTGCTTGTTAAATTTGAACTGTAAAATATGGAAATTGTGAAGAGTAAATTTCTTCTATTTACAAGACAGACACTTTTGCCTCTTTACCTTCCAAGATAAGATTTATTGAAGGAAACATTCATTGGCATTCCTTTCATTTTCCCTGCATGGAATAAGACAATTCATTGACTTGCACACCTTCTAAACCAAGGCTAACATACCCGGAGAAAGTTCAACTGTAAAGTTATTCAGGCACTACTTTTATAAACGTAAAGATTTATAACAGATGATACATAAGCAATAACAGCATTTATATCACACACACACACACATATTATATATATATACACACACACACACACACACACACACATATATATACACATACTACTTTACCACCATATTCCCCCAATAAGCAATGAATATTGAATGGTCAAGGCAACTTTGTAATAACCTTGTATGGTGATGATGCAATTCTTTCGCCAAATAAAACCTGTCCAAGATTCTCAGTAGGCCGTTTCTCATTTAAATCCTTGCAAAAGTCAAAGCTACAGAAGATAAGAAACATTATTAAAGTAATAATAAAAATACCTATAAAAAGTAATGACAATAAAAATGGTCATCCTTCCCATACTAGTCTATTCCAATCCACTAAATATAACCAGCAATTGATTGCACTTAAAAATGTTATTTTATTTTTATTTGCTGTAACCAAATCATCCAGTGATCACAGATATTACCCAACGTATTAGTACATTTTTCATGAACCTCAGAAAGATGAGGGCAGAGTTGACCCTGCAGGGAATGAAACCTGTTAAAACACTTACCAGCTGAGACACACATAGAGGGTCAAACAGATCTAGAAATCCAAAAACCCTTAGTACTCACCGAAAAGACAATACCCTGGAGCATCAATTTTTATATAGAACATGAAGAACTAAAGGCTAAGCCTTTCAAACAAAATTTGAGGTAAGGTACAGAAAAAGTTTTACATGTTAAAAGATAGTACAAAACAAATGATAAATAAACATACTTATAATGTGTTCCTAAAACTTTTTTTCAACATGAAAATCCAGGTGTATGCCTCCATATGTTCTATGTAAAAGCTAATGAGGGCTAAGGATTTCTGCATTATGACATCCTTCTAACTGAAAAGATACAGAGAGCAGTGCATGCAAATGTCTTGAGGACCTAATAACCACATGTAACTTCCTGTATTAAAATCCACTGTGCGGTATTCATAGCTGTAAATGCGATTTCTGGCTGCCTTGATAGCGAAGCAGTCACAGAAATAGAGGACCAAACTTCTGCGTATGTGAACTCTGTGACAGCCACAGATCACTTGCATTAAGCTGACAAAGCCAGTGTCTTGCTGCCCCCACTGCAAAGGGGGAGACTAATTACAGTATGGACAGCTTGCCCATACCCTCCAAGCACCATCCAGATTTTGAAGCCTTCGGGCTAGAGTTAGGACTACAATGGCACTTCAGGAAATGCTGGGGAAAATGGTTAGCAAAAAGCAATGTGATACTTTTACTTGTTGGCTTATAACTGGCAAAAAAAGGACACATAACTAAAGTATTTTCATTTCAAGCAATGTAAAATATGCTTTGTAATCCCATCATGGCCATGTTGTACCATTGAGAACAAATACTGTCAATTTTTCATTTACTGTACCCACACAAACTATAGATTTATTTTTAGAGATACCATTATTTTGATATCATAAATTATTGTAAAAAAAAAAAAGTTTAACAAAAAACTTTTTTTTTTTACTTTAACTTTTTACAAATCTACAAAAGCTAATGAAAAATACCTGCAATTATAGATTCTAATAGTTGTCCTGAATTTAGAAATACCCCATGATTTTATGTATTTTTATTTTTTGCATGCAAGTTATTTGGCAAAAAGTACAACTGGCACATTACATAAACTTTTTTTTCAGAATTACCTATATTGATGATAAAGCCCTAACCCACTTTTTTTTCTTTAAAGGTATACTATAATTCTAATGCTGGAACAAAAGGTTTTGAACTATGTAAACAAATGAATAATAAGTCATTATTTATACTTACGTATCATACTCATATGGAAGAACTGATTCTACAGAATCCAGACGATTTACAAACAGCTCAATTTGAGACTAAAAACAAAACACAAATATTACTATGAAAAAATTGTAACAGTCTAGAGAAATCTCACAATATGAAATATTATGCATTAAAAATATATTTAATACCATGTTTTTAGAAAACATACACTAATAAGATATTGAAAAAAAAGAAACCTGTTCTACTTTGTTTACTTTCAAGCACAGCTTGCAATGTGTCCAGTACTTTTCATACCTATACACAAATTAGATTTCATAAAATAGGATACTCGAGAGTTATGTTAAAGGGACGCTCCCACCAAAAAATTAAAATGATTAACTTTTTTTATTTTGTATTGTTAATTTCAGATATTCTTGTGACTGTATTTAGTAAAATATGTAACTAAACAAGTGTATTTTGTGAAAAAGAGTGTTTTTGGGTGCCACCTCTCAGATTTTACAGCACTAGTATCTCACTTTGGGGCTGGGGACACAGAATGCAGTCTAGAAGTCAGAATTCTGATCAGAGACTTGCATTGAATGGGAGGGTAATGTAACTATTACATCACAAGGGGACAGAGTTATAATCCTGTTTGATCAAATCAATCTCCTCGCTTTGTGTTGGAAGACAGGTAAAAAAAAAAATACTTGTACAAAGCCACCTAGTACTACCCACTACGATACACAGGACCCAGTAAGAGAGCAGGGGAGTATCTTCTGACATCATCATGAAGTCTTTAGCACAGGGCTTGACAAATTTAATTAAGTTTTAGTAGCCAGATAAAAAATTTAGGAGCCAGACAACGGCACATCACAAAATCATAAACGCACGGAGACAGTCACATACACCCACCTCACATACACAGCCAGTTACATTGACACACGCCACATACACAGCCAGTTACATTGACACACGCCACATACACAGCCAGTTACATTCACATACGCCACATACACAGCCAGTTACATTCACACACGCCACATACACAGCCAGTTACATTCACACACGCCACATACACAGCCAGTTACATTCACACATACATACACAGCCAGTTACATTCACATACATACACAGCCAGTTACATTCACATACATACACAGCCAGTTACATTCACACACACCACAGCCAGTTACATTCACACATACATACACACACACACAGACCACATACACAGCCAGTTACATTCACTCATACATACACACAGACCACATACACAGCCACTTAAATTCACTCATACATACACACAGACGACATACACAGCCAGTTACCTTCACACATACATACACACAGACCACATACACAGCCAGTTACCTTCACACATACATACACACAAACCCCATACACAGCCAGTTACCATCACACATACATACACCACATACACAGCCAGTTACATACACACATACATACACACAGACCACATACACAGCCAGTTACCTTCACACATACATCCACCACATAGACAGCCAGTTACATACACACATTTCTGTTCTTTAAAAAAAAAAAAAAACCCCCACAAAAATGGTATTTCTTGCTGTGTCCTCCCTCCCTGCTGCTTACCTTATTGCAGGGGAGGGGGACATTTTTGCTGGAGCCCGATCCTCTTTCGGTTCCTGCTAAGTGCTGTGTTGTCACGTGACACTCGGCACTACAGCGTGTTGCGCGAGGGGGCGGAGCTTACAGTCTGTGTGATCCGCACAGACTTTCTCCCCTCGCGCTGCATGTAACGGATGGCAACTGACAAGGGCTGCCTGTGACAAACAGCACCCGGGCGCCAGGTCTGATTTCCTGGTCGCCATGGCGACCTGGCGCCCGGGTTTTGTTGAGCCCTGCTTTAGCAACAATTGTAAAGTGAGACTGGCTGGAAGATTTAGGATGAAATGGATGCAGGAGATAAGCACCTAATTTTATTTTTCCTTTGATATGCAATTAATTCAATCATAAAAAAAACAGTGGCATATGATTTATATATGTGTTTGTTTTAACTCTTTCACTCAGAAAAGAAAGACTGTTAAACTTTTATCTGACCATACTGCTGCAAACAGAAAGCCTTTATCTCATCACCAGCTTATCTATCCAAAAAATAAAACGGTCTGCGCTTCTCATCCTACTAAAGTTGGCAACAAATATATAAAAATAATATAAATGACAGTGTTCAGTTATATAAATTGGCCAATGCGTAATTAAGCTCACCCGCCACGTCAGGGTACACTCAATAGGGTGAGAACCTACTCTCACCTCTTATCTAGTGGGCACACAAAGCAATTTATCCTGCTACCAAAACCAGTTTAATGTGTTGGAGGAGGTTATATAGAGATTAGTTATCTATAGCAACAATATTTCCACTCGACTGTAATGCAAGAGATAGAAGCAAATAAAAGGTTTAATGTATTTTAAGGTTTAATTTGTAATACTGCAGAAAGAAATTGTTTTAAAATAGAGCATTACTGAGAATATAAATTAAGAGCAGTTAATTCACAGCTTTTACTGGTAGTTTCTAAACATGTAGTTATGTATTGTCTGAATGAAGCATTAAGTACATAACAAATAAAGATTAGCATTAGATAATCCCTTGAGTTTCACAAGCAAAGAAAAGAGATACATATAGGGGTCTGGCCATGTAACACCAAAATGCAAACAAATAGATGGAATTTGGGTATATCTTTAAGAAGTCGCTCAAAAGTCACCACTTTAAAAGGAACACTGAATCATTTTTAACCATTGCTTCCTGAAGGAAGCAAGGGTTAAAAAAAACATGTGCTTAGAGTTTACGATCTGCTGTGTCTCACATCTGAGACACAGCAGTTCCTGGTTGTGGCAGCCAATCAGAGCTAGGGTTACATATCACTTGTGGTTCTATATTAGAAGCACAAGTAAAATATAACGTTTGATATTCCTTTAAAGGAAGCCTTCATCATAGCACCCTGCAAACACTGGGCTCTCTACCTCATGTATCAGTGTCTCTGTTACAGAGCATAGAAGGGAATAATATTCTCTACCAAGCACGATATAAAACTTGTTGGCGGTATAAAATTGTTAATGTAATGCATAATTTTTTAATGGCGGGAAAAGCAGCAATTCAGCAACTCAATATTGCACATTTGCACTATTATTCCAAAATTCATTCTCAATCAGTTTATGCAAAATATGAGGCACTTGTATTAAGAAAGCATAGGATTTCCCTATTTCAGTAGCCGCAATTTTCACTGAATCTCACTGCAATTGGCCGATTTTACTCGTATTTCAAGGATTACAATTCCCCAGAAATGAGTTGGCCAAAACAATTACCGGGACATTAAAAAAAATATTTTAAAGTGGTTAATTGACAACAAAATTGCTAAATATACCTCAAAATAGCATATTTTTAAATATAATTAATGAGGGGAATATTCTTTTGTAAATATTCAAATTTTTGGCCTGAATGGTATAATTCCCTAGTTAATCAACCTGTAATTTCCCATATTAAAACACACATTAATCTTATATGTAGTTAGTAACCTCAAAAAATGTTAGAGAATTCACACGTATATGTATGAATATGCAGTAACATTATTTCACACACTGACATTACAGCTCTTGTGGAATAACAATACCCAAAGTCACCCTGAGGAGGGCTACACTGGGACCAAGCAGCAGTGACAGAGGACTGATGACCCCCCGGAAACTTTTTCTCTTAATATTGGAAGAAAAAAAAAAATATTAGGCAACCCGATAGGGGAAAAAAATGTTTTACTAGCATATATTCCTTTACATGTAAATTGTTTTTCATATTTAATAAAAATTTTATTGAAAAAAAATAAATAGAGTTCTTGTTTTTATTTCCTTCCTCTGACCACTTTCAGATATACTCCGATGCTGCCTGACACTTCCGCCGGTTCTTCTGAGATGGAACACCCCAAGGACACGTGACCACGATGTTCTGTCTTAAAAGACCCAGTAGAAGTGCTGGGCGGCATTATAGGATTTAAAGCACATGGTGAAAAGCCGCAGGATTTTATATGTGGGGAAAAAAATAAAAAGCATAGTGTAATACCATATTTGCTAGAATATAAATATGACCCTGATTATGAGACAACCCCCAAATTTAAATCTAAATTTGGGGAAAAAAAGAATAAGCCTAAATATAAGACGATCCTCTGTCCTTTCTCGGTCCCCCTTCACCCCAAGCTTGCCAGAGCATCCCCAGGCCAGCCAATACATCCCTAGGCCAGCCAATACACCCCCAGACTTGCCAGTACATCCCCAGACCAGCCAATACATCCCTAGGCCAGCCAATACACCCCCAGACTTGCCAGTACATCCCCAGACCAGCCAAAGTCTCCCTGGGGTCTAGTATGTCTTTGTGCTGCTTGGTGCCAGAGAACGCTAAAAAGAGCCAGGCGTCACTGCCAGAGAACGCTAAGGAAGAGCCAGGCGTCACTGCCAGAGAACGCTAAGGAAGAGCCAGGCGTCACTGCCAGAGAACGCTAAGGAAGAGCCAGGCGTCACTGCCAGAGAACGCTAAGGAAGAGCCAGGCGTCACTGCCAGAGAACGCTAAGGAAGAGCCAGGCGTCACTGCCAGAGAACGCTAAGGAAGAGCCAAGCGTCACTGCCAGAGAACGCTAAGGAAGAGCCAGACGTCACTGCCAGAGAACGCTAAGGAAGAGCCAGGCGTCACTGCCAGAGAACGCTAAGGAAGAGCCAGGCGTCACTGCCAGAGAACGCTAAGGAAGAGCCAGACGTCACTCCCTGAGAACGCTAAGGAAGAGCCAGGCGTCACTGCTTGAGAACTGCCTGCAGAATGACCGCAAACACAAGCCGTTTGTTTTTAGAGCAAAGCTATCTTGGACCATCCACATACTTCATCCTTGGTTTATTTTTTGAGGCCCCATTTTATTTTCCTTTTGTGAGTGCAACGTACACATTGGAATTCTTAATATTCTTTTAACACATTACATCATGGTTTTCAATTGTTGTGTTTTTTCCCCACATAAAATCCTGTGCCTTTCCGCCATGAGTATATATTACTGATAGTTATGAGGAGTACTATGGAGGGCTGTGCTTGTTTGTGTGGGTATAAAAAAAATTTCAGTCTCACACTATATTTTACATTTTATTTCACATTGTAGTCTTAGTCAGACCTCTATTCCTATATTTGGGATTATTTTAGATAACACACATATATTTAAAGTTTAATAATTTATGTATTAATATGCTATGCCCTGAATTTATTATTGTTGCATTCCGGTCCACTTTGAGTAAATTCAGTTAATGGTTGTTCGGTAAGTGTCAATTCATTCATTGGAATTCATTTTATAGAGCAATTCGATTCACTGAATTGTCAAGAATTGAGGGCAAATTTGGTGCTACATGAATAAACCCATATAGTTCTGTGCAATATAATTAAAATAGGGGTGTAGCAATTGTACAGGTTTCTCAAGCTCTGCAGCATAGCTTTAGTTATTCAATGGTATGTTTACTAAACACTGTCTTGAGTCCCCACTAATTACTCCACACATACTGTGATTGTTTTCCCAATAGAAATGCTATAGTAACAGTATAACTCTGTTGGACTAATTGTTTTTTTTTTTTTTTTTTTTTTAAATGTGAAAAATACCTGATAAAACAGACATGTTTCTCTTTACTTTACATGTCTAAAAATATTTTTTCAAAGGACTGTAGGTGGGACTTCTCCTGTGACATGTAAAAGTTATAGCACACAGTCATCTTACCTGTTAATGTTTAAACCACACTTCTCTGTTCAATGGTAAACTTTGTGACACACAGAACTCTTCAACTTTGTTTTTTTGTTTGTTTACTGTCCAACTTCAGCCTGTCCGGTGAGGTCTATAAAAACCTTTATCATCTTATGCCGCACCAAAACAAATCTACAGTAATTCGTAGGTGTCTGTGTCTCAGTAGACATTTAAGGCCTCTTAAAGAAAACGATGGCATAACACAAGTCTTATTAAAATTAACTACATGTACAAAAAAAAAAAAAGTATCTTAAAATAGTGTGAATATAATTGAGGTGCTAAATACATGTGTAGACATATAATCAGAAGTTCTTGCCATCTACTTTTTATCCCCAGATTAGAAATAGTGGGGGTTTAACTTCAATGGTATAAAATTAACATTTTTTTAATCTAAAATCGCCAACAGTTTTCCTGGCCGAGCACCATGGGAGTAGCAGTCTTTATTACACTCCATCTGCATTTGGCTGCAGTTCCTATGATACTCTTACAGCATCTTAACTGTAGTGAATTTTGGCTTTGTAGCTGCTGTGACCTACATCTCTCAATGAAGCTCACACAACCTCCTGGTCATAGTTCATTCCAGCTACTGCGAACTATAGTTACCAAGCCAAGGAGCTGATTGAGAATGATGGCAGCTCCGTAATACAGTGACAAGCATCCCCGACTCTCCCTGATTTGGGTGGACACTTTTGTTTTAGGGTTTGTCTCCTTATTCCGGTCGTTCTTACCTTGCAGTTTTTCGACTCGTTGTTTTCTTCACAGAAACTTACAGGAGCCAAGCCAGGAAGATAAAACCCAGCACACCAATCTAGGCACAGAACTACAAAAAACACACATAGTAGACGACAGTTCACTAGTTGATTATCCTCCATTCTGTTGCCACCCGGAAGAGGGGTGTAGCGCTTTGACACACACACTAAAATGAGATGATGGCAGTTTTCACCGTGACGCTAACCTGCTGCTAAGGGCTTGGTGCTACGTAGATGCTGATGTCATGACGCGGAGAGGATGGAGCTGGTTGGCAACGGAACGCGTGAACGCGCTACGGGAAGCACTGGTCACCTGGTTTGGTAGGCGTTCTAGTCGATCACAGATGCTCTCAATACAATATAAACATATTGACCAGTAATGGCTATTTTTTGATATTTCAGCTGTTATGGACTGCAAGAACCAGCCTACAGGTTAGCTATCAATAAAGCAGACACGATTTTACTTTCACCAGTAAATATATATAACAAATATTACAACTGTCACCATTTCACAATATTTTCCTTTCTCCAGTCAGTTGCCTTTAAACATACCAATGTGGGACTTTATTATTTTGGACAAAATCCACCAACCAGTGGGGATGGTCAGATTGGAATTTTTTTCAGGGGTCCTTATAAAGGTGGTAACGTGCATTATTGGTCTTCTTGTTACATATAAAAGGTAGGGTTGCCACCTTTTCGTCATTGCAATTACCTCTATACAGGTAACATTGGCCAGTCTGTCAGTAAAATTCTTAGGTGACAAGGAAAAGTGTATTTGGAAACAGTGGATATTTTAAATTAAAACCTAGGGCAGTGAAACCCTAATGCCCATTGTTCTGCAAAAATACCAATTTAACGATCTCATAGTGCCATTTTCCCTGACATTATCATGCCCTCTCCCATTTCTGTTGTAAACTCTGCTCATTATAGTTTCCCCTTTTCTCTATTATTTTTTCGTTCTGATGCCCCATCTCCACGTCCGTTGTTCCACTGTGTGCTCCATTTACGTCCATGTATGACAGGGATCGAAAAACCCAGGTCACCATGGCGACCAGGAAATCAGACCTGGCGCCCCGCGTGGTGCCCTCGGCAGGGATCCGTTTTTTTTTTCTTTTCTTTATTCGAGCAGCGATGCGCAAGGGAGCAGAGTGAGTGCACCGGCTGCACATACTTCCTGCTACGCCCCCTCGCGCACCGCGTTATAGTGCTGATCACCGGGGAGCATAACAGGGAAGCTGCTCTGTGCCACCGGGCTGCAACAGAAACCACCCCTCCCTGCATTGAGGTGTAATAGCAGGAAGGAGGGACATTGATAGGTGAACTTTTTTTTTTTTTTTCTTAAAAAAAACCCTGCTGTCTTGTGTACGTGTCTACCTGGATGCGTTTGTATTGTTTTACGTGTATATATGTGTGACTGGATGTGTTTGTGTGTATATATGTGTCTGACTGAATGTGTCTGACTGGATGTGTTTGTGTGTATATATGTGTCTGATTGGATGTGTTTGTGTGGATATACGTGTCTGACTGGATGTGTTTGTGTGTATATATGTGTCTGATTGGATGTGTTTGTGTGGATATACGTGTCTGACTGGATGTGTTTGTGTGGATATACATGTCTGACTGGATGTGTTTGTGTGGATATACGTGTCTGACTGGATGTGTTTGTGTGGATATACGTGTCTGACTGGATGTGTTTGTGTGGATATACGTGTCTGACTGGATGTGTTTGTGTGGATATACATGTCTGACTGGATGTGTTTGTGTGTATATATGTGTCTGATTGGATGTGTTTGTGTGGATATACGTGTCTGACTGGATGTGTTTGTGTGGATATACGTGTCTGACTGGATGTGTTTGTGTGGATATACGTGTCTGACTGGATGTGTTTGTGTGGATATACGTGTCTGACTGGATGTGTTTGTGTGGATATATGTGTCTGTGTGAGGATTTGGGGCTGGGAGCCTATGGCAGGGAGATAGCGAAGAGCCACAGGGGAGCAGCGACCAAAGGGTAAGCAAGGCAAAATCCCAGACAAGGAATGATAAGGATTTTGAGAATAAAGCAGGCCAGGGTCAAAAGGCAGGAGAGGTCAGAATATCCAGTAGGGAAGCCGAGGTCAAAAATCCAGGAGGTATTGTAGGGAAAGGAGGAATCACAGGGGAAAATGCTCTGAGAAGGAACCAAGGGTAGATACCACTTAGCAGCTCAATACACAAGCACTGATTGAAGGCAGTGCTTTGTATTTAAAGGCTGCCAGGTGAATATCTCCGCCCCCTCCAATTAGGGAATTCCACCCACTCTCATAGAGTAGCCTGCCACTCACTAAGGTGAGTGTCAGCCTTTCTCCACGCCCCCGCTTCTTCCACCAATGAGAACTTACTATCGGGTGTTAGGCCATGCCCCACGCCATCCAGATGATGGATGCACCAGTCACTCGCGGGGCGCGAATTACTGGAGCTCGGGGATGCGATGGCCTTCCCCTCCGGCTGGCTGCTGCGGGAGCGGGTGAAGGTAAGGGACTCCGGCCTGGAGGGCGACGCGGTCCGGGATCCCCACAGTCTGACTGGATGTGTTTGTGTGTATATATGTGTGACTGGATGTGTTTGTGTGTATATATGTGTGTGACTGGATGTGTTTTTGTGTAAATATGTGTGTGAATGGATGTGTTTGTGTGTATATATGTGTCTGACTGGATGTGTTTGTGTGTGTATATATATGTGTGACTGACTGGATGTGTGTGTGTATGTATATGTAGAAAAACAAAGTGCAACAGGTTTTGCACTCAGAAGTGGAGGGTGCACGGAGAGGACTTTCACCCTTGTCCTCCAAATCAGAATAAAGGTTCCTTTATTCTGTATGTACCGTATTTATCGGCGTATAACACGCATTTTTTCTCCCTGAAAATAGGGGGAAAATGGTGTGTGCGTGTTATACGCCGAAAAAAAAAAAAAATCTAAAACTTACCTCGTTCCTGCTCTGTCCCCCGGTGCTCTGAAGCTGCGTGGCTGTGAGGGAAGCGTTGAGAGCTTCCCTCCAGCCGTGCGGTCAATAAAGTGTTTTTTTTTTAAAACAAACTTTATTGACCGCGCGGCTGAAGGGAAGCTCTCAACGCTTCCCTCACAGCCACGCAGCTTCAGAGCACCGGGGGACAGAGCAGGAACGAGGTAAGTACTGGGGTCTGGGGAAGGGGGGGGGGAGGAGGGTGGCATAACGAGCATACTAAGGGGCAATATCCTGGCATATTGGGGGCAATATCCTGCATATTAAATGGCATATTGGGGCAATATCTGGCATATTAAAATGGCATATTGTGGGCAATATCCTGCATATTAAATGGCATATTGGGGGCAATATCCTGCATATTAAATGGCATATTGGGGGCAATATCTGGCATATTAAAATGGCATATTAGGGGCAATATCCTGCATATTAAATGGCATATTGGGGGCAATATCCTTCATATTAAATGGCATATTGGGGGCAATATCCTGCATATTAAATGGCATATCGGGGGCAATATCTGGCATATTAAAATGGCATATTAGGGGCAATATCCTGCATATTAAATGGCATATTGGGGGCAATATCCTGCATATTAAATGGCATATTGGGGGCAATATCCTGGCATATTAAAATGGCATATTGGGCTTCAAAGTTCTTAATTTAAGTTCTTAAGTTTTTTTCCCTGAAATTTCCTTCTTAAAATTAGGTGCGTGTTATACGCCGGCGCGTGTTATACGCCGATAAATACGGTATATGTCAGACTATGTGACTGCGTTTGTGTTTATGTGCCGTTGTCTGGCTCCTAGATTTTTTAGCTGGCTCCTAAAACTCAGATAAATTTGTCAAGCCCTGATGTATGATGAGCGTCACAATGCACCTTCATTTGACTATTTGTCATCTTAGATGTAAATACATGTGAAATAATATCTCGATGCTAAGTGCCACCTCACAGGCTCCTGAGTATCACAAGTGCCATAGGTTCTCCATCACTGATCTAGGGCAGATTTATAAAAGTGGTGCAGACAGAAGCAGGAGTTTTTGCAGCGGCCAGTCAAAATCAAAGTGCCCTTAAAGGCCATCTTTTCCAACATTTGGCTACACTCACTTTCGGAGGGTGTAAACCATCACTTTTTCTTTTAATGAGTGTAAACGTGTAAATTAAAGGGTGCACTAATGCGGTCCATAGCAAAGATCAAAGGGCTAGATTCTCGTGAAAAAACAACTTTCTGTATGTAGGGTGTCCTAGTCACTCACTGCATAGCACAGCATAGTCCATGTGGGTGCTGGGAAAGCTGCAAGTAAGGTAAACGCAGTGGGTGAAGAGAGCAGCTGTTGTGGGCTACTGTATAATGTCAGAGTACTTTTGCCCTCCCCGTATCCAGAACTACTGTAATTTTTTTTATAGTCAGGTGTTGACCAGTTCCCTGGCCTGTCTGGTGCCCAAAATGTTTCCTACAAATGTTAATGCATATTAAAGTACTTTCAACATGCTTTAAAATGCATATTTTATTACATTTGACCTTTTCAGGTCAGGAAGCTTTGATTAACCTGATCAGTTTCCCTAGACTATTATTATATACAATTTCAACCAATTTTGTAAAATCTTATGAATACAAATTTTATAAGATTCATGTGGACTAATAAAAAAAAAAAATCTATGATAGGATTTTAAAAATTGCTAAAACCCACATGCCACTTGTGGGTTAGTCTACCATACCTAAATGATTATAACCTAGCGGCATTGTTTAGATATTCCGCTGATTGGGAATCCCAAACTTCCATTTTTAACTATATTCAGATAAATCAGGCATTTTCTCTGGATATTGATTTATCGTATTTGCTTGATTATAAGACGACCCTGATTATAAGACGACCCTTCAAACTTTGGATATTCCATTAGGAAAAAAACTAAAAGCCTGAATATAAGACTACCCTATAGGAAAAAAAGTTCAACTTGTATATATTCACATGTAAATTGCTTTTTTAATAAAAAATTATGATATCAAAAAATGCATTTCTTGTTTTTATTTCCTTTTATGTGCCAATGCTGCCTCTCTCTTTCCCTTGCCCCCAGCTTTCTCTCTCTCCCCCCCCCTTAGTGTTGTCTCTCTCCCCCTCCCTTTGTCTCCCCCCTCGCTTCCCTTGTCTCTGTCTCTCCCCCCCCCTGTTTCTCTCTGCCCCCCTCCCTCCCCTTGTCTCTGTCTCTTCCCCCCCTCCCTCCCCTTGTCTCTGTCTCTTCCCCCCTCCCTCCCCTTGTTGCTCTCCCCCCCCTCTGTCCCTGTCCCCCCTTGTCTTTCTACCCCCCCTCGTTTCTCTGCCTCCCTCCCTCCCCCTCACCTGTTTCTTGGTCCCAGGTGGCTAGTGGGGGCAGCCGGGGGATGTCTGCACGATACGTGCAGACATCCTCCATGCTGCCCGACACCTCCATCTATTATGACGGACTGCTGGTCAGTCATAATAGACTGAAGTGTCGGGCAGCATGGAGGATGTCTGCACGAAAGACCTCCCCTGCTGCCACCCGGCACGACTGCCGGGACTTTTATGACGAAGCCGAAAGAACCCGGCTTCATCATAGAAGTCCCGGCGGTCGTGCCGGGCGGCAGCAGGGGGAGTCTGCGCTCATCGCGCAGACATGCCCTGCTGTTAGAGAGGGGGATCCAGGTCCCCTGCAGCTCTGCGGGGGACCTGGATCCCAGTCTTATAGTCTGACCTCAATTTGAGGTCAGATTATAAGACGACCTTGATTATAAGACGAGGGATATTTTTCAGACCTCGTCTTATAATCGAGCAAATACGGTAATTTCTCGTCTACCACATATCCAACTCCCAGAGATGGTGCTTGATAATCCCTAACTTTATACCACTATTAAGGTCTGGAAGCAAGTGACATTGAGCAAGGGAAATTAGACAAATTACGGAAAGTAATAGATAATAATGCCATGTGCAACCTAAAAAGACATGCACCTGAAACTGGGGCATTACGCCTATCTATCTATATATATATCGCCTATATCAGATAGCAGGGCATCTCCTCAATCAAAAAATGAAATTACAGTGTGGGCCGGACCTACATCCTGTTACTGCGCAACCCATTGCCTACTTAATCAATGCGTTCCTGTCCTCCGGTTATGTCCCCAAAGTCTGGAGAAAAAGCCAGAGTTATCCCCAAACACAAAAATGGTGATGTAAACTTAGTGTCAAACTACAGGCCTATTTCACTGCTACCCATCATTTCTAAAATCCTGGAAAAATGTGCCCGTGATCAACTGTGCGAGGATTATCAACGGTCCAACTATCTAACCTCGCTTCAATCTGGGTTTCGGTCAAATCACTCCATGATAACTGCCCTCTTAAAGGTGAGCAATGACATTCAGAGTGGTATGGAGTGTGGTGAACTCACAGGTGCAGTTTTCTTAGACTTTGCAAAGGCCTTTGATATGGTTGATCATGATCTGCTGCTAAACAAGCTAAGTTGTTCCTGTATAAATGAGAGGTCTCTCTGCTGGTTTCGTTCATACCTCTCTGATAGAACTCAATAAGTGTCCATTGCTGATACTGTCTCCCTCCCATTGCCAATTAAGTGTGGAGTGCCTCAAGGATCCGTTCTTGGGCCACTTCTTTTCTCACTATTTATAAATGATCTACCCTCGGTGTGTGACCTGGCTCATGTGCATATGTATGCTGATGATACGGTCATTTACACGTGTGGTACTAAACTATCGCAAGTGGAATCCGTGCTACAGGGTCAGTTTTCTAAAGTTGAAAATTGGATAGCTAACAACAAATTATTCCTCAACTCTGAAAAAACTGTGTCCATGTTCTTTGGGACAAATGCAAAACTACTTAAATTCAACAATCCTCAAATAAACATCAAGACCAAAACCAGTTATAACCTGACCCAGGTATATAAGTATCTTGGCATGTGGCTAGACCCAAACCTATCTTTTGGTCTCCATATTGATAAACTCGTGTCAAAGCTATATCCTAGGATTGGCTTTCTATATAGAAACAAATCAAACCTAGATTCCATGGTAAGGAAACGTATTGTGCAGCAAATGTTAATGCCGATCTTAGATTATGGAGATGTTGTTTATGATTCTGCCCGGCAGACCCATCTTGGTAAACTCGACACTCTGTACAATACATTGTGTCGTTTTGCACTACAGTGTGATTATAACACACATCACTGTAAAATGTTAAAAGAGTTAAACTGGCTGATGCGTGCCTCCAGGCGCACTCTCCACCTAGCTTGCCTACTGCATAACCACTTCTCTGGAACGCTCCCCCCCTACATGAGCGGCATTCTTTGCTCCTACTCCCTGCACATCCTACAATCTCAGATCCTGCACCAACCCTTCACTAGCGATCCCTCACTTCAAAAAAGAAGCTGGTCGAGGTGCGTTCTCTTTCAGAGCGCCTCATATGTAGAATAGCCTTCCTGTTTCTGCCAAATCATCATCTAGTCTAAAATACCTGAAAATAAGTGTCTCCCAAATCCTCAAAACGGATTGTACCTGTTATTAGTTTACAAACTCCTTTGTATACTGTACATGTTGTTCCTTTTTGTATCAATAATGATTCACCCTGTATGTAGGGTTGCCACCTTTTCTTAAAAAAAATACTGGCCTTGGTACTGTCTCCATAGACATAACATTGGCCTGATGCGAATATTTTTACCGGCCAGGTGGCAACCCTACCTGTATGTTCTCCTTCCAGCTTGTTTAATATATGTATTTATTTTTATTCTACTGTTAAATGTGTAACTCTGTGTAACTCCATTCTGGACTGGGTCCCCAGGACATACTTGAAAACGAGAGAAATCTCAATGAATTCTTCCTGGTAAAACACTTTATAAATAATAAATAAATATCCCCTTTACATCAGGTTACAATAGGCATACGTAAAACAGCGGACTGCCCTAAATTTGAGTCACCTGAGGCAGATTTGTATTACTGTATGTGGGATTGTGTAGAAATTCTAACTTTCTGGAATCAAGTTGAGGTTTATAGCATTTCTTTGGGATGCTCATTACAATCTTTGGCCCCTGAAATAGCCAAATTGGCAACGGATCATGATAATTTCCATAAACAAAAAAAAACAACTAACATTTATTATTTTGGCTGCAGCCCATAAGACAGGGCTTGACAAATTTAATTTGATTCTAGGAGCCAGCAAAATTTTTTAGGAGCCAGACAATCACGCAAACATACACGTAATTCATAAACACACACACACCAACCCACGTCACATATACACCAACCCACGTCACATATACACCACGCACACACCAACCCACGTCACATATACACCACACACACACCAACCCACGACACATATACACCACACACACACCAACCCACGACACATATACACCACACACACACCAACACACGTCACATATACACCACACACACCAACCCACGTCACATATACACCCCACACACACACACACACACCAACCCACTTCATATATACACCCCACTTCACATATACACCCCACACACACCAACCCACTTCACATATACACCACACACACCAACCCACTTCACATACACCCCACACACACCAACCCACTTCACATATACACCACACACACCAACCCACTTCACATACACACACACACACCAACCCACTTCACATACACACACACACACACACCAACCCACTTCACATATACATACACACCCCTACTTCACATATATACCCCCCCACTTCACATATACACCCCCCCACTTCACATATACACCCCCCCACTTCACATATACACCCCTCCCCCCCACTTCACATATACACCTCACACATACACATATACACCTCACACATTCACATATACACCTCACACACACACAAGTTTTTTTTTCCCCTTTCTTAACTTGTGAGTGCTGGGTGTCGTCACGTGACAACCCAGCACTTAGCCGAAAGAGCAATGAAGATCGGCTCCAGCACGAATGTTCTTCCTCCCTGCTGCCTTACCTCATTGCAGGGGAGGGGGAACATTCGTGCTGCAGCCGATCCTCATTACTCTTTCGGCTGGTTGCTGGCTTGTCACGTGATGACACCCAGCACTCACACGCGTTGCACGATGGGGCGGAGCTTGCTGTCAGTTGAACTCATGGATGGCATTGTGTCTCAGGGCTCTTTTGATTACTGAAAACAATCTCGGACAGCTGTGATAATTAGAGTGCCAGGTGAGCCCATTTTAAGGAAAAACTACTAAAGGAGGGTGTTCCACATTATTAAGCAGAGCACCATTTTCATGCAATGTCGGGAAGAATAGGATCTCTCTGCTGCCGAAAATAGTGAAATAGTTCAATGCCTTGGACGAGGTATGAAAACATAAGGGGGATGGGACACTTCATCGCGGCTGCTTCCGCGCAGCCGCTTCACCGCCGACTCTGCACCGAAAGAAAGTTCGTCGCTGGAGATTTCATCGCTAAAGGTAAGTATTTTGGCTATTTTTGTTAATTTTAGTAAGGGTGGTTAGAATTAGTGTTTAGGGGGTTAGAATTAGGGTTTAGGGGGTTAATTTTAGTATTAGGGTTTAGGGGGTTAATTTTAGTATTAGGGTTCGGCGGTTAGTATTAGGGTTCGGGGGTTAGTATTAGGGTTTAGGGGGTTAGTATTAGGGTTCGGGTTTAGGGGGTTAATTTTTAGGGGGTGTTAGTATCAGGGTTTAGGGGTTAATTTTAGTCTTGGGGTTAACTTAAGCGTGATCATCGCACTATTAAAAGATTTGTGGCTGATTCAGAGCACAGACAGGTTCGTGCAGATAAAGGCACATTGAGGAAGATTTCTGCCAGATCCATGCATCGGATCAAGAGAGCAGCTGCTAAAATACCATTACATAGCAGCAAACAGATATTTGAAGCTGCTGGTGCCTCTGGAGTCCCACGGACATCAAGGTGTAGAGTCCTCCAGAGTCTTGCAACTGAGCATAAACCTTCTATGCCACCACTAACCAATGATCACAACCAGAAACGGCTGCATTGGGAAGAAAAATACATGAAGACTAATTTTCAAACAGTCCTGTTCACTGATGAGTGCCGTGCAACCCTGGATGGTCCAGATGGATGGAGTAGTGGATGGTTGGTGCACGGCCACCCTGTTCCAACAAGGCTGCGATGTCAGCAAGGCGGTGGTGGAGTCATGTTTTGGGCCGGAATCATGGGAAGAGAGCTGGTCGGCCCCTTTAGGGTCCCTGAAGGTGTAAAGATGACCTCTGCAAAGTATGTGGAGTTTCTGACTGACCACTTTCTTCCCTGGTACAGAAGGAAGAACTATGCTTTCCGTAATAAAATCATCTTCATGCATGACAATGCACCATCACATGCTGCAAAGAATACCTCTGCATCAATGGCTGCTATGGGGATAAAAGGAGAGAAAGTCATGGTGTGGCCTCCATCCTCCCCTGACCTCAATCCTATTGAGAACCTTTGGGGCATCCTCAAGCAAAAGATCTATGAGGGTGGGAGGCAGTTTACATCCAAACAGCAGCTCTGGGAGGCTATTCTGACATCTTGCAAACAAATTCAAGCAGAAACTGTCCAAAAACTCACAAGTTCAATAGATGCAAGACTTGTGAAGCTGCTATCAAATAAGGGGTCCTATGTTAAAATGTAACTTGACCTGTTAACCCCTTGCCGACAATGGACGTGTCAGGCACATCCTGGGAGAAACTGCCTCAACGAGAAAGGACGTGCCTGGCAGGTGAATCAAGCGTTTTTTGCGATCAACGATTTGAATTGTACTCTTAGTTGATAATATGCTGTCTGTTAATTACATGAATTATTTAGGTAAATGAGAAAAATATAATTTGCATAATAATTTGGAACAGGGTGTATATATATATATATATATATATATATATATATATATATATATATATATATATATATATATATATAAAAAGGCAGCTGGCTGAGGGTAATAGCCACTCCAATTCTAGTTTATATAAATGCAGCTGGCTGAGGGTAATAGGCCCTCCATTTCTAGATTATATAAATGGCAGCTGGCTGAGGGTAATAGGCACTCCATTTTTAGATTATATAAATGGCAACTGGCTGAGGGTGATAGGCACTCCATCTCTAGCTTATATAAATGGCTGAGAGTGATAGGCACTCCATCTCTAGCAGAGTGAAGGGAGGGTAGGTAACGTGACCTGTGCTCTTAGAATCATTGTTTTTGTTTGGGGGTGGGTAATGAGTTATTGCCCATGGAATGCACTATAGTGGACATAACGTGTAGGTCTAGTCAGCATCACAGATGTACCCTGTACTATGCGTAAATTACCGTATTTGCGTGAATATAAGACGACCCCCCAAACTTTGCATATTCCTTTATAAAAAAAACTAAAAGCCTGAATATAAGATTACCCTATAGGAAAAAAGTTTAACTTCTATATAGTCACATGTAAATTGTTTTTTTTATATTTAATAAAGAATTATAATATTAAAAAAAAAAAAATCTTGTTTTTAATTACCTTTATGTGCTAATGCTGTCCCTCCCTCCCCCAACGGTGTCTGTCTCCCCAACATTGTCTGTCTCCCTGCCTCCCCCCAACGTTGTCTGTCTCTCTCTCCCCCTCGTTGTCTGTCTGATGCCCCCCTCCCTGCCTCCCCCAATGTTGTCTGTCTGTCTGCCTGCCTCCCCCAATGTGGTCTGTCTGTCTCCCCCCTTTGCACATAACCAGCACATTTAGTTTCCCATTACAAATAACAATGAATAAAGAGTTAATGCATACATTGTGTGTGGGTCACTTCCAGTTCATGACACTTTGAGGATTGGGGTTTCCCATTCAGGAAAGCTCTGCTTAGTCCACATGGCACAATCCCAGAACAATAGAACTGACAAAGCAGGCCACGCACCATGGACTAATAAATAATACAATCTCATAAAACACATGGAAACACAGCTCCATCACCTAAACAGACATAATAACTCACTTATGCTAGCCAAATCAATAGTGTAGGAAAATAGTAGATCAAGCAGAAGATAACTTACAGTATCCTTAGAGTATCAAAAAACAGATTGTAAACAAGCTGTATTTGTATTAAGCTGTTTGGCTGGTTGCAAGAAAATGAAGCGACATCACTCCCACTGCTGGGAGGAAGTGCTTAAAGCCATTTTTCCAGTTTGTGGGCAATCCTATGAAAAATTATATCACTACCCCTGTTGGGAGGAAATGCTTGAAACCATTTCACCAGTTTGTGGCCGATCATATGCAACACATTAGGAGGGGTTGTACACCATATTAGCATATCATGCCACATTTTCCTATTGTTGGCTGCAGATATGCAAATTTATGACATCATCTCATTAATATTTTGCCTGAAAATACCTTCAATTTAGTATTTTCTTCATTGCCTACACCACTGTTATATGTTTGGTGACAGTAGTCCTTTTAAATGTCATTGTACTTTTTTTGCATGCTGCCACTGAAGTCTTTAACCCCTTAGTGACATGACTTTTTTGGCTTGTCCGACGCTTGGTGACATGGGCTGTTTTAACATTTCTGAGCAGTTTGTGTTTTGCTGTAATTTATTTCTGTCTCATTTAGTGTACCCGCACAAACTATATATCGTTTTTATCGTCATAAGAAGGGCTTTCTTTTGATACCATTATTTTGATAATAGCATATAATTTTATGTAAAAAAAATAATAAAATATGGCAAAAAAATTGAAAAAATTATTTTTTTATGACTTTTATTTGAAAAATCGTATACTCATGTACAAGAGACAACAAAAAAACACTGCTAAAAAGTTTCTAATATATGTCCTGAGTTCAGAAATAGCCCATGTTTTTATGTTTTTGTGCTTTTTTATTCATGTTACAGGGCCAGAACTATAAGTGGTGCAAAGCTATTTTAAAATCCTTTCTTTCAAAATTAGCGATAGTGACATTGTAACACTGATTTCTGTACTAAATCCATGAATGACCCCCAACATGTACATATTTTTGAAAACTAGACAACTCAGGGCATTTAACTTGGGGTATTTTGACACATTTCATGTAGCCATTTTACCACCAATCTATGCCAAAGTTTGCAGCAAAAAATCTTTTTTTTAAATTTTTCACATATATTGCAATTTAGGTAAACATTACCTTAAAATGTGAAGGGGTATTTCCAAATAACACCTCAATATGTGTTCAGCAACATCTCCTGAGTACAGGGATACCACCCATGCATAGGTTTGTTGGTTTGTTTTGGGGCTAAAAGGCCACATTTAGGGGGTGCGCATTTTGGTTTTCCAACTTGGAATTCTGACATGCAGAAAACTTGTGCCCATGTCCCATTTGGGACATTTTTGAAGCCAGAAAGTGTATTCTACCCCACAAAACCATATATTTTGGAAAACTAGACATCCTAGGGTATTTAAAATTGTGGTATTTTAACACTTTCCAAGTGCTAATTCTACCACCAACCTATGTCAAAGGGATGGGATGTCATTTTTTCCCCACACACATTGCAGTTCAGGCAGGAATTTTCAGATTCTGGTATTTGCCACTGCCAACCAACACCTCAATATGTGTTCAGCAACATCTCCTGAGTACAGGGATACCACCCATGCATAGGTTTGTTGGTTTGTTTTGGGGCTAAAAGGCCACATTTAGGGGGTGCGCATTTTGGTTTTCCAACTTGGAATTCTGACATGCAGAAAACTTGTGCCCATGTCCCATTTGGGACATTTTTGAAGCCAGAAAGTGTATTCTACCCCACAAAACCATATATTTTGGAAAACTAGACATCCTAGGGTATTTAAAATTGTGGTATTTTAACACTTTCCAAGTGCTAATTCTACCACCAACCTATGTCAAAGGGATGGGATGTCATTTTTTCCCCACACACATTGTAGTTCAGGCAGGAATTTTCAGATTCTGGTATTTGCCACTGCCAACCAACACCTCAATATGTGTTCAGCAACATCTCCTGAGTACAGGGATACCCCCCATGCATAGGTTTGTTGGTTTGTATTGGGTCTAAAATTCCACATTTAGTGGGTGCGCAATTCCAACCTGGAATTTTGACATGTAGTCAGCCTGCGCCCATGTTCCATTTGGAACATTTTTGAAGCCGTCCAATGAATTTTACCCCATCAAACCATATATTTTTGGAAAATAGACATCCTAAGGTATTTCAAATGGTGGTATTTTAATACTGTATAGGTACTAATTTTACCACCAGCCTTTGTAAAAGTTTGTGGTAGTACTTTTTTGGGAGTTTTTTTTCCACATGCATTGTACTTCAGGCATGAATTCATAGATTCTGGTATATGTCACTGCCAAACAACAACCCAATATGTGTTCAGCAACATCTCCCAAGTACAGGGATAGCACCCATGCATAGGTTTGTTGGTTTGTTTTTGGCTAAAAGGCAACATTTGTGAGATGCGCATCTCAAAATTCCAACTTGGAATTTTGACATGTAGTCAACCTGCGTCCGTGTCCTTTATGGGATATATCTTTGAAGCCAGCCAATGAAATTTACCCCCACCAAACCATATATTTTTTTATCGGTAGACCCCCATCACTACTTGTGGCAAGGGCTCAGCAGCCACCGATACATCGCTAGATGATGTATCAGAAAGCTGAATAGGGTCAAAATCGAACCCTGAGTCCGCGGCCTCAGAATCAGTGCATAAGCAGTGATCTCGAGCAAAGAAGGGGTTAATAGCTCTTAGAAGAGCCTATCTAGTACTGTAATACATTACAGTACAAAGAAATTAATCCATAAAACAGTGCAGACAGCAAAACATACTGTTGCTGTGCAAGATTACTGCTTACACAGTGATGAATGGCAGGGAAGGGGTTAATACACAGTGAAAGACTTTCATAAAACCTGCCAATTTTATAAAATGTTATTTTATATCACTAATACTGATCTGTCTCTTTCCGTCACAAAAATGTAAGTGAGAAGAGGGAGGCAGATCAATATTTGTGAATATTGATCCGATTAATTTTGATCTGACCAGCTTAATTGAGAAATCACCAAACCGCCTTTGCCACTAATTCGCTGTTACTGATCGCTATGCGCTCAGGCAGCTTAAAAAAAAAAATCTCAAATATTTTTACTTTACATGTAATCCCCTAGCGGGTATGTGTAAAAAAAAAAATAAAATAAAAATATGCAGACAGATAAAAATTGCTTTGGCGTCAATATCATTGCGTAAGCAGTGATCGACGGCAAAGAAGGGGTTAATAACTCTTAGAAGAGCCTTTTTAGTACTGTAATAAATTACAGTACAAAAAAAATTAACCCCTAAAAAATGCACAAACGGCAAAAATAAATGCGCTGATGTGCACGATCACTGCTTATGCAAGATCAGTGGCAGGGAAGGGGTTAAACACAGGGAATTGCTTTAATAAAATTTTTTTTATTGTTTTATTATTTGTGTGTTGTGTATTTATTGTTTTTTTTTAACTTTTACTTACTTTTATAACTTTGATCTGTCTCTCTCCCTCAATAAAAAAAATGTGAGGAGAGGGAGACAGATCATAACTGGTCAGATCAATATAGAGTTAATATTGATCTGACCAGTCAGTGGGGATGTTCAGGAGAGCATCCCCACTGCCTGTCAGTGTGCCTGGCAGTCACTGATTGCCTCTGTGAAGAGGCAATCGTGTGACAGCCAGAGAGCACAGGAAGCAGGTACTTCCTGCCTCCTGTGCTCTTGCCCTTAGAAGGGCAGCGCCATCTTGGTCACTTAGTGACCAAGATCGTGCATTTTTTTTTTGTGTTTCTGATTGCCTCGACTTGCGAGGCAATCAGAAACACTTTCTGAGCATAGGAAGCGAAAGATTCGCTTCCTATGCTCGTTTTTTAAATGCCCGCGTTTTAAAGGCTATGTGCCTTTAAAACCGGCATTTCGATCGCTCTCTGGAGCGATCGAAATGCCGACGGGCATTTTTTTTAGCATTGTACGATGCTTCCACACGGAAGCATCGTTACAATGCCCTTAGAGCACTGAAAGCGGAAAAACTCCGCTTTCAGTGCTCGTTTTGACACAGGACGGACTAGGTCCGTCCTGTGTCACTAACGCCTCGGCACACAGGACGGACCTAGTCCGTCCTGTGTCGCCAAGGGGTTAAGACTTCTCAGGGATGACTTAGTTAAAAAAATGACTCTAGGACGGATGTAGAATGAAATCCCTGCCTGGTAGAGCAGGGATTTCATTTAAAATGAAGAAGACATCTGATTGGCTGACTCAGAAACCTCCCTATCCCAATTCTGCCATTGGCTGGGAAGTCTCCCTATCCCATTGGCCAAGGTTATTCTTTTACTTTTATTTGGGGGGATACCGGAGGCAGCACAAGAATGGCACTGGGAAGCTGTTTGGGGCACAACAATAGATATTTTTAAACGTGTTTTTGTTTGCGGAAAGGAAACACTTGAGCAGTGGGGGAGGAGGGTCTTAAGGCACTTGCAGGTTTAATTTTATTAAATAATATTATATATAAATATTATTATGTGGGGGTAATAAAATGTTTTAGATTAGGCCTTGGAGCCATTTGGCCAACTCCCACCCTCATTTATTAGACCTTTCATTATTATTGGCCCAGTGGCAGTCCACTTTCTTTCTCTCTAATTTTGTATTATTTTTGAATGATTTTCATTTCAATTTTCAAATGGCCGAATCCGAAAGATGGTACTTTGATGGTGTTTGGGCTCAAAGGTGGCACTGGGAATGCGTTTGGGCTCAACGGTGGCACTGGGAATACTTTTGGGCACAATGGTGGCATTGGGCATGGTGTTGGGGACAAATATGGCACTGGCAAGGTGTTTGGGGACAATGATGGTGGATCCTGGACAGGATGGAGTAGAACAAATAAAGATTAGGGGGGGTGTTGGTTTAGTAAGGCCTGGGGCAGCACAAAACCTAAATACACCACTGTACATATCATTATGGCTACAGAGAAACTACATTTTGATGTTAATTGTATACTACACTGCTGCATTAAAATAATGGTACTTGGGTGGCATTTATAAAGATGGTGCAGCGTAAAATGCGTTAGCGCACGTTAACGCCAATTCACATACACTTAACGTTTCAAGCAAGGCTGTCCTGACTTCAGACCACTATGCGACTATCCAATTTTCATTCACCTGGGCACAGGAGAATGAATACTGCACATGCGCAGAGGTTTGGGCACATTAAGTAACCCTAGCAAAAAAAAAAAAAATGAAAATGCTAAATGAGTGTCTCCTCTGTTGATCTCTTTTGAAAACGAGTGTCCCCTCTGTTGATCTCTTTTGAAAATGAGTGTCCCCTCTGATCCCCTTTGAAAACAAATTTCTCTTTGCTGGTGCAGTCAGAGAACACCGGACCCGGCAGACGCGCTTGGCGAGTCCCCGCTATGATTGGCAGCCTTCTGACCAAGCGTAAACCTGCAAGTACATGCCTTCCAATTGTCCTGCTTTGTGCGGTAAGATGACGAGTTTGGGTGGCAGTTCCACTGTCCTGGTGAGCTATACCTCTGTACTGTTTTTTGGAACAGTGGTAGAGCACAGTGGGACTTTGGACCACAATCCCCAGGTAAAAATGGACACCGGATACAGGTTACTGCACATGGCAGCAGTATGCGCATGCACAGCATTTCTACCAGTTGGAGTGACAGTGCCTACCACGCATGCATGGTAGCGTTGACAATCAACTTCCCAAGCTCTGTCCCTTTAAGATATTACTATGTGCAAAGCAAATTTTATTGAAGTTGCAGTTTTAGGCAGATACAATACCATATCCATAAGCGGAAATTGTTTAGTTGTGCACAGGACAATTCAGATTGGGAAGGTCTATCCTGCTATTCAGGCCAGATGTAGAGGGACAGTGGAATTCAGGACTGCAATTCCGCGGAAGGCAAGTAGAGCTGGCTAGACGACAGTGCCACCCCACTGACATTATACCTCCAAAGCTTCTGCCCGATCAACCAGCCGGAGGTATACATCCCTCACAACATTTCAAATGTCCAAAGAGGGATACTTATTTTTGTGGGTGTGACTATGGGTGGGGCTTTAACAGAACCTTTTCAGCGACTTTATGGCCATTTGGTAACTATTTATGTAATTTGATGAAATTTAGAACAAGATTTATTTTATTTATACAAATTAATATAAAAACACATTTACCACAGTTTACATTTATTTTATTTAGTTTTATCGCTGTGGAGCTCTGTGATACACTCACATACCTCCCAACATTAAAAAACATCCAAGGAGGGACACTTGTATTTTTGTGGGAGTGGCTGAAGGTGTGGCTGTGGGTGGAGCTTTATCTGACAATTTTGAGCAATTTTATGGCTAATTGGTATAAATCCATGTTATTTGATAAGTAAGTTAGAACAAGAACTCGAGTATTTTATTTACACAAATTTAGTATAAAAACACACTTTCTGAAGTTCCTACTCACTTTATTGTGGGTTTTATTGCTCTGGAGCTCTGTTATATAGTTATATATAAACCCCCAAAAAATAATTCCTTTTATAAAACGAAGCTCCCAGAAAAAGGGAAAAAAGAAATAGAGACTGTTCCTCCTAAGTTGGTAACCAGTACGCGGGAAATAGTCTTGAGACCCGAATACGTGATGTGTGCTTATTCGCTACCTTCTCCCCCTCCTACATCCGAGAATTGTAGCCTCGTTCTGGTATCGTGACGTCATTGCTATTTAAAGCGCTCGCATTCTTTGTCTGCAGTCATTTTTCTTGCGCAGCGGGTGTAGGACGAGTCATTTGTAAGGTAAGTTGCGGCTATTCCAGGGTTCAAACCATGTTGAATTAATATTGCGTTAAGTAAAGTTAGTACATCTGCCTTTAGGTATGTTATGCACATTAGTGTAAGAAGAAATCAATGCGTTTTCGCTTGTGAAACCCAGTAGATTACTATTACAGGTACCGGCGCCATTTTGAGTAAAGCATGGTAGCCGATGCAGATTCCTAAATTTACTATACGGTTTTATAATTTCTTCAAACACTCAATGGTGGTAACATTGCAGTGTAGAGGCCGACCCATTCAGCCGCTTATTATCTGAATTTCATTCACTATTAGCGTATTTTTAATTCAAGCGTTTTCTTGGTCCTCTGTATCCAAGCTATTCAATCATCATTATTAATCTCGCTCTTGTGCTATCTTTGCTTACCATTCAGTGTGTGTCTCCCCGGTTGGATAATAACGTATCCTTGGAGTACCTCACACTCAGACCGTCTCAAAGCTGGCCGCCATTTTGTCTGGGTGTCGTCTAATGCTTTCTTTCTGAATTATGTGGCGGTCACTCCTTGACACCATATTTTTTTTTTTCTTTATACACTTGCACTATAGCAATGATTAACTGGCAATCTAAAATATGGTCGTTTTTTTCTTTAATGCGTTGCCTTGCTGCATGTAACTCGTGGCTCCTAGTTTAAGCATGCATGTGGTAGGTTAGGGACTAATAAAAGTATTTTGATATTTTAAATTGGGCTGACTAGCTTTCTGCTGACAAATTCTATAATTTGTGATGGCCTATATTCAGGTACTATGGACTCATGTGAAGCAGAAGTGTGGTTGTGTTGCTGGATACAGTGTTAAAGCACTGGTGTACCAGGGTTAAGCTACAACAGTTGGTTTAAAGATTTGTGCCATGGGTTCCAGCAGGATTGTCCGGTTAATATACCTGACAAGTGTTTTTTGGTCAAATAGCATCAGGCACATTGTAATAAAATATCATTTCTGTTTAAATAGTATGGTTGTAATATCCCTCATATTGCCATTAGGTGTATAAAACAGCAATGTTCACTTGTTTAAGTTTCTGTAGTATTGGCTAATTCACTCTTATTTTGTTCTAGGATTTGGTCAAAATGGTGGAAGCTGATCGTCCAGGCAAACTTTTCATCGGTGGCTTGAACACTGAAACAAATGAGAAGGCATTGGAGGCTGTGTTCAGTAAATATGGCCGTGTTGTAGAAGGTAGCTTTTATTTTAAAATTGTATTTACCTGACCAAAGCAATGATGAACACTTGGCATTGATCAAGACTTGATCTGATAAAGCCTACTTGTCCTCTAAGAAGTTCTGAGCGCTATTATTTGAATACTGTATTAAAGGTAATCTATTGATTTAATGCTAAAATAAAAGTTTAAGTGTCAACTGTTTTCCCCCACAGTTCTCCTGATAAAGGATCGTGATACAAATAAGTCCAGGGGGTTTGCATTTGTCACATTTGAAAGTCCTGGTGATGCAAAGGATGCAGCAAGAGAACTGAATGGAAAGGTACGTTAGCACTGATGGCTATATCCGTGTGTTTGGACACATAATTGTATTGACTCTAGTTAACCACCTCTGCATAAAATATACCTTAATCCCTTGGCTAGTTGTAATGTTTATTAATTTCCTATATTAATATGGTGTCAACAGTGCCTTTTGAGTTGGGTCCTTAAGAGGGCTCTGTCTGCATTCTGAATGTACAATGTTGTATATCTATACATTGTTAGAACTGCTAAAATTTAAATGTGGGTGTGATGTCTTGAATGGATGCCATACTAGCATTGCAAATGTGTTTTTACATTATGGTAACCATATAAAAAAAATAGTTTTTATTAATATTCAATGTTAAGTATAAAAAAAAGTTGCATGACCTTAACATTGTGTAGTTTTTTGGCATGTTGTGTTTTAAAAGTTAACGCACAGTGCATTCACACTGTAAAAAAGAAAAAAAAAAATTGGCTTACTGAAGCAATGATGAACACTTGGCATTGATCAAGTCTTGAACTGATAAAGCCTACCTGTCCTCTAAGAAGTTCTGAGCTTTCCAATTTGCATTCACAACTTATTTAATGGAAATGTATTGCCCCAGAATAGACTGCAGTGCTTTTTTTTTTTTTTTTTTTTTTTAAATAAAGTAAATTTGGAAACTCAGTCATTGCAACAATCCTGTTTAATGCTGTGACTTGGAAATTAGTATCGACTCAACAATGTTGCCTGCAAGTACAGATTTAATTGCCTTTAAGGAAAATCCACCCCCCTCTTATAAAACCTTGGGGGTAGTGTCAAGTCACACTGGTTCTTCAAGACTCTTTGCTAGCATATCTGTTCAGAAGACTTGCGTGCTTAGTTCCAGGCTCGTGACCAGTCATTACTGCATGGTCATTGATCCTAAGATGATTAAAGACTGGTTTACAGGGCTGATTTCCTTTTAAATTTGAGTGCTTAGCTGTAAACATTTAAACTAACACTTTGTTATAATAATTCATTTTTATTTTCGTAGGCATTGGATGGAAAACCAATCAAAGTTGAGCAGGCTACAAAACCTTTATTTGGAATGGGCAGTAGGCGCCCACCTACCTCTCCCAGAAGCCGTGGTCCTCCACGAGGTCTCAGAGGATCCAGAGGTGGTAAGTGCTATGTAATTAGATTGTGTGGTGCCTACTATCCATGTGTTTAAATTTCCCTTGATGATAAGCCAGCCACGTTGGGGTGTAGCATGTAAAATAGTGGTAATAATGGTGGCTTGCATGGAAAGGTTGGCGATCACTGTGGCCTTTTGCCTATTAAAGGTTTAAAAAGTGAACTAAAAATTTAGTTTATTTTATGCATCTTTGATTTGCACTCCTGCCTCTGACGAAGCTGCGTGGGTGAAATGAATGTCAGGTGTTGTCTCCTACTCTCTGGTTATTCATAATCTGGAAACCCAGTTAAGTAATTTTTAGGAGAAGTACATTTTCAGACTGGGAAGCAAATTTGCTTGCCCGGTGATAAAGCCGTTCACAACAAAGCGCTCATGCCCAGGTTTTCCATATCAGGCGTTGATGTTTATTTGGTATATTTTGGCATTTTGCGCTCATTGCTAGATTATAACAGCCTTTCTCCTAATACCTTGGGAAACTTTATACTGCCATATATTGCGCATACATTGTGTGCAAACATGAACACTGACATATTGAACAGCGCATGTGGAGGAACTATATGCTAGGTTAGATGAACTGATTGACACCTGCAGTAGAGAGCCCTGCTCATGAAGTTGTGTCAGGTGTGGTTTTTTTTTTTTTTTTTTGGTTTTCACTCTTGCTCATGTCTTGTATGGGAGGGGTGTGGCATTTTTTCGTATTTGGTTTGCATTGCATATCTAGTCACCCCTTAATGACACAAGGTGATTGCGTCCCAGAAGCTTTTGCTCCTGGCTCTGATCACAAGTTAACCAGTAGACATGGATACTACTACAGACCTCATAAGGGTCTTAATAAACCCTGTGGTGCTCTGCCAAAAAATTGTGACATCACTGAGGCGTGCCGCGACTTTTCACAGTGGCAACTTTTTTTCCCCCCTGGCCGTCTGAGGCCACAAAGTCCCTGCAGCTGGATCAGATAATAGCTGCGATGAGCTGTTAGATGCAGGATGTTTCATGCTTTGCTAGCGTCTTTTGGGACCAAAAAAATAGGATGGCATAGAACGTCAAGCGTCGCAAAGTGTTTAAAGGTTACATTTTAGTGTTTTGCCTTGAGTTCTATTTCCTTTTTTTCGTGTGTAATTATTGCATCATACTTTGTTGCAATGCACTCCTGAATTAAGAGCAAGACTTTTACACATTTACTTGGGAGTAAAACTCTTTAATGGATGAAGGTTTAAACTTGTACTGGTTTATTAAAGCTTTCATATGAAGTTATGGCCGGTTAGGTGCAAATATTGGTTGCAAATTACACAATGTAAATTGCCATGCCAAGGAGGTATATTTTATGGGCATGTTTTTTAGCAAACCTACCTGAATGTAATAGACATGCATTTTTAGGGGTAAAAAAAAGTGAGTAAAAGCCTTTTGACCTTTATTTTATTCCTCCCTCACCTTAGGAGGTTCATCAAGAGGTCAGATGCCCCTAAAAAGAGGACCCCCACCTAGAAGTGGTGGCCCTCCACCTAAAAGATCTGCTCCATCTGGCCCTATTCGCAGCAGTGGCTTGGGAGGAAGAGGTAAGCTTTGTAAATAAATAAAAGAAAAAAATATATATATAATTTTTTTTTTTTTTTTTTATTTCCTTGTTTAAAGTGATGATCATCATTGTTTAATTTTGGCTTTTTTTTTTTTTTTTTTACTTTTAGCTCCACTTTCACGTGAAAGAGATGGCTATGGAGGACCTCCAAGAAGAGAGCCTATGCCATCCCGCAGGGAGGTTTACATGTCTCCAAGGGATGATGGCTATAGTTCAAAGGATAGATATGATAGGTACAGTAAAGGTTTTTTTTTGTTTGTTCTCATTTAAATGTTCTACTTGACATGCATCATGTAAGTTTATTTTTTTTTAATTTTTTTTTAAAGCTACTCTGGCAGAGATTATTCAAGCTCTAGAGATTCCAGAGATTATGCACCACCTCCCAGAGATTACACCTATAGAGAGTATGGCCATTCAAGTTCACGTGATGACTATGGAGGATCTAGAGGCTACAGGTATCTTATTTTTAAATATATAACTTATTTTTTTTGTAAATTTATGAGGATTCATGTTTAACGCCTCTCCTCTGATCTTAGTGATCGTGATGGCTATGGCAGTCGAGACAGAGACTACTCTGATCATCCTAGTGGAGGTTCTTACAGAGATTCATATGAGCCCTATGGTAAGGTGTCATAATTTTTTTTTTTTTTTTTTTTTTTTTTTGCAAAGTTGTTTGTTTTTGTTTTGCAGGATGCTTAATTTGCCCCATGGTGAAGATACAAACTTCATAATGGGAAATGGAACACTGCTAGCTTATGTGGGGCAGTGACAAATTATAATACAATACATGGAGTACTAATATTAAATTGCACTACAGCAAGATCACACCTTGCCCTAAATGGAGCAAATGAAACACCTGGATATCCTGTGGCAGAATTTGTCCTGTTTAAAGCTGCTGTTCTGGAGATCATAAAACAAATGAGATGACTAAGTGCCTCATCAGTTATAGCAAACAATCTAGCATTACATGATAAAATGCAATTCCCTCCAAACACTGCAGCCCTTTACAAAACCCACACAGTACAAGAAAGTAAATAAGCTGCAAATAACAAATGAAATGTAACCTGTAACTTATAGTATTGCCCTATTACCTGACCATTGACCCTGCAGGTAACTCACGTAGTGCTCCACCTGCAAGAGGGCCCACGCCATCATATGGTGGAAGCAGTCGATACGACGATTATGGCAGCGCACGGGATGGATATGGAGGCCGAGACAGTTACTCAAGCAGCAGAAATGATCTCTACTCAAGTGGGCGTGATCGAGTTGGCAGACAAGAGCGTGGGCTACCACCTTCAATGGATAGGGGATACCCTCCTCCACGTGATTCATACAGCAGTTCAAGCCGGGGTGTCCCTAGGGGTGGTGGTCGTGGTGGAAGCCGATCTGACAGAGGAGGTGGCAGAAGCAGATGTTAAAATTTTAAAACATGGACCAAAACATTCTATTACAAACAAATCAAACTGGCATTTATTCTGCCTCTACCACCAGCGGACTATAAGAGTTTGTTTTTTTTATTTAACTTTTTTTTTTACCTGTAAGTTTTATTCCTCCATGAATTTTTAGCGTCATGTGAGGAACATAAAATGCTTAAGCTTCAAATTTTGTTAGACCTTTGATATGTAAAAATGTGTAGATTGAGCTGTGTATTGGCATTGTATTTTTTTTTTTTTCCCAAAAGTAAAGTTTCACTGAAACTCCATTCAATCTCTTTGCGTAATGGTTCCCCAAACAGTTAACATCCAAATTCCAATGGAGACCACAACACAAATACAACTTTCATGTAAGTCTTAGGGGCCTTGCACCTTAAACTGAGCCTGAATCCCCCCCAATTACAAATGTATTAAACAAATGGGGTGTAAGGATACTAAGATTTTAGTCCCGAAACAAAGGATAACACACTTTATCTACTGTTCCTGTGAAACAATGGACTCTTTTGCCCACTTCTAAAGAATTTCACATTGTTATCTGCGCAATATAACCAGTAATCCCTGTCACACAAAGAAGCTACCAAACCATATATGCTATTACTGTTTGAATGTGTTTGCAAATCTGTAGTGTCACTTTTAAAGGATTGATTCTAAAGGCTAATGAAGAACCAAATCCAATGATGCCTCATCTCAAAGACCATGACAGCCTAAAACAAGTGAATCTCTCTACTCTAAACCACCAAATGCCTGAGAAACTTCAATGAGGGTAAGCAAAGACAACTAGTTTTTTCAGTCTGTCAATCTTGCGCTGCATTTCTTCATCATGGTACAGGTAAACTGTACATTTTGGAAATGAGTTGTTGAAACATGGAAAGGCACTGCTGGATAACAAAATATCTAAACAACCTTATTCTTGGAGTTTAAAAAAAATTAACCTATTTGGAATTATGGATCCCTGCATTTGGTAGGAGGGGCAAGATTTCACTGATTCTAATGCCAATGAAATGTGCTGTTTATGGCTGTCAGAGTGTCATATCTAGCCTCGGATGTTCAATCAGACCAAAGCACAAATTTTAAAGCATAAAGCAGCTTGTTGCCACAATCCCTCTAACAATGACACATGTCAACCTTGATGATTACAAAAAACCTTGACATAATAAACTGAAGAACTACAAATAAGTTATTCTAAATATGGCAGTGCACAATGGAAACTTCATGCCATAAGTGATCCCAATGTTCCTTTCCAAACAAATGTCGTACAAAGGATGTGAAGTATCAAAATTGGGTATGGGGATCATTGTTTAGAATATTTTTTTTTTTATACTGAATTTCTTTTTTCCAGGATGAACTTGTCTTGCATGTGAGGAATTGTGCAGGATTGGCTTTATGCCCATGGTAAGACTTTGAGGTATTTTGTTTTTTAATTTGCATGAAAGTGCTCACCACCTAGGGACTAAGCCCTGTAAGACAACTTATTCAGAAGTTTGATTTGGGTGGGGGAGTTTTTTTTTTTATTTTTTTTTTTTTTTTAATTCTGACCCCCCCCCATGGACTTATTTTACATTGTACCTTTTTTTTTCCCTTACTAGAAGTCTGGACAACCCTTCAGTAGAACGCACTTGTGGTTCCAGGATCCAAGGAAGGTATAATGGTTTCACCCAGTACTGAAATAGTTCTTGGAGTTGGTGCAAATATCACAATGAGTAATAGGATTAATAATTTGAAAGCTATACTTGAAAGTGAAGGTAATGTAAAGCTATGAAACCCCTGATTCAGGTTTTTGGACGTATAACACTTAATTAGGACTTTGCCAATTAGCTGTACCCTTAAATTAGTGTAAACTGGTTATACCAGGGTAAGACAACCTGCAGACCTCCAGATGTTGCGGACTAAATTTCCCTTACTCCTATGCCGGCCTCTTAATGGAAAGAACATGAATGGTTATGTAGTTTATCAGCAGCTGGAGGGCCACAGGTTTCCTTTCCTGCTCTAAACGTTAAACCTTTGGCTTTTTTAAATAAAATAAATTGCCCAGTTTTTTATTTTTTTTTATTTTGCAGTGCAAGTAAATTTGCATAGACACCATCCCTTTAAAACTAAAATTGTAACTCTAGCAGAATACACTCAAGGCTTCTTTAGTGAAATGGTTAACATAAAAAAAATTATATTTTTTCTTCATCCCCATTAGTGCTTCTATGAAAACAAAGGGAGGTGGAAAGAGTGGCCCTAGGATGCACTCTTAAAGGTACATGCCAGTTCATCCTCTAATTGGCAGCAGTCTTCCCTTAGAGTGCAGCAAGATTTTAATTTTCATGCCCCACTAAATAAGGAGGACTGTGTGTACTCCACCAATCAGCAGTGTTAAAGTCAACTCTGTTGGTGGCATGTGAAAACTAAGACCTCTCAGATGAGTGAGCCCCCGTGCACCCAGACACTGTCCGTATACAGCATCTCTGATAGCTCAGGGGGGAAAAAAATGTATCTGCAAAGATGCAAGTCTGGTTTACTCCAGAGTACTGCCGATAGGGTTTATTTTTCTCCACAAATACAAGCAAAACAAAGTTCAAGCAAACATAAGTGCCACTTTATACCTCAAAAGTTGTTAACGTGTAGTCTTGTCTTCACCATCCAAACTCTAACCCTGCAGACACTTTCCACCTAGAGGCCTTTGTGATTTGAGTTAACCTGCTCAGCCTGATATTGGAGGTTCTATATGTGTTATAACGTTTTAGGTTAAAAACAGATCAACCCTGTTAACCAAAGATGGTAAGGTAACAATTGTAGCACTATGGATAAATAAACACTAATACTGTAAAATTGCCTTGTGTGTTTGTTTTTTTTTGTTTTTTGAAGTGTCTCATAAAAGTGCACAAGCTGTTTGGAATGTCATGTAACCTAACTAAAGGTTTTCGTTTTTACATTCACTGCCTGCTCGGAAACACTGGATGAGACAGTGCCCATCACGTAAGCACCCACAGCCTTTGTGACTGGCATCTCTGTAATTGTCAGTCTGGGTGTTAAAAGCTGACATTGTGCTGAGAAAGAAAGCGTGTTGTATATATCCAAGGCTTTGGTACATCTTTTATCTGACCCTCTGATACTAAAAATGCTCTTATAAGGGGGCTTGAACCCCTGCCCACCGGCCCATGTTTAACTAGTCATCCAGAAACTGCTGGGCTTAACACCTTGCGGCCCACAGTTGTCCTAGCCACCTCAAACATAGTTACACAATGCATGCTGCATCCTCTGAGGTGGATGCTGCAACAGATGAATCACTGTCTATACACTGGCTTTTAAAGGAGATGCTTTAAACATATTTTTGTAAAAAAAGAAAAAAATCAGTGGCCAAATCTTTTCTAAGTCTGTATCTAAACTGTCCTTAAAGTGAATATGATGTAATGAAATGATTTTATTTGGACAGTTGACATACGTGATTTATTTGGATGGCTATATATAGCTTCTAGGACAGACTTGTGTTAGTGGTATTTCTCCTGCAGACTCGGACGGTCCCAACTTGCATTATCCTGATCAGCACTGTATCATATAGCTGCAGATTTTATTATCATGGGTGTGGCTTTGATTAGGAAACCTACAGTTTTCTTTTTTATTAACTATTGGGGATAAGTCGGTCAGTGTTCGTGGTGTGCTGGGGGTTTTTGTGTGTGAAAAGGATGAGTTTAGTGGAGTTTTTGCCAACATTTCCCCTTATGTTTTTTTAGAAAATTAAATTGTAGATTTATTGCATGGTATCCAAATAAATCTAATAGTCCTTTTTAAAATAACTAGTATGGCTGTGTTAAATGAGAGGAAAACTGTTTAAACAACCACATCAAAATAGAACAATTGGCTCTGGTCATTGGCCCAGGAAAATCCCTGGTCCTTAAAGGGTTAAAATCTATTAAAATAAATAAATGTAAACAACTTCTCCATGAAGGTGCAAGTTTCAAATGTGAAAACAATAAATATTAAACTGATGGTATAAGTGCAGTATTTCTCAAAAGGCAAAGTTGAGCCCTGCAACAAACTCTCATTGCAATCTTGGATCTATAGGCTGTTTTGACATTTCTAGGGTGTTTGTGTTTAGCTGTAATTTTTTTTCTTTCTCACATATAGTACCCACACAAATTATGTTTTTATCGTCATAAGAAGGGCTTTCATTAGATACCATTATGTTCATCTTATAATTTACTACAAAAAAAAATCATAAAATATGATGATTTTTTAAAAAACCCACTTTTTCTTACTTTGACCTAAAATATAATTTACACAAATAAAATCATTAAAGACCCAGTCTAAATAGTTTCTAAATGTTCTCCCGAGTTCAAAAATATGCATGTTTCCATATTTTTCGGTATTTTTTTGCGAGTTATGGGGCAAAAACCAAAGTGTTTTTTGGTTTTTTCCTATATTGATCTTTTGACCCGAACCTAAAATTTAACCCTAACACTAAATTTAACCCCAACTCTAATCCTTATTATATCCATTAATATTTTTTAATTTAATTTTAACCCTATCCCTTATGCTTAAAAATATTTTATTTCAACCCTATAGGCTAATATAGCTAAATAACCTGTTTTTAATTAATTAAATATGTATTTTAAATATTTTCCATTGCAATGCTACTAAACTACCACTAGGGGCAGTCAAGTAGCATATTCAGAGCGACGGAAGTGAAGTTACTTTCACTTCCGAAGCTCAGACCGGCAGAGGGCTTAGCCATATTGACGGAGCAGCATGCTCCGTCAATATGGCTCCCCACGATCGCTTCGTGGGGGTCCCAAAATATAAATTTCGGTGCTGGCTATTGCCTCGATGTCGAGGCAATAGACCAGCACCGTTAAAGCGGTTTTCGCGATCGTTGACCGCGAAAACAGCTTCATTCACTGCAGGACGTGCCAGGCACGTCCTTTGTCGTTAAGGGAGTTTCTCCCAGGACGTGCCTGGCACATCCTTTGTCGTCAAGGGGTTAAAGTGGTAGATGTTGCAGGACTACATTTCCTATGCCAGCCTCTTACCTGAAAGAGCGTTATGGGAGATGCAGTTCATCAGCCGCTGGAATGCCTCAGGTTCCCCCACTCCTAAATTTAATAGCTTGTGTTAGATATATCTCATCTGTGAAATTCTTCACAGAATCGTGTAAATACACTTGGAAGCTTTACATGTCACTTACTCGACCTCACCTGCTTCAGTCAAATATTTTGAGACTATAGTAAATCATGAGGGTATATTTAACCCCTTGCCGAAATAGGACAAACTAGATCTGTCCTGTCTTGCAAAGCATTGCTGACATTGGCTGGACTTAGTGTTAAAAGCCTTACACATTTAACCCCTTACGGACCTGGGATTTTCTGGGAATATGACCAGAGCGAGTGTTCAATTTTTGATAGGTGGTTTTGCATTAAATTACAGGAAAATTACTTTTTAACACACAAGTTATGTTTTTTTTTTTTAAAGAACAGAGAGCTTTCTTTTGATACCCTATACATAACCAAAAACAATGGATGTCTGTGCAGTTATGCCTTCTTTAAAGTAAAAGGTTATAATAATTCTGCTGAAAGACAGGTCTGAATTGCACTGGCGGTATTTGAATTAAGGAATAATGGGTTAAAATGACCCGTGGGTTTGAGAATGCGAGGCAAAGGGGAACAATGCTTGTCTACAATTTCACCCTGTGATGTGTTTGAGCGGAGGATTAAAAGGACAGTGTTAAGGCAATAAAAACTATCACCTTTTAAAGCCACACTACTTCAAAGACACATAATGCAATGTTGAAATACATACATAGTAGTTTAGGTTGAAAAAAAAAAAAAAAAAAATTTGTGTACAAGTTCAACCCTTTTCCTATCCCATATTTACTGCTGTTGATCCAAAAGACGGCAAATCAAAAAACCCCTTCTGCAATTTTGGATCCTGCATTCAGCGGGAAAAAAATTCCAGCTCATTAACTCCTTCGCGACAATGGACGTGCCTGGCGTGTCCTGCGGTGAAACAAGCGGTTTTCGCGATCAACGATTGCGAAAACAGCAAATTTTTTTTTTCTCCACTCAGATATTGAGGCATTGTCCTTTAAGCTTATTTATTCTCACTTTATTATGCCTACAATTCATCCTTGTGAAGTTTCCTTTGTTATTATACTTTCTCTAGTCTCTTTTCCCTTTTCTTTCCCCTCCTCCCTCCTCTCCTTTTTTTTTTTTTTTTAACAATACAATAAGACAATACATGCCACACACAAGATTAGCAAACGGTACTATACACTGCAGAGGCAATCTTGGACCATATGGGCAATGGGAAGGGAAAAGGAGGGACTCAAGATATGTAGTAATTCTAGGTAGGTTTATTGCGAAACTTATACGGGTCGAGTCAGGTGAATACCTAGTCTTCTTCCCCAATATGAAAGTGTGCTGCTCATTCTAAGGAGAAACTCCTCCACCTAGTCCTTTTGTTCTGTCTTCCTTACAATTGCTATATCTCTTCCCTCCGTCTCCCCTCCCCCCATCCTCTAGGCACCTTTCCTTCGCCTTAACAATCCCCCATGCCTCTGCCTTATCCAATTACCAGTCGGGGGGGGGGGGAGTAGGGGTTTGATATTATGGGCATTTATTCTGTCTTATTTCTAAGAATATGTAAACACATGTCAGGGGCTCAAGTCAGAATGCTTATCTCTCTCTCCCACAATTCCCAGATTTTTAGTTTTCTCGTATTTTGTTGGGCCAAGCTCGTCTCCTTTTCCATTTGAACTTGGTACAGAAGTTGAGAGGTAACCAGTCCCCAGTTGATTTATTTCTTCCAAATTGCGTGCAATACAGATTTTTACTGCCATATATAAATGTGTAATAATCAGGCGCCTCTGTTAAGCGCATTTTCGGCCAATTGAGATGTATTAGGGCCACACTAGTTTTTTTTGGCATTTGTATCTTTGTAAGAGATTCAATTAGAGTGGAAGCTTTTAGCCACAAATTTTGTATATACCTGCAGCTCCACCATATATGCAGATGGGAGCCCACTTCTTGGAAACATCTCCAGCATACCGGCTGGGTAGAGGGAAACATTTTTGATACCACTGTAGGGACAAGGTACCATCTATTGGTAATTTTATAATAGGTTTCAACTAAGCTTAAGCATTTAATATTTTTTGAGACTCTCGCAAATGCATCATACCATTCCTCAACATCTCCTTTTCCAAAGCCAATATAGCTGGAGGAGTTATTATTTGTTCCCGTGTTCTTATTAGTTTTGAGGCTTTCATCTACCTTATATGTTTCCATGCCATCAAAAAATTTGTTTATGGTATTCTGAATATTGCTATCCTTAATCAAGTTATTAACAAAATTTTTGATCCTCAAGTAACTGAATATTTCTCTATCAGGGAGCGTGAATTGTTCCTTAATATGTACAAAGTAGTCTATCTTCTCTGCTGCTGTTAGTTGTTGTACCGAATTAATTTCGCAGGATTTCCAAACTCTTAAGTTTAAGTTGTCCATTTGGGATTCCAAATAGTCCAGACTTAGATTGGACGGTATGTTATCTCCAGCTATATTTAGAATTTTCTTTATCTTAATCCATTCTGGTATTAACTGTTTATGGATCAATAGTGGAGAATCTATTGTCTTATTCTGTGTCTGCCAAATTAAACTATTTAGGTCACATGCCGCGGTTTAGAAAAAAACATAGATGAACTAGCCAACTTATTCTTTCCTCCTCCCACCTGTTACCTGATAACTAAACCGTGCTTATTGGTAATAAACCACAGAAAGAAATCTTCATTATGGATTCAAACTCATAAGTAATTTCCAATGTGCTGTATTTTACCATTGACTGTATTGTAAAACATTGAATTTGTCAGCAGATAAGAATCATTAGGCCCATCTAGTCTGCCCAATTTTCTAAATACTTTTATTAGTCCCCAGTTCCCTATCTTATATCTAGGATAGCCTTGTGTCTATCCCATGCATGCTTAAAATCCTTGACTGTGTTTACCTCTACCACTTCCACTGGAAGGCTATTCCATACATCGACTACCCTCTCAGTAAAGTAATACTTCCTGATATTACTTTTACATATTTGCCCCTCTAGTTTAAGACTACGTCCTCTAGTTGTGGTAGTTTTTCTTTTATATATATATGTGCTCCATAAAAAACTGCCTCTCCAGATCAAAATGCAAGTAACTGAAGTGGATATCTAGGTTGCGGTTAAAGTTAATCCTGTTGCCCACAGCATACCATCCTTCATCTGTTTTTCTTTACTTGGGCCGCATGTATGTGACATAATATAGTGGCGAGATACAGCTTCCTAATATCTGGGTTGGTTTTTTACCTCTCCATAAAAAGTTGGTGATACTACTCTGAAGCATATCCAACCATGCTTGAGGAATGCTGAGAGGGACCATTCTCAGTAAATAGGACCATTTCGGGAGAAGGTATGAGTTCACCGAGTTCATTCTGCCCTACCAAGATATTTCAAAAACATTTCTATCTTTTAACCAGGCATTCGAAAACTTAAGCATAGATAAAAAATGTACCTCCATTAACTTTTTTATATCTCTAGTAATTTTGATGCCCAGGTACTCTAATTGGCCTTTTGCCCACTCGAATTCATAAGACTGTTGTATTTCCTTAATGGAGGTGGGGTCTATATTGTTATCCAAAATTGTAGATTTATTAATATTTATTTTATAATTAGATACTATACTATAGTCTTTAATCATATGCATAAGGTTTTTCAGTGAGTGAGAAGGGTTGGTCATAGTAATCAGTATATCGTCGGCGTAGAGAGATATTTTCATTTCTTTATTTCTAACCTTCCAGCCCGAGATATTGATATTGTTTCTGACATTTATTGCAAAAGGTTCTAATGCTATGACGTAAAGCAGGGGAGACAAGGGGCAACCTTGTCTTGTTCCGTTGTTTAGCGGGAACCAATCCGAAGTTATATTTGGACCAATAGTTCTTGCTGTTGGTCTCTGATAAAGGGCCATAATGGTTTCAGTGATCCATCCTGTCATCCCAAATGCTTCCAGCGTGAGTCTCATATAGTTCCAGCTGACCCTGTCGAAGGCTTTCTCTGCATCAATCGACAGGGTCAGCAGGGGGGTCCCTTTAATAGAGGCGTCGTCCATTATATTTATTAGTCTTCTTATATTTGTTGAGAATGTTTTTCAACCTAAGAGATAAGATTTTAGAGAACAATTTAACGTCGACATTAATTAACGAGATTGGCCTATAGTTTTTAACGTCTGTTGGATTCTTATTATCTTTTAAGATTGGAAGAATGTTTGCCATGAGCATTTCGTCTGGAAAGTTTCCTATTTTAACCGCCTCATTGAAAGATTCAGTTAGGTACACTTTTATCTGATTTTTAAATATCTTAAAGAAAGAGTTGCCAAATCCATCAGGCCCCGGAGTTTTTAGCTTGTCTAGACAATCAATAGCAGACTCTACTTTTATTTGTGTGATGGGGGTGTTTAATATCTCTCTCTGTGCCTCAGATAGTCTCGGGATTTCCGTATTGTTTAAATAACGAGATATTTCTTTTATCTCTGGTTGGTGGAGTATATTATACAACTGTTTATAGTATTAATAAAAAAAAATTCCAATTTCATTAGGCAGCATATACATTTTATCCTGGTCTACTAGCTTATGTACTCTATTCTGAGCAAGTTTTTTCCTCAATTGGTTAGACATTATTTTATTTACCCTATTACCTTTTTCGCAGTATTTCCTTTTTAACTTATGTAGATTAAGAATAGCATTTTCTGTTAACTTCTGATTTATTTTAACTTGTATATCTTTTAACTCTTCATGAGTGGAGTGCGATGGACTACTTTTATTTTTCTCCGCTATTTTATCCAATTGCACATAAAGAGCAGCCAAACTCGCTCCTTGTCTCTTTTTCCATTGGGCTTCTAATTTTATCATGTCGAGGCAATAGCCAGCACCGCAATTTCTTTTCTGGGGCACCCATGATCTCCCCACGGAGCATGCTCCTTCATTATGGCTATGCCCTCTGGAGGTCTAAGCTTCGGGAATTGAAAGTAACTTCACTGCCGTCGCTCTGAATATGCTACTTGACTGGAGGGAGGATTGGCAAAAAGAAAACAAGAAAATGCACTTTTTTCATCAAAAATTTTTATTAAATATGAAAAACACGTCAATATTTACAAGTAAAGGTGTTTTTTTTTCCAAAGTTGGGGGGGGGGGGGGTCATCTTATAATCAGGGTCATCTTATATTCGAGCAAATACGGTAATTTGGCTTATATAGTGAACTGAACCCATCCAATTGGGGGAGATAATAATAGAATAGCTATATCTTTTTTTTACCTGTAGTCTGGGTGAGCTATACTTAACTGAGATAGGAATATTAAAAAAACAAAAAATAGTAAAATTCCCCATTGTATGAGTTAAATCTGTAAGTGCTGTAGATAAACCTTATTGATGTATGGTTGATATCCATATTGTTTGTTGCACCTAAACTATTTTTGTAAATCAGTATGATACCTTATTGGTGTTGATTTGTAATCATATATGGTGTAGAAAATCTATTATAATTGTGTTATTTTGTTTTCATAGTGTGTATTATTACATTTTTATATATTTTAAACAAAGTCTCTATGTTGTGCTACCTGCCGTTCACAAGTGTTTATATCACTGCTTAAAATAAAGAACTACAGGGTCCCTGAAGGCTGTATCTGTGTGTCAATATCACTATGTGTTATATCTATATTCCTTAAATATAAGGCCTAAGATACCCCAACAGGTTGCTGTCCAGACACACAGAATTTTTTTTACTCAGCCTCTCACGCTCCTTGCTTGTCTAGGGAAGTCAAAGTGCCGCTGATCACGTGACTTGCTGGCACTCAGACTCCAGAGGCATGCAGGGAGCACAAGAGGAACTGCCTGGGCATCCATCTGCCCACAATTGGACACCAGGGAGGTCCATGACATGGTACGTCATGTGCATGTAATCTGGGTGCTGGGGCAAGGCCTGTGGGTACAGTCTGGCTGCTGGGGCAAGCAGAGGCGGATCCAGAGTCTGATCTCGGGAGGGGCACATGTCCGTCTGTCTTTTCCTCTCTCCCATGTCAGTCTGTCTTTTCCTCTCTCCCATGTCAGTCTGTCTTTTCCTCTCTCCCATGTCAGTCTGTCTTTTCCTCTCTCCCATGTCAGTCTGTCTTTTCCTCTCTCCCATGTCAGTCTGTCTTTTCCTCTCTGCCATGTCCGTCTGTCTTATCCTCTCTCCCATATCTGTCTCACTCCCCGTGTCCCTCTGTCTCTCTTCCTTCCATATCCGTTTCTCTCTTCTTGCGTTCCATGTCCTTCTATGTATCCTCTTCTTTCCCATGTCCGTCTGTCTCTCCTCTCAATTTCCATCTCTCTGCCTCTCCCATCCCATGTCTGTCTGTCTCTCCTCTACTATCCCATTTATGTCTCTCTTCTCCTCTCCCCATATCTGTCTGTCTCTCCTCTGCCATCCCATATCTGTCGGTCTCTCCTCTGCCATCCCATATCTGTCGGTCTCTCCTCTGCCATCCCATATCTGTCGGTCTCTCCTCTGCCATCCCATATCTGTCGGTCTCTCCTCTGCCATCCCATATCTGTCGGTCTCTCCTCTGCCATCCCATATCTGTCGGTCTCTCCTCTGCCATCCCATATCTGTCGGTCTCTCCTCTGCCATCCCATGTCTGTCGGTCTCTCCTCTGCCATCCCATGTCTGTCGGTCTCTCCTCTGCCATCCCATGTCTGTCGGTCTCTCCTCTGCCATCCCATGTCTGTCGGTCTCTCCTCTGCCAACCCATGTCTGTCTGCCTCTCCTCTGCCAACCCATGTCTGTCTGCCTCTCCTCTGCCAACCCATGTCTGTCTGCCTCTCCTCTGCCAACCCATGTCTGTCTGCCTCTCCTCTGCCAACCCATGTCTGTCTGCCTCTCCTCTGCCAACCCATGTCTGTCTGCCTCTCCTCTGCCAACCCATGTCTGTCTGCCTCTCCTCTGCCAACCCATGTCTGTCTGCCTCTCCTCTGCCAACCCATGTCTGTCTGCCTCTCCTCTGCCAACCCATGTCTGTCTGCCTCTCCTCTGCCAACCCATGTCTGTCTGCCTCTCCTCTGCCAACCCATGTCTGTCTGCCTCTCCTCTGCCAACCCATGTCTGTCCGCCTCTCCTCTGCCAACCCATGTCTGTCCGCCTCTCCTCTACCATCCCATTTATGGCTCTCTCTTCTCCCTTCCCATTTATGGCTCTCTCAGCCAATTTGTCCAATAATATGCTAGTATTATTTGCCATTTAATATGCTCCTTCCAATTTGCCCAATAATATGCCAGTGCTAGTTGCCATTTTAAAACCCCCTTCCAATTTGCTCAGTAATATGCCAGTGTTCGTTGCCATTTTATTTGCCCAATATGCAGTGTTATTAGCCATTTAATAAGCCCCAGACTATTTGCCCCCCATCTCCCCAGCACTTACCTTATCCCCTGGTGGCTAGTGGCAGGCAGCATGGTCTCCCCCATGCTGCCTGTTCGGCTCCCAGGCAGTTGTGCCGACAGGTCACGTGACCCGGCGCGCGTATGACGTCAGCGCGCCGGTCACGTGACCTGTTGGCACTTCCGTGTCAGACTGCACGGGGAGCCGAACAGGCAGCACGGAGGTTTCTCTGTGCTGCCTGTTCGGCTCCCCGTGCAGCCCGGCAGGCAGGCAGAGAAGGTGAGGGGGATCTTCCGATCCCTTCTCACCTCTGTCTCTGCCTGCTAGCGTGTCGTTTTTATTTTTTAAATCGTTTTTTTTTTTTCTTTCTCTTCTCGTGGGGGGGGGGGCGCAATTGCCCCGTTGCAACCCCCCCCCCCCCACCTGGATCCGCCACTGGGGGCAAGTCCTCTGGGTGTAATCTGGCTGCTGGAGTAAATCATGTGTGTGCAATCTGGGTGCTGGGGCCAGTCCTGTGTGTGGAATTTGGGTGCACTGTGACTGGCAGAGGGGAGTGGTGGTGGGGGGAGTGAGTTCGGTCTAGGACATTTCAGCGCGGCGACTTCATCGCTGACAGTTCAGCGCAGCAGTTAGAACGCAGCAATGAAGAATAACGCGGACGCGCCTATGTAAGAGCTGACGGTTCAGCGCTGAACGTACAAGTTAAAATAAAATGCCCCCCCCAAACCTAATACTAAAATTAACCCCAAAACCCAATACTAAAATTAACCCCCTAAACCCTAATACTAAAATTAACCCTGAACCCTAAAAAATTATTCTAAACCCTAATTGTAACCATCCTAAACTCCAATACTAAAATTCGAATTCTATCACTATCTTCTAACTCTAACACATTAAAACTCACCTTTAGCGATGAAATGTCGACAAGCTGTCATGTGGTGAAGTGACGGCGGTGAAGCGGATGCAGCCGCAATGAAGTGTCCCATCCCCATGGAGTTTTCCTTACAGAGTGCCTCGATACTTAAAAGCAGGCCTGTGTCACATGCTGAGAAGTCTTCTACCTGCAGAAACACACCAGCAACTCCACCAGCTGATCCCAGTACACATCCCACCAGTCTGCCACACCAACAAGTGTGGCAGTTTCTCCAGACTGATTGCAGTCCCAGGGTGGGAGAAAACAGCCATGCAGAAGGAAGCAGGCTGCTCCTTGTTCCCACTTAGCCAGAGAAGAAAAATACCTATATTGGCACCAATGCCAGGCATACATAGGCATATCAACTTGATGTCCGGAATAGGTTGATATGTCAGGAGCATCTTCCTTTAACCAATTTGTCCCTCATCTTATGGACATCAGCGCCAATCTGGGCATAATTACCAAGGTCATCAAACCTACAGCAACCTCCTCCATGTGAGTGACTCCAGCTGCTACTCCAACAGGTGGTTAACCATCCAGGAACATCTGCAGCAGTGCCCCGAAGAAGTAGCCAAGTGCCAATTTTCTTTATATTCAAATGTTAAATTTGCTGTTAAAAACGTCTCTTTCATGTTAATAGTTATTTTAATGTTGATGATTTGCAGGTGGACATATCATCTCCCCCACTTGCAATACATTGTCCAGGGGACAACATGTTGAACTCTTGCAATTGGACTCAACAAACGGTTCTCTGCACATTATCAGGTGCACGAGGGAGCATCACCCACACTCATATGCAGTAATAAAACACAGGAACTCAGCACTCTGTTTAAAGGGATTTATTACATGATTAATCAACGTTTCAACTCAATTCAAGACTTGGAAAAAAGTTAATCACTGAGTTGAAACGTCGATTATTCACAGAATAAATCCCTTTAAATGGAGTGCTGAGTTCCTGTGTTTTATTACTGTTTAGTGCACAGGCTTTTTTTTCCAGTGTGATTTAATGAAGACATGCATAAATCACTTTTTTTTTTTAGATGTTTGTTTTTTGTTTTTAATATTTTTTATTTCAAGTACCAGGAGATGAAAACAGCAATGCAGGTTTCGGTAATCACAATATAAATGACAGGTCCCCCACAAGGATAATATAATATACATCAACAGCATACAATCAGGAAGATCTTTGACAATGTACAATGCATGGCTAATGCTGAACTCCTGAAAACAGTATAGAAACATAGAATGTGTCGGCAGATAAGAACCATTCGGTCCATCTAGTCTGCCCAATTTTTTTTTTTTGAGTACTTTTATTAGTCCCCCGTTCCCGGTCTTATAGCTAGGATAGCCTTGTGTCTATCCCACGCATGCTTAAAATCCTTGACTGTGTTTACCTCGACCACTTCTGCTGGCAGGCTATTCCATACATCCATTAAAGTAATACTTCCTGATATTACTTTTAAATCGTTGCCCCTCTAATTTAAGACTATGTCCTCTAGTTGTGGTAGTTTTTCTTCTTTTAAATATACTCTCTTCCTTTACTGTGTTGATTCCCTTTATGTATTTAAATGTTTCTATCATATCCCCCCTGTTACGTCTTTCCTCCAAGCTATACATGTTAAGATGCTTTAACCTTTCCTGTTAAGTTTTATCCTTCAACCCATGAACCAGTTTAGTAGCCCTTCTCTGAACTCTCTCCAAAGTATCAATATCCTTCTGGAGATACGGTCTCCAGTACTGCGTACAATACTCCAAGTGAGGTCTCACCAGTGCTCTGTACAATGGCATGAGTACTTCCCTCTTCCTACTGCTAATACGTCTCCCTATGCAACCAAGCATTCTGCTAGCATTTCCTGCTGCTCTATTGCATTGCCTACCTACCTTCAAGTCCTCTGAAATTATTACTCCTAAATCCCTTTCCTCAGATGTTGAGGTTAGGACTGTACCAAATAGTCTATATTCTGCTTTTGGGTTTTTACGCCCAAGGTGCATAATCTTGCACTTGTCCACATTAAATGCCAGTTGCCACTGCTCTGACCATTTTTCTAGTTTATCCAAATCATTTGCCATTTGGCTTATCCCTCCATGAATATCAACCCTGCTGCAAATCTTTGTATCATCAGCAAAAAGACATACTTTGCCAACAAGACCTTCTGCAATATCGCTAATAAAAATATTAAAGAGAATGGGTCCAAGAACAGATCCCTGAGGTACCCCACTAGTAACAAGACCTTGCATCGAATATACCCCATTGACTACAACCCTCTGTTGCCTGTCACTCAGCCATTGTCTAATCCATTCAACAATATTGAAATCCAAACTCAAAGATTTCAGTTTATTGATAAGCCTTCTATGTGCGACAGTGTCAAAAGCCTTACTGAAATCTAGGTAAGCAATGTCTACTGCACCACCCTGATCTATTATTTTAGTTACCCAATCAAAAAAATCAATAAGATTAGTTTGGCATGATCTCCCTGAAGTAAACCCATGCTGTCTCTGATCTTGAAATCCAAGCGACTTTAGATGTTCATCAATCCTATTCTTTAACAAGGTTTCCATTATTTTCCCCACTACTGAAGTAAGACTTACTGGTCTATAGTTGCCCGCCTCCTCCCTACTACCTTTCTTGTGAATGGGCACAACATTAGCTAATTTCCAATCTTCTGGAACTACTCCAGTTAACAATGATTGGTTAAATAAATCTGTTAACGGTTTTGCTAGTACACCACTAAGTTCTTTTAATAGCTTTGGATGTATCCCATCAGGTCCCATCGACTTATTTGTCTTTACTTTAGACAGCTGAAGTAAAACCTCTTCCTCTGTAAACTTACATGCATCAAAAGACTCATTAGTCTTTTTCCCTAAATGAGGTCCCTTACCCTCATTTTCATTTGTAAAAACTGAACAAAAATATTCATTAACCCTTTAAGGACCAAGGGTTTTCCTAGGCCAGTGACCAGAGCGATTTTTACATTTTTGATATATGGTTGTTTAAATGTAATTTTCTCCTTTACCATTTAACACACCCATACAAGTTATATGTTGTTTTTAAAAGGACATTTAGAGCTTTCTTTGGATACCACATACATAAATATAATCTGTAATTTAGTATTAAAATTACAAATAAAAAGAAATAAAATATTTTAAAAAACATGTTTTTTCATCATTTACACATTAATCTTGACCGTCTGCTGTGTAATGCTGCAAGAAAGCACTCAATTTTGTGTTCAGCAACATCTCCTGAGTACAGGGATACCACCCATGTATAGGTAGGTTATGTTATTTGGGGGCTAAAAGGCCACATTTGGGAGGTGCACATTTGGAATTTCACACTTGGAATTTTGACATGCTCTCAACCTGGGCCTATGTCCCATTTGGGACATATTTGAAGCCGGCCAGTGTATTTTTTCCCCACAAAACCATATATTTTTGAAAACTAGACACCCTAGGGTATTTCAAATGGTGGTATTTTAACACTTTCCATGCACTAATTCTACCACCAGCCTTTGTCGAACTTTTGGGTAGTAATTTTTTTTCATATGCATAGTACTTCAGGCATGAATTCACAGATGCTGTTATGTGTCACTGCCAAACAACACCACACTATGTGTTCAGCAACATCTCCCGGGTACAGGGATACCACCCATGCATACGTTTGTTGGGTTATTTGGGGGCTAAAAGGCCTCATTTGAGAGGAGCGCATTTACAACTTAGAATTTTGACATGTGGTCAGCCTGCACCTATGTTCCATTTGGGGCATTTTTGTAGCCAGTCTATTCAATTTACCTTCATCAAACCATATCGTTTTGATAACTAGAAACCTAGGGTATTTTATTTGGTGTCCTTTCAGGCATTTGACGGAGCCATTTTGACACAAATTATTGCCAAACTTGTTAATATAATTTTGTTGGGGAATGCTTCTATGTTGCTTAGGATTTGTTGGACATCCCCCCCCCCCCCCCCCCCGCCCAAAGTGTTCTGTTACATCACAATATGTAATTGATATATGTATGATATATTTTTATGGTTTACCAGTATTCCAGTTTTGTGTGGTATTGGCCAAAACATTCTACACACAAGGTCAGTGGTAGATGGACTCTTTCCTTATGCCTCTTTTGTAGCACACTCTGCAGCGTTTTAGAGGTACTTGCTTATTGGCAGTTGGGGGATTTTTTTTAGGGAAATGCCTCTCACTCAGCCGGACAACATTTTCTGCTTGCAGGTTTGCAGGCGTAGGGGGCTGCTCCAAAAGAAAATGACTAAATGCTTTTATTTGGTAGTCTAAGAAGCTGTGTCTCCTCCCTGTACCTGCCTTGTTATATAAAATGTACGAATTGTACGTGGCAATTTGAGTTAAATAAATTGCCACCTTTTTATACCAGGAGTGGGTTTTTCGTTGGACTAGGTATGGTATAATGCGCTGGTCTGCAAGGTCCACTCCCCCCATGTGCCTGTTGTACTCCAGGATACATCGTGGTTTTTTAATTTTTTTATTTGAAGGCTTTTCTCTCACTGATACTGTGCTTTCATCGTGGATTGTTGAAAGCATGTACACATCCTTTTTATCTGTGTACCTAAGGGCCAGTAGTTCATCCTGTCTTAAAGAGGATGATGTCCAACGTGTTTGCCTTGGGTAAACCAGCTGGTGGGGAAATCCTTTTCTATTTTTCCTGATTGTCCCACAGGCAAGAGTTTCCAAGCAGTAAAGATTTTTAAATAATTCAATGCTGGTGTAGTAATTGTCTACGTACAGGTGGTATCCCTTATTTAGTAATGGGAGGATGAGATCCCACACTATCTTTCCGTTTGTACCAATAGAGTCAGGGCACCCTGGTGGATCTAGATGGGAGTCTTTCCCCTGGTAAATGCGAAAGGCAAAAGTGTAGCCTGTGTTGCTTTCACAGAGTTTGTAGAATTTTATACCATATCTGGATCTTTTCGATGGTATATATTGCTTGAAAAGCAATCTGCCTTTAAATCGCATAAGTGATTCGTCTACACAGATTCTTTGGTCTGGCACATATATGTGAGAAAATGTTTGGGACAAGTTTGTTAGAAGGGGCCTTAGCTTATAGAGCCTGTCATAAGAGGGGTCATCTTTTGGCAGACACTTAGTATTGTCACTGAAGTGGAGGAAGCGCAGAAGTATTTCAAATCTCTGCCTGGTCATAATAGCTGGGAAAAGCGGGGTGGACAATAATGGATGTTTGCTCCAATAGGAACGTATACTTGGCTTTTTAATAATTCCCATAACCAGCAATAGTGAAAAAATTTTTTTTATCTCCACCAAGTCAGTGGAATGCCAGGTCTGATGCCTAGCATAATAGGAGGTAGGTTTTGCTGCCAAGTACTGTTGGGCATAAATATTTGTTTGCTCAACGATCAGCTCAAATAGTTGATCCGTGAGCAGCAGCTGCACAAATTGATGTGGCTCAGTACAAGTTAAGTTTTCTGTAATGCCAGGCGATGCCGTGAAAGTGGGTATGTCTGGTTGCAGACTTCTAGATGGCACCCATGAAAGTTCTTCAGGGACTGGGTGATTTCTTTGTGGGGCTTGCGGGCTGCCAGCAGATCCCATACTACTGTCACTTTCTGAATCAATTATTGGCTCCATATCGGAGGCCGTTTCAGTCTCTGAACTGGATGCCAGAATGGCATAAGCCTCTTCCACATTGTACATAAGGGGCATTTTTAAGACTGAACTATAACAAACAATTTTTTTTTTTTTTTTTTTAAACTCCCAACCTAACTCCCACAAATCCCAACCAATTTCCCACCTAACTAACTAATAAAATAAAATACAATATTCCCACAAAAAGGGGGGGGGGGGGGGAATAAGTAGATCAAATTTGGAAGATACGCACGAATTAAATCACAGCAATTAGATCACAGCAATAAGGGCTGCACAATGGCACTGGAAGGGTTAAATTAATAAAAATTAGCTTTTAAAAAATGGGGGATTTTTTTTTATTTTAAATGGAAAAAAAGAAAAGAAAAGTAAAAGAGCACTGATCACAGTTGATCACTGTGATCAGAAACAGAAATGAAGGGGTTAAATGAAGGGGAAAAAGAAAAAAATAATCTTTTATTTTAGCACTAAACCTCCTGGAACTCTATGTATCTCTTACTGTCACTCTCAGTACCTCACGATCGCAATGAGAGGTACTGAGGGTGACACAGTGACAAAGTCAATGTTTCAAAACATTGACTTGTCACATGGGCATCAGTGACCACTGTGATTCGCTAATCACAGCGATCAGCTGACCCCAGATTCGCTCATTGGGTCCAGGAACTAAGCCTCGGTTGCGAGGCAAAGTCCTGGACCCGGGAAGCCGGAAGAAGCGGTGTGCACGGAGCACACCGCTCGTTTACAGCCATGACGAGTTAACTCGTCATAAGGTCGCGATCCCCGCGGCTCTTATGACGAGTTAACTCGTCATAAGGGCGGGAAGGGATTAAGGTAGTCTGCTAAGCCTTTATCCTCTTCTACATAGCATCCTTCTTTTGTTTTTAATCTTAACTAATCCTTGTTTTACTTTCCTTTTCTCATTTATGTATCTAAAAAATGTTTTATCCCCCTTTTTCACTGACTGGGCTATAGTCTCTTCTGTGTGTGCTTTGGAAGCTCTTATAGCTTGCTTTGCCTCTTTCTGCCTACTCTTATAGATCTTTCTATCTTCCTCACTCTTGAGTATTTTTATAATTGCTAAATGCTAGCTTTTTATTTTTTACTATTTTAGCCACCTCTGCAGAGTACCACAGTGGTTTCTTCAATTTTTTGCTCTTACTGACAAGCCTTATGCAATTTTCTGTTGCCTTCAGTAGTGCAGCTTTTAGATAATCCCATTTCTCCTGGACTCCATTTAATTTGCTCCAGTCTGATAATGACTCCTTCACACCTAATCTAATTTTAGAAAAGTCTGTTTTTCTAAAATCTAAAACTTTTGTTTTTGTGTGGTGTGACTGGGTCACTGTTCTTATATTAAACCACACTGTCTGGTGATCACTAGATCCTAAACTTTCACCTACAGTAATATCTGATAACAAATCTCCATTTGTGAACACTAAGTCTAGTATGGCCTGCTTTCGAGTTGGCTCCTCCACTACTTGTTTTAGAGATAATCCAAGTAGGGAGTTTAGGAAATGCGTACTCCTGGCGCAAGTAGCTGTAAACCTCTACATGTTAAAGTCAGGAAAACCTGCGAGTCGGGTAACATGGCGTCTGCATCTCGAGTATTTACAGAAATTGGGAACTATAACCTTGTTTGAAAAGAAGCCCTTGGCCGCGTGGGAACCTTAATTTTCCTGCAATCAGTGGTTGTATATAGCAAGGGGGCTAGCCAACTCAGTCAGGTTGGTTGTTTGGGAGGTAGAAAGCCAACAGAAAAGGTCGACCTAGTGGGGACCAACTTTAAAGAGAACAATAGTCACCGCAGTCTTGAGTCACTCTGCAGCACCACTGGGATTTCCCACTATTGGCGAAAACCATAAACATAGTAAAATATAGTGTTTTTGAACCCATAGCATTAAGATGGAGGGGGTAAGAGAGTAGAAAGGAGTTGTTTTAAGGACGCCTTGATTGTAGGCTGGGCAAATGGTGAACACCTTGAAGGATAGTAGAAGAGAACCAGTTTGTTGGAACATTTGTGAAAGAGCAGTTTGGGTTTACAGGGCTAGAGTTTGGATATAGGAGTGCTATCTGTAAAAAAAAAAAAAAAAACTTTTTCTTTTTGCTCCATGTGCAAGGAGGATTCCGCCCAGTCCATCTGAAAGATATGTTGAAGCCTAGAGAGGGGGCCATGTGTAGGGTTGGGGGCTGTGGCATAATCCATTGTGAAAGCATTGCCTTTTTTCCTTTGCTGGAAGGCGATGGATATCTACGGGGGAAAATACACCAAATACTGCCGATGGGAGAGACAATGTTAGAGGAAGGCTCAAAGTTTTGGTGATGTACGACTGCAAACCTGACCAAAATATTTGGGTCGATGGGCACGACCAATAAATCACTTTTTTAATATTTGACTCAAGCCCTCCCCAGTGATTACTCTGCGTGTTTACTGCAGGTTCAGCAGCACTGATTATATCCTCGATGTCTATATAAAGTTTTTTTTTTTTTTCATTTAGTCTCTTCCTGTGCTCCTGGAATTGAATACATTGTGTGGACTCTAAGTGACCTTGCTCTTGTACACAGTAGGATATCTTAACCCCTTGGCGACACAGGACGGACTAGGTCCGTCCTGTGTGCCGAGGCGTTAGTATGGAAGCATCGTACAATGCTAAAAAAAATGCCCGTCGGCATTTCGATCGCTCCGGAGAGCGATCGAAATGCCGGTTTTAAAGGCACAGCGCCTTTAAAACGACGGGCATTAAAAAACGAGAAAGTGTTTCTGATTGCCTCGCAAGTCGAGGCAATCAGGAACACAAAAAAAAATGCACGATCTTGGTCACTGAGTTACCAAGATGGCGCTGCCCTTCTAAGGCTTCAAAGATATATCCCATAAAGGACACGGACGCAGGTTGACTACATGTCAAAATTCCAAGTTGGAATTTTGAGATGCGCATCTCACAAATGTTGCCTTCTAGCCAAAAACAAACCAACAAACCTATGCATGGGTGCTATCCCTGTACTCGGGAGATGTTGCTGAACACATATTGGGTTGTTGTTTGGCAGTGACATATACCAGAATCTGTGAATTCATGCCTGAAGTACAGTGCATGTGGAAAAAAAACTCCCAAAAAAGTACTACCACAAACTTTTACAAAGGCTGGTGGTAGAATTAGTACCTATACAGTATTAAAACACCACCATTTGAAATACCTTAGGATGTCTATTTTCCAAAAATATATGGTTTGATGGGGTGAAATTCATTGGACGGCTTAAAAAATGTTCCAAATGGAACATGGGCACAGGCTGACTACATGTCAAAATTCCAGGTTGGAATTGCGCACCCCCTAAATGTGGAATTTTAGACCCAATACAAACCAACAAACCTATGTATGGGGGGTATCCCTGTACTCAGGAGATGTTGCTGAACACATATTGAGGTGTTGGTTGGCAGTGGCAAATACCAGAATCTGAAAATTCCTGCCTGAACTACAATGTGTGTGGGGAAAAAAATTACATCCCAACCCTTTGACATAGGTTGGTGGTAGAATTAGCACTTGGAAAGTGTTAAAATACCACAATTTTAAATACCCTAGGACAGGGCTTGACAAATTTAATTTAGTTTTAGGAGCCAGCTAAAAAATGTAGGAGCCAGACAACGGCACATCACAATATCATAAACGCACGGAGACAGTCGCATACACCCACCTCACATACACAGCCAGTTCCATTCACTCATACATACACAGCCAGTTACCTTCACACATACATACACAGTCAGTTACCTTCACACATACATACACAGTCAGTTACCTTCACACATACATACACAGCCAGTTACCTTCACACATACATACACAGCCAGTTACCTTCACACATACATACACAGCCAGTTACCTTCACACATACATACACAGCCAGTTACCTTCACACATACATACACAGCCAGTTACCTTCACTCATACATACACAGCCAGTTACATTCACTCATACATACACAACCAGTTACATTCACACATACATACACAGCCAGTTACATTCACTCATACATACACAACCAGTTACATTCACACATACATACATACATAGCCAGTTACATTCACTCATACATACACAGCCAGTTACATTCACTCATACATACACAACCAGTTACATTCACACATACATACACAGCCAGTTACATTCACACATACATACACAACCAGTTACATTCACACATACATACACAGCCAGTTACATTCACACATACATACACAGCCAGTTACATTCACACATACATACACAGCCAGTTACATTCACACATACATACACAGCCAGTTACATTCACTCATACATACACAACCAGTTACATTCACACATACATACACAGCCAGTTACATTCACACATACATACACAGCCAGTTACATTCACACATACATACACAGCCAGTTACATTCACACATACATACACAGCCAGTTACATTCACACATACATACATACACAGCAAGTTACATTCACTCATACATACACAGCCAGTTACATTCACTCATACATACACAACCAGTTACATTCACACATACATACACAGCCAGTTACATTCACACATACATACACAGCCAGTTACATTCACACATACATACACAGCCAGTTACATTCACACATACATACACAGCCAGTTACATTCACACATACATACATACACAGCAAGTTACATTCACTCATACATACACACAGACCAAAGAACAAAAATGGTATTTCTTACGGTGTCCTCCCTCCCTGCTGCTTACCTCATTGCAGGGGAGGGGGACATTCATGCTGGAGCCCGATCTTCTTTTGGTTCCTGCTAAGTGCCGTGTTGTCACGTGACACTCGGCACTACAACGTGTTGCGCGAGGGGGCGGCGCTTACAGTCTGTGTGATCCGCACAGACTTTCTCCCCTCGCGCTGAAAGTAAAACGGATGGCAGCCGGCAAGGGCCCCCTGTGACAAACAGCACCCGGGCGCCAGGTCTGATTTCCTGGTCGCCCTGGCGCCCGGGGTTTGTCGAGCCCTGCCCTAGGATGTCTAGTTTTCCAAAATATATGGTTTTATGGGGTAAAATACTTTGACAGGCTTCAAAAGTGTCCCAAATGGAACATGGGCGCAGGCTGACTACATGTCAAAATTCCAAGTTGGAAATGCACCCCCCCCTAAACGTGGCCTTTTAGCCCCCAAATAATCTAACTAACCTACACATGGGTGGTATCCCTGTACTCAGGAGATGTTGCTGAACACATATTAAGGTGTTGTTTGGCACTGACACATAATAGGATCTGTGAATTCATGCCCGATGTACAATGAATGTGAAAAACAAATTACTAACCATAATATTGACATAGGCTCATTCCAATGGGCTACCTCCAACATTAAATATCTAGGGATACGCATCCCCACTGATCTAAGCGCTCTATATAAAACTAATTTCATACCTTTTTTAAACAACATCAAAGCAGATCTGACCAAATGGTCAAAAAAGCCATTATCTTGGTTTGGGAGAGCCAGCTCGATCAAGATGAACGTCCTACCCAGGATTCTTTATCTTTTGCAAACCCTCCCCATAACTATACCCAAATTGTTCTTTAAAGATCTCAAATCTGCAACCACTAAATTCATATGGAACAACAAGCCACCGAGAATAAGATATGACTATCTTACAAGCCCCAAACACTTGGGAGGCCTGGGGACTCCCGACTTTGAAACATACTGGAAGGCCACCCACCTGGCTAGAATTACAGAATGGTCGGGTCCATCCAAAAAACACTGGGTGTCGATTGAACAGCGTAATCTGGATGTACCCATACCCACTGCGGCCTGGATCCCACACAAACAAAAGATTAATATTGATCCTACACACCCTACGGTCACACCTACTCGGGAGATGTGGGGCAAACTGCGTAACAAAGCAGGACTGCTGAACTCCCCAACCCCCCTCACCTCACTGATTTTTAACCAAGATTTCCCCCCAGGCTTCCATGCCAACACTGTACGTTCTATCCTGTCCCCAGAAATTAGATACCCCAGATTGGAACATATCATGAGGGAAGACCACGTTAAACCCCTTAGTCTTCTCAGCACTACACCACACACCACAGCATCACAAAAATACACATACACTCAGCTTAGCCACTTTGTAACCTCCCTGATGACCCAAAAGCAATATCCAAGATCACTCACAACATTTGAAGCATTATGCACCAACACAGACTCACCCAAAAAACCTATCTCATCCATCTACACTACACTAATGACTCTTGCCCCCGCCACAAAACCATATTTCATTAGACAATGGGAAACAGACTGCTCCCTGACCCTTACAAACCAACAGTGGCAGAAAATTACACTCCTAGCCCACAAAAGTTCCATGTCAGCCCTAGCCCAAGAAATACTGGTACAGGGTCCCTACAACTTTGAAACAGATTTTCCCCACGCAAAATGACATATGCTGGAGGTGCCAGACCCACAGAGGCTCTTACATGCATATATGGTGGAGCTGCCCCAAGATATCACCATTATGGGAATCTGTCATCTCTGTTATGAGGGAAGTCGATGACCCAACTTTTCCACACGCTCCCCTACCTGCACTTTTACATCACACTTCACATCCTATAAGGACATACAAACAGTCCCTCACACCAGCACTGCTCACTGCGACAAAAACCCTGATCCCCAGGCTGTGGAAACAAACCAGAACACCAACATTCGCGGAATGGACCGCCTCAGTGGAGGACATCCGTCGATCGGAGGATCTAATTGGAGCATCTAAAGGTGAGGGACTTAAAACTTCTCTCCGATGGCTACATTGGTCTGAATTCTTAGAGAGCCCAAAATGCCAACAGGCCATAATGAGTCTCCCCCTTCAGACCTGAGTAGCCAAAATAAACCATTACAACGAATGTATAGCATACCCCACCCCCCTGTTCTCAACCCACATACCGCCAAAGACATTGATATATTTTTCCTGACTCGTTCTGGCACCTGGGACATATAGATATCTCAAAGGTCTCTCCTTATTAAAAGGGCATACCGTGAGAACCAAATCGCAACGACATTATGTTTTTCTTTATCACATATCTAGTCTCAATGCGGAAAACTGGTCATTTTACACAACCTAAGCCAGTGTTACCACTGTTTGAATTTGTTTTTTTTATGTTAAGATTATTATATATTATGTAGAATATTGTATTGTTGTATGTATATCACCGGATTAAGACACCCGACCCAGAATATAGTGATTAATGTAACCATGACATCCGTGGTGCGCATCCTGCTTCGCTCCTGTAGATGATACAGTTTATTATTCCCAGAAATGCGAGCAACCGCAAGCAGGACACCACGGATGCCCATCTGTCAATATAAGATCCCTGACAATAGCAATCAAAAGCCCACTGACTGTTGTGGGAAACAGTCTCACATACCCACATATCAGGGCCACCGAATACACCCCACGGAACTAACAGAGTACACACCCTTCTCACACGGGGAGTACTTTATGAAGAATCACCTCATAATCCTATGTGTCTTACATGTTTGTTCGTACCACCATCTGTAACGTATTGATCTTTTATACATGCAATATCAATAAAAATATTTAATAAAAAAAAAAAATATTGACATAGGCTGGTGGTAGAATTAGTGCATGAAAAGTGTTAAAATACTACCATCTGAAATACCCTAGGGTGCCTAGTTTTAAAAAATATATGGTTTTGTGGGGTAGAATACACTCTTTGGCTTCAAAAATGTCCCAAATGGGACATGGGCGCAGGTTTTCTGCACGTCAGAATTCCAAGTTGGAAAACCAAAAAGCGCACCTCTAAAATGTGGCCTTTTAACCCCCAAATAACCTAACCAACCTATACATGGGGGGTATCCCTGTACTCGGGAGATGTTGCTGAACACATATTGAGGTGTTGTTTGGCACTGACATATAACAGGATCTGTGAATTCATGCCCAAAGTACAATGTATGTGAAAAAAAATTACTACCCAAAACATTGACATAGGCTGGTAGTATAATTAGTGCATGGAAAGTGTTAAAATACTACCATTTGAAATACCCTAGGGTGTCTAGTTTAAAAAAATATATGGTTTTGTGGGGTAGAATACATTTTCTGGCTTCAAAAATGTCCCAAATGGGACATGGGCACAAGTTTTCTGCATGTCAGAATTCCAAGTTGGAAAACCAAAATGCGCACCCCCTAAATGTGGCCTTTTAGCCCCAAAATAAACCAACAAACCTATGCATGGGTGGTATCCCTGTACTCAGGAGATGTTGCTGAACACATATTGAGGTGTTATTTGGAAATACCCCTTCACATTTTAAGGTAATGTTTACCTAAATTGCAATATATGTGAAAAATTAAAAAAAAAGATTTTCTGCTGCAAACTTTGGCATAGATTGGTGGTAAAATGGCTACATGAAATGTGTCAAAATACCCCAAGTTAAATGCCCTGAGTTGTCTAGTTTTCAAAAATATGTACATGTTGGGGGTCATTCATGGATTTAGTACAGAAATCAGTGTTACAATGTCACTATCGCTAATTTTGAAAGAAAGGATTTTAAAATAGCTTTGCACCACTTATAGTTCTGGCCCTGTAACACAGTGGCGTAGCGTGGGGGGTGCAGGGGGGGCCGGCCGCACCGGGCGCAATATTTGGGGGGGCGCACTAGCCCTATGCGGCCGCGTGGCCGCCAGGGCCGTCTTTAACGCGGGGCAAACGGGGCAGCTGCCCTGGGCCCATTTACTCCTGGGGGGCCCCAAGGCAGCTGTCCCGTGGGCCCCCAGCCCCTGCTGCCGCGTTCACAGCGCATTGCGCTTGTGAACGCTTTTTTCCGGCAAGCCGCATCCGATGGATGCGACTGCCGGAAAAAAATAAAAAAAACTGACGCCGGATGTGACGTCGCGTCACATCCGGTGTCTGCTTCCCTCCTCCTTGCAAGAGGGAAGACTGCACGGAGGAGACATCCGGCGGGGGACACGGAGCCGCTTCATGTAAGTACGGGGGGGGGGGGGGGGGGGCTGGCTGGCACAATATTCCTGGTATCTGACTGGCACTATATTACTGGGCATCTGATTGGCACTATATTACTGGGTATCTGATTGGCACAATATTACTGGGTATCTGATTGGCACAATATTACTGGGTATCTGATTGGCACTATTACTGGGTATCTGAATGGCACTATATTACTGGGTATCTGATTGGCACTATATTACTGGGTATCTGAATGGCACTATATTACTGGGTATCTGATTGGCACAATATTACTGGGTATCTGATTGGCACTATATTACTGGGTATCTGAATGGCACTATATTACTGGGTATCTGATTGGCACAATATTACTGGGTATCTGATTGGCACTATATTACTGGGTATCTGATTGGCACAATATTACTGGGTATCTGATTGGCACTATATTACTGGGTATCTGATTGGCACAATATTACTGGGTATCTGATTGGCACTATATTACTGGGTATCTGAATGGCACTATATTACTGGGTATCTGATTGGCACAATATTACTGGGCATCTGATTGGCACAATATTACTGGGTATCTGACTGGCACTATATTACTGGGTATCTGATTGGCACAATATTACTGGGTATCTGAATGGCACTATATTACTGGGTATCTGATTGGCACAATATTACTGGGCATCTGATTGGCACAATATTACTGGGTATCTGACTGGCACTATATTACTGGGTATCTGATTGGCACAATATTACTGGGCATCTGATTGGCACAATATTACTGGGTATCTGACTGGCACTATATTACTGGGTATCTGAATGGCACTATATTACTGGGCATCTGATTGGCACAATATTACTGGGTATCTGAATGGCACTATATTACTGGGCATCTGATTGGCACAATATTACTGGGTATCTGACTGGCACTATATTACTGGGTATCTGATTGGCACAATATTACTGGGTATCTGATTGGCACAATATTACTGGGTATCTGATTGGCACTATATTACTGGGTATCTGATTGGCACAATATTACTGGGCATCTGATTGGCACAATATTACTGGGTATCTGAATGGCACTATATTACTGGGCATCTGATTGGCACAATATTACTGGGTATCTGACTGGCACTATATTACTGGGTATCTGATTGGCACAATATTACTGGGTATCTGATTGGCACCATATTACTGGGTATCTGATTGGCACCATATTACTGGGTATCTGAATGGCACTATATTACTGGGTATCTGATTGGCACAATATTACTGGGCATCTGATTGGCACTATATTACTTGGCATCTGATTGGCACTATATTACTGGGCATCTGATTGGCACTATATTACTGGGTATCTGATTGGCACTATATTACTTGGCATCTGATTGGCACTATATTACTGGGCATCTGATTGGCACTATATTACTGGGTATCTGATTGGCACTATATTACTTGGCATCTGATTGGCACTATATTACTGGGCATCTGACTGGCACTATATTACTGGGCATCTGGCTGGCACAATAATACTGGGCATCTGACTGGCACAATAATACTGGGCATCTGACTGGCACTATATTACTGGGCATCTGGCTGGCACAATAATACTGGGCATCTGACTGGCACAATAATACTGGGCATCTGACTGGCACTATATTACTGGGCATCTGGCTGGCACAATAATACTGGGCATCTGGCTGGCATAATATTACTGGCATCTGGCTGGCACTATATTACTGGGCTCTGACTGGCACAATATTACAGGCATCTGACTGGCATAATATTACAGGCATCTGACTGGCACAATATTACAGGCCTCTGACTGGCACAATATTCCTGGCCTCTGACTGGCACACTATTACAAGCATCTGACTGGCATAATATTACAGGCATCTGACTGGCATAATATTACAGGCATCTGACTGGCACAATATTACAGGCATCTGACTGGCACAATATTCCTGGCCTCTGACTGCACACTATTACAGGCATCTGACTGGCATAATATTACAGGCATCTGACAGGCACCATATTCCTGGGCTCTGACAGGCACAATATTCCTGGGCTCTGACAGGCACAATATTCCTGGTATCTGACTGGCACAATATTATTGGTATCTGACTGGCACAATATTACTGGTATCTGACTGGCACATTATTACTGGGCTCTGACTGGCACAATATTGCAGGCATCTGACTGGCACAATATTACTAGGCTCTGACTGGCACAATATTACTGGGCTCTGACTGGCACAATATTACTGGCATCCGAAAGTTACAATATTACTGGCATCTGAATGGCACAACAATTATGGCATATGTGTGTGTGTGTGTGGGGGGGGGGGGGGGGTAACATTAGAGGTACAGGATTGAGGAAGTTGGCTCCATCTAGCCCAGTCTTGGATCATCTCCAGGGTATGGTTCCATTTTGATGTTTAGTTTTTGTTCTTGATATTGTTTGTCGTTTACGATGGTTGTGAGACGACATATAATAGCATGGCCCATGCTAGGTTACTACATGTGTATATTTGTATTCATAGACCTGCTGAAAATGTGGAGAATGTGTGTAATGCATGTTCGCACTCAATAAAGTGTTGGAAAATAAACTTGTATTTAGATGCATTTTACTTTAATTACATAAGTATTTTCATAACAAACAATACATGTGCTTGGGGGGTAAGGGTTTCTTTAACTAATCTAGTAGAAGAGACTCGAGTGCTAAAATCCACGGGTTAGGGGGCGCAAATTACTTGCCTTGCCCCGGGTGCTGACAACCCACGCTACGCCACTGCTGTAACATGAATAAAAAAGCACAAAAACATAAAAACATGGGCTATTTCTGAACTCAGGACATATATTAGAAACTTTTTAGCAGTGTTTTTTTGTTGTCTCTTGTACATGAGTATACGATTTTTCAAATAAAAGTCATAAAAAAATTATTTTTTCAATTTTTTTGCCATATTTTATTATTTTTTTTACATCAAATTATATGCTATTATCAAAATAATGGTATCAAAAGAAAGCCCTTCTTATAACGATAAAAACGATATATAGTTTGTGCGGGTACACTAAATGAGACAGAAATAAATTACAGCAAAACACAAACACCTCAGAAATGTTAAAACAGCCCATGTCACCAAGCGTCGGACAAGCCAAAAAAGTCATGTCACTAAGGTGTTAATATTGCAACACATTGTCTGATGACATCACTAGAAAGACAGGGAATGCCATTCATTTGAGAAAAAAGGAAATTACTTTTACTCAGCTAGTGTGGGCAGTGATGGTTTCTTGCAAACTACTGTAATTTCACCTAACTGTAAGTATTTTATATTTTAAGCAATGCAAAACATGCATTTTATAGTACTTTGAAAACACATTCATATGCATTAATATTTAATGGGAGTCTGGGTAATTTGGTACCTTTATCCAAGAGAACTTATAGGGGAGAACATGATATACGGAACTGAACATCCTCAGATCTTACAGGTGTGTGTGTATATATATATATATATATATATATATATATATATTGGCTGAGCTTAGGGTTGCTTCCTGAGACATTTTGTTATCGGCCAAATATAACTTTTGTATGCTGACTAATCAAGTAGTGGATGCCACAGAACCACGTTGATTAGTTAACTCATCTCCAGCTGATCACACATGACTTCTACACACTGCAAGGCAGCATGTAAAATGTGCAGGGATTGGCAAAGTATCTGTGGTAAGGTCTATAAAAGTCCATAGAATACCATTAAATTGTCTGTCACAGACCCAGTAAATGCCCACTATGAACAATGTTGGTGTGTATCCCTTTATATGTGGCTGGTAAAAATCCTTTGCATAGCTAGTTAAGGTTCCCTCAGTGTTGTTCCCGACACTCGGTAAGTAGGTAGGACTGCCACAGGGTGAGGAGCGACTCAGTCCCAGGCAAGTATATTTCTGCATATACAATAATGATATACAAGGTTTATGCATTTAAAGCTCATTGACATGATACACAGAGTTTATGCATTTAAAGGACATTGGCATATTAGTGGTATTTCATATAATTTTGCACATTGACAACGTGCGGTTTTAATTATCGTGAAATAACATAATGAATGTGAGCAGGTTTTGGTGGGCATGGTATTAGTGACTAAACATTTTACTCATAGTTTTGGTCAACTGCATGTTTTCAGTGACTAAAACTAAACAAAGACTAAATGAAAACTAAGTTAATGGGACTAAACCTATAACTTAAAGCCATTGCAATTTTCCACTACTGACAAAAATGTGACTAACATGTTAAGTTACTGCATTTACCTATTTGGACTTTTGGTTCCCCATATGCCACAGCCCAGCCCCCTGACTCTATCGGCAGCTGTATAGGCTGAGATACAGTCTCCCTGCGCCTGTCTGCTACCTGGAACAATGCCCTGCACACCACAGATATTCCTCCATCTGATTCGCCCGGGACTGTCATGTGAGTGTTTCCCTTCCCATCTCCCTAGCAAGTTAACTTAACATTATGTAACAACCTTCTAAGACTGCTTGAGATTTAGCCAACTAAATCTACACTAAAACAATTCAGATGATTAAAATACGACTAAATATGACTAAAACAAAATCAATATTAGCAGTCAAAATTAACACTGGTTTACAAAGTGGGTAAGAACAAAAACATTCTACCGCAATCTTTGGAAGATTCTTGGTAAAATTACTCCATTAAGTGTTGTAGTTTTGTAAAAAATGGAAAAAGTGTTTTATTTTTACATTTCCACCATTTTTCATATAATAAATTATATAATATGATCAAAATAATGGTATCTAAAGAAAGTCCTTTTAACCCCTTCCCGACGTTAGGACGTACTATGCCGTCCTGACTTTAAGTGCCTTAAAGTCGTTAGGACGGCATAGTACGTCCTGTACTAAACAGCTCATCGCGGCTCCCCCCGATGAGCTGTTTTCGGATCCCGCTGCAGGCACTTACAGCGGGATCCCACCTGTCAGATGAGGCCACTTTGAGTGGCCTCAGTCTGACAGGGAAAATGTAGCCGGTGCTCAAAGCGAGCACCGGCTACATTTTGCTAAATCGCGCTGTGCCCGAACTTCCGAGCCGCCTCCGTGACTTCACACGTGACGTCCGGAGGTCTCGCGATTTTTTGGCAAGGACCCACAGGGTCTATTAAGACCCTGATCGGGTCTCTGCCAGAGTGTTCCTTGTGATCGGTGGCCAGGAACAAATCGCGACGTTTTGGTGCTTTCGTCGTTTGGGACGCAAGCACCATGCGTCACGAAGGGGTTAATCCTGTAAAATTATATATATATAATTTGTGTGTGTACAGTAAATTGGAAAGAAGAAAATTACAGCTAAACACAAACACCACAGAAATGTTAAAATGGCAATCATCAAGAACGACAAACATTTTTCAAAACGTCCAGTCATGAATGTGTTAAAAGATAGGAGATTCAGAAGACAAACAAGAAGTGACACAACAGGGTGTGAGGACACTGCTTGCAACCTTGCTGTAAACTGTAGTTCTCTTGCAAGGCAGCATTTTAAGAATTCTGTTACAGGTTGAGCATCCAAAATGCTTGGGACCAGAAGTATTTTGGATAATGGATCATTTTCACCAATAACATATTCAGCACTCAGCAAATATAGTAGTATTAATGTAAATACTGTATAGAGTAAGTAAATCACTTTTACTGTCATGTTGCTGTGATGGCATCGTTGGGAACTTGCCATTGGTGCGTCAGGCCTGCACACGTGCCACTGTATTAAATGTGAAATTTGCAACTTTTGGGTTAATTCCTCCCCCCAAAAATTGGGATAACGGATCATTTTGGATAAGGGATACTCAACCTGTAATACAATTGGCAATAATGGAGAAGTATTGCCCTTGGCATCTGAAGGCAATGCCTGCTTCTAAGGAAACTTTTTACAATGAAAAATGTGGTAAATTATAATATTAGACCTTGTAATCTGTTGATTTCTATTTAGATAACCAAATGGGTACTACCTACTAATTCTGCAGGGTTCATTTATTTTTTATAAGCATCCCCGTTAAGCAAAGTGGCCCCTTACTCAGTATTGTGATCACCAGCCTCGTAAAGGGACATTTCCACCTATGTTCTGTATGATGTACAGGTTTCAAATATGTGAAATGCGCTTATTTTGACTTTAAAACAAATTACAGATTGCCTGTTTTTTTTTTTCTTTTTATTTGAAAAATATAAAACAAATATTAAAAATAGAACAAACAAACATAACATACATAGGTAACATACATTGGTATACAGTGTGTATATCAAAAGGGGAGCATGTGCAAAGACAAACACCTTTCATTATATTTCTAAGTGTCTTGTAATGATGGTACCTTTGTGACACAGTTGAAAGGTAATTGAGTGCTGGGGAGTCACAAAGTTTACAGATTATTTCACAATCCTCTCCAAATTTTCCAAATCTGTATTTTTGAACTCCTAAAATAGCAGCCCAAAAGTTTGGAACTGGTGCAACTAATGCAAACTCCTGACAATGGCGCACACAATTTCTGTGTACACTATGTTTATACATCATCCAGCACAAGTACAGATAGATTAATTACTAATACAATGAAACTAGACTAGTTCACCTATGCTAAAGCAGGGAATACCCTTGCAGATATACCAGAAAATTGCTCAGTAAACCTGGTTAAAACAAGGAATTCAGGAAAAGTAAAGTGACGGAGGTGGGGAAAGTATAAATGTACACTTCACCAGTCATAGCTAACCTTACGATGTCCTTCCGTTGTAGACTACACTTCCCTTAATGCTCAGTAATGCATGTAATCCACAACAAGAGGAGTGCAGAAGTTAAGACATCACTACATTAGGCTGTAGCCTCACTGAAACGAAGCTACATAGACAGCTTCCTGCTTGTACATTGTGCAGTGCCTGGGAACGTTAGCTCTACACACAAAAAAAGGAAGAACTAGAGCAAATGCAATTGCGGATGTGGGTTAAACTCTCCCAGCTCCCCTGCATCTGCTCTGCACAAGGCCAACTGATCAGCTATGAACCCGGAGGAGCAGACTGTCACATGGCTCATCTCTCTGGGGGTGCTAAACTCACCCAAGAAAACCATCTGTGATCCAGAGGACTTTTTGAAATGCTCCCTCAAGGATGGGGTAGTACTGTGCAAACTGATGAATCGATTGCTCCCGGGTTGTGTGGACAAGGTAACGCAATGGGTTAAGGGCTCGCTTTATACAGTCTTGTAGTATTCATGTCTGCTAAGGGATTTAGCATTGTGTATATTTTGGATCACAGGATAGGGAAACGCCCTGATCGGTCATTATTGATAAAAGATTACATTAATGATTCTTCCAATGCAGGGGCTCTGGCGCAGTCAAACCTCCAAGTGGGTTTTATAACTACACTAGTGAGAGCTTGACTATAAGCACTCTATGGGTTGTCAACTACATTTCCCATGAGGCTCAGCCAGCCTTTTGCTACTGCAAGCCTCATGGTTAAACAGCTGACATTATGGTCTGGCTTCGTAATCTCTGACTTAAATTAGGTACTTTTGGTAATATAATTCCTTTTGTTAGATTTTTTTTTTACCTTGTTAACCCTTTGAGTGCTGCCAGGAGGGTCTGCAGAGTGGTAGGCCGCAATGAAAGATAAAGAGTTAACTGTTAAGTAGCCGCAAGTTACAACTTGTCAAGTTTCAGTTTTTGCATATTTCACATACGTCACGTGGGCGATACTATTTTTGTTGTTGACTATACAAATGCCACTTTTGCTTGCCAAACTTTTTGACTGTTCGAATACCCTTATGTATATGAAAGAATAAGAAACTATACAGAATAACACAGTGTTTAGTTAACAAATGTTAAAATATGCTGCTCAGAACCTTCCGTTTCCATTAAATCACATCTAAATAACCAGTTGCCAGTTTAGAATATATTTATTATATTTTGTGCTGACAGATGTACCCATAAACCATAAATGCTTAACCCTTTGCACTATCCACACCTCTAGTGATATTACCAATAAACAAAAAACCATTCATTGCTTCCTGAATGCAATTGCCTGATGATCTTGATTTCCCAGCTGGCACGCCTTTACAGCTGGGAGATATTATATGTATAATTTCATGGTTAAAATGATGACAATGTTGTCATAGCTCATTACTTAATTAGTAATTCAGTAATTTACCATAACTTGACAATGGCTTTACTAGTCACCTATTTTCAAGCAGGAATTGTAATACTGGAGTAAATAAACCTGCTGCATATAATATAATTCCAAATGATGACTACTACATTACTGGATCTGAAAATTGTGTCTTGTTGGTCATAAAAGATAGTTTATAATACTAGGGTAGTGATACATAGATAAACTGTACTGTTTTCCAGTAGACTTAAACAGGAAGGTTGGAGATAAAAAAAGAAAAAGAAAAAAAAAGCAGTAGTAAAGAGAATTGAATCCGGTGTTCTGACAAATTTCTGGAGCAAATTCTCCTGCGCAATCGCAGGAGAATTTGCTCATTGCGCATGCGCATAAAGTTACAGCTGATAACTCAGCTGTAACTTTGTGACCACCGCGCATGCGCCAGATGCGCAACCCACCTCCCGCCCCCCTCACACCCCCCGCACACCCCTTCTCACCAGATCATCGACCACAGCGATACACAGCGTATGCGCACGCCTATCCAGCCGTTTGGGAATGCGCGCGTCCGTTGTTGTGTTCTTAAGGTGGTAAGTAACACGGGGCGTCGGGACATAAGGGGGCAAGCATCCTGGTGAGGGCTGCCTCATCTTGAAGGGATTTGTGCAGGAGGATCACAAATCCCATCAAGATGAGGCAGCCCTCACCAGGATGCTTGCCCCCTTATGTCCCGACGCCCCGTGTTACTTACCACCTTAAGAACACAACAACGGACGCGCGCATTCCCAAACGGCTGGATAGGCGTGCGCATGCGCTGTGTATCGCTGTGGTCGATGATCTGGTGAGAAGGGGTGTGAGGGGGGCGGGAGGTGGGTTGCGCAGCTGGCGCATGCGTGGTGGTCACAAAGTTACAGCTGAGTTATCAGCTGTAACTTTATGCGCATTTGCAATGAGCAAATTCTCCTGCGATTGCGCAGGAGAATTTGCTCCAGAAATTTGTCAGAACACCGGCTCCTAGCTTCTGAGTTAACTGTATCTAATCACATATGGTTTTATGGCACATTCAGATGTTGTATTGCTCTCCAGGTGTAAAAAATGCAGACCTAAGGATCAATTAGTAGTGATATCTTCAGGAATGGTATTTCAAAGGAGGAGAAGTGCTTCATAATATGGTAATGAACTAAACTGTAAATCGACAGGTATAGATAAAAGGGTCTACAGAATATAGTCGATTTTGGCACAAAATCTACAATTTCTGCCAATTTCAGGACATTTTTTGGCCATATTTGGTTTGGGGAAATCCGGCCAGGGATTCTACTCAGTATGGGCCAGAACTGACCCGAAATCGGCTAAAATAAAATGTCCACATAAATTAACATAAGACCCTGTGGACAGCAGACCCCACACAAATTTGGCCTCCTGGAAACATAGAAACATAGAATGTGTCGGCAGATAAGAACCATTCGGTCCATCTAGTCTGCCCAATTTTTTTTTGAGTACTTTTATTAGTCCCCCGTTCCCGGTCTTATAGCTAGGATAGCCTTGTGTCTATCCCATGCATGCTTAAAATCCTTGACTGTGTTTACCTCTACCACTTCTGCTGGAAGGCTATTCCATACATCCACTACCCTCTCAGTAAAGTAATACTTCCTGATATTACTTTTAAATCGTTGCCCCTCTAATTTAAGACTATGTCCTCTAGTTGTGGTAGTTTTTCTTCTTTTAAATATACTCTCTTCCTTTACTGTGTTGATTCCCTTTATGTATTTAAATGTTTCTATCATATCCCCCCTGTTACGTCTTTCCTCCAAGCTATACATGTTAAGATACTTTAACCTTTCCTAGTAAGTTTTATCCTTCAACCTATGAACCAGTTTAGTAGCCCTTATCTGAACTTTCTCCAAAGTATCAATATCCTTCTGGAGATACGGTCTCCAGTACTGCGTACAATACTCCAAGTGAGGTCTCACCAGTGCTCTGTACAATGGCATGAGCACTTCCCTCTTCCTACTGCTCATACCTCTACCTATGCAACCAAGCATTCTGCTAGCATTTCCTGCTGCTCTATTGCATTGCCTACCTACCTTCAAGTCCTCTGAAATTATTACTCCTAAATCCCTTTCCTCAGATGTTGAGGTTAGGACTGTACCAAATAGTCTATATTCTTCTTTTGGGTTTTTACGCCCAAGGTGCATAATCTTGCACTTGTCCACATTAAATGTCAGTTGCCACTGCTCTGACCATTTTTCTAGTTTAGCTAAATCATTTGCCATTTGGCTTATCCCTCCATGAATATCTACCCTGCTGCAAATCTTTGTATCATCAGCAAAAAGACATACTTTGCCAACAAGACCTTCTGCAATATCGCTAATAAAAATATTAAAGAGAATGGGTCCAAGTACAGATCCCTGAGGTACCCCACTAGTAACAAGACCTTGCATCGAATAGACCCCATTGACTACAACCCTCTGTTGCCTGTCACTCAGCCATTGTCTAATCCATTCAACCATATTGAAATCCAAACTCAAAGATTTCAGTTTATTAATAAGCCTTCTATGTGCGACAGTGTCAAAAGTCTTACTGAAATCTAGGTAAGCAATGTCTACTGCACCACCCTGATCTATTATTTTAGTCACCCAATCAAAAAAATCAATACGATTAGTTTGGCATGATCTCCCTGAAGTAAACCCATGCTGTCTCTGATCTTGAAATCCAAGCGACTTTAGATGTTCAACAATCCTATTCTTTAACAAGGTTTCCATTATTTTCCCCACTACTGACTGGGCATCTGATTGGCACAATATTACTGGGTATCTGACTGGCACTATATTACTGGGTATCTGAATGGCACTATATTACTGGGCATCTGATTGGCACAATATTACTGGGTATCTGAATGGCACTATATTACTGGGCATCTGATTGGCACAATATTACTGGGTATCTGACTGGCACTATATTACTGGGTATCTGATTGGCACAATATTACTGGGTATCTGATTGGCACAATATTACTGGGTATCTGATTGGCACTATATTACTGGGTATCTGATTGGCACAATATTACTGGGCATCTGATTGGCACAATATTACTGGGTATCTGAATGGCACTATATTACTGGGCATCTGATTGGCACAATATTACTGGGTATCTGACTGGCACTATATTACTGGGTATCTGATTGGCACAATATTACTGGGTATCTGATTGGCACCATATTACTGGGTATCTGATTGGCACCATATTACTGGGTATCTGAATGGCACTATATTACTGGGTATCTGATTGGCACAATATTACTGGGCATCTGATTGGCACTATATTACTTGGCATCTGATTGGCACTATATTACTGGGCATCTGATTGGCACTATATTACTGGGTATCTGATTGGCACTATATTACTTGGCATCTGATTGGCACTATATTACTGGGCATCTGATTGGCACTATATTACTGGGTATCTGATTGGCACTATATTACTTGGCATCTGATTGGCACTATATTACTGGGCATCTGACTGGCACTATATTACTGGGCATCTGGCTGGCACAATAATACTGGGCATCTGACTGGCACAATAATACTGGGCATCTGACTGGCACTATATTACTGGGCATCTGGCTGGCACAATAATACTGGGCATCTGACTGGCACAATAATACTGGGCATCTGACTGGCACTATATTACTGGGCATCTGGCTGGCACAATAATACTGGGCATCTGGCTGGCATAATATTACTGGCATCTGGCTGGCACTATATTACTGGGCTCTGACTGGCACAATATTACAGGCATCTGACTGGCATAATATTACAGGCATCTGACTGGCACAATATTACAGGCCTCTGACTGGCACAATATTCCTGGCCTCTGACTGGCACACTATTACAAGCATCTGACTGGCATAATATTACAGGCATCTGACTGGCATAATATTACAGGCATCTGACTGGCACAATATTACAGGCATCTGACTGGCACAATATTCCTGGCCTCTGACTGCACACTATTACAGGCATCTGACTGGCATAATATTACAGGCATCTGACAGGCACCATATTCCTGGGCTCTGACAGGCACAATATTCCTGGGCTCTGACAGGCACAATATTCCTGGTATCTGACTGGCACAATATTATTGGTATCTGACTGGCACAATATTACTGGTATCTGACTGGCACATTATTACTGGGCTCTGACTGGCACAATATTGCAGGCATCTGACTGGCACAATATTACTAGGCTCTGACTGGCACAATATTACTGGGCTCTGACTGGCACAATATTACTGGCATCCGAAAGTTACAATATTACTGGCATCTGAATGGCACAACAATTATGGCATATGTGTGTGTGTGTGTGGGGGGGGGGGGGGGGGGTAACATTAGAGGTACAGGATTGAGGAAGTTGGCTCCATCTAGCCCAGTCTTGGATCATCTCCAGGGTATGGTTCCATTTTGATGTTTAGTTTTTGTTCTTGATATTGTTTGTCGTTTACGATGGTTGTGAGACGACATATAATAGCATGGCCCATGCTAGGTTACTACATGTGTATATTTGTATTCATAGACCTGCTGAAAATGTGGAGAATGTGTGTAATGCATGTTCGCACTCAATAAAGTGTTGGAAAATAAACTTGTATTTAGATGCATTTTACTTTAATTACATAAGTATTTTCATAACAAACAATACATGTGCTTGGGGGGTAAGGGTTTCTTTAACTAATCTAGTAGAAGAGACTCGAGTGCTAAAATCCACGGGTTAGGGGGCGCAAATTACTTGCCTTGCCCCGGGTGCTGACAACCCACGCTACGCCACTGCTGTAACATGAATAAAAAAGCACAAAAACATAAAAACATGGGCTATTTCTGAACTCAGGACATATATTAGAAACTTTTTAGCAGTGTTTTTTTGTTGTCTCTTGTACATGAGTATACGATTTTTCAAATAAAAGTCATAAAAAAATTATTTTTTCAATTTTTTTGCCATATTTTATTATTTTTTTTACATCAAATTATATGCTATTATCAAAATAATGGTATCAAAAGAAAGCCCTTCTTATAACGATAAAAACGATATATAGTTTGTGCGGGTACACTAAATGAGACAGAAATAAATTACAGCAAAACACAAACACCTCAGAAATGTTAAAACAGCCCATGTCACCAAGCGTCGGACAAGCCAAAAAAGTCATGTCACTAAGGTGTTAATATTGCAACACATTGTCTGATGACATCACTAGAAAGACAGGGAATGCCATTCATTTGAGAAAAAAGGAAATTACTTTTACTCAGCTAGTGTGGGCAGTGATGGTTTCTTGCAAACTACTGTAATTTCACCTAACTGTAAGTATTTTATATTTTAAGCAATGCAAAACATGCATTTTATAGTACTTTGAAAACACATTCATATGCATTAATATTTAATGGGAGTCTGGGTAATTTGGTACCTTTATCCAAGAGAACTTATAGGGGAGAACATGATATACGGAACTGAACATCCTCAGATCTTACAGGTGTGTGTGTATATATATATATATATATATATATATATATATTGGCTGAGCTTAGGGTTGCTTCCTGAGACATTTTGTTATCGGCCAAATATAACTTTTGTATGCTGACTAATCAAGTAGTGGATGCCACAGAACCACGTTGATTAGTTAACTCATCTCCAGCTGATCACACATGACTTCTACACACTGCAAGGCAGCATGTAAAATGTGCAGGGATTGGCAAAGTATCTGTGGTAAGGTCTATAAAAGTCCATAGAATACCATTAAATTGTCTGTCACAGACCCAGTAAATGCCCACTATGAACAATGTTGGTGTGTATCCCTTTATATGTGGCTGGTAAAAATCCTTTGCATAGCTAGTTAAGGTTCCCTCAGTGTTGTTCCCGACACTCGGTAAGTAGGTAGGACTGCCACAGGGTGAGGAGCGACTCAGTCCCAGGCAAGTATATTTCTGCATATACAATAATGATATACAAGGTTTATGCATTTAAAGCTCATTGACATGATACACAGAGTTTATGCATTTAAAGGACATTGGCATATTAGTGGTATTTCATATAATTTTGCACATTGACAACGTGCGGTTTTAATTATCGTGAAATAACATAATGAATGTGAGCAGGTTTTGGTGGGCATGGTATTAGTGACTAAACATTTTACTCATAGTTTTGGTCAACTGCATGTTTTCAGTGACTAAAACTAAACAAAGACTAAATGAAAACTAAGTTAATGGGACTAAACCTATAACTTAAAGCCATTGCAATTTTCCACTACTGACAAAAATGTGACTAACATGTTAAGTTACTGCATTTACCTATTTGGACTTTTGGTTCCCCATATGCCACAGCCCAGCCCCCTGACTCTATCGGCAGCTGTATAGGCTGAGATACAGTCTCCCTGCGCCTGTCTGCTACCTGGAACAATGCCCTGCACACCACAGATATTCCTCCATCTGATTCGCCCGGGACTGTCATGTGAGTGTTTCCCTTCCCATCTCCCTAGCAAGTTAACTTAACATTATGTAACAACCTTCTAAGACTGCTTGAGATTTAGCCAACTAAATCTACACTAAAACAATTCAGATGATTAAAATACGACTAAATATGACTAAAACAAAATCAATATTAGCAGTCAAAATTAACACTGGTTTACAAAGTGGGTAAGAACAAAAACATTCTACCGCAATCTTTGGAAGATTCTTGGTAAAATTACTCCATTAAGTGTTGTAGTTTTGTAAAAAATGGAAAAAGTGTTTTATTTTTACATTTCCACCATTTTTCATATAATAAATTATATAATATGATCAAAATAATGGTATCTAAAGAAAGTCCTTTTAACCCCTTCCCGACGTTAGGACGTACTATGCCGTCCTGACTTTAAGTGCCTTAAAGTCGTTAGGACGGCATAGTACGTCCTGTACTAAACAGCTCATCGCGGCTCCCCCCGATGAGCTGTTTTCGGATCCCGCTGCAGGCACTTACAGCGGGATCCCACCTGTCAGATGAGGCCACTTTGAGTGGCCTCAGTCTGACAGGGAAAATGTAGCCGGTGCTCAAAGCGAGCACCGGCTACATTTTGCTAAATCGCGCTGTGCCCGAACTTCCGAGCCGCCTCCGTGACTTCACACGTGACGTCCGGAGGTCTCGCGATTTTTTGGCAAGGACCCACAGGGTCTATTAAGACCCTGATCGGGTCTCTGCCAGAGTGTTCCTTGTGATCGGTGGCCAGGAACAAATCGCGACGTTTTGGTGCTTTCGTCGTTTGGGACGCAAGCACCATGCGTCACGAAGGGGTTAATCCTGTAAAATTATATATATATAATTTGTGTGTGTACAGTAAATTGGAAAGAAGAAAATTACAGCTAAACACAAACACCACAGAAATGTTAAAATGGCAATCATCAAGAACGACAAACATTTTTCAAAACGTCCAGTCATGAATGTGTTAAAAGATAGGAGATTCAGAAGACAAACAAGAAGTGACACAACAGGGTGTGAGGACACTGCTTGCAACCTTGCTGTAAACTGTAGTTCTCTTGCAAGGCAGCATTTTAAGAATTCTGTTACAGGTTGAGCATCCAAAATGCTTGGGACCAGAAGTATTTTGGATAATGGATCATTTTCACCAATAACATATTCAGCACTCAGCAAATATAGTAGTATTAATGTAAATACTGTATAGAGTAAGTAAATCACTTTTACTGTCATGTTGCTGTGATGGCATCGTTGGGAACTTGCCATTGGTGCGTCAGGCCTGCACACGTGCCACTGTATTAAATGTGAAATTTGCAACTTTTGGGTTAATTCCTCCCCCCAAAAATTGGGATAACGGATCATTTTGGATAAGGGATACTCAACCTGTAATACAATTGGCAATAATGGAGAAGTATTGCCCTTGGCATCTGAAGGCAATGCCTGCTTCTAAGGAAACTTTTTACAATGAAAAATGTGGTAAATTATAATATTAGACCTTGTAATCTGTTGATTTCTATTTAGATAACCAAATGGGTACTACCTACTAATTCTGCAGGGTTCATTTATTTTTTATAAGCATCCCCGTTAAGCAAAGTGGCCCCTTACTCAGTATTGTGATCACCAGCCTCGTAAAGGGACATTTCCACCTATGTTCTGTATGATGTACAGGTTTCAAATATGTGAAATGCGCTTATTTTGACTTTAAAACAAATTACAGATTGCCTGTTTTTTTTTTTCTTTTTATTTGAAAAATATAAAACAAATATTAAAAATAGAACAAACAAACATAACATACATAGGTAACATACATTGGTATACAGTGTGTATATCAAAAGGGGAGCATGTGCAAAGACAAACACCTTTCATTATATTTCTAAGTGTCTTGTAATGATGGTACCTTTGTGACACAGTTGAAAGGTAATTGAGTGCTGGGGAGTCACAAAGTTTACAGATTATTTCACAATCCTCTCCAAATTTTCCAAATCTGTATTTTTGAACTCCTAAAATAGCAGCCCAAAAGTTTGGAACTGGTGCAACTAATGCAAACTCCTGACAATGGCGCACACAATTTCTGTGTACACTATGTTTATACATCATCCAGCACAAGTACAGATAGATTAATTACTAATACAATGAAACTAGACTAGTTCACCTATGCTAAAGCAGGGAATACCCTTGCAGATATACCAGAAAATTGCTCAGTAAACCTGGTTAAAACAAGGAATTCAGGAAAAGTAAAGTGACGGAGGTGGGGAAAGTATAAATGTACACTTCACCAGTCATAGCTAACCTTACGATGTCCTTCCGTTGTAGACTACACTTCCCTTAATGCTCAGTAATGCATGTAATCCACAACAAGAGGAGTGCAGAAGTTAAGACATCACTACATTAGGCTGTAGCCTCACTGAAACGAAGCTACATAGACAGCTTCCTGCTTGTACATTGTGCAGTGCCTGGGAACGTTAGCTCTACACACAAAAAAAGGAAGAACTAGAGCAAATGCAATTGCGGATGTGGGTTAAACTCTCCCAGCTCCCCTGCATCTGCTCTGCACAAGGCCAACTGATCAGCTATGAACCCGGAGGAGCAGACTGTCACATGGCTCATCTCTCTGGGGGTGCTAAACTCACCCAAGAAAACCATCTGTGATCCAGAGGACTTTTTGAAATGCTCCCTCAAGGATGGGGTAGTACTGTGCAAACTGATGAATCGATTGCTCCCGGGTTGTGTGGACAAGGTAACGCAATGGGTTAAGGGCTCGCTTTATACAGTCTTGTAGTATTCATGTCTGCTAAGGGATTTAGCATTGTGTATATTTTGGATCACAGGATAGGGAAACGCCCTGATCGGTCATTATTGATAAAAGATTACATTAATGATTCTTCCAATGCAGGGGCTCTGGCGCAGTCAAACCTCCAAGTGGGTTTTATAACTACACTAGTGAGAGCTTGACTATAAGCACTCTATGGGTTGTCAACTACATTTCCCATGAGGCTCAGCCAGCCTTTTGCTACTGCAAGCCTCATGGTTAAACAGCTGACATTATGGTCTGGCTTCGTAATCTCTGACTTAAATTAGGTACTTTTGGTAATATAATTCCTTTTGTTAGATTTTTTTTTTACCTTGTTAACCCTTTGAGTGCTGCCAGGAGGGTCTGCAGAGTGGTAGGCCGCAATGAAAGATAAAGAGTTAACTGTTAAGTAGCCGCAAGTTACAACTTGTCAAGTTTCAGTTTTTGCATATTTCACATACGTCACGTGGGCGATACTATTTTTGTTGTTGACTATACAAATGCCACTTTTGCTTGCCAAACTTTTTGACTGTTCGAATACCCTTATGTATATGAAAGAATAAGAAACTATACAGAATAACACAGTGTTTAGTTAACAAATGTTAAAATATGCTGCTCAGAACCTTCCGTTTCCATTAAATCACATCTAAATAACCAGTTGCCAGTTTAGAATATATTTATTATATTTTGTGCTGACAGATGTACCCATAAACCATAAATGCTTAACCCTTTGCACTATCCACACCTCTAGTGATATTACCAATAAACAAAAAACCATTCATTGCTTCCTGAATGCAATTGCCTGATGATCTTGATTTCCCAGCTGGCACGCCTTTACAGCTGGGAGATATTATATGTATAATTTCATGGTTAAAATGATGACAATGTTGTCATAGCTCATTACTTAATTAGTAATTCAGTAATTTACCATAACTTGACAATGGCTTTACTAGTCACCTATTTTCAAGCAGGAATTGTAATACTGGAGTAAATAAACCTGCTGCATATAATATAATTCCAAATGATGACTACTACATTACTGGATCTGAAAATTGTGTCTTGTTGGTCATAAAAGATAGTTTATAATACTAGGGTAGTGATACATAGATAAACTGTACTGTTTTCCAGTAGACTTAAACAGGAAGGTTGGAGATAAAAAAAGAAAAAGAAAAAAAAAGCAGTAGTAAAGAGAATTGAATCCGGTGTTCTGACAAATTTCTGGAGCAAATTCTCCTGCGCAATCGCAGGAGAATTTGCTCATTGCGCATGCGCATAAAGTTACAGCTGATAACTCAGCTGTAACTTTGTGACCACCGCGCATGCGCCAGATGCGCAACCCACCTCCCGCCCCCCTCACACCCCCCGCACACCCCTTCTCACCAGATCATCGACCACAGCGATACACAGCGTATGCGCACGCCTATCCAGCCGTTTGGGAATGCGCGCGTCCGTTGTTGTGTTCTTAAGGTGGTAAGTAACACGGGGCGTCGGGACATAAGGGGGCAAGCATCCTGGTGAGGGCTGCCTCATCTTGAAGGGATTTGTGCAGGAGGATCACAAATCCCATCAAGATGAGGCAGCCCTCACCAGGATGCTTGCCCCCTTATGTCCCGACGCCCCGTGTTACTTACCACCTTAAGAACACAACAACGGACGCGCGCATTCCCAAACGGCTGGATAGGCGTGCGCATGCGCTGTGTATCGCTGTGGTCGATGATCTGGTGAGAAGGGGTGTGAGGGGGGCGGGAGGTGGGTTGCGCAGCTGGCGCATGCGTGGTGGTCACAAAGTTACAGCTGAGTTATCAGCTGTAACTTTATGCGCATTTGCAATGAGCAAATTCTCCTGCGATTGCGCAGGAGAATTTGCTCCAGAAATTTGTCAGAACACCGGCTCCTAGCTTCTGAGTTAACTGTATCTAATCACATATGGTTTTATGGCACATTCAGATGTTGTATTGCTCTCCAGGTGTAAAAAATGCAGACCTAAGGATCAATTAGTAGTGATATCTTCAGGAATGGTATTTCAAAGGAGGAGAAGTGCTTCATAATATGGTAATGAACTAAACTGTAAATCGACAGGTATAGATAAAAGGGTCTACAGAATATAGTCGATTTTGGCACAAAATCTACAATTTCTGCCAATTTCAGGACATTTTTTGGCCATATTTGGTTTGGGGAAATCCGGCCAGGGATTCTACTCAGTATGGGCCAGAACTGACCCGAAATCGGCTAAAATAAAATGTCCACATAAATTAACATAAGACCCTGTGGACAGCAGACCCCACACAAATTTGGCCTCCTGGAAACATAGAAACATAGAATGTGTCGGCAGATAAGAACCATTCGGTCCATCTAGTCTGCCCAATTTTTTTTTGAGTACTTTTATTAGTCCCCCGTTCCCGGTCTTATAGCTAGGATAGCCTTGTGTCTATCCCATGCATGCTTAAAATCCTTGACTGTGTTTACCTCTACCACTTCTGCTGGAAGGCTATTCCATACATCCACTACCCTCTCAGTAAAGTAATACTTCCTGATATTACTTTTAAATCGTTGCCCCTCTAATTTAAGACTATGTCCTCTAGTTGTGGTAGTTTTTCTTCTTTTAAATATACTCTCTTCCTTTACTGTGTTGATTCCCTTTATGTATTTAAATGTTTCTATCATATCCCCCCTGTTACGTCTTTCCTCCAAGCTATACATGTTAAGATACTTTAACCTTTCCTAGTAAGTTTTATCCTTCAACCTATGAACCAGTTTAGTAGCCCTTATCTGAACTTTCTCCAAAGTATCAATATCCTTCTGGAGATACGGTCTCCAGTACTGCGTACAATACTCCAAGTGAGGTCTCACCAGTGCTCTGTACAATGGCATGAGCACTTCCCTCTTCCTACTGCTCATACCTCTACCTATGCAACCAAGCATTCTGCTAGCATTTCCTGCTGCTCTATTGCATTGCCTACCTACCTTCAAGTCCTCTGAAATTATTACTCCTAAATCCCTTTCCTCAGATGTTGAGGTTAGGACTGTACCAAATAGTCTATATTCTTCTTTTGGGTTTTTACGCCCAAGGTGCATAATCTTGCACTTGTCCACATTAAATGTCAGTTGCCACTGCTCTGACCATTTTTCTAGTTTAGCTAAATCATTTGCCATTTGGCTTATCCCTCCATGAATATCTACCCTGCTGCAAATCTTTGTATCATCAGCAAAAAGACATACTTTGCCAACAAGACCTTCTGCAATATCGCTAATAAAAATATTAAAGAGAATGGGTCCAAGTACAGATCCCTGAGGTACCCCACTAGTAACAAGACCTTGCATCGAATAGACCCCATTGACTACAACCCTCTGTTGCCTGTCACTCAGCCATTGTCTAATCCATTCAACCATATTGAAATCCAAACTCAAAGATTTCAGTTTATTAATAAGCCTTCTATGTGCGACAGTGTCAAAAGTCTTACTGAAATCTAGGTAAGCAATGTCTACTGCACCACCCTGATCTATTATTTTAGTCACCCAATCAAAAAAATCAATACGATTAGTTTGGCATGATCTCCCTGAAGTAAACCCATGCTGTCTCTGATCTTGAAATCCAAGCGACTTTAGATGTTCAACAATCCTATTCTTTAACAAGGTTTCCATTATTTTCCCCACTACTGAAGTAAGACTTACTGGTCTATAGTTGCCCGCCTCCTCCCTACTACCTTTCTTGTGAATGGGCACAACATTAGCTAATTTCCAATCTTCTGGAACTACTCCCGTTAACAATGATTGGTTAAATAAATCTGTTAACGGTTTTGCTAGTACACCACTAAGTTCTTTTAATAACTTTGGATGTATCCCATCAGGTCCCATCGACTTATTTGTCTTTACTTTAGACAGCTGAAGTAAAACCTCTTCCTCTGTAAACTTACATGCATCAAAAGACTCATTAGTCTTTTTCCCTAAATGAGGTCCCTTATCCTCATTTTCATTTGTGAAAACTGAACAAAAATATTCATTAAGGCAGTCTGCTAAGCCTTTATCCTCTTCTACATAGCATCCTTCTTTTGTTTTTAATCTAACTAATCCTTGTTTTACTTTCCTTTTCTCATTTATGTATCTAAAAAATGTTTTATCCCCCTTTTTCACTGACTGGGCTATAGTGTCTTCTGTGTGTGCTTTGGAAGCTCTTATAGCTTGCTTTGCCTCTTTCTGCCTACTCTTATAGATCTTTCTATCTTCCTCACTGAGTATTTTTATAATTACTCAATGCTAGCTTTTTATTTTTTACTATGTTAGCCACCTCTGCAGAGTTCCACAGTGGTTTCTTACATTTTTTGCTCTTACTGACAAGCCTTATGCAATTTTCTGTTGCCTTCAGTAGTGCAACTTTTAGATAATCCCATTTCTCCTGGACTCCATTTAAATTGCTCCAGTCTCATAATGACTCCTTTACACCTAATCTAATTTTAGAAAAGTCTGTTTTTCTAAAATCTAAAACTTTTGTTTTATGGTAGACTGCCATGCTGGTCCCATATATATATATATAAATGTTACCCCCTGGAGCCAGCGGACTGGAACTATGGCCCCATATAAAAGATTTTTCCTACTGGGGCCAGTGGGCTGCCCTGCTGGCCCCACAATCAAAATGTAGCCCCAAATAAATAAAAAATGTCCCACAGGGGCCAGCAGTCTCCACCATTGGTTCTATCGATAAACAAAATGGCTCCCAGATGCCAGTGGGTTTCCCCACTTGCCAGCACAATGACCCTGTCACCTAATGTAATAAACTAAATGCCCCCCCTTTGCACCTTATGAAATGAAAATAAAGGTCCCTGTGGGGACACAGCTGTCCAAGGGTCCGTGACCCCGTAAATAAAATAAATTAAATTCCCTACCTCACCCAGGTAGGGGGGGAATGATTATTAAATATCCATGGCACTTGTACAAACAGTACCGTGTGAAGGAAAATCTACCTGTGTAGACAGTCCAGCAAAGATCTGTATGCCCTTGAGTCCTCATCTTTGGCCCATGGAAAAGGGGCCATTCAAAAATAAAAATGAATCCACTTATTTCTGGAAGAAAAAACTGTGCAAGCAAAAAAAAAAAAAATGTTGCATCTCTATCTCAATAGAGGACAGGTGCAGAATGAAAGCCACGGATTTCATTTCAAATAAAGAAGGCATTTGACCCACTTTTTTTTTCTATTTTGTATTTTATTTTGAGGGGGCCTTGGATCACCCAAATGGTCTGAAAATTGGAGCTCTAAGTTTCAGACCATTTGGGTGATCCATGGTCCCACCAAAATATATATTTTAATTTTATTTTTTAATTTTTTAAATGGATCTACCTGAGTATAACCTATAATATGGAATATAGTAATTGCTTCACACAGAGGGTTGTAGATGCATAGGACAGCATTTGAACAGGCATGGTGGAGGTGGATACAGTGAAAGCCATTAAGCATCCATGAGCTAGTTTTATACCTATCTTTAAACAACAATAAGGTTTCACATCAAACAGAAGTAGATGGAGCCACTAGCTTTTTATTGAAGGCTAACCATAGTTAAATTCCTGTGAAAATGCAGAAAAACTTTTACCTCTAGACCCCTCCTTCATGGTCCTCCCACTATGGAGACTGTTCACTAAAATTGTACTGCAAAAATCAGGCATCCTCTATAATAAAGTAGAAGTGTCTCTGCGTCCAGTCCCTGTGTCCGTGGGATTGCGCTACTGCGCATGTGCCCCACGGACAGCCATTGGGACTTGGAGCGCAGGGACTTCGGGCAGAACACCTGTTCTGAGCAAATTCTCCTGCGCAATCGCAGGAGAATTTACTCATTGCCCCCCTTCACACCACGCTAAGGTGGTAAGTAACACGGGGGGGGGGGGGGGACATAGGGGCAAGCACCCTGGCGAGGGGGGAGCCTTCAGGGCTGCCTCATCTTGATGGGAGTTGCTGCATCAATAATACAGGACGAGGATCACAATTCCCATCAAGATGAGGCAGCCCTCAAGGCTCCCCCCCTCACCAGGGTGCTTGCCCCTATGTTGCCCCCTTATGTCCCCCCCCCCCCGTCCACATATGTCCTAGCGCCCGTTAATTTAACGGGTTTAATGTCTAGTTAATAAATAAGTTGGAAAGATGAGAAAGTTGAGAATTTTTTTCAAAATCCTCTATTAATGCCTGATGTTTGCAGTTCACTTGTCAGTTTCACTGAATAGCCCCTTACATATAGTGAAATTACCAGTGTGGCACAAGAGCTGACGTCTAGAAGTTATTGTCCCAACATTAACAACCAATGAGCAACTATACATGTTAACGACAGGAGATGGGGAGAGAATTATTTCTGCATAGTGCTCTTTGAGGGTGAAAAAAAACACTTCAGCACCAAATGGGAGATATACCAATGTTTTTTTTTTTTTTTAACTCCTTCGTGACGCTAAGACGTTCTATCCCGTCCTGATTTTAGTGTACCTAAAAGACGTTAGGATGGCAGAGAATGTCCTAACGTTAAACAGATCATTGCGGCTCCCCGTGATGAGCTGTGCTTGGATCTTGCAGCGGGATCCCACCTGTCAGATGAGGTCACTTTGATGAGACCACCAACTACATTTCATTAAATCACGCCGTGCACGACCTCCCGGGTTTGGGCACACCTCCGTGACGTCACACGTGACATCTGGAGGTATCGCAATCTTTTGGCAGGGACCCTGATCCGGTCTCTGCCATAGTCTTCCTGGCTACCGATCACCTTGTCACGCTTTGGTGCTTGCGTTGTCTGGGACGTAAGCACCATACATCATGAAGGGGTTAAAGTATGTTGTTCATTCTAAATCAAACTAGAACAGGGGGCGTGAGCGATGATGTAGCACGTCTCACAGTACGTGCTGTGCTCGCGGGTAATGCTGGCGTGGACTGAGCATCATCTGTGACCTCTGGAGGGATTCGCATTGGGCTTGGAGATCTCGACTTCTGAAGCGGAGCGGTAACATCAGAGAACCCGGGAGAGCAGAGACGCACCCAGAACAGGGCACCTTGGAAGGAAAGCTGGGCAGCGAGAAGAGAAAGTTAGAGTGAGGACTCCAAGCGCAATGTGGAGATACAAGAGAGGGAAGAGACCTCAACGGAGGGACTGTGCTTCTCAGTGGGGACACATGAGCGCGGTGTATAGCCGTTGGATATGTTTGTTAAAGTGACTCCCTGAATATTTCTAATGTATCTAAAGCACTAAAGAGACAATTGTAAATAAGGTGTTTGGTGACATATACTTTACAAAGGCAGTAAATGGGACTATAAAAAAAAAAGCTACTCCTCCAGATTAGAGGAACTGAAAAGGCTGGTCTGAAAATAAGGGCTAGTGTTGAGTATTATTTGTTTGAAAGCCGCCAAGCATAAACTAGTTGGCCTCAGTGGGGGCATGTGAGTACGGTCTACAGCTGTTAAATACGTGTGCTAAGGTGAATCCCTAAATGCCTCCAAAGTACTAAAGAGTCAAATGTAAATAACAAGTGTGATGACATTTATGGAATCTCACAAAGACAATAAACAGAATGATAAAGGAAGGACTTACTCCTCCAGACTAAAGGAATTGAAAATGCTGGTCCAACAATTTTCTGCTTGGAAGCCACCCAGCATAAACTAGTGCTTGCAAAGGTGCCCCGGCAAAAGGAGAAGCAACCTTTCTGGAATATAATAATGGCCCATAAGTGGTATCTAGAGATTGGGGGCACATCTGGCAATATCTCAAATTAAGAGGGAAACCCTTAGTACCACGGTAAAACATCAAACTACTACAAAGCTACAGAGCACGTAAAGATGAGACCCCTGTCAAGTAAAACCACAGGAAGGGTAAAGGAGCAAGATCAAGACAAACCCTGCCCTTGCAATATATATTATATTGGAAAAAAGCGGAAGATTAAAGCATTAAAGAAAAGCACAGAGAACAAGGGTTTAACAAAGAGGGAGAGGGAGAAAGAGGGGAAAAAAACAGGAGAAAACGCTTATCCACCTTCTTCTCCCCTCAAACTGAAAAAATGGCAATAAGTAAGACACAAATCGATACTACGCCAGTCACTAAACACATATTCCTCTTGGCCAGAAGCGCAGGGAGTCACCCCAAAATTTCAGAAAATGAAGGAGGAAATGGTGAAAAATGCACAAGAAATTAAGAAAGAAATGAAACAAGATCTAGAACACTGGGCGAGAGAAACGAAAGACTCTGGAAGATTCGATGGAAAACACTGCACTACAGGTCAATTTACAAAATTACAGGTTCAATGCAGTGAAGCCGAAAATACATCATATGGAAATTAAATTGGAAGATCCAGAGGACCGGTCCAGGAGGTGCAACTTGAGGATCAGGGCAATCACAGAAAAAGTCACCCAAGTAAAATTGGAGAAATACCTACAAGTTCTTTTCTTATTTCTAGGGTTTCCAACCTGGACAGGACTCAAACTCATTGGAGAGATTCCATAAGACAACGAAGGGAAGAAATGTTCCGGAACAGCATCCAAGAGATGTACTCCTATGCTGTCACTCATACCAGTTTAAATCTCAAGTTTTGAAAGCATTCTTGGAAAAGGATAAGATGGGGTCCGAATATGAGCAATTGAGAATATATCCAGACTTGTCCTTCCAAACGAGAGAAATGAGAAGGACTTTTTCACCCTACACACTGGAATTCACTGGAATAGTCACTGACCCGTCAATCACTCTGATTTGAGGCAAGTCTAAAAGGGGCTGTCTTAGTCTGCAATAGCTATTGTGGATTGTGATTACCAAATAGGCTAATTTTGGGGGGAGAGATGGGGAAAGTTGATATGGTTGCCTTAACAGTTAGGCAGACAAGGATCAACCAGGACAAGGATTCCAGACCATTTGCTCTGAAAAAAGCCTTTTCTTATACTCAAGCAAAAAATAGTGTACACTCGGCAGCTCTTGGATACAGAAAATTCATTCACAACTTTGAATTTGGTTTAATTTTCACTTTAAGGGACTTTGTCACCTAAAAATTCTTGTACTGTGAATGCAGAGAATAAAAAAAAGTATCTGTACATTGTGTTAATTTTTGCAATTGCTTGCAATTCTGTTAAGTCTCTGTGGTGTTTCCCGTGTGTGATCTCAACTTTTGGCTTGATATGAAATGACACATTTCCCATTGAAACAAATTAATTTGCATATCAAGCCACAGGTGATGTCATAAACAACCACAGACAAATTTAAAACATTTGCATGCAATTCTGCTTACACACTATATAGATTTATTTTTATTCTATACATTAAAAGCATACACAAAGCTGCTAATAAGATTCTAATGTAGAAGCTCAAATGAAAACAATTATTGGTCCTAGTATGAGGATTAACTGACATGTACTTTTCTCTTAACTAGGTCACCTCTGTTGATCCCGTGTAAAAATGAGGGTTCTCTCTGCCTGGTTAGAGAGAAACCCCTGGTGAAAGCAGACCCCAAAACAGATGGGTCAGGGCATGCCAGCCTCCAGACCGACTCGGAGTCAAAAGTACACCCACGTGTCTATAAAAATACATGTTGTGTTTACTTGGGAGGAGGACATGTTTTTTTTAAACTTTGCTAAGTCCTATAAGGCAGTGATGCCATCTGACCATGGGTGCAATCATTTTGGTAAACAAGTGATGAATCACTGTTGAAATATTTGCAATAGGTAGTTATATGTTGGCATTTTGTCCATAGTCCTTATCTCTCAGCCAACATTACAAATCTAGACCTGCACTTGGGGGTGAGTTATCATACATATCAAACCTTGTAATTGGTATTGATCCCAATGGGTAAAAATGTTATCTACAAATCTTGGATAGACAGGTATGCACAGGAGCACCAGAGCATATACTCAATTGCGCAAACTGCTATCACTCACCACCCTCCCACTACTTACAGCTGCACTAGAAGCTATTCTCCCCTCCTTTCCATCCGTGCCCTGTCCAGATGAAGCAGCAACTTCTTACAACTGCATTCTTACCTCAGCCGTTGACAATACTTACCCTTGTCAGACATATTATACCAACACCAAGCTAGGAAATCACACTTCAAAGATAAATTCATAATGTGCTCCTTAAACTCTGCTCTTTCTCAGTCCAAGCCTTTTTAACACTAATCTCAACTCTCTCATAAAACCCCAAACACATCTTCTCAACATTTAATATTTGCCTTGCTACTCTGCTCTGCTCCCCTCTTATGACCCAAGACCAGTGGCCTAACAATAGATGTTGCAGGAGACAAACAAATGTCCCCGTCCATACACACGGCGCGGGTCACATATCCCCGCCCTGTCCTTTTGGTGGATGAGGATCTGCTCAGCTCCTTCTTTTTCTCCTAAGCATTTTGTGGAGCAGGCGCCGGGCAGATTCTGCTCACTGAACAAAAAAAGCTCCAGCATGCAACATGTAACGGGGGGGGGGGGGGGGGGGGGGTGAATGGTTTTACTAAGCACCTGGCTGTGTCATACTTAGTGGGCAAACTGTATGAGACATATTTAATGGATAAACTGTATTTGACATATTTTAATGGACAAAGTGTCTAGCATATATTAGTGGGCACCTGACTGTGGTATAGTTTAATGCGCAAAGTGGCACTTTGGCATGTGGCAAGGAAATGAAAACAAGAAATGCATTTTGTAAATAGCATATTTGACCAAATTATAAGACGACCCCCCCAAACTTTGGATATTCCTTTAGGAAAAAAATTAAAAGCCTGAATATAAAACTACCCTATAGGAAAAAAGTTTAACTTGTATTTATTCACATGTAAACTGCTTTTTCATATTTAATAAAAATGATGATAGAAAAAAATGCATTGCTTGTGTTTGTTTCCTTTTATTTGCCCATCTCCCCCCCCCCCCCCCAATTTAGCCAATGCATCGTCCCCACAGCCATTTGCCCACCAGACTTAGCCACTGCTTCCCCTACCCCCCAGACTTAACCAGTGCTGCCTCCCCCTCCCTCCCCCAGACTTGCCCAATGCTGCCTCTCTCCCCTCCCTCCCCCAAACTTACCCAATGCTGCCTCCCCCTCCCTCCCCATTTACTTGCCCAATGCTGCCTCTCACCCTTCCCTCCCCAAGACTTGCCCAATACTGCCTTTCCCCCTCCCTCCTCCAAGATTACCCAATGCTGCCTCCCCCTCCCTCCCCCAGACTTGGCCAATGCTGTGTGTCTCCCCTCCTTCCCCCAGACCTGCCAAATGCTCCCTCTCCCCCTCCCTCCCTCAGACCTGCCAAATGCTGCCTCTCCCCCAGACTTGCCCAATGCTGCCACTCCATCCTCCCTCCCTCTCTCCCTCCCTCACCCAATGCTGCCTCTCCCTCCTTCACCCAATGCTGGCTCTCCCCCCTCCCTCACCCAATGCTGCCCCTCCCCACCTACCTCCCTCAGAGTCCAGGGCCAATGTCCCTGGATGCTAGTGGGGGCAGCCGGTGAATGTCTGCACATCCTCAGCTTCTGTCTTCTATGACGGACATGTCGTATTTACATGCGAGCACAGAAACCCACCGGTTCTGTCTGTCACTCAAGTATGTAACTTTAGGAGCCAGACACAAGTTGAGTATCCTGCCAAAAACAAAAAATGGAACACTAATTTGGAGAATCCAAAGCTTTACAAATTGGGCACTTGGATAAAGTTACCATATTCAAGCTTATTCAAAATACAAATAATCTTCTTGGTATCTTTTCATCAGTAATGATTCTTGGTTTGGGACTGGGGGGTTGGTGTTTATTTAAAAAACAAGATTTGCGCCCTTTCCATAACTAAGTTAGGTGCCTATTAAGTTTTGTGGTTTTTACTTGAGAATTGTGGGAGCATGCATGTGCACATGCATCAAATGAAAAAAATGCAGAAGAGAACGGCACTCACGGTAGCAGGGAAGTGAAAAAATGGTATTTAATCCAGTAGTGCAATCACAGCAAAAGGTGGGGAAAATAACACAAACTATGTAAAATCATGACGCGTTTCGCGCTTAAAGCGCTTAATCATACGCATATGATTAAGCGCTTTAAGTGTGAAACGCGTCATGCTTATGCATAGTTTGTGTTATTTTTCCCACATTTTGCTGTGATTACACTACTGGATTAAATACCATTTTTTCACTTGCCTGTTTCCGTGAGTGCCGTTCTCTTCTGCATTTTTTTCTTTTTTTGTATCTTCCAATTTGGTGTTGGCTATGCCGGCAGAGGCACCCGGAGAGAGTACAAGGGGATGGGATTGTTCTACCTCAATTCGGACTGACCAGCTATACGAGAGCCTGCATTTCTTCTTACGATGTGCACATGCATCCAAATGTACACCCGTAGTTCTAGCTATACACTACAACTCCAAATATAATTTTATCGATACACAGCAGTAGCTGAATGTATAGAGCACGTTTTATACTCCTTAAAATGACTTGCTATTTATCTATAATAGTTGCATTTCACTAAAGAAAATCTCCTGTTAAGTATTGAGCGTTAAAGTGACTATCATCTGAACATAGTTTTACTATGAAAGTAGAGAACAAAAAAAAACATATAAAAATGATTCATACATTGTGGCACCAGAATTGCAAATGAATGCCTGAATTAGGAGAAATGACATTTTAAATATATCTGGAGTCTCCTGTTTATGACATCATCTGGGGCTTCATATGCAAATGAATTGCTTTTCTTTAGGAAATGTTTGGCTATCAATTCACAGGAGAGGCACCACAGACATATATAAATCATATTTTTCTCCTGATGTAGTCATGTGGGTAAACAATGTCTAGATCAGTTTTGGTTTCTTAGTTAATACAGTGAATGTAGAAAATAATGTTCAGACAAATCCCTTTAAGTTTAAATAGTCCTAATTAACTGTGCAACATATTACATATATTGTGCACTTATTTATTAACTCCCTACAATGTTATGTAACTGTATTATACTTTTATTACTCAGTCATTCCACAGATTATTAATGTAGGTTGGTTTGTTTTGTTTTTGCTCCTCCTCCTTCTTTGAAGATCAGTAACAAAAGTGTTTCAAAGTATTTGTTGTATTATCTGGTGAGGAAGCTTTACACTGTCACATGGCCTGTGTTATATGTTAGGATTTTTCTGATAGTGTGCGTTAAATTTACCCTGCTTGCTTCCTGAATGTGATTATGTAAAGCTTGCACACATTGGTAGATATGGAGCCTCTCCAGTTGGTTACTTGTCTGCCATTTGCTGATAGGTCAGTAGAGTCTTTTCCAGCCCAGTTTGCATTCTCTTCCTGTCACTGAATGTAGACTGTACTGCAGAAAGCGATGAGCTGCTTTACTAAACTGCCTTGTATGAGGTCAGTAGCTGATTGTGTTATTATTTAACCCCTGCAGGACCAATGTCATTCCATGCCAGTATTCAAATTTGATCATTAAAATAAGGTGACCAGTTGGATCCTTTAAAAGAAAAATGTATGCTTTAGGACTGCATTAAATGTAATGGTACCCTGCAGTGCTTTTATTTTATTAAATAAAATTCTTTCTTTAAGCATCACCAACTCTTTAGAGCCCCTGTGATATTTTCAAATGACTGATTCTATGTCAGCAAAGCTAGCTGGTCCTTAAATAAGAGTTTAAATGTAGTCTTCTATAAGCTTTCACTATTTATTATTTGCATTTTTATTATATATATATATTTATTTGTAAAATATTTTGCCCAACAGATCTCAATTGTGTGTACACTTTCTACAGACCCAATCTTTTTATTTCATTTGCCTGTGCCATGTATCTGTAATACACACAACTTTAAGACTACTATATGTTTTTTAACTCTGTGAATGTGGGAGAAGAGAGCACCAGACATTAGTAATGAAAGAGTTAAGCGGAATGGTGCTGAATTCAGAAATGTTAGCTGATTTATATGTAATGTTCTTAAGTCATATTAATTACATTGTGATCATCATTAACAGCTTGTTATCTTATTTGTTCCTTTGACTTTCACATGGATACGTTCTAGAGAATGTCCTTCAATTGTATTAATCATGGTTATTCTTGCGTCTATCAGGCTTTCTTCTCCATGTCGTCACAGAGGCTTAATTTACTATATACTAACTACAGAGTAAATTGTTGAAAATTATGCTTTTTAATCCTATAAATGTGGGAGATAAAAGCACAGGCATCCGGTAATGGAAGAGTTAAGTAGAATCGCAGCAGCTAAATTCAGTACAGTTAATTACATTCTGATCATCAATATCAGCTGTTTTGTCATCTTATTTAGCCCCTTGACTGTCACATGGATACGTTATAGAGAATATTGTTCAATTATTTTAATCAATTCTATTAATAAAGTATTAATCGTGGGTATTCTTGCTTCTATCATGCTTTCTTCTCCATGTTGTCATGGAGGATTAATTCACTGTATACTACAGCATCAATTGTTGAAATATTTGTGGTGTAATCATTTTTTCTTCTGGTGCACACGGCTTTTCATTTTTAGCCCATATTTGGGAACATAGATGGCTCTTTACCTTCCATAAACACAGACATGTTTGCTTAATTATATGATGTTTCTGATTTGCTTCTTCTTTTTCCCCCTTCTACACTGATGATAAAAAAAATTATGTTTATTATAACTCCCATCACTCATAACAAACCAATTATTGGGCAAAGATAATAGGAGTTGCAGTCTACAGTTACTGTAATATAGTTTTTGCCCTTTTCAGTTTATAGGATGTCCTATGATATATTCATACTATTCTTTAATACTACACACTATTAAACAACATTGTCCAGTGTTTGTGTCTTCGCTCTAGAGTAAATCAGTCCTGGATTCCAATATTCATCAAAACATAAACCCTCTATAAAGAGACCAACATTTGGTCTTTGGGAAATGTTACCCCACATGGCTGGTTGAGCATCACTGTCCCTGCAGTAAATACATACTGCAGTGGCATTGTTGGTAGATCCATGGGTGAAGTGGCTTTGATGAGTGTGATGGGAAGGTGATAGGTGCTTTTTGATGCAGTTGGGGATTAGCACCCCAACATCTGCCATGATAATTTTTACAGCCCTACCCAATAGAAATGGCACAATAGGTAAAGGATGGCTATCGCTTAAACACATTAGGTCTTGCAATATTCTATTTGAATTCAATATAAGATTCTTATTTGCTTTATCAAACTGCTGCAGTTCTGTGTTGGTCGCTGAGTGTGTTATTTTTATATATATATATATATATATATATTTATTATATATATTTTAGCTTCCCTCATATAGTGCTTTCACCTGATGTACCTGTATACTTTTCTTAAAGTGCCAGTTGCCATCATTTAAGCTCAGATTTTGTGAATTCACTAAACATTTCTCCAACCAACCCTACCTCTATCTGCATACAGGTCAACAGTAAAAAGGCAATTGTATGCCCATCTGTTCACATTATTATTCAGTGGCACTCCTAATTTGACATCAATTTAAAAACCACAAGTCCTGGTATATAATTTAGTCATTTGGAGTAGCCGTCCTATTTACATTTTTCTTACTTCGCATTATCTCACGTTTGTTTTGGCTCTTATATCTGTGTTATTTTGTGTGTCAATAGTTTGTGACTTAATTGTGCAAACCATTTTTATTTAAATGATGATTTTTTTTTTTTTTTTATCCATTCTAAATACAAGTTACGTTTTCCAAATATTATAGCCAGATTTTTCTCCATTTATATTTGACTCCAGGGTTATCCCCTTATCTGGTTCAATATCTGTTGCAAGCTATACCTTTTGAATAGTTTGGACTTTATTTTACCTTACTGTGTGGCACTGCCCTGGCATGAGCCAATTAAAAACCATAATACTTGACTTTTTATTAGCTTCATGGCTAATTTAAAGGAAAAAAGTATATGTCATCCTTTCTGCTGTAATCTGGGAATAACATGAAACATTTTTCTCTTCCCAGTCATTTAAGTGCTTCAGTTTTCTAACAAGCTCTTTTTTATGTCAGTCTATTTGTAAATGTTAATGTTGTGTTGTCATTTTAGTTTTTTGCAGAACCCAAGTGTGAAGCTGAGTGCCTTGAAAATATTAAAGAGTTTCTGAAAGCATGTACCCCTCTGCGGGTCGAGGTGAGAGGTGCCTTATTTATAATGCAGATGTTATTTATCCAGGTTCTATAATGTATGAAGTCAAACAACCCTCAGATAACCAGTGGTACTTCTTACAAAATTAATCCTTTTTTTTTGCAGGAGTTTGTTAAGTAACAGACACAATTGAAAGAGCTTCCCTTTGGTATCATTGCTAAAAATAAAAATAAAAAATAATAGCATGATATTGAATAGTATGTGCTAATTAATTGTGGTGTGTTGATCAAGCTTCTAAGTAAATGGATCTGTTTCCCAGTGTCCAGATCTAATGCTTTCTAGATTTGGTTTCACGCTCGCTTTCTACAAGGCGTTATCCAACATTTAAAGTAACAGAACTTTTAAATTTAAAGGGACTCATCTGAACATTGTTTATACAGTGAATATAGAGAATAAAGAACTAAAAAATGATCTATACGTGGTTTTACCAGAATGGCAAGCAAATGCCTTAATTAGGAGAAAAATATGATTTAAATATGTCTGTGGTGCCTCTCCTGTGGCTTGACATGCCAAACCTTTCCACTGAAAAGCAGTTCATTTGCATATGAAGCCACAGACATGTCATAAACAGGAGACTCTACAGATATATTTAAAATGTAATGTCTCCTATTTCAGGCCTTGATTTGCAGTTCTGTTGCCACAATGTATGAATCATTTTTATATGGTTTTTGTTCTCTACTTTCACAGTAAAACTATGTTCAGATGTTAGTCACTTTAACACTCAATACTTAACATGATGATGCCTTTTAAAGAGACTGTTCTACCTATACTTTCCAGCAAAATATTTTTAGATGCTGGGTCATGTAAAGAAAGCGAAACTGATATAAATTATCAGTTTTTTATCGCCTCCTATCACCTACAAAAACACATATAAAGCAAAAAGGAGTTAATGCTGTCTCCCCAAGCCTTCCTTCTTGAATTAAATTACAGCATACAAAGCTGGCTACAGCCATGTCCCCTGCATTCCAAGCCCTTGAAACAGCTGAACACAAGTTTTCTGATTCCAGAATAATAGCTGTAAACAGCACTTTCTCAGGGGGGGGGGGGGGCATGGAACCCACTGCTGTCACCCCTCACTGATGTCACTAAATTAAGAGGCCTTTGTGAGATTATTTTCAGTTTAGGAATACAAGATAAATTTGGATTAAAATTAAAAAATAAGTGCATTTCACAAACAGAAAATGAGATGGGTAGAACTTTTGGGATCTGCGGATAAGGGGTACTCTACCTGTATATTGTACAATGAAAACTTTATGTCGATTGCGGTTCCTTTTGGGTACTTACTACAGAAGCTATTTACTTTTAACCCGTTGCCGACACAAGGATGTTCCATGCATTCATGCACTTTTTGTGCATTGAGGACCCGGTGATGGCATGTAACGGCTATAATGCCTCAATGGCAAGGCATTAAACAACACCCAAATGTGGCCCCCTGTGGCACTGTAATCATAGTCCCTCAAACATGGTGCTGCCCTGGTGTCGGCAAGAGCGACTTTCATGTTGCCAGATTGCCTTTAGAGGCAGTCACCAACATTACTCTGTCGGGGGGAAGGGGGAATAATAATTTATATGTGTAAAATATTTTTCATGTGAAAGTTAGAAATGTGTTTTATTTTTTTTAAATTTTTTAAAAATATTTTATGCATTTTTTTTTTTTTTGGGAAATGAACTAATTGTCTCGTAATGTCAATGCCCAACATGCAAGAAAAATGGATTATAAAATAACATCATGGCACTAGAAAACAATGCATTTATACAAGAATAATTGCAGAATGAAATTCAATAACAGCCTATCCTTAGTAGTAGTAGAAAAAAGGGTGAACTATTCCTTGACAACACGTTTTACGCTAATTCTAGGCATGTGACACTCTCTATGACTTTGTATAAGTGTTGCTTATTATTTAGCAGGCAAATCAAAGTAAAGTGTAATATAATTGAAAAACAACTGCTACAGTTCCCACTGTAGTTTTGTACCACTTGTGTCTCCAGCTGTTGTAGACTACAGTTCACTTAATGGTCAGCCAGGCTTACTGAGCATCATGGGAAGTGTTGTTTGCAACAGCTGGAATACCAAAGGCTAGCCATCACTGCCATGCCCAAATACATTTTTTTCGCTAGAATCAGTTAAAATGGACATAAATTGTGAGGCAAAATGCACACTAGAAGTGTCTGTTAATTATTTTGGGAGGTCATCTTAAGTTACTAATCTGGTGCCCATGGAGTATGCTGTAGAGTGATCTTGACTTGTTTCTGCAGCTGTTCGACGTAAATGATCTGTACACGGGTGAAAACTTTTCCAAAGTCCTGAGCACTCTTACTGCTGTCAACAGAGCTACTGAAGGTAAGAAGTGCTCATCACATCTGCCAAAATGCACCCGATGGACACATATCACAACAGTTCCACTCACAATGTGTGTGTATCCCTGAAGCTCTCTGTGGAGCTTATCTGCTGTCAGATAACAGCAGATAATGAGACGTATGGATACATGACATCATCGAGAGAACCATACAGAAATAACAAAAAGCAACAAACAAATAAACTTCAACCAGTTCAATTAATAGAAACCATAATATAGCCAAATGGGTGATTTACACATTTTACTGTGATAAATGGCTTTTAATTTCAGTGTTCATGTGGTTATTTCGTTATTATATAATGCACTGTGTTTCTCTTGTGTGTATGTGTGTTTCTACCTATCCTGGTACGATGTGATTACAAGAATAAATAAAATCTGTGCACATGAAAAGCTATTTCAGAAAATATGACAACCGTGGCTTTCTAGGCCTTATGGTAGATCTGTTAATACTAATATCATCTAATTATTGTTTAAGCTAAGTAATTACAAACCTCTATTTATTTGAGGTTTTTTTTTTTCATCCTATTATTAATATTAAGTTGGATATCTGATATCATAAAATATATATATGTAAATAATTCTGATAAATTCTATAATCTGTTAAACAATTTGACACAATGTAATATTTAAAAAAAATTTTTTTTATTGAAACGTGGTTTCCAATCAGTATCAATTGCATTTTCAAAATTCACGTCCCGTGTTGCATCTACCCCATTCTCTGTTTAGTCAAAGCTCCCATCAACTACTGAACTACCTGCTCAGCAATGTGTTATTGAAATGTTTTGAATACTTCTATAAAGCAAAGACAGAATTTTCAGCATTTCTTTTGTTTTTTCTTTTCAAATTGAAAATAACTTTTATTGCTAAAGATTTACTCATAACTTGTTGCTGTCATCAGTGACTGTTGGGTATCCCATCTATTCCCTTCAGGATGCTTCAGCACTGCATTCCTTATCTTTTCCTTTTATTATTTGTTTTTATTTCATAAAAAAGCAGACATACAAAATTCAAATCACGTTCACTGATGAAGTTGGATTAAATTAGGATGTGCTCAAGCATGGGGGCATATATAAATATCTTCATTTAAGTAATACGCTTATTATACTATACACAGCCACATTCAGTAACGTCATTTTACGACAGACAATACAGAGAGAGAGAAAAAAAACCTGCACAAAACGTAAAATCTGATTGGCAAAATCATTTGACTAAATAATATATTGGGACTAATGAAACTGATAAAATGTTTTGGTTTATGCTTTTTGTTAATGCAGCCTGCAACTTGTGTGTATATATTACTTTTACTTTACTTTTATTAAATGTCTATTTAAATATATATATATATATATTTATATATATATATATATATATATATATATATATATATATATATATACTGTTTGTTTTACTGTGCAAAACATAATGCCAGATGATGGATAACCGACATCAACTGAATTGATGACCGTCTTGTCCACAGTTTTATACATAACTATTTCTTTATGGATTTATTTGCAGATCCAGCATCGGGAAGACCATGTTCACGTTCGTTATCGCAATCTCATAGCTTTGCAGCCTGTAGTCCTGTTAATTCTCCAGGAACAGACTGTTCTACAAGAGCATTGAAGAGGCTGTCAAAAACCCTGGTAAAACGAGGACATCTGTGTTATTTGGAAATATGACATAAGAAAAGATTCTAAAACCCTTGACTGACTGAATGCAAAGAATGAATTTAACACTCAGCGGTTAATAACCAACTGGGGGGGTCTACTCGATAAAGAGGGAATTGCAGGGAACTGAAATGGGAATTTCAAACTTGAGGCCAATGGAGCCAAGTTGGACAAATTCTCCAATGCAGCTGAATGGAAAAATGTTTCCAACTGTTTGACTTTGGCCTTAAAGAGACAGTAATCTTTATTTTTCACTTGTGCAAGTGAAAAGATAGTTGTCCCTAGTATGAAGATAAACTGGCGTGTACTTTTGATAGTACATGCCAGTTTATCCTCTGACCGACCGCTGCCATGCTTCCATAGGGACCCTCCCTTTGGTTGACTGTGCGCGTGCTGACCTTTTGTCAGCAAGCGACAACCAGGAACTGCTGTGTCTCGAATGTGAGACACAGCAGTTAGTAAACCCGCGTGTATCTATTAAGATATATGTCGGGGTTCCTTAATTGTACTGGGACATGTTTTGTTTAACCCTTGCCTCCTTCAAAGAAATAAGGGTTAAACAATGTTTAATGTCCCTTTAAGTTTGAAATGTCTGTCTCAATTCCCTGCAGCTCTCTGTTTAATGAGTAGACCCTTAGTTGTGTGAAGTTTTTTTTTTCTTCACCTTTTATGCAAAAGGTACACTTGTTGGGACACTTCTGGTTTGTGGAGTGCAGATTCTGTAGTGTATGATGGCAACACAATGCAGTGTGGTCTTATTCCCAAATTAAACTAAGTAAGGCTTCTTATTGTCTACCTTGTTTCATGTTTTCATAGGCAAACATATTGTTATAGCGAGGCTGTTATAACGGCCTTTGGTTTGGAGAATTGAAAATAAAATCCTTATATTATTTGTTTTCTCCTCTGCTTAGTAAAGCATTCTGTGCTGATTTACTATAATACACACATTTTTTTTCTCTGGTGAATTTTTTTCAACACTATTGTTTGGGACAAAAATGACAGTTCCTATATGAACTTGTTTGCCTTTTGGGAGTCTTTAACCATACCTTTGGAAAATAAGTCACCATTGTTATGTTTACTGCAAGGCTCCAATATAATAACGCAGCCATATCTGTGATTTTCTGCCAGGGCTCAAAATTAGGTTAGAAATAAACATGAAGGTCAGAATAGTACTTTACTTTGTATTATCTGCAATAACCTAGTATTTTGAAAAGTGAAGACTTCATGCCTCATTTTTATAGTTTTTTTTTTTTTTAATATTGTTTTTATTTTCTCTTTTGTACTCCTTTTTTTTAATTTTTTTTTTTTTTTTAAACCACTTTCCATTTCACTGCGTTTTTTTGACTGTTTGCTACTAATCCTCTGATCTTTGACACAGGACATGACTGGAAATGGCAGCTGTCAGTTAATTGTGAAGGCACGATTTAATTTCAAGCAGCAAAATGAAGATGAACTCTCCTTTTCTAAAGGAGACACAATCCACGTCAGCAGAGTAGAGGACGGTGGCTGGTGGGAAGGTTCATTTAATGGAAAAACTGGCTGGTTCCCAAGTAATTATGTGAAAGAATTTAAGTCCAATGGTAAGTGTTGGGCTGTATTCCAATAGACTGGTTAGTTCTCAATCATTTTTACTAAATTAAATTTGTCAGACTGCGGTAGTTTAATATCTGTGAGGATAAAATGATATTCATTTATTTGTGTTGGTAAATGTAAGATTCTCTCCAATATGTTTTATTGATTTGTGTGTATATTTAGAATGTACCTATTTTTACGAAAACTGGTACATCTCTTCGATTTATCATTCTACGCATTGTGAAGTCACCAAGACTCTCCATTAACAAATAAAAGTGATCTCCACTTGGATCACTTTTACCAGTGATAACTAACCTTGCCAGTGCTGAAATTTAGGAACTACATATCCCATGATACTGAATCCGCCACTAAGTAATTGGAATAAGGCAGTGATGGCTAATTTTGGCAACTTAGATGTTTGAAAACAATATTTCCCATTATTCTCAGTTAGTAGTGATAGCTAACTATGAGGCTGACTGTGAATCATGGCATATGTTGTTTTCAAACATCTCTAGGTTAGTCAGTACTGCCCAATACCAATTTCATGTAAAACATAATTTGTCAAACTGCATTGGTTTTGTTAAAGGAACATCAAACATTGTTTAACCCTTGCTTCCTTGAAGGAAGCAAGGGTTAAACAATACATGTCCCGGGACATGTAAGTAAACCCAACACTTATCTTAATAGATACACGCGGGATACATAGCAGTTCCCGGTTTGTCAGCACACACACAGCCAATCAGAGCAGGGGCCGAATGCGAGGGTCTCTTGCTGCTAGCACAGAGAGAGACTCTCATTTTTGCATGGGATTAGCAGGGGGGACCTAGTTAATTTCCCCTGTGATGATCCCATACAAAAACGAGGGTCTCTCTCCGCTAGCAGAGAGATACAGTTGCCGACCAGACGGCTGCCTGCATCCTATGGAAGCATGGCAGCTGTCGGTCAGAGGACAAACTGGCGTGTACTATCAAAAGTACACGCCAGTTTATCCTCATACTTGGGACAACTAAAATAATAATAATAAATAAAACTAAAAATAACATTTAGTGTCCCTTTAACCTTGTGTATAACCATGTGACTGTGTAAACTATGAAATATTGTAAGGGATCACTTTTTAATCAAAAGATTACAATCTCTCTTCTTTGGCTGGCAGTGCTTCATGCTTTTTGTAGACTTACTGGAACATATTGCAGGATTGGTGCTGCCAAACCTCATTACATGAATATAGATAGATAAGAGACAATTGGCCCATCTGATCTACTTATTATGAAACTTCATTCTTATTTTACAGCATTGCTCTTCAGAATAGCCTTGTGCACAAATAAAGGGCACATCCTGAGATTATTTCACAGTGATGTTCATTCACACGATCTGTGCATTGTATAGTCTGGGGTTTCACAAGCACTGATTTAAGCTTTTGAAAAAAAGAATGTTATGTTTGTGAATTTCTGATTAGGATTATTGTCATGTTGTATTTTAATTCATATTACCAAAATTGATGTTGTCATAATCTGCCCTTTCATCTGCGGCATCAGCTCAGACAAACACCCAATATATGCGTTTAAACTCTTGGCAGTTTTCTAGTCTATTTATTGTGGATTTCAGATATCCAGAGGGTCAGTAATGTTGACTCAATAAATCTCCAAAGTGATATTGGTAATAAATATTGTTTACAGCAAGATGACCGATTTTGATTGGATTTCTGCAGGAGAATTTATAACGAAAATCACATCCACAAGCTGCAAATTTATGAAATTTCTCCCAAAATAATTTCAGAATATTCCAGGCAGCGCAAGAGATTAATACTATATGTCATTGTAATGCCAATAAAATTTAGAAGCTAAAGGAATAATTATTTGCTTATCGGATGCGTTTATGGCTCTGTGATTCTTTTATTTTCCCCAATGTCCACAAAAATGACTTCCTAATTTGGGGGGATGTAATCTACTTACTGCACCATGTTTAATATTTGTTGTTATTATATCAGTGATGTCATTCTGAGAACACCAGACACTAGTTTGTTTTTTCTTTTCAGTACACCTAAATATGTGTTCTGTATGTTGTCTTGTTTAGACAAACCACTCTCCCCAAAGACATTAAAAGGATGTGATGTATCACAGCTGACAAAAAATTATTATACTGCGGTAAGTAAATATATTACGTGGTATGCATTGCGATGACTGTATGAACAGAAATAAGTTGCAGGAATGAAAAAAGGCAACAGAACTTTACATCATGTCAGTGGCCCTCCTTGTGTCACATGATTAGAGCTTACCATTCTTTTGGTAGTGATTTAAGGATAGGCCAGTGTCCATGGCAGGGCCTCTGCAGGCCATAGAACATCATTATGTTGTCCATCATGGACATTTGTGACAATGTTATATTACCTACTCCTGGTAGTGATTAAGGAATATATTGCTAGGTTTTAGAATCATAATTCCCAATTATTTAAAAAAGCACACCATAAAATAGAACCATCTGTGAAGGTATAGCGAAAGAATAGGGGTTTCAAACTATATATTTGTTCTTTGTGCTTTTCTTGTTCTGTACGAGCAGACAGAGGACAATAAAGCACTGTTCACTAACTATTAGTTTTCTGTCTCTCTTTAAATTAGGTGCTGCAGAATATTCTGGAAACTGAGCGAAGTTATTCTAAAGAACTTCAGTTACTGCTGTCCACATACCTCAGACCTCTTCAGTCCTATGATAAGTAAGTTAACAGTCTGCTCACACTGAGTGTTAAATATCTTTATTTTCCAATGCTCTATCGATTCAACAGTTCATTGTAGGCTACTGGCATCAGGTGACAAAGTTGAAAAGAACTATAATATTATTTTTCTTTATTTAGTAATTAGCGGTAAGGCAAGTACCCTTGTCTGAAATGAATGTTTGTCTATTTCTTGAAACTCAGCCTGTCTAAAACTCCTTCAGTCCCCCTCTCTCCAACACTATTGCTATTAAGGACATACCTGCATTCCTTATGGTTAATGAAATAATTATCACTCCTACCCCACAAGCTTGCTCCCTTGGGGTCATTGTCTAATCTTCTCTCTCCTGCATTCTACACATACAGTAAATCCAACTTTTGCATCTAAACAATTTGGTGCTTTTTTGCCCTTGCCTAATACGGAATTCCCCCAAGACTGTTTGGTTGACACATGAATCTCCCACCTTGATTATTGAAGCCCAGGCCTTAATTTTAAATATTTTAAGATAGAAAACTGGGGACTTATAAAAGTATTTAGAAAATGTATGTTTCTAAATGGTCTCCCTCTTACCTGTCTTTTAACACCACCATGACTTTCAGCATTATCTTCCATATTTAAATCTCTTTATTTGCTGGCAATCCAAATCCTAGTTCCATGTATAGCCCAGCTCTATCACTCTGCTCTTAAAGGGACACTAAACTTTATTTTGCACTTTTGCTTCTAATATATGTAAAAATGAGCGTCTAGTCAAGAGAGAGACCCCCTCACTCTGCAGATTGGCTGTGTCAGTACGAGCCAGCCTCCAGAATCCTATCCAGACATTTGTAGCAAAGCATAAACTTATTGATTACCTGCTCCTCTCTCCAAACAAACATCTATGTCAATTAGCTAATACTGATTCTACACAGGTGACCAATGTGGATTTTTATATTCCAGATTAAGTGCGGTGGACATTTCTTTACTGCTAGGAAATTTTGAAGATATCTGCACGTTTCAGCAAACGCTATGTCAATCTCTGGAAGAATGTGCAAAGTAAGAATGTGTCATCGGCATATTGTTTTTAGAAGATATCCAAATTATATATGCGTTTAAATGTGTCCTTGTTTATTTATAGCAGGTTTGCAATTCTTTTAATCTCATTTTATTGACTGACAACACAAAAAAAGCTGACTTGGGGGAGAGAAATAAATATCCCATCATGTACATTGAGCATCTGCAGTGGGTTCAGAAGTGACACAGTAGGTAGTTCATGGTCCTTTTCAGCCCTGGGGAGAGTTGCTCCTCTCCCCACAGGCCAATTTGCCTGTTCCCTTGATGTCACTGCAAGAAGAAGTAGTGTTTCTCTCCATGTACTTCCTTTCTGATGTTACCTAAGTTTGGATTGGCCTTCACACTTTAAGGATCTACCTTGTTTAAAGTGGAAGTAAAGGCAAAAAATCCCCACTGTGAACAAAGTATGGTCTGAATACTTACCTTTGGACTGGGTGCCGATGGCTGGAACACTATACTTACTCAACAGTTGGCAAAGAGTCTACCTATCTTGTTCAGAGCTGCCCTTTCATGCTCCCTCCTCCAGGGATGGAAATGATGACATTACTATTTATCCACTGTGCCAGAATTACTGCTCACTGCAGCTGTTTACTGTACTATTCACTTGACAAAATATGAATTGAGCATGGTAGACGTTGCAATTCTCAACTTTAGCAAGGGGCACGGATATTCCAACCCTCCTTTGTCTTTTGGCCATCTGTAACAATGCACTATGAAGAGTGACATAGGAGATGCATTATAATGAGAGGTAGCACTTTTCTCAAGGAAAGTGAGGATTGAGAAAGAGATACTCTAATTCCAGGGTTAGCAAGCAGGAAATTTGGGGAAAAAACTTTTTTTTAGACAAGGCACAGCTGTGATGTTTTTGTTGCAACGAATCAAAGTCTTGTCTTTTTTGATTTAGAGACTTAATCCAACAATTAATGCTGCACTTTTTGCATGTGGAATGTGCTGAATTGATAAATATTCATATGGGTTTCTTAATATCGACCAAAACAAGTGGGGTAAAAAGCAAGCAAACCTATGGAACACTTGTTCCCAGACTAAATAATGCTAATGTGTAAACTGCATTTGTACTTATTCTTTAATGTGGTACCAAATTATTCTCACTAGAGGTCACTGTTGCCCTCTTTTTATTCAGACGCACAGTGTGAGAAACAAAGTGGTATGTTGCAACGTATGGTGTTTTTTTTTTTTTTAGGAGCATGTCAAAGGAAAAAGTGTGTTGCCTGTACAAACCTATATTTCATAAAAATGTCCCATCTGACATGTAATGTATAATTATCATATTCTCTTCAACAGATAAGGCGTTCTATTAACTAGTATATTCTAGACATGTGCATTCGTTTTCGGATGAATGCATTTGAGTCCATTTGTCAGATTAATGAAGAATAAAAGCGGAATGAACGAATGCTCAATGAACAAAATTAATTTGTTCATTCAGATGCCAACAGCCACTCTGATATGTCGAATTTGAAATTCGTTTCAATTTTGGCTTAAGTTATTGTATGTTTTTGCTAATAACGTTACATAAGCCGAAGTAGAGTGAATTAAGCCGAACTGACCTAACTGTCAAATTCCACAGAACAGAGTAATCATTCAGTAGTCATATCGAATTCATTTTTGTTCTACATAACATTATGCTATGCAGAAGAAAACTGATCCTAAATGAATAATGACTGTCTTATGACTCTGATCTGATCTGTTTAATTCGTCCAATCGGCTTAATTTCAACACATTTTCATCTGCATTTCAAATTCATTTGTATATGTAACTAAAGTGGGTCTATTTCACTAAAATGTAAGTTTGGAGGTGGGTTTTTTCTAATTTTGTTTTGCAATTTTACATTTTTTTTCCTAACTACATTAATTATATTCTTTTAATTTATAAATTTAATTAGTTAACCACTGCAGGCCTGTGGTGTGACTCAGATTGCTGGTCAGAGTTTTTTTTTCTGTACGTTTTTTTGGGGGTCTGGGAACCAATATTTTTATTAGTTAGTTAAGTGGGTCAGTGTTAGTGTTGTATTAGTTGTACAATATTTTTGGGAAAATAATGATTATTTTTTTTTTTTTATAGTTCTCCCCTTTTATATGTATTTTTGAATACTAAATTGTAGATCACTTATATGTATGTGGTATCCATCCAAAGAATTTCTAACATGGCTGTGTTTAAATGAGAGAAAACGAAGTTTAAACAACCACATATTAAAATGGAAAAATCCCCTGTGGTCATTAACCCAGGAAAATCCGTGGTCCTTTAAGGATTAATGCATGCCTTGGGATTATCCCTGGCTGAATGGTGTAATATAAACAACAAAGTGAGGTAGGACCACTGGACAAGAAACAAATGAACAAAATTTTGGAAATCAACAATTTTAGGGTGCATGCAACAAAGGGCAGTCCCACACCACCCAAGCAAATGAGTCTATACAAAAAGGCAGCACACCAGATATAACAAACATAAAAAATAACATTAAAATATCAAGACAATATAAAAATACAAATACACAATAGAATAATACCAGTCAAATATAAACCAAATCCAGGCTGATAATGGTAAATATGCAACAATTGCTAAAAGAAAATCATCTATATGATATATGTAGAGTATGAAGGCATTCAGCCGAAACGTTTAGCTAGCTCCTCCTGTAGAAGGCATTCAGCCGAAACGTTGGGGGTCTGGCTCTTTTTGGGTATCTTCTACCTGGTCTCTGCATCCTTGTGAGTTTATTTAGCTTTTGCTTATTTTTCCCTTTTGTTTGTCTCCCCTATTTGGTACTATATTTATTTACTTTTGCATTTGTGCTATAGATTTACTATTATCAGCCTGGATTTGGTTTATATTTGACTGGTATTATTCTATTGTATATTTGTATTTTTATATTGTCTTGATATTTTAATGATCATATTAAAGGTTATTTTTTATGTTTGTTATATCTGGTGTGCTGCCTTTTTGTATAGACTGAATGGTGTAATATACCAGTAACATGCTCTAAGACTTTTCGCGGGACAGTACCGAATTTGGGGGCATGTCCCGCCAAGCTCTACCTCTGTCCCGCGGAAATAAAAACTGCAACACCATGTTCTTCATCTGGTCTCCTGTGTCTGGGACACCGTAGACGGAATACTGCGCATGCGCAGTGCTACCTGGTGGTGTGACAGCGTGACCTCACATGCGTGGTGGCGCTGTCAAGCTACCTCCCAGGAGTACTGTCAAAGCATGCATGAACCATATGTCTTAAGGGGTCACTAAAGGTTATACTCCATGAGAGAACATTGTAGGGATTTGAGACAGGAATTTCAAACCTAAGTCCAAAGTAGCCTTAATAAATGTTACTGGCCATTTAAAGACAACAAATAACATGTGAAACTCTCAACTGTGAATATTATATAACACCGTGGATTTAAAAAAAATTTAATATGCAACATATCAAATATTTATTATACACTTTTATTAATATTATTTTAATCACACTTTTGGGTTTATATCTACACCACTAAAATTTGACTTTCTATGTTTCTGTGTGTTTTGTTTCAACAAAATGATGTCCATAAGATTCCCCAAGTGAATTTCCCAAACCACTTACTATTGAATGTATACCATTTCGACCATTGCTGCATTTGTTTCATTATTTCCATTCATACAAATGGAAATCTCCCCTATGTTCATTCAATCCATAGTATAAGGCTGGGGAATTTGGATGAAAGAATCTGACAGCTCAGTAACATAAGGTATGGGATGAAATTCGGATGTAATTCGGCTCTTTCAACTGAATTCTCCTACCTTATACTATTGAAGTTAAGCCATTTCGTCCATTGCAGCATTCATTTGGTTATTCCATTCAGTTTGAATGGCAATTTCACCTATGTTTAATACAATTACATACTAAACAAACAAAATACTTCTAGATTGGGGCATATTGGGCATACATTCCGGTGTTTTGTGCTAGCCCATCTTCATTGGAATGGATTTGTTCTTGTGTGCTCTATAACAAGAGTATGCACAATACACTTTCACATATCATGCTGGTTTTAGTGTGCTGCAGGTAGCTCTTACATATTGTTACGCTGATTTTTTCTTTTTCTGTTTGCAGGATGCCTGAAAATCATCAGAAAGTTGGAAGCTGCTTCCTGAATCTTTTCAGTCAATTTAAGTCCTTATATCTCACCTACTGTGCTAATCACCCTATGGCTGTCAATGTTCTTACACAACACAGGCAAGTCGTGTTAGAAATGTTATTTATATTTTCTACAAAAACTGGACCAAACCATGCATTTATTATAATTCACTTTTTACATTTATTATTCCACTTTAGAACAATAGGTAAAATGCCATGTTGTTTTTAAGAGAAATGCCATTTAAACCTCTCTGAGGAGCCTGTGTACTTCACTGTAAAGCATGCAGAATTCCAAGGTCCAAAACAAATCTATGAAGCTAAGGCTTAAACTTGTTGTCTACAAACAACACACTGTGGGCCTCAGTCTACACAAAGTAACATAATATACAGAAATAAAAGTGTGAGCAAATACCTTTCACGTCACAAAGTGTAAAACATATATAAATAATAAGACAATCATAATGAATCTCTTCCGTTTACATATATACATCAATAGGGGGGTAGTACCTATGTCCCTTCTGGTGATTATTTAAGAAGGTGTTTTTTAATGTGTTTTTATTTTTTGTTATTTTGGTTTTTTTTATAGTTGATAGGCAGACACTGTAGCAAAAGTCAATGGTTTCCTTCACAGAAGTGTATTTGTGGGGCAATCTTGGTTGGAGGGAATAGTGAGATGTATGACCGCACAGATATCTTGTCTGTTGCTCCCTGGTGAGCCTCAAGGCTGGTATTTACTGAGAGAGCTGTGATATTAAGCAATTTCTCTCAGAGTCCATCAAAATTTTATAAATTTAGACACTGAACCGAAAACAGAACATATGTGAAGGCAACGGATTGTTAGGAGGGAATAGCTAGTGAAAGGTCCACCATCTAATTTTTCACTTGGGACCCACCAGAACCTAGGCCTGAAGCTGATGCAGAAGACAACCCGGTAAAACTGTGGTAAACATTTGAAGTTTTGTGGATGTAGTCCTAATCCTGATATATTTAAATGTAGCCACTTTTTTGGGGGTCTCTCCAATTATGAGGACCTGTTTTTACTAAAACTATACTCCTGACACTTCTTTATAATCTGTTGTATTTGTTGTAAATAATTTATGCATTTATCTTACAGCATAGCAATGGATATATTTAAAGCATTGTCAGCTTTTGTTTGGAAAATACCAATTTCTGTTTAAAACATAATTGAAAAATGTCTCATTATTTTGTGGACTGATTATTGTAAAGCTGTTTTTTTTTTCTGTTTTTATAGTGATGAGCTGGAGAAGTTTATGGAGGCCCAAGGAGCAGCAAGCTCAGGGATTCTGATGCTGACTACAAGCCTAAGTAAACCCTTCATCAGGTTAGACAAATATGTCACCCTGCTTCAAGAACTAGAAAGACACATGGAGGTAAATGCAACTTCCCCCCCATGTTCAAACTCTTTATAAAAAGAAAGAAACACTTAAAATGCCCCCTGTAATTTAACCAGGGCACTGGGAACTCCGCAAAAGGGAATTTTACCCTTCGGTGAAAACGGGGGTGGTGGTGGGAATGATAATCCAAGAATTATCGAACCACTCCCGTTTACGTCAATAGAAACCTTTAAAGAGAAATTACATTTTATACGCAAAATGTAAATATATATATAATTTTTTTTTTTTTTGGATGCAAAACTAAATGGCTGCTGGTAACTAGAGATTCATAGTTTAATGAGGTGGCCTGAAATTCTGTAGAAACTGTGTGTGAATGTTTAGAGAAGAATTTGAGGTGTTCTGGACGAGTGCTAATAGCTGGGATCCCTGCACTTTAAGTGAGTCCGCCACCTACACGTTACTTTACTGTGAATATAGAGGGTAAAACAATATCGGAATGTTCTATGTTAGCGGAATTTCAGGCAAATGCATAAATTAAGAAAACCTGTTTTTAAATGTGTCTGTTTTGTCTCCAGTTTATGACATCACTTGTGGCGTGGTATGCAAATGAAACACTATTCAATGGAAAATGTGTATTTTTGCATCGTAAGCCACAGGTGATGTCATAAATACGAAGCACATTTTCTCTTACTTTATTAATTTGTTGAAATTCTGCTAACTGAATGTAATACTAATTTATTTATTTATTATTTCTTTCCTACAGTCAAAGCATAAACAAGATTTTGGTCACAGAGTCCCTTAACCCCTTCCCGACGTTAGGACGTACTATGCCGTCCTGACTAAGTGCCTACAGGACGTATTAAACAGCTCATCACGGCTCCCCTTGATGAGCTGTTTTCGGATCCCGCTGCAGGCGCTTGCAGCGGGATCCCACCTGTCATCTGAGGCCACTTTGAGTGGCCTCAGTCTGACAGGGGAAATATAGCCGGTGCTCAAATTGAGCACTGGCTACATTTCTCCAAATTGCGCCATGCCCGAACTTCCGGGTTCGGGCACGCCTCCGTGACGTCACACGTGACGTCCGGAGGTCTCGCGTTTTTTTGCAGGGACCCACAGGGTCTATTAAGACCCTTATCGGGTCTCTGCGACAGTGTTCCTGGCTACCTATCACCTTGTGACGTTTTGGTGCTTGCGTCGTTTGGGATGCAAGTACCTTGCGTCACGATGGGGTTAAAATGTTCACAGAGTGAATTGAATTTTATAGTAAAATCAATTATTTCTGTGTGTCCACATTTTTCATCATATCAAGTAAATGGGCGGTGTTGGGCGTTTTTTTTATTTTTCAAATTTACAATTTTATCATTACAACATTTTATGGAAAAATAGAAATCACTGCTTGATCAGTTCTTAGTTGTTTCCACGTTCAAAGTTTCAGATCTCATTTTCTAGCTCTCTGCAGTGGAATTATTATATTTATAGAAATAAAATCCTTTTTCCCCTTACAGGAAGCTCACCCAGATCACAAAGACGTTCTCCGAGCCACTGCATCTTTTAAAGCACTTGTGGTAGGTGATGTCAACCTCCTGAAATGCTGCGTGTTGTATACAGGTTCTAGGCAGTATACGTGATGAATCATGTCTGACACATATGCCGCTGCATAAGCCTTCTGGCAGTGGAACAAAATGTATTCACAACATTTTTATTCCTATGTTTAGTATACTCTTTTCAAGCGTTCTACTTCTTTACCACCAAAAAAAGTCCCAAGAGTGGTAAAGGTCCTATGGAACAGAACATCAACGAAACGGAGTTGCGATTGGTAGTGGCTTAAAGAATGGGGCATTTAAAGAAAAGAAAATAAGGGAGGAACACTGGCAGGGAGCTTATTGGTGGACAAGTAATACTGAGTGAAAGATGAATATAGCGAATGTACCGTGTGTAAAAGAAATAAAAAGACCATTCCACATTCCATAAAGTAAGAACCTTCTTTTCTTAGAACTAGAGATGGAACTGCAAGCCACCTGGGTTGGATGGTTATGACTTAAACCCGGTGGGTTTCTCAAGAGTGCTATTTATTTATTGCATTTCTTTGATTTTTTTTTTTTTTTTTTTTGTCCAGTCCTGGACACTTTTCAGGGACTGTGTTTTATTTTTTGGGTTGTTAGTCTTGTCAGCCACCTTTGTATATCCTATTAGTTATTGGGTTCTCTAAATTAATATCTCATGGCTTTAGATTCAACTTAAACTTTTATTATAGAAATGCTAATGGTTTAAATTCTCCAAACAACTAGTAACTAGTAATTATTCTGCTTTTGGTAACAGCCTGTATTTGGTTTAATTTAGGAATTATATCCGTAAAAGGTACGCTAGGCCATAGGAAGATAAAACTTTGGATCATCTATGCGCCAAATTTTAATCCGCATGGATTCCTTTGTCAAGCACTATCTAGATTACGGAATTTTTCATACAGTATAGGCAGGTGACCTTAACTTTATCTTCGACCCTAATTTAGACACCACAGATGGAAAGTCTTATATATCGCAGTCTAATACAAGGAGGGCAAAGAAAGCCCTGATTGCCTCTCAACTAGTGGATATTTGGTGGAAACAACATGCCCATCTCAGGGATTATACATTACATTTTATTCTACTTAAATGAGAATCAATCGAATTTTTATTTTTTTATTTTTTATTTCCCACCATCATTTATATCTGGAGAAAGAATCGGAGATGGGTAGTATACCTTGGGGCGATCATGCCCCTATTACATGTGCAGTAAAGTTTGGACCTGGAGTTGGAAGTTAAATTACATACTTCTCACAGATCCTAAATAGAAAATATCCAGTCCCAAACACAATAACACTTTGCATAAAACAATACTACAGAGGTTAAAAAAAATGGGTGGCCTGCAAAACGGTTATCTGGGTCCTCCTCATTGAATTGCATTCACATCTCAAAAAAGAAAGACACAGGGAAATAGAAGAAATATTGACATAATTTAATCAATTGGGATTATGGCATAAAAAAACCTCGCTCCCACAAGAGACACTGCTAGAAATTAGAATCAACTTTAGATCAAGGCTATCTTTGTTGGTAAAAAAATAAAATGGCAAAAGCACACAATAGTTATGAATTCAAATATTTACCTTTTTTTTATTTTTTACTAGTGATCTATAGACTGCACTGATGGTTTAGATTGCTTAGAATATTTATAAAGGTCTCCTCTGTACTGGCGTAAGCATAATGAACATAAAATGATATGCTTAGATGTGGGTTCCATGCATACCGTGCCTAGAGTTTTATTTGCTACCATATTATTGACAAAGGCAGGCAGGCTGAAATGTATGGTGCTACTGGAACCCTTAAATGGAGAAGGCTTGCTTGCCATTTTGGATCTAAACTATCATTAGTGACCAGTTTGATATGTTTTTTTTATTTTTTAATACATAAAGACATTACATAAAAACATTACATTCTAAACATATACGGTCCTACATGGCCCATCATCTTTCCTCTCTCCCCCTATCCTTTTACTTGATTTCTATCTATGGGAGTGGTTTTTGTATCATCTGTGTTTAACTCGGGTATTATATCTTCCCTTTTTATCATGTGTCTTCTATCCCTTTCCTGTTCCCCTTCTCCTTTCTCTCTGTTTCTTCTCCTAATCTGTTTTTGGAGCCATGTACCCTCGCATATACACCCTTACTTTTTGACAATGTAGTCCCCAGATCCAGCCCCCCCTTCACCTATATCCTTCCGGCTTCTCCTCTATGTTTTCCCCAGTTTGATATGTTAATGCAAAAGTCTCCTCTGAAATTGGACTGATGCAGGGCTGCTGTTGTAGCCTCTGGTGTCATGATTATCTGGGACTCCTGGTTTTACATCATATGATCGAATTATGCTGTGCTCTATAACAGACACAGAAAATTACAGCTAGAGTTAGACATACTGCAACAAAGTAAGGGAAGGGCCCTGCTCAGATGAGCTTACAATCCAAGGCATTCCCTTAAATTTGTGTTTTATTTCTTAGACCCCCTATACCATCAGATGCTAAACGTAACAAACAAAAACCTTAGATATTTTTATGAAAATCGCCGTAGCTTAAAAAAAATGTAAACGTAATCTAGTTATTTATTTCTTTTGGGACATTTGTGTGGTATTGTCCATATTAGTCTCACAGAAGCCTGACAGGGCTGGGGAGCTTTCCTAGATATTTACCAGAACTACCACAACTAGAGGACATAGTCTTAAATTAGAGGGGCAACGATTTAAAAGTAATATCAGGAAGTATTACTTTACTGAGAGAGTAGTGGATGTATGGAATAGCCTTCCAGCAGAAGTGGTAGAGGTAAACACAGTCAAGGATTTTAAGCATGCGTGGGATAGACACAAGGCTATCCTAGCTATAAGACCGGGAACTGGGGACTAATAAAAGTATTCAAAAAAATTGGGCAGACTAGACGGACCGAATGGTTCTTATCTGCCGACACATTCTATGTTTCTATGTTTACCTGGGTGATCAAGCCTGTGTCAAAATCTCACCCCAAATAAAAAGTGATGGTTACTTACTGTGAGCTTAAATAGTCTATGGCTGAGCTTTACTTAACAAACAATTACTTAGTCAATCAAATGTTTTCTGAAATCTGGCTTATCAATCATGCAGGCCGAGCAAGCAGCTCATTGCTGAGTTTGCTGAATGAAAAGCGAATAAGGTTTCAATAGTTCTTTACCTGAGCGACGTGTGGGATGGCTTCCTTGTCTGCGTTTTGTGGTAGCAGTGAGCACTTCATAATTCAGCAGTAAAAATAAATTTTGCATTGTTGCAAAGGTTAACCTACGATGGAAGGTTTCAGTGTAACTGTAGATTGTGTGTGAGAGCCAACTAACTCACCTCTGCTAGGGATTTGTGGCTACGATGTCATTCACATTTCATATTGTTTTAGGCTGGGATTGTAGATGCAGAAAGCCCCCCCCAGTATGATTATATTGTGCACATCTTATTGCACTGCCCTCCAAGTGTGCTTTTCTGAGAATAAAGGAACAATTTATCCACTAATGTAACATAATTGTTTGTTATTTATTTACTGTTTATCGGTGCTGTTGTGTTATATTGCAGATAAGTATTTTTTTTTTAAATTATATTGTCCCTCAAAATGTTGTTTTATGAAAACAACCAGTTATTTTAAGCATATTCAACACTACATATGTAGTGTTACAACTATAGTTTGTTTGTTGCAGAATGCTTGGTTGCATAGGGAGAGGTATTAGCAGTAGGAAGAGGGAAGTGCTCATGCCATTGTACAGAGCACTGGTGAGACCTCACTTGGAGTATTGTACGCAGTACTGGAGACCGTATCCAGAAGGATATTGATACTTTGGAGAGAGTTCAGAGAAGGGCTACTAAACTGGTTCATGGGTTGAAGGATAAAACTTACCAGGAAAGGTTAAAGCATCTTAACATGTGTAGCCTGGAGGAAAGACGTAACAGGGGGGATATGATAGAAACATTTAAATACATAAAGGGAATCAACACAGTAACGGAAGAGAGTATATTTAAAAGAAGAAAAACTACCACATCTAGAGGACATAGTCTAAAATTAGAGGCGCAACGATTTAAAAGTAATATCAGGATGTAATACTTTACTGAGAGGGTAGTGGATGTATGGAATAGCCTTCCAGCAGAAGTGGTAGAAGTAAACACAGTCAAGGATTTTAAGCATGCGTGGGATAGACACAAGGCTATCCTAGGTATAAGACCGGGAACGGGGGACTAATAAAAGTATTCAGAAAAATTGGGCAGGCGAGATGGACTTTCTATGTTTCTCTGTGTGTTTACGTTGTTGTGTGGGTCTTATTTCCTGAGCATGGTTATTTGTCAGTGGGCTTGTTTGTTTGTTTGTTCTTGGTTTCGCATTATAATGGAGACTTCCATTGGTTTATTGGACAGAGAAATGCTTTTAAATTCGCCTACTGAAGAGATCCATTAAATAAAATCCACAACCTGTGTTAAAATACTCAAGGACTTCAGAATAAAGGGACTTGGGAGAACATCAACAAAAGTGTCAAAACATTTACCACTCAGAGCAGCTACCCTTTGTATGTAGTGATAAAACCTTCAAATTACTTTTGGGTTTCCTTTCTCTTTTGTGATGTAAAGAAACCGCTGAACATAGAGAGAGGGGCAAACATGTTTCTCAGAAAACAGGAAAGGAGGGAAATTTTGGTGCCTACATAGAAACTGTGAAAATGTTCGAAATATGTTTTAGCTGTGAGCACTAATATACTGAGTGTAAGAGGAATGTGAGCAATATGGAAAGGGCTTATGGACAGTTCAGTCACCATTATTTCCTGGGACAAATTCGACAACTTGTCTCTTTGCCCAGCAAATGGATAAGTTAATGTCCAGAAAGCATTCACAGCGGCAATAATTTTTTTTTATCAAATTTAATATACATATACAATCAAATAACATAGTAGAGGACATATATACACATGTATTCATACATACATAGCAGTTAACCATAATTTCGTTTGCTGTGTACCGCGGGTGTGGGAGGGAGGGGAACCACCCAAGCTTCTACCACTGTTTCCCACCTAAACTTTTCTTTGGTTGCCCTCACGCCCACCTCCCGTGGCCCAGGCCTTAGTCAACGGTTAAACATGTTCTTGTAGGTGGATAAACTGCATTGAATATCATACTTTGACCACACACTAAGTTGATGTACATTTAGGTTCGGATGCTGTGGAAATAACATAATTTATCCCCATATTCAACTTCCAATAATTTCCTTAGTGTTATAATCATTATAGAGGAAGGTATTTGGTGTTTTAATCTTCTAATATGGAGTTCGATTTTGCTTGGGGTTCAAATTTGTTCCCACTACATCTTTTGAATACAGTTTGTGGGGTCTACAGACAGTAATTTATTACTTACAGACATTCACTTGGTGTGCAGCAGTCTTAGGTACAACAACAGGTTATGATTTCTATATCAATTGAGGGGTCATATATAGGGAAGGGGAGCTCCCGTGATAACCTCATCTTGCCCAGGTCCAGATTCTTAAGCCAAATGGTTGGGGTAATTAGATTAGCAGTGTAGTGTTGAACGGGTACCCCTTTTACCACTGAACTTATATGCTCAGGATAATGATAGAACAGGGTTCCAAATTTTAAAGTAGGAGGGAAGAGACCTACTATCCAGGTAGAATAATTTTTCCATTCTGCACTGGTATTGGATTTGAGTTTGTATCTCTGTCTCTGTTGGAATAGTTACTTTCCTCCAGTGTCTTGAGATGCACATTTTAGCTGCCATTAGAATATGTATTACTAGTTTTTTTTGAGAATTTTTTAGAGCGGGGAGTTCGAGGTGGAACAAAAAGGTTGCCGCTCCCAGAGCTCTCAGATCTAATTTTAAGTCAAAAAATTTTTTGGTCAAGATCCCCCGTATATCGTTGAGTTTTTCACAGTCCCACCAGATGTGCTTAATATTCCCGATTTCTTTATTACATCTCCAACAAAGTGGAGATGTATTTATTTGGTATTTGGCTAACCTTGTTGGGACCCAGTACCATCGGTATAATATCTTTAAGTACAGTTCCTGTATTGCTATGCAATGAATTGATTTCCTCATCAAATCTATTGTTCTGTACCAAGTTTGTGTTGGGTATATTATCTTTAATTCGTCCTCCCATTTTTTTATAGGATCGCATTTGCTGTCTTCTGATTCTAATTCATTGATAGCTTTCTGAATTTGGGAGGATATCCTATGGTGAGATCCATATAAAATATTTTCCAGCGGGGAGTCTATTTTAAGTTGAATTTCCCCGAAGAGATGTTTTATACGGTTATAGGAGAAAATTTCTTTTTTTGGGAGGTTATAGTGTTGTTGTAGCTCTAGGAAAGGTAGTATTTCTAAATTATGAAATAGGTCACCTATCTTCTCCATTCCAGATTTTAACCAATTATCCAAATTCAGATCTTTTATTAGGACTTTCAATGCACCAATAGGGGCTTGGGGGGAGATATGCGTATCCGGGAAAAATCTAGGTTTAATTGAGCCGATTGATCGAAACACATTCTGTATTACTGGGTTCTTGATTTTTAGTGCTGTAAATTTATGTTTGTCTAGCCAAAAAAGAAAGGAAGGGTCTATGTTACCACAGGCTTCCTTTTCAAATTGATACCAGGTTTTGCTTCTCGATTTCTTACTTCCCCATAGAAGAAAATGGGAAAACATAACCGAGTCATGAATGTGGTATAAATTGGGAAAGGACAAACCACCTTGAGACACGGGTTTGGACATAATATGAAACTGAATTCTGGGTTTCCTATAATTCCATACATATGTCAAAAACAACCTATGGAATTTAGAGAGGACCTTCCGTGGTACCCTCAGGGGTATAGTGCGGAATAGGTACTCCAGTTTGGGAAGCAGATGGGCTCTAACCAGATTAATCCTCCCCATCCAAGATACTTGAATGTTCTTCCAGTTACCGATCCGTTCTTCAAGTTCTTTATAAAGTTTAAGATAGTTATAATTTACTATACTTTTTATATCGAATCTGATGCTGATGCCCAAGTAATTAATTGTCTCGTTCGACCATTTAAAGTGGTACTTCTGCTTGAGGGATCTTTCCTGATTTTGAGATAAGTTTTTATGAATAATTTGAGTTTTTGAAAAATTAATTTTATAGTTGGAAAAGTGACTGAACTCCTCTATACACCTCAGGAGTTCTGGCAATGAGGACTCGGGTTGTGAAAGCGTTAATATAACGTCATCAGCATAAAGCGATATTTTTTGTTGGTTTGTTCCTAATTTTATACCAGTGATGGAGTGGGTTAACCTGATATATGCGGCTAGAGGTTCCATAGTGAGATTATATAAGAGGGGAGCCAATGGGCATCCCTGTCTAGTGCCATTTTTGATTGAGAACCAACGTGAGTCCAGACCATTGCCATAAATTTTGGCTGTAGGTTCTGAGTACATAGAGAGTATTGCAGTTTTAAACATTCCCCCAATACCGAAGGCGGAAAGGACTTCAGTCATGTATCTCCAATTGACTCTGTCAAATGCTTTTTCTGCATCGACAGAGACAAAAATACATGGTGTACTTGTGTCATTAACTGTTGTGATTAGATTTAATATTTTCCGAACGTTATCCCCTCCAGATCTGGCTGTTATAAATCCAGCTTGATCTTTATGGATTAAATCTGATGTTACTGCTTTTAGTCGATCAGCCAGGATTTTGGAGAGAATTTTGATATCTATATTAATTAATGAAATTGGACGGTAATTGGTTACGTAGTTCGGGTCCTTGTCTGGCTTCGGTATTGGGGAAATGACTGCTTTTAACATTTCTGGGGGGACTATTCCAGTGTTCCCTATTGCTTCGTACAGTGAGCAAAGGAGGGGAGTAATTTGTGGTTCGAATGACTTATAAAAAAGGGCTGTATAGCCGTCAGGGCCAGGGGCTTTACCATTTTCCAATTTAAGAATGGCCTTCTTTATTTCTTCTTTATTAATGGGTCTATTTAAGTTTGTTAATTTTTCCTTGGATATTTGGGGTAGATTAAGTTTTTTTTAAAAAAAGTTTCAGATCGGAAAGGGAATATGTTTCTGCCCTAAGGTTATATAGCGATTCATAGTATCTGGCAAATGCATCTCCGATTTCATGCGGGGATAGATAGTGCTTATCTGAGTCTATGATTTTATTTATTTTTTGTTTTTTATGGCCGTGTCTAATTTTACGTGTAAGCAATTTGCCGACTCTATCATCGCCGTTGTACCACCTCTCTTTTGAGGAGAGGATCATACCGCTAACCTGCTCTTCTAGCCTCTTTCTGATCCTTTCCTGGGTATCTTTAATTTGTTCGAAATTTCCGATAGAAGGGTTACTTTTATTATTAGAGTCTAATTTAGCAAGCTTAATATATAGATCTGACAAAGGAATCCCTTTTTCTCTTTTTTTTCTGGCATCTAGTTGTATAAGGTAGCCTCGTATAACACACTTAAATGAAGCCCATAGAGTCTGTTCAGAAACCTGAACATTATTGTTATCAATAATAAAGTCATTGATTAAGTTCCTAAGATGGTTTTTATCTTCTTCCTTTATTAGTAATGTTTCGTTTAGTCTCCATTGGGGTTTAATATTATATTCCGTGTTATTTTTGATTACTAGAGTTATAGGGGCATGGTCAGACCAAGTTATTTGGCCAATCTCAGTTTTAGTTACCTTTCTCAGGTCTGACAAGTTGGTCATAATGAAATCTATTCGAGAGTACATTCCGTGAACTCTTGAGTAAAAGGTGTAATCATTTTTTTTCGGATGGTTTATGCGCCAAACGTCATATAGATCGTATTTAGTCAGGATTTCTTGGAATGTTTTACATTTGGATCTTATATAATTTGGAGTGATTTCCATTCTCTTATTTTTTCTGTCCGCTTTATAGTCGCATATAGTGTTCATGTCCCCTCCCATTAATAGAATACCTTTTTTGACTTGATTTACTCTCTCAAAGAGTTTCTCAAAAAAGGTTTTGACGAATACGTTTGGAGCATAAATGTTTACCAGGGTGTAGGTAACATCGTTCAGTTTACATATTACTATTATATATCTTCCCATTACATCTTTCTCCTCCATTATTAACTCAAATTTGACCTTCGAGGTAAGTATTATTGCGACCCCCCTTTTTTTCCTTAATCCGGACATATTGGCATTAAGCACCACTGGAAATCTAGAGAATTTCCAAGGGGCTCCTACAGTATCCCTCCAATGTGTTTCTTGGACATAGCATATATCTGTCCCATCTCCCATTAACATTTTACACAAAAGTCCCCTTTTCATTGGTGAATTTAGACCTTGGGCATTGATAGAGGTTAGCTTTAAAGTCATATGACGTCAGATAATCCATCAAGCTCCCCTCCCCATCTTCCCCTGGTTTGGACCCTGACTCTGCACACCTTTACAGACAATACATCACATTCTAAACTACAATACATTATCATCAACATTCTATACCTATAAAGAAAAAAAAATTCCAGGTACTATCCTGATATACAGGCACAGTCGCTGGTGGCCTCACCATAGCCTATAGTTAGATGTGTTTGTTTTTTATTATTTATGTTTTATTTATCCTTGTTTCCTTTTTTTTTTTTTTTTTTTTTTTGTCTCATCGTGCTAATTCTTTGTGACTTATTCTAAGTAAATTATCGCATTGAGTGTGTGTAATTACTCTCTAGCCTTTCCAGCCTTTCTCTTGCCTCCAGCCTCCCACCCTTGTCTATTTAAGTGTAAAGAGAAAAAAGAAGAGAGAAAAAAAAGAAAGAAAGAGGAGAACTTGTGTCGCCTTATGAGCTTATACTGTCTTTAATAACTAAATATGTTCTAATTCTTAACTGTGAAATATCCATTTAATAAATTTGCGTAAGAATACCTTAAATATTAATTAAAATTTGGACCCTTAAAGAAAAAACCAGCATAATCAGCCTTGTTACGGGGCCTATACTTATCCAGTTGAACAGTTCTGGTGGGAGGGGGGGTGTTGTTTCCTCGTCTATCCCTTGTGTCATATTTGTTTCAGGTTTATATTATATCACCCCTTATGTGTATAGTGTTACTAACGTCTAAATTAATAATTACATCAATTAGTGGATTAGTGTTCTGTGCTTCTTCTTACAATCTTTTTACTTCTTTGTTTAGAGTGGTTCTGTGTTTAACTTCTCAATGTATTAATTCTTTTAAGTTTGTGCTTAGTGTTTCTTCATTAAATCTTTAGTGATAGTGTGTAGTTTAAATATGTTGCCCGTCTGGGCCTGTTCAGCTAAGTGTATTAAGGCTGTAGTTAACAGCTACTAAGGGTACCTATTCAACTAGACCAAGAGCTCTAAGTTTCGACTGCTCTTCGTTTGGGTTTGTAACTACCACCGTTTCACCTTTGAAAACAATTAGCAATTTAGTGGGAAAACCCCACCGGTATTGAATTCCCTTAGAGCGTAGTTGTAATGTTAACTCTCTGAAGGTATTCCGTTTCATTCTGGTTGTATAGGACAGATCTGGAAACACTAGTACTGATTCAAATGTTCCCTTCTTTTTGTCTGGGTTAACTCGTAGCTGACGAAGGAACTCATCTTTTATAGAGCAATTTAAAAACCTTACTATTACCTCTCGGGGTGACGGGCCTGTTGTTTTACTAGGTCTTAGTATTCCGTGAATACGCTCAAAGGGGGATTTCCCCAGAATTTCAGGGTCTACCAGAGACGAAACCAATTCATACACGTATTCTGTGAGATTGGCATCCTTAACTTCTTCTGGTATCCCTTTGAGTCTGAGGTTGTTCCTTCTGGACCTATCTTCAAAATCTGTTAACTGGTTATTACATTTTTTGACCTGGTCTTTCAAGATAGAGTTTTGGGCCCGTAGGTCTGCGACCTCTTCTGATATGCTAGAAATTGTTGCATCTTGTTTTGTTATTTTAACTGACAATGCAGCAATTTCCTTAGCTAAGTCTGAAATATTAGAATTAAAGTCAGCCTTTAGTTTCTCGTATAAGTTGTCAATAACTGAGGCCAAGCTTACATTTGTCACCAATTCTGTCATTGGTAGATTACCAACATTCTCTTGTGGGGCAGTTATTTCAGCCATTGTAGGTGATAGGGATCTTCTCTGCAGAGGGGGTTTATTTGGGTCCAGTTTTGGGGAATAGAAAATAGATTTGCTTTTATCTGAGGGGGGATTTTTTTGGGTGCCATTTTTTTTGTTGTTGTTGTTTTTCTGTTATTTTTGTTTTGCCCTTTGCAGAGGACCAAGTAAAGAACTGGGTAACAATCAGTTTGGTCTTTTGGCTGTGTCCAATACAACTTACACAATTGATATATCAGGCAAGGTGCTCAATGCAGCAACCCACGTAAGTATGTGAATCACAATGTGAAGCTGCAGCTCCAAATACTTGGTGCTGTGGTGCAGAAAACTACCTATATGAATATGAATCACAATATGGGGTAGTGGCTTGAGTGCTCAGTACAGTAGAGCAGTAAACCATGTAGATAGCTTTAAGCGTGGTATGAAGTTGCAACTCCAGTGATTGGTGCAATACCGCAGTGAGCTACCCAAGTAGATATAAATCACAATATGGCGTTGTAGCTCCACTGCTCAGTGTAATAATACAGTAAGCTACCTAAATATACACAAATCCCAATATGAAGTTGCAGCTCCAATAATCAGTGCAGTAATACAGTAGACCATCTGAATAGATATAAAACACAATACAGAGCTGTCGCTCCAATGCTTAGTACATTAGTGCAGTGAGCTACATAAATAGGTATAGTTCACAGTATGAAGTCACAACTCCAGTGCATAGGTAGATATAAATTGTTGCACCAATTACTAATAACCCAGAGGTACGAAGTCTTTTACAATCAGTCTTAAATTGCCATTGGTGTTTGCTCAGTAAAGTTCAATATGGCATTGGAGATGGTACCTGAGTAACTTATCAAGGTCTGGTCGGGGTCAGAGGGGCAAGTGTTGGGTAAGTTCCGGATGGTCCAAGAGTATGTTGTGAGGAGTTTATTTTAATAAGGAATAGTATAGGAATGATACTTGAGGAACTTATAACAGTAGCCGATAGCCAAAGTCTGTTATTTAAATGCGCATACTCATTACCATTCAGTGCGAGTCTAAGATGTAGTTTCATATAATAGGTAAATCGGAACAGTCTTACCGTTGTAAGTAACACTCCAGATCGCCCTGTTATAATTTCATATAGGGTTCGCTTAAATACAGTATTTGCTGCTGTGATTCCAGCTATTTTTCGTTGTGAGATTTCCTCTTGTAAGTGCAAGAGCTCCACTCCACAGAGGTTGAACAGGAGGCTTTTCTAGCGGTGGGTGGCAGATCTTCCGTGATGTTTTCGCCTGTGTTTGCGGGTATCACCCTTCGGTAAAGCCGCGAGCATCTGGGAATAATGCATCCGCCGGACGTGATGGCACCCAGCCGCCGGATCTCGTGTTGAATCGCAAGGTTTTGGCTGTGGGGCGCGTTCAAGCTTTGAGAGACAGCATTTTCGGTTTGTTACCTTCGATGAGCCGCACAAGGTTCAGGGAGGCCACACCTGCGACAGACGCACGTCCTACGTCTCACGTCATCCTCACATATTTTGTGTCTCTGTGGCAATTATTATTCCTGCCTTTTATAGCTATTATACCCTTTCCGATTTCAATTTTTAGGGTAATATTTTAACAATAAATGTCGTCTATTGAACTTTCCATCATTACTTGACTTCTACTTATGGTTCACCTGAACCTCAAGCCCCCGTGGTTCCCCAGGATTTCTAAAATATCATTGAATCGGTAAAGTTACTTACAGGGCCATGAGCTATTTTGTAGCCAAGTACAAATCAAATTCCTGGTTCCCCATAACTGAGCAGTTCTTTTTATTCCCCATGCCTTTTAGTAAACCCTCTCATTTCCACCAAGATAGTCCCCTTAGTTTGTCAATGTTCCAAATGTTTCCCTAGCTTTTTTGTTGTTGTTGTTCTTGTTGTGCTAACTCTACTTTTTCTTTTCTGCCCCCACCATTTCTTATGCTCTCCCCCACCTTGTTTGTTTCTGGTAATTTTTTGTGCTTTTCTTCACAGTGTTTCTCCCCTTGTTTCTGCTTTACTTAGTTTGTTTTTACCTTTTCTTTAGTCCCTTTCCCCCTGTTTCTATTTGTCCCCACTTGTCTGTTGTTGTCCCTTGAAAAGTAGAGACATGAACAACTTGGTCTACATCACTATATTGTATCTAAATTGAAACAAATCGTGTAATGTACATGTATTATGCCATATTGATTTCAGGAAAAGCTTAATTTGGCAAAATCTAAATTATCTTTGGGTTCATTGTTCTTGTCCTAAATGTACTATGTATTTTGTTCATTTTGGCTCATGAAATCTCCGAGTTACAAGTCAATTTTTACCACCAGTTGATAAAGACCTGGAAAACTTAGAAGGCAACCTGCATCTCTGTGTTGCTAAGCTTCCCCTACACAGAGTAGCAGGTATTGTGAGAGGTTGTTGATGACAGGCCTATGGTATGAGTGGAAGTCACAATAATGAGGAGGTGTTGTGTCCCCCAAATATATTAGAATGCATGCATGTTTTTCTCAGTCCACTTTTGTTCATTTCAGGCCCAGTGTCAGGATCTGAGGAAAAGAAAGCAGTTGGAGCTACATATTCTTTCTGAGCCCATTCAAGGCTGGGAAGGAGATAACATTAAAACCTATGGTAGCGTGGTGTTCATGTCACAGGTTAATGTGCAGTGTGGAGCAAGTGAGGTACGTGAAGAGACAAACTCACATTACAAACATCAATTCAGCATACACTAAGCTGTACTGAAAACATCCTGCCTCCCCCTCCCCCACCCCACCTATCCAATATCACAAGACACAACCATTTTTCATAAGCGGGGGTTCTGGGTAAAAACCATTGCATATGTGTCACACCCTCTACAAATATTTTTTATTTTAGCTCCGACAATTGAAACAACTTTTTATTTTTTAAATACATACTTTCACTGACCTCAAAGGAGCAATGTTAGAAATGTATACATTTTGCTTTTATTGTAAATTAACATAAATTGAAATGTAAATGTTACTTGCTAGGCCCCATTGGTGAAGCATTTTTTTATCACTATGATAGTTGTTTAAACCCAAGTGATTTTAGCTTGGTGACCTCAGTCATAGACTGTTGTGTAATTGGGATAAAAAAAAAAAAATCCACAGTTGTATAAAAGATTTGAGCTTAAGGAACAAACGCTTAATGGCATCCATGCAGAGGAATCAATATGGCGGTCAGCATCCTTGCAGATAAAATCCCACCTTCCTGCACAAATCAGGTGTGTGGATCATTGATGGAATCCTGGAAGATGGAAAAAATAATGCTCCAGAATCCTATACAAACCTAGTCAACATAAAGGTTACAGGATTCCAACTTCCAATCTCATTTAGTTCCCAATATTCCATACCCCATAACTCCAAACAGGTCCGTATTTACCTGCACTGTTGATGTTGTCCGATCACATTGCTGGTATGAATCATAGTCCCACTTACGTGGTGTTTTTTAATTTTAGTGGTGGTCTCGATCATGAGATCATCACATAATGCAAATAGACAGATGTGTTTTTGTACATGTACACGAGTGTTGATAAATACCAACTGTCAGATTATTAACGAAGTGAGACCAGCGATATTGTACATCTACATAGTGACTCAAAACATTTTTTTTTTGCAATAAAATAAATTAGACTGTAAAAAACATTTTTTTTTTGCAATGATAAACACATGTCCAAAACTATGGAAATCCGTAATGTACAAATGCATTTTTACTAAAGTGACCATATCAAAGTCTCTATTTAAACTTTGTAGTTGTACATTTTTCGGACTTGAATACCAAATTTTTCTATTTGCGATAAGCACATCTTTATTCATTCCTCTGAGCTTTTTAACTAGTGGGTTTGCTTTCTGATCCCTTCAATAAAAAAATGAAATACAAATTATAATTGCCTTTGCTGAGTTTCTACACGTTTAGAATGTTTCAGTATAGTTTTATTTTTTTGTGTTTATAAAAAATGTAACATGTACCTTTTCCAAATTAAAACAGTCATTTTTTTTTTCTGGGATTTTTCAGGAAAAAGAAGAGAGATATTTTATGCTCTTTGCAAATGCACTTTTAATGCTGTCGGCTAGTCCTCGGATGAGTGGTTTCCTCTATCAGGTAAAAAAGTTGATATAATATAGGGTGCACCTTGTAGCATAGCGAGAAACAATTGATAAAGTGGTGCTAATGGTATTTTTTTTTCTGCCTATGCAATATTTGCTATATACCGTATTTGCTCGATTATAAGACAAGGTTTTTTTCAGAGCAAATGCTCTGAAAAATCCCCCTCGTCTTATAATCGAGGTCTCTTATAATCTGACCTCAAATTGAGGTCAGATTATAAGACATGGATCCAGGTCCCCAGCAGAGCTGCAGGGGACCTGGATCCCCCTCTCTAGCAGCAGGGGATGTCTGCGCAACGAGCGCAGACTCCCCTGCTTCCGCCCGGCACGACCGCCGGGGCTCCTGTGAAGAAGCCGGGTACTTCCGCTTTCGTCACAGAAGTCCCGGCGAGCGTACCGGGCGGCAGCAGGGGAGGTCTGCGCTCATCGCGCAGACTTCCTCTGCTGCCCCACTAGCCACCAGGGTAAATCGGGCAGCTGGGGGTTGTCTGCACGATACGTGCAGACATCCTCCTTTCTGCCCGACACGGCAGACTATTATGACGGACAGCTGTCCGTCATAATAGACTGCCGTGTCGGGCAGCATGGAGGATGTCTGCAAGTATCGTGCAGACATCCCCCGGCTGCCCCCACTAGCCACCAGGGATTGAGGTACAGGTAAGGGGGGGGGGGGTACAGAGAGACAGGTGGAGGGAGGGAGGGGGGCAGAGAGACAGGTGGAGGGAGGGAGGGAGGGGGGCAGAGAGACAGGGAGGGAGGGGGGCAGAGAGACAGGGGGAGGGTGGGGGGCAGAGAGACAGGGAGGGGGAGGGTGGGGGGCAGAGAGACAGGGAGGGGGAGGGTGGGGGGCAGAGAGACAGGGGGAGGGAGTGTGGGGGGCAGAGAGACAGGGGGAGGGAGGGAGTGAGGGAGGGGGGCAGAGAGACAGGGGGGACAGAGCAGGAAGGGGGGGAGAGACAGAGGAAGGGGGGCAGAGAGAAACATGTGGGGGGGAAGAGACAGGTGAGGGGGGAGTGGGGAGTGAGACAAAGCTGGGGGCAAGGGAAAGAGAGAGGCAGCATTGGCACATAAAAAGAAATAAACACAAGAAATGCATTTTTTTAAAATAATATTTTATTAAAAAAGCAATTTACATGTGAATATATACAAGTTTAACTTTTTTCCTATAGGGTAGTCTTATATTCAGGCTTTTAGTTTTTTTTCTAAAGGAATATCCAAAGTTTGGGGGGTCGTCTTATAATCAGGGTCGTCTTATAATCGAGCAAATACGGTATTCAATGCCCCGTTCTTTCCCCCAACTGTGCTGCCTGATTTAAAGACTGACATTCCCTAATCCTTGATTTGTTGGAGTTTAAGTCACTTATGTTTTGATTCAGTGCCTCTGGTTAGGTTTATCTCAAACAAACTACCAATGACTTTATTATTTGTGTGTTTAGGTCAAATCTTTTGTTCTTCTATCTTTTGTTCCCGTTAACATCGAATAACTGTTTTAAAGCGAATATTTCTTTTCAACGGATGGAAACTGTAGACACAACTACAACAGTCTTTGAAAAGATTCTAATCACAATCTGACTCTGATATATGCATGACACATTCTCTGTTTGTTACAAACCACCTAAGAATGGGTGATCTCTGTAAATAGTACAAACCTGTACCACTCACATGTACTTATACATTCCTACTGATTGTATTCTGTTGGGGGTTTTTTTTTTCCCTTAAAGGGGAAATTACCTTTGACTGGAATGTCAGTAGTGAAGATGGAGGATAATGATGTCAGTAATCACGCATTTGAAATCTCAGGTGAGCATTTTTATTCCATTGTGAAATGTGCGCAATCACAGATTATGATCTCTTAACCATATTCACACAGTTTGACTCAAGATGTGAAAGATCTATAGAAACTGAATGTTTGACTGCTGACAACTGGATTTTAACTGCACAATAAAAATCCTACATGGTAGGTAAATTACCCAACTTGTAATAATGGTAATATATATATGTATAAAAAACTGAAAGTGCTTATAGGTTAATTTAATAAAAAAAACTTTCAAACAATAGTAAGTGGTCAATCCTAACTGATACAGTATCCAAAACTGTAAAGAAAAAGAAAAACCTATAGTGCAATATTTGTTTGTAAAATGACTTCTACCACTGGCCTTTTATTAAGAGTGTAAGGTGATACGCAAAGTGGCAAGGTCTGTGAAGTCCATAGAACCCCACCAATGAATTGCCCATCATAGAATCCAGTAAATGTCCACCTTGAACAATGTTGGTTTCTGCCCCTGATCAAGAAGCTGTTCCAGTGAAGACGCATGTGAAAGGTGAGATGGAGAAGAAAAAAATGTATCAATTTAAACAAATATGCTTCTAGATTGATTATGTCTTTAAAAAAACAAAACAGAAAACGTCTCTACAACATCTCTATTTTTTGGAGAGCCTACCCAGGTTGAAATGTGTCCAGAAGTGACCTTAGATGCTTTCGAAATTGCTTCTATGTTCATGTATACACAAGCGTACGAATTCATCAATGTCTCAGAGCGACCGATAGATTCTCAAACACACTAATGTGTGTGATATTAGATGAGACACCTTGAACACCAATAGTTCTTTATCTTTCACTTCAATAGTTACTTTCATACTCTATGATTTATGTTATTTGTGCAGTAACCGCTATGTATGTACTGCCGTTATACTCTAAACATGTGGACAGAGTGACATTATCCATCTATGGGCCAAGCACTGTGCTACTGTACCTGACTTTACACTGTAACAATAACAAAACAAATTGAGTCCTTTTGCACCTTCCTGTACACTGCAGAGTATCATCAACATTACCAGTTAGAAGTGTTACTCGGATGTTGAAACGTGGTATGTTGGCTTGCAGTATAAACCCAATACATCTCTGCCTCCAATACAGGTCACATGATAGAACGTATTGTGGTTTTCTGCAACAATAGTCAGGACTGTCAGGATTGGCTCAATCATCTCCATCATCTCACCAAACCTCCTGGGTCACATGCCTCATTGTGTAAGACACAGTCTTGGACAGGTCATATGGTAAGACATGTATAATGTGTACGCAGCATGCCTGGCTACAACACTATGCCTAAGACTAACAAGAGAACGTGTAGGCATAGGAATCAGCAGGATCTCTTCATTTGTTGATCACTGATTCAGTGGATGAACCTGGCTAATTAAAGGAAACTTGTGCACGTTTTGCATTCTCTGCTCCAACTTCGTTGACTTCGAAGATGGATACAATAGCCCAAGCCATGGCCTATACTCTACTTTAACTAAATGCCTTCCTGTACCTGGATATTTAAAGCAGCTTTAATTATCACTGGACTCTAAACCGTGTTTAGTTTCTACCAATAATTCTTAAGATCACATCTTTACTTTCACTGATACAGTTTTAGGATCCCTTTCTCATCGCTGAACTAATAATAATAATGTGATTATATTTAGTCTTGTACATAAGCATGAAGTAAACTTGATTTGCTCCTGCATCAAGATGTTGTAAGGGGAAAACAATGGCCTAATTTAACTAAACACTGTATAGGCAGGGCATCCTGATCTTCTGTGGATGACTGAAACAGAGGGAGGGCTTCCACTTTTGGCACTACTTAATTTTTATGATGCTCCACTATGGGCATCATCGGAACTGTATTCCACAACAACAGCAGTGCTAAAGCTTCAGTCATACTGTGAAATGAAATGTACACCTCATTTTTGGTGGATAGCCCTGAGATTTTATAATGGCCTATATGCATTTCATATATCCATTTTGTCTATTGGCAGATTCCAGACAGAAAGCAGCCCCAAGCATCTCATCACTCCTTTTCAGTGCTTCCTCGAGGGCCGCTGGAACCAGCCAAAATCCACAAAACCTGGACTTCAAGTTGCTTGAGGCCTGCTCCTCCACTCAGACCTTCAGCTGCATTAGGCTACAAAGAGGTAACTATTTGTTGTATTTATTTTTACACATTTTAGTTCTGTTGTCACATTCTATCACAATCTGCCTTTTCCAACCGAAGTAAAATATAGAGCTCTGATGGTCATGAAAGATAAGCCAAAAAGTAGATGGTGTTCAGTGGTGTTCATTAGACCCTTTTTTTCATTTTCTCTTCATCATGGGTGGTGAATGGTAGTTCCTAAAGTTTTTCCCTGTTAGCATAGCGACAGCATGACTTTTCCTAATGCTGTTTAGCCAAGGAGTGTCTAAACTGGCCCATTGTTTTTATAGGGCACTAATTTCACCTTTTTATATACTCAATAAGAACTGAAGCTTCAATCACCAAATATCAGTAGTGAAATTGACATGCTGTGCGTAGATTTACTATCTCTTAAATGACATTTGTTATATCATGCAGATTACCAAAAACACTTTAACATGAGTCTTGCTTAAATTTGACCTAATACATGTATATTATATATGTGTGTGTGTGTATATATATATATATATATATATATATATATATGTATATGTATATATATATATATATATATATATATATATATATTTATATATATATATATACACACACATATACATATTATAAATGTATGTATTTTTAGGATATATTTTTTTATATATATATATTCATAAATATACATACGTTTTTCTCTGGTTCTCAAAAGAAAACGCGTTACATATTCCCACAACGTATATAATTCAACCTTTAAAAAGAGTTTTATATAAAACTCAAATGCCTAATATACATTTTGTAATGACAGTTAGTATCATTCTAAGAAATGGATACAATTAAAATAGATTACATACCAGAAGAGGTGATCAAAAGCTACACTTAACTTACTTTGTTACAACAACCACAATAATAATAATAATGGGTTTACAATCTATTTATATAGGGGATCAGTTATGTTCATTATAATGTTTATCACACAGGAATTGGAGAGATTTTTCATGCCTCCATTATATTAGTACATATTTGTAGCATGTGTGATCTAGTGATGACTGATATTCGTCTGCTGTCTCACACTTCTTTTCTTTCTCTACATATTGATTTTAGAGGATGTCTTATATCTTTAAGGTAAGGGTAGATCTATATTTTTACGCTGCAATTAGAGCGCTTGTCTCTGCTCTCATGTGTTCTGTTGCTTTTGTCTGTCTAGTATTTGGCAAAAAGTAAAGTATACATATAATATGCAAAAAAAAAATGTATAATAAGAAATTATATATATTCTTTTCTTTCCATCCAGAAATGGAATGGAACTGGGCAATATATACATTTTTTTTCCCAAATAATATATCAAGACACTATAAAATGCAGTCTTCTTATGACGATCCTTTTGCTTTCTGTGTGTCATTGCATTAATGCTGCTTTCTTGGCAATTACAAGACAGTGCCAGTTAACACTTTGACTGCCAGAGGTGCGTGGGAGCAATGCATTCCTCTCCTCTGCCACGTAGTTGGACATTATGGGCTTTTATTTCTTTGTCTTTATTGCATAACACTTCAAGGATGTGTAGTGGGATATTTTGCAATTGTTGTTTTTGAAAGGACATTTTGTTAACATTGGTTATATGGACTGTATCATCCAGACACCGCTTGTACTGTGAAAGTAGAGGATAAAACATTATTGAAAATGATCTCTACATTGCTTTAGCAGAATCACAAGTAAACGCCTAAATTAGGAGAAAACGTGTTTTAAATGTATCTGTAAAGGCTACTGTTTATTGACATCATCTGTGGCCTGAAATGTAAATTAAGTGGTTTGCAATGGCGAATGTGTAATTTGCATCTCAGGCCACAGATGATGGAAAAAGCAGGAGGAATCACAAACACATTTAAAAAAACATTTTCCTCCTAATTTAGGCATTTGTTTTGCTAATACAATGTATAGATCATCTTCAATCTTTTTTTATTCTCTACCTGCGCTGTAAAAACATTGTTTAGGTGATACAGTCCCTTTAATGTCTCTGAAATTGAGAGATGGAAAAAGATGCTTAAATTCATAGCGCTCTACTTATCCAAAAATCCATGTAAAAGCACATTTTCATCAATATTTAGCACAAAAACCATTTCTGTGATTTATATATTTATTATTTATTTTTGTTTGTCATTTATTGTGCGTTGAATTTAAAAGTTTTTTTTCCGTGTTAACTGAATAAACTGTTAATGAGTGTGTGTGTGTGTATGTATGATATAGATATATATATATAAATATAATCTATAGTGAAGCACAAATAAATATTTGTTGTTCAGAATTTTGTCTGCACAATGCTGTACCACAGGTTGTAAACTGCATATGTTATGGATATATCTATTTGTATAGCATACTTGTGTATTGTAAGGTCATCTTTCTAGGGATTTTTTTTTGTTCTTGTTTGGTTTATGTGTGTCAGTTGTCAATTGCATACCTCTGTGTAATAGGATGGTGCTTTATATATAAACAACATACATCCATACATGCTAACGATTTGGAGGATTCAGGTAGGAGGCTGAATTTGGCCTGCTTTGCTTTAGGGACATATTTTAGTTACTTATGTCCTAAGTTGCTTGTGCACAGTGTCCTACAAACAGCAGTCATGCAGAATTCGAGCAAAATTGACGATGGCTGATCAGAAACCAATGTTTAAGTCCAAAAGACTCCTCTTCCCTCGTTGGTGCATTACCAGGTGAGGGTGACCTCATCTGGTAGAGGTTAGGAGTAAGCACTAATATCGCGAGACGCGTTAAGCACTGAATAGTTGAGTTCTGCCCTCTCACAATGCTTATAAATAAGAGCTAATAGTGCGAAATGCGTTGAGCTATGAATAGTTGAGTTCTGCTCTCTCACAATAATATTTTGGCTGTTATTATTCCTTGGATTTGTTTCTGGTTTTTTTTTCTTCAATAAACCGCTGATTTTTCCACATGCTGTGAGTGCCGGTCCATCTGTGTATTGAATGTAAAAGACAGATGCTAACAGTCCTGGATTTGCCAGGGCAGTCCCAGTTTTTACGGTCCTGCCCCCCTAATTTTGGGACTCTCGGCATGCATTGCCGTCATCTGTGCACAATTTTTTAAGCCATGCACACACCAGTTGAGCTTCAGACACTCTGGACAGTGGACAAGACCAGGGAGTCTGGCTCTCAATTGCCCAAGACATGCAAGGACTCATGACGTCCTGTAATCCTGCTCCCTTTTAACTCCACCACCTCCTGGGACCAAGAATCATCCATGTATTCGTCATATATACATATCTTGTATGTATTTATATTGTGTGATTTTTCCCAGCAGAGCACCCAAACATATTATTGTACCCTCCAGCCAAGAACCTGTCAGTCATAATCACTAACTATTTCCTACAGTCTTCACTGGACCCTGTAGTATTGTTAAGCAGGAAAATATTTGAAACAGCCTGGGGGGAAATTGCCTGCTGTGGCAAAGTGATCTAATCTGTCATTTTCTGAAATAAAGATCTTCCAATATGAACTGAATGATGGAACTAAGGAGAATTATTTGGAAGGCCCAAGTTAAACACAATACTTCAATCTAGGGAGATGGTAAGGGACAGAGAATAAAGATCATGTGTGAGCACACCACACCAGTAACCCAGGATAGTAGGGGTGGCAGGCCTGGTAACTGTAGGGCTTGTCTGCTTTTAGCAGTGTATTTTCAGTGATTCACTCCAAAGTATCACATTACTTGTTAGTTTTGCGTTCTTGCCTGAGGTTTCAAAGTCATTTATAACTGTCTCTTTGTACATTATTTGAAACACCCTGTAGCAGTGTCAGTGTGTTAGCAAGACACACATTACACAATTAATGAGATGAGCAGACTCTTTATGTACCAAGAGTGGGTGATGCAGTCACTGCTTTAGAAATATGTGTGCTCCTTGTTACTGTGTGTGTAAGTCACTGTTCCAGAAAGGTGGATGGATGCCCACTATGTTGTATGGATATGTGTATCAGAAGTCCTTTGTCTCTTGTCTCTAACAGTGTATGTGTAACAGGGCTTTTGGGGCTTTATTCATGAAAAGAGGGAATTTAGCTGTTTTGGAGAATTTTTCCAACTCTTACTTTGGCCTTAAGTTTGACCTTTCCTTGTCAATTCCCTGCACGCTCCAGTTTGATTCCCTTTACTGCACATTGGTTGTCTCTCACGTTAGTTGCCACATGTCCCTTTTTAGAGCTTTTTACTTTAAATCCACTAAATTGAATAGTAAAACTGTGATTACTCAATGCATTCACACACTTTGCCATCATCAGTTAACTTAAACTGTTTGTAGACTAGACTCTGTTTGTGGTCCAGTCCTTTGTAAGCTTGCATCTAAATATTTATTTTTTGGGGGCTGCCAGTACATGCAGTGGTTTGTTTGCTCATTGCCACATACATGCTGTTATCAGGCAATCACACAACATATAACTACTAGAACCGACAGGAAAATACACAGCACAAAATCATCAAGCCTATTGCAGGAACAGCAAAACCTACAAGAGAAGAACATATTCTGTTTTTTTTCTCAGGCAACGTTCTTTATTAATTTATTTATACTTACAGGTCACTCTCTGTGCTTCACTATAAGAACGTGAAGCACAGACAGTGAATTAGAGGCAAAGTCAGTGTGTGAACACATTGACTTTGCATCTAATTTGCATGTTATCGCGGTGATCACTCAATCACCGCGATCACATGCCCGGAAATCCACCGATCGGGTCCAGGAGCTTTGCCTCGGGGGCGAGGCTTAGTCCACAGCTTAGACAACACAACATTTTAGTCAACAGCTGACCTTTGCCACTCCAGCTGCCATGCGCTCCATGTGCCTACTGTGATTATGATGTCAGACAGATGATGTGGTAATACAGACACAATTTGTGTCCCTTCCTGGCTCTTATCATTGCAACTACCAAAGGGTTGCTTTGAATAGAGCTAAAGTTTGTAACTAATGAAGACCAGCATAGCTTGTTCATAGTAAAATTTTATTTTACCTGTACTCTGTAGGGAAGCTTTTATTTATTTAGCCTTACCATATTTGACCTGGGTATATTTAGTCCATGTATAATCAGTGTATTCTTCCTTTTTATAATGCTAAACTTTGTTTTACAGATTAGCGTGTGTACATTGCTTGGTGTTGGGATCAACCAAATACAATGCTTCTAGAATAAAAAAAAAAAAAACACCTGAAACCTTAGAAACAATATACTTTTATTTGGTAAAAATGTAATAAAATATATGCAGATAAGCTTTTGGTTTCTGCAGGAATCCAGCAAAAGTCCGAAAACAGTCAAGAAATTTCTTCCAAGGCGGAAAACTGACCGAAAACCTTCTGATGAGGATTCTGGTTTCAGGAAAAGTATGTGTCATTCTTTTTTTATGTTTGTCAGAGGCAAGTACATGCTATTTCTGGATGCCTCAATACCGAGGCAGGCCCAGAATTAACAGACACGAACTTCCGCGCACGTGTTCGCTGTGACAGCCAGTTACAGTATCTGGCTTTGACAGCTTTGTTCTCGGTCTGCCCCACAGCAATAGCAGGGAGAGACTAATTACAGTATAGGTAGCTTATACCCATGAATAGCATTTACCTGCCGCTGAATGCGTTATGAATGGAGCTCAGCGGATTTTAACACAGTATGTGGCATGCCGTCATTAGGTTCTCAAGGCTTGGATCTACATGGCAGCATGGAACATCCTTGTGTCCTCAAGGGGTTAAAGTTGACCTTAAAATTTACCCTTTGCAGGCTTTCTTCTTTGAATTGATTTTGCCATGCTAAGAACTCAGAAAGGGGTATCCGCAGCACCATTTTGTAAGATAATCTGAGTTCTTTCCTAGAGATGCCCTAAGCCCATGTGTAGGACATCGGCGTTGCATGCATTTTTTATCATTGATCCGCCTGTCGTGAGATCCTGCCACTAGTTTCTGTAGAGGTGGCAAGGTTCAGTTACTGGTCTACAGCTGTATGCGCCATGTTTTTTGTTTTTTTTCCTTTCTCTTTTTCTTTTTTCCCCCCACAGTATTGCATATATTTAAAATAAATAATATAATATACAGAATTTAAAAAAAAAGATGAAAAAATTATCCATACATTGTATTAGCAAATGCACACATAAAAAAGAACTGTATGCGCCATGTTTTCACGTAAGACACGTTGGTGGTCTTTCAGTATGTGGATTATTTTTCCATTTGCTATTGGAGGTATATAAACCATCCAGTCAGGTTGCTTAATGCCTCAGTTAGAGCCGTGAGTAGTACAGGGAAAGTGTTGGCGATTATATTTAATATACTTTGTTAGTGAGCGTGTCGGAAAGTGCAGGGAAAAAGAGAGTACAGAAAACCCAACTGATGCAGGGTGTCTATCCAATGACTCTCTAAGCACAGTAGGGCTCAAAGTACAGAGGGGAGATCTGAAACTTTGCTGACCAACGGAAAGGGGTGAAATCTACAAACAATGGTTGTGAACCCCTGATTTATGTCAGTCCTGAAGATTTATTTATTTTTCTGCTATGTACATGAAGCTTTGGGTTGTATGTAGCTAAGGTAGACCAATACATACCTCCCAACATTTCAAATGCCACATGTTGTGGCTGAAGATGCTGCTATGGGTGGGGCATTACTGCAACTTTATGGCCAATCGGCAACTATTTTATGTCATTTGGCTAGTCAATTAATATATAATTACATTTGCTGCATTTACTGCAGTTTAAATACAGTTATACAACAAACACATTCTGAGTTCCCAGGAAAGAGGGACAATAGAGGAGGAAAGAGGGACAATAGAGGAGGAAAGAGGGACAGGGGGCTTGGGTGGAAATAGGGACAGTAGGGGAGGTATGCCAATATCCCATTTGAAAAGCTTGGCACTATATAATATACGTACACGTGTGTATAAAAAGGTTTCAGAGATGCTCAGTTACCATGTTTTGCTCTTCGCTCTTCTTATTTCAGGCACAGTGGCCTCCGAAGAAGATGCACAAATTCTGAAAGTTATTGAGGCATACTGCACCGGTGCTGGTTTCCAGCAAAATCTCCCATCCGGTGAGTGTATGGTTAGTTGCATAGTTGCGGTGCTAGATAATCTCTTGCACTTCAGCTGCTGTGTACGGTAACTGTTTGGGTTACTAAAAGGGTTAAAGAAAAATGATTAGAAGAAACTGAAAAACTGCAGCAGAGCTTCAGCTACTATTACTGTAAATAATCGCTCCAGGCAAAACTACTGATCTTAAACAGTATTGCTACAAAACATTGGGTATGAACATTGGGGGGAAGTGGAGAATGGAAAATATGAATTACTAATATAAGATTAATGGGAATGGCTAAAACAGTAATTTGCAACTATTTGTAACATTTTTTATTTCCCTTTCCTTTTTTTTTTTAATTGAGTGTGTGTTTTCCGGTTGTGGTAATATATTGTGATTTATATTTGCACACAGCAAAAATTTTGTGAAAAATAAATCTTTTACCATAACCATTACCCCACCATTACTGTCCACGAGTGGTGATCTGGACCTCTGTCCTGAGCTGCGTTTAAAGGTGGTCTTATATAGTGTACATCTGTTCCAAGGGGTCCATGTATAAAATGGATTAGAAGGCAAAAGGTGAGCATTGTTGATCAGATTTGCATATGCCTACCCAGAATCCTTGCAGTGGTGGTAGCACCGTAAACTAGTCAATCTGTGAGACAAGCAGGCCTTTTGGCTTGTTTGGTATGTGTAGATTTGTGTTTGAGAATGCCTCTGCTACCCATTGAATTTGAGGTGGAAGGGTTTTATCATTACCGTTATCCCAAGTATAGTTGCTTTGATTCGTGAATTATGAAGAGATGTCAGTATTGTGATTTGAAAGGGTTAAAGAGAGAGAGAGTTTACTGTGTCTATAAAAGTGAGAGAGATGTTAATCTTGTGTGTTTGTAGCAGGCACAGGAAATGCACATATCTTTTCATCTACCGCTCTGTAATTTATAGAAATACTTGTTATTTCTGTCTGTGTGAATGATCACTATAGTTGATAAGTTGCAATTATAACATTGGCCCAGTGACATATCACTATAAAGGTGTTGGTAGGGCCATTAAACTCTTCTTGGGACTCTACTGCAAATCATGCAATGTTATTAAACCTTATAGGGTTTGAGAACTAGTGTTCCGAAGTCATAACTCCTTTACCAACACCCAATAAACATGCTAGGCAGCCATAATATGAGGTCTGCCATTTAATTTGTACCAGATAAACAAATATATTGTTGCACAGTAAAGTAGTAACATGTATGCTTATCAAAAAATAAAAACTGGTATTTTTTTTTTAGTTTCTTGGACTCTGTGTGCATGCGTTTATTAAAAAAAAAAAAAAATCCAAAACATATATATGTGACATTGTACAGAAAAATAAATAATATTCCTGTCCCCCACCCCCAAGTGGTCCACTCACATGTACCAACGCCTATCTGGTTTGAAGTGCAGATAGGTAGAGATTGGGGAGTTGGAACAACTGTGTAATATCATTCAAACACATAGAGCAGAAAGAGATAAAAACAAGTTATTTATTCACCCCCATTCAGTTTAGTCCTGTGAGTGCAAATGTGGGGGCTGGAGCAAGTCATCTGAGTGCAAATATGGGGGCAGCAGGAAATCTGTGTATTAAAGACACTCGGTGTTCAGTCAGTGCTGCTCGAGCTCCCTGCGCCTAGTAGAGCATCGTATTTCTGATTATCTGACTCATCAGTACGAGCAGGGAGCGCGAGCAGCAGTGATTGAACTCTGAATGTCTTTAACACTTACAGCTCATGCTGCCCGCGGCTCCCAAGTCAACAATGCTGTGCTGGTTCAGGGCCAAACAAACACTCACTCACTCTCTTTTGCTCTTCTTGTATCACAGGATCCCGCAAAGATTCCTCACCACAAGTCTTGCTTCTAGAAGAAGAAAATCTAATCATTGAGGAAATGAGAAGCAATGGCCAAACAGTTACTGAAGACAAGTAAGTTGGATTTCTGTGCACGGACCTGGGTTTGCTGAACTCTGTACCTGAATTTGCGATAAATTTGACTACGTTTTTATCACATCCTGATATAATGTAGTGTAATATCCTGTTTCAGAAAGTGGTCAATTTGTATAAAATACATGACTGTTGTAATGGGCGCCAGAGTACCCAACTCAGGTACCTGGCCACTGAGCCTCCCTTACCTCAGGGCTGTGGCTGTCCATTGCCAGAACTATGACCCTTCGCTGAGATGGGGTCAGAGTGCCCTTTAAACCACTCGGCATCACGGCCTGGCAAGAACTCACTTTACCTTACTATACCTTATATACCATATAGGGGAAAACCAAAGATACAAACTGATCAAAAGCACAAACACATAATCAGGAAATGCACACCAGATAAGATTAATCAATGAGATTTCCCTTTTACAAACACTCTGTGTAGATAAAACAGTAGCTCCAGAATTAATCTGATTCGACTAGGAGACCCTATTGTACTTACTGTTTAAGGGTCTAGTCAATGAAGAGGGAATTGAGACAGGAATTTCAATTTTTCCAACTCTGATTCATTTGCCTAAATTTGAAATTCTCATCTCAATTCTCCGAAGTTCTCTCTTTAACGAGTAGACCCTCTAGTCATCAAAAGCCAAAGTAATAATTAGAACAAAATACCAGAATTCCAATGCAACACATTGTATTGTACATAAAAAATAAGATCACAGCAATATAATCTACACAGGGTCACACATTAGGAAGTCTTCCTGTCCCATGATATCGATTAGCACAGACCATGTAACAGAACCAGGGTTCTGGAAAATGTGGTTTGCTAAACAGTTTGAAGACTATAACCAGATCAGGCAGCATTACAAACCCTTTATATATTTAGCTTTTTTTATTAGCTTCCAGGCTATTGGCAAAAAGTTTCTTTAAACAGCCAGAAATTTGGGTATTGTGGGCACCCCAAGGATGTTCTCTTTAATGCTTTGTTCTTTGGGTTTCGCATTTAAGCTAATCCTGAAATCTCAGGTATTCTTAGACTTTAATTTTTCTATTAAGTTATCACCACTAACCTATTAACCACATTTCTTTTCTTTATTTGCAGAAGCCTTGTAGATACGGTTTATGCATTGAGAGATGAGGTCAAAGAATTAAAACAGGCAAGAAAATGAATCGTTTGATATTTTGCTGTGTTCATTGTGTATGTTAATTTGTTACTTATAAAAATATAAAGGGGATGCCAGCTACATAGCAGCTCCCCAGAAACCACTAGAAACAAAGCAGTATATCAAGTAGTGACACACGAAAAAAATATCTTTATTCAAGCCATACCAAAATATACTTAACACAAATCCACTCACAGGAAATGGGCATATTTGTGCATCAATACATAAACCACAAACATTTCAATAAAGCATATTATGCATATAGCATCACACACTTTTTTTTTTTTTTTTTACTGTGCAAAAGACAAGACAAGACTGCTAGATTTATACATTTAGCAACCAGTGATCTATTCTAAACAATCTATGATCGATTATTTTTAAAATGATTAAATGAACAGGACAAGTAAAAAAAAAAAAAAAGTTAAAAATTTGAAATTTTAGTATTCAGTTTTGAAATTGATAGAATATGTTATTTATATACTCGGAAAAAAGTAAGTTCTTTGTTTACAGCAAAAAGATAAAAAAAAATTCCTGAAAAAAAGGTGCAAACAAACCTTTTGCCCTGTTGGCTACTTATAGGGGCAGTTTCACTTATTCTCTTTATGTTGTACACAGCGATGTAGCTAGCTGTTTTTCAACCCAAGGCAAGATAACAAAACTGCACCCCACCCTTTAAATATAGTTTCATAGCCATTATTTTGCAGAAAAATGAAACTGCATCCAACCCCTTTTTGGGGAGCTGTAGGTCTTCCCGGCAGTGACGTATTCCTGTTCCTGTAGCTGCAGATTGCCACACAAATTGCTGGACTGTGGCATTGTGACATGGCTTCATATCTCGTGGCTGGTCTGTTTAATCCAGTGCACAATGTGATTGACCCTTAAGAACAGGTAAGAAGGGGCTCTCTTGCACGAGAGGGCATCGGTCTATTTATGTAGCTATCATCGCTGCACCCCCTTAATTGTGTGTGCCTGAGGCTGGTGCCTCAATCACCTCACACTGTTATGTGAAACACACTTATATTTAACAAATGACCGTTCTACTGTAGTTTTACATTGAAAATAAAAAATTTTTTTTTACACTGTGACTGGAACTGCCCCTTTAAATAACCAAGTAGCCACCTACCAAAATGGATTTATATTGTCTCCTAAACAGATAAATCCTTTGGGGGTTAATTCTAATTTCTCATTTGTGTCTGTTCTAAAAGAGAGAGTTCAAACTTGTTGTAGTGTTTTTGAATGACCTGTGTTCCTTTTATCTGAAGGAGAATAAAAGAATGAGGCAAAGCCTAGACGAAGAGCAAAAGTCAAGAAAGGAACTCGAAAAGCTGGTCCGCAAGATATTGAAACAAAGCAGTGAAAGTTCACGGGACGATCCAACACATTAATCCACGATACTTATGGCTGGTGCCACAGTCGATTCTCTTTAAAGAGCTGGGCAGTTTGTGTGCGGTAGTATGTGCCTAATTGGAATTTCGTAAGACCTGTTCCTTTTCCGCTCTGCCTATCTGATTGGAGCTCCCATAATCCTCTTGCAGTTGTCAGAAAGCAATGGGAGTTTTAGCACTGTAGCATTTGGGAATGACTGGTAGCCATATTCACTCTACAATGCACAATGTTTATGACTTCTCCGAATGGGGACACAGTCCTGAAATGTATTGGTTGTGCATGTAAATGTTGTGTACTATAAATAGGTGAGTGTTACAAGAAATACATATATATATTTTTGCTCCTTTTTATATTATACTTTTCTAGTAGTCTGCTAACTAATCATGATATCTGCTACCTCTCTTGCTAAACAATAAAGCATGCCCCCTTTTCGTATCTTTGCTTTAGCATAGCTTTTACACATATTATGGCTCAACTAGGTTTGCCAAACACACAGTGACTCACTGGCAATATTGCTTATTCAACTAAAAAATATGATACGTACCAGATTAGCCAGCAAAACTGTTAAATGTGTATTTATAGTATATAAAAAAATCTACTGTTTTTACAGCAAACGAGATATAAAAGTTAAATGGTTTTTCCTAGCAGGGTGAAATGCACGGATATAATCACAAACGAGCTTTGTAAAACAAATAACTGTTTTATGAAAGTAACATCGATAAAGATGTGAGACGCAGCAAATGGTCAACCCATGTGTATCTATTAAGATACACATCGGGTTTACTCCAGACAAGTGGTACATGTTTTTTCTTAACCCTTGCTTCCTTCAAGGAAGGATAAACTGGCATGTATTTTCGCTAGTACACGCCAGTTAATCCTCTGACTGACAGCTGCCATGCTTCCATAGGAAGCAGGCACCCGTCTGGTCGGCGACCGGTTCTCTCTTTCTTTAACCCTTGCTTCCTTCAAGGAAGCAAGGGTTAAAAAGGTGCAATGTTCCTTTAATATCTTGTTTAAAAAATAATTTTAAACCCTTTTTTTTTTCGGGATTGTGTTTTTTTTTTACTGAATGCCTAAAATTAGGATTTTGAAAACAAATTGGTTATTGGTTAAATATCATCTACAAATACAAAGGATTGCAAACCAATGTAAGGGGAAGAGACATGGTAAAATTATGATTAAATGAAAATAATTGCTGCAATACTAAGGTTAGTGAAGGATTTAAATTCAGCATACCGAGGAAAGCCTTGTACAGCTCTATCTGTATTTATACAATACGCTACCAAGTTTATGACATGTGAAGACTGAGACATAGCGTTTGGGTAGGCTGCTTTTGTTGGTAATCTTTTGTAGCTAATCTTTTGTAGCTAGGCTTGCCACCTAGCCAGTAAAATATGGATTGTAGCCATTTATCACTGTATGGCCCAGAACTAAATGTGCAATGCTATTTAATTGGGCATGCTGATGTGTTCGGCCTCATATGATTGCACATTCTGCAACTGCAGCAAACCGCCATGCCAAAAATTATACTTGACATTGCATATACACCACTGAATGATAGGAATTTGTGTACAGATTTTGAAATATTAGTCCATGTAAATTATATTCAAAAAGTTTTTGTCCACATTCTCTATTTATTTAGAAAATAACATAACACAAAATATCACATAAAACACATATATATATCAGTCACATTAATACATTATAACGTCCTAAAGAATCTTGCATGATATCAAAAGCTGTCAAAGTACTATCAATAATATAGTACATATTATAGTGTATATATAGTACTATCAATAATATAGTACATATCCAATCAAATGAAATACAATAACACCATCTATTAAGTAGCCAAAGATGAACATCTATATTTCTGCTCTACTCTCCAACTTGTCTTTTCTTTTAACGATCTGCCTTTTCAATCGTATTCAAAATGTTTTTAAGATCAGGACACAGAACCTTCAGCCCTAAAGAACCGAGAAATGCATAAAGAATAATAGTCCTCTAAATAACAGTAACTGCTAAAAGGTGGATCTTTACATAGCTAGATCTCAAACACAAGCAAGGAATTAAAGTCTTATAACAGAAGATACTGATGTAAAGTAACAAAGCTCTAATAGCAGAACGGGTGTCAATTGGCAATTGTTATCGTATAACCAGAAAATAGGCGCTCATATGATAGAAAAATAGTGTCGAAGAGCTGAGTTGGTAGTCATTTGAAACTGTGTTGCCCCTGCTGATAAACTGAACATATTCAGGTTAAATATGTTGGCACCAGATGATATGAAAAAATCCAATCCAGGTACTGAGAATAAGAAGATGCCAGTAGTTTGCACCCATACAGTAGCTTTATAAATCAAATTTCATTGGTCAAACTTGTATAGTAAATAAGGCAATACGGCACATCAGAAAAACTCTTCACACCGCTCTCCATCAAGATTGAGCAATCACTACTATACGTTTCTGCCATTAGGGTTTCATCCCTTGCTTATAATTGAGGCCTTGTGTGTGTGTGTTTTACCCAGTAGACTTGAATTGCTGACACTGGAAAGATGATAAGGAGCAAAATTGTTAAATGTTAAATGTTGTAACTCCTACATTAAATCAGATATACCAGCGTTTCAATCCATATAAAAAGTGTGGGGTATCAGTACATGCAGATGCTACCTCACATTGCAGATGGTATTCCTGTTCAAGAGGGTAGATCTCATACTGCTTAATTTGCTTCTCTTAAACCTTATGTTATTCATTGATTCTAGTTAAAATAAAAAAACCTTATAGGGGAATTCATGCACTGCCCCTTAATAACAAATGGTACATACTTAAAGAAGTTCTAGAGCACATGACCGTTGGCAAAACAAATGTATTCTGTAATCATGGGATTCTTTGAGTGGCAATATTTGTGTGTTTTTGTTCAGTTTTGGTTACTGTTTAGAATGGTTGGCAATAACGACCTTTAATGGTAGCATAACAATCTGCTTCTTAAAAACCGTATTCCAACATGAAATGTTGTTAACGGGGGGGGGGGGGGGGGGGGGGGGGTCTTAGAACTGATGGTGTTAAGAAACCAAGGGCATTTTGTCCTGGAATGAGTTAAAATAATATATATTCAGACAGAAGGCCACTTGTAGGGAGCACCATTCAAAAGCCATTTTGTTTTTCTTTGGAAATATTAGTGAGGATTTCAGGCTGTTATGTCACACGCAGCAGTGATTGGTGTTTTACGTCTGACAGCAAGAGAAGAGACTGTGGCATAACTCGCCTTCTGCCTGGTTAAAACTGATAGTAGACGTTAGGCCCTCTTTAAAGACCAGATTATGATATTGGCATCGAATGTCATACACTGACAAAATATGCAGTACAGGTGGAGTATCCCTTATCCAAAATGTTTGGAACCAGAAGTATTTTGGATAACAGACCATTTTGGATAATGGATCATTTTCACCAATTAGATGTATTAAAGCCTCTCAGCACTCATGAAATACAGGAGTATTAATGCAAATACTGTATAGAGAAAATAAGTCCCTTTTACTGTAATGTAGCTGTGATGTGAGGCATTGTTGGGAACTTGCCGTTGGCGCGTCAGGCCTGAACGCGTGACATTGTATTCACTTTTGTGGGGGAATGTGGGCAAACACGGAGAAGCTTTAACGCAGCTTAATGGTGCTGTACGCAGAATAAACAGTTGTGCACTTGTATTCTGACAGGTGTGTGTGTGGAAATCTGAAAGACTTTTTGGATAACAGATTTTCGTATAAGGGATACTCAACCTGTATATCTGCAAAAATAGTTCATGTGAACTGTAAAAATAGACCTTTTAGTTTTGTTTTCTCTTAACATATGGGCATGCACATTCGTTGTTCAAGTAACTTCCATTATTCCGAAAACCTGCAAAAGATAATAACATGTGGAGGTTGAGAGGTTATGCTTGGCAGCAGAATCCATGAATAAGACCTACCAATGTTATGAAATTGTACGATGAGCTAAGAAAATCAAAAATATCCTCATTTAATAACCTCTCCTGCTATGCTTTGTGGTTCCAAAGCTGAACCAATCTATTAATGGTGAATTCTCATAAGGTTCTGTAATCTTATTTTCCAATACATACTTGAAAGTGCATTAACAAAAAATTAGTAACACTGCATGGCTGCCAGTTCAAGCTCTATATATAAATCACTGCTTTATTTGCTTATGGTGAGAATGTGAATGCAGAGGACTGCTTCAGGAACTAGGTAAATCAGTAGACATTTCAATGGCTTCTTTTGCAAAGTTCCAATCTAAGGTTGGGATGTCTAGACAGGAAGTTGGAATGTAAATAAATGTAGCCGGGTGCAAAATGAAAGCGAGGCAAATGGAATAGAAAAATGACACAACGAGCAAAAGTAACGGTTATATAATAGGTTGACATGGAGGCAAAGAGAATCCCGAGCTTATGGAGGGCAGTGGAAATAATAGATTTAAGGGGTCTATAATCAGTAAGAAAGAGTAACAGGATAGATAGGGCCCTATCCTCTTGTTCCTCCATTTTGTTCCAATTAAGCTTCTGCAGCATGGTATATCTCCAGCTTATGTATATTAAAGATATATTTCCTACTCGGACATTTATTGTCAGGAATGTTATGTTGAAAAAAAAATTCATCAAATGAGGCTAGGGAGAAGGGCTGAGAGATTATACAAATTAGAAAACCTACACAATTATAGAAATAATGGTGAAAAACAAGAACATAGTGGAGGACAGTAAATGGTATGAGGCAAGATGAGTATAGGAGAAGGACGGAACAGGAAGTCTATTAGGAGATGGGATTAGAAATTGGGGTAGAAGAAAGGTTGGTTTGTAGAGTAGTAGAAATGGCTGCAGGCGGCGTGAAAGCGATGCAGAAAGGTCCAGATGTTGCCTTTCTAAGAAATACGATAAAGTCAGTTTTTGAAAGTATATTTTATTGGGCTGTGCCTTACCCAGAGTTTGCGTTTGAGATTTATAATGCAAGAAGCATAGCAACACACAGCTGACATACTGCTATTAATTTAATACAAATTGGCTTTCCTGTTTTGTAAACTGATAAAATGAGCCTTGGAAAGTAAACCATTATCTCTGGGTATACAGCTTATTTAATTGCTGCCATCCACAAATTGGTATTATTTTTGTTACATAGGAATATATCCATGCTGTGGAACTGCACATTAAATGGGTGAAGAACTAAAGTTGTGTTAATGGGGCTCTGTACCCTAAACACTGCTTAAACTGTGAAAGCGGAGAATAATCTAAACATATAATGTGTCAGAACATAAGAGCCATTCAGCCCATCTAATCTGCCCAACTTACTTAATACTTGTGTTAGTCCCTGGCCTTATCTTATATCTAGGATAGCCTTGTGCCTATCCCACACATGCTTATACTCCTTCACTGTGTTAACCTCTACCTCTTCGAATGGAAGACTATTCCATGCATCCGCTACCCTCTCAGTAAAGTAATACTTTCATTAGTGCCTGGCCTTATCTTAGATCTAGGATAGCCGAATGCGTATCCAACACATGCTTAAACTCCTTCACTGTTTTAACCTCTACCTCTTCCACTGGAAGGCTGGTTCATGCATCTATACATTGTGTTGGCAGAATTACAAGGAAATGCATAAATTAAAAGAAAAATGTGTCTGTGGTTTTATATAAAATCACCTGTGGCTTGTTATGCAAATTATATGGGAAATACAGGTGAGCTCTGCTATAATGTTGGGGCTCGGGATTCATGGACTTCCATCTTGATACTAGAGGGATTGCGTTTTGGGTTCTGAGTTCTGGCTTAACGTCTGCCTTTATGCGGTAGATAGCGCACAATCCCGTCTCTTGAATGCTAAATGGCAACCGTGTTCCCGCGATTTAAAACACATTATTCTCTTAATTTATGTCTTTGCTTGCCATACAATGTATACATAATTTTTGAGGAGTTTGTTTTTCTGCTCATTCACAGTATAAGCAATGCATAGGTAACAAAGCCTTGAACAATATATTGGCTATACTGTAAGGTCTACACTATAAAGAGAGAATTGCAGGGAATTGAGACGAGTTTCAAACTTTAGGCCAAAGTACCTGAGTTGGAAAAATTCTCCATTGTAGGTGAATATGAGAATTTTTTCAACTCTGCTACATTGGCCTAAAGTATGAAATTCCTGTTTCAGTTCCCTGAAATGATCTTTTTTTATTGAGTGGCCCCTTATGTACTGTATATACAGACTTTATAAATAGGAGACTTTAATGCCTAGCCAGGCTTTTTACCTTTTACTGTTCTTAAATTAAAATATATGTACCCATAAAAGATAGCAATTATCCTTTGAGTCAGTGTTAGACTGTTTCACTTCTTAGTTAATTTGTTTATCATGTTTTACACTGTAACTAACCGGCTGTGGTGTTCATTTGTAGGCAGCTACTATTATCTTTTAAAGGGTAGCTAAGAATTTGCATGCCTCTCCGTACCTATATCTGTATTGCTTGGACCTGCTTAATAAATATGGTAAGGTATATAAAGTAATATCAATGGGTCACACTATTGCTTACTCTAATTCTAGTTTCCATTATGTTAAAATTATAGTTTACATTTCTGTAATTTTACCATCTAGCTTCTTATAGTCATTTTTTTCTTTATGTTTTTATTTACTATATGTCCACATGCAGCTACGAAAGGGTCTCCGAATGATATGTCTGATCATTGACATGCACTATGGGGATAGAGTAAGATTTTTGCACTGTTAATCTGTTCTACAAACAAAAGCTTTTAATTGAAATGGGATGCAATGTCCCTGATGACCGCTGCACTAGCAAACGGATCCGTCTTAATGAGTACCCTTATTTGTATGCAAACGAAGTGCAGGCACTGTGTCCAATAGTAATTTGTGTGGAAAAACTCAACTGGTGGATCAAATAGATGTGCATCAATATATATGCAATATGTTTCAAAGTGCAATCAATGACTGTGATGCAATTAAAGTGTGTATTTTGTACTGCGAAGTATTACAATGTAATCTTATTTTAATACAGTAATATGTACATGCCAGGTTATTATATCATTTGTTTATGTGTGTTCTTTAAGTATTCAATACTCTTATGTGAAATGGGCACAAGGCTAAATTTAATGTTCTAGATGGTCAGGAATCTAGATTCTAGATAGTCCAGAATCCATATACAAAATCTAATATGGTGAGCATCATCCTATTGGTTTTAGATCTGGTCATCATCAAGTCAAAAATGTTTTATGATAGAGCCTATAGGCCTTTAGATGCAGGATGGGGCTGAAAGTCCATGTAACTCCAAATAAACAATTAACTTTCTTTGTTTTAATGTGGAGGACCATGTAGGATGGTAATTTAATGAGGTACTACAATAGAGCAATATGGGCTTTATAACAGGATATGTTTGTAACCTCCAGTTGGACATCAACGATCTGCTATCCGTGTCTTCAATCTAGATGGCCAGTTGGACATCAACAATCATTGTTTTTTCCATCTAGATTGTTGATGTCCAACTGGCCAACTAGTGACCGGATATATAATAATTACTCTATACTTATTTAAAACCTCTACTGGTTGTTAGGTCTACATTCTACAAACAGGACAGTAATTCAGTTCTTTTTCCTTTACAAGTTATACAACAACTAGTATCCAAGGATGCAATTAGAGGATGCTAAGCCATGCTTCTAACATTATTAGTTACCTTTTTGTTTTGTTTTTTGTTAGGTGATGCTGGACTTTTGGACTTATTTGCTGAAATTGTATATATTTTGTGTTTAATGCCTTGTAAACAGCTCTTTCATCTTATGTACTGTATGTTTTTGTTGCTATTTACCTTTGTTTAGTTTTATAAGACTATTTTTATTGCTATTCAACATTTTCAATAAATACATTTTTTTTTTACAGAAAAGGGCTGAATTTGAGATTGTTTAATATTTTATAAAATATTGGATATTCTACCACAGTTATCAATAATCTACATGATCAGAAATACTTATACAACAAAAACAAAAATTGCCTAAGAGCTTCTGTTTAAAAACGTAATTTTTTTTTTAATTCAATATTGAATTGGTGTACAAAAACATGAAATGTACCAGTGTGATTGAATACCCAATCTCAAGATAGAAAAATGAAAGGTGAGGGTCTACCCTCAAATGCACACTTTACTAATGAATAAAAAAGAAACCTACTCAACCTATAGTTGTATTTAAGTTCATATAGCATTGATTATAGAAATGTACATATATTGTAGCATTTGCAGTCTATTTCCAAAGATATATGGGGTACCAATTCCTACCAAAAGTTAAAATAATAGTATTTGTGATCTGGCACTGCAGAAATGCAGTATATCTGGGCTGTACTAGATATACAGCATTGGGCAAGTCTGGGGGAGGGAGGGTGAGTGGCAGCATTGGCTAAGGCTGGTGGGCAGATGACTGTTGGGGCGATGCATTGGCTACGTCTGGGGGGGAGATGGGCAAATAACATTTTATTAAATATGAAAAAGCTATTTACATGTAAATATATACAAGTTAAACTTTTTTCCCTGTAGGGTAGTCTTATATTCAGGCTTTTCATTTTTTTCCTAAAGTAATATCCAAAGTTTGAGGGGTCGTCTTATATTCAAGCAAATACGGTAGATTGATTGATTGGGTGGGTATATAAATATTCCCATAGACACTATTGCACTAAATATATAGATGTCGAGTCACAGGAAGGCACTGATAGAGGAAGAGAGGGTTGGTGAACATCAGTGGGCTTGTGTGTTTTATCAAGTCTTATCAAAGCAAATCCTGCTATTTTCCTACAAAGGTGTCTGAAAATGCCTAATGGGACTATTCACTAAAATTCGAATTTTCAGATGGACTTCCAGATGGACTTTGTATTTTTAATCTCTTAGAAGCCTCAGTTTTGAAAAAAGGCCTGAAATTTGCACTCCAGAGACCCTGTGGTTTCTACGAAAATTGAGTTTAAAAAGATTTTTTTAGCAAGAAGGACAATGCCATCATTAGATATAGAAACGAGGTCCTAGACAAAAATAGAAAGAGTTTCAAACCACCATCACATTTTTTTTCCCTCATGGGGAAAAGGGTAATTTTGTACATTTAGGAGAAAGTGATTTAGGAAAATTAGCTAAGGGGTAATAAGAAATTTAATTTGACCAAAGTAGAATCACAAGCACTTAGTGTTGTAAAAAGACACTTCTATCGTCATCCGTTCAGGCAACAAAGGGGGAAGTGGGGGGGGGGGGGGGTTACTGTAAATGACAGCACACCATGATTAACTTAGGGCAGACCCCACTTCTAAATTCAATAAATGATTAAAATTGCTGCTACAAGGGCAAATTTAAAGTTTTTGTATAGTGAAAATCCTGATATTTCAATTTTCCATTATCTACCCAAAGTGCATAAAAAAGAAGAGCACTTGCTGGCAGACCTATGATAAGTGGAATCAATTCCCTTATCTCATATTTATTTGAGTTTGTTGATTATTGCCTCCAACCTTATGTAAAGAAAACCGGGTCATATTTCAGAGATACGAAAGCAATTCTATAGGTATTAGAGAACACTGAGTAGCAGGATTCTTTCATATGGGCTACTTATGACATTACATCACTCTATACAGTCATTGATCACAATTTGGGCATTGAAGACGTTTCTGGTGTGCTGGTTATATAAACGATTTCTGATTCTATTCGCTTTATCACAATTATTTTACGTTTTTTGGTGAATTTTATTTATAGTTAAAGGGTACCACCATGGGTACCAAGTTTGCACCCAGCTATGCAAATTTGTAAATGGCAGATTGGGAGGATCAGTATATCTGGAATAACAACAAGTTTGGTGCAAACTTGGTCCTATGGCGGAGGTATATAGATGACATTTTGGTATTTTTTGAATGGTGATGGGGACACATTAAATTAATTCACAAATGATCTAAATAGGAATGATTATAATTTTACTTTCACTCCAGACATTAACAGCACTGCAATAATTTTTTTAGATCTCACTTTATTTCACTCTGGAGCATTTATTAGTTCTGAAACACATTTTAAACCCACTAACAGGAATGGATGTATTGACTGATCTAGCTGCCACCACCCCAGATATCTTAAAGGGGAATTTGTTGGAATCTGAAGGAATTGCTCTAAAAAAAACAAATAAAACATTCAGGGGAACATTATAAAAAAAACAAGATAACCTGGTCATTTAAAACAAACACAAATATAAATCATATGCCACTGTTTGTTTTTTTATATCATTGAATTAATTGCATATGAATGGAAAAATAAAATTAGGTGTTTATCTCCTGGCACCATTTTGAGAATATTTCCCATGATGCAACATAGTCCAAAATCTTCCAGCCAGTCTCAGTTTACAACTGTGGCTAACAGCCTGCATGATGATACTCCACTGCTCTCTTACTGGCTCCTGTGTATCATAGTGGTCAGGACTAGGTGGCTGTGTACAACCTTTAGCTGCATTCCAACACAAAGAGTAGAGATTAACCTCATCAAACAGGATCATAACTCTGCCCGCCTGTGATGTAATAGTTACATTACCCTCCCATTCAATGCAAGTCTATGGTCAGAATTCAGACTTAGACTGCATTCTGTGTCCCCAGCCCCAAAGTGAGAAATTTGTGCTGTAAAGTCACTACGGGGTGGCACGCAAAAACACTGTATTTCACAAAATGGCGGCGCCCAGTCACACTTGTTTAAAATATTTTATTAAATACAGTCACATGAGAAAAACAAAAGACTTATGTGAAATCAGCAATACAGAATAAAAAAATATAAAACCTTTACATTTTTTTCGTGGGAGTGTCCCTTTAAATTAAACATAACTTATTTTTTTCCTTTAAGCTTTACTAAATCAGCTGTACCTAGTGACGATGTCTGCTACTTTTGTGAATACATTTAAATTATAGGTTATTTAGTTGATTTGGATCATTATTGCACTTTGAAAATAAGTTCTGGACTTACCCTGCTGGGTACATAGCGTATATTTTTATTCTGTATTAAGGTTTTTTAATATACATTTTATTTAATAAAGAAAAGTCCAGGAAACATTAGCTGAGTAAATTTCCTTGTCTATATAATCAATGCTGCCGCACCTACAGTAAACATGCAGAGTAATCACTGGGGGAGGGCTTGAGTGAAATATTAAAAATGTGATTTATGCAGAATGCCTGCATCAAATTCCACTTGAAAAAAGCCTGTACACTATACAAGCAATAATCCTCATCCTGCACCAAATTGAGTTTGGGGATGAGACTGTCCCATTACCAATTAGTGTTTTCCCACAAAACAGCCACTAACTGAATATTTTTGTTGTTGTACAATACACCATCCTGTAAACTGTAGTGATTGTGGTGCATGGAAATTCTAGCAAAACCAGTTGTTTCTGGTATGCAATAACCACCACTTCTGCCACCAACAATCATTCCATGGTCAAAATCGTTTACATCACTCATCTTCCCCATCCTGTTTGGTATGTCAGCAAGTAATTCTCTTGACCATGTCTGTATGCCTTATATATTAAGGTGCATTTACAAGATTTACTGTTGGACTATTTGTGTTATATGTGTGTTTATATTGGAGAGTTGTGGATGAAGAGGAGGAAAGAAAGAATGAGTGGGGCCACAATGATGTAGTAAGTTCAAATCTGAATAATAACTAAAGTGCAAAAAGAAACAGAACACTGTGCTTTTCAATAGATACTGAAAGCATCAGGCTACAAACGATCATTAAATATGGTGACTACATCAGTGAATTCAAAATAGAAACAGTAGATATCTACAGTAGTAAAACAAAAGTTACATTTAGTTAATCTGAACCAGTTAGTTTAAAAAAAAAAAAAGAATGACAAATGAACTACCAAAATTATAACAAGGCACGTAGGTAAATAGACCTTGGTAACAATCAACATATAATAGACTGTCCACATCAGTGCCACTTTTATTAGGAAACAGTGGACATCAGGAGTTGAACCCTGCTTTTTCATGCATGTAGAGAAACATCTGCCTGAGATACCATGTTAATGTAACAATGTAATTTATAATGTTATATTACTTGCTCTTGTGTATGTGCTTATGTTTTTCTCAAGAGAAGTGCAGATGTAAGAAACCAAAATCAAGCTTGGATGAACATGTGGTTAAAGTGAGCACCAAGTTTTATTTAGCCACAAAATTATAAACCAAAACCACTTCCTTCAGCAATCAGCACAAAATACTCTTATTAAGCCGGCAAACCCACTTATTGCAGAGGAAAAAGACCATGACGCCTCCTATCATCCTGGGTGGACAGGTGGCAGCTTCCCTTAATGCCTCTGTCACTGAGATAGTGTTTATTTCTAGCTTTAATGACCATAGGACCTTAAATGTTAAACTCTGGGAGGAATAGCTCAAACCTTAAATATCTCCATATTTCCTATAAAACCATAATTCTTTGAAAAGCCTGAATGTTGCAACGACCGGGGGAAGGGGCTGACACTTCTCCAAAGTGCTCCATAGAGACCTATGGAGAGGGGAGTGTGCCACCTGAACTAAGGAGAGGAGCTTATACTGACAGCCCTATAAAACCCCCTCACACTCTTCATTCCTTAAGTTAGTTCCCACATGACTCCAGAGTTTCCTAGACCCCGTGTTTGTCCTTCTGATATCTGACCTTGGCTTGTTACTGGACTACTCTGGATTCTAAAATCCTGACCCGGCTAGTTATCCATTTTCACCCTGTACTACCTGCCCTGACCTTGGCTGATTTTCCGTTTTGAATCTCAGCTGCCTGCATTGAACCCTTGCCTGTCTGTACCATACTTGTGGCCCCTTTGTCTACACCCTACTCTGTGCTCCCAAATACAGACCTGACAACATGTTATTTGTTTAAAATATCTAACAAACAAGTGAAAGAAAGCTGCAAGTGGTGCATAAAGTGTCAGGGGAGGGATATCCAAAAAAGACCCTGAGGTCACATTCACAGCCATCTTAAAACATGCTCAAAAAATTCAGTGATATGAATGATTATGCTCATAATAATACCAAACCACAGTCCCCTGACTCTATTGGCAGCTGGACTGGCTGAGACGCAGGCTCCCTCTGTCAGTCTGCCACCTGGAACAACACCCTCCATCTGATTCACTTACCGTATTTGCTCGATTATAAGACGACCCTGATTATAAGACAACCCCCCAAACTTTGGATATTCCTTTAGGAAAAATACCAAAAGCCTGAATATAAGACTACCCTATAGGAAAAAAGGTAAACTTGTATATATTCACATGTAAATTGCTTTTTTAATAAAATATTATATTTAAAAAAATGCATTTCTTGTGTTTATTTCTTTTTATGTGCCAATTCTGCCTCTCTCTTTCCCTTGCCCCCAGCTTTGTCTCACTCCCCACTCCCCCCTCACCTGTCTCTTCCCCCCACATGTTTCTCTCTGCCCCCCACATGTTTCTCTCTGCCCCCCTTCCTCTGTCTCTCCCCCCCTTCCTGCTCTGTCCCCCTGTCTCTCTGCCCCCCTCCCTCCCTCCCTTCCCCTGTCTCTCTGTTGCCCCCTCCCTCCCACTGTCTCTCTGTCCCCCCCTCCCTCCCTCCCCCTGTCTCTCTGTTGCCACCCTCCCTCCCCCTGTCTCTCTGTCCCCCCCCCCCCTTACCTGTACTTCAATCCCTGGTGGCTAGTGGGGGCAGCCGGGGGATGTCTGCACGATACGTACAGACATCCTCCATGCTGCTCGACACGGCAGTCTATTATGACGGACAGCTGTCCGTCATAATAGTCTGCCGTGTCGGGCAGCATGGAGGATGTCTGCACGTATCGTGCAGACAACCCCCAGCTGCCCGATTTACCCTGGTGGCTAGTGGGGCCTCCCCTGCTGCCGCCCGGCACGCTCGCCGGGACTTCTGTGACGAAAGCGGAAGTACCCGGCTTCTTCACAGAAGCCCCGGCGGTCGTGCCGGGCGGGAGCATGGGAGTCTGCACTCGTTGCGCATACATCCCCTGCTGCTAGAGAGGGGGATCCAGGTCCCCTGCAGCTCTGCTGGGGACCTGGATCCATGTCTTATAATCTGACCTCAATTTGAGGTCAGATTATAAGAGACCTCGATTATAAGACGAGGGGGATTTTTCAGAGCATTTGCACTAATTAGGTAGATACTTCAACGAGACAAACCCTTTTATTTTGTCTGCTGTTTCTTTGAGTTTAGGATAGGAGTCACTTTGAGGGCGATACAAGACTATAATTCATAGCACGTTAGAGCAAGTTGGGTCATCTTTCTCACATCTTCTTCAGGTTTCAGGCATCTCCTATTGCAGGGCTAGCGCTGCTGCTGGAATAGTAGTAGGTAGCAGCAGACAGATATGTCATGTTATCTATGAAGGTAACTAAACAAAAGTATTTATACCTGGTAGCTTAAGTTCAACAGTTGACAATAATCTTGTACTTAAGAGTGCAAGGGATTAAATTTATAGATCACTAGCATAAATCTGTATGGGGCACATCATAAAACCAACCATTTCACAGCAGACATAAATAAGTTTAGTAACAGAATTTTATTTCTTCGTACATTTTTTCATAACGTAGCTATAGAGAAACAATTTCTAGTAAGGAGAATTTCTGTTATTTAATTTCCTATTTACACAATACTTTACAGGCAATTTTATTGAAAACAATGATGGTTTATTTTTAACATGTTAAAATTACACTCAATATCTCAGTTTTGTTGTAGTCTGCTATAAAAACCGAATGCCTCTGTGTCTCTCAACATCATGTATTATATCTATACAATTATGTATAATTTGTTTTCAAGGCATTTCCATAAAGAAAAAGAAAAGAAAAGAAAGATTCTGGTCTTAGCGCAAACCAAAAGAAAAAATCACTAGTAACAATACACACAATATATTAAATAATATCTAATACACCTGCACAAGAACAATGTGCTTACATTTTTATTTATTATTTACAATGTTGTTAATAAATAAAACACTATACAAAGTCTGTTTCCACATTTTCAAGGAGATTTTGGAGCCAGAATATCTCAAAGAAATCATTTGGGATTTTACATTGTAGTTCTACAAAGAGCACACATGTTTTTAGGCTTGCATATATCTCACTTTTCATTATTACCTGTAACAGTTTTGTTGAACATGAAGTATTATTATTACTGAATATTTGATAAAAACAATATGGATTTTACAAATAGTGTGTGTTAGGAAATATCACATGACTCGAAGCATGTGCCCTCTCTTAACTATAAGATAAAACAGATGAATGGAACATAGAGCAAGTGCAATCAAATACATTTCTTACACTTCTTTAAAATAATAAATATACAGATAAAAAAATATTTTTCTTAATATACATTTGCAATAAAATATAATAAAAGAGTATATGTAAACTACCATAAAGTTCTCAGGGATAAAACAAAAAAAAATCAAGATCACTGGCTCCATAAATAAGATAAAGGGATTGGTTCAAGCGAGTGATGGTTGAGTAGATTGCACATAAGAGTTGATATCTGTTAGCATTTCAAACATAACTTTTTCAGTATGACTGAGTTTTTGCAAACATGTAATACACTGACATTTATGTGACAACATACAATAATTCCGTGCTCGCATAATAAAACAAACGTGGTGCTCATATGAATCAGCGCTTCAGAAAGTGTGCTTTCATGTCAAAAAGAAAGTCAGATTAATCAATAAGTGGAGGATTCAGAGGGAGCGTTTTCATAATGCATCAAAAATATGCATTTAGCGTTTGTCTTCAATAAGTCTTACTGTTACCATAAGTTCTTCAAAGTTTGTACATGCCAAAATACGTGGCACCAGGGCTGTAGTTCATACGTGATGTGTCCGTCACATTGACATACAGTTGATCGTGTTGTTTGAAAGTGAAGACCGCCCCTTGTTGAATCGAATGCAGAGCGCATTCTCCAGTTTGCGAAAAATCTGCGTTAGCGCCTTTGAGCAGGAGTTTGTCCGTCTCATGTTGTCTGTGTAAATAGATGTATTGCACAAACGGGGCACGGGACGACTGTATCGTATTAACACAAAAACTGACTTGTGAATACACATAGTACACACCGGGCACCTCCACTTCCAATTTATCATTGGTATAGGTTATATTATGGGTCATAGAAGCATAGCCCTTTGACATCCATTGCAGAACTGTGAAAACAAAAACGAATTGTTGTACTACATGTGCTTTAAATGCAGCTAGGAACATTATTACATGTGACCAATAATTAGCAATTAAGAGAGGTGGCGATAAATAACAGAAGTGTAGTGTGGAGCGAACACCTGGATGTTCGGATTCAGCGAGTTCGGCCGAACTTCAGAAAAAAGTCCGGGTTCGGGGTCGAACTTGACCCCGAACCCGAGCCCTATTGAAGTCAATGGGGACCTGACTTTCGGCTTATGGAATACATGTAATACTATTGGCTTTCTATAAACCGAACTAGAGTCCCCATTCATAAGAATTTCTTATGAATGGGGACTCTATTTCAGGTTTATAGAAAGCCAATAGCATTACATGTATTCCATAAGCCGAAAGTCTATAAACCGAACAACGTTCGCTTTATAGACTTTCGGTTTATAGCCGAACCCTGAACTCCAACACGGACATACAGTGAAATGTCCGTGTTCGGGTCCGGGATCCAAACACCGTAAGGTTCGGTACGAACCCGAACAGTGCGGTTCAGGTTCGCTCAACACTACAGAAGTGTCAATTTTAGTATCAAAGATACTTTTAAAATCTCTGTATTTGTCTCCCATACTGAATCCAAGTCAATGAAACTGATTTTTGGTTTTGTTTTCAGATTGGATATGGACATTCAGAAAACTGGGATGGAAACTATGGGTTGGGCCCTGGAAGTTGTGAGATTAAGTCATAATACATATGGAATTACAGTTTTACAAAAGCAAGCCAAGGCCCTCCTACTTACTCAATGTGAGCTTTTAGGTCTGTTGATTTATGATGTTGGCTGTTGATTATATTGATTTAGTGATGGAGTTACCCCTGGTCTAACCCATAAGAGCTTACTTCTCCTTCTCAGCTCTCATTTCTATCTAAGTGCAATGTACAACTAGTTACAAGCAATCAACACAAGGGACATAGTGGATGGCTCGTAAGATGTCACATGACTCAGCTCCCTAACAGGACAACTGGCTCTAGCTTACATGGCATAAGAAACATGTACATATCATCAGATTATCATTTACCTTCTTGATTGTTGCTGTTTTTTCCAACAAGGTGTATGGCAACTGGAACCTTCTCTGTCACTGCAATCAACAGAGCATACACTGGTTAACATATTAGCCATGTGACATGTCATATAGTTAACAGCAAAGGCATTAAATAGGATTCTCTCAGCTGCAGATGTGTTACATAAAGAGAAGTGTGTTTTTATTTTGAAAAATAAATACGGTAGCTCTTGATTTAGGTCTGAAAACTGTATGTATTTTCATAAACATATAATGTGTGGGCAGATAACAACACTTTGGTCCATGCTGTCTGTCCTATTACTGACTAAATAAGGCTTAATGGTTTTATCAGTCCATGGTCTTATCTCTAGGATAGCCTAGATGCTAAGCTTAAACTTTTTCACTGTCAAAAAATGGAAAAAACATAATTCACTAGAAGCCCTAAAGAAAGTTTTCTGGACTTAAATGTTGTTTATTATGTGACTGCAGAGAATAAAACAGTTTTCTATATATGTCGTGTTAGCAAACTATCATGTCTCTTGTTTATGACATCATATTGTGGCTTGATATGCAAATAACAAATTTCAAACCACATGGTGATGTCAGAAAGAGGAGAGCTCAGACACAATTAAACACATTTTTTTCCCTCTTAATCTATGCATTTGGTTGCAATTCTGCCAGCACAATATATAGATGATTTTTATATAGATAATTCCCAGTACAAATAATGTTTATGTGACGGGTTTCCTTTTAATTCAAAAAGTGAATCACATGCTGGTGGCGAATTGAGGAACAATCTGAGATTTCTTGTCTTCATAGATTACCCCAGCACTCAATCTTCCTAGCGGGGTAACTATAGGTAGAAATATAGAATCCGTTAAACAATCTTGCTAACCTAGCCAATCCAGAGAGTGTAAATGAATATATAAATAAATATATATTTATATGTATTATAAACCCACAACATGATCACTCCGTTTTACCTTGTTACCAGAAAAACAAAAAATGAGATTTGAAAAGTTACAGTATCTAATGTTTCTTGACAGAAATGCAAGATATTTTGTACTCATTACGAGAGTTACTTAATCGTTTCAACTAATGGAATTTCTAAGCCCCTTGCACACAGCTTGAAAAGTGGCTCAAACAAAGGTCAAGTGTGCTTCATTTCTGCATAATACCCAGAATACACATCTATTCTTCGTTCTATTCAGCATTGAATTACCAGCTTTTCCATCGATTGTTTAAAATGTAAGTTCTTTGAAGACAACATTATGCTATAGTTTCATACCTCTATATTTATAATCAAATATTGTTTTTCGTCTAAACATTTCCCTTAAAACAACCTCTTCATGGCAACTTTGCATACAGTTCCAGATATTGTCTTCACAGACAGGATGCTTTTCAAAATACTTTTTACAATGTGAGATGCTGAAAAGGCTATAACTCTGTGCTTTGGTTTCCTGTATAAGTTTCAGATTCACTTGAGTTATAAATACTGTGCTGTTTGTTATATGCAAATACAGTTTACTTTATAAATCACCTTTATTTTCCACCTACGTTGAAGTCGATGACATGTTTTCTCTGCAACAAACCGGATGTATGTTGATGTTTAGCTTTTAGTTTAATGTGAGAATGCTATTTTCTATGCTTGTAATATGAACTCTTTGCAAGAAAGATGGAGGTTAATGATGGCTTTGCAAAATGGAGGTTAATGGTGGCTTTGCAAGACGGTTTTGCAAGAAAGATGGGAGTTAAAGAAAGCTTATGCTATCATAATAATCTGATCCTGAAAGATATCATCAGGCATGGAATCACCTATTGATTTAGCTGATGCCCTAGTTGGCATAGGTGCAAAATTAACCATATTATGAGACATACCAATAGTACTTTCTCTTGACTGGTTTGGTTTCTCTCCTACTTGATAGGCAGTTAACAAGTTTGCTAGCTCGTTGTTGCCTGCAATAAAAAATATACATATTTACATTTCAAACATGTTTTAAACCGTTGTAAAAGAATAGAACGTATGCTTGTCAGAGAGTAAATACATGAGCACGTGACAAAAGTGGAAAAACTTAGGGCAATCTGTTTGATTTTACTGCATTGGATAAAATATGTAAAAAGAAAAAAACTGCAGGTAGATGAATTTTAACCGTAACAAAAACCAAATGTTAACGTTAATAACAATTATCCAACTGTTCTTTCTTATAACCCCAGTTATTTGTCTTTTTTTTAAAAAGTATTATTCTGATTGTCTTGTACTTCAAATTGGCTGTTATCTACAAATGTTAACAGGGAAAAATACTTACTCGATTAAACAAATACCATCCATTGGTTCTGTGGTAGGGCTTTGACCCATAAACAAAGACCATTTGAAATGTTGTGGTATAGTTAAAAAGAGTGATGTTTACTTTTTTTCGGTACCTGGTTATGGGCATGGCCTATACAGTAAAGAAAGCAATATCCGGGGGGACAAGCCGGCTCCACTCAGGAATGAAAATTAACCTCTCATATATAAATTTTACCGGTGCTGGGGTGCTGGGTCACGCTGTGAAGGTAGCTGAATGAAGTACACCAGAGAAGAAAGACGATAGCACTCCTCAATCCAGTAGAAAATAAATGATGGATTTATTGCATTGGATCCATAAAAAACAAGCAAAGCAGGGATACAGACAGGGGGGAGTATGCCTTACGTGTTTCGTACATAGTCAGCCTATGATTAAGTGCCGACTAGGCCCGAAAAGCGTAAGGCGTACTCCCCCCTGTCTGTATCCCTGCTTTGCTTGTTTTTTACGGATCCGATGCAATAAATCCATCATTTATTTTCTACTGGACTGAGGAGTGCTAGCGTCTTTCTTCTCCATGGCCTATACAGGTCTTCTTCTACTGCTCTACCAGTCTGACAGACCTATAGTTGCAGTAAAAGGTTCAGTACTAAAGGCTTGCCTGTTAACAGTCAAAAAGACCAACAAAGTGATGTATCTGTCAAGGATAGGCCACACCCTCCTAGACAAATCCATGAAAATAAATCTCGTACTGCTTGTAGGGTTGCCACCTTTTCCACACAAAAATACCGGCCTTGCTATTGCCTCCATAGACTTAACATTGGCAGCAAGAATTTTATTTACTGTCCGGTAAAATGCCGGCTGGGTGGCAACCCAAACTGCTTGGTTTCTCACATATATAAACAATTATCCATTACCCATTGTTGTAGAGCTCAATATTAAATGGAAGATTTCATGGGTAACATATATCTAGAAAGAAATAAAAATAAACCTACCTTTCAGCTTTGCTGACCTTTTTTCAGTTACATTGATTTCTGTGATCTAAATAGAGAAAATATATTTTTGACAAATCATAAATATCATGTCCATTTCAAAAATGTGTTATTGCCTGGTACACTATAAGGTATAATGCAATGAGATAAGTTTTAGGCAGATGAATAGGCTTGAATGGGGAATTGCATAAGTGCTAGTAGTTTATCAAAGTTTTATTGAAGCATCAATCTTTAAGCTGGAGTTTTTCATTTCCCAACTGTGTTTTCTGAAGACATTCTGTTTGGTTTTTACAATTCTGATATGCAATTTTTATATGCATGAAAGGAAGGTCAGTCTGATTAAATTCAGTTTATATCAGCGCTTAGAAGTTGCCACTGGAGCCTGATTTAGATATGATACTGTAATCAGTTCTAAAGACAATGATGCTGGGGTACTGGGCCGGCCTAACACCCCAGGGTGAGCCCGCCACTTAAAAAAAACAAAAGCATGACCCCAGTATTTTTTGATGAAAAGGTGGCAACTCTACGTTTGACATCAGAAGAAATCTATGAAATAAGTGCTTTGGCAGTGTTTCTACGAAAAAAAAATGTCTATAGAAATAAAAATCCCTGTAATAATTTTCTTCACTAATCCTAGACAAGAGAGATCCTGTACATAACCTTCCATATATTCACTTGCTATCGAACTTGTCTGGTCTACCACTGTTCATGGCCATCTTATTTCTTCAAAACCCATTTTATTATAAATAGTATTGTGAAATATTTTCAATACAATTATGTCTGCACACTAGTGTATCATTTTCAGCAGTCATGGTGAGAAAAGTCATACTTTCGTATTACTTTTCTGACACGTACATTCTTAGATCACATCTAAAACATTACAGGTGAAGCTGTGTCATGTTTTATTTAATGATAACCTAGCAAAATGTATTTTGGGTCCTGGGAAATTATTAATTTCTTACAGCCTTATTTGTATTAATTCCATGGGTGGGTTGTCTTTTTTTCTGTAGCAGGTTTGAACAGGTGGAACTTCCACTTCCGAGGTTTCTGCAGATAATCGAGCATGTATTATACTTTCCAAAATTTGGTAAAAAACATTACATGGAATGTTCCAGACCTTCAAGCAGAGTTCTAGACATTCCAACCTTGGGAAACATGTTATATCAACTGAGTGAACAGCAAGGCAATGGTGACATGTTTTCTTTGCAACAAACAGAATGTATAAAGATGATCGATTGGTCATTCTCTGTTCTATATTTTCTGTACACCCTTTGCAAGAAAAATGGCGAGGAAAAAATGATTTGCTTTCTTATCTTGAAGGATGAATGTCAGCCTATGCCGTAAAAATAATCTGATTATGAAAAATTCTCTTTAGACATAGGATTGTCTATATATTCAGCTGCACATTTACATTTAATTAACAAACTGAAATGGTTGTCTACTTTTCTGGTAATTTATATTACATTATGATGAAATGTGTTTGGTGAACACATTTTTGGTACCTAATCCAACATTGCACTGTAGTAAATATATTTGAAAATGTGATACTATAGCTGTTTAATTTCAGAGGGTAGGAAAAAATGCTATTTTACAATTACTAGATACAAAATAGCTGTTGGAAAGAAATGTAGTTTTTTGTAGTAATGTTATGGAAACTATATTTTGTGCTTTATCACCATATACTTCACTTTTATATTCAGGTATTCCCTTTCTAAAATGAAAATGACAGTTAACAGCAGTGGAAGGGTTACTTTCAAACAAAGGATGTGTTTGTTTGGGGGCTGAAGGTGTGACTCTAGGAGGGGCTTGTAATTTTGCTAATGCTATTCAGTTAGCTGGGGACACTCTTGCAGTGATTCAGGTACAGTAAAAATGTGGCCAAACTATCCACCCAACCTGCAGGACCGAAGGCTAAAATGTGGTGTATTTAGGCCTAGTACCTTCTTCAGAGCCATCAGGAACTAACTGATCCAGAAAATCTTGCCAGGCTTATGTACCCAAAGATGTAGATGCAGCTACAAAGATTACCTGGGGGCTATAAGTATAACATTAATGTATCCATTTCTTTTATATCTTTTTCATACTTTAATTTAAACTTCACTTTGACAGACCTATTTGCTAGTCTATTAGCTTAGCATATAAATTGTATATTGTTAGGGTAATTGTTTAGCTAGCAATTGTTTGTGCTCATTTTGTTATATTTAGTATCATTGCTTTATTAAAACATTATCTTGCACTATTTTCAAGTGATTTTTTAATTTGAGGCTTGACTGCTAGGATACCTCTGCCAAAATTCCTAAATTTAATTGGTTGGCTTTGAGTTGTTAGCAGAAGCATTTTGGTTAAAAAAAAACTCTGCTAGTGTAACGTTTAAGAAAGCAGTTATTAATGAAACACTTTGAGCCATATTAAAGGACAACTGTAGCAAAAAAAAAAAAAAACCCTAATCTTTAATTGAAACATTGCATCAAGTGTAGAAATTTTAAATAGAAATGTTTTAATGAAAGAATATAAATAATGTACCTTATTGAGCCCTCTTTGCTCTGTATAGCTCCAATAGGGAGCAGATATGTTGTTTAGTATCTTAGAACAGTTCTTCATTCACATTGGTTTAGATGAAGGAAGATCGGACTCAAGATTCTAAACAACATGTCTGTCCTCTGTTAGAGCTAAATAGAGGAAAAGAGGGCTCAATAAAGTATATTATTTATATTCTTTCATTAAAACATTTCAGTGCTAACTGTCAACACTTGATGTAATCTTTCAAATAAACATTAGTGAATTTTTTGCTACAGTTGTCCTTTAATACATCCAAAACCACAAACCACAAATGGGTACTTCCTTTTTTTGGCTCCGAAATGGTGCCTCTGAATTGCAGACATATTTGGATCACATCAGGTAGATCCAATATGCCTCAGAATATGTCTGCAATTTGGAAATCATAGCCAATTCCACACCAACATGTATCGATGCGGTGGACTTTGGCTTTTTTTGACCTCAGCTATTACAAATGTAGACAGCTTCCTCCCATAGGTGTAAATGCCAAATTCCTCCACTTTCAGGTGCTATTGAGTGATAAACAACTTGATCTATTGCAAATAATTTTGTGCTCTCAATGCTGTGACTGTGGCATAGACACTGTTAGCAGCAGTAAGGAGTAAGGTAGCCATTGTGCATGTGGTTGGAGGAATCTCCTGTGCCTTATCGATTTGCGTACCTAGTCACAGTTTTGGGCAGTGTATCCAATATTGTGATGCTACTAATTATACCCTATTTAAGCCACTTATACTCCCAGTCAGCTTGTAAGTAGAGTTTAAAAAAAAAAAAAAAAGAAAAAGACTCTCATACGACCATAAGGTATTATATATATTACAGATACAGGATAATTAGATGTGTAATAATTCATGGATGTACAGGTGGTAAACAAAATGATAGAACACCACACTACACTACAGGTAATTAGGACTAACTAAATCACAATTACAAATGAAACTACATATGTAAGTCATACTAAGTTGCCATTTAGGAGTAACTACATGTCATATTAAAGAGATCTAAGAATTAGCAATATGTGAGCTTTCAAAGCGACATGAATCAACTGCCAGCTGTAGCTGTTTGAGCTATAGATACACCAGTCATACAAACTGCAACATATTTTAAAATATAAAAGTATCAAAATCAAATGCCAAACCTAGACAAACCTCAAAGGAACAGTACTCACAAGTCAATAGCTCACTGACATCAATAGACAGACACATCACAGGATAGTTTCTAAACCCTTCAAAAAGTACAGCTTCTAAAAACACTTTGTGGAATAGAAGAATGGAACAGGATCTCTGTAATTTGTGACTTTCCCAAAGCTGGAGTTTATGGCAAAGTTACCATTTTTAAACTGCTTGTGTTCAAGGCCAGGTCACAAATATGTGTAACCTAGTATAATGAGCACAAAACCTGGAATCTCGAGCAACTGAAAAGGTGATATGATCAGATGGGTCATATTTGTACCCCACATCTATATGCGTTTACGTTTGAAGAATGCCAAATTATGCCTTTAACCCACCTCATTAAACAGACTAAGGAGAGTCTGTAATGGTTCAGTTAGCCTATGAATCAATGGTTGTTTATTGAGCAAGAAATATGAGGCCATTTTACAGTTCTAGTTGCACCCTCATAATGTCCCCAAACTCCAGGATAATAATGTCACCATACATACTTACATTACATTAACATTTATTTATACAGCGCCAACAATTTACGTAGCGCTAGGTACACAGCATAGAAGGGAACTACATACTAAGTTAGACAAACTAGAACAGACTTGTACCTGAGGTAGAGAACTCTGCTTGCAAGCTTACAATCTAGAGGGAATGGGGTCCATGAGACACATAAGGGATTGAAGAGGTCAGAGGGATTCAAGTTGTTGTAACAGTACTGTGGATAGAAGGCACTAGGTGGGATAGGCCAAAGAGGAGTTGTGTGTTCCAGCTAGGTGGGATCAACTAGAGGTAAAGTGACCGGTATTCTAGTGGGTTGTGTATTAAGCCTTTCTAAAGAGATGAGTTTTGAGGGACTTTTTAAAGTTTGAAAAGGAGGGAGAGAGCTGGATGCTTCGCGGAAGGGAGTTCCAGAGAGAGGGGGCAGCTCGGGCGAAATCTTGAAGACGCGAGTGAGAAGTGGTGATGAGATTGGAGGAGAGTTTTAGTCCCATTGAGGAGCGCAAAGGTCGTGCAGGGAGGTAATGGTTAACAAGGGAGGCAATGTACGGAGGGGCAGAGGAATGGTGGGCTTTGAAGGTTAAGGACAGAATTTAAAATTTTATCCTCGAACAGATGGGAAGCCAGTGGAGGGCGTTGCAGAGAGGAGCTGCCAATTCAGACCGACGTGCAAGAAAGATGAGTCTGGCAGCTGCGTTTTGGATAGACTGCAGGGAAGACAGACAAGCCAGAGGTAGTCCAGTCAGGAGACCATTACAGTAGTCCAGGCAAGAGATCACAAACAAGTGTACTAGAATTTTGGCGGTCTCTTCGGTGAGGAATGGGTGAATGCGTGCAATGTTCCTTAGGTGCAGCCGACAGGATTTGGCTAAAGACTGGAAATGAGGGACGAAGGAGAGAGCAGAGTCAAAAGTGACCCCAAGACATCGGATGCGGTCAGCAGGTATGATTGTAGCATGTAGAGTGCCGTACCACCTATTCCAAATGAGGATAATTTACTAAGAAGGAGGCAGTGGTCAACGGTGTCAAAGGCAGCAGAGAGATCTAAGAGGATCATCACTGAGAAGTGGCCTTTAGATTTGGCACAAAGGAGGTCATTTGATACTCTAGTGAGGGCTGTTTTGTAAGTAGAGTGTAAGGGTCTAAAGCCAGATTGAAAAGGGTCAAGTAGGTCATGGATAGTCAGAAAGTCTGCCAGTCGCGAGTTCCCCGTTTTCTCTACTTACAGCAAAACTTAAACATGATTAAGAGTGGTCTAATCAAAAGCAGTATCAAGTCAAGGAGCTTTATGGGAAATGCATTTTTATAATTATTGAAAGTTATTATTTAAAATCAACTTGCTATGTTAGTATTGTTTTAGGGTACTTTTGTTAATGAATAATGCAGGAAATAGCACATATTAGAGACAAAGCCAATTTAAGTAAATACATTTAAAATTATTATCCCTGATATATAGAAAAGCATTCTTTATTTTCAGCCACCAAAACACTTTACAATAGTTTAATGATGAATCGGAAGCCATTTGATTGACTTATAATTTTGCATTGGAAGCAGTGAAAGCAGCTAATTTACATACACAAGTATAATTCAGACGACTGGTAATTATTTGGTTGTCTGAGAAATAACTGTGGTTCTTAATGTTGTCTGACATTGCAATTTGGGGGATATCCTCACTTCAGCACAGGCAGACTAAGAGCTTTTTCTGGGCATATATACACGTATTAATTACTAGCAACTTTTTAACAATCATAACACATAGTATAAATACCACAGAGTTCTACAATCCGTAATATAGATTTATACTATAATCACCATTATATGAATCCAGTGATCCAACTTTTACAAACACATAAACATATTTTAAACTTTATTACAAAATCTCTATAGAGATACTATGCTTATGGGTAGATTGTCAGTAATACAAAAGTTAAGCTAATTATGTCTACTTTATTCTAACAGAACCGATGCTTTCCTTTAGTTGAGAACAAGTGTTTGTTTATGAGGGCCAGAACTGGTTGGAACCATCAATTCTCCCATCTTCATGATTCCCCTCATCCTCAGTAGTCACCCTTCAATATTAGTCCTTCCAAGTAGGGAAAATACAGATGCACAATTTATGTTGCTTGGCTGGACATAGACTGTCATAGACTACATTTCCCATGATCATGTACTGGCTGAGCTTCATGGCATTTCCATGTAACCATATGCTGCCTGAGTCTTATGGAAAATGAAGTCCACTTTTGTAGTCCACGCATTTGTGAAACATAGTTCCCATGATGCTTAGTCAAGTCAACCACATTATTATAACTGGTCTATGGTTGTCCGACTCCTCCTTACTACCTTTTTTGTGAATGGGCACAACATTTGCTAATTTCCAATCTTCTGAGACTGCTCCCGTTACCAGTAACATAGTAACATAGTAATTTAGGTTGAAAAAAGACACAAGACCATCAAGTTCAACCCTTCTACCTATCATTCCAGCTTTTTGATCGAAAAGAAGGCAAAAAAGTGATTGGATAAATCAATTTGCTAATGTTTTTGTTATATATGAAAGTGTTTAGAAAACTTTGTTGGGCTGTAATTCTCCACCACTCCGAATCTGGCATTATCTGTGCTGAACAGAAAGTTACATATAGAGAATAAAAAGTTGCATATTGAGAATAAAAAATGCATGTTGAGAATAAAAAGTCTCAGTTTTTCCCCTTTTTGTTGGTGTGTATAAAACTGATGCTGACAGTTTTATACATACCATACAGGCTGCAAGAGCAAAACCCTGACTAACGGGATCAGGAGTAGACATAAAACAGCTCACTTATCAATACACAAACCCCATTTTGTCAACTTTTCCCTCTGTTGATAAAACCCCACCTTGCCTCACAAATAGAGTTGAGCTGACACCTGGATGTTTGGGTTCGGCATGTTCGGCCGAACTTTGAAAAAATGTCCGGGTCCGTGCTCGAACTTAAAATAACATAAAATACATACAAATTACATATACAGCTGAGCCATAAAATAGCACTAGATGGAATCTTTGATTTTAGTTTTGGAAGAACATAAATCTAAATCTAAAGCATGGCTGACAGGAGGATCAACAGAATTATCCATTTGAGAGAGGGTTGGAGTGCAGGGTATTCTCTTTCAGTTTATACTAAGTGACTCATAGGTTGAGGAGGCGGTGACCGTGGCGGTGTAGGTGGAAGTGGCGCTGGAGGAGGAGGAGGTAGCCAGAATTTTTCAAAGTGCACTGTAAGCACATTATTGGACTGTTCTATTTGACTCTCAGATATGAAGTGCTGGACGCAAATGTAATATTTAACACCAACAAATTGCAGTATTTAAAAATGCCTAGATATTGCCCACTGAGCTAACAGAAAAGGATTAAAGTCATGTGCCTGGCACACATGCAGTTGCAAGTGCACTGCACTCTCTGTGGCACTGGGCTCAGGGCAGGGTACAAATATATAATATAGCACCCACTAAAATAATCACTGTAATTTGAATAATCGCTGTAGGATTATGCCCCTCAATATGCTAGGATTATGCCCCTCAATATGCCAGTATTAGGCCTCTCAATGTGCCAGGATTTAGCCACCCAATATGCCAGGATTATTATGCCCCTCAATATCCCAGGATTTTGCCCCTCAATATGCCAGGATTATGCCCCACAATATGCCAGGATTTAGCCACCCAATATGCCAGGATTATTATGCCACTCAATATGCCAGGATTTTCCCACACAATATTCCAGAATTATGCCCCTCAATATGCCAGGATTATGCCCCCTCAATATGCCAGGATTATGCCTCTCAATGTGCCAGGACTTAGCCACCCAATATGCCAGGTTTATTATGCCACTCAATATGCCAGGATTTTCCCACCCAATATGCCAGGATTATTATGCCACTCAATATGCCAGGATTTTCCCACACAATATGCCAGGATTATGCCCATCAATATGCCAGGATTTAGCCACCCAATATGCCAGGATTATTATGCCACTCAATATGCCAGGATTTTCCCACACAATATTCCAGAATTATGCCCCTCAATATGCCAGGATTGTGCCCCTCAATATGCCAGGATTATTATGCCTCTCAATATGCCAGGACTTAGCCACCCAATATGCCAGGATTATTATGCCACTCAATATGCCAGGATTTTCACCACAAAATATGCCAGGATTATGCCCCTCAATATGCCAGGATTATTATGCCTCTCGATATGCCAGGATAATGCCACCCAATATGCCAGGATTATGCCCCTCAATATGCCAGGATTATGCCTCTCAATATGCCAGGATTTAGCCACCCAATATGCCAGGATTATTATGCCACTCAATATGCCAGGATTTTTCCACACAAGATGCCAGGATTATGCCCCTCAATATGCCAGGATTATGCCTCTCAATGTGCCAGGATTTAGCCACCCTCTTCCTCCCCCCTTTCCCCTTACTTACCTCCTCGCTGCTGCTGTGTCTCCCGGTGCTGCAGGTCCGTGGCTGTGAGGGAAGCGTTGTGCGTTCCCGTCCAGCCAATGCGCATTCAATAAAGTTTGTTTAAAAAAAAAGTTGAAACAAACTTGATTGAATCCGCATTGGCTGGAGGGAAGCGCACAACGCTTCCCTCACAGCCACGGACCTGCACCGGGAGACAGAGCAGCAGTGAGGAGGTAAGTTAGGGGGAAGGGGGAGGATTTTTTTTTTTCACGGTTCCGGCGCCCCCTGCTAAATTGCGCCCTAGGCGGCTGCCTAGGTCGCCTTACAGGTAGCGCCGGCTCTGCCGAACCTCGACTCCAAAACGAACATACAGTGGAATGTCCGTGTTCGGGTCCGGGGTCCAAAAACCGTAATGTTCAGTACGAACCCGAACAGTGCGATTCGGGTTCGCTCAATACTACTCACAAACAGTTGGGAAACACTGAACTGAAATATCTTGAAATGCTTTAATGTCACAAAGTACATTAATTTAGTTATAGAATAGTTTAGGGCTAATGTACAACATTTTCCACACATGTTTTTTTTTCCGCATTGATTTTTATGTGAGCAGTTACAACACTTTAACGTATATAAGTTAAATAAAAAACATACCGCACTCAGACATTGGGCTTGTAAGATCTCTATGACACTTATATTTCTCGAAGTGCGTCTCTAACTGTTTATTTATGTACAATAACACACTGATACAGAAGGGATTAGGGACACAGTTTGTATGCTACACATTTTAGTGAGAAGCTTAACTTTCCATCCCGGCATAAGGCGATTTCCCCCAGAATCAACCTACATACATAAACCTCTTTGCATGAAAGAGTTCCATTATAAGTGACATATTAGAAGAGTCTACATATCAGAAGACACCGAATTGTTAGTAGATGCTCCTGACAGCATTTACTACCATTTTTACATGAGGTTAACTGATTTGACATTCAAAGGTTAAGTATCCCCATTAAAAAAAGAAATAATACTGCCTACATATTGAGAGACAATCGCCTTGTTCAAAGTTTATATTCCATTCTGCTAGTGGAAAAAGTAAAAACAAAATGACAAACCACACATCAAGCACACCACATTCTGTATACCCAGCAGTATGAACAAAGACATAGAAAAATACCTCAGAGATGAAACTCCGGAGTCTATCAATCACTTTATTGCAGTTTAGTAGTGTTGGGTCTATATTTCCACCTCGCACACATGTATGTATCGTTTTCAGGAATATGTAATCTTCGTAGAAACTCTTTTCCTCTTCCTGCTATTTTGGAAAAAGAAAAACATAACACAGAATGTGTTACTGAAATAATCGAGAAGACAATTTGGCAAGGAAACTGAAGATTTAATGAAAATTACTTTAATAATATAGAATGTATTTCTAATTCAAACACTAAAGTTTACAGTTATACGCCAATAGTGATCTATTGACCATAAAAAATATGGAATCATGGAGCAGCTGCGAATGCACAATATCCTGCTGTTTGTTATCATGATTGTGCTGTATTAACCGTGTATAGGAGGTTAGATCACATTGATTAGTAAACTGGACCTAAATATTACATATTTCACAAAGAGAGCATTATATCCTTGAAAAGAACCTTACACTGGAAACAGTAAAGTCTAACACTGGGAGGGAATCCAAGAAAGCCTAGAATGTGCATAAGGCTATCCTGAATTACAAATATTCAAATACATTTAAGTCATCACTATGTTATCACAGTCCATTATTCTATGTATCTATTAGGCACTGGTCTAGTTGATAGAGCAAATAATCTTTGAGAATTAAGTCAAGATGTTAGTTAGGTAGCCACTGCAACAGTGAATAAAAGATTTTTTTATTAAAACATTTAAAAAATAATTTTTGTGCCCTGAAATTGTTCATCTTGACAAATGGCTGTCTAGCTTTAATTGAATTTGTTTTTTTGTAACTTGTCAATAGCAAATTCTACAATGGTCACTAATCTCATTATAATATGCCTTGCATTTCTTTTAGGTCCTTGACATATTAATTTTCATTTCAAACAAGAAAACCTCAGTACAATTTCCATTTTATTAAATTACTTTCACAGTATGGCTCTATGGGCTGTCTTTGTGAAAAGAAGGAATTAAAAGGAATTGATAAGGGAATGTCAAATTTAATGCAAAAGTAGGAGTTTTATTTAATTTTTTTACTTCATCCCATCCTTTAAGCACTATTGTTTTGGACTGGAATTCCAGATTTCTCTAGATCATGAATATTCCAAATAGAACTTTTTAAATCCCTCAGACAAAGCGCTTCAGCTTCTAGACTTTACCAACCCCACTTATGTATTGAATCCAATTGCATTCTAGAAACATGAGTAATTATATTAGCTAGACATTATCGTCTTATTATTGGGTATCAAGACCTCCCTTATCTGGTTATTTTTGTTATAATCACTTTCTTTCCTAACACAGTGGGTATAGTATAGTATAAAAACTTGATGTTACACTTCAAAATGGCACATTAAAAATAGGAGTATCACACAATCTATTGAAATTTGTAGGCGTATTCTTTGTTTGTTTGATTTTTGAAGAATTTATAGAATTATTTAGCCTTAATGGTAGTATTTTCAATTGAGACTATCCAAGATTTTCCTAAAAATATGGAGGAATATGAGTTAGCAAGAAGTAAGAAGGCCAAGAATATTTGTTATGGCAAATGGGGAGAATTTAAGAAATGTAAAGAATGTAAGAATTATTATAGGTAAAGGGACAATGTAAGAATTAGAAAAGGTAGCCAGACAGAATACTGGATTCTAAAAATAAAACATTAAAAAGGTAAAAAGAAATATTACATTGTAATTTACTATGTTTACTCAGAGAATGTTGTTTCTCTTTTGTGAAACCCATTTTAAAAATATTTGATTTATACGTATCAGCATAGCAAAAATAACAATGGTGGTAGAAAATTTGGATTCTGGGATTGGAGGTTTTTCATCAAGGTTCCATGGAATAGTGTTGTCTATATCAAATAGGAACTTTTTTGGAACTTGGATATCCCAGCAACCGAAGGCCTTTGAAACGGTGTCTTTGCATGGCAGACAATAAATAAAAATTAATTTAATTTTGTCTTATTTTTTTTCAAATTTTAAATTGTCTGTTCTATTGAACTTAAACATCCTCATTGAGCAAAGAGACAATCAAAAATCCAGTATGAAAATGTACTTTATTTACTCACTACATATAATTTATTACAGTTGGCCTGTACAAATATCAGATTTTAAGTAAAAATAGTCTGAGAATAATACTTAAAAAGCAGTTATGGAGCAATCATGTTCAAAACCAATATAATGATCCTTCTGGTAGGTTCACATTTTCAGCTTCGATCAGTATTACTCTTGACATATAATCCGTATAGACTAAACACATTTGAACATGAAAGAGCAACTCTTACCTTATCCAGCCTCTTGTAAAAATATACACCAAAAAAACAAGTCCCAATTATCTGAGCTACAAAAAGGAGAGTGAAAACCCATATAATCATTTTCATTATTGTAGAAGACGATCCTTGCCGGGATGAAGGCGTTTGGTTGTAAGTGTTGATCATGATAATAGATATGTCCTTTTGTAGTCAGGTACTGTGTGTGCAGCATTAAAAGTGGTGAGACTCTCAGAGATGAGAAAGGTTAAGCAGTCTCCTAGCTTGCACTTCCTGGAATATTTCCTTTGTAGTATGATGCATTGTGTATTGTAGTCACCTAAACCATTATCAACCAAACTATTTTAATGAAATTCCATGGTGTCTCACTATTGAGGGGAAAAACAAAATTCTTTAAAATTCCATCAGATTTCTTTTAATTGTTGAGTAATTTTGTAAGACTCACATGAAGACAACATAAATAATGTCTTTTATATATATTGTAATAAAACGGAGATACATTCAAAATAGTCAATTACATGGAAACAAAATACATATGACACAATGAAGGTTTCCACTTTCCAGTTCAGTCTGGACCAATGTAGATGAAATAAAAACTATAAATAAAAATAAGACATTTTCTGACGTTCTCAATGTTTCAGAAGCTTTCTTTAAAATGTTATCCACTTTCTCAGAAGCAAAAATTGTGCCCAGTCTAAAATGCAAGTCAAGTTTGGGAATCAACACAGTAAAGGAGGAGAGTATGTTTAAATGTAGAAAAACCAACACAACTAGAGGACATCGTTTTAAATTAGAGGAGCAACAATTTCAAAGTAATGTCAGGAAGTATTACTTTACTGAGAGGGTAGTGGATGTATGGAATAGCCTTCCAGCCGAAGTGGTAGAGGTAAAAACAGTGAAGGAGTTTACGCATGGGATAGGCACAAGGCTATCCTAGATATAAGATGGGGAACTGGGGACAAATAAAAGTATTTCGAAAATTGGTTGATTTTTATATAGTGATGAATTGATGGATTTTTATATAGTGACATGATCTCACCAAACATCCATCCCTGGACGCCAAATGTTCTTAGGAAAAATGTCCAACTAAATCTGTCAAACTCCTTTTTTGGTGTTGACAGCCATAGTAAGTAATGGAATGTCTATTGTCAGCGGCATCCAGGTTATCAATTATCCTCCTCGGATTATGGAATGCCGAATTTCAAGGCATAAAGCCTATTTAATAATTTATTAACCCCATAGTGACATGAATTTTTGGTCATGACTTTCCCTTGGTGACATGGGCTGGTTTAACATTTCTGCTGTGTTTGTGTTTAGCTGTAGTTTTTAGACATGTGCAAAACTAAAATTTTCGTTTCGTTTTCGTCCATTCGGACGAAAATGTTATTTATTTCGTCTAAAACGAATTTCGTTCATTACTGCATTAGTTTCAGACGAAATTCGTTCATTATTTTCATTTCGTAAATTTTTATTCGTTCGTTTTATAGAATACATGTAATACTATTGGCTTTCTATAAACCGAACGAGAGCCCCATTCATAAGAAATTCTTATGAATGGGGCTCTCGTTCGGTTCATAGAAAGGCAATAGTACTACATGTTTTCTATAAGCCGAAAGTCTATAAACCGAACGTTCGGTTTATAGACTTTCGGCTTATGGAATACATGTAATCCTATTGCTATTCTATAAACCGAACGTTCGGTTTATAGAATAGCCATAGGATTACATGTATTACATAAGCCGACAGCCTTTAAACCGAACGTTCGGTTTATAGGCTGTCGGCATTTAACTATACAGAGTCTCCATTCATAAAATTATGAATGGAGACTTTGTCTCCGTGTAGTAAAATGCCGACAGCCTATAAACCGAACGTTCGGTTTATAGGCTGTCGGCATTTAACTATACAGAGAGAGAGTCTCCATTCATTATGAATGGAGACTTTGTCTCCGTATAGTTAAATGCCGACAGCCTATAAACCGAACGTTCGGTTTATAGGCTGTCGGCTTATGGAATACATTGCTATTCTATAAACCGAACGTTCGGTTTATAGGCTGTCGGCATTTAACTATACAGAGAGAGAGTCTCCATTCATTATGAATGGAGACTTTGTCTCCGTATAGTTAAATGCCGACAGCCTATAAACCGAACGTTCGGTTTATAGGCTGTCGGCTTATGGAATACATTGCTATTCTATAAACCGAACGTTCGGTTTATAGAATAGCAATAGGATTACATGTATCACATAAGCGACAGCCTATAAACCGAACGTTCGGTTTATAGGCTGTCGGCATTTCACTACACGGAGACACAGTCTCCATTCATAAATTTATGAATGGAGAATTTGTCTCCGTGTAGTGAAATGCTATTGTATTCTATAAACCGACTCTATTTCGGCTTATAGAATGCAATAGTACTACGAATGGACGAATGAACGAATGATTTTCGTTTATTAACCATTCGTTCATTCGGCTTTCGTTAGCTTAGCATTTTCGTTCTTCGTTTTTCGGACGAATGGACGAAAATGCTATTTTCGGACTAAAATGCATTAGTCCGAAAACGAATGCACATGTCTAGTAGTTTTCTTCTTTCTCATTTACTGTACACACACAACATATATATTGTTTTTATCGCCATAAGAAGGACTTTCTTTAGATACCATTATTTTTATCATATAGTATAATTTACTACAAAAAAATATGAAAAAAAATCCTGTACTTATGGGATTCAAAGTAGTATATCACATGTAGCAAGTAGATGGTACATCGTGGGTATGTACATAACCCAATATTGCATATTGTATGTATATAGCTACCCACGCTGGACCAGTCACTTGCTACATGTTATGTACTGCTTTTAATCCTGTAAGTACCTCCAGTGGGCGGCGTGGGTGTATAATAAATAACTACACTATGGTCTGTGTCCTTGCGCTTTTGTATTAGATGATTTTACATATAATGCATTAAGGCATTAAAGCTAGAAGAATATTTGTCTAAGTTTGTTTTAAAAAAAAGTCTATAGACTTAGGGGGTCATGTACTAAACAAGTGCAGTGCATTTTTTTCCTGTTGCCCTAATAAATTGCGATTATATTTGCGCATGCTAAAGAGTTTTGCAAATATTTTGTGAAAAATAATTCTTATTTGCATTTGAAAATTACACCAGCTTTTAGCAAGTGCTATCAAAAGAGGTACAAAAAATATTCGCAAAATTGCCTGTTTTTTCTCTCAGTTATGCCTGTTTTTATTCGCAATTTGCTCGTATGTACTATTTGAGTGTTAAATGTTTACTACATTGCAATAGGAGCAAAACGCAAAAATAGTTTTGCACATAAAATATATTTGCGTTTCTTTAGTACATGCCCCTCTTAGTCTCAAAAATAGCTTCAATCATGTTGCTTCCCATTACATTTGATCATGTAAATACTGCTGATGTCGGGGTTTTTATAAAATACATTTCTGTACTAAGGTCCGCATTCTTGCACTTTTATTTTTATAGATTTTCGCCAATACAAGGTTAACCTTTGTTCTTAAGCTGCACTGTACCATTATCCAATTCATTTGTCTATAGCTGGCTATCTTTTTATCATTATTATAAATAAACTAGACTGAATATATATTGAGGACATTGCAGAGCTGAATCATATTGTTACGTTTGTATCCCATCTAATACGATCATGTGGCTCTTCTTTTGGTGTTAAACAATGTCATTCACAATAAATTCAGCCTGTAGATTATGGGTGTACATTCTTATATACTATAAACTATATAAAATCATTGTGAATGCCAAAGATAAATCCTGGCGCTTAAACTATAACACAGCAGCACCAATCTATATGTTACTCTGAAAACACACGTGAAAAAAGCATCAGAATAAAATAAAACCAAATAATAGGAGTGATTGGTGCGCTAAAGTTTACCCCACACGGTAAAAAGAGTATATGGAAATATCCCAGTATTTAAATAAAAATCTGGAAGGTATAGCAGTATTGGTAGGCACGCTACGCGTTTCGCCTTAAAACAGGCTTCCTCTCGGCGTGTCACACGTGTTGCGTGCCTACCAATACTGCTATACCTTCCAGATTTTGATTTAAATACTGGGATTGAAAGACTTTGTTTTGGGACTTTTTCGAGGAGAAGCCTGATGCTGAGCACTTCTATGTAAGATACTATTTGTTTGTTTTATTAAATATCTTTTTTAATTACTAATCATCTATCTCCTCGTTTTACTCCGCTATATGTGAGGACCATGTGGGGAAGAGAGAAGATTCTATCTGATATTTGACGTGCCCTATATACCAACTACGTTTGTGAGTGCATTTGTTCATACTGCACCAATATTTATTATAATATTGAATTACACTATGGTCTTTGGACTTATGGACTTTGTCTGTTTTTATGTTTCCTCATATATGTTATGAAACATTGAAGACCTTGTCCATACTCCATTGCCATATCAACAACTTTCAGGCAATTATTATATTTACATATACTCTTTTTACCGTGTGGGGTTTACTTTTAGCGCACCAATCACTCCTATTATTTGGTTTTATTTTATTCTGATATATAAAATCATCTAACCAATTACTTAGCCAGAACAGTCTAATGTCATTAGATGCAATTTATAAATAAATGTTTTTGTGGGCGTAAATCACATTTAGACAAACTCTATCAAATGACAAACACCTCCTCCTCTTTCAACACTAGACGCCCAGTGGAATAAAAATAGAACTATATTTATATGCCATGATCTTTTTATAGCAATGAGTACAGATACGATCACAATGATGTTTAGATGTCAAATTTGTTGGGAGTGTAAGAATCAGATCCATACATGCCTACATCAAAGTTACATATTTTCCAAACCGGTTTCCTTTGTTCATTGTTCCCTGCACCAAGTCCCTTGCTGCGAACTTTATGACAACCAGATGGGTTCATATTGTTCTGATAGAAAAGCTATATAGGTGCTGAAAACTAAACACAAAATAGTAACTTGATTTTTTATATTATTGTTCATTGGGTTATACATTGCAACTCAGGAACTAATAAACATTTCTTATTTTGGAGTCTATTGCTACTTTCAGCCTCAGTACCAGTTTTGATGTCCTCTACTACCTCTCCATTGAGAGTCCTTTTCTGAATATTTTTGCATCAGTCTAATGAAGGTTTATGACTGCAGAGGTAATGGTAAATTTAGTTTACAACAGCGGCAATGATGGTTAACCTTTATCAATAAAGCAGTTGTGCTCTACATGATAAAATTGCTGAATACCATGGCAAATGTAGTCCACAACAGCTGGGGATGGGACTGTTCTTTACGGCTGCTTCAGTGCACCCGCTTCACCCCAACATCTCGCGCGATGGCCAGTTCATCGCACAAGAGGTGATCGTAGAGACTTCATCATGGGACAGTTCATTGCAGGATCGCGTACAAGGTGAGTATTATTAGTATTAGGGCTTAGTATTAGAATCAGGCCTTAGGGGTTAGTATTAGGGGTTAGTGTTAGTATTAGGGCTTAGGGGTTAGTCTTAATAAGGGTATTAGTGTTCAGGAGGGTTAGTATTAGGGTTCGGGGAGGGTTGGTATTAGGGTTAGGGGAGGGGTAACTTTTAGGGGGTTTTAATTTTTTGGGGGGTTCAATTTATATCGGGGGGGCTACTCTTACACTTACATTGCCGCAGTGAAACGGCCGCGTTGCGTTTCACCGATGAAAGTTCAGCACTCAAACTTCCAGACTGAACCGTCAGTGGTAAAATGGCTGCAACGAACTGTCCTAGATGCACAATAGTTGACCTTTGGCACTAAAGCTATTGTGAAATATATATTTTTTTGTGTAGACAACCATGTAGTTGACTGAGCCAAATGGACAGTGTAGGTGCTACCATACAAACCTCCAGTTGCTTATGAGGCCCTTACAATGGCTTTTTGTTAAGGAGGAGTTGGGGGTTATTAGTATATGTTTGATTTTCCCTGAGTGGACAGACATTTTTCCTCACTATCTCATGGTGTTTGCATTTCCAAGGAGGCATGCTAGATAGCACTCTTTGTCTAGCTCTCAGTCTTCTCTGTCGACTGTGGGCCCAACTGCCTATTCTTCAGCTTACTCAGAGTACCGATACTCTAGCCTTGGGTATAACTTTCCAGTGTCTTAGAGAATGCTATCAGTATTTTTCAGATTATGGCATACCTACCCACACTGAATACAGGTAGCCTTTTCTATGATTCTTGGATTGCTCTACATCAACGTCACACAAACTAGTAGCAGGTTTCGCATCCAGGTGGCCATTCCCCAACAGTAAGTCATCAGTGTCAGGCAGCATTTTAAACTCCAGCTGCAGGATAACTGCAGTGGACTCCACCCCTTTACTTGACATCACACATAGCAAGAAAAAGATACTGGAATTTGTAGTGGACACAGATTTTTATCTTATTCATTGGATATCCCTTCATATTGGTTATTAAAGGGACACTCGCACAATAAAATGAAAAGGTTCTACTTTTTTTTATTTTTTATTGTTGATTTCAGATATGTCTTTTTATTTTTGTTATGTGACTGTGTTTAATAAAATATGTAACTAAACAAGAGTGACTGGGCACCGTCATTTTGTGAAATATAGTGTTTTTGGGTGCCACCCCCTAGTGACTTTTCAGCACAAATTTCTCACTTTGGGGCTGGGGACACAGAATGAAATCAATAAGTCAGAATTCTGATGCATTGAATGGGAAGGTAAAGTAACTATTACATCACAAGGGGGTAGAGTTATGTTCATATTTGATCAGGTTAATCTCCTCTTTTTGTGTTTGGAAGGCAGGTAAAAAAAAAAAAAGTTCTACAAAGCAACCTAGTCCCACTGATACACAGGAGCCAGTAAGAGAGCAGGGAAGTATTTTATGACATCATCATGCAAGTTTTTGCAACAGTTATAAATTGAGACTGGCTGGAAGATTTTGGATGATGTTTCATCATGGGAATTATTCCTTTTATATGCAATGAATTCTTATACTTCAGAAGAAGTATAAGAACTTAATTGCAATTGCCAAATATATATATATAGTTTGTTTTATGCGTCTATTGTAAGCTGATATATATCGATGATGAAACTAAATCCGATCATTAACTATATAACAGATTCATTCTGTATTTACTACATGTAATATTTGTAATATTATATTGAAATAAATATTGAATAAAACTCTTCAAAAACAGCTGGTGAGAGGCCCTCATTATATTTATTTTATATAACGCCAACAATTTTCTAGAATTCTCTGTAAATTTGAAAAGATACCACTAATTGATATTTAAAATCATGTTTATTTTGCCATCAACACATCAGTTTTAGCATCTCTGATGTGTCATGTTTTTATTTCCTTCCTCTGTCCCATCCAAGTTTCCTCACATTTATCCATGTCTAAATGTTACTCTACATTTCCCACATCTCCGTCCCTGAATAGATATAATTGAGCTTTGTGGTAGCCAGGTACCACCCATACAACAATTTATAACAGAACTCAGTGGAGGCTAACACAGTGTTTTGATTTCTTTAACCCCTTTGTGACGTTAGGACGTACTATGCCGTCCTGAATTTAAGTGCCTAAAAGACTATAGGCTCGTCCAGACTATAGTACGTCCAGCGTTAAATAGCTCATCGCGGCTGTTTTCGGATCCCGCTGCAGGCACTTGCAGCGGGATCCCACCTGTCAGATGAGGCCACTTTGAGAGGCCTAAGTCTGACAGGAGAAAGTTAGCCGGTGCTCAAAACGAACACCGGCTACATTTCTCCAATTCGCGCCGTTCCTCGAACTTCTGGAGGTCTCGCGATATTTTGGCAGGGACCCACAGGGTCTATTAAGACCCTGATCGGGTCTCTGCCATAGTGTTCCTGGCTACCGATCACCTTGTGATCGGTGGCCAGGTACAAGTCGTGACGTTTTGGTGGTTGCGTCATTTGGGACGCAAGCACCATGCGTCACGAAGGGGTTAATAAATCAAATCTTCTCCATCCATACTGGAATCTCCAGTTTTGTCTGTACAGTATTTTATTTCAGGAGACTACTAAGAGCTTCTAGAACACCCGAGTAGTTGCTTATTAGACCTTTTTTGTCCCTTTATTGTTTCCGTATTATATATTTAATGAGCTCAGCAGTTTCCAGAATGTCTGCTCTATTTGTTTTGAAATTGAGTTTTGCTGATCCCAGTGGGAAATACTATCTATATTATTTGTTTTAATACCCATCCAATCAAATTGGATTGGATTTCAGTGTTACATGTAAAAATTATAAATAATATTAAAAGTAATATCAGGAAGTATTACTTTACTGAGAGGGTAGTGGATGTATGGAATAGCCTGCCAGCAGAAGTGGTAGAGGTTAACACAGTCAAGGATTTTAAGCATGCGTGGGATAGACACAAGGCTATCCTAGCTATAAGACCGGGAACGGGGGACTAATAAAAGTACTCAAAAAAAAAAAAAATTGGGCAGACTAGATGGACCGAATGGTTCTTATCTGCCGACACATTCTATGTTTCTATGTTTCTATCTCTATATTCAACATTTACAATTGTTGAACAGCACAACCTGCGATGTGGAGTGTCTCTAAAACAAAATTTTAATTATAGCAGTCCTACATTTAGTACTGTATCTGGTGCTTTCAACTAGTAATGGCTCTCCATCTGGCACTATTTCCAGAATTCTATGATTTAGGTAACTCTTGACTTCAACACTTACAACACAAGTCATACAGAACTCATAATGTCCCAGAAATGTAACATTGCATTCATTTCATTTAAGATTCATAAATTTAAAAAAAATAAAAAAAATAGTCATAAATAAATAAAAAGAGGGAACAGGGTGGTTAAATGGGGGGGGGGGGGGGGCTCTGTGGGTTCCCTATCTGACCCTTACTCACCCTAGAATTGAGAGTTCCCTATACTTCCCTTCACACAATGTTATTTAGTGCCTATTAGAGAAAAGTTCTGTCTGTATTGATTTTACTTCAGCTGTGAACAATAAATGGAGCACTTTAAATGACCCTTTACAGCATATTTTGGGCCGAATGGTTCTTATCTGCCGACACATTCTATGTCTCTATCATGTATAGCTTGGAGGAAAGACGTAACAGGGGGATATGATAGAAACATTTAAATACATAAAGGGAATCAACACACCGAAGCAAGAGAGTATATTTAAAATAAAAAAAACTACCACAACTAGAGGACACAGTCTACAATTAGAGGGGCAACAATTTAAAAGTAATATCAGAAAGTATTACTTTACTGAGAGGGTAGTGGATGGATGGAATAGCCTTCCAGCGGAAGGGGTAGAGGTAAACACAGTGAAGGAGTTTAAGCATGTGTGGGATAGACACAAGGCTATCCTAAATATAAGATAGGGAAATGGGGACTAATAAAAGTATTTAGAAAATTGGGCAGACTAGATGGACCGAATGGTTCTTATCTGCCGACACATTCTATGTTTCTATGTTTCTCTGTTTACAAATTTTACATTTTTTTATCAGTTGTCAAATTCTCCAGACTACATTAGAAATTGCAGTACTTATCTTTAGCTGTTTTTAATCTGTAGCCTCCATGTCTTCTCCAAATAGAAAATTAAAATGCATGCAAAGCCTCTCTTCCTCTCCACCTCCGCACAGCACATCCGCCACTCTAGTCCCATTGTCCCAGGCCCTGTTTAGGTCCCAGGCAGCAAGGGCAGCAAAAGCTTTATACTTGAATCACATACTGTCCTCCAGAACTCCCCGCAGGTTAACTGTTTCCCACGTTAGCAGATAGGTTCTCACCTACCTGGAGGAAGGAGTAGGAGTAGCTTGTTAGTCTCATAATTTCCAGGGGTTCTTCTTTCATCCTGTCCACAGACCGCAAATGTCCTTACATTACATGCATCCTTTATTTATCTTATTTTATGCATTTCCATGCAAGTTTGCTAAACATACAAGTATGCAGTGTTAAGATCCACCAGTACTGGATTAATTTGCCCCCTTAATATTGCTGTACTATGTGACTAAATCTCCAATTTCAGAAAGGTGTTTTAGGGGAGTAAAGTAAACCATTCTGGAACTGAATTGGCTATTTAAATTTGATTTGTATTATAGGCATTGTATGTTTATTTTATGTGTGTGCCTTCTTGTACTTTTTTTTTTTTTTAAGTGTTTTTAGTAGCTCTAAGGAAAACTTTTTGGTTGACCCTATATGCACTGATAATCAGCCCAGAAATGGTGCCTTGGAATTGGGAATGGGTTTGATCACATCTGTGGCACATTTGTCTACCCAAATGTCAAGCTACTCAGGTAGACCTGGCTTGCCTCTGAATATGTCCGCTATTTGGACATCATAGCCCGATACCATGCCGATATCTACCGACACCGAATGCAGCCGAAATGGACCGAAATGAAGTGGCAGCCATACACATCTATTGGAAGGGCTTCGGCTTATTTCATGGCCATTTTGCGAGGGCCCCGGCCATTGTGAATACAGCCAAAGTTCTCCCATAGAAGTGAATGGGAGGAATTCATCTATAGCCTAAATAGTCAGAGTTCTTGAAATAGCTGATCTGTAATAAAATAAAGATCAGTAACAATTAAAAAAACATGATACATTAAATACATTAAAATAAAGTAAATGAACATAAAACAATATAAAACATTTTTATTAAAATTTTAAAATGCTTTTATTAATGTAAATTACTATTAGAATATATAATATAAATATATTATAAATATAAAGCTAAAATCTGGAGAAATAAAATGAGCGAATTCCGCCTAAGTTACCTGAATTTGGAGGATGTTAGGGGGTGATTGGTGTACATTGGGTAGTCAAAAATCTATCGGTAACCGATCCAAATGCCTCCAATGTTTACCTTTAAGCTACAAATAACCCACAGCAGATATCAATACAATTTAATAATTACAAATAACAACCAAAATAGCTAGTTCTCGAATCACACTCAATGTGTAAAAATTACCACTCAATTGGATCTGCTTTTCAATACATTGCACTTAACTCTGTTTCTCAACAGGTTAATAAAACTTTATTCAGGAGAAAACAGTGGAGAGACCAATCCAACAGGTATTGGGAATCCAAAGGTGTTTGTTTAATAAAAAGTACAAAAGAGGGTACAGGTGCACAAAAGACCCTCCAACGATATGTAGAGGGACCATTATGTTCCTAAAGGGATTTGGATATGGCATACAAAACAAATGCCCGAAATGTGGCTTCTTAATATGCATTTTGGGCCTGAATCCACAGTACAGATACCGAAGCATCAGAGTCCTTCGGATCGGGACAAATTCCCTGTTGAAAATATAGGCTTGCGGCTACCCAATTTGAGATAATCACTCCGAATACAATTTAGATTCAAGGATGACTGCCGCATTTTGGCAATTACAATTCCCCTGCTTCGAAGGCGAATTGAAATGTAAAAATCAAAAGTAAATAAAAATAATTAAGAAAAAAAAGCCCCAACTCCCTGTCTTTACCACATAAATAAAATAAAGATGCCCTCCCATTAGGCAACAGGGTTCTGAGTCCCTAAAATTTACAGGGCAATGTGTATTCACCAAGATATTAAAATGAATCCACCTATTCTTTAAAACAAAAATGACCATGCCACCATGAAAAAAAAATGTGTCACCAAATAGATGCCTTTAATCGCAGTTTCCCCATTGCAATGGTCCCCCATCTATTTTTAGGGGCCCCATGGGGCTATTTGTTTTTTTTATTTTGGGGGGAATTCAGCTATTTCCATAATGGCCAAATTTGTCCCGAAATGTGTCATTTCATAGATGTCTATTGAAGAGATGGAGGTATTTTTTGGTTCTGTAATCAGTGTGTAATTGCGCTGCTATCTGGGGTCACTTCAGGGCTTATTGGGTAACTAGAAATTCGGCTCACGAAATGGAGGCACCATTTCAGCCCCCGAAGTTCGGTCATATTGAGTAGTCCCCATAGTGTAACGCTGTACACAAAATAAAAATAGTTACACTTTATTGAGTGTATTTTTAATGAAGTGTAACAGTTTTTTTTTATACAGTGTTACACTATGTTTTTTTCTCTTCTTTTCTCGTACTCTATCCAAATTTCAGTAAGAATATTTCTACTGCAGCACGCTTCCTGAGGTTTATGAGTGAGTGATAAATGAATTAATGCTCTTGCACTTATTGTGTACTTTTTGAGACATGGATTAATCATACCCTTAAGCACCATGGCACATTGATCTGATGGTGTTCGTATGCTGGGCTACCCTCTAACCTAGTTTAAGGGGATGGGACTGCACCACTTGGAATTCTAAATGCCCTAGTGCGTAGGCTTCCATCAGAGGCCCTGCAGCTGATGCAGAACTACAAAACCCTAAATTGCCCACCAGTCTATTTGTGTCTAAATCTGATAATATTTTAAAATGAGCCACTAAATTGTTTCTGCCCTGGGCCAAAATTTGTCAGCTTTCCCATGCTAATGTGTTTTAATTGCCCTAGAAATGTATTTATTTATTTAATTTATAAAGTATTTTAACATGAAAGATAAGCATTTCACTAAAGAAAGGGCTCAGAGACACCATGATCTTTTATTAAGCATCTTCTCTGATCAAACGCATGAGACTGCTTATTCCTCATGTCATAACGATTTTAATGACTATAAATAAACGGAAACTTTTAATTTTATTGGACTTGTGGAATTACTGAAATCATTTAATACCCGGATGTGCGCCAAAAAATGTGCTCTTTTTTCTATGCTATACAATATAATATTACAAATACAAAATATTAGATTACAAATATAGAAGGTTAACATAGAACACACACAGTTAAAAAATTTAGTCAACCATGATTGCAGGTACATTTAGGTATATTGACAGAGATCTTTTAAGGGATTATAGATTGCAGACATTTTAATGGTATCAATGAGGTTTTTCCATAATTAAGGAGCTCTGTAGGAAAATGAAAATTGAGCCACTTTCTTTTTGTATTGTGGTATAATAAGTAAAGTGCTGGTACTGGATTGGAGGCTGTAGGAGGTGGGAACAGCTGAGCACAGAATTCTACCCAGGTAGGGTGGCACCTTCCTGGAAAAGCTTTTAAACACAAGACTGAAAAGGTGAAGGGTGCGTCTGGATTCGACGGTAGACAATTTAGCTCTGTTAACGTGTCACAATGGTGGATCATTTAATTACATTGTAGCATATCTGTGTGGAATTTGAGGACACTTAATACATAAATATAATTAATAACAACAGTAGACACAAAGTAAAATGTTAGGAGTAAGTTATTGAGAGGTGGGGATAAAGCATGGAAAATTAGAAGACAGGTGTAAACTGTAAGAACAGTTGTGGAAAGAAGAGAAAATGGTTAATTGCTTGCCTGGAGAGACTGAGAAAAACACATTTGGTGCCCCCCAAAGGTAATCACATCATATCATATTTTCTGCTACAAATCCATACTCAGATTTGATTTCCATATATTTTAATATTGATGTACTTCTCATAAATTGGATGTTTGGGGGGGGCGTGTCCTGACCGCGGTTCAGACTGGACGCGTGCTAGAGGAGCTCCTAAGTGACCCACGGGGATTAAAGCTGAATCCAGACGAAAACTACCTGCTCCTGATGCAAAACTTCACCTGCACGATGTCGCAGCAACGCTCATCACGGAAGCAAGAAAAACTGTTGAAATACATGACGCCTAAAGGTGGAAAAAAGTCGTTGAAACTTACAGACTCAGGCGGTCAAAATGGCGGACGAACCGAACAGGAGGAGGAAGAGGCCTTTGATGGCGACGACGCGGCTTCCTCAATCTCCAATCCTACGTTGATGCCTGTGGACGAAATAAAAGCTATGTTCACGACATTAAGAGCTCAGATTAAAGGCGACATGTCAGATATCACTACTGAATTTGCCAGGGAGATGAGGGAGCTGGGAGAGCGTACGGCGAAAGTCGAAACAAAAGTGGATGACATGGTGGATCACCATAACACTCTGCTGGAGAGACATACAAAACTATCCAATGATTTTCATGCGCTCCAAGTGAAAGTTTGGGACCTAGAGGACGAAATAACATCAGGCTGAGGGGGATCCCGGAGGAGGTCCCGCCAGAGCGTTTGGAAGAATGGGCCCAAGGGCTATTTTCCGCGCTCATACCAACCTGCACCGGCTCTGATATGCTCATAGACAGGATCCACAGGCTACCAAAGCCGAAAAACCTACCAAATGAAGTACCCAGGGATGTGATCCTCCGGCTACATTATTTTCAATTTAAGGAGGCACTAATACGAGCCAGCCAAAACAACATGGACCTACCTGATCCGTTCGGGGGAATAAAAATGTATGCAGACCTGTCTCCCTATACTCTACAGCAGCGCAGACTTTATCAACCGATCACTGCAGCACTGAGAGCCGCTGATTTGAAGTATAAATGGGGCTTCCCAACAAAGCTGATGGTAACCAGATTGGGAATCACTACGATGTTCAGGTCTCCGGAGGAAGGAGCTAAATATCTAACACAATGGAATCTCCCGTGCCAGAAGTGAAGGATCACGACCCGAACCGTAAAGGCCGCTTGCTGAGAGACTGGACCAGAGTACCTGAATCTCCCAAACACAGGCGGATGCGGGTTATCCACTGAAGACGAAGCAATACCTTTCAATTTAAAATCTGACCCAAACACGCCCCAACCTGATTTAAACAGTATAGACGAATTTTTAAATAAGATTGATCTGCCAGAAGTAGAATCCTCCTATCACGCTAAACTAACCGCACCCATAACAGAAACGGAAGTATTAGACACGATAAAGGCCCTTCCAAAAAACAAGGCCCCAGGACCAGACGGTTTTTCCAACACATACTACAAATTATTTAAAACCCAATTGGCCCCTTTTTTAATGACTACTTTCAATTCTTGCAGCTTCAAGGGTGAATTCCCCTCCTCTATGCTACTGGCCCACATTACCACTATTCCAAAAGCGGGGAAACCGCCGAATATTTGCCCGAATTTCCGTCCCATCTCACTGCTAAATACGGATGTAAAAATTTATGCTAAGATTCTGGCCAACCGTATGAAAAATATTTTGCCATCTTTGTTACACTATGATCAAGTGGGGTTTGTTCATGGAAGACAGGGAACAGATAATACAAGGAAAATAATAGATACTATAGCATTAATACGTAAAAATAAAAGCCATAGTTTGTTGTTGGCCATAGACGCGGAGAAGGCCTTCGACAGATTGCATTGGCTGTATCTAGAGAAAGTTTTAATTCAATTCCGATTCCCACAGAATTTTGTAAGAGCAATAATGGCGCTATACGCGTCCCCTTCTGCAAAAGTGTCTTATGCAGGGTTTCTTTCTAAACCTTTCCAAATTTCAAATGGCTCTAGACAGGGCTGTCCCTTGTCCCCTTTGTTGTATGTTTTGGCGCTGGAACCACTGGCGGAATGTATTAGATCAAACCCTCTAATAACTGGTATCCCGATTGACCGAAATAAGAGTATCAAATTAGGCCTTTTCGCTGACGACATTATTGTGACACTCTCAAATCCCCTTCAAACCCTCCCGTACCTACAATCCACTTTATCTGAGTTTAGTAAGGTATCATATCATAAGGTCAATGAGACAAAAACTCAAGCCCTCCCAATAGGTTTACCACATGAAGCTATAGAGTATTTGAAATCCACATATAATTTTGAATGGAGGAGAGATAGTATCTCCTACCTAGGGATTACAATAACATCTGACCCAAGCAAGCTCCTGAAAGCCAATCTGACCAAGTTGTGGAACAAAATACAAATTGATCTGCATGTTTGGTCCACTCTTTATCTGTCTTGGCTAGGTAGAATTGCGGCTATCAAAATGTCAGTAATGCCTAAATTGTTATATTTGTTTAGAGCTTTGCCAATAAAAGTTCCATTACTGACCCTGAAAAACATTCAATCCGATATGCTTCGATTTGTAAATGCAAGAATTTGTAAACCTGCTAGAATAGCTATTAAATGGCTTACTCTACCACAGGATAGAGGGGGGCTGGGGATACCTTCAGTCCTGCAATATTACCGAGCATCGAGAATGGCCCAAACCATGTTGTTTCATAGTAGTCCAGGGACCATTGCATGGGTGGACTTGGAGGACGCTCAATTGGGGACACACAGATTTGCGGATATGTTATGGGGGCTGGTGACTGCCCCTCCCAAATGCAATATATGGATGCAAAGTTCAGTTGCCTCACTAGCTATATGGAAACTCTACAGCAAAGCAATCCCGGAACTGGCCCAATTGACCGTGGCAACCCCCATTACGATATTTGAAGTTTTGATACCAGACCTCAAGCTCCGGAAATGGAGCCAGGTGGGTATTGTATGTCTGAGGGATATATTCCATAAGAATTCAATGAAATCCTTCGCAGATCTCACTAAAGAATTTCATCTACCCCATGCAGAATTTTATAAATACGCACAAATCAAACATGCTATAGCATCCTCGACTAATACGCTGTCTAACCCTCTGCATGTTCCCCATAGTCTGACTATATTGTGCCAAAAAATGTATACTGCTCGGAAGACTCTATCACAATGATACAAAGCTATACTTGAACAGACTGTGATACAATCGCTTCCATTTGTTATAGCGTGGGAAAAGGAACTGAACTGTGAATTGTCACCCACAGCCTGGAAGCAGGCGATAACTTTTCCTAAATCTATGTCCCACAACTCGAGCCATGTGGAGCTGTCAAAAAAAATTCTGTACAGATGGTACCTAGTTCCTACGAGATTAGCGAAAATGTTTCCGTCCTCTTCTAGTTTATGCTGGAGAAACTGTGCATGTCCTGGCTCTATGTTACACATTTGGTGGGGTTGCCCCATAATTCAATCGTACTGGGCAGATATTTTTGAACTCATAACAAAAGTCTTGGGATTCCCTGTACCCAAAACCCCTGAATTAGCTATTCTACATATATTTCCAATTTTTCTTAAACAACCCCAGAAAGTGATTTTAAGTCAAATTTTACTTGCTAGCAAGTCTCTGATAGCAAGAAATTGGAAAAACATTTCAGCTCCGTCAATAAAAGAACTCCACAATCTTATAGACCATAATCTGAAAATGGAACGTCTATTTTATTTTATGTCAGAGAGGTTACAAGTGTACCACACATGCCTAGAAATCTGGGATAGATATGCAAAAAATAAGGTGTGATTACGACTGTTTAGGATGATAAATCTGTGTAAACTCCTTCCCCCCCCCCCCTCCCCACTATTCTCTCTCCTTTCTTTTTTCCTATTATTTCCAATTCTCTTCCTCACTCTTCTTGAGGAATTTTTTTCATTTCTTAATTTTTTATAAAAATTAATGTTGTGGTGTACTGCAAATATTCTGTAAACAAAATGAGACCGTCACAATTATTTGTAACCAAATCATAAGTATTTTACTGATCACCATGTATGTGTTGATTGATGTGAATGAACCACAATAAACATTTTATTGGAAAAAAATAAATAAATTGGATGTTTGGTACTTAATTTGAGTGCATATTGTCTCCTGTTGTGCTTTATGTGGCACTTTTTGACAAGCGGATCATTAGTATGTTATACCTTCCAACTTATAAAAGATATACTAACACTGCAAATATACATGTATTTGAAACAGCAATGTAAAATTGAAGACATGTTGAGACATCTTTTTATTTTATTTCACATTAAAATTTATGCTGGAATACAATGCATTGTGTGGAATCTAAGTAACCTTGCTCTTGTACACATGGGATCTCTTAACAGTGCAACACATTGTCTGATAACATCACTGGAGAGACAGGAAATTCCATTCATTTGAATGAAATTATTCTCATTGGTTCGTGCAGCAAAAAAATAAAAGGAAATTGATTTTTACTCAACTATTATTCAGGCAGTCCTGTTTTTTCCCCCCCAATTTCATCTAACTGTAAGTATTTTAAAATTTAAGCAATACAAAATGTAAATTTAAAAAAAAAATATTAGTGGGAACGCTGAAAAAGGATAAGGAAACAAAGAAATATCGACTGGGACTCTCAAGTTATAGAACAGTAAAAAGCATAGATTTAATAATAATATTGTATACTATAATAAATAATAAATACCGATTTTTAATACTTTATAATCATTTCTTATCACAAAGGATTTGATATGGTGGTAGTTACCTTGTCTTATCTCCTTGAAACTCTGGTGATAAATGAAAATAATCCTATTGTGGCGACTGTGGTCAGAGTCTTATCTGGGGTAGCTCAGGCAGTTCCTTAGGTGATTCAATGTGCTTTAAATCTTGAATCCACTGTAATAAGGCACAATTATAAAGTATTAAAAATCTGTTTTTATTTCGTCTGCCCTAATCTGGAGAAAAACCTCCCATGCCTTTTTGCCACAACTGTGCTTAATCAATTACTCTCTTTTTACTTTGATTTTTTACCTCTGAAGAAACGCATCAGGTTCTTTTTCACACTATACACATTGATGCAGACGCATTCCAAATACAGAGCAAAAATCCTTTTAAATGATGTCTTTGTATACATTCTGTTTTTAATTTATTGGATTTGCAGATTATGCTTGCAATTTGTATTATACAATATTATTATTAAATCTATGCTTTTTACTTTTCTATAACTTGAGAGTTCCAGACAATATTTCTTTTTCTTTTTTTCCTTATCCTTTTTCAGAGCTCCCACCAATATTTTACATTTATATTACTGTGTGCGTTGAGGAACCACATCTTGGTGTTCTTTGGTAGCTGCTTTCACGTATACATTTTTACTGTTTCAAAAGGTAAAACATGCATTTTAAATTATTTTAAATTACTTTGAAAGCACATTAATATGCATTAACATTTGGAAGATGCATTTTGGGCACAAGACAGTCGCTTTCACATAAAATACAGGCATAGAACATCCAGCCCTTCTTGTAAAGTTTAGAAACCCCCGAGGAAGTGCTCAGTTTGAGACTGGTGCCTCACTGATCTATATAGCTCTAGATTTTTTTTACTATACAAGACAGCAGTTACCTAGCCAATCAATATAGACTGAATTAGGGTTATTCCATGGAAAACTAGATTTTGGACATCTCACAGCTGGATGATTTTGTTGACTCAGCTAGCAAATATTACAACATTTTAAAAGGTAGTTATCATTGGATGGGGATGGGACACTTCATCGCTGCTGCATCCGCTTCACCGCTGTCTCTGCACCACAAGACAGTTTGTTGCTGGAGATTTCATTGCGGGACATTTCATCGCTAAAGGTAAGTTTATTTTAGTATTTTATCTATTTTAGTTTATTTTAGTAAGGGTGGTTAGAATTAGGGTTTAGGGGGTTAGAATTAGGGTTTAGGTGGTTAGAATTAGTTTTTAGGGTTTAGGGGGTTAATTTTAGTATTAGAGTTTGGGGGTTAGTATTAGGGTTTAGGGGGTTAGTATTATGGTTTGGGGGGTAGTATTGGGGTTTATGGGGTTAATTTTGGTATTAGGGTTCGGGGGTTAGTATTAGGGTTTAGGGGGTTAGTATTAGGGGTCGCGGTTAGTATTAGGGTTCAGGGGTTAATTTTAGTAATGGGGTTTTATGGGTTAATTTTAGTATTGGGGTTTTGAGGTTAATTTTAGTATTGGGGTTTGGGGAGGAATCATTTATTAGGGGGGTTATTTTCTTTTTACTTTTAAATTTGTAAGAGCTGACAGTTCAGCGCTGAACTGTCAGCTCTTACATAGCCGCATCCGCGATTAAGTGGCCGAGTTATTCTTCATTGCTGACAGTTCAGCGTTCTAACTGCCGCGCTGAACTGTCAAGATGAAGATGCGGCGAAGAAGTGTCCTAGACCCTCATTGGATATCCCCTTCAAGAGGACTAAATTCAATTATGGAATTAACTGGGAAACACTCATGGAGAAAGTGTTTCATACTGAATCTTGGCATAAGACCTGTCAGGAAACAGGAAGTCGGTACATGGGATCAATCTACTGGAATTTTATTTCAAAATCATTTATCGTGGGTACTTAGTTCCATCTAAGGTCAATGAAGTCTATCATACAGTCCTTAATGAATGTGGTAGAAGCAGCACACACAAAAATATAGTGCCCGAGCTATATTATGCTGGAGCTGTGGGAAATTAGGAGGGAATACGGTCCTGTGACTAACTCAGCTTGATTAATGACAAGATTTTGCAGTCATTTGAGGTCATCTGTCATCAGTTGTTCTTCTGCAGATGTTTATATTGTACAAAAGGCTGAACATCAATATGCTATTTTAATACAGGGTTTCATAAAATGATTTTATTGGCCCCATGATAAAATTTTACACAGTATGCTTGCTGTAATTATATATTTTTGCTTGTGCTGTGCTGCAAAATTCTAGTAAAAAGCTTTGGTGTGCCGTGGGTTAGAAAAGGTTGAAGAACACTCATTATTGGCAGGCACTGGAGAGGATCCAACTGTCTTGGTACATATTGGGACCAATGACACAGTAAGAGGGTCCTAAAAGGTAATTTTAGGGATTTAGGAGATTAAGCTCAAGAAATGGACCTCCAAGGTAGTGTTCTCAGAGATACTACCTGTGCCATGTGCTACACCAGAGAGACAGCGGGAGATTAGGGAGATTAATGCATGGCTGAAGTTCTGGTGTAAGAAGGAGGGCTTTGGGTTTCTAGAGCATTGGGCTGATGTTTTGTTGGGGTTCAATCTTTACAGTCGTGATGGATTGCACCTAAATGCAAGAGAGGCTCATGTGCTAGGGGATAGAATGGCTAGAAGGTTGAAGGAGTGTTTAAACTGGGCTAGACAGTATAGGAAGGGAAGGCGACTTAGTTAGTACCCGGGAATGAGGGCATGGTTAGAATGGATTGTAGGGAGCAACCTATAAACAACTTAAATTAAATCACAAATTGATTATGCCAGTGGCATTAAGTGTATGCTTGCAAATGCCAGAAGTTTAACTGGTAAAATAGGGGAATTAGAGCTGGTATCATGAATAGAAAATGATGACTTAATTGGTATAACCTGAAACATGGTGGGATGACACACATGATTGGTCAATCAATTTGGAGAGCTACATGTTGTTTAGAAAAGATAGGTCAAACAAAAGAGGTGGAGTAGGTGTTTTTATATGAAACCAGCATTATTGCCTCATTTGAGGGAAGATCTATATAATGACTATACTGAACATGTTGAATTATTGTGGGTGGAGATAGTCAGTGGTGGTAGACCTGGCCAGAAATTATTAGTGGGTATTTGTTATAAACCACCAAATATTGGTGAACTTGGAGAATCATAGCTACTAATGCAAATTGAAAAGGTTTTTAAAATAGTGTAGTATCGTTATTTTAATTACCCAGAAGTAGATTAGAAAATGGAACCACTAAAAGCAGTACGTTTCTGAATTTGTTGAATGACAGTTTTTTGTCTCAGCTAGTACAGACATCAGCCAGAGGGGAAGCATGCCTGGATCTGATAACTAACATGGATGAGCTTATCTCTAACATCCAAGAAAGGGAGCATTTAGGGAATAGCGACCATAACATGGTATCCTTTGCGATTAATTCAAAAAGGCAAATTGGTATGGGTCCCACCAAAACACTGAGTTTTAAAAAGGCCAACTTTTGTTGGTTTAATACATCCCTTGGTCAAGTTGACTGGGATGGATTATATTTGGGAAAAAACACAGAAGGTAAGTGGAATACCTTCAAACTAACACTATAAAAATATACATATAAATGTATACCCTTTGGTAACAACTATAAAAGAAGCACACTAAAACCAATGTGACTAACCAGTAAGGTAAATCAGGAAATAAATAAAAAGAAAGTAGCATTTATAAAGTTGAGGGATCAGCACAGGCATTTGCAAAAAATAAAGAAACCAACAAAGACTTGGCAGGTTTGCTGTTGTGCCATGTTCTTTCCATTTGGTTATGATAGATTTGATGGTGCTCCTGTGGATCAACAAATATTTGGTTATGTTTTTAGAACCTAAGGCTGTAATGTAACAAAATAGGTAAAAATCTACAAATATTTGGTTATGTTTTTAGAACCTAAGGCTGTAATGTAACAAAATAGGTAAAAAGTCAAGGGGGTGAAAACTTTTGCAAGGCACTGTATATTCAATATTTCATATTGAACAGGAATCTCATTAGCAGGAGCCAACATGGCTTTGTGAAAGACAGATCTTGGCAAACTAACTTAATTACATTCTATGAGGAGTTGAGTAAAAATATAGATATGAGTGCTGCAGTGGATGTGATATATTTAGACTTTGCTAAGGCATTTGATACAGTTCCACATAAAAGATTACTGTACAAACTGACCGAAATAGGCTTAAGGCCAGAGGTTTTTTTGGCAAGTGGTTCAAAGATAGAATGCAAAGGGTGGTGGTAATTGGGAAGTTCTCAAATTGGACACATGTGATAGGTGGAGTACCTCAGGGTTCTGTTCTGGCTCCTCTTCTTTTTAATTTGTTTATTAATGATCTCCCAGATGGCATAGGGAGCCATGTCTCCGTGTTTGCTGCTGACACAAAATTAACTAGGGTAATACAGTCTGAACTACTATATGTATCTGCAATGCAAGAGGATTTGGACAAATTTGGTAATTGGGCAGAATGACAAATGAGATTTGATGTAGACAAGGGTAGAATTATGCATTTTGGGTACAATAATACAAATTCAACATATACCGTATTTGCTCGATTATAAGACGAGGTTTTTTTCAGAAAAAAAAATCTGAAAAATCCCCCTCGTCTTATAATCGAGGTCGTCTTATAATCTAACCTCAAATTGAGGTCAGACTATAAGACTGTGATCCAGGTCCCCAGCAGAGCTGCAGGGGACCTGGATCCCCCTCTCTAACAGCAGGGGATGTCTGCGCGATGAGGGGGGAGAGAGAGACAACACTAAGGGGAGGAGAGAGAGAGAGAGAAAAATGGGGGCAAGGGAAAGAGAAAGGCAGCATTGGCACATAAAAAGAAATAAAACTAGAAATACATTTTTTTATATCATAATTTTTTATTAAAAAAACAATTAACATGTGAATATATACAAGTTGAACTTTTTTCCTATAGGGTAGTCTTATATTCAGGCTTTTAGTTTTTTTCCTAATGGAATATCCAAAGTTTGGGGGGTCGTCTTATAATCAGGGTCGTCTTATAATCGAGCAAATACGGTAGTTTAAATGGTGTTTCATTGGGGAAATCTACTAATGAAAAAGATTTGGGAGTAGTTGTAGACAATAGATTTAGCAGTAGTGCACAGTGTCAGCTGGCAGCTGCAAAGGCCAATAAGATATTGGGATGTATTAAAAAGGGTATTTACTCACAAGAAGACAATATTATTCTGCCACTTTATAGGTCCATGGTAAGTCCTCACTTTGAATTCAATTCGAAGTGCTTTAAAAAAAAAAAAAAAAGACATTATGGAACTAAAGAGGAGGGCTACAAATCTAATAAGAGGAATGGAAGGTTTCAGTTGTGAAGAAAGGCTGGGAAAGTTAAATTTGCCTTCTTTTGGATCAACAACAGTAAACATGGGATAGGACAAGGGTTGAACTTGATGGACACTGGTCTTTTTTCAACCTAAAATACTAGGTAACTCTGTAATATGCCACAGCCATTTTGCCTATTAATATACCAGCGTCAGTTTTTTCATTAATATGCCACAGCCAATTTGCCCATTAAAATTATGCAGCTATTTTGCTCATTAATATTCCAGTGTTAGTTTTCACATTAAAGGGACTGTCTAGTGCCCAAAATGCATCTTCCAAATATTAATGCATATTAATGTTCTTTCAAAGAACTTTAAAATGCATGTCTTACATTTTACATTGCTTAAAATATAAAATACTTACAGCTAGATGAAATTGTGAAATTACAGCAGTTTGCAAGAAACAAAGACTGCCCACACTAGATGAAAAAAAAGTAATTTTTGTTTTACTGCAGGAACCAATGAGAATATTGCCATTCAAATTAATGGAATATCCTGTATCTCTAGTGATGTCATCAGAAAATGTGTTGAACTGTTAAGAGATCCTACTGTGTATAAGAGCAAAATCACTCAGAGGCCACACAATAGACTCAATTTGAGGAGGACAGGAAGTTACTAAATGATTATATAAAATTGTATATCCTAAGTGTCTATAGAATCAGTGCTGCCGCACCTGCAGTAAACATGCAGAGTAATCACTGGGGAGGGCTTGAGTCAAATATTAAAAATGTGATTTATACAGAATGCCTACATCAAATCACACAGGTATAAAAGCCTGTGCACTATACAAGCAGTAATCTTCATCTTGCACAAAAGTGAGTTTGGGGACTAGACTGTCCCTTTAATATGCCAGTGTTATATTTCCCATTAATATACCAGTGTTATTTACCCATTAATATGCAAGTGTTATTTTGCCCATTAATATGCCAGTGTTAGTTTTCCCTTTTAATATGCCATTGTTATTTTGCCCATTAATATGCTAGTGTTAGATTTCCCATTAATGTGCCAGTGTTAGTTTTCCCATTAATATGCCAGTGTTAGTTTTCCCTTTTAATATGCCATTGTTATTTTGCCCATTAATATGCTAGTGTTAGATTTCCCATTAATATGCCAGTGTTAGTTTTCCCATTAATATGCAAGTGTTATGTGTCCATTAACATGCTAGTGTTAGTTTGCCCATTATATGCCACCCTCCGCCCATCTTCCCCAGTATGCACCTGGCTGCTCCGTATACCCAGCAATTCTCCTCCACACAATCTTCGCTCCTGCAAGGAGGAGGGTTATACAGCCGACACATATAACTTTCTTTTTTTGTTATTTCGGCAGGTCAAACCTTGTAGATGTGGCTTGCCGGAATTTCAGCAGAGAGGATGCAGGCAGCACAAGGGTAATCACCCGTTGTGGTCGGCAGCCCCGCACCCTCCTTGGGATGACACTGGCTAGTAGATGTATTAAATTGCCTTTAAGTGGAAGTGGTAGAGGTAAACACAGTGAAGGAATGTATCTTGCTTGTGATATACCTAGGATTGCCTTGGGCATAAGATAAGGCCAGGGACTAAGAAAAGTATTTAGAAATTGGGCAGACTAGATGGGACAAATGGTTCTTATCTGTTGACACATTCTATGTTTTTATGTTCCTTTCTCTCAAACTCTACAAGAAGTTGGTGGCAAAATATGTGATAATGAAATTACCATGAATTAGCACCCTGGGAAATTAAGGAATAGTAGAAGTACAAAAAACACCAACACACTAAGGCATATATTAATAAATAGTAATTCTGGATTAATATTCGTTGCTGCAAGAGTTTTATTAACACATCTCCTAAACAATAATTAGCAGTTTAATATGATTGTTGTTTCTTGATTAATTAGGCAATACTAGGAAATTCAATTATAAAAATGTCCAAACACTTATTAAAAAAAAAAAGAACAGGAAAGCATGTTATTGAATTAAAATGCAATTAGCGTTTAATTACTGGCTTTAGTTTTCTGTTCTGACCATATTATCTGCACAACACCTTAAATGGCTTTTATTTTACAGACAAACAAACACAGTCCATCCATTGTTAATAGAAACCAATTTACTAAAACCCAATTATTATTATGTAAATAAGGATAAAAACCTCACACAACCTGCTACAGAAGAATGGAGGAAATCCCTGCAGTTTAAAATGTTTTTTCAGACATACATAACAAAAAAACAGTCATCTCACCAGAATGTAGCAATAAAATCAAATGAGTCTTTATTGAAGTAGAAAAAGCATAAAAAAACCAGGCACCCATCAGGTATCCAAGTCGGCTCAAGGTGTAATAGCAACACACCTGACGCGTTTCGTGTGAAAAGCAACACTTCATTGTAGGTAAATTGAATGGTAAACATCAGCTTCCCTAAATAGTAAGAGTCAATAATTACCACAGGGTGACAGCTTTGGCAGTGGATAGAATCTCCACCATCTAGACTGGCAATCCCACATTTAAAATGCTCAGACACTGTCAATATATAGCCTTTTCAAAAAGACGTTTATGTACATTTTTCCCATGTTCTTAAATATTTTAGGGATGGTATGAGATATAATATATAAATAAGGAAAAAATACTGCATAATATTAATAATAAGCAGCAACATGGGGAGGAATTGACATTATCAATGCACAATATTTACACATGTGTACATGAATGAATGAATATTAGGATTTCTCAAAGGAGGAGTAACTAGACCATTAAAGGAAAAAAGACATAAAATTAGACGCTGTCAGTAGAAAGACCAAGTCCCACGTGCAGAGACATGGCCTTCTCTCTAATCCTAACACAGACAAAAAATTATACAAAGCACAATACATCAAACTGGTTTAATCCCTATGGCTTTCTTGTTTAAAGTGCACATTTCTATTTTGCCTCAAGGAAACTCAGTCTTTTTGTCACCACGTCTATGTTTGAGTTCAGCTTTATCAATGCCCTGAATAATACATTTAGTATTGTCACCTTCACAGCACATCAAGAAATGCTGACCTATAACAGTTTCTTTAGTGTTTAGTCTTTCATTATTATCATGGTGCCCATCATCCCTCAATTTTTGGCCATCAAATCAATAGCTGCTAAATATTAACGAGCCTGTTGCTCCAGTGGTCTCGTGGTCTGTCCGACATACTGTATTCCACATTTGCTACAGGTTAATAAATATACAACGTAACTAGTGTAATGTTTCATGTCATGTCTGATACCAGTAACTGACTAACTATCTACTCACATGGACATTTTTACAAGTTCTGCATGGGTGAACCCCGCACCTATATATGCCCACCGTATTTAGCCAAGTTTTTTCTCTTTCTCCGTGGGACATGAAGAGGCTAGGGGACATGGATTCCAGTGTTGTTGCCTTTTTTGCTACCATTTTATAGCCTGTTTCAACAACAGTGCTCAACCAGCTATCATTTAAAAGGATGGGAAGATGTTTATCCACAATGGCTTTAATATATTTAAATTGAGAGCGATATGTAGTTATTAGAATAGATATGGAGTCCAAAATACTATTACTGTTGGAGGCCTGATATGAAAGGTTCCTCTGATGTTTAATTTGGCTATATATTAGGCAGGGACAAACATGGTAAATTTCTCATACTCAGAAAACTCGCCAGGTTTGTCCCTGCACAATGTATAGATAAATTGGTGAGACGACACACGAAAGGCATGAAAGGCATTAGACTACAGGAAATGTGGTGGGATGTGTAAAAAAAAATTGCTTTAGAAAGTTTCAAAAAAGTTGTGCTTGTTGCGTACAGATATTATGAAGTGAGACAGTATAATATACAGAGAATAAATTTAATATAAAAAAAGAGAGATTTGTAAATGATTATACATAAGAAAAGGAAATATCTAGTACCTCGAGATCACAAATATAGTAGCTGATTACATAGAAAGTATGCATAAAATACATAGATAAAAACACCATACATAAACGAAAATAAAAAAGAGAATACACTATAACAAAATATGTAAAAAAAAAAAAACATATATAGAATAATATCCTTACCCACTGGGTTCGTTCACCTGGCCAGGTATGACCAATCTTATGAAGGAAAACAATATTGCACTTTACCACTATAAACACCCCACAGGACGCTTTTCGGTAGTCTTTCTCAGCTGGTGGGCGTCAGTGCATCCATTGTTGTGTACATGTTTTGCACTTAAAATAGCATTATCACCACCCATGGGAAAATCAATAAAATTACACACTAGGGAAGACACAGTAACCCACTAATTTAGGACTGGCATAGCAGAACGAAATCCCAACTTGTGACAAGAGTTAGCATTATACGTTGGTTCACGTAGACATTGCACTTCTGCATGCACCACTTTTATACAGCTCTCCAAATTGTCTCATCCATGTATTCACTGAGCTTTTCTTTTTAACAGTTTGACATATGATCGGTTTTCTGAACCTATAGCTGAGACACATCATGTTTTTCTTAAAGTGTTGTGGCAGCAGGTCCATCTTTTCTGTGCAAATATTATACTTGTGTTTACTGTAGAGTATGCCATTTTAATTTATTTTGTGTCTCATAGATCAAAATTGCAGAGAAATCTTACTATCCATAATACTAATTCTATTATATAAATGACATCATAATGAACACCACCTTTTTTGGTCAAGTCAGTGGATCTGATCATTTAGGGCATATTGCTAGGCTTGAAGAATAACGATGTTGATTAATACATGGTATCATGGTATCAGTAGTGGAATAAACCAGGTCACACAAACAGATATCAGTTTGTTGTGTTTTACTTTGAATGTGAAAGACAGAGTGGAGTTTTTATCACCCATGCAACCAGAATAATTGAGAGATGTATTGCAGCAACTGATTTTGACAATGCAGATTAAGAACAACAATATTGAGACAATAGAGTGCGCTGTTTATTTTATTAGGTTTCTAAGTCTTCCAAATGCTTCAGATATTACACATTCACCAATCATATTAATATACTGCTGAATCTTTTCACATAATGACTCAGAAAGTGGAAACCTTTATTCAATCTCACAAATATCCCCAAGTGATTGCAGGCCGTGGAAAGATGATAGCTGAGGTATGCAATATATCTAGGTCATGTTTATACAAGAAACAACAATCATTCGTATCTAGGTCACAGGCGTTACAATTGTTCAGTGACACTGCACAGTTATATCTCTTCATGTTGGCCTTGGAATATGCCATCTATGACAGTTAAACTTGGACCTTCTCATTTGTCCCTGTAGGCTACACCAGAGTTAGGGTTCTGCTGTTGAGCAGTCATGAAGAACCAAGTATGTGTAAAGTTACATGTTCATAAAGAGAAATACGATAGTGAAGACTGAAAAGAACACATAAAATGAGTGGAGTTGGAGTGCATCAAAGAGGGCAGAACTTATGAGTGCTCTATGTGAGTGAATCCCATGCCTTCATCACCATTGCCTGTCTGCATGTTGATTTTTGAAACTTCTTGGAATGAATAGGTGGCTAGCAAGAATTTGTTAAAAATAAAAAGTAGAGGAAGATTAGGAAAACAGGAAATTAATTTACGCTCCGTATGTGAGAACAAGTCTGTTCCTGGGTGGTCCAAAGAGTTGATTATGATAGCGAATATGGTAAAGTAATATTTCAATAAGAGTTTGCTTTTTTAAAATTTGCACAGACAAATCTAGAAACCGAACACTGTTGTATATGATCATGAGGAGTTCACAAGAGATAAGTGAATAATTATACAGTCTTTTTGACAGGAGGCACAGAGACACAGAGTTTTGCCGAGCTAAAATTAGTGCACAAATATCTCTAATTTATAAAATCTATAAAAATCCAAGTTTCAGACTACTTCCTCCAGAGCTTAGATCACCGAGATGATAGTCTCTATCCTCCCCATAGAATTCTATCCGCATGATAGAGACTCATGTTGGGAGGACTTTAGCTATTGCGAAAATATCTGAAGTTCTAGCAAAATAAATACATTAATTAATAATATTAATAATAATAAAAAATGCTCTGGTCACAACTTTTCAATTAAGTGTACTTGTATCGCAAAACTCGGTTGCGATGTTCAGCTCTAGCCTCTCACTCCTATACATCTGTACCTACTCCACAATTACGGAACCTGGGCTAGTAGCCCTCTCTTCCTGCATCTCCATCATCTGCGCATTGGAACCATTCTTGTCTGCTTACCATCATGGTCAGTTGTGGTTCATATGGGCCACATCTCTCTGGGTAGCAGCAATCAAACCATAGACAGCAACACTGAATGCTGTTATTGCAGGATAATCTGCAGATTGTGGAGGGGTCCCTGATGTGCTTGGTTGATCGTGGCCTCTGGGATCCACCATGGGCAGGATGCTTGTCATCTCACAGATGTATCTGCAGGAAAAGAGGAAGATGTTAAGGACAATGCAATACAGAATGTTGGCAACACATTCTCTTACAGTTCAAGTGCACTGTCATCTAAATCCTGAACTATGGTTTATTGACATTCCTAATACTAATGAACACCTTAAAACAATCTAATTGTCTGTGCAATTATCATGGTTAATTACAGAATCACAAACCCATGCTGAACTCATTACATGCTAATCCTGTAATTGAACCTATGAAGGGTTATACATTCCATATCCTATATGACATAACGTAGCTTTAATGCAACTGTACCTTCATGTCCACATTTCCATGTACATGGATGTTCAGTAGCATTTACATAGATTGCATTCCAGAGGTAGCCAACTACATTTGCATGAATAGCAGAAATAAATGATGTAGTGTACATGTGTATCTACCTTTGGCGGTAGATACCTGGGTCTGCGCATCAGGAGCCAACAGTTGGTGGGAGGAACCTTGTCTGGGAGGTGGTGAAATGGGACTTTTGGAGATGAAGAAGAATGCATTGTTAATTTTGAGTGCATACAGTTGAGTACAGAACATTTCACATCAATGTTTGTATTGTGCTTCATTCATGAATTACATGTAATGGTGAATAGAATTCCCAAGTTAAGGCCATAGTAGCTGAGATGTAATCATTCTGAAGAGCTGCTGATATTGAGAATGTTTCAAGTCAGCTATTTTGTCCATAATTTGGGATCAACATTTACAATTCCATGTAATTCCCTCTTTCATGAATGATACCCTCTCTGTTGCACATGTTTCAACTACAGGTGACATGCATGCATATGTATTTGTATTTTGACTCACTGTAGACAGGTGAAGAAGTTGCTGACACCAAGGCCAACTAAGTTGTCTCTGCATTATATTGCTATATAAATAATATCCTGTTTGCTACAGGTAGCACTATGTGGAAAATTGTTTATTTTTTTCCACATATGTTTTTCCTGCTATTTTTTTTATAAATCAGTGTTTTTTATTAATAATTTTTCAGTATAAAAGAAAACTGGGGTGGGGGTAGGGATACAAAAATAAGAGATAGGGTGGGGGAGGGGTTTAGGATACAAATAAAATACAAAAAAAAATACATTAGTTTCACTCAATCCGGGCGCAGCTGGTATACATACGCAATGTCACTTTTACTTAACAGTACATTTGTAGATAGTATTTACTGAAAACATATTGCTGATTGAACCTCTGTTTATCTTTCCCTGGGGGGGGGGGGGGTTACTACTAATTCATTTTCCCCTCTTATGCATATGTATCACAGTTACATTAATCGAGTATACAGTTTTGATACTGGGGCCTTTTTATTTTTGAAACTAATCCGGTTGAAAACCTTCTATTGGTAGGGTGACATCACTCACTGGGAGGGGGGGGGGGAGTTATTACTATTCTTCTGTCTCCATTCCTCCAGATATTCCATCCAGTAGAACCATGTTAATCTACGTGTTTCGGCTTGGGGTTCCGATCTGGAGATCAGATCTTCCATAACCCGAACAGCCTCCACTCTCTCTATCCACTCACGCAAGGAGGGAGACGATGTCTTCCCCCAGTGTAGTGGAATCAGTGCTTTTGCTTCGTTTAACAAGTGTGGGATTATGGTTTTTCTGTAGGCTGCTATTGGCATGGCTGTGTGGTGTAGTAAGCATGTTGCTGGTTGGAAGGGGGGTACCTGGTCTATGAAGCGGTGTAAGGTGTCATGGATGGATCTCCAATAAGATACTATTCCTGGACATTCCCACCATATGTGCAAGATGGAGCCCCGGGATTCCCCGCACCTCCAACAGACATTGGGGACCTCAGGGAAAATAGCGTGCAACCTCTCCGGGGTTCGGTACCATCTCGTGAGAAGTTTATAGTTCATTTCTTGGGTTTTAGTACTAATTGAGGTTTTATGTGTGAGGGCGAATATTTTGTTCCACTGAGGTCTTGTCAGGTTTATCTGGAGTTCTTGTTCCCATTTACCCACGAATGTCGGAAGGGGGGAATCCCCCGGCTCCATCAGCATCTGATATATCAGTGAGACCCCATGGGTCGGCATTCCTTCCGAGCCATGTAGCTCTTCGTATGGGGTCTCGGGGCGTGTGAGATTATGTTTCTGGGGCAATTTAGACCAGAAACCTTTGAGTTGCAAGTATTGGAGCGCAATTGTGTGGGTGATCTGGGTTCCGGGTAAAAGCTCAGATAGAGGTCTGATGGTACTAGAGGTAATGTATGTTTTGAGTAGTGGGTTGTCTTTGTCAGAGGTCCCAAGTAGGTCTCTAGTCGTCTGTCCAGGAGGAAAGTCGGGATTGTCTCGAAGGGGTGTCATTGGCAAAGGGTATGTTGTCAGTCGATGGGATCTGTATAACCGATGGAGTACTGCCAGTGTTGCTGACACCAGGGGGTGCTTTTTAGTTACTCTTCTCGCTGTATGTGGCATAACCCATATGGAGTGATTGAGGGGGGAGAGGGTGGAGTGGGCTTCCAGGTCCACCCATTGTTTATGTATAGGGTGGTGGGTCCACTCAAGCGTCCTCACCAGATGGCAAGCCCAGTAGTAGGTCATTATGCATGGTAAGCCTAGGCCTCCCGCCGATTTAGGTTTTTGTAGCAGAGCGGTTGCCAATCTGGGAGGCTTTGATGCCCATATAAATTTTATAAACAATGTACGTATTGATGTAAAAAATGCGTGGGGTATCTTTATGGGTATCGTCTGAAGTAGATACAAAACTCGTGGAAGTGCATTCATTTTAATGGAATTAACCCTACACGTCCATGAAACGAGGAGAGACGACCATGTGGAGATGTCCTTCTGTAGCGCTGCAAGGAGGGGGGGGGAAGTTATGTTGATATAAATTTGACGTGTCACTGGAAAGCCAGATCCCTAAATATTTTATTTTGCTGTGGCTCCATCTAAAAGGGAATGAGTCTTCCATTCTCTGAGCTTCTACATGGGGGATGTTTACATTTAAAATTTCAGATTTCATGTAGTTAATTTTTAAATTTGATAGTTTCCCATAATGTGCAAAGTCCTGCATAAGGACCGTGAGGGAGGTGATCGGGTTCGTCAGCGCGAACAACATGTCATCCGCAAATCCCATTACTTTATGATGGGTTTTCCCTATCTGTAAACCAGTAATATCTGGATTGTTCCTTATTTTCTCGAGGAACGGCTCGAGAGATAGTATGAACAGGAGAGGCGAAAGAGGGCAACCTTGTCTTGTACCGTTAGTGATATAGAAGGAGTCCGACAATGCACCATTTATACGTACTCTAGCTGAGGGACGGGAGTATAGGGCAGTCACCCAGGTTAGCATATTCGGTCCAAATCCTATGTGTTTTAGGGTTTCAGTCATAAATGTCCAGTCTAGTCTGTCAAATGCTTTTTCAGCGTCTGTCGAGAGAATAATAGTTTTAAGTTTCCGCTCCTGTGCTAAGTGGACTAGGTTTATTGCCCTTATTGTGCTGTCCCTGGACTCTGGTCCCGGGACAAATCCCGTCTGGTCGGTGTGGACCAACGTTGGAAGAATGTTATTAATTCGGGTGGCTATAATTTTCGCGAATATCTTCACATCTACGTTTAGAAGGGATATTGGGCGGTAGTTACTACATATTTCTTTATCTTTACCTTCTTTGGGTATTACCGCTATGGTTGCGTTTAAAGTATGGGGATGGAATTCGTTCCCTTCTAATATGGAATTAAATACCGTCAAGAGATGTGGGGACAGTGTTGTTGTAAACTTTTTGTAGTAGGATAAGGGAAGTCCGTCTGGCCCTGGAGCCTTATTAGGTTTTGAGTGGTGGAGTGCTAATGCTAATTCTGTGTCTGAGATTCTTCGCTCTAAATGTTCCGCACTCTCTGAGGACAGTTTAGTGGACATGTGTTGCGCGAGGTATTCTCGTATTTTGTTATGGTGGGTTATGATATTCGGTGTGATGTCATGTGTCGGGGATTGATTGTATAAGTGCGAATAGTATGATACGAACTCCTTTGCTATGTCAGTAGGCATCTGTTGGATTTTGTCCTGAGGGCCTCTTATCTTGGGGATGTAAGAATGAATACGTTTTTTCCTCAGAGCCCGGTTTATTACCGTGTTCATGATATATGGATTTAAGTTTAGTGTAATTTCTCTGGGCCTGTTTATTAAGGATCATGGCTAGTTCCCCCTCAAAGAAAGTAGCTGTCCGTATACCACATTATCTAGAGTTTCTTTGTGTGACATCTCCAGCTCTTTGATTTGCTCGTAGATATTAGATATGCGTGCTGTGTGTGCTTTCTTCCTTTCCGCCCCCATTTTAATGAGTTGACCACGGATCATGCACTTATGCGCTTCCCATATAGTCGGCAATGGAATGTCAGGGGTCAGATTTTCAGTAAAGTAATTATTTAGTGTTTGTTCAATTTCTGAGGTGGCGCTAATGTCACTTAAAAAAGATTCATTCAGACGCCACGTCCGTTGCCTCGGCCTGGACAGTTCTGAGGTAAGGGTGATAGTGAGCGGCGCATGGTCAGACCAAGTGATCTGCCCATATTCCGAGTGCTGTAAAAGTGGTAAGTGATAGTGTGGGACAAATAAGTAGTCTATCCTGGAGTAGCGATTGTGTGGGGCCGAATAAAAACTATAGTCTCTGTCAGTTGGGTGCATTGCCCTCCAGCAGTCCACTAATTGTTCGTCTGTCAACAGTTTATTTAAATTACGGGTCGTGTGAGGTGGTGTATGTGTATGTCCAGCAGATGTGTCTATTTTGGGGTTCAGGGCAATGTTCATGTCACCCCCTAGCACCAGCAGACCTTCTTGAAAAGAGCGTAATTTGAAAAGTGCTTTGGATAACCACTTGTGCTGTTTGGTATTAGGGAGATATAGGTTGGCAAATGTGTACGCTTTACCAGCCAGATATCCCTTGACAAACAGGTATCTACCTCCTTCATCCACCATCTGTTTGATGTCTGTCAGAGGGAAGTGTCTGGAGAACAATATCGCTACCCCTTTGGACTTGGAGTGTGGATTATTACTAAAAAACCCGAGGGGGAAGGCCCGGTTTGTTAGAGTAGGGGGGGTCTGAGCTCCTAAAGTGAGTTTCTTGGAGAAACGCTACCGTGGTATGACTGGAAAGCAGGTCTCTAAATAATTTGGATCGCTTTTCGGGGACATTAAGTCCTTTAACATTATGTGATACGATTTTTAAATCAGCCGGGCAGTACGTCATGTTCTTCCCGGGCAGGAGTGGAGGCTGTTAAAAATCTACCACAGATCGAGTAAAAAAAAGGGGGTGGGGAAAAAAAATTGGAAAAACAGATTATGAAAATAAAATAAATAAACAAATAAGGGAGATGAGAGAAAAAAGGGGGAGGGGATAGAGAACAACTAAATTAGGGAGAATACGTGAGGCGACAACCAGGGAAAGGACTCTAGCCCAATCCGATATATCAAAGGTTAGACTCGGGTCCCACCCTGGTTACAATACTGACGCCTGTAGTATGAGAGGTACTATGGTTGCCTGCAACAGTGCCTGGCTGTCGATTTTCGGACTGAGGGGGAAAGGTTCCCTCAGTTCAAACTCTCTAATATAATACGGTATGTCCTTTAACACAGAATATACCGTTTTATCATCCGTACGGAGGTAAGGCCAACCAGCTTAGCTCTTCGTTACCAACCGTGGGTTTACAGCAACAGTTATCAACCTATTTATTTCTCCTAACCAACATAATATACAACAGTAATATAAACTTTTGAAGGGTGGTCTAAAGGACAACTTCAGGGATTTTGACCGTAGGGTTGAGGAATGGCATTTTCCCAGGCCATAGTGCTACTAGTTGTGTAGTTTAATCTGTGTCATGGCCACATGGCCCGATCAGATGAAACTACCCAGACATAGAGGTAACTGTGCCATGCCTATTTCTTTTAATCGCCCGGGGTACATTCAATACTTAGGTTTTCTATTTGGGGGGGGGGGGGGAGAATTATAACCCGCAGAGCTGACTTTTTAAGGGTGTAAACTATGAAAGGATTATTGGCAGCATTTGTTTCCTACACCTCAAACATAGCTAGACCCGAAAATGCTTGCAGTGTCATCTCCCGGGTTTCTTGATGTGTGGGTCTCGACTCTACCCCCTTCTCCTCTCCGAGGGGGACCAGGTCACCGGTAAATCGTAAAAGTGGGGAAAGTTAAGTTCTAAGCCTTATTCAGGTGGGTAGGCGTGTAGCGCGTTTATTGGGGTCGTGATAATGTCTTGTGGGAAGATGCCAGTGGATTCCTCAGTAACACTTACTGCCAGCGGGAGAGGCTATTCCTCTGCCGCCCGTATTGCTGGAAAGTCTCCAGATCCCACCTGGTTCGTTTCCACTGCTCGGGATGCTAAGCTCTGTTGTCTTCGTCGACTTGGTCTCAGGCCTCTTTGTTGTAGTCCTCGAGATCGTCGAGTGTCTGGAAGACTCCAGTCTTCTATATCCATCTCGGGGAGTTGTAGTGCTGTGAGGAACTCCGGAAGTTCCGAATGGTATCTTAGAGTGTTCATCCCTGAGTCTGTGCGGACATTAAGACTGAAGGGGTGCCCCCAATAGTATTGGAGATTCCTGCTTTGGAGTTCCTGGGTGAGAGGCTTTAACGCCCTCCGTGTTTGGAGGGTAAAATCCGACAGGTCTTGATATAGGGAGATTGTGTGGCCTTCGTGTGTTATAGGGCCTGTCCTTCTCGCTTCCCTCATGATGCACTCCTTCGTGGTGTAGTCCGTCACGCAGCAGATCACATCGCGTGGAGGGGCTGTCGGGGGTCCCGGAGGTCTAAGAGCCCTATGCGCTCGATCGATGCTGATCGGTTCATTTTCGGGTCGCCCCAGAATTTTGTTGAGCAGCCCAGTAATCAACAGTTGGGTGTCTTCTGTGTTCGGCGAGGGGGCTTCAGGTAGGCCTCGGATCCGAATATTGTGTCTCCGGCCCCTGTTGTCCAGATCCTCTAGCCGTCTGCGGTAATCCGCCAGATACATTGAGTGATGTGAGACAATAGTGGCGACATTAGATATCTTCTTCGCTTGCAATGTTGCTTCCACCTCTTGCACCTTGACTCTTTGATCTATTCGAGTCAGGTCTGTTTTGAGGCCTAGCATCGCGTCCGCTACCGTCTGTTTTAACTCCGTCAACAGATTGCTAAAGTCTGCTTTCCATGGAGCTGATGAGAAAATTTGTTCAAGCTCACCTCGGTAGGTATGCGCTGCCTGCTCCATCGCTGGAGATTCAGGTCGCTGAGATTCTAGGTCCAGGGAGCTGGATGGTGAGGGCGCCATTTCTGTTTCCAGAGGCTGAGAGGATAAGTCCACTGGAGTGCGGAAATATTCGCGCATGGAGGGGGATGTCGACGGAATCTTATCCCCTTGTGGTTTAGGGTCAGGAATCGAACGTTTATTCCTGACCATTTTGCTGGTTGGTACGCTTTTGGTAGCTTATTTTGCTGGGTAATGGCGGAGCTCCGTCTTCAAGCAGCCATGCACCTTGACGGCAAGCCACGCCCCTCCTTTATGAAGGATGTAGCGGATGGCACCAGGCAACCCTACAAAAATACTGTATAAAGCTGCATCCGTGTATCTGCTGTATTTTCTGTGTATTAAAGCCTTCCATTGTTTAGTTATGTCAGCCACCCAGTCTGACTACCTTGCTTCTGGCTCCAGATTAAAGTGGCTAGATACTGCTTTACTGGTGATGTGTTTAAGGTTTCTATTGTTTAATCAAGTGTTATCTGATTGCAGTTTGGTGTATATAAGTCTGTGTTGTTTGTCAAATAAAGTAGTTCAATCTTGCTGTAAAAGGCTTGTCAGTTATGCTCCTGAAACTGTGTGTCGTCCAGTTATTGGGATTGCTGTTGGGATATTGCTGTATTTGACCTGCTGGAAACCCTGCCTTTGGATTTACTATTTACTTGTTCCTGAGTCTCACTTGGATTATAAGCGGAGATAACCTGGGTAATATTGCATCTCCGCTACATTGGTTGGCAGCGCTGGGATCCAGACTCACAGAGGAACAAGCCTAAATGGAGTACGGATGGAGATTGATTTTGCCACACTAAAACGCTCCACGCTAAAAGACCTTCTGGAGGCAAAGGGTATACAAGCCAGCAATAAGACAAAAGCGGCACTTATCACTGAACTGATGGCGGAGTACCAAATGGAAGGCGATTCGGTTCCCGAACAGGGGAATTCGGGAGAAACACCGGAACAAAGGGAGTTCCAGAGGCAGGTACAATTTCGGCTGTCTTTCTATGGGGAACACCCTCCAACAGAGATTGTTTCCAAAACAATAACGGAGGTCCAGGAATTTATACTGAGGAGTCAAACAGCGGCCCCGGAACGCAGCTCTGCAGTAAATATGCCACATGAAGGTAAGCCGAAAATACCGTACCAGGCTTTTAAAACATATGTGGAGGCAGAGGAAGATATAGACGCTTTCCTGCAAGATTTCGAGAGACTGTGTGCACTGCATAGAATCAGCACAGAGGACTGGGTACCTATTTTGGCAGGGAGGTTAACTGGGAGGGCAGCTGAGGCATATCGGACTGTACCGAATGATGAAATACGGAATTACCACAAAGTGAAAGAAATTATATTGGCCAGGTATGCTATAACACCAGAAGCATACCGGCAGAGATTCAGGGATTTAAAGAAGGTGGAGAAAGACTCACATGCTGAGTGGGCATGCAGACTGCAACGAGCAGTCTTGGGGTGGGTGCAAGCGAGCAAGGCACGGTCTATGGAGGATGGAGCAATTTTATGAAGGAGTAACCAGCGAGGTACAGGAGTGGGTAAGAGACAGAAACCCTACCTCCCTTACCGAAGCAGCCAGGAAGGCGGACGAGTACCTGGATGCACGCAGGCAGCAAAAAGCTGCAGCTCCAAAAGTACCTTTTAAAACCTTTGGGGGAAATAACTACACGCCAGCTCTACCAAGGTCACTGCCACCACCACCACCACCCGCTGCACAGCCACGTTTCCGCCAGCCCACGTCGGGCCCTTGCCACCACTGCCAGAAGTGGGGACATTATAAAAGGGAATGCCCCCAGCTGCGGGACCGTTCCACCTGGATTCGACCCGGTCCGCCACCACCACCGAGAGCCGCCGCAGCCCATCACTACCAGGACATCGTGGCCACACCGTATGGTTCAGCAGTTCCCATCACAACCGTAGAGCAGTGGGAGGTACTGCACGAGGCAGATCCCGTCCAGGCTAACGCAGACAACCGCCAGCATCACAGGCAGACCGTGTATCTGGAGGGTAAAGCGGTTCAGGGGCTACGTGACTCAGGAGCCACCATCACCCTGGTAAAAAGTCACCTGGTCTCAGACCAAGCTAAACTTAATAAGACTGTGGCCGTCAGGGTAGCCGGGGGAGCAGTATACCGGCTACCCACAGCAAGGGTACATTTGCATTGGGGAGCGGGGGCAGGGCATGTGGAGGTGGGGTTGATGCCGCAGTTACCGGTGGAGGTTTTATTGGGGAACGATCTGGGGAGGCTCACATCTGCTTTTGAGCCCCAGACACCCACCACAGGAGAAGCTCACCCTGTGGTCACTCGACAACAGGCCCGCACCCAGGACTACAACACACTCCCGGAGGTTCAGGTAAGAGATCCTTCCCCTTCCCCTGACTGTGTCCCCTGGGCCCCTCCTAACGAATTTGCAGCTGAGGTAGTGACTGACCCCACCTTGCAGGTGTATAGGGACAAGGTGACAGCAGACACGCCTGGGGGGGAGGGCGAAAGGTTTATTTGGGACAACCAGCTGTTATATCGGGAGACGGATAAGCAGGTATCCGGGTCAGACCCGATTGTGATGAGGCAGTTGGTGGTACCTCAGCGGTACCGGGCGGAGTTACTACGGATAGCCCATGACATTCCGCTATCTGGACATTTAGGGGTCAGCAGGACCCGATACAGGTTAACCCAAAGTTTCTTTTGGCCGGGAATTAGCCAGGAGGTGCGCAGGTATTGCAACACGTGCGATACCTGTCAAAGGGTGGGGAAAAGGGGGGACCGGCGCAAGGCCAAGTTACATCCCCTCCCCATAATCGAGGAACCCTTTAGCAGGGTAGCAGTTGACCTAATAGGACCCCTCAACAAAGCAAGCCCGTCAGGTAAAAGATTTATCCTGACAGTAGTAGATTATGCCACCAGATATCCAGAGGCGGTGGCCCTGACGAATATACAGGCTGAGACAGTAGCCGAAGCCCTGATGAAGATATTCTCCCGGGTGGGACTCCCCAGGGAGATTGTCTCCGATCAGGGCACCCAGTTCACCGCCGAAGTCACGCAGCGCCTCTGGAAGTTTTGTGACATTAAGCCGGTCATTAGTTCCCCTTACCACCCCCAGACGAATGGGCTCTGCGAACGTTTCAACGGTACATTGAAACAAATGCTCCGAACCTTCGCAGAGACCCACAAGGACTGGGAGAAGTTCCTGCCACACCTCCTCTTTGCTTACCGGGAGGTGCCGCAGGAATCCACTGGGTTCTCCCCATTTGAACTATTGTTTGGCCGCAGGGTACGAGGGCCTTTAGATTTGATCAGAGAGCATTGGGAGGGAGAACGGAGCACTGACGGCACCCCCATCATACCCTATGTGTTGGCATTCCGAGACCGCCTTGAGGCCTTAACTCAGACGGTACGCGAGAATTTGCAGGCGGCTCAGACACGCCAACGCACATGGTATGATCGGGGCGCCAGGGACCGTAGCTTTCAGGTCGGGCAGAAGGTGTTAATCTTAAAACCTGTCCGACACGATAAGCTGCAGGCCACCTGGCAGGGCCCTTATAAGGTGGTGGAACAACGGTGTGACACCACTTATATAATCGGCTCGTGCGTTGGTACTGGGGGGCGACGCATGCTCCATGTGAACATGATGAAGCCCTACCAGGAGCGCTCGGAGGAAGTGACCGCTATATGTGCGCCTAACTCCGAGGAGTTTGACAGTTTACCTCTCCCGGATCTGCTGGGAGAGGGTCAGTTATCCGGGGACTTAGGGGAGGTCACCCTGGGGGATCGGTTGAGCCCACAGGAGCGGAGCGAGGTACAACAGCTGTTGAGGGAGAAGCAGGATATCTTCTCTAATGTACCTGGTTACACTCCTCTGGCCACTCACCGAGTAGACACCCCAGGGCAACTTCCCATGCGTCAGACCCCGTACCGCATCCCAGAAGCGGTACGGGCGAAAATGCGCAAGGAGATAGATGAGATGCTCCAGCTGGGGGTGATTGAGCCCTCTGAAAGCCCCTGGGCATCTCCGGTAGTGCTAGTGCCAAAGAGGGACGGCACGACCCGGTTCTGTGTAGACTACCGGAGATTAAATGAGAAGACGGTATCGGACGCCTATCCTATGCCCAGGATAGACGAACTCCTGGATCAGATGGCGAGGGGGCACTATCTCACCACAATTGACTTGTGTAAAGGGTATTGGCAAATACCCTTGGCACAAGACGCCATCCCTAAGTCGGCCTTTGTCACCCCATTCGGCTTGTACCAATTTAAGGTCATGCCGTTTGGGATGAAAAACGCCCCGGCTACTTTTCAGCGGATGGTGGACCGCCTCCTAGATGGGTTCCAGGATTATACCTGCGCATACCTCGACGATATTGCCATTTTCAGCAATACCTGGCAGGAACACCTGACCCATATAGGAGCGGTCCTAGACAGGATTAGGGCCGCTGGTTTAACGCTGAAACCAGCCAAATGCAGCATAGGAATGGCTGAAGTACAGTACCTAGGTCATCGGGTAGGATGTGGCAAGCAAAAGCCGGAACCAGCCAAAGTAGAGGCTGTAGCTCAATGGCCCACCCCTAGGACTAAGACCCAGGTGTTAGCGTTCTTAGGAACGGCCGGATACTACCGGAAATTTGTCCCGAATTACAGTGCCCTGGCCAAACCTCTCACCGACTTGACACGTAAAAACCTACCCCGCCAAGTAACCTGGACCCCGGAGTGTGAACAGGCATTTCAGTTGTTAAAAGATGCATTGACAAATGCCCCTGTCTTGGCAGCTCCCAATCCAACTAAACGTTTTCTTGTCCACACAGACGCTTCTATGTTTGGATTGGGAGCAGTATTAAGCCAAGTCGGGGCCGATGGCGGAGAACATCCCGTGGCTTACATCAGCCGGAAACTGTTACCTCGAGAAGTAAGCTACGCCGCCATCGAGAAAGAATGCCTGGCTGTGGTGTGGGCCCTGAAGAAATTACAGCCATATTTGTACGGACAAGCTTTTTCCCTGCTCACGGATCACAACCCGTTAGTATGGCTAAACCGGGTGGCTGGGGACAATGCCCGGCTGCTGCGCTGGAGTCTGGCGCTGCAGCCCTTTGACTTTAATATCCATTACCGCCCGGGTAAACAGAATGGAAATGCGGATGGGTTGTCTCGGCAAACGGACCTAGAGAAATGATCCGTGAGCCTCCCCGGACATCCCCAAGCCGATCCGTGTTGGATCAGACTGTGTATGCCGGCTTGTGGGCAAGGGGGAGCAGTGTAGCGGATGGCACCAGGCAACCCTACAAAAATACTGTATAAAGCTGCATCCGTGTATCTGCTGTATTTTCTGTGTATTAAAGCCTTCCATTGTTTAGTTATGTCAGCCACCCAGTCTGACTACCTTGCTTCTGGCTCCAGATTAAAGTGGCTAGATACTGCTTTACTGGTGATGTGTTTAAGGTTTCTATTGTTTAATCAAGTGTTATCTGATTGCAGTTTGGTGTATATAAGTCTGTGTTGTTTGTCAAATAAAGTAGTTCAATCTTGCTGTAAAAGGCTTGTCAGTTATGCTCCTGAAACTGTGTGTCGTCCAGTTATTGGGATTGCTGTTGGGATATTGCTGTATTTGACCTGCTGGAAACCCTGCCTTTGGATTTACTATTTACTTGTTCCTGAGTCTCACTTGGATTATAAGCGGAGATAACCTGGGTAATATTGCATCTCCGCTACAAAGGATTTAGCATTTTATTTATTTTTTAAGTTGGAAGGTGGCAGAACTGCTCACAAAGTACCAAGCTGGATGAAATTGTGAAATTGCAGCAGTTTGCAAGAAGCCAGGACTGTCCACAATAGCCAATTTCCTTTTTTGTTTGCTTCTTTGAATCTTTCTTTCAGGAGGGTACAGACCGGCCTAGGCACTGTGTAGGCACTGTGTGGGCACACTTCACACCTCACCTTGGTCTTCTGGGGATCTTTCCTGCTATTTACTCGTAGAGAAGAGTCTTCATTTCAAGAAACCAACAGGACTGTCATTAAATTTTATAAGTATACTTTTTTCTATATTTTTCACTTTATTGTTGAACAGTATTAATAATATCATCTATATGGTTTAATATATTTTAGTGCCCCAGTTTGATCTATATCTTTTTAAAAAATAAAGAATGTATTGAAAAAGATTTCTTAATAGAAAAAAAACATGCAAGGCTTCTGGTGCTTCATGATTTTTATATGTGTATTTTGTACTATTATGAATGTGTATTAGTGAGTGTGTTTGTGTTTATTAGTATGAGTGTGTATTAGTGAGTGAGTGTGCTTGTGTTTATTAGTGAGAGTTATGTATAAGAGCGTGTTTGTGTGTACAATTATTATAGTGAGGGTGTTTGTGTGAGGTTGTGTTTGTGTGTATTAGAGAGTGTTATGTGTGAGATGTGTTTATGTGTACTAGTGTGAGCATGTTTGCGTGTATTAGTGAATGTTTGTTTGTGTACATTAGCATGAGTGTGTATTAGTGAATGTGTGCATTAGCAAGTGTGTGTTTGTGTCAGTGCTGTATTTACCGCGAGGCATGGCATCCTAGGCGGATGCCTAGGGTGGCAAATTTTGGGGGGCGGCAGCGCCCCCCAGCACTTAAATAAAAAAAAAAAAAATTCGGCCCTTTAAGAAGAAAAAAAATAATGGCCGCGCTTGCAGGCAGAGACAGAGGTGAGAGGGGATCGGAGGATCCCCCCTCACCATCGCTCTGCCTGCCAGACTGCACGGGGAGCCGAACAGGCAGCACAGAGAAACCTCCGTGCTGCTTGTTCGGCTCCCCGTGCAGTGTGACACGGAAGTGCCGACAGTCACGTGACCAGCGCGCTGACGTCATACGCGCGCCGGGTCACATGACCTGTCGGCACAACGGCCGGGGAGCCGAACAGGCAGCATGGAGGACTCCATGCTGCCTGCCACTAGCCACCAGGGAAAGGTAAGTGATGGGGGGGATTTGGCCAAATTAGCAGAGGCTTATTAAATGGCAAATAACACTGGCATTTTGGGCAAATTAGCAGGGGCATATTAAATGGCAAATAACACTGGCATATTATTGGGCAAATTGGCTGGGGCTTATTAAATGGCAAATAACACTGGCATATTGGGCAAATTAGCAGGGGCATATTAAATGGCAAATAACACTGGCATATTATTGGGCAAATTGGCTGGGGCTTATTAAATGGCAAATAACACTGGCATATTGGGCAAATTAGCAGGGGCATATTAAATGGCAAGTAACACTGGCATATTATTGGACAAATTGGCTGGGAACATTAAATGGCAAATCACACTGGCATTTTATTGGGCAAATTGGCAGGGGCATATTAAATGGCAAATTACACTTCCATATTATTGGGAAAATTAGCAGGGGCATATTAAATGGCAAATAACACTGGCATATTATTGGGCAAATTGGCTAGGAACATTAAATGGCAAATCACACTGGCATATTATTGGGCAAATTGTCAGGGGCATATTAAATGGCAAATAACACTTGCATATTATTGGGAAAATTAGCAGGTGCATATTAAATGGCAAATAACACTGGCATATTATTGGGCAAATAAGCAGGTGCATATTAAATGGCAAATAACACTGGCATATTATTGGGCAAATTGGCTAGGAACATTAAATGGCAAATCACACTGGCATATTATTGGGCAAATTGGCAGGGGCACATTAAATGGCAAATAACACTGGCATATTATTGGGCAAATTGGCAGGGGCACATTAAATGGCAAATTACACTGGCATATTATTGGGCAAATTGGCAGGGGCTTATTAAATGGAAAATAACTGGCGTATTATTGGGCAAATTGTCAGGGGCATATTAAATGGCAAATAACACTGGCATATTGTTGGGCAAATTGTCAGGGGCATATTAAATAGCAAATAACACTGGCATATTGTTGGGCAAATTGTCAGGGGCATATTAAATGGCAAATAACACTGGCATATTGTTGGGCAAATTGTCAGGGGCATATTAAATGGCAAATAACACTGGCATATTATTGGGCAAATTGGCTGCGGGATATAACATGGCAAATAACACTAACATATCATTGGGCAAATTGGCAGGGGCATATTAAATGGCAAATAATACTGGCTTAATATTGGGCAAATTGGCTGGGGCATATTACTGGTAAATGGCAGAATAACACTGGCATATTATTGGGGAAATTGGTTGTGACTTATTAATGGCAAATAATACTGGCATAATATTGGGCAAATTGGCTGGGGCATATTAATGGCAAATGATACTGGCAAATTATTTGGCAAATTAGCTGGGGAATATTATGGGTAAATAATATTGGCAATGTGTATGTAATGGGGTGATAGAGGCATTTAAATGGGGTGATGGGGCATGTCCTTGGTGTGCAACGTGGGTTATGGGTCATGTCGTGGGTGTGCATCGTGGGTAGGGGGGGTGCCCAAAATTTGTCTGCCTAGGGCAGCACAAAACCAAGATACACCACTGGTTTGTGTGTATTTTTATGAGTGTGTATTAGTGAGTGTGTGTGTCTATTAGTGAATGTTTTTGTGTGTATTAGTGTGAGTGTGTATTCGTGAATATTTTTGTGTCTATTAGTGAATGTATTTGTGTATGTTTTGTGTGTATTAGTGTGTATTACTGAGTCTGTTTGTTTGTATTAGTGAGTGTTATATGTGGCATAAACTTGTCATGCAAGAGACATCCGAATGAACGAATGCACATTCTTTCTTACATTAATTCTTTCATTCAGCATCACATTGGAATTTGTCCAAATGGAACGAAAGAGTTGATTTTCGTTTGGAAACAAATGTGTTTGCGAACGAATGACCAAATCTAGAAAACATCCTAGATTTTGTTTTACCAGATTCACAGGATAAATAGGGAAAAAAACAAACGAGTAGTTAACTTTCTTTCTAATATCTTTTCTTCTGGACACTGTATATGATGGGAAACTAGTTCTCACCTGCAATACATCTGTTCCCTATCTCCACTCACTCAGAGGCGTCACTAGGGTTGGTGTCACCCGGTGCGGTAACTCATGGTGTCACCCCCCTGGATTTCCTCCAATACCATGCCAAACAGATTCCTTAGTAATGCCAGTCAGATGGCCCATTAAATATGCCACATACAGGAGCCCCACAAATTATGTCACATGCAGGAGCCCTTTAACTATGCCACATACAGGAGCCCCATAACTATGACACACAAGAGCCCCATAAATTATGCCACACCAAAGCCCCATAAATTATGCCTCACCTTGGAGCCCAATTAATTATGCCACACACACAGGCGCCCCTTAATTATGGCACACACAAGTGCCCCTTAATTATGCCACACACAAGTGCCCCATAATTATGCCACACAAAAGAGCCCTTTAATTATGCCACAGATGGGGCCCAATAAATATGCCACACATGGGACAGCCATTAATTATGCGACACACAGGAGCCCCACAAGGTGACAATTGTACAATTCGAAAACAATACATATCTATAAACAAAGACATCTCTCTATAACTAGTTGCATTTATACTTATTTGAATTATTTAATATTCTATTTAATAAATATGTTATTGAAAAATTGCATTCCTATTTTTTTTCCCTTCCTCTGCACCCACATTGCACCTAAAGGACTTAACACAGCACCATACAGTACCCACAGAACTTGCCATGCACCTATATTGCCCCACAGAACTAGCCAGTGTCATTTCCACATAGTACATGTTATTTTGCCCCACAGACCATGCCACAGCATCACTTTGCCAATTAAAATATGCCAGTATTTAACCCCTCGATGTGCCAAGATTTAGCAATTCAATGTGCCAGGATTATTTTTCCACTCAATATGCCAGAATTATTTAGCCACTCAATATGCCATGATTTAGCCATTCAAAATGCCAGGATTTTGCCCCCCAATATGGCATTTAATATGTCCGGATTGTGCCCCACAATATGCTATTTAATATGCCAGGATTGTGCCCCCAATATGCCATTTAATATGCCAGGATTTTGCCCCCAATATGCCATTTAATATGCCAGGATTTTGACCCCCAATGAGCCTTTTAATATGCCAGGATTTTGACCCCCAATATGCCATTTAATATACCAGGATTTTGCTCTCAATATGCCAGGATTATGACCCCCAATATGCCAGGATTTTGACCCCCAATATGCCTTTTAATATGCCAGGATTTTGCCCCCAATATGCCATTTAATATGCCAGGATTTTGACCCCCAATGAGCCTTTTAATATGCCAGGATTTTGACCCCCAATGAGCCTTTTAATATGCCAGGATTTTGACCCCCAATATGCCATTTAATATACCAGGATTTTGCTCTCAATATGCCAGGATTATGACCCCCAATATGCCAGGATTTTGCCCACAATATGCCATTTAATATGCCAGGATTTTGCCCCCCCCATATGCCATTTAATATGCCAGGATTTTGCCCCCCAATATGCCATTTAATATGCCAGGATTTTGACCCCCAATATGCCATTTAATATGCCAGGATTTTGCTCTCAATATGCCTGGATTTTGACCCCCAATATGCCAGGATTTTGCCCCTCAATATGCCAGGATTTTGCCCCCAATATGCCATTTAAGAGCCATTTAGTTTGCCAGGATATTGCCAATTAATATGCCTGGATAATGCCACTCAGTATGCTCGTTATACCACCCTCCTCCCCCATTCCCCAGACCCCAGTACTTACCTCCTTCCTTGCTGCTGTCTCCCGGTGCAGGTCCGTGGCTGTGAGGGAAGCGTTGTGCGCTCCCTTCCAGCCACGCGGATCAATAAAGTTTGTTTTAAAAAAAAAGTAATTTTTTTTAATGCAGGGGGTGCCGGCAGCACGGGTGTCACCCGGTGCGGCCCACCCCCGCCCCCCCCTTATGACGCCACTGCACACACTTGTTTTATTTTCAGACAAGGATGCAAGGGGATACCAGAGAAACATTTTTATTATATAAAGGCCACTTATATTGTTGTGCTCTGATACATTTCACAGGCCCATCTATGTTTTACTGCATTTATATTTCTCCCACTGTTTCAAGTAGGAAAGCTGCTGGAACAGGATAATGATTGTCACAACTAACAAGGAGTACCATGATTGCTGTGGATCACCTGTCTCATAATCTACACCTTAAGAGCTGTATTTCCAAAAAAAAAAAGATCACACTGTGTGACTGATTATAACTGTGGTTTATTTTCTACCATTTCTGAATTGAACACTATTCTATGTAAACTGGGGCCTATTCACTATGCAATGAACTATGGTGAACTGACAATAGAATTTCAAAGCTTAAGCATTAAAATCCTGTTTAAAAAATGTCTCACGTTTGCCTTCCACATCGCATATAGTGGAGCCAAAAGTATGGGATTTGTCAAAACAGTCTCAGTTTTTGGGGTCCTAGGTGGCTGCCACCCACAAGTGTTGATGGGGGTTGGGCTAGTGGGACTATATTGGCATATGCCAATATGGACAGGTAGCCCTGACCCTCTGCAACAAGAAATGGGGCTGGGAGCTGGGCGAGTGCTTCCGACCCCCTAAAAATATACATTGCAATGGCAAGTCTGTTGGTGCAGTGTGAAGGCATGTTGATGCAATGCAGGGGCGGGCTGGGCCGGGGGGCAGGGTGGCAATTGCCCCCCAGGCCGCCCTAAGGTTTTTAAAACACGGCCGCTGGGCCAGTGTTATTAAAAAAAAAAAAAAGAAAAAAAAAAAAAACACGCTTGCAGGCAGAGACGGAGGTGAGAAGGGATCGGAAGATCCCCTCTCACCTCCGCTCTGCCTGCAAAGCTGCACGGGGAGCCGAACAGGCAGCACAGAGAAACCTCCGTGCTGCCTGTTCGGCTCCCCGTGCAGTGTGCCGACACGGAAGTGCCGACAGTCACGTGATCGGCGCTCTGACGTCAGACGCGCGCCGATCACGTGACCTGTCGGCACAACCGCCGGGAGGCCGAACAGGCAGCGTGGAGGGACCATGCTGCCTGCCACCAGGGAAGTCCTCCTGCCACTAGCCACCAGGGAAGTCCTGCCACTAGCCACCAGGGAAAAAGGTAAGGGGGGGAGGGGGCAAAAAAACTGGCATATTATTGGGCAAATTGGCTGGGGCATATTACATGGCAAATAAGACTGGCATATTATTGGGCAAATTGGCTGGGGCATATTACATGGCAAATAAGACTGGCATATTATTGGGCAAATTGGCTGGGGAATATTACATGGCAAATAAGACTGGCATATTATTGGGCAAATTGGCTGGGGCATATTACATGGCAAATAAGACTGGCATATTATTGGGCAAATTGGCTGGGGAATATTACATGGCAAATAAGACTGGCATATTATTGGCCAAATTGGCTGGGGCATATTACATGGCAAATAACACTGGCATATTGGGCAAATTGGCTGGGGCATATTACATGGCAAATAAGACTGGCATATTATTGGCCAAATTGGCTGGGGAATATTACATGGCAAATAAGACTGGCATATTATTGGGCAAATTGGCTGGGGCATATTACATGGCAAATAAGACTGGCATATTATTGGGCAAATTGGCTGGGGAATATTACATGGCAAATAAGACTGGCATATTATTGGGCAAATTGGCTGGGGAATATAACATGGCAAATAAGACTGGCATATTATTGGGCAAATTGGCTGGGGCATATTACATGGCAAATAAGACTGGCATATTATTGGGCAAATTGGCTGGGGCATATTACATGGAAAATAAGACTGGCATATTATTGGGCAAATTGGCTGGGGCATATTACATGGCAAATAAGACTGGCATATTATTGGGCAAATTGGCTGGGGCATATTACATGGCAAATAACACTGGCATATTATTGGGCAAATTGGCTGGGGAATATTACATGGCAAATAAGACTGGCATATTATTGGGCAAAATGGCTGGGGAATATTAAATGGCAATTAACTCTGGCATATTGGGCAAATTAGCAGGGGCATATTAAATTGCAGATAACCTTGGAATATTATTGGGCAAATTTACTGAGCCATATTAAATTGCAGAATAACACTGGCATATTATGGGACAAATTGGCTGGGGAATATTAATGGCAAATAATATTGGAAATGTGTATGTAATGGGGTGATGGATGCATGTAAATGTGGTGATGGGGCATGTCCTGGTGTGCAACGTGGGTTATGGGTCATGTCGTAGGTGTGCAACGTGGGTAGGGGGGGGGGGTGCTCAAATTTTGGGATATTGGGTGTCTAAATCCTGGCATGTTGAGGGGCATAATCCTGGCATATTGAGGGGAAAATCCTGGCATATTGAGGGGGCATCATCTTGGCATATTGAGGGGAAAATCCTGGCATATTGGGTGTCTAAATCCTGGCATATTGAGGGGCATAATCCTGGCATATTGAGGGGCATAATCCTGGCATATTGAGGATCATAATCCTGGCATATTTAGGGGAAAATCCTGGCATATTGAGGGGGCATCATCTTGGCATATTGAGGAGAAAATCCTGGCATATTGGGTGTCTAAATCCTGGCATATTGAGGGGCATAATCCTGGCATTTTGTAAGGGAAAATTCTAGCATATTAAATGGCAAATCCTGGCATATTGTGGGGGAAAATCCTGGCAATATTCGTTATAAAACAAGGAAAAGATGGCCGTGGATGGGGAGGCGATTCGATGGTGCAATGGGCCACTTGACTGGATTTGCCCCCCAGGCCTAAGGCTGCCAGCCCTCCCCTGATGCAATGGCAAGTCTGTGGGTGCTCCAGATTGACTTCATATACACATTATGTATACGCTCCTTCAGATTGGCTTCAGTTACAAAGATTATGCATATTCTGCTCCAGGTTGGCTTTCTATACAAATAAAACAAAAGAACGAAGAAGCTTGCACTCTTAGGTCCGGTAGAAAAGTGACTAATTTATTGAACAAGGATCCGACAAGACATAAAAGTATGGGGAATCCGAACAGTAGGGAAAGCAGATAAACTCTACCTGGAAGCAGAAATAGACAATAACACCACTACTGACATTAAACGCTTTTTTTAAAGACTTAGAACGAAAGTCTAGCAAAGAAATTCGACTATGGTAGGATATCGTCAGCTTGGAGAAATATTTGGCCATTAAAAGGATTCCAAGGGGCTTGCGTCTCAAAAAAATGCCAACATTTATAAATGATAATGAGAATTTCAAAGCAAGATGGAATACAACATTGGATATTTGTTCATTCTCACTTATAAAGATATTGGTGGATTACAATAAAGGCTTGCTACTCAATATCAAAAACGAATTACAACTCTCACAAGAAAAATTACTGAGACCACTCCCCTAATCAACGAGCTAAAAGCTAATCTGAAGAAATTTAAGGAGAAGCTTGATAATGAAGTTGCACAACGCAAAAAGTTCATCAGAGACAGAATGGATTATGCGAATGAACAAGTATACAATTGGAAGAATAAAGCATTTACTCACCATAAAAATAAGCATGTCAAAACATTTCCAAAGTGATCAATTCTGAAACCAAACAAAGATAGAGGAGTCTCATTCCGTGAGGCGGAGTCCTCCACTACTCAGCTGTTTCTTCTCCTGCCTCTCCCTCATCGGTGGTTTCTTCGGCAGACACTTCAATGGATCTAACAGAAAACCGCCAGAAAAAAATTAACCAAACCTTTGACGAAGTAACAAATAGATCTACATCAAAAAGAATCCAAGAGTCAACTATTGTGCTCAACAGTATTTATGCATACGTATGCCGCCAGGAACAGGCTATCTTCCTTTTTTAGAAGAAATAGGGCTTATATCATATGTTTTACCATTAAATCATTTTCTTTGTTATAAAAACTTTTTAATTCGTTTTTCTATGAACTGAGCCCCCTTCTTTAATCCCAGATAGCGGCCACATACGTTCTGCACGAATTACGTATACAATATGTACCAAATGGATATACACATTTGTTCTTTACGACATATTTATAGCGTCTCCTTCACTAATTTATAGATTTGTATTCTGCACATGTATCTCTATACAGCATGATTATTTTGCACATACAAAAAAGCAAAAAAAAATTGTGATTTTTTTCTCTGGTTAATATTTATAAATGATTGTATAATGATGTCAGATTTTGCACAATACCAGAATGTTTACAAATCGTATGTGTTAGATGTTTCAATTAACTCAATTATTTTGACCTTTTCACCCATTTGTTGTAGCATTTGATTTAAGTAACTTGTACTCGTTTTTGCACTATGATTAAGTGCCAGTAGGCACGAAACGCGTAAGGTGATCTTTTTCCCCGTAGATTTTCCCCCAAAGATTTTTTTCGTATTCCTGCAATATTTATACTTTTATGTCTTGTCGGATCCTTGTTCAATAAATTAGTCACTTTTCTACCGGACCTAAGAGTGCAAGCATCTTCGTTCTTTTGTTTTACTGCTGCCTTCACTGACTGACGAAGCACCTAGAAACTGGAGACTTAAACAAGAAGACTGTTCATATCCACAGGTAGAGCCGGCTTATCCCTATGGGAACACTTTCTTCCTATACAAATATTGTGCATATACTGCTCCAGATTGGCTTTATATACAAAGATTATGTATACAACACTCCAGATTAACTTCATTTACAGACAATTTTATTCAGATCCAATTGGTTTGAAGTTTTCTGAGATAAAGTTGTGGGGAAACATTTTGAAGTTCTAAAGCCGTGATTCTCAACTGGTGGGTGCCAACCCTAAAGTGAGTTGGGAGGTGGTGTGGAGTGGATTGTGGATGCAAACAACTGACAACACTGGATCTTTGTGAACAACATCAAGTGGAAGAGTGGAGGAGTGCATTGGGACAGTGCCATTTCCAATGCGGGAGGATTGGATATCACTGGAGACTACCCACTACATTCGGGACCTGGGACCCTACAGAGACTATACCATCATCTAAAAAAAGAGTAGATTTGACATTGCGCATATGGATCAGGATTAAGCTGGACATCCTTCACTGTAACCTTACATCTCAGTTTGCTGAACTACACAATCATACCCTATAGGACTAATACAGAACTGAATGATTAGTCTATTTTCTATCAAAAGGCTGTCCTTGTCTACAACTATTGCTGTATATTCATAGCAAGGTTACTGGGGAAGGTGAAAACAGATTTTAAATGTGGGATTTCTTTATTCTTTCCACTCACCATTTTCATGTGATTTAAGGATGTTGTTCTCATTTAGTAACATTGGTGCATACTTTGAGCAAGGTTATTCTATTTTGTTTGTCTGACTGGTGCAGGATTTTCTCGATTATAACACACACTAACCAGTGACACAATAACAATTAGATATAGCACAGCTAACGTTCCCATAACAGTTCACGGAGTTAAAGTAGCTGTCAACATGGCCTTGACACATAAATACAACACAAATTATATTAAACATGAGTTGTCATACAATGAAAAAAGACAAGGATAGAAACCTCAGTGTTTTGTGTAGCAAAAGACTGGCTAACGAGAGCATGAAGTTGTCAAAAGCAAAGTGCAATTTAGACACAAACTCCCGGAGCTAAGGGCATCATAAAAGTGCTCAAAGCAAGAACAGGCACTCCGTGCATCTTAACATGTATTGCAAAATGCAAAAAAGCCCACTCTATTACAGAGGACTGTATCTTACCTGCTGCCATTTACATGTCCAGAGAGGTGCTGGATCAAGCTGTTGTGGATAAATCAAAGATCGGTAGAATTAGTGACCTCATAGGCTATATAAAGAGCAGGCAATGTTTAGTCAGTGCTTGCTCGTTTCAGTCCCTATCCTTCCCTCTATATTTGATTCTCCTGGCTTCTGATCCTTGGATTGTTTATTGGATGTTGTGCTTCTCTCTTCCCCTGACACTCCTAGTGTTCTTAGGAGTTCTTTAAAGCTGAATCCTCCTTCTCAGCTCAGGAGAATTGAACCCAATTCAGAGCATGTTTGGGTGTGATCGGCACACACCGGGTAACCGAAAGTCTATGGTTTTCACTACGCAAAGTTTTCTGATCCAAAAGCCTCAGAAGTTATGGTTTCTAAACAGTTTGGGACAAATCGATGTAAATGAGTCGACCCTATGCAAATGAACCAATGCCAGTTTTATGCCTTGATAGTACTTTTAACCCCTTCGTGACTAAGCACTCTGTTGCCGACAAAGGATGTTCCTGGCAGGTCCTGTGGTGGAACTCTGGCGGAGCTGCTCTATTGCCTCGATGTCGGGTCATTAGGCAGCACTTGAAATTTCTCTTCTGGTGCACCCACGATCGCTCCACGGAGTGATTCATGGGCGCCAAATGGGAGATCAGCATGCTCCTCCAATATGAGTGTTGCCCTCTTCTGGGTAGAGTGTCGCAAGTGAAAAAAAATTATTAACTTCCATAGCTCTGATGCTATTGCTAGACTGCTCCTAGAGGCAGTCAGCAACACTGCAATGAAAAAAAAACCCAAAACCTTAATTAGCTAAAATCTAGGGTTAGAATAATGGTTAGGTTAGGGTTACCATAAGGAATAGGGGTACAATTAAATTAAAATTAGAATAAATTAAGGATTAGCATAAAGGTAAGTTAGGGTTAGCATTAAATTTAGGGTTTGGTTATTGCTCTATATAACCGCAGAAAAACCATGGAAACAATCATATTTCTAAACTTGTGACAAAATTTAGAAACTATTTAGATGGGGTCTCTTTTTACCAATTGTATTTGAGTAAATTATTTTTTAGATCAACAAAAAAAAAAAAATCAAAAATTTTTTTTTCCATTATATTTTATGATTTTTTTGTAGTAAATTATAAGATATGATGAACATATGATGAACATAATGGTATCTAATGAAAGCCCTCCTTATGACGATATAAACATTATATATAATTTGTGTGGGTACAATACGTGAGAAAAAGGAAAATTACAGCTAAACACATACACAACATAAATGTCAAAACAGCCCTTCTCACCAAGGGAAAGACAAGGGCAAAAGGTCGTGTCACTAAGGGGTTAATCTGTTATCTTGTTTCACTATAAACACTGCTTAGCTGACATTATCCCGAAATTAAAAATGTTCTAAAAACTGCAAGAGGAGTTTTATACATGAAGCTAAAAAACAGACACTTGAAGAGATCACTAGGCACTATATTGACATATGCAGCCACTGCCTAATTAAATTACTTAGAGATGAAGTGCAGTGAAAGAATGCACTGTCTACTAAGCATCACTTGTTCCTTTGAAAGATATGAATTCTCTTTCTAAAACAAAACAACCAGAGTAATCATTTATTGGTAGTTTTTGGGTCAGAAGCTCATGTAATTGGTAAAAGAACACATAGCACATTTACTTTCTCTCTCCCAACAGACAATTTATCTTCTTGAAAAACAACTGTATTCTCATATTTAAATTTAAGCACAGTCTAATATTTTGTAAAATTTCAGCTATATGTATGTGAGATTTCAGAAAAAACATCATCCAAGGACTGACAAGTAGTGTGTCTTGATCTCCTTTTTTTCTCTACAAAAGAGTGATTACAGTTAAAGGAAAATCTACTTCGATGTATAGATAGTAAATGGTAATGATTTAGAAGTGAGATTGATAATATTGTATCAGAAAAACAATCTGCAAATCTTAGTCAACATTTGAATGATCAGCCAGTGATCAACACAAAACTGCTTTACAATCCGAGCACGTTCTGCAGTGGGCCACTTCACCCTAAATGTATTTGTGCGTTGGCCACATGTTTCAAAGATGTTTGAAAGAAAAGGATATATAATATATACATTAAATGCACACACATTCATGCAGCCATAAATACATGTACACAGTCACACACACATTCACACGTGCATACATAGACACACATACACAGTCATACTTACGCACACTCACATACACACACAGTAACACTTACACTAACAGTCAGACTTACCTAGAAACAGTTAAACACAGTCACACTTCCACACACACACACACACTTATTCACACTTCCACTTTAAGCAAAAAAAGTTCTGGTTTTTGTTCTCCTCCCTGCTTGTTTACCTTTAATATGCAGGTAGGGGGAATTGTGGCAGCCGCGTCTCCTAAGCACTGGGCGGGATGTCACTGATATAGAATATTGAGTGTATCAGAATAACAAAAAACATAATTAATGTAGTGTGTGAAAATTGGAACAGTGTGTAATTTGGTGCTTTAGTTGCAGATACTGTTAAGAGGAGGAACTGAATATATACAGACTTACCAAGTGTAATGTTCAGATATCCCTCTTTGAAAATGTTAATTATTAGAATGATACCATGGAAATGTTAAACCCAACAGATGCCCCAGATAAGGTAAGAACTGACAGTGTGTGTGTGTGTGTGTGTCAGTGTGAGTGACATACATACTGTCTGTGTATGTGTGAGTTAGTGTGTGTAATAAATAAAGTGATTAACATGGCCCATATCCCTCTAGCCACCCAGGGGCTAACTGCTCTGACACTGCCAATATCTATCTGGATTTTGTTATTGGTCACTGGTCACACTGTTTTGATGAATTGCCCAGCCTATTTTCATAATAATGTTTTACCATTACTTTCTTTTCACTTTATGGGTGAACTCTTTATGCATTAGTGGGCATATAAAAATAAAATATATTTTTTCAAAGAGCTCACCCACTAGGTGAAAAGAAAGGAATGGTAAAACAAACATTATGAAAATAGGCTGTGCAATTCCCCAAAACATAATATGTGACCACTGACCTATAACATGACTTCTTTAAATATTGTACATTAAGTGTAAATTCTCAAACATTTAAGGCACACATTTTAATCGTTGCCAGCCAATTCAGTATTTTAAATAATTTTGCATATTGACAAGGTGATGTTGCATTAAATTATCACTTTCTGATAAATTGCATTTTAGTTTGAATTATCTTGACTGTGGGCTTTTTTCTTTATTAGGGGGTCGGGGTCGTGGGCGGGGCAGCATTTCATTCTTCACCGCAGGCAGAACCGTGTTTTGGGGATGGGTGGTATTAGCATCCTGAAGGCATACGTACTCCCTAAGATTTTATATTTAATGAGAGTTATTCCTTTGCGAGTTCCTATGACATAAAGCAGCTCAGACATTTATTCTAATTATGTGTCTGGGAAGCCAGGAAACCCAGGGTAGCCAATAAGACTCTGAAATGAACTTCAAAACTGGGAGGCCTGGGATTTCCAGACTTTTATAAAATGCGGGATGGTTTTCTGGCTGGATATAAATACATTTAAAAGATTAACATTTTTTAATAGCAGACATAATGAACACCATGTATAAATTTAAGAAATAATTTTCAAATCTCCAAGGTATTACTTGTATATCGCCAATTTCTGTTTTCTCTTAATATAGATAATTTAAATCTTAAACCCGGGATTAACACTGGAATACACAAAGTTGCATATATTTGTTCTGAGTCACAATTAATTACACTGAGATATTTTACTTACCTTAGAATTAAGAGCCAAGAGGTTTTTGGCAGGGTACCAGACAGGGCCGATCCTAGGGTTACAGATGCATGATTTTTTTTGGCGCCCCCATAAGGGCATGGCTTTATTAACTCCTCAAATTTACAAATTTCAATTCCAAACATGCCCACACACATATGAAAACATGTCTCTCTCACACCATCTTGCCACTCATTCAGACACACGTGCAAACCCGTCTCTCTAACACTCCCATCTTGCCACTCACTCAGACACACGTGCAAACCCGTCTCTCTAACACTCCCATCTTGCCACTCACTCAGACACACGTGCAAACCCGTCTCTCTCACACTCCCATCTTGCCACTCACTCAGACACACATGCAAACCCGTCTCTCTCACACTCCCATCTTTTTAGGACTTTACTCATGAAAGAAAGAATTGAAATGGGAAATTCAAACTTAAAGCCAAAGTAGCAGAGTTGTAAAAAGCATGTTCTATTTTTTTGCATGCTAAGTTATGCATAGATTTACTGAACATGGAATCAGACATACATGCTCCATCCTTTATCCAACGGTCCTCCAGTGTATTAGGTACAGGACAACAGTCTCTTATATAAAAGGTGTGGGTTTATTTCAAACTTGCACAGATTCCAACCAGTTTGTTCATAAACCACAGCAAAATCAACAAATAAACTCTACAAACAAAAACCTAGCTCAATTTGAGCACTTGCTAAACATCAATAATGTCCATTACTACTCCAGGGTACTAAACTAAGAAATACAGCAAAATAAACAAAGGTTTCATCAAGCTTTAGCATTTTTTTTTTAGCTCTGCACTGTCCTGCTCCCAGCAGATCAGATTTCATTATCCTTCTTTCTGCTGAGGTTTGCTAATTAAGGCCTCAGCAACTGCTAATTACGGCAGGTGAAGGAGTACAGACTATGGAGGATTCTGGGTCCTAAATATCTTCCTCTACTACCCTCCCATAGACTCTGTCACAATATATATATATATTTATAAATACATACATACATACATATACAAAAAATGATATGCACACACACACACACACAAACACACATAGATAAATAATTGCATTTAGACTTATATAAACCTATGCAGAAAGAAAAGTCCTGCGCTCACTCCCATCACTGGGCGGCTGCAATGACTACAGTACACATCAGCCCCAATATATAGTAAAAACCAAAGAAAAACAAGTTACCTGCGCTCAGGGCCGGCCTTAGGGGTGTGCGACCTGTGCGAGCGCACAGGGCGCAACACCCCAGGGGGCGCCCGCCCGCCCGGTAAAAAAGAAAAAAAAAAGTTTAAAAAAAAAAAAAAAAATGCCGGTAGAGACACTGGCTGGGGGAGATCAAAAGATCCCCCCTCACCAGCCCTCTGCTCGGCATTCTCTGCTTCGTCCGGGGAGGGGGCGGAGCTAACCGGCTCAGCGTTGTAGCTCCGCCCCCACTCCGGGAAGCAGAGCAGAGTCTGCTTCACGGGGAGCCCCGGGCAGCATGAGATAGTGCTGCTCGGCTCCCCATGCCTGCATTAAGCATGGGGAGCCCGAGCAGCACCTTCTCTTGCTGCCCATGGCTCCCCGTAATGCAGACTGTGCTCTGCTTCCCGGGGTGGGGGCGGAGCTACACCGCTGTGCCGGTTAGCTCCGCCCCCTCCCTGGATCCACCTGAAAAGGCAAAGGTAAGGGGGGGGGGAGAGAGAGACAGACAGAACAGGGGTTAGGGGGGGAGAGAGAGACAGACAGAACAGGGGGAGGGGAGAGAGACAGACAGAACAGGGGGAGGGGAGAGAGAGACTGACAACAGGGGTTAGGGGGGAGAGAGAGACAGAACAGGGGTTAGGGGGGAGAGAGAGACAGAACAGGGGGAGGGGAGAGAGAGACTGACAACAGGGGTTAGGGGGGAGAGAGACAGACAGAACAGGGGTTAGGGGGGAGAGACAGAACAGGGGGAGGGGAGAGAGAGACAGACAGAACAGGGGTTAGGGGGGAGAGACAGACAGAACAGGGGGAGGGGAGAGAGAGACAGACAGAACAGGGGGAGGGGAGAGAGAGACAGACAGAACAGGGGCAGGGGGGAGAGACAGAACAGGGGGAGGGGGAGAGAGAGAGAACAGGGGGAGGGGGAGAGAGAGAGAACAGGGGGAGGGGGGAGAGAGAGAACAGGGCTAGAGAGAGAGAACAGGGGGAGGGGGGAGAGACAGAACAGGGGAGCGGTGGGAGAGAGACAGACAGAAAAGGGGCAGGGGGTAGAGACAGAAATGGGGGAGAGAGAGAGACAGAACAGGGGACGGGGGAGAGAGACAGAACAGGGGACGGGGGGGGGAGAGAGACAGAACAGGGGACGGGGGGGAGAGAGACAGAACAGGGGACGGGGGGGGGAGAGACAGAACAGGGGACGGGGGGGGGGGAGAGAGACAGAACAGGGGACGGGGGGGGGGAGACAGAACAGGGGACGGGGGGGGGGAGAGAGACAGAACAGGGGACGGGGGGAAAGAGACAGAACACAGGGAGAGAGAGAGAGACAGACATGGCAAGGAAGAGGAAAGGGACAAACATGGGAAGGGAGAGATACACAAACATAGGGGGGTGAAAGAGACTGGGGGGGGGCGCCACGTGGGAAGCCCGCACAGGGCGCCGGAACACTTAAGGCCGGCCCTGCCTGCGCTCTCTCCTTTATCCCTATGTATTTTTAAACAAATGGAGGTTTTTTAGTTACCTCCAATGGCCATGAGAGGATGAGCCCACCTGCCAACGTCAAGGCAGACCCCCCTAGGTGGGTCCTAACTCTAACCATTCACCTTGCTTCTTTGAGCCTCTGGCAAAAATCTCTAATGAGACAGAAAGGGGTGTTTTTTATATACACCCCTATACATTATTAACCCTTAATAGGGAACACATGGGATGGGCGGCTGCATTGTAACAAGGCTGAGTAATACAAAAATGGATACAAATGCAGAAAGAAAAGTCCTGCGCTCACTCCCAATATATTAAGGGTTAATAATGTATAGGGGTGTAAATAAACAACACCCCTTTCTGTCTCATTAGAGATTTTAGGACCCACCTAGGGAGGTCTGCCTTGACGTTGGCAGGTGGGCTCATCCTCTCATGGCCATTGGAGGTAACTAAAAAACCTCCATTTTTAAAAAAATACATAGGGATAAAGGAGAGAGCGCAGGTAACTTGTTTTTCTTTGGTTTTTATATAAACCTATATTGCACTCACACGACTTGACCCAGCACCTAATTTGCGCTCACAGGAATTATGCCCGCACCCATATATACAGGACTGGCCCCAGCACCCAGATGCCACCCAGGAATTACCCCAGTGCCCAGATTGCCTTCACAGGATTTTCTCCAGCACCCAGATGGCACCCATAACATATCCCAGCAACCAGATGACACCCAGGACATACCCATGCATGGGGATGGCACCAATGACTTATGTCAGAACCCAGATGACACCCAAGATGTTCCCAAGCACCAAGAATGCATAAAGGACTTAACCCAGCACCCATTGCCCTGACATGACTTGCCCAAGCACCTTAATGTCACCCAGGATTTACTTCAGCACCCAGATGGAAGGCAGGGTAAAACCCAGCACTCAAATGGCACCCAGAACTTATCCCAGCACCCAGAGAGAAACCAAGACTTTCCCCAGCACCCAGGACTAACTCCAACAGCCAGATGACACTCATGGCTTTCCCTAGCATCCAGAATGCACCAAGGACTTAACCCATCTCACATGACTTATCCGAGTACACAAATGGCACCCAGGATTTACCCCAACACCATGATGGCCCCCAGTACTCATCCCAGCACCCAGAGAGAAACCAGGACTTTCCCCAGCACCCAGGACTAACTCCAGCAGCCAGATGACACTCATGGCTTTCCCTAGAATGCAGAATGCACCCAGTTGGCAGATTGCTCCCACAAGGCTTATTCCAGCACATAGATGGCACCCAGGACTTACCTCAGCACCATGATCGAACTCAGGTCTTACCCCAGCATGCAATTTGAACTTATAGGACTTACCATGGCACCCCAAACTTACCCCAGCATTCAGATGGCACCCAAGACTTACCCCATCATGCAGATGGCACCCAGGACTTACCCCATCATGCAGATGACACCCAGGACTTTTCCCAGCATATAGTACTTTCCCCAACACCCATATGGCAACCATGACCTACTCCAGCACCCAGATTTCACCCAGGACTTGCCACCAAACCTAGATTGTACTCCAGCATGGAAATTGCACTTACCGGACTTATGCCAGCACCCAGATGACATCCAAGATGTTCCCAAGCACCGAGAATGAACTCAGGACTTAACCCAGCACCCAGATTGCACTCACATAACTTACTCCAGCACCATGATTGACCCAAGGACTTACTCCAGCAGGCAGATTGAACTCACAGGGATTATTCCAGCACACAGATGGCACCCAGGACTTACCTCAGCACCATGATGGAACTCAGGTCTGACCCCAGCATGCAAATTGCACTCATAGGACTTACCATGGCACCCAGGACTGGGGATGGAACACTTCATCGCGGCTACATCTGCGCAGCCACTTCACCGCCGTCTCGTCACCACACGACAGCTCGTCGCTGGAGATTTCATCGTGGGACATTTCATTGCTAAAGGTAAGTTTATTATAGTAAATTTATTACAGATGACACCCAGGACTTTTACCAGCATACAGATGTCACTCACAGTACTTTCCTGAACACCCAGATGTCAACCATGACCTACCCCATCTCAAAGATATCACTCAGGACTTGCCACCACACCTAAATGGCACCCCAGCAAGGAGATTGCACTAACCAGACTTATGCCAGCACCCAGATGACATCCAAGATGTTCTCAAGCACAGAGAATGCACCACAGACTTAACCTAGCACCCAGTTTGCACTCACATGACTTGGCCAAGCACTTATATGGCACCTAGGATTTGGTCCAGCACCCAGATGGAAGCCAGAATATACCCCAGCACACAAATGGCATCCAGGGCTTGCCTAAGATTGCTCATGGCACCCAGGACTTATCCCAGCACCCAGAGAAAACCCAGGACGTGCCCCAGCACACAGGACTAACTGCAGCCAGATGACACCCAGGGCTTTCCTAGCACCCAGAATGCACCCATGACTTAACTCAGCACCCAGATTGCCCTCACATGACTTACTCCAGCACCATGACTAAACAAAGGACTTACCCAGCAGGAAGATTGTCCTCAGATGACTTATTCCAGCACACATATTGCACACAGGACTTATTCCAGCACCCATATGGCACCCAGAACTTACCCATCATGCACTCACAGGACTTACCCCAGCATGCAGATGGCACCCAGGACTTATCCCAGAACCCAGAGTGCACCCTGGATTTAACCCAACACCCATATGGCACCAGAGATCTTCTCCAGCACCCAGATGGCACACAGGATATACCCCAGCACCCAGATGGCACCCAGGACATACCCAAGAATGGAGATGGCACCAAGGACTTATCCCAGAATGCTCATGGCACCCAGCATGCAGACTGCACTCATAAGATTTACCATGGCTCCAAGGACCTATCCCAGTGCAGATATTGCACTCACATGGCCTGCACCAGCATTCAGATAAAAAAAAAAAACAGGACCTGCCTTAGCAGGATGTAGCTTTGCTTTCTCCATGCATAACGGGTGTCTGTGCACCAGAAGGTCACATAACTCCCAATGCTCTGACATGGTGTTCTGCCATCCTCCCCTGTTCAAATTGTTGGGGGACATGGGATATCTCCTCCCCTTTATCAATACCTCTGGATGACACCCATGACTTGCCCCAGCATCCAGGTTGCACCTAGGATTTTCCCCAGCACCCAGATTAAACCATGGGCTTACCCCAGCACCCATGACTTTCCCAAAATCCAGGACTTGCCCTCCATCATGCAGATTGTACCCAGTATTTGCTCTACCACCATATTGCATGCAGGATTTGACCCAGCACCCAGGACAAGCCCTTCACCAAGATTGCATCCAGGATTTACCCCATCATCCATATTGCACCCAGGATTTACCCAAACACTCAGATTGCATTTAGGATTTACCCCAGCTTCAAGCGTGCACTCACAGGACATGCCCCAGCACCCAGATTGCACTGACACAACTTGCCCCAATCACCAAATGCACCCCAGCATGCAGACTGCACCCAGGATTTACCCCAACACATGTCTCTCACTTTGTAATCCCATACCTCTCTGGAGTCTGAATGGCGGGAGGTCACTTGACCCCAGATGCTCTGACCAGGGCAGGCCTTATGGGTGTGCGACCGGTGCAACAAAAAGTTTGTCGGTAGAGGCACTGGCTGGGGAGATCAGAAGATCTCCACTCACCAACCCTCTGCTCGGCAGCACTGATGGATCAGGAGGAGGGAGCGGACCTCACCACGTAGAGGGGAAGGTCCGCCCCCACCCTGTGAAGCAGGCAGCATAAGTAAGTGCTCCTCGCGCTCCCCACGCCTACTGATGATACAGGGTATCGGATTTCCAATACCCTGCATCACTGCAGGCGGGGAGTGCGAGCAGCACTTGCTCCCTGTGAAGCAGACACCCTGCTGGGGTAAGTCCTTTGTTTAGTCATGGTGCTGGAGTAAGTCATGTTAACAGAGGAGGGGGAGAGAGAACAGATATGGGGGGAGGAGGAGGAGAGAGAGAACAGATAAGGGGAGGAGGGGGAGAGAGAACAGATATGGGGAGGAGGGGGAGAAAGAGAACATATATGGGGAAGGAGGGGGAGAGAGAGGGAACAGATATGGAGGATAAGAAGGAGAGAGAGAGCAGATATGGGGGAGTTGGAGGGAGACAGACATGCCAAGGAAGAAGAAAGGGATAAACAAGGGAAATGAGAGACACATACATGGAGGGTGAGGAAAGAGACAGGCATGAGGAGGAAGAGGAGAAAGACAGACATGCGGGTGGGGGGGGGGGGGGCACCATGGGGGAGGCCTGCACAGGGTGCCGGAACACTTAAAGCCGGACCTGACACAGATGAGTGAAAACAAGGATAAACCAAATGAATGATAGATAGCAGCCTGGCAGATATTGTGGAGTATTAGTATTTACTAATTTAAGAGAAGTTGCGGAATAGGTGAAAAAATTCTTAGATCAGCTCCACTGGATTCATTAGAATACAATATGGAAGAAATAATCGTAAAATCCTGGAGACAAGCAGGAATAAATAGAGTAGCGGATATATTAAAAGACGATAGAATGAAAGAATTTGATGAGTTAAGACAGGAATATAACCTCCCTTCAAGAGAAATATTTATTATTATATTTGAGAGTAAAACATTTTATTACAGAGGGGATCTATAAGGATAAGAGTAAAGAGTGTGACTCACAGATCATAAAATTGTTTAACAACAAGCCTAAAAAAAAGATCTTGAAGATGAGCACACACTTTATAAAGCACAAAATCCACTATAAAACGCCTCAAGCATGGGGTAGGTGGGAAAAAGATCTAAAATCAAACACGCTGCCATCAGAATGCAAGATTAATTGGCATAGAAGTTGGAATGAGATAAAGAAGTATATTCATTGTTTGAACTTACAAGAAATCTTCTTTAAACTTTGTAATAGATGGTACATGTACCCCACTAGATTAAAGAAAATCAAATCTATAAATGATGATCTATGTTGGAGGTGTTGGAAGAGCAGGGGAACGCTCCACCACATCTTTTGGGAGTGTGAGGAGGTGGAGGAGAGCTGGAAAAGGGCCCTTGAGGTAATTTCCCATATTACTGGGAGGAATTGTTTTGGCTCCCCACGGAGAGCTCTTCCCCATCAGGATCTGTGTGATTTTGGCGGAGATGTGCTACCCCTGATAATACACATATTACTTGCAACAAAACTAGTAATTGCAAGAAGATGGAACAGACCCGGTAAAATATACTGGGCACAAATAAAAAAACAGATAGATACGCAACAACTAATGGACAAGGGTTATTACTCGCACAGAGCAGACATGGATAAATACAATAAAATCTGGGGTAAATGGGAAAATGCCGGTTAAGGTAGGAGTGAAAGAAAAGTGTCGCTATGGGTCCCTCGTCCTCTTATATGGGGGGGTCATATAATAGAAGGTAGTTTTATGTGAAGAGATATTCCCCTGATCCCACCATCCCACCATCACGAGGTATATGATAAACTTTAAGTCAGAAGGGGCCCTGTCTCCACAGAACGAGTTAGTGTAATTTGTCTTGTTTGTTTCAGGGGGATAAGATTGAGTTTTATTTATGAAGATGTAGTACATCCCTACGTATTTTTTGTATTTTTGAATAATAAATAAACAAATAAATAAATAAATAAATAAAACAAGGATAAACCCTGTGCAAAGAATGACCCACAAAACCAAAAGCACTCAATGTGCTATTATTGTATGAATATATATATATATATATATATATATATATATATATATATATATATATATAAAGAATTACCATATGGTTGGATAACAATAAAAGATCCTAAGGCTCTATCTCCCAATGCGGCCAGTGTATGTGGCAGTAGGATATATCTATTCCTGGATATTTCTGAGAACTCGGGGGCCCTCACTGAATCAGATTCACCCAATTCTTCGTTATTTGTCCCAGGGCCTCTCTATCGCGGATGAGTGAAAGACATCTTCTGAGGATGTCTGCATGCCTGGGCAGTGCACAAACATCTGCCTGCCCTAGTCACTTACACGCCTGTTGCAATACTGGACAGGCAAAATGTATAGTCCATCCTTTTATATATTTTGGTTGGTACATGCATGACCTGTTGTTTGATTTGGTCTGGTAGTAGGGAACAGGCCCTGTCCTTTTTTGTGTGTGGAAGCCTTAACGATTTGAATGTAAGTTTTACTTGTGAGCACCAGTCTGAACTTATATCTTTGCTTACATCACAGTGCTAATCCTTGTCAAACTGCCACCGCTGTTTATAGCTAACTGGCAGCTCGTAACACAGTTCTTTACGCCAAGAGCTGCCACCCTAGAGATGTCAACGTGCAATTTATACAATTAAAACGAAACTGCACAGAACGACTTTCATTTGAGAAGCAAGCTCTTGGTTTAGAAATAGATTTATGAAATGTTTATAAAAGTCCTGCCATTCAGAGGGATTATGAGGCTAATAACAGAAGATCACGTGGACATCTGTTACTGAATAATACAGGAACTTCTCCCAGACTGGAGAGAGATAAAGTCACTTTTTTCACCTGCTATAGCAGAGAATGTAATCAGATTACATCAATCCTTAAAAAAAACCCTCTCTGTGTTTTTCTAAAGTAATTACACTGGCTGTTCAGTTTGTTTCTAAGAGGGAGTGCAACTCAGGTAACAAGTCAGTTACATAGAAATATAGAATGTGTCGGCAGATAAGAACCATTTGGTCCATCTAGTCTGCCCAATTTTCTAAATACTTCTATTTGTTCCCAGTTCCCTATCTTATATCTTGGATAGCCTTGTGCCTATCCCACACATGCTCAAAATCCTTCACTGTGTTTACCTCTACCACTTCCGTGGAAGGCTATTCCATACATCCGTTACCCTCTCAGTAAAGTTACGGAAGTTAGAGGCTGGTAGGATCTGTTAAACACAGTAGGTATATAATCTTAATATCATTAAATGCTGTCAATACATAGTTAGATGCAACCACTTTATATCCTCAGTCTCAGGAAAGGCATTTTTTTTCGATAAGAGGATACATTAACTGTGTAAAGAAAACGTGATTTATTTAATTACGTGCCATAAATGCAGCATCCAGTATGTGGGTCGCACTGTTTGTCAATTGAAATCATGTATTTTGGACCACCACCCCAGTGATATTACCTCCCCCATGTGTAGACATTTTTTTTCACTGCAGTGGTGGTGATTTATGTCAGTTTTCCTTTTGTGGCATAGAGAGAATTCACAGACATTTGTGGCAGTATTAATGAACACTTGAATACGCGTGTACTGGATTTTCCACCCATGTTCCTCAGGGACTTAATTTCCACCCATGTACCTCAGGGACTTAATTTGCAGTACAATGTTTCATGATTTACTGCTTGATATATTTTTTATGTTAATACATGTTTCTCCAGAGCTGCTACTGCTTGATACATTGGCCTGGATTCGATGGCCGCCATTAATGAGAAAACTAGCGCAAATTTACTGGACAGTTTTGATTCTATGCCCGCCGCTAATGCCATTAATGGGGGCAGTGATATACCGCACCTGTTAAAAGATCCCAATATGTGTAGGATTCATTAAAGAAGCAATGCCTGAGTTTGCTGGTAATGAGAATAATCACTACTCTTAAGGAAAAGTGATTACTCAAGCTGGTGCATTGCCTTTCCCCTGTTTACAAGAGTCTCTGTCTCATGACTCTTTGATCTGGGATGTTCTGTAAGTCATATTTATTTATTGGTATATTCAATATGCCTTCAAATAATACGCACATAGGTATGGATGAAACTAGATGTGGGTTTTAGATTACTAAACATTAATATACAAACCTTTGTTATCATATTGTCAGCTATTTTCATGAGTGACACTGGTTTTCCATTCACATGTTGTGTTTGGTGGTTTAACCTTAATATGAGCTACAAAAGAAAAATGGTTAAACCAATGAGCAACTGTTTTGTGGGAGGTGTAAATAAAGATACTATGGGCGGAGGCGTGATGACGTGAGACGCTGAGTGGGCGGAGCGTCTCGGAGTACAGGAGGGATGGAGATGAGCGGCATCTCTGCTGAGGTTCGAGGCTGACCGATTGACGGGCTCTGGATGTGGTGTTGCGGTTGCCTTCCCTCTCGCCCCCGTAAACGAATGGCCGGCAGTGAAGACGGTGTCCCGTTTATTGCCCTATGGCTTCTCTCGCCGAGTGGATCTGATGCTAAGTGGCCAGCAGATAAGTAGCGCTAAACTTATAAACTCTGACTTAAACACATGTTATCCTCCTCAAACTAATCAGTTAAATCCATTAAATCTGATTCTAAGCAGGAAGTTACTGAGGAGAGGTCTGGCAGAGGGAGTTTAGTAAAAAAAAAAACAGAAGTGTCATCATATTTATATTATACATCTACTCTGGCTTTTGTGCTGAATGAGCTTAGTGTGGATAATATTACCCCAATATGTCTCTGAATGTTTGTCTAGCTCCAGGAGTGTGAATGGTGTTGCCACATATGCGGATCCCAAGTCAGTGGAAAATCATTGCGAAATGCAATACATCTTCACACTACTATATGCTTTTGGGTCCCTCGGCTGAGGGTCATAGATATGGGCATTATTCCACTTTGTACTAAACTTATATAGGTCCGTTGAAGTGAACTGGTCTTTTTACATTTGCGGATACCAAAGTATTGGATATACTTCTTTCTAAGTCCTGGGACTACAGGGCTCTGTGGATTAGAATCAATGAAATCTTCCAGAAGTGTATAACATAACTACACTATAGAACTGCCTCAGCTCCTTTTTGCTGATGGATACAGGTGGGGTTAGTACCCCAGTATGTTTCTGAATGTCTGTCTAGCTTCATGTGGGCCGATGCTGCTCTATCTGCGGACCCCAAGTCATTGGAAAAACACTGTGTAACTGCACTATATTTCTATACCATATGGTTTTTTGGCTGAAAGTTATAGCTACGGGCATCACCTCAGTTCGTACTGAATTTACATTGAAACCCTGAGGAAACTAGTCTCCTCTATATTTGGGGATACCAAAGTACCGGACATATTCCTTTTCTATTACGTCCCGGGACTCAGGATTCTGTGGATTTGAACACCTGAAAAAAACACTCAGGTGTGCGCAATATATTCACATTACTTATATACTTTGGCCTTTGGCTGATTGAATCAGGTGTGGATATAACCTCAGCACGTTTTCGATTGTCTATTTAGCTCTATGCGTGGGAGTGGTGCTATTACATCTGCGGATCCCATGTCAGCGGAAATATACCGTGAATTGCACCTCATTTTCATATTATCTATGCGTTCTGGTTCCCTGGCTGTGTGGCACTGTCCCAGCCTGTATTGAACCCACACTGCTTCTCCTGTATCGGTGGTCGCCAGTACACCGGAAAAATATCGTGAACTGCAGATCACCCTTATACTATATCTATTTCCTGGTTCTCTGGCTGATCAATACAGGTGCGGACAATATCCCAGACTATACCTGAATGTCCTACATGGTCCCCTGAGGACTCTGGCCTGCTACACCTGCGGATATTAATTTACTAGGAAATCCTTAGTGAATTTTACAATACTTTTTGTTTGTTCATCTGGTGCAGTCCTTTTTTTTTTTTTTTTGGGCTATTTGTCACATGAGTGGAAATACTCTAATTTTGCACGCGTATTTATAGACAGGTCTCTGAGTAGTTTTGGGCTGGCTATACGTGTATTACACAATACAATCATTAGAAAGGTTACACCTGTAAAGGTAACCTTTACCACATAGTAAAGCAGGACAGGTCGATAAGGGGGAACCATTTGGACAGTATAGGAGGTTTCCTTACGGACTGGGATAATTAAATCTTTGCTGAAACGTACGAGGGGCCAGGTGCCAGACAGAGGTAACTCTCAGGAAAATTTACCAATTATTCCTCATATGCTAGGTAGGTGCGTGAAATAAGGTGAGAACCTGATTAACCCCTAGGTGGTGCTCCTGGAGGCTTACTCTAACCCTCTGGGTTACCATACCCTATTCATTGTTATTTATCCAAAGCCTCAAGAGTACTATAGAACTACCTGCTCTTTCGCTATTGGCTCATAATATGGCATCAAAAAGAGGGCAGGAGGGCAAACTGACCTCCAAAAAAGAAAAGGATAAGGAAAAGGATAAAAGGAAAAGGATTTCGGGGACTGGCCAAGAAAAGATCACTGCATTGTTTTCTCCTCAGGTAAATAAACCTCAGGATATATCAGGCACCCCAAGGGGCCTTGACATACCAAACACGGAGGAAACTGATTTTGTGATTTCCTCTCCGAGTGATAGCACCTCTCCTCTTGTTGGTATGACAATAACTCAAGACTACTTACAGATGTGCCTGGATAAACAGCTAGCACTTTTTAAAAACGAGCTTGAGAAGCACTTCAGGGAAACAAACGAAAATGTTCTTAGTCTCGGGGAAAGGATTTCACAATGTGAACAGAAAATAGAAAATCTTGACTTTACGAACAAATCTCATAATGATCAGATACAAGAGCTAAAAGAGTCACTGGATAAGCTAGAATCTATAGTTAACGATGCAGAGGACAGGGCCAGACGTAAGAACCTAAGAATTCGTGGTATATCGGAGGAGGTCACTCAAGTCAAACTGAGACCCTACTTAAATGATCTTTTCTCTACCTTGGGAGTTCAGGAAGCTACGCAAGAATCGAGTATAGAGAGGGTCCACCGTACTTACAAACCTAATAATCTTCCGGAGGAGGCCCCCAGAGATACTATTATAAGATTCTCCTCTTTTTACATAAAACAAAAAGTTGTTTTAGCAGGAAAAAATTTTGAGCACACAGACTTGAGGTTTAAAAATATTCAATTTTTCCCAGATCTATCAGCTGCTACTAGATTCAAGAGAAGATCCTTCGGGTTCTTTACCGAGGCTCTTCGTAAATCTAACATCAGATACAATTGGGGTTTTCCACCGAAGTTATATATTAGATTTGCAGATTCCTCATATACCGTAAACAGCGTTGGAGAGGCAAGGGAATGGCTCCGTAAACACAACATGGAAGCTAATTAGAGCAATTTCACTCTAGAACACTCGATCACTCATCAGGAAAATGGGTTAGAAGTCAGAAGGAAGGGGAACGTGTTTTTTTTTTTTTTTCCGGGAGGTGGTGGGAGGTCTTGGTAATAGTAATAGTAATGGATTTTTTAATGGAGGGATTTGAGATCTGATCATATAGCTAACTTTAACGTAGGCACGGTAAATAATTAGCACAGTCACGAGAAATTTTAATATTGGGCAAGATACAAAATATATTTGGTAGTTAATTTTTATAATAAGTAATAGTCTATACTAGTGGTTAATACGTTAGGGTGACACAGGAAATTATAGGCTTAATCTAATTTATTTTACAAAAGGGAAAATACCACAAATAAGTCACAGGAAGTGGATCTTCTCCCTCCCCCTAAAATTAGAGGGGGTTGAAGAACCAAGTTTGCATTAAGTTATTTTTGATAAGGAATAAAAGGAAGAGATGGACTTACTACATGTCTCTATACACAGCTATATAGCAGATGGGAAGATCACAGTTCAAATTATAGAGATCACGTCATAGAGGTATAGTACAATATAGGCGCACAATAGGCTCGATAATAAAATTACATTGAAGATTGCATTTGGTAGTATAGTTAAACCTGCCATCAAGCTAAATCACTTTTCAAGAGAGGGGGGTTTTTCCTCCTCTCTTTCTTTTTTTTTGTTTTGTTTTTTTGTCCCTTTTCATATATGACTTAGCATTAAAGTATCCATTCCCCCTGGTTCCGACCAAGTTAAACCAAGGGGAGGTACGATGCAAGTTACATGCATCAAGGAGGAAGCAGGGGGAGATGGGGACAATATAGGTTCCCTATCGTCATGGGGGGTTGTGTGTGGGTTAAATGTTGTACTTTGTATGTTTAGTGTGTGCTGCGTTGCTCGGAACTGGAGGCTAGCTATGTCCAATCAGATGGGACACCCGGGCATAGAAGTAGTGATACCAATTAGATGGGGGCCTTGAGATTTTTTACCTTAAACGTACAGGGTCTAAATATTCCGCAGCGTAGACTTACCCTGACTGATTTGCTATATTCTGAGAGGATTGATGTAGCTTGTCTACAGGAGACACATCTTAAAGAGATGGACGCTGTTAGATTGAGGTCAAAAAGGTTCCCTTATATTGAATACTCAGCAATGAAGGAAAAAAAGCAAAATGACCTCCAGCAGAAAATAGGGCAATGGAAATGCCTAAATTTATCCTGGATAGGGAGGCTGAACGTTATCAAGGCCTATATAATTCCCAAATGGTTATACCTACTGAGAATGATTCCAGCTCCTTTATCAGCCACCCAATGTGACCAGTTTCAAAGGCTAGTGAGCAAATATATCTGGGGTGATAAAAAAACAAGAATAGCTAGACAGTGGTTGCATAAACCCGGAAACAAAGGGGGGCTCGGTCTGCCTAACCTTGCTAGATATGTTTAGGCCAGTATGTTGCTACACGTCCATAGAATACAAACACCTGAGTCTCAGGAAGAAGACTGGTATAGGATAGAGCAGGAGATGGCGGGATCTACGGCCCTGGATAGTATTCTATGGCTTAGTAGATCCAAGACTTTAGAAATAATATCAGCTTCGGGGAATAGCATACTGAAGGGTATAATGGGTAAGTGGCTAACTTTTAAGAGGAAATCGGGTCTGTCAAACAAGATTGTCGGCTCTGTAGTAGTAAATGTAGTTGAAAGGTTAATTCCAGACCTCTCTTTTAATCTGAGTTTTAGAGAACATAAGTTGACCTTTTCTCAGTTAACGCAGGATAATAAGATAAAATCTTTAAAACAGGTTATGGAGGAATACGGACTGCAATGGAAAGACGCTTATGGGACTTTGAGACTTTTACATTTCACTAGACACCATATGTTTTGTCCCAAGGACCAGAACCTCATGAGCCTCTTAGAGAATATATTTAGAGAAGAATCAAATTCCTGTAAGTTAAAGAACTGGTATTCCTTGTTGGATGAGATCAAACACAGCTCAACACCAAAAGCCTGGGGGAAATGGTGCAGTGAGCTAAATATTACTAGGGATAGGGAGCTCTGGGAGAAAGTGTGGACCCAGACGAGGAAGGCTACTCACTGTGTAAATTTGCAGGAGTTGTACTTCAAGGTGCTCTTTAGATGGTATCTGGTCCCAACATCTGTGAAAAGGATTGATTCCTCCCAGAGCTCCCTATGCTGGAGATGTCAGCATTTGGAGGGAGACTATGCCCATATCTGGTGGGATTGCCAGGGAGTTAGGAGGACTTGGAACGAGGTCTTCCAGGCTCTCTCTTCTCTTCTTGGACGGTGTCTCCCAATGAGTGCAGAGATAGCCCTTCTCCACCTAAACCTTAATGACCTCAAGGAGGAAGAGTGGAAACTGGCAGTTCAGCTTTTGCTTGCAATGAAGCTATGCATCGCACGTAACTGGAAACAAGCTGCAAATATAACCTGGGATAATGTGAAAAACGTGATGAATCATTTTGGGGACATGGAAAGGGGATACTATAAAGTTAACAACAAAATGATACAATACTACAAAATCTGGCAACCTTGGCTGGAGAGGTTCTCCTAGTAAAACTCTGAGAGCTGAAATAGCCGCTGATGAGTTCCTTTTTTTTTTTGCGATTTAGTCCGAGGAACGTCCCGGTGATACAAATGAGCAATAACGTTTTGAGCAATGCACACACTTGTCTGTATGTCTGTGTGTCTGTCCTGTTGGTCATGTTTTGTCTGTTTTTTGTCGTTTTCCTTTTTCTTTTTTTCCCCAACCTTGGCAGGGAGTTGGATGTAACTTGGTATAACTCCTAATTCACAATCACTATAACTATCGGGTCCCCAAGTAAGCACAGTACATAGCGGGGCATGCCCCGATAAATCGGTTCCTAGACTGATTAACCCTCTTCACCTTTTTTACTTAGTGTATCAATTATTACGGGAGGGGGGAAGAGTGGGGGAGAGGAGGGGATGGGGACTGGAAGGGAATATGTGAAAGGGAAGATGAAGGGGGAGGTGAAATGACACGATGATGACACTCTATCCACTTAATGACCTATCAAGTGTTTTTTCTTGGATGGGGCTGAGTGAGGGGAAAAAGAAAAAAAAAGGAAAAAATAAATAAAATAAATAAATAAATAAAGATACTATGGTTAATAGTACGAGTCCTCCTAGTTTTACTTTCTGTGCATGAAAGCATAAACCAAGAGGGCTATATTGATATAAATGCTTTGCACAAAAGATGTCTAAAAATTCTACCTTATAAATCCTGCAAATGTATTTCATATAATCTTTGACTTACATTGATCCAACGTTCTATTATCCACATGACCATCTTGCCTTAAATTAGTAGATTCGAACTTCCAACCTTCTATCCACCTGTCTGAGGTTAGCAATCTGCATTATGAAAGTGTGTGCTTGTCATTTCTAACTCTATAGAAGTATATGTTACCAATTGTTATAGTACACTGTTTAACCTACTACATACACATTATACCCCGCTAGGGTTGCCACCTTTTCTACAAAAAAATACCGGCCTTCCTGTTGCCTCCATAGACTTAACATTGGCATCAAGCCATTTTTTAACCAGCCTGCCGGTAAAATACCGGCTGGGTGACAACCCTATACCCCGCCAAGAGGACCCGGTGAAACACGTGAGACCTTGTCTTCTCCGCTTATATTGATTTATATTATGTCATAACATCTGTTAATATTGTTGTTTATATTTCATGTTTATTATAAGTAATTCTTCTAAATAGGTCTTTTAACCTGTGGACAGAAACTCAACCACACTTATATAAAGTATATTTACTTAAAAAAGAAAAATCACCTTAAATAATTTGATGCTGGAACCCAAGCAGATATAAGTGTGGTGCCTACCCATCCACATTCTGGTGGTCACCTAAAACATATTGATCTTTGCAGTTGTTGAATATGATGCTTGTAGTTTAGATAATTGTTTCTTGGTTTTTTTTTCTAACTATATTGCAAATAATTATGCAGGCGGCATAAATACAGGGCAAGTGGCACAATAAGTAACTGCACATTTAATTGCTAGGCATCTCCAGAAAAACACTGCTGTAAGTGGATATGAGTCATTCAACACATTTAATGGGGGTATGATTCATATGGTGGTTTAGTGTGACAGAACAGAACAATCTCTCACACCAATGTGTGCACCTTGTATATCATATTATGTCATAATATAAAGCAGAGTCAAGCCATTGGATAGCTTGACCTCTTCTGTGAGACGTAGGACTTTCCCTCAGCTGTGTGCAAGTGTTTTATTTAAAATGATTTTACATTACAATGGTCTCCACCGTTCCAATACATTAGAAACCGATCAAGCGAACATACACCTTGCTGACTGCAGTTAATACAAGTGTCCAGTGTGTAGTAGAATAAATTGAAAAATAAAATGATTGTATCTTTATAAAATCAAATTAAGCGGAGAAGATAAACTCAAGTGTTTCGCCAAGAAGCCTAATCACAGACACGGTGAAAAGCACGAGACCTTGTTTTCTCTGTTTATTTGGATTTACATTATATCATAACATCTAAAGATACTTGTATGCCCTTACATATCATGCCTCACCATTGTCTTGTAATTGGTGCCATGTTTAAAAATACATCCATTATCTGCAACTCTGGAAAGCCGGTGGGTGTTGGAGAAATTTTTTTTTTTTTTAAACATAAAATGTTTCTATTAGTGATAGATCATGAATCGTTTATAATTTTAATCAATGCTTCATGTACTGCTGCATATTTATCCCACTCAGTTCTTTCAGGCAAGTGATCTGCCAGTGTTATTATTTCTGTAAATATAATTCAGTTATTTATTTCACTGTATACTTTATAAAACTATAGGAATTGAGCACAATGTGGATATTAAAATACCTAGTCTTCTGACACTCATAGAACGATTTGTGTAATTTTAGAATGTGCAGGATGATCTTTTGAACACCAATGAATAGGCTGTCGGTTAGGACATAGGACAAGTACTAAATGGTTAACCGACAAGAGCAAGCATTGGTAGCTCAGATGGAAAGACATAGTTGGATAATGTTTCTAACTCAGCTATAAATGTTTAGTAAATTGTAGTTATTTTCTGAAATAGTGTTATATAACTTCCTTAATCAGTAGATTAATCATGAGACCAGATATATTTATAAAATAATAATAATAATAATTGTCCATGTGGCTCCTAGTTGTACATTTTAAAATGTGGATAACTTGCATTTCCAAAGACCTATATGGTATTTTGTTGGTATGAAAAAAGCGTGTAAGAAAATGAAACTATTTTCTTTTATGGATTCTTGTACATATATGTTCACAAAAAAAAGAATCTCTTTGGTTTCCATTATTTCAATTAATAAATTTCAGTTTAATTTATATTTTTGTGTAGTTGAAATCAGTGAAAAGACAATATAAAATAATCTACTTTGTGAGCCATAGCCTTTAAGTAAAATTCTCCAAGCTAATAAACATTATTTTCCATGCTAAAACATATTTTTTTTTTTTTAGCATTTTACTATTCATGCTTAATTTTGTATACTGAAGACTAGTAAATGACAATAGATTTCACTTTTTGTCAGTAAAAAAAACAGTATGTGGCCTAATTATATTAGTTGAAAACTAACCCCTATAGAAAGTAACTAACCCCTATCTAGAAACAGAATTATTTCAGCAGACAAGAAACATTCCACCCATCCAGTAGCCCAATTTAAGACAAAATAAAATCTCTGTAATAATAATTATTGAAATTCAGTCCATTTCATACATTGACTTCCAAGTGCCCGTTTTATCCACTGAAAGCCAAATCAAATGTTTATTTGTATTTAGTTAGATTTTTGCTTCTTGAATATGTCTTAATTCATCAGATGTCAAAGCAGTGATTGACCAGCTGGTGGATCTGACATTTAGTTTCATGTATAGTCGCTGTAATGAACCACAACCGTCAGTTTCCTTTTCTTCTCAGATGCTTTGTCCTTCTCTGTCTTATGGGTCTGAAGATAGGAGTCCCGAGTCTTGGCTTTCTCCCCGAAATGTACCTCTTGGCTATGACATGAATGAAAAGCAACATCTCTGCTGTGAGGGTCCACTTCACATTTTATTAGTAAGACAAAACATCTATAAAACTGGGAAGACAGAGATTTCATGAGCTTTCTGTTTACTAGAAGAAGATAACCAAGGAAATAAATCAAGGCTCCCATAGATCTGCCTGAAGACAGCAAAGCATATTAAATGATCCATCACAAGAAAATAGTATATGTTTTCTACTCTTTCGATCGATTACTAGACATTTTACAATTAATTTTTTGTACTTTTTATTTTGCTTTGTTGTTATTGTTCCCACCGTTTCTGGATAAAAATACCAACTTTTCTATTACTCCCATAGGAAATGGTGGCAATCCTAGTTGTGTGTTTTTTTCTGCGTCCTATTCTTGCTGAATTAGTTTGTTTAGTCTGTTTTGTCCACAGTATGAAGCTATTAAAAAAATTCTATGTTACTTGGGGCACTAAATACATTGTTTTCCCTTCTGTTCTCATGCACGGTTTAGCTCTTTGCTTCAGAAATAGAGATTCTAGCACTCCCTGTTACAGGATGGGGCTGCTACTCTCATACCCTAATTTTTTCTAAAAAAAATATCTGTAAAAGAGGTTCTGACAAGAATGCAGCTCTTACCATCCAGTGAACTACGCATGCTCGCGATCACTCACTTGACAGATGGCAGGGAATGCCGTTTGAGATACATTTCCCATTATGCCTCCCGCCTTCAAAAAGTATGAAATCTGAGCGATTAGACCATGGGAGTAAGGGTTACAGTGAGGGTAACGATCAGGGATAATTTGAATCATTTTTTAACATTTCACCAGGGAGGTTACGGTTGGGGTAAGGGTTAACTGTAATCTACATAAATAACCTTACCCTACCTATAACCCTAACCCCATAGTTACCTTCTCACTATAACCCTAACCTCCATGGTCTAACTACTCACTCTGATTACAGTTGGAGGTGGAAGGCATCATGGAAAGTGTAGTTGTCGCCATCTCAGAAGACATTTTCTCTCAGTTGCCAAATCTGCGTTTTGAGTGATCTCGCGCATGTGGGGTTCACTCATTTGTAAGAACAGCCCAGACATTTTCTCAGAACACCGGTTCATCGTTAAGGTCAGTAAGCAAGGCCTGTGAAGTGGACTAGAAAGAAAACATTGATACAAATGAATTATGCAATTTGTTTCTTAAAACCTTTCTGTAGCGCTCAAACACTGATGGGTTGTTGCTCATAGTCGTAAAATCAAAGTACTTCTGCTTAGTGCAAAGGCACTAAAGTCACTGTAATCATGGGAAAGGACCTAACCGTCTTTTTGTACATGTTCTATTCTATAAATGTTGGTATAATGTTGGTATAATCTCCATTTTTCGAAAATGTTATCAGGACTCCTTTTTGGACATTTAGTACTTTTTTTTGTTTCTAGTCTGACAATGCTTCAGCTGGCAAATTTCATTCAATTTTCATTTCAGAAATTAATTGCAGGAAATAGGAAAAAAATCCATACTTTCATGAATAGGGCATGCTCAATAAAGAGTGCAGCAAATTGACACTTTAATTTCAAACTTAAGGCCAAAGTAAACAAATTTGAAAAATTATCCCATTCAGCTGTATTGGAGAATTGTTCCAACTCAGATACTTTGGAATAGTTTGAAATTCCTATCCCAATTCCCTCCTTATTAAATAGACCCTTAAAGCCCTTAGTTTTATACCAGCACCATTACTGTGCATACCATTTAATTTTGCATTCCTAGTCTAACTAGGAAGTGATGTCACAGCGTACTGCTATTTCCTGTAGCCTAGTTAAGTGGCATCTGAAACTGCACATTTTACACAGATTTTTGATGTTTTACACAATTTTCCAAACATTTGCTGGGCTATTGTCTTTTGGCTATTGACATTGTGCCTCTTTAACATGTCTGTGCTTTGCCAAATGCAAAATATAGTCATTAGCCATTAAATCCTTTTTTCAAAATGAAACAACTTACCTGTTTGTTCATAAAGATATAAATTAGCGGATTGATGAACGTACTGCTCTTAGCCAAAATGGATGGAACAATGCTGACTGTTGGTGTAATTATTCCAGGTTTTCCAAATGTTGTAATTAGGGAGACTAAACCATAAGGCATCCAACACAAGAGGTAGCAGGTCACCATACAAAACACCATGACTAGCAATCGCTGCTCCCTTTTCTGAGCTGCAGTCAGGTTAATTCTACACACCTGGTAAGAAAAGTCAACACAAATATCACTGGCCACTTAGAAGCTTATGCCGAATGGTTTCAGACACCTGACCCTCACTGGAGTAAATATTTTAGCTAATGGAACTAAATTATTAATTCTTTTAATGCACCACTCATAAAGTCGACAACATGTCCAAACAAACCTTCGACCTTGATCTGCTAGCTCCTGTGAATTTCCTGCCTTGTACCAACCCCCTCGAGATTGAGATTCAGTAAACAGTGTAAAGATGAAACGTAAAGAAAAAAAATCATTTAAAGACTCCAAGGTTACTCTGTAGCGCCTATTCAGACAAAAAACGTAGGCTCCTTAAATATTACAGGAATTTAACTTCCAAAATGTAAACGTGTTGTATATCACTCCATTCTGGGGCCTATTTCATTAATCTATATTTAAGGGATAATGTATGTTCAGGGAGAGAATCTTCTGAGGGAAAATGTTGGTATCTATTTAGCAATACTACAAATATAAAATGTATTTAAAAAAATTAAATCAGAATCCAGGGCCTGTGTCTATAAGTACATTTATAGTCAGGAGAATAATGTGTTACAGAACAATGCTTTACCTAATTACTTTTTGACATTTAATGCATCATAAACTGAAACAGCTATAATTAATTGTGCTGTTTATTACCATAACTTCAAACGGTCTTTTATTCATTCAAAGACCTGAACACTGCAAGTTTTTTTTAAATAAGGACTACATTTCTCACAGGTCATAAATATAGGAACAAAAAAAAAAAAATCAATAAGATATAACCCATCAATCCTACGTTCTTGAAGGCGCTCATTAAGACATATTGCAACATTGCTTATAATGTGAATTTAGAGAAGAAAAAAAATCAAATGCATAAATAAGAAAAATATATGTTATAATTGTGTGTGTAATGTCTTCTTTTTTTGATACCACATTGTGGTTGATATGCAAATTACACATTTCCCATTGAAACTTTGTTTATTTGCATATCAAGTCACAGGTGATGTCATAAACAGGAGACACCACATTACTTTTTTCTCTTATGTCATGCATTTACATGCAATCCTGCTAACACAGTGTATAGATACACTGATAGATTAGATAGATATATTTTCTTAGTTTTTTACTGCCTACCGTGACAGTATAATCAATGTTTACGTTGACCTTTAAGTCCCTTTAAGTCAGTGGGCTTTTTAGGAAATCATGTTTTGAATACGAATGACCCTATCAATTTAATTTGAAAAATGGTGCAGGTGCCTAGATAATTATAAAAAACTTTTTAAGCAATATGTTGTTTTAGAACACAACAACTGAATGTTTTGATAAAAACAGAATTGGTGTAACAAATAATGCAGTTAGTTCACTTGATACTTAAACACTGAGGAATTGTTCCTGATGACAAAATGAAACCTAACGCATTTCGCTCACTATAGCATAGTCCTTAAGAAATGGATCCACCTTGAGTCGTGTGAACCCTAAGTTGCAGAACGTTCACAGTTAATATGTATAAAAAAGTTAAAATTGTCAACTTTGTTATTCAGTAGCATCAGCAGCAGGGGTAAGCACCTGATTTGTTCACAATGGACATTTAATGGTCTTTGTGACAAACAATTTAATCATGTTCTATGGACCTTCATAAACTTTACCATGGACACTTTACCTATATCTGATCAGCAGGTTTTATCTTGCCAACTTCAATGTCAATAAGAAGAGGAGATATGTAGGTAGAAACTTGCAGCTACTGAGCTAAATACGCAAGTTCCTGCATTAAAACTCATTAAACTTGGACCTTTGGACAAGCTGTTCCCCTGTATGAACATGGTACTTATAATTAGGAGCCTGTTGAAGTAACCATGGTCCAATTTAAAATGTGGATGGTCCCAAAGGCTGATATATCAAAGTATAAACTTTTAGTATCACTCAATGTATGCTTTTAGTTATATAGCTCAATCTTACTAATAGGAACTCAAGGACATATCTACACTTCCTCTCTGCTAGGGGATTTAACCACATCTTTTAAGGTGGACATTTACTAGATTTTGTTAGAGACTTTAATGATGATCTATGGACCTTCACAGAGCTGGCCAGGGACACACTTTGCCTTTCCCTCCTCCCTGCTTCATCACTTACTCTAGCTTTTCAGCTTACTCTATTCTTTGGAAAAATAAACATTTATTTGGACATTTAAATATATATACGTAAACTTTTTCATGACAGTAAATTATTTCAAATGATAGCGTTATTATTAAGACACCAGCTCATGGTGTTTATCAGAAAGGGAAAATTTCAAAGTTCAAGTACCTCCAACTGATTAAGAAATAACAAGGAAAATGCAATATGTCATATGACGTCATGGAAATGTTTGCCTTTTTTTTTTTTAAATCCATCAATGAAAAATAATGAAAAAAAAAAAATCTTTAATTTCCCTTAAAATTATTTCTTCAATTTTTTTCCCTTTACAAGTGACCTTACCAGCTTTTTCCATGACCCTACAAGATTGTTACCATTTCTTACTTTCCATAAAGAGGAAACCTAAGCGACTTTAACATGACTACACGAGCATCTTCCTGTGACAGTTCAAGAACAAGTGCCTACAATTCTTCTGTGGTTGTCACCTTTCATGAAACGCCACTGAAGGTGAAAACACTGACGATAGTGAATGTGTGAGATAGAGGATGGAAGAGATTACGCTGTTCAGAAATCAGATGCATATTCCTCTTGCCGTTCTCTTCAAAATAGAGACAAGAGTATCTTTTATAAAACAGAATATGTTAGCCCCATATAAACAATATTTTGAGTAAAGTAACACAGTATTTTTTAAATGTTTATATAATTGCTATATTCTTAATGGTTTGCATAACCTTCTAATTTTATTTATCTAGCATTATAATTATTATTATTGTTTTCTAATGGTGACAGTCCGTTTTTTTTTGGTCCTGTTACATCAAATTCAGGTCTGTCCTTGCATTAATGCTGCCAATGCATGTTGAGTTGTGTTTAAGCTGTGTATATCTAAGAGACATACACAGTCTAGAAGAGGAGAATTGAGCTTTAGAAACTTGGTATCTGTACCAGAAAACTGGAGTATTGCTTGATGTCACGCACTTACATGTATCTGCCCCCTTTTTATCTCGCAGCCTTTTCATCATTTAATAGGTTTGCCTACTTTGCATGGTGCATCAGTGTTATCACAACCAACTCTGCCCTAATGTGCAGATATTGAGACATGGCATAACCAGGAAAATGACTCGTACTAATACCAGGTTATTCTCTATATAAAAAGAAGGTGAAAAGCATTTCAGTTGGCAAAAAAAAACAAACTAGAACTTTATACTAACTAAGTTCCGAGAGGTTTTGTGAGGTCAGGCACTGATGTTGGGCGAGAAGGCCTGACTTGAAATCTCCATTCAAGTTCTTTCCAAAGGTGTTGGATGGGGCTGAGGACAGGGCTCTGTGCGGGCCAGTCAAGTTCCTCCACATCAAACTTATCCAACCATGTCTTTACAGAACTTTCTTTGTGCACTGTGGCTCAGTCATGCTTGAATAGAATGGGGCCTTCCGCAAACTGATCCCACAAAGTTGGAAGCAAATCACTGTCCAGATTGTCTTGGTATGCTGAAACATTAAGATTTCCCTTTGCTGGAAGTAATGGGCCTAGCCCAACCCCTGAAAAACAGCCCCATTCAATTCAAGCATCATTGTGCCCCAGTAATGCTGGAATATAATGGTCCATAAAGACGCGTCTAGGACAGTTCAGCGTGGCTGATTCACTGCTGACAGTTCAACGTGGCAGTTTGAACGCTAAACTGTTAGCGGTGAAGATGAACGCGGCTGCTTCATTGCGGCAATGTAAGTGCTGATAGTTCAGCGCTTACAAACGTACACCCCCAAATAAATTAACCCCACTAATAAATGAACCCCCCCCAAAAGTGACCCCCCCAAACCCTAATACTAAAATGAACCCCCGAACCCTAATACAAAAATTGACCCCAGAACTCTAATACTAAAATTAACCCTAAAATGAATGCTACCCCCCAAACCCTAATACTAAAATTAACCCCCGAACCCTAATACTAAAATTAACCCTAATACTAATTCTACGCCCAAACCCTAATATTAAAATTAACCCTCAAACTCTAATACCCCTATTAAACATTAATAATACTCACCTTTAGCGATGAACTGTCCCGTGATGACCACTCGCACGATGAACAGGCCATCACACGAGAGGGATCGGTGAAGTGGCTGCGTTAATGCAGCCGCGATGAACTGTCCCATCTCCGGTAATTCTTCCCCTATGGGACAGTAGCGGTGCCTCTCATTACTTATAAGTTGCTAAGATGTCTAATGCCTATTCTATTGGTCTGGGAGCAAGCACAAACAAATATACAGTCCCTGGCATGAATAAAAGACTTATTCGGGTCCTGCTGGTGAATATAAATAGTATTCATATCACTTGGTTAACATAACAGACACACAAAGTACAAGGTTAATTGAAGTTTGTGGGTGAGCTGCTTGTCATGCTCATTTATGAAGGTATTGCATACCACTTCTTAAGTTACAGAAGTTCTAGTTATTGTCAAGGTAGAGGCAGTTTGGTTAACTGCTGTTTCACACCGTGTGTAAAGGTCTGTTATATTTTTGGTTGTGGGTGATCTGTGTGTAAAGGTCTGTTATATTTTTGGTTGTGGGTGATCTGTGTGTAAAGGTCTGTTATATTTTTGGTTGTGGGTGATCTGTGTGTAAAGGTCTGTTATATTTTTTTGGTAGTGGGTGTTCAGCCTGTATGATCTGTGCTGGGTGATCCTTTTTCATGATTCACTATGGGAGTACTGTCTACCACAAGGGAGGTTGTGGGACTTCTGTCAGTATCTATTGTGGTCGGAGGTGAGCTTTGGAGATGTACTCTCTATGATTTGCTTTGTTGGTTTGTGGGATCTGAAAACATGTATTTGGTTATGTGAATTTTAGTCTATTCTTCCTGGACTTTCCCTAGAGATTACTATCCATGCCACTTCATGGCCAACCATTATATATATATATATATATATATATATATATATATATATATATCACTGATGCAGCCAAAACAACATTGCATGGAGGGGGCTTAACTGAGTTTGTATACCTCCAGCATCAGAACCCTAGATACATCATGTCTCTCCACTACTAAGTGTCTAATTAGCAACTAATATTTAGCAAACAGATAATCTAGTGCTAATACTGACAGTCATCCAGTATAATGTTTATATATTTATATGTATAATGTATAATATACATAAATAATAAAATGTAATCATGTGTAACAGACATAGAAAAAAAGAGAAGGGTAGAGATTATAGTTGCTGGTATCAATGCATGCGTGATACCCACACACTTCAAATTATAAGTAAACACATGAGACAGTGCTAAGGGCTAAGGGCCAGGGGAAAACAAGTAGAGGAGCTGAAACAGATTTGTAGGTGTTAATAGGAAAGGAAATCCAGCACATTAAACAGTGTATATGTAGGACAGCTATCTCTATTACCATACGAGTGACAAGTGAAAATCCTGTTACAACCTTTCTTAACCCCTACAGAATTTGGTACGAATCATTAGAGTTTATCCTTAGAGGTTACTAATGCTTTTTTAGAGAAAGCCACTTATTGGCAAAATGAGTCAGGTTCCATTTTCCTTTAAGAGGACACATGGTCTAGACCAGTGTTTCTCAACTGGTTTGTCCTGACCCAAAATTGTGACCAGGGAAAGCATTATAGAACTCAAATGTCAAAGTGTCAAACTGCAGAGTCACTGTGATCACGGCAAAAAAACAAAAACACACAACAAAGAACACAACACACACTACCCAGTGACACACTAAGTGGGTCATGTACTAAACAAGTGCAGTGGGAAAAAAAGTAAGTAAAACATGAGCAAGGGGCAATTTGTAATGATTTGTAAAATGTTGTTCTTTTTTATCCATATCTGCCCCTCTTCCGTCTATTTTTATGTAGTGTGCTTTTTTTCCGTTTGCGCTAATATATTGTGATTATATTTGCGCATGCTAAAGACTTTTGCAAATATTTTGTGAAAAATAATTTTTATTTTGCGTGTGAAAATTACACCAGCTTTTAGCAAGTGCTATCACTGGAAAACATATTAGCAAACTTGCCTGTTTTTATTCGCAATTATTCCAGTTGTTATTTGCAATTTTCTCATTTTTACTATTTAAGTATTAAATGTTTAGTACATTGCAAAAAGGGGGATGGGACTCTTCATCGCGGCTGCTTCCGCGCAGCCGCTTAACCGCCGACTCTGCAGCACAAGACAGATCGTCGCTGGAGATTTCATCGCGGGACACTTCTTCACTAAAGGTACGTGTTTTACCTATTTTAGTTTAAGGGTGGTTAGAATTAGGGTCTAGGGGGTTAATTTTAGTATTAGGGTTCGGGGGTTAGTATTAGGGTTTAGGGGGTTAGTATTAGGGGTCGGGGGTTAGTATTAGGGTTTAGGGGGTTAGTATTAGGGGTCGGGGGTTAATTTTAGTATTGGGGTTAATATTAGTATTGGGGTTATTTTTAGTATTGGGGTTATTTTTAGTATTGGGGTTTGGGAATCATTTATTAGGGGGGGGGGGGTATTTTCTTTTTACATTTGTAAGAGCTGACAGTTCAGCGTTCTACCTGCCCCCCTGAACTGTCAGCGATGAAGATGCGGCAAACAAGTGTCCTAGACCCTGCAAAAAGAGCAAAAATAGTTTTGCACATAAAATATATTTGAATTTTTTTAGTACATTCCCCTCTAAAAATCAACTTGAAAATCACATATAACTAAGCTAACATTGGCACAGCAGTTCACTGTGTTAAATTAGCTTGTCTCAGTCAACATGACCTTGAAACATACAGAAACCTCAGTCTGTTTTGTGTAGCAAAATACTGGCTAACGAAAGCATGAAGCCATCAAAGCTAAAGTGCCGTTTAGACAAAAAACACTCTCGGCCTATACAGATAAAACTGTTTAGTATATTCACTGAAAACTCCCGGAGATAAGGGCATCACAAAGTGTCACAAATTGTTTTGTGGAATAAATTATAATGTTTCTGAAATGAAATAATTTTTGTTTGTTGACTTAATGACCAAGAACAAATGTGGGTTCCTGAGGTTAGACGAGTTGAGAACCACTGGTCTAAAGATGCATGCTTTTTAATTTTATTTATTTTATGAGATTTTTCAATGGATTTTGTGACATTGTGAACAGTTATATTTTATGTTGCGTATTTATATGGCTTATGATTTTGCCCTTATGGCTAATTTGTCCTCCCCACCACCCCTTCTCTCTTAAACCTTCTCTCAAATTGAATACAAAATATTATATTGCATACATACATGAGGGTCTTTAACAGAAGAACATAGAATAAAGATAAATTACTACTTACCCCTCGAATCACTTTAACTATGTGTGTGTAGCAAAATATCATGATGACCAGAGGCAGGACCAGACAGAAGAGGAAGAGGCACACTATGTAGGATACATTGTTTGCAGATTTTGAGTGCCATACAACAGAACATGTGGTGCCTGAACTTTCAAGACCATAACGACTCCAGCCAAACAGAGGGGGTAATGTCCAAAACAGGGAGTATATCCAAGATCCAACAATACAAAGCCAGGCTTTCCTATAGTTTGACACATCAGGTTTTGTACACTGTAGCACAGTGAGGTAACGCTCATATGAGAGTATAGACAGAGAAACCAGAGACACGATACCTACAATTAGAACACAACACATGAGTTAATTTAACACAGCAGTTTTATTTGATTAATAGGCATGTACACGGCACATTTCTGTAAACGTTATTGCTGCGTTGTTCTTACACTCCTAGGAAATAAGAACATAGGATTTGACTGCTTTACTCCAGCACCCAGTGCCGTCTTTCACACTGGGCAGAGTGGTGATTGCCCAGGAGCCCCTGAGTTCTAGGGGGGGGGGGGGGGGGGGGGCGTGTGTCCTGAATCTCAGCAAATATCATTGTTTACACTGAGTTCTGCCATGTATCCTCCTACGCGCCAAAAGACTACACAGTGGAGGGAGCTTTCTTCAATGCATGCAGCTTTTTTTTTTTTTTACACCTACTGTCAATGCACTGAGCATCATGACTGGCAGTGCTCTGAGCCTGTGGAGTCTGGTGTAGATCAGAAGTGCAAAAGTGGGTGCTGTGGGCATCGATTAATGCAAAAGTGGCTGCTGCGGGCAAGGTAGGTGCTGTAGGCAGGTATTAAATTCAAAAGTAGGTGCTGTCCGCAGGTCCTGAGCTCTAAGGTGGATGCTGTGGGTAGATCCTGAGTTCTATGGTGGGTGTTGTGGGCAGGTCCTGAGTTCTATGTTGGGTGTTGTGGGCAGGTCCTGAATTCTTAAGTGGATGCTGTGGGCAGTTCCTCAGTTCTAAAGTGGGTGCTGCTGGCAGGTCCTGACTGCTAAAGTGGGTGCTGGGGCAAGTCTTTAGAGCAAACGTGGGTTTCGGGGCAAGTCCTGAGTGTAAAGGTGGTTGCTGGGGTCAAGTCCTGCATGCAAAAGTGGGTGCTGGGGCAACACCTTAATATTGTGCTTGTTCTTTAGTGTATGTGTATGGCTTTTATGTGCACTTGAGAAATTGTTTTAACACAGTGACTAGATTTTTGATACGATGACAGCGTGGAAGAGAATAGGGTAAAATTGCGCTCAGTGGTGTTTCAAAGACAAAAGGACAGAGTTTCTTCAAATGAAGACACAAAGTAAGAGAAAAAATGTGTTTAAAAATGTTGTATGCACTCTCCTGTTTATGACACCTTAAATTTACTTGTACTTTTTTGTGTGCGTAACTAGATATGCTTGGTTTTTAGATTTGAAAGGTCGGAACTGGTTACAAAAAAAATTGAAACTCACTACTGGTCAAGTCCGGCATGTAATACTCGATACGGACCAAAAACTGACTACATTGGAGGATTGCGGCAGAGTTACCATATTGCCCACATTCAGGGCCGGTGCAAGACTTTTAGCTGCCCTAGGCGAACATATATTTTACCGCCCCCTGCTAATCTTGCCCTCTGGCATTTACACACACAATCACAGTGTCACATACACATGCAGGCACATGTTCACACAAATGCTATGTTAGATGCCGCTTCACGTACACACAGTAACACATGCATTGTCACATGCAGCCACACATTCACACACAGTCACACATGCAATGCGATCCTATCTTTGGCACCCCCCCCCCCCCTCTCCATGCCATTCGGCTATCTCACTCTCCCTCGACGCCATCCCAGTCTATCTCGCTCTCCCTATTTGCCACCCATGCCTGTCTCACTCTCCCTCTACTCCATCCCTGTCTGTCTCACTCTCCCCCATGTAATTCATCTGTCTGTTTACACCTTTTGTCTTTCTTCTCTCCCGTTATCTTCCCCTCTTTTGTATCTCTCCCCCATGTTTGTCTTCTCCTCTCCCCCATGTTTATATCTCTCTCCTCTCCCCATGTATATCTCTCCCTCCTCTCCCCCCATGTCTGTTGTCTCTCTCAGTCCCCTCACCTCATGTCTTGTGTCTCTCTCTCCCTCCCTCCCCAATGTCTGGTGTGTGTATCACTCTCTCTGTCCCCAATGTCTGGTGTGTGTATCTCTCTCTCCCTCCCCAATGTCTGGTGAGTGTCTCTCTCTCTCCCTCCACAATGTCTGGTCTCTCTCTCTCCCTTCCCAATGGCCGGTGTCTCTTTGTCTCCCTCCCCAATGGCTGGTGTCTCTTTGTCTCCCTCCCCAATGGCTGGTGTCTCTTTGTCTCTCTCCCCAATGGCTGGTGTCTCTTTGTCTCCCTCCCCAATGGCTGGTGTCTCTTTGTCTCCCTCTCCCAATGTCTGGGGTCTCTTTTTCTCCCTTCCTCAATGTCTTGGGTCACTTTTTCTCCCTCCCTCAATGCCTGGGGTCTCTTTTTCTCCCACCCCCCACCCCAATGTTTGGTGTGTTCCTCCCCCCTCCCTACCCCAATGCCTGGTGTATTGCCCCCCTCCACTCCCCGATGCCTGGTGTCCCCCCCTCCCTTCCCCAATGCCTGGTGTCTTTTTCCACTTCCCTCCCTTCACCAATGCATGGTGTCTTTACCACCCCCCCCTCCCTTCCCCAATGCCTCGAGTCTTCACCCCCCCTCCCTCCCTTTCCCAATGCCTGGTGTCTTTTCCCCCCTCCCTCCATTTCTCAATGCCTGCTGTATTTTTCCCTCCCTCCTCCCCCATATCAGTTCCCATGCAGGGACGCAAGCAGCGGCATCCAAATCAGATGCTCTGCATCATCATTATGCGCAGGGAGTGTGAGCAGCACTGACTGGGATGCTGCTGCTTATATTCCTACATGGGGCAGACTGGCACCTAGGCACCAGTCTACTCCCACCCCCCTGGATTACCTAGCGCTACAGGTGCAATAAAAAAAAAAAATCCTCTCCCCCATGCATATATCGCCGGCCCTGCCCACATTACAAGCACTGTTTTGCTTTCTATTGAGGTTTATTTTGGTATTAATATTTGTATTATTATTTATTGTATTCTGGTTTACTGTGTTTCTTTTGCAGGATCACATATTACCAGTGTTGTGTTTTGATGTCCCTGTGTGTGTGGAATAGTGCAGCTTCTGTTTCTGTCTTGTAGCTCAATTTAATTTGCATTTTTATGTGTTTCTATTGTTGTATACTTGCTATTTTTCACACAGACAGCTCATGTCTAATATCTTGGATGTTCTGATTTATTGGTAATTTTGGTCTATGGACATAAAACATATTAGGACCAATAGAAGTGCCAATTTCATTTGCATCCATTGAAAGAGGTTAATTAACGGTGCAATAAAGTTGCACAAATAAAATGAGATTTGCAGAATTTTTTTTATCACTATATCAATAAATGTAAATAATAACTAATAATACAAGTCTTGGTGTTTAACCCCTTAAGGACAGAGCCTTTGAAACATTTTTGTCCTTTCTGGACAATGCCTATTTTAACATTTCTGTGCTGTTTGTGTTTAGCAGTAATTTTCTTCTTTGTCATTTGCTGTACCCACACATATTATATATTGTTTTTATCGGGACAAGAAGGGCTTTCTATGGATGCCATCTTTTTGATCATATCTTATCATATTATTAAAAAAAATAATAAAATATGGTAAAAAAAAAAAAAATACACAAATTTCTTTGTTTTTATTTGAAACAACTTCTCCTCATCGACAATAGCGAACGAAAAAACATGCTAAATAGATTCTACTATTTCTCCTGAGTACAGGGATACCACCCATGCATAGGTTTGTTGGGTTGTTTGGGGGCTAAAATGCCAAATTTGTGAGGTGCAGTTTTTTGTTTTCCAACTTGAAATTTTTACATGCAGACAGCCTGCACCCATGTCCCATTTGGGACATATTTGAAGCCAGCTAGTGTATTTTACCCCATCAACCCATATATTTTTTAAAAGAAGACACCTTAGACTATCTCAAATGGTGGTATTTTTACACTTTCCATGCACTAATTCTACCACCAGCCTTTGTCAAACTTTGTGGTAGTAATTTTTTTGTGGTTTTTTTCCACAAACCTTGTACTTCAGACATGAATTCACAGATTTTGGTATGTGTCACTGCCAAATAACACCCTAATAAGTGTTCAGCAACATCTCTTGAGTACAGGGATACCACCCATGCATAGGTTTGTTGGGTTGTTTGGGGGGTAAAAGGCCAAATTTGGTAGGTGCAGTTTTTGGTTTTCCAAATTAAAATTTTGACATGCAGACCGCCTGCACTCATGTCCCATTTGGGACATATTTGAAACCAGCCAGTGTATTTTACCCCATCAACCCATATATTTTTTAAAAGAAGACACCTTAGGCTATCTCAAATGGTGGTATTTTTACACTTTCCATGCACTAATTCTACCACTAGCCTTTGTCAAACTTTGTGGTAGTAATTTTTTTGTGGTTTTTTTTCACAAACCTTGTACTTCAGACATGAATTCACAGATTTTGGTATGTGTCACTGCCAAATAACACCCCAATAAGTGTTCAGCAACATCTCTTGAGTACAGGGATACCACCCATGCATAGGTTTGTTGGGTTGTTTGGGGAGTAAAAGGCCAAATTTGGTAGGTGCAGTTTTTGGTTTTCCAAATTAAAATTTTGACATGCAGACCGCCTGCACCCATGTCCCATTTGGGACATATTTGAAACCAGCCAGTGTATTTTACCCCATCAACCCATATATTTTTTAAAAGTAGACACCCTACGCTATTTCAAATGGTGGTATTTTAACACTTTCCATGCACTAATATTACCACCAGCCTTTGTCAAAGTTTGTGGTAGTAATTTTTGTGTGGTTTTTTTTCACAAATATTGTATTTTAGACATAAATTCACAGATTTTGGTATGTGTCACTGCCAAACAATAACCCAATATGTGTTCAACAACATATCCTGAGTACAGGGATACCACCCATGCATAAGTTTGTTGGGTTGTTTGGGGGCTAAAGGGCCACATTGTGAAGGTGCGCATTTTCAACTTGGAATATTGACGTGTAGTCAGCCTGAGCCCATCTTTCATTTGGGACTTTTTTTTAAGTAGGACAGTGTATTTTACCCCAAAAAGTATATATTTTGTAAAAGTAGACACCCTAGGCTATTTTAAATGGTGTTATTTTAACACTTTCCATGCACCAATTCTACCACCAGCCTTTGTCAAAGTTTGTGGTAGTCATTTTATTGTGTATTTTTTCCCACATACATTGCACTTTAGACACAAATTCACATATTTCGGTATGTGTCACTGACAAACAATACCACAATATATGTTCAGCAACATCTCCCGAGCACAGGGATACCACCCATGCATAGCTTTGTCAGCTTTGTTAGGGGTTGAAAGGCTACATTTGAGAGGTGCGCTTTTTGATTTTCAAACTTGGAATTTGAACATGTAGAGCAAGGAAGGGGTTAATAGCTCTTATAAGAGCCTTTGTAGTACTGTACAAAAAAATTAACCCCTAAAAATGCACAGACAAGAAAAAAAATTCTGCTCTGCAGTGATCAGTGGCAGGGAAGGAGTTAATACACTACACTATACAAAAGGTATGGCTTTTATAAAAGCCCTTGGGACTCACAATTTATTAACATTTTATTTAATTTATTACAATTTAAAAATTATGTTATACAGATCTGTCTCTTTCCCTCACTAAAACTCAAGTGAGGAGAGGGAGGCAGATCCATATGGGTCAGAACAATATTTACGAACCAGACGAATGGTGATGCTCATCTGAGAAATCACCAAACCACCTTTGCCACTGATCGGCTGTTACTGATCGCTATACACGCGTTCAGACAGCTTCAAAAGGAATACACGTAATCCCCTAGTGGGTATAATTAACCCCTAGTGAGTCTGACAAAAAAAATGCTGATAGCACAAAAAAATCCTTCGGCGACTAGATTGCTCCATATGCGCTGCTTAGGCAGTGACCATATGCACTGCTTAGGCAGTGACCATATGTGCTGCTTAGGAAGTGATATACGGCAAGGAAGGGGTTAATAGCTCTTAAAAGAGCCTTTGATATACTGTAATAAATCAAAGTAAAAAAAAATAACCCCTAAAAAAATGCACAGACAGCAAAAAATGTGCTGCTGTGTAAGATCACTGCCTACACAGCGATCAATTGCAGGGAAGGGGTTAAATACTGGAAACGGCTTTATAAAAGCCTTTGGGTCTCAATTCTATTAAATATATTATAATTAAAAACTTACATTATACAGCTCTGTCTCCCTCACTAAAACTCAAGTGAGAGGGAGGCAGATCTACACGGGTCAGATCAAATATTTACACATATTGATCTAACCAGACGAATGGTGATGCTCATCTGAGCAAACGCCAACCCGCCATTGTCACTTATCAGCTGTTACTGATCGCTATACATGCGCTCAGACAGCTAAAAAAATTTTTTTACGTTAAACGTAGTCCCCTAGCGGGTATAATTAACACGTGACGGGTGTAATAAAAAAGTTTTTAAAAAATTAAAAATGCTTCTGCAGCAAGATTGCTGCATTTGCGTCAGATCGCTGATTAGGCAGTGATCTACGGCAAGAAAGGGGTTAATCTCTCTTAAAAGAGCCTTTTTTTATACTGTAATGAATTACAGTAAAAAAAAATAACCCCTAAAAAATGCACAGACAGCAAAAAATGTGCTGCTGTGTATGATCACTGCGTACACAGCGATCAATGGCAGGGAAGGGGTTAAATGGCTTTTATAAAAGCCCTTGGTGTTTAAAATTTTATTATTTTATTTTTTATTATTTTATTTTATTTTTTTACTTGATCTGATCTGTCTCTCTCCCTTACTAAAAGTAGTAAGGTGAGGGAGGCAGATCAATACTTGTCAAAGGCAATATTTACTAATATTGCCTTTGACAGTATGATAAGTGCTCATCAGAGCACTTACCATACATGCCTGCACACAGATCACATAGATCTGCTGTGCCGGCATCGATTGGCTCCCCCTAGAGCATCGGAAGTGAAATACTTTCACTTCCGATGCTCTTGCCATTAGAAGGGAAACGCTGCCTGTACAGGCAGCGTTCCCTTCTACTGAGCCGATGGGGTCGCTCAGGAGAGCGACCACCATCGGCTCTGGGGAGCAGCACGGTGTTGTTAAGTGCCTCGCTGGCGAGGCACTTTAACAACACCGGAGATGCTTAGAAAGCGAACGATCGTTCGCTTTCTAAGCACATGTGTGCAGCCGGCGCAGCCATTTTTAAATGGCTGCTACGATCACTCCGTGGAGTGATCGTAGCGCGCCCCTGCACATTTGGGGGGTGTTGCACAATGCCTCTACCTAGAGGCATTGTAGCAACACCGTTAGAGTAAAGAAAGCGACCGCTGGTCGCTTTCTTTACTCCATTTAGTGCATGACGTGCCAGGCACGTCAGCTGTCGGCAAGTCCTCGATTTGCCGTGACGTGCCTGGCACGTCACCTGTCGTTAAGGGGTTAATCACACACAGCTTGTTTGCAATGGAGCATGCAGCATAACATTTGTATCCAATCAGTGCATCCATAACGTTTAGGTATATAACCATATTGTAGCCTGTTCAAAATGCACACCCTATCACTAAGTAGTAGTGTGACTATTAAGGTGTACTATTATTTCTCTGTTACGGCAGTTATAATTACCGGCTTGCTGGTATACTATTAGCCAGGTGGCAACCCTATATGCAATTCAAAGATATATGTGATTGGAGTTGGACTTGCTGTGGTGATTAATCGTTGCAGAACATAATTTTTTTCTGTTGGGGTGGGGTTAAAAGTAGGTTGGGCGTGGGGTTAAGGGTGGGTTGGGGTTAAGGGTGTGGTTAGAGGACCCAATTGGCTTGCTTTGCCTATAGTGTTTTAAGACAGCCCTGCCAGCACCTCCGCCCCCTTCACACCATGTTGTCTGTACTAGGCTACTGTCCCTCAAACCATGTTGTCTGCACTAGACTACCATCCTCAGTACCTTCCACAGCAGGAGATTGCACACACAGCAGTAGATTGCACACACAGCACTCTGCACAGCATTAGATTATACCTGGAGCATTTCCCACAGTGCCAGATTGCACCCATGGGTTGAAAGAAAAATAGTGAGCACTTCTCCGTTGGTGAAAAATTGAATGGTTTAATATAGTGGATCCAATAAACAGGAACACAGCAACAAGTGGGGTGAAGAAAAAGGTAAGGTCGCCTTATGAGTTTCGCGTGATAACACGCTTAATCATAGGATTGCACCCATGCCAACAGATTGCACTAACTGCACCAGATTGCACCTACATCACAAGATGGCAGTCACAGCACCAGACGGCACCTACAGCACTTCCTACAGAACCAGATTGCACCCACAGCAACATATTGCAGCCACAAAACTTCCCACAGCACCAGGTTGCACCAAATTGTACCCACAACACTTCCCACAGCACCAAGTTGCACCCACAACACCAGATTGCAACCACTGCACCTGCCACAGCATTAGATTTCACAACTGCATCACATTGCACCCACAGCATTACATTGACCCTTTTCTCCTTTCCTACCTGGAGGGGTGCTCATTGACAGTACAGTGACTTTGGGGGTGGCCATGTGCAGTACGGGTATTCCAGGTGTAATGCAGCAGCGCTCCTAGAGTCAACTCCCTGGTGAACGACTAATTTGCCTAATCACATTGCAGTATATTGTTAGCCAGACATAAGGGTCTACTCAATAAACAGGGAATTGTGAATGGAATTTTAAACTTGAGGCCAAAGTAGCTGAGTTGAGAGATTTCTTCCCATCAGCTGCACTGGAGAATTTGGTTACATTGTCTTATGTTTGACATTCCCATCTCAATTCTCTCTCTATTGAATAGACGCTTTAGAAATATAAATGTTTGCTTCCACAAGTACAGTATTAGCTCATATTATGGTGACATGCATAGTTGCTAATAGTTCCAGATTTGTAAAATTCAGGATTGTTACTGGTGGTTACACACAATGCACAAGGCACTGCACCTAGAACAATACAATCAGTTGTGCAAAATGCATTTTTTTTTAAAGTGTTTAAAAATGTAACAGTGCATTATCTAGGGGAGGGCTTGACATTTGTGGCATGGGGGCAAAAACTATTTAGTGGCCCATAGTGCAATTTTACCAGCCCACCTGTTATCATCAGAGAGACACAAATACAGAGGCAAAACAGATATGCTGACAGATTGATAGACACACAAAATAATTGGAGAGAAAGAATGAAACAGGTCAGTTATAGATTCTGATTCTGTACCTAACTTACTATGCTCCTGCTCAAACATCCTTAATAAGAGAAGTGATAGATCATCCCCTGCAGTAAGGAATGGTTCCCCTTTGAAACATCTTGTTAAGGTTTACTGCTATGCAAGGTTCATTCACTCACTGCAGTTGAGCACTTTTTTATAAACAAACCCCAAGGTCTTCAAAGTAACAAGACATGAACCCAGGTTAATTGGAATTCAAAACATCCTCTGAGGTGCAGGCCTCTGATGGCCAATTCTCATTAACATGAAAGGAATGATCCGTGAAAGGTCTGCCTTCACCACAAGCAGGATATTTATTGTAACTCAGAGCTACCCTTTTGAGGTTCCAGTGAGATAAGAGATGTACTGATCAAGACATGAAAGTGTAGATTACGTTAGCTAATTTATGAGCCCTTTTAGCTAATTTATAAATATACACACAGGGTTTTTTTTATTTTGTGAAACTCTTTCCCCTTGGATTAAATATGGCCACAGACATGCTTCCAGCATGAAAGACAGAATAAGAAACAGAACTTTTACCCAAATTAGCATTGCTTGTTTTTATTCCATTTTTCTGCACCCGCATTGCACCCTAAGGACTTAACACAGCATTATATAGTACCCACCGCACTTTCCATGCACTTATATTGCACCCACAGTAATTGACTTGCACTCATAGCGCACCCACATGATTTGGCATGCCACAGTGTCAGTTTGCCCCACAGAACACGCCAAGTGTCAATTTGCCCCTCAGAACATACCACAGTGTTACTTTGCCTCACAGAACGGGCCCTGCAGAACATGCCATAGTGTCATTTTGCCCCATAGTTCATGTTATTTTGCCCCAACAGAAGATGCTACAGCATCACTTTGCCAATTAAAATGAGCCAGTCATGTACCAACAGTCAATTTGCTATTAACATTAGCAACAGTCAGTTTGCCCATTAAAATATGCCACAGTTTCTCTATTAAAATGTGGCACTGTTTGCCTATTAATATTCCACAGCAAATTTGCCCATTAATATGCCACAGTTAGATTGTTCATTAATATGCCAGACAATTTACTCAATAATATGCCATATTTAGTTTGCCCATTAATATGCCAGTCTTAGTTTTCCCATTAATATTCCACAGCCAGTATGACCATGAATATGCCACTGTTCATTTGTCCATTAATATGCCACAGTCTATTTGCCCATTAATATGCCACAGCAAATTTGCCCATTAATGTCACAGCCAGTATGCCCATTAATATGTCACTGTTCATTTGCCCATCAATATGCCACAGCCAATTAGCCCAAAAATATGACACAGTCAATTTGCCCATTAATATGCCAGTGTTTGTTTGCCTATTAATAAGCCACAGCCAATTTGGCCATTAATATGGCACAGCCAGTATGCCCATTAATATGCCACTGCTCATTTGCCCATTAATATGCCACGGCCAATTTGCCCATTAATATGCCACGGCCAATTTGCCCATTAATATGCCACAGCTAGTATGTCCATTAATATGCCACTGTTCATTTGCCCGTTAATATGCCACAGCCAATCAATCCATTAATATGTCACAGTCAATTTGCCCATTAATATTCCACAGCAAAATTGTCCATTAATGGCACAGCCAGTATGCCCATTAATATGTCACTGTTAATTTGCCCATTAATATGCCATAGCCAATTTTACATTAATATGCCAGTCAATTTATCCATTAATATTCCACAGCCAAATAACCCATTAATATGTCATTCTTAGTTTTTCCATTAATATTCCAGTCTTAGTTTTCCCATTAATATGCCAAAGCCAATTAGCCCAATAATATGCCACAGCCAGTTTGCCCATTAATATGCCAGTGTTTGTTTGCCTATTAATATGCCACAGTTAGTATGTCAATTAATATGCCACTGATCATTTGCCCATTAATATGCCACAGCTAATTTGTCCATTAATATGCCACAGCAAATTAATATGCCACCATTAATGTCACAGCCTGTATGCCCATTAATATGCCACCACCTATTTAGCCATTAATATGCCACAGCCAATTTGCCAATTAATATGCCAGTGTTAGATTGCCCATTAATACGCCACAGCCAGTATGCCCATTAATATACCACTGTTCATTTAACCATTAATATGCCACAGACAATTTTCCTATTAATATGCCACAGCCTATTAGTCCATTAATATGCCTTTGTCCATATGCCCATTAATATGCCACATCCAATTTGCACATTAATATGCAACATTCAATTTGCCCATTATTATGCCACAGCCAGTTTTCCCAATAAAATAATCTCCCCCGTCCCTAGTACTTTTCTGCCTGCTCTTTCGATAGTCTCCTCCGCAGTCTTCTCTCCACACACGCTACGTGCGAAGCGTGCATAGAAGAGGGACACACAGCCAAGGCCGCCACCAGGAATTTCAGTGCCCCTTACTGAACAAATTTTTTGCCCCCCCCCCCCGACAATATCTCCCACTCGCCCCACCTACCCTCACAAGCATATTATACCGGTCTACTGTAATATGGAGGGTGGTTGGGAGCAGTTGGTCAATATGCCAGTAATATTTTGCCACTCAATATGCCAGTAATATTTTGCCACTCAATAAGTCAGTATTTTGCCCTCAATATGCCATTCTTTTGCCATTTAATATGCCAGTATTTTGCCCCTCAATATGCCATTTAATATGCCAGGATTTTGCCCCTCAATGTGCCATTCTTTTCCCATTTAATATGCCAGTATTTCCCCCTCAATATGCCATTTAATATGCCAGTATTTTGCCCCTCAATATGCCATTTAATATGCCAGTATTTTGCCCCTCAATATGCCATTATTTTGCCATTTAATATGCCAGGATTATGCCAATTAATATGCCAGGATTTTGTCACTCAATATGTCAGGATTATGCCAATTAATATGCCAGGAATTTGACAATTAATATCCCAGGATTATGCCACTCAATATGTCAGGATTATGCCAATTAATATACCAGGATTTTGCCCCTCAGTATGCTCGTTATGTACCACCCTCCTCCCCCCTTCCCCAGTACTTACATCCTTCCTACTCTGTCTGTCTCCCGGTGCTATGCCAGTCCGCACAGACCAATAAAGTTTGTTTAAAAAAAAAAAATCTGGTTGCATTTTTTTTTTAACAAAATTTATTGAAGCCGCGCGGCTGGAGTGGAGAGCACAACGCTTCCCTCACAGCCGCGGACCGGCTTAACGTAGAATTTTTAAAAAATTTTTTACCCAGCGTCATCGCCCGCCAGTATCGCCCGTCACCCCCTGATGGCGGGCCTGCACACAGCTGCCGGATAGGACTTGCTGTCAATGTCTTGTGGCAGTGCTAACAATAGGCTGGACCGCTGGATGCGAACTGCCAGCTGCTGCCAGTGTAGCGGGGACATGTTGGGGCAGCTGTGGGCCCCGTAACCAGTGGGCCCTGAGCAAGTGCCCACTTTGCCCATTGGTTAAAGCGGCCCTGGCCAAGGCACACAAACAATATCCCATGCTGCCACTTGCATTTCCGGTGCGTCTGAAGGCAGAGCGCTGGGTGTCACGTGAACTACCAGTGCTCAGCCTTCAGACTGCATAGGGAGCTCAAGAGGCCGCATGGTAGGTTGTCAGTGTGCCTGGGCAGTGCACAAACACCATACCTGCCACTAGACACCAGGGAGATGTTGCTGGGGTAAGTCCTGGGTCTGCAATGTCCTAGGGTGATGAAGCATATAATGGGTGTGCAATGTGGGTGATGGGGCATTCTCTAGGTGTGCAGTGTGGTTGCTGGGGCATGCCCTGGGTGTGCAGTGTGGGGTGTTGTGGTATGTCATGCAATATGGATAGAGGGGGGCACCCGAATTTAGTCTAGCTAAGGAAGCACAAAACCAAAATACAACACTGATGTTGACACAAAGCATTATTGTGCTTGTGTAAATTAGTTTTTCCAGGCTTGCTTTGTATTCCTAGTTGCATATAACCTAGTTTTTACTGTATTGCAACCTACAATGCTCTCACCAAACCAGAGACTGTATGTGAATTGCAATTCAACACCTGCCAATTACTCAGTACTGAACCTTGGGATTACAGGCACTAACCTAAGCATTTTATAGATGATATTATAGATGGTTATTTCCCTTTTTGTTTTTACAGCCATCACCTTGGAAACTTACCTCTTGCAGATTCTCTGTCAGGGAACGATGAAATGCATAACAATGCACAATGTGCATGCAAGCATTTCACACATGCTCATTAACCCCTTAGTGACCGAGTGCTGTGTTGCATTTCATGTGCCTTGAAGACCAGAATTCCATTATTTTTGTCATACGTTTACTGAACTGGGAATTTCTTTCTTTGTGTTCAGTCCACCCACAAAACTTATATATCATTTTTTAAAGGACAGATAGGGCTTTCATTTGATACTATTATTTTCATAATATGATATCATTTACTATAAAAAAAAAAAAAAATATGATGAAAATATGCCATAAAAAACACTTTTTCTAACTTTTACCTAATTTTTTTTTACACAATAACAAATGGTAAAAAAGACCCCGTCTATATATTTCTAATATTTGTCCTGAGTTTATTAATACCAATGTTTCCTTGTTTGTTTATGTTTTATTTCAAGTAATAGGGCAATAAACAATATTAGTGGTTTTTTTGTGTGTTTTCTAATCATTTTCTTCTACAGTGACTTTTTTACCCAACCCTAAATTTACCCCAACTCTAAATTTACCCTAACCCTAAATCTACCCCCACCCCTTAATCTAACCCCTGTAATCATCCAAACCCCCCTGTAACCCTAATTATGACCCTAATTACTAGGTTTAGTAGATCTAGGGTTAGATTTTTCCAGTTATTTATTTATTTAATTCATTTTTTCTTTCCAACTGTAATATACTTAACTGCCTCTAGGGGCAGTCAAGTAGCGGTTTCAGAGCGACGGAAGATATTTTTTTTTTCCTCTCTTCCGTCGCTCTGTGCTGGGCACGTATGCTCCTCCAATACAGCACGCACCCGCGATCGGGGCACAGAATGTATTAACACTTCAACACACATAGGCAGTGATCAGCTTTCAGTGCCTATGTGTGTAACGTGCATACGATCACATGGGGGGGGGGGGGGGGGCTGAAAGCCCTTTCAGAGGCTGCTTCGGATCTCTGAGAGTAGCTGCAGGCATGTAGTGTTGCGCTAAGGAGCGCAACACTACATGTAAACGGAGGACGTATATACGTGTATACCATGCTTTTCAGGACGTATATATATACGTCCAAATGCGTTAAGGGGTTAAAGGGGCTATTCACTAAAAAAGGTAAATTGAGTTGAGTAGCAGGTGAGCTGAAGTGAATAGCATGTGAGTTGCTTAGTGGGGGAACACATCAGGTTTGTTCCTGACCAATGTATAGCTGAATTGGTAAGATGAAATGTTCATCTCACCTCAACTGACCTGCTATTCACTTCAAGTCACATGCTACTCACCTCAGCTCACCTTCTTGTGAATACCCCCATATGAGTCTTCCTGCATCAGTATAGATGCACGTTGTATATTAAGTCATTGTATTATTTTCTACTGGGGAATTACAGAGAAATTGCAGTTCAGAGCATAGATCTTTACACAAATAATCTGAGGCCCTCTCCACTCGGTGTCTGCCCTCACAGCTTGGTATCCATGCAATTAACTCTTTCATGTAAGGTTTTGTTTTTTTTATTACGTTTCATTATAGGGTCTACTCAATAAAGAGAGAATTGCAGGGAATTAAGATGGGAATTTCAAACTTTCAAAATCAGCCAAATTGGTAACATTCCCCCATTCAGCAGAATTGAAGAATGTTTTACAACTTGGCTACATTGGTCTAAAGTTTGAAATTGCCAGTTCAATTCTATGCAATTCTCTCTTTATTGAGTAGACCCTTATGTGTCTTGTATATTGTTTGTACTGAGTGTATTTGTGGCAGTAGCCACAAAGGTAAAAGATCATCCTTAAAGGACCCCTACCACTTACATAAATGTACAGGTAATCTAGTAACATTTTAAGACAAACACATATTAAGACATTTCTCACTTTTTTGGGTTTTTTTTTTTTTTTTTACCTGTTTGAATTAATTGCCTATAAAAGTAAAAATAAAATTAGGCTTTTACCTCCAGCATCCATTTTGAGAATGTTACCCATGATGCAACATACTCCAAAATCTTCCCGCAAGTCTCACTTTACAACTGTCAAAGTTGTGCATTATGATGTCATAAGATACATCCCTGCTCTCTTACTTTTGTATCACTAGTGGGCAGGATTAGGTTGCTGTGTACAACTTTTTTTTACCTGCCTTCCAACACAATGAGAGGAGATTGACCTGATCAAACAGTATCAAAACTCCGCCCCCTTGTGATGTAAAAGTTACATTACCCTCCCATTCAATTAATGTCTAGGGTCAGAATGCTGACTTATGGGTTGCATTCTGTGTCCCCAGCCCCAAAGTGAGATACTAGTGCTGTAAAGTCACTGAGGGGAGGCACCCAAAAACACTATATTTCACAAAATGGCGGCGCCCAGTCACAGTTGTTTGGTAAATTATTTCATAAAATAAACTCACATAACAAAAACAAAAGACATATCTGAAATCAACAATAGAAAATAAAAATAAATAAACCCTTTTCATTTGTGGTTGGGAGTGTCCCTTTAAAGATGATCTTTTGCCATATCTCCCTCAATAGCTGGTGGTGCTCTATGTGAGACTGATAAAACATTATTTCATTTACTTTCATCAGTGGTTGAAAAGTGATACACCTCTCCTAACATGTTAGAGGTGAACATACTGTGAAAGCACAGAGTCTGTCAATAATGAAATCTCAGACTTTCTTTATTGTATTATTATCCAATCCTGACCTGTTTGCTGCAGGAGTGTCAGTTCACCACAGTTCCCTTTTAGAACACAGACCACATGTGTATATAATGGTATAACATTTGGAAATGTAATAGTCCACAGTAAATACTAAAAGTAAAATTGTAAAAATGGCTAAACATCATTAATATTAATGGCATTATTTTAATAATTTATATATATTCCCTTCTCAATCCCCTCTTTCATGAATTCAAATTCATGAACGAGGCAACTGAGAATAGAACTTCAAACTTAAGGCCAAAGTAGCCAAGTTGAAAAAAGTATCCACTGCATTTGAGTGGGGGAGTTTTTCCACTTTACTTTGGCCTTAAGTTTGAAATTCCTTTTCCATTCCTTCATTCACGCATAAAGTCCATAGTGTTACAAATGTAAAAAGTGTAAATGCCATTGACATTATTTTAGCATGATATCATAGTAATGGCAAGCCTTTTAAAATCACATTGAATAGTACCGGTATAATTGGAATTTTGTAGAGCCCAAGGCAAGGAGTCACTAGAATAAACGGTATGTATTACAGACATGCCACTGTTATCATAGAAGGGACTCACCAAAGAGAGCATTGCAGAATCCATACCACTTGCAGCCCTGCTGACCAATCATCCATCCCCCTGATACACTCGCTGCAAAGCTGAACGGAGTCCCAAAGATACAGACCAGGAGATCACTTACACTGATGTTCAGCAGGATCATATTGATGGGAGTCCGGATAGTATCAAACTTCACAAAGATCAGCAACACCAGAGAGTTATACAGAGAACCTAACACGAGGATGCAGCCCAGGCACACAGCAACCATACTGTGAGCGGTCCTGGTCAGTCCAGCCACTGGTAACAAGCCCATGTTATTCTGCTGGCTAATATTAAACACTAAACTATCATTCTGTATGTCAGGGACGACGACCACCATCTCGTATGCTCTTCACCTGCAGTCCCTCAACTTCTCTATTACTATGATGTCCAGCTGCAGCCTGACAGCAAAAAAAAACAGGTATTGTTACCAGACATAGTAAAGGATCCGCATCTTATACAGTTCAGCAAGGGGGGGCACTCAAAATAAGAGAGACAATTCACAAAACTCCCCCCTCCTCCTGTATGTTTTGCTGTAAGATCTTCATAGTTGGAAGCTGGGAAATAATATAGAAAAAAGGGCACCTCTGCTATGAGGAATAAAGGAGGGGGACAATAAGAGTCAGGGACTCGGGGTTATGCACAGTTCCTGAAGAACACAACCTGCTGTTTAAGGCTTTTGAAAAAAGATAATACACTGGGATAATGGCTGATGTGAGCTGAGCGGCATCATCTTTGAAATGAATTCACATGCTTTACCACACAGGTTTCTCCCTGTGTAGCCTGTGATATTAATTATAGTGTAGTTCACATTTGTGTGCAGAAATAAGTATGAGGGTTGCTAGATTTCATTATAAAGTGTATTTATTCAGTATGGTAATTTATCTACATTTCCAACAAATTTCACCAGCTATAAGCAGTGTCACTGCTTGAAACATACATTTTATTGAATGCTATAGGACTCTACAACACAATATACATCTCCCAGCACTGATAGATTAAGAATGACTTACATAGATTTGTGTTTTAAACCAGGTTGATGGTTTTCTATGGAGATTGCACACTTGGCTACTAAATATATTTTTGCTTTGACAAATATGCATGGCCCTCACTGGCAAACAGGGCAAGTGTGTATGTGCAGTCATGACCCAAAGCATATAGTAGTTTGTTCATATTATATAAAGAAGTGGCTGAACAAGACCGTTAAGGCCCTTGACGCATAAACAGTTTCTCACTCCCGCCCGCACCAGCCCAGTATAGTGAACTATAGGCAGGATTACCTGGGGATAAAAACCAGCCCTGGATATAATTGTATACCAGCCACGTAGTATAACTTCATTATTCCAGTCCCATAGCATAACATTATCTTCTTGTTCATAAAAGGGAAAACCATGCATATTAAAGCACACTTGTAGAGTGTATTATTTATAGATAAGACTGATATAACCCCTTGCACGGGGCAATCTAAACCCCCCAGCATGTGCACATCAGCCCCAGTATGTAAACAAAGGTTAAATTAATTGCACTATGCATCAGGTATATATCAGGGCACTGTGTGAGAGATAACTTTGTGTACCTACTTAGTTGATATATTGACTTACCCTAGCACCCAGATTGCTCTCACATGACTACCCCCAGCACCCAGGACTTACCCCAGCACTCAGATTGCAATCATATGTCTTACCACACCCAGGAACTACCCCGGATTGCACTCACTGGACTTTCTCCTGCACCCAGGACTTACCCAGGCACTTAGATTGCACTCACCAGACTTGATCCAGCTCCCAGTCAGGACTTACCCCAGCACTTAGATTGCACTCACATGACTTGCCTCAGCACCCAGGACTGACCCCAGCACCCAGGACTTATGCCAGCACTCAGATTTCACTCACATGACTTGCCTCAGCAACCAGGAACTACCCCAGCACCTAGATTGCACTCACTGGACTTTCCCCAGCACCCAGGACTTAACCAAGCACTTAAATTGCACTCACCGGACTTGCCCCAGCACTCAGGACTTCTCCCAGCACTCAGATTGCACTCACATGATTTTCCCCAGCACCCAGGAACTACCCCAGCACCTAGATTGCACTCACTGGACTTTATCCAGTACCCAGGACGTACCCAAGCACTTAGATTGCACTCACAGGGTTGCCCCAACTCATAACCCAGCACTTAGATTGCACCCACAAGGCTTGTCCAGACCTTTCCCCAGCACTTAGAATGCACTCACAGGAATTACCCAAGCACGTACATTGTACTCACAAGACTTGCCCTAGCACTTAGATATCACTCACAGGACTTGCCCCAGCACCCACCCCCACTGCACATAGATTGCACTCACAGAACTTGCCTCAGCACCCAGGACTTACTCCAGTGCTGATATTGTACTAACAGTACTTGCCCCAGCACCGGATTTGCCGGGACAGTCCTGTGAAAACCAAAATTGCCCTGGGGAACTCTCAATTTGTGCTGTTTTAGCGCGATCGCACAACGTCACGTGACCGGCGCAGTTCAGTCTATGTGAGCTGAGCTCCTGAGGAAGTGACGTTGTCGGTCACGAAACGCGTAGAGTTTTTTATTCAAAGTGTAACTACAACTCCCGACTTACATTTTTCACCTACTTCCGGATATGGAGACTATCTTGCCGGCTATACCATCATAGGATTCTCCGTATCATGGACTGAGTCGCGTGTTTGAAGTTTGTTTCAAGATCTGATACCTTTGATCTTTGCCAGTTCTGTTTTTAAATCTTGTAAGTAGATTTTAAAGCGCAAATAAATCTATATTTTTTACAATCTACACTATTTGGTTTTATATTTCTCTTACAGATTGCAAGAAGATTTCTGTGCTTTATCGGCTTGATCATCCTGCTTTGGCTGCATTTTCATCATTTTATATTTATTTTTATATATATATATATATATATATATATTTTTTTTTTTTTTTTTTTTTTTTTATTACATATTTAATTATTTTTTTTTTACATATTTAATTTTTTCTAATTTTTCTATATATACTTGCTGTTTATGTGCATTTCATTTCATATATTTTATGTTTACATTTAATCCATTGCTCAACTGTATTAATTTGATATCCAAATTGGTTTCATTTACAATATTGTTTTTGCATGTGCTGAAATTTTTATCTACTATTGCTTATATTTTTTGCTATATTTTGCTTTGCTCTTTCTTTGTGTGTTAGCTTGGGAGTGTGTTTTTGTGTATACCAGGTTTATCCTGGTTGTTCACTATTTTGTGAGCTCACATCAGCCTGCTTTAGCAAGCCTTGCCACACACGTCTGCTGGAAGCAGGCAAGACTGACCCCAGCACCCAGGACTTATGCCAGCACTCAGATTTCACTCACATGACTTGCCTCGGCAACCAGGAACTACCCCAGCACCTAGATTGCACTCACTGGACTTTCCCCAGTACCCAGGACTTAACCAAGCACTTAGATTGCACTCACCGGACTTTCCCCAGGACCCAGGACTTCTGCCAGCACTCAGATTGCACTCACATGATTTTCCCCAGCACCCAGGAACTACCCCAGCACCTAGATTGCACTCACTGGACTTTATCCAGTACCCAGGACGTACCTAAGCACTTAGATTGCACTCACAGGGCTTGCCCCAACTCATAACCCAGCACTTAGATTGAACTCACAGGGCTTGTCCAGACCTTTCCCCAGCACTTAGAATGCACTCACAGGAATTACCCAAGCACGGACATTGTACTCACAAGACTTGCCCTAGCACTTAGATTTCACTCACAGTACTTGCCCCAGCACCATAGTTGTCAACTGTCCCAGATTTGCCGGGACAGTCATGTGAAAACCAAGATTGGCCTGGAGAATTCTCATCCCTGGTACAATCCCTGCAAGTTGTGCTGTTTTAGCGAGATCGCGGGTCATGTGACGTCATCGCACAACGTCACAGTTCAGTCTGTGTGAGCTGAGCTCACATCAGCCTGCTTTAGCAAGCCTTGCCACACACGTCTGCTGGAAGCAGATTTTTTTAAAAAACTTTAATCAAAACAAACAAACCTGTTGCTGGTGCATGGAGGAGACATGGAGCAGGTAAGTACTGGGGAAGGGGGGAGGAGGGTGGTTGCATATTGCTGGGGCATCAGGCTGGGCATAGTACTTTGCAATTAAACTGACATATTACTGGGCAATTACACTGTGGCATATTACTGGGGCATCAGGCTGGGCATATTACTGGGCAATTAAACTGTGGCATATTACTGGGCAATTAAACTGTGGCATATAACTAGGCAATTAGACTGGCATATTGCTGGGCAATTAAACTGTGGCATATTACTGGACAATAACACTGTGGCATATTACTGGTCAATTAGACTGGCATATTACTGGGCAATTACACTGTGGCATATTACTGGTCAATTAGACTGGCATATTGCTGGGCAATTAAACTGTGGCATATTACTGGAAAATAACACTGTGGCATATTACTGGGCAATTAGACTGGCAGATTACTGGGCAATTACACTGTGGCATATTACTGGGCAATTAGACTGGCATATTACTGGGCAATTACACTGGCATATTACTGGGCAATTACACTGTGGCATATTACTGGGCAATTAGACTGGCATATTACTGGGCAATTACAATGTGGCATATTACTGGGCAATTAGACTGGCATATTACTGGGCAATTACACTGTGGCATATTACTGGGCAATTAGACTGGCATATTACTGGGCAATTACACTATGACATATTACTGGTCAATTAGACTGGCATATTGCTGGGCAATTAAACTGTGGCATATTACTGGACAATAACACTGTGGCATATTACTGGGCAATTAGACTGGCAGATTACTGGGCAATTACACTGTGGCATATTACTTGGCAATTAGACTGGCATATTACTGGGCAATTACACTGGCATATTACTGGGCAATTACACTGTGGCATATTACTGGGCAATTAGACTGGCATATTACTGGGCAATTACACTGTGGCATATTACTGGGCAATTACACTGGCATATTACTGGGCAATTGCACTGTGGCATATTACTGGGCAATTAGACTGACATATTACTGGACAATTACACTGTGGCATATTACTGGGCAATTAGACTAGCATATTACTGGGAAATTACACTGTGGCATATTACCGGGCAATTACACTGGCATATTACTGGGCAAATAGACTGTGGCATCACTGGGCAATTAGACTGTGGCATAATACTGGGAAAGTAGACTGGCATTTTACTGGGTAATCTGGCTTTGACATATTACTAAGCAATCAGGCTGTGGCATATTAATTTGCAATCTGGCGGTGGCATATTAATGGCCAGGATAATAGTGGCATACTAATGGTCAGGCTAATAGTGACATATTAATGGAAAGTTGACTGTGGCCAAAGTGATGCTGTGGCATGTTCTGTGTGGCAAAATAACATGTACTATGTGGCGTGTTCTGCTGGGGCAGTTCAATGGGGCAAAGTTACACTGTGGTATGTTCTGGGGGGCAAATTGACACTGTGGCATGCCAAAACGTGTGGGTGCCAAGTGCTGTGGGTGCTGTATGGTGCTGTGTTAAGTTCTTTAGGTGCAGTGTGGGTGCAGAGGAAGGAATAAAAATAAGAAATTTACAATTTTTCAATACCATTTTTATTACATAAACAAATAGTTGAATATAATATTAAAAAGTTTGTATAAGTATAGATGCAACTAGTTCTTTACATATATTTGGGGTCCACCTCAAGCTTTTCAAAAGGCTGGAAATATTTAATATTTTAATGTTTTTTTGTGGTCAGAAACATAATATTACTTTGCTGAGAGGGTGGTGCATGGAATAGTCTTCCAGAATAAGTGGAAGAGGAGGATTTTTAGCATTAATGGGATAGGTATAAGGCTATCCTAGATATAAGATAAGGCCAGGGACTAATGAAAGTATTACTTTACTGAGAGGGTAGTGGATGCATGGAATAGTCTTCCAGTAGAAGTTGTAGAGGTTAATACAGTGAAGGAGTTTAAGCATGCATGGGATAGGTATACGGCTATCCTAGATATAAGATAAGGCCAGGGACTAATGAAAGTATTACTTTACTGAGAGGGTAGTGGATGCATGGAATAGTCTTCCAGTAGAAGTTGTAGAGGTTAATACAGTGAAGGAGTTTAAGCATGCATGGGATAGTCACAAGGCTATCCTAGATATAAGATAAGGCCAGGCAGTACTACTGGTAGAGAAGTGGATACGTGGAATGGCCTTCCAGCAGAAGTGGTAGGTTTATACTAATGTATGTTTTATGGTGTAGACACAGCTCTCTGACTGCAGCACATCTGCACAAGGTCTTACTATATTTCATGTAATGCACCTGCCTGATGTAGTTGTTGTGCTGGGAATTTATCTGTTATATACCAAGGATGCTGGTAATGTTGGTGGGAACTTGATGATATAATCTACACTGTGACAAGTAGGTGTAGTTACATTATGCTAATCATATCGAGTGGGTGGAGCTTTTTAAAGGAGGTGTGGTCAATTGGAAGATAAGCTGCAAAGTGTCCCTGGAATTTTTTTTTTCAAATGTTGGCAACTATGCAGCACCAAGGACTTTCCCAGCCTTGAGATTGCACTCACATAACTTGTCCAAGCACCGACTCCAGCACTTAAATAGGACTCACACGACTTACCTCTAACAGCCTTCTGTACGCAAAACGAAATGACTGTAGAGACATTATTGAAAATGATCTATACATTGTGTAAGCAAAATTGCATGCAGATGCTCCATTCGTAGAAAAATGTGGAGTCTCCTGTTTATGACATCATATGTGACTACATACGCAAACTAACTGGTTTTCAATGTATTTTGCATATTTAGCCATAATAGGATGTTTATACCATAAACAGGAGAATCCACAGACACATTTAAAACACATTTTTCTCATAATTTAGGAATTTGCTTGCAATTTTGCTAACACAATGTATAGATCATTTTCAATATGTTTTTATTCTCTACATCAGTGATTTTCAAGCTTTTTCATCAAGGCCCAGTGAGCCAGGCATTAAAATAGTTGATGCACACATCAGTATTTACATTCTAAATTCGTGGAAAAGATTTGCCAGATTTTTTTTCCATGGCACACCTGTTGAAAAAAGCTGCTCTCCATTCATAGGAAAAACTGTTTTTAGGTGATACAGTCACTTTAAATAATGTAAACATCAACCCATTACCTATTAAGTTCTTAGAGTATGGACAGAAATGATTACATTTATTGTGTTACCATAAAATGTGCATAAATCACTTAGTAAATAATTGACATATCTCAATCAAGAATTATACAATTAATTTTTTTTTTTTTTGTAATTTTTTTTTACTCCGACACTCAGTTTTGTTTAAACAATCATGTTAGTTTTTATGGTAGTAACATCATTGTGTCTTTTATTTTCTCTTTTCTTTTCTTTTCTATTATACTTTATTTTACGAGCTTGTCAGTAGCAAAATTCAAACATGCACATAATGCAATGCATTTTCTCAAGAGGTCCTTGTGCTAAACCCTAGTTTGTAAATAAGTTCGGAAGGTGGGACAATGCAGAGATAAAGTAAAGAAAATGCAAATATTGGTATTAAGAGATCCTTCTTCCATTCAAACTAATGACGTAACCTTCTATACTACAACATTCACAAGCACATACATACCTATCCTATCTCTTTGGTACAGCTAATACAGTAGACCCATGCCGGTTCGTCCCAAGTAGGGGGGGGGGGGGGGGCGGAACCCCTATTAAATCTTTTTCCTGAGACAATCACTACGTGAAGTTAAGAGCCTACAGCCTGTTCAGGCTTGGAGACACATCCCTCCATCTGTTTTTGATAATCGTACTGTGCCATGATCTCCTGCCATGTAGGGAGGTGAAGGCTTCTCCAATGCCTAGCTAGGCAAATTTTTGACGCAGAAAAAATATGTACCAAACAGTTTTGCTGCGTCTTACTCATAAGAATTATACAATTTACATACTGGTTGACACAATTCTAATTAAAACCTAAATATGTCCCTGGTACATTTGATGAGCAGCTGCAGACACTGATTCATTGAAGCAGAACATGACATATGATATCACAAACCATTATCAAATCAAAATAAGATGAACAGATAATAGTATTACCAGAGATGTCAAACACTGCTTAAGGAATAGCAATAAAGGAAATCACAACAACACTCAAATCCCTACCTGGGAATGGATGTGCATCGGTATAAGCCCCCCAATAGTCTTATTATTAAAGCGCAGAAGGTATTAGGATGAAATAACAAGAAAGTCAATATTGGGGAAGGATTAAGGAAATGCTACATAAGCCTACTAAAATATGTAAGTCATGTCAACCATTACTCTCCCCACTTTCGACTTTGTAAGAAATAATTATTTTATTTTGGAGGCGACGTAATTTGTAACATTTTGGAATGACTCAATGGTCCATAGTTGGGTATATATAACACAAAATTACCTCGAGTATCCAGTGGATTATCCCGATAAAATCAACTTTTGATATACTATTTAGTTAACTAGCTGATAAATTGGTATTATCTAATCTTGCAGTATGGGTATCTTGCCATGAGATTTTTTTTTTTTTAAATGCATTGATTTATATACTGCATTTTATATACAGTACCACATGTACGTAATCAGCAAGAATCTTAATTAATTCATCATACCACTCTAATGGGTCTGTTCAGTACAATTCGACTTTGGAGGTCGCAGGGGCGTCACTAGGGTTGGTGTCAACCGGTGCGGAAACTCATGGTGTCACCCTCCTGGATTTCCTCCAATACAATGCCAAACAGATTCCTTAGTAATGCCAGTTAGATGGCCTATTAACTATGCCACACACAGGAGCCCATAACTATGCCACACACAGGAGCCCCATAACTTATACAACACCAGAGCCCCATAACTTATGCAGCACCAGAGCCCCATAAATTATGCTACACACAGGAGCCCCATAAATTATGCCACACCAGAGCCCCATAAATTATGCCACACCAGAGCCCCATAAATTATGCCACACCAGAGCCCCACTATTTATGCCTCACCTCTGCCCAATTAATTATGCCACACACACAGGTGCCCCATAATTATGCCACACACACACACACACACACACACACACACACACACACACAGGTGCCCCATAATTATGCCACACAAAAGAGTCCCTCAATTATGCCACACAAAAGAGTCCCTTAATTATTCCACACATGGGGCTCGATAAATATGCCACACACAAGCGCCCCATAATTATGCACACATGGGACCGCCATTAATTATGCAACACACAGGAGCCCCACGATGTGACAATTGTACAAATATAGATACCAGCAATATTGTGCCACTCAGAGCCCAGTAATATTGTGCCAGTCAGATACCAGTAATATTGTGCCATTCAGATACCAGTAATATTGTGCCACTCAGAGCCCAGTAATATTGTGCCAGTCAGATACCAGGAATAGTGTGCCATTCAGAGCCCAGTAATATTGTCCAGTCAGATACCAGTAATATTGTGCCAGTCAGATACCAGTAATATTGTGCCACTCAGAGCCCAGGAATATTGTGCCAGTCAGATACCAGGAATATTGTGTCATTCAGAGCCCAGTAATAGTGTGCCAGTCAGATGCCTGTAATAGTGTGCCAGTCAGAGCCCAGTAATAGTGTGCCAGTCAGAGCCCAGTAAAAGTGTGCCAGTCAGAGCCCAGGAATATTGTGCCAGTCAGAGCCCAGTAATATTGTGCCAGTCAGAGCCCAGTACTATTGTGCCAGTCAGAGCCCAGTACTATTGTGCCATTCAGAGCCCAGTAATAGTGTGCCAGTCAGAGCCCAGTAATAGTGTGCCAGTCAGAGCCCAGGAATATTGTGCCAGTCAGAGCCTAGGCATATTGTGCCAGTCAGAGCCCAGTAATGGTATGCCAGTCAGAACCCAGTAATAGTGTGCCAGTCAGATACCAGTAATATTGTGCCAGTCAGATACCAGGAATATTGTGCCAGTCAGAGCCCAGTAATATTGTGCCAGTCAGAGCCTAGGAATAATGTGCCAGTCAGAGCCCAGGGATAGTGTGCCAGTCAGAGCCCAGGGATAGTGTGCCACTCAGAGCCCAGGGATAGTGTGCCTCTCAGAGCCCAGGGATAGTGTGCCACTCAGAGCCCAGGAATAGTGTGCTACTCAGAGCCCAGTAATAGTGTGCCAGTCAGATACCAGGAATATTGCGCCAGTCAGATACCAGGAATATTGTGCCAGTCAGAGCCCAGTAATAGTATGCCAGTCAGATACCAGGAATATTGTGCCAGTCAGAGCCCAGTAATAGTGTGCCAGTCAGATACCAGGAATATTGTGCCAGTCAGAGCCCAGTAATATTGTGCCAGTCAGAGCCCAGGAATATTGTGCCAGTCAGAGCCCAAGAATATTGTGCCAGTCAGTGCCCAGTAATATTGTGCCAGTCAGTGCCCAGTAATATTGTGCCAGTCAGAGCCCAGGAATATTGTGCCAGTCAGAGCCCAGTAATATTGTGCCAGTCAGAGCCCAGTAATAGTGTGCCAGTCAGAGCCCAGTAATAGTGTGCCAGTCAGAGCCTAGGAATATTGTGCCAGTCAGAGCCCAGTAATATTGTGCCAGTCAGAGCCCAGTAATAGTGTGCCAGTCAGAGCCCAGTAAAATTGTGCCATTCAGAGCCCAGGAATATTGTGCCATTAAAGTGCTTGTTTTAAAACAGCCTCCTCCCCCCCCCCCGCCCCCCCCGCCCCCCCCGCCCCCCCCCTTCACTTACCGAATTGCTGCTGCTCTGTGTTCCCGGACGGACACCTCCTCCGTGCAGGAAAAACACAGTCGCCGGATGTGACGTATCCGGTCGCTGTGATTTTTTTATTTATTTTTTTCGGCGGCCACATCCAGGAGATGCGGCTGCCAGAAAAAAAAAAAAAGGTATGCAGCGCAGTTCGGGGGGTGCCGGCAGCACCGGTGTCACCCCCGGGGGAGGTGTCACCCGGTGCGGTCCGCGCCCCCCCCCCCCCCTCGGGACGCCACTGGGAGGTCGTCTTTCATATTGAGATAATTCGGCACCCAAGTTTGACTTAGAAAAGAAATCCCAGATTTGAATCTTCCCAATTGAAAGGAATGGGAGGTGAAATGATCAAAACTATTTTTTAGTCTAAATCAAATTAGGCACCAGAGTTTGACTTAGTCGTAAAAATAGGTTCAATCATTTTGCCTCCCATTACTTTCAAAGGGAAAGATTCAAACCTGGGTTTTTGCTTCTAAGTCAAACTCAGGGTTCCGAATTTGACTTAGTCTCAAAATGAAAATCGACCTCTAAAGTCTAACATACCCAAAAGAGTGGCAAGATTATTTTCTATGGAGGAGAGATACACTTTCCCCAGTGCAATCTCTGTCCTCACAGTAAATCTTTCCTGCCCATTAATGTAATTAAACTTAGTGAATTCACAGAAGTGATCATAATGGAACCACCTATTCCCGTGTGCGGGGCTTATCGACACTGCTGAGCATATCAATCTGAGATTTCTTGGATTTAGATATTCGGGAGGGATTATGTGTAAGAAGGTTGTTGTGGCTTTGGATGGATTAATTGGTGCAATGGTGCAAGTTAAAGAGAGACCAGCACAGTAATTGAAACCAATTGTACTTCCTAAACACCCCAAAAGCCAACCAGTTTATACTAGGAATTTTGGGAGATATATATCTTAGCAGTTGAACCTGCTTAAAATTATGAAAAACACTCAGAAAGGTAATTATATTAATTTAATAAAGCAATGTTATGAAATATAACAGAAAATGTACATAAATAATGCTAGCTCAACACTTAATAATATAAACTTGATAAATTATCGTTTAGTACTTCAAAAGGCACATGTTTCATGCTGAGCAAGAGACTAGCAAAAGTATCAAGGCTATAGACCAGCACCATTAGAGCATTTTTCACAGGAACGGAGTCCCCGGCTGAACGTGCCTGACACGTCCATTGTCACGAAGGGGTTAATTGTCCTTACTGTAAAAAATCACTTCCGCTGTTGTAGACTAAATCACCTTTATTCAACTCTTAGCGTGTGACCTCTTGTCCTTTTTACTGTTCTGTTTTTTTTTATTTTATTTTCAAAATGCGAAAAAAAGACACATAAATATTTAATATTACACATAACATTAAATGATATTATTAGAAAAGAATAAGGATAAAAAAAAGCATCAAGCACAAATTATATAACATAGATACTTCTGCTTTAACAAAACACAGTGGAATTTCAACTAGCCAATATGAGTAACAATATGACCTGGACTGGAGAACCCACATTAGGGGGGGGAATTGTCGCTAATTACCCTGTGGGATCATCAATTGTGTCCATTTCACCATTTTTAATTTGTTCTACCCAATCTTCCCAATAAGAATATCGGTTCCTATTTCCCAACATATAAGAGGTGAAACCTCTCTCCATCTGGCATTGGTGGATTAACTGGGGTTTGATTATTTCCCATGTTATTGGTTCTGCGGATTTCTAAATCTTTGCTATATTTAATTTTGAGGCACTCAATATATGCATCAATAATGGGAGATTTTGTCTATGGGTGTCTGGTAGGTCAAGATGTAGCAGGTCACGTTCTGGTGTCAGTTTCCATAATTGGCCGAACTCTCTTATTAACATATAGGAAAGCTTGTACCAGTATATTTTAATGATGGGGCATTCCCACCATATGTGCAACATGCCCCCTCTACTAATTTCACATCTCCAACAAGTTGTAGATACACCTGTATACATTTTAGCCATCAGAACTGGGGACAAGTACCATCTATTCATAACCTTGTATTGGTTTTCATTTAAATTTAAACAATGAATGTTTGCATAGGTCAGATTTAGTGACATATTCCAATCTTTGATATCGATCACAATATTTACATATTTTTTATATAAATTCCCTGCATCCACTACCCTCTCAGTAAATTAATACTTTCATTAGTCCCTGTCCTTACCTTATATCTAGGATAGCCTTATACCTATCCCATGCATGCTTACACTCCTTCACTGTATTAACCTCTACCACTTCTACTGGAAGACTATTCCATGTACCCACCACCCTCTCAGCAAAGTAATATTACTTTTCTGACCACACAAAAAACATTAAAATATTAAATATTTTCAGCCTTTTAAAAAGCTTGAGGTGGACAACAAATATATGTATATAACTAGTTGCATTTATACTTATTAGAACGTTTTAATATTATGTTCAACTATTTTCATATCTAATAAAAATGTAATGAAAAAAAAAAAGTTTGTTGCAGTGACGCCACTGGCTGAGCTCACATCAGCCTGTGTTACCCAGCCCTGCCACATGCGTCCTGCCTGCTTCCAGCAGACATATGTGACAGGGCTTACTAATGGGTGGTTTAGCTTATAGTTGGAAAGACGGCTATATTTTCCGATAATATTCATGAGTGCCTTAAGTGATTCCACTGGTTATTCAATGGTAATCACTATATATTAAGCATATAGTCTAATTTTTTGACTACCCCCTCCACACCCCACTACCTCCTTACTTGATCTTAAATCTCTAACTAGTGGCTCGAGTGTTAGGATATAAAGCAAGGGCGAGAAGGGGCAGCCCTGTCATGTTCCATTTGCCAGGCCAAACCATTCCAACTTTACTCCTTCCATTTGGGTTATTGTAGAGAGCAATAATCGCTTGATGTATCGCACACGTAAGGCCGAATGCTATCTCTTCAGGGGGTTTTCCGGCTTTTAAAATTGGTACAATATTCCCCTTTAAAATTTTCTCTGGCATAGTTCCTTTCTCCATAAATGTATTAAATACCTAAGCCAATCTTGAAGAAAGGATATCTGAGAATACCTTATAGAATCGCCCAATGTATCCGTCAGGTCCTGGGGCTTTTTTGGTCTCTATTCTTTTTATTCTTTCCTTGACCTCTCCCACTGTGATAGGACAGTTCAGATTTAATAATGCCTTAGTTACGGGTTTAGGAAAAGATCTTTCTTCAAAATATTCATCTAGCTCTGACTCTGATTGGTTCTTAGGGAGATTGTAAAGATTTTAATAGAAGTCATTAAATACTTGGCCTATTTTTGCTGGAGACAAGATTGTTTTCCCTTTATATATTATTTATGTTATGTTTTTTTCTGTTCTTTTCTGTTTTAGTAGGTTGGTTTACATCCAGTCTGCCCTATTACCCCTATAATACCATTTAGTTCTAAGGTTCTGTTTGCTTTCTCTATAAGGGCTGCGTTTATTTTCTCTGTGATCTCCGAGATTATTTCTGCTGTTTGTCTAGAGGGGGGTCTGTTTATTAAGTTTGGTATATTGGAATAGTTCAATATAAATATCTGTCATTCTTGTCCCTGCTTTTTACTTGCCTCAGGCCCCCATTTTTATATAGTGTCCTTGAATTACTGCCTTATAGACTCACCAGCACAAAGATTGTGCGATCTCCTCCTAATTATTTTCATTAAACCCATCACGACGCATGGTGCTTTGGTCCTTAATGACCAAAGCACCATCCAACGTCTGTGTGTTCCTGGCTGCCGATTATGAAGTGATCAGAGCCAGGAACACACAAGCAGGGACACGATCAGGGTCTCTATAGACCCTTTCGGTCCCAGCCGGCATACCACAATACTTGATGACGTCATGAATGCCGGAGATGTAGCGAACGCTTTGTTTGAGTGTTCGCTACACTTAATAAGTCAGACTAAGGCCCCTCAAAATGGCCTCATCTGACACTGGGATCCCGCTGCAAGTCACTGCAGCGGGATCTTCAGTACAGCACATCGTGGGGAGCATAAGCTCTATTTTCTGTGTCAGAGTGACGCCACTCAAAGTGGCCTCACCTGACAGTGAGGACTTGCAGCGGGGAGCCACGATGAGCGGTTTAATGTAGGACGTTCTATGCCATCCTACTAGCCTCTAGGCACTAAAAAGTAGGATGGCACGGATCGTCCTACAAGCGGGAAGGGGTTAAAATATTGATCTGTTGTGGTCTTTATATAGTCAATGTCTTCTGGATTCTTTATGAGATTTAAGTTCAGCCTCCAGTCTGAGCGAAATCTCACAAAAGTCTCCTTTATGTCAGTGGTCTGACTAAGTGATTTCGGGTATATTGGATTTTTGACCTGTGACACAAAGGAGACATACCCTATTAGTAGATCTATGCAGGAATATGCACAGTGTGTCTTGGAGAAGCAAGTGTAGTCTTTTTCATTAGGATGTAATACTCTCCAGACATCCAGTAGTGAGTGATTACCTTGTATGATGTAAAGGGGAATGTTCCTTATTTACTTATAAACCCCATACCCTTTCCCAATAATGACACGAGACATGTATGGAGTTAAATAGGCCACAGCTTTCTTTATTTAACAAAACCGAAGGAACTGTATGCCAAACCTTCTCCACTTTTCATCTATTTCTTATAACTTATTAACTCTGTAAAATATAAAATATAATTATAAATACTTTAATAGCATACCAAAACATAATTAACATACAGCTCCAAATAGTCCTTGCCAATTGTAAACATTAAACCACCATCCTTTAAACTGGAGTCCCTAGAGGGACACCCCTCTCCCCTCGTCCATACTAAATCCAGCATTATTTCCAACCTGATGCTAACCACCAGCCGACATTTAGCTCGGTGGGCACGACCATTAGCCATCCTTCTAATATCTGAGAGGTTAGGAGAGGGGCCACCCTGTCCATCCTTTGACTCGATCCTCCATTCATAACAGTATTGGCAAGGACCACCCCGCCACAGACACCGCTGTTTAACCCCCTTAAATCAGCGGTGACCACCCACCAACACCATGGCCTGTTCCAGAGCCTCCTGCAAGGCTAAATTGAAAAGGTCCAAACCTACATCAGTCAGGTGAACCCGTCACTGCGGAAGAAAACAGCCGCATTCCTCTCAAACACCCTATGACGGACCGTAATCCCCCCTATACCCAATACAAATTTGGAGACCCTCTTATTCAACTTAATCCGGGAACGCTCCAGGGCCCTCTGATTTTGGGCACACCTCCAGTAATTCCTAGGGACGACCTCAGACCAAACCAAAACCACATCTGGGAATAAGACCTGCAACCTGGCCAAATCCCGCCTGATAGCGTCCCCTAACGCCAATACCGGAGCCGTGCCCAAATCATTACCTCCTAGGTGAATAACCATTATATCCGGGGGACCCACCAGCCGAGCCAACTGAACCACCTCGGGCAGGAATTGGATCCACCTCATCCCTCTTGCCCCCAGCCATCGAACCTCCGCTTGTAAAGGAGAGAAACCCATACGTTCCCCTCCCGGGCGGACAGCTGCACGCCGTCGAGCCCAGTAGATATAAGAATGGCCGATCAGCCAAATCTTATATGGGCCATGATCTAAACGGGCAAGAAAGGTGAAGAATCAATTAGTCCAGCCGGGCGAACATACGATTGAAAGCGGCGCGATTCCCAACGCCCTATGCGCTGCACCGCCCGTGCCGAAAAACCCACTCTGGAGGCCTCCGTAGCCGCCCCTATCCGAAAGGAGTGCCCCCCAAATTCGGAACTAGAGATCCCCATAGCATCCAAAGACTTTTTAAACACCCGCAAAAACTGAAAGCGAGACAATGGGGACCCGTCCAAGTGCAGTAGCAGAGAGCCGGGGGCCTCTGGGCGAATAAGAAGGTAGGAATCCAAGCATGCCACAGGACATACCACCGAACCCCTAACCTCCTGTAAAACAACCCAAGCACCCTTTCCTTCCCTGTCGGTCTTAGAACGACGTATCAAAAACCGCAGGGACCCTGGCTCCCGCAGCACGTCCTGCCGTAAGAGTCCCCCTTGCCTAGTCTTTGAGGGGCTAACCAATTCCCCAATCCGCAAAGCACCAAAAAAGGCAAAAGCCAAGGCAACCCTGAACAGTGTCACTTCACCAGGAGATGAACACACAGATGGCAATGTATGAAAGAGCCCCAACAGGAGAGCCCCAGACACAGGCCTACGAGAGTCCCTACTCACCCTACCCCTGCGCCACCCCTTAAGGGCCTGGCGCACCACGAAGTCCTTCGTAATGTCCGGGGCCCTGCGGATCTTAAATCCAAAGGCCAAACCAGCAAGTTTTCCCGAAACCGCCCCTGGGGATATCCCCGACGCCTCCCAATGCCATAACAACCACAACAGACCTTGAACACTATCCTCCAGGGTCCGAAAACCCCCACGGGACCTTTCCAGATTCTCCCATTCCGCCCAGGCCTTCCCATACCTCTCCCAAGTCGCATGGCATACCGACCCCTGAACCCATTCCGCTACTCGTCCTGCCCAAGGTCCCACAGGTCCTGAGGGCAGGGGGATCCGTCCTCGTCCGCCCAAGGGGCCGCAGCCCTGAATTCCGGCCACTGCGAACGAGAAATGGCATCGGCTATGACATTCTGCACTCCGGGTATATGTACAGCCCTACAAGTCACATTAAGACAAAGACACCGCAGCACCAGGCGCCGCAATAGCCTAATCACAGGAGGGGAGGAGGCCGTCAAGTTGTTGATAGCCATAACCACACCCATGTTATCACAGTGGAAAACGACCCTGCGATCCCGCAGGGCCGACCCCCAAAGCTCCAATGCCACCAATATAGGGAACAATTCTAGAAATGCCAAATTCCGCGTCAAGCCAGATGTCCGCCATTCCGACGGCCACACCCCAGAGGACCATTGCTTTCCCAGGATAGCCCCAAAACCCACAGACCCTGCCGCGTCGGTGTATAAATGGAGATCCCTGTTGGACACCTCAGGGGCCTGCCATAGGGCTTTCCCATTGAAATTCTCCAAGAAAGAATCCCAGACCCCCAAATCCTCCCGCAAGGGCCTCGTTAAACGGATAAAATGGTGAGCATGAGCAACCCCAGCCGTGGCACCGGCCAAACGCCTATTGAAAACCCGGCCCATCGGAATAATCCGACAGGCAAAATTCAATTTACCCAATAAAGACTGCAACGGGCGAAGTTGTATCTTACGCACCCGCCGCGCCTCAGCCACTGCCACCCGGAGACCCACCACTTTATCAGACGGCAGACGGCACTCCCCGGCCACCGAGTCAATTTCGATGCCCAGGAAGCTAAGGCACGTCGCTGGGCCCTCTGTTTTGCTAGGAGCCAATGGAACCCCGAACCAGCTCGAAACCATTTCCACCGATCTCAATAGGTGAGCACACACATTAGATCGGGGAGGGCCAACGCACAGGAAATCATCAAGATAATGCAGCACAGAGTCACAACCCGATTCCGTGCGCACCACCCACTCCAAGAATGTGCTGAAGCATTCGAAATAAAAACAGGAAATTGAGCACCCCATGGGCAAGCTCAAATCCACGTAAAATTCCCCCTCAAAGAAACATCCTAGTAAATGATGACATTCCGGGTGCACGGGCAGCAACCGAAAAGCCGATTCAACATCCGTTTTGGCCATAAGGGCCCCCACTCCCGCGGCCCTAACCATACGTACCGCCGCGTCAAAGGACACGTAAGACACCCGGCACAATTCCGCGTCTATGTCGTCATTCACCGAACCCCCGTGGGGATGCGATAAATGGTGTATGAGGCGGAATTTGCCAGGCTCTTTCTTGGGCACCACCCCCAGGGGAGACACCCGCAAGTTATGCAGTGGAGGGTCCCGAAAGGGACCCGCCATTCTCCCCATCGCAATCTCCTTCGCCAACTTCTCCCTCACCACTGCCGGATAGGATGCCACTGACCGCAAGTTACGAAAAGACATCACCGTAGGTCGATCCTGAAAGGGGATCCAAAATCCCTCTTCAAAACCCGACAGCAGGATATCCGCAGCCCTGCGGTTGTGGTACCTATTTAACCACGGGCGCATCGCGGCGACGTCCACCGGCGTCCTCCCCCTTTGAGCCCATGTCTAACTTATCGCCTGCCTTCCCACGTTTAAAGCAACGGGAGGAGGGGTGATTACCTCCGCACCCCGAGCATTCGTGCTTAAACCTGCAGTTTGACCCCCATTTACACTGCCCATCATTAAACTGCCAGCAAGACCCGGGACGCTTCTGCGCGGCCGACGGGGTGGGGGTAGTTCCCCCCATCCCGCCGGCCCCCCCGAGAAAGGAAGATAGACCCCCTTGGGCCGAAGCGGGCCGCGTCATGATAGACAGCCATAGCCCTATGTCCATTTGGTCCCAGGAGAGCGTAGGACGCACGGCCAAGCGCTGGCGAAACTGTTTGTCGTAACGCCACCAACTCAGACCCCCATAAACCCTACACGCCGTCCAAATCTGATCCTGATAGCAGAAAAGCGACGAGCATCGCTCAGGATATTTTTCCCCCATCACACTGGCCAAAATAGAAAACCCCCTAATCCAATTACCGTCTTAGGGATCTTACGGTATTTGTATTTTTCTTTTTCTTTTTCGGAGTCTTTTAACTCCTTCTCGGGAGGAGGAACATCCTCTAGGGGAATCAAAGAGAATATCTCCAGGAATTCCCCTTTCCAGATTTTTTCCTTAACCTCCTGCTTCAGGTGCAGGCCCAACGGGCCCGACCAGCACATATAGGAAGCCCCGTTAGCCACCGGGGCCACAACCGCAACCGGAGCCTCAAGCATACTAGCCCCAGACTCCACCCCAGAGACCGTCGCCTCCCCTGCCGTAGCCACCACCGGGGGAGATAAGGCCTGCAATGGGGCCTGTTCGGGGACCGTCACCGGCCCAGTACCCATCAAGCCCGTACCAGCCAACCCACCGGCCTCCCACACCCCCCGCAGCTGCGCATCCAGCTGCTGTGATACAGAAGGAGTCACTGGAACCCCGGGCGCAGACAAATGCAGCAATACCCCTTGCAAACCCCGCATCAAACCCTCCCACGCAGGCGCTAGACCAGACCCCGGTAAAAGACCACACTCACCGGTTGGATGTAGCAGCCCAGGCGCTGCTAGGCCGGAAGGCGCCAGACCCGCAGCGGGGACCGTAGGAAGGGCACCCGCTACCGACTGAATCACCGGAGGGGGCACCTGTTGCCCCACCGGAGCGTGAGAATAATGCACAACCTGAGGATAAGAAACAGTCCCATCAGAGACCCTCCCCCCTAACTGGGGCCCAGTGGGCCCATGACCCTCAGCCAAGGCAGCACGGGCAGTCATCGAGGAATGGGGAACCGGGGAGGGGGTCCATACCTCATCCTCCCCCTCTGAGTAGCCCGACAGGGACCCCTCCGCAGGAGGAGCTGGGCCGGGCAGCATAGGAGGTAAGCGGGATGCCCTCCGTTCTCTCGCCCGTCTGCCACGTGCCTGGGGTGCACGGGGCCTCCTCCCCCCGCTGGGGGGACCAGGAGGCGTGGGCACCACCGGGGGCCTTACCGGAGGCGCGGTAACCACCGCCCGACCTCCAGGGGACACAACACCGCCGGACCGGAGGATCCTGGCCGGTGTGGAAGCAGGTAAGGCCGGGGAAGTACTCTGGCGTGGGCCTGAAGCCCGACGGGCGGGCCTCGCGGCCGGCGACGGCCCGCCCTGGATAAGGGGTGGGAGCGGGGAGACCTCCGGAGAGGCAGTAGGCCTTGCGGCCTGCAAGCGCGCACTACGGGGCAGGGAGGGAGAAGGCCGGGGCCTTCCAGGCGTACTCACCGGCCTCGCGGGAAACGAGCGCCGCCGTCCCTCTTGCTCTCCGGGGCTCCGGCTCCGGTACCCTCCGCTGGGGCCTGCAACAGGACTCAGGCGGGCGGGGGGGCGCGAGACACGCCTGCCCGACCCGCGACCAACCTCAGGAACGGGGGCTCCGGACGGAGTCCCCCTCAGCCGAGCCATCTGCTGCTGGAGGTGTGCACCACCATCCAGCAGCGCCTCAGCCCTAAGGGCCGCTAGAATGTGCTCCACATCCATGCCTTAGGCCGTTTCACTAAAGACACGAGCAGAGAGAAAGATTTTCCCTGCTGTGTCCGTTTGAAATTAAAATGGCTGCTGAATCCAAGATGGAGGGGTCCTTAAATACCCCACCCCACAGCCACTCCCCCCCAGCACTGTAATAGGTGCCACTCACACCCCTCACTCATACATGCCCCCTCCCACCTAGGCTTTGCCTGTTTCCCGGGGAACTAGTATATTCTGAAACCTTTGTGCTTGCGAGAAGACATTTCTATTACTGATTTTGCCTGAAAGTGTGTTTATCTTTAAAGGGGTCTAATACGCAGTTAAAGTCTCTCATCCAGGCTAAAGAGCCCTGTCTAACCTTCTGGGCTTTCAAAATAAGTCTTACAAGGGATCTCACTGGAGAACCATTCGGCTCCTAAACATTTTTCAAACTCGGGGTCGGTTTCTACATATTTCGTTTTTATATCCACATTTTTCGACAATAAGACAGCTACTCCTCTTTTTGCTTTTCTAAAGAAGCTGTTATACATAGGATATCTCTGTGAGTTAATTTGGGCCGAGTCCTTTGTTCTCCAGCGAGTCTGCTGTGGGAAGCATATGTCAATGTAATCCTTCCACAAACACTGCAACAAAATAGACCTTTTATATGATGAATTAAATCCTTGCACATGTATCATTACCAATCTAATCATTTAACACAATTTATCGCAACTCCCACTTGGGTCCCCCCTTCCCCCCTGGTGTAGTTGCACCATTCTGCCTGCAGGTCCCCTTTACAGTTTTGGAATTTAAATGCCATCCTTCTCAAAGATGGCCCCTGGTGCTAGGGTATTGGCGTTATTTCTTGATTTAGCCCTCCCCTCATTCTACCTTCTAGCTTGAAAATGTTTGCTAGAAGAAGAAAAAAACCTTCCCCAGCAGTTAAAAGTTTCAAGAGGTCTCTGTTTTATTTAGGATTATTTCGACCCAGACTTATTTGGATAGTACTATCTGTACTATCTAACTTACTTACCAACTTCTAATCTAAGGGTATGTAAATTATACTAATACCCATTTTAACTGATTTTCTCTCTTGTTATTCCCTTAACATGTAGTTACCATCAAACCATGTTAAAAAAAGTGTCCTTATATTCCCCCTGAACGCAAATAAAACACCTCTAATTTATTTCAGAACCCATCAAATTCTTATTGTATATTATTCCCATTATGGTATCATATAATTTGTAGGTGTGTTTCTCTGTTTTCCCTGCCTATGTCATATAATTACTAACTACTCTATCCATAAGTGACCTATTTTCTTTGTATCTTTATAAGTCTAGTATAAATTTAACTCTAAATTCCTCCCTGTGTATTTCTTCCCTACCTTTCCAATCTTTCCGTGTTTCTCCTAGTTCGGACATTTTTTGTTCTATTTGTGCATTTTTATTAATATGCTGATTTGGATCAAAGCAAACTTTGCTTTATTGTCTATCTACTCCTAATGCGCTCTCCCCTAGAAGTAATTCACACCGGAGACAAAGTTTCTGATCAGTGAAAATCCTGAGGCAAACCTTTATTTCTCAGAGTGGGGGATTCCTTTTAAAGCAGGAATACGTCACAGTACAGTCATAGTTTAAAGATACAATATACGTTCAACAATTGGCTAACAGTTGGAGGGTCTTCTTTAAGCCCACCCTACAGAATGTGATGTCATCTTTATAGAGTTCTCCCACCCACATTCCAGCTCCATCTTGGTTACACGATGGGAGGGGGAGTGAGTAGTTTACTGAACAAAGAGGGGCTCCAGGGGGAACAGTTACTGTTACTTTAACAGTGATTCACGTGGCATGCAATAACTTGTACAAGAGAAAGTGGGAGGAGTTAGTACCGGAAGCTGATCTTTATAAGAATGTGTTACATGAGACTTGCTCCTTAGCAGGGGGGAAGGGGTAGCTTGGATGGGAGGAGTTTCCATAGGAAATAGTTTATTTGAGCACATGTGTAAGAGATTAAACAGACAAAGGAATGCAATGCTTATACGTAAGCATCTGTAAGAAATGATGACCTTTTAGGGAAGTGTGCCAAATAAGACATAAACACAAATATATAATAGTAAAAGAGACATTTTGTCCATTACAGCCCCCCCTAAAAAATTACTATTTTACTAACAGCTACTATCTCTAACCCTAATACTGTCCCTATAGAAAAATAACAAAAGGCTATCTTGCACATCTGTCTGAACAGGCCTCGAACGCTTCACTGCGCGGGTGGCCCATAGCAGCTTGTCCACTACTTCTCCCGCGACAGACTTTTGCCCGTAGAGACAGACGCTATCCCTGAATGCCCTTAAGAGGAAGTAGCTGTTGACTTGGTGCGGTGGGACTGTAAGGGTGTATGTGGTGTTTCATAGTCTATGTCGTCAATCTCTTGGTGAAGGAAGGTCGGGGTGGTTTGATCGATTGTCTGATCAACTGTCTTTTGTAGGCATTTCCTAAGACAGGGTAACACACAACAAACAAGAAGAGCGAGGATGATTATCATTATTAAAATGGCAACACCTATTTGGGCTAGAGCACCTTGCCATCCAGACATCCATCCAAACCATTTTTCCCATGGATCCATGGCCCCAGAATTCCGTTTCAGTTCATTGGACAAACTCTTTAACTTTTCTATTGCCAATGTTACCTTACCATTAGGGCCTGTATTATCTGGGATATAGGGACAGCATGTCATGGTGTCTGGGAGTATTTTACATACTCCCCCTTTCTCTGCCAGAATCATATCTAAGGCCATTCTTTTCTGGAAGGTCATCTGGGAAGTTGCTTGTAATTGTTCCGCCAAACCCTGGAGGGCATCTCTGGTATAATTTACAAACCTTTGTTGATTATAATATATGTAATTAATCCAATTTAAATTTTTATTGGCCGTAATGATTGGGAAAATAGATTCAAACCCTGGGGACACTTCATCTCTTGCTTTGAATTCATTCGGCACCCCCCTTGGCACTCCTATGGCATCTATATAGATATGGGGATCAAAACTGCCTTTTACAGGAGTATCTCTCTTTATTCTAGAGTATGGGTGTAACGTACCTGGGGTATCTTGGTGTCCGTCAGAGATTATGTGTATAGGCATAATTACCTTAGCTAGAGCACATTCTCCCCACCATACACCTTCCAATCTAGTTCTAATCTGCATATCCCCACAAATCCAATATATGTCTCCAAGGGATCTTACGTGTTGCTGGATTAAGGCGGCTGGAATTGGGCTATATGTGGCACAGTACTTACCAGTGAAATTACCAAAGAATTGGCCTACCCCATCATAAATACCGTAACAAGTGTAGTTCCCTGGATATATGGTGACACCTCTATCTGGCCTAACATCTTTAAAGATAATTGGGTATTCCTTTGTCCATGATTCACATTCCGTCCGGTCAGTTTTAATTGCAGTATAGAGACTTAGGAAACACATCTCTATCTCCGGAGGTATGTTCAAAGGGACAGTACCTAAGTGAGGCCTCGCTCCTCCACAGACATAGCAGTTAGATCTGTTGTGTTTGTTAGCATTATATCTCATCCACTCAAGCCATAAGTTAGTATCAAAGAAACCTGTCTCTACAGCCATAGTGTCCTCATACGTGGGGTTAGCTATAGCTATCATGTCTCTTAGAGTTTTGATGTGTGGCTTAAGAGGATTAATAGTCATGTGTGCGGTACCTACCCAGTTAGGTGAGTCATACACATGTATGGGTCCTTGATGTTAGGTATATCTTTGTACACTGTTGACAACAATGACGATGGAAATGTACAATTTACAATATCACAATAATCAAATGCAAATGTGGCTACCCGTGTACTAGACGAATTGTACCAAAATGTGTAAACATGATTGTCTTTGGTTATAGCGACTTGTTGGGCCTTTATCAGACCTATCAGCAAGAAAAAAATACACGTTAATAATTCATGTTATAACAGGATCTGCTTCCTCTGGAGCTGGACATATCTGGGTTCAAGGGTATGTTTTCTCAGGAACTTTGTAACCATAACCCAATCACCAGGAAGCAACTTGTATGTGCCTGTATCAGACTTTGGATCGGACACTCTTCTGTCCACTTCACTTGATTGACATGCAGCATCCATGGCAGCTTGGTCAGCTTATGATTGCCACACGTTTCTTCCGAATTCCGTCTTCCATGAGTTTTTACTTTCAATATGGCCACTTCTTCAGGTCCTCGATAGCTGTACCAATAGTGTGGTACTCCCCCCTTGGGAAGAGGCAGAAGAGTGGCAGGATTCAAAGTGCATCTGAGTAGTAAGGAGACATTATCGGGTAACAATAAAGTTTTGAAGACGAGGTATCTGTGTAGAGAGATGTTGAGGCTGAATTGCAGGGTTATATAAAGAAAACATTAAAGGATTAGATTTCTTGTGCTGGGGCAATTGGATCGACTATAGGCCTTTAGCAACCAGGAGGAGAGTATCCAGGGGAATAATCCTGTACTCGGGCCAGGATAGGACCAGACCTTTCCTTATGGGTTCTTTAAGGCCTGCAACGAAAGCAGCTGCTAGCATCTGGGTGTGGGCCTTATTACATGTATTGAAACCCAGATCTGAGAAGTTTTGAGTTAGCCTAGAATTAAATCTTTCAACTGTTTCTGATTTTCCTTGAACAACATCATTAATAGAAGTAGCCTGATCAGCTATTTTATCAAATCACCTCACTAAATACATATTTGATAGGAATCAGGCCTGTAGAAATCTCTATCAAACAATTTATCAGTAAAAGCAAAATTCCCATATTTTTCAATATTATAATGACGTCATATTCTCTAATTTAGAATAGTTCTATTTGCGATACACAGTAATACTTTGTGTTATCCCTTGGACTTAACTGACGTGTCAGTGGTCAGATTACATGCTTTGTCCACTGCTTAGCATAACATGTGTTTCCTTCTCTAAAAAACAAAACAAAAAGATTATAAAGTGACAATAAACATTCTTCACCACATTGCATAAACCATCAAATTTAACAATAAACCATTCTCCACCTTCTATAGCCTGTACTTTCCCATATATTTTTCCTTTATCTTCCAGTACAGCTATCTACTGACTCTTAACCCATGAACTAACTACATAACTTTTGAACCATCTCATTATCAACTTCTGTTTCAGTAATTTCCACAATAGAAATCAGTCTCACTTCCCAGATTTACCTGTATCCAGGGGCGTACCTAGAGCATTTGGCACCCGGGGCGGACCCTGAGTGTGGCACCCCCCCCCCCCCACCCCCATAAAAATACAAGAAAACACCCACAATTTTTTCAATGTTTGAAAATTGTACAATTATAGATACCAGGAATAGTGTGCCAGTCAGATACCAGTAATATTGTGCCAGTCAGATACCAGTAATATTGTGCCAGTCAGAGCCCAGTAATAGTGTGCCACTCAGAGCCCAGTAAGTGTGCCAGTCAGAGCCCAGTAATAGTGTGCCACTCAGAGCCCAGTACTAGTGTGCCAGTCAGAGCCCAGTTATATAGTGCCACTCAGAACCCAGTAATGTGCCAGTCAGAGCCCAGTAATAGTGTGCCACTCAGAACCCAGTAATATTGTGCCAGTCAGATACCAGGAATATTGTGCCAGTCAGAGCCAGTATTATTGTGCTAGTCAGAGCCCAGTAATAGTGTGCCAGTCAGTGCCCAGGATTATTGTGCCAGTCAGTGCCCAGTAATAGTGTGCCACTCAGAGCCCAGTAATATTGTGCCAGTCAGAGCCCAGTTATATAGTGCCAGTCAGAGCCCAGTTATATAGTGCCACTCAGAACCCAGTAATAGTGTGCCAGTCAGTGCCCAGTAATAGTGTGCCAGTCAGTGCCAAGTAATAGTGTGCCACTCAGAGCCCAGTAATAGTGTGCCAGTCAGAGCCCAGTTATATAGTGCCACTCAGAACCCAGTAATAGTGTGCCAGTCAGTGCCCAGGAATATTGTGCCAGTCAGTGCCCAGGAATATTGTGCCAGTCAGTGCCCAGTAATCGTGTGCCACTCAGAGCCCAGGAATATTGTGCCAGTCAGTGCCCAGGAATATTATGCCAGTCAGATGCCAAGTAAATTTGTGCCAGTCAGTGCCCAGGAATATTATGCCAGTCAGATGCCCATTAATATTGTGCCAGTCAGTGCCCAGGAATATTATGCCAGTCAGAACCCAGTAATATAGTGCCAGCCAGATTCCCAGTAATATAGTGCCAGTCAGAACCCAGTAATATAGTGCCAGCCAGAGCCCAGTAATATAGTGCCAGCCAGATGCCCAGTAATATTGTGCCAGTCAGTGCCCAGTAATAGTGTGCCAGTCAGAGCCCAGTTATATAGTGCCACTCAGAGCCCAGTAATAGTGTGCCAGTCAGAGCCCAGTTATATAGTGCCACTCAGAACCCAGTAATATTGTGCCAGCCAGATTCCCAGTAATATAGTGCCAGTCAGAACCCAGTAATATAGTGCCAGCCAGAGCCCAGTAATATAGTGCCAGTCAGAACCCAGTAATATTGTGCCAGCCAGATTCCCAGTAATATAGTGCCAGTCAGAACCCAGTAATATAGTGCCAGCCAGATTCCCAGTAATATAGTGCAAGTCAGAACCCAGTAATATAGTGCCAGCCAGAGCCCAGTAATATAGTGCCAGTCAGAACCCAGTAATATAGTGCCAGCCAGATTCCCAGTAATATAGTGCCAGTCAGAACCCAGTAATATTGTGCCAGCCAGATTCCCAGTAATATAGTGCCAGTCAGAACCCAGTAATATAGTGCCAGCCAGATTCCCAGTAATATAGTGCAAGTCAGAACCCAGTAATATAGTGCCAGCCAGAGCCCAGTAATATAGTGCCAGTCAGAACCCAGTAATATAGTGCCAGTCAGAACCCAGTAATATAGTGCCAGCCAGAACCCAGTAATATAGTGCCACTCAGAACCCAGTAATAGTGTGCCAGTCAGTGCCCAGGAATATTGTGGCAGTCAGTGCCCAGTAATAGTGTGCCACTCAGAGCCCCCCCCCCCCCCCCCCCCCCATCACTTACCAAATCGCTGCTTCTCCCGGACGACTCCTCCGTGCAGTCTTCCATCCTGCACGGAGGAGGGAAACACAGTCGCCGGATGTGACGTATCGTCACATCCGGTCGCTGTGGTTTTTTTTTTTTGGTTTTTTTCACCCGGCGGCCGCATCCAGATGATTCGGCCGCCTGAAATAAAAAAAAAAAAAGGTAAGCAGCGCCACTGCCTGTATCTGCACTTTTTATTACTTTTAAGATCTAGTTCCCCGGGAAACAGGCAAAGCCTAGGTGGGAGGGGGCATGTATGAGTGAGGGGTGTGAGTGGCACCTATGACAGTGCTGGTGGGGGAGTGGCTGTGGGTTGGGGTATTTAAGGACCCCTCCATCTTGGAGTCAGCAGCCATTTTAATTTCAAACGGACACAGCAGGGAAAATCTAACTCTCTCTGCTCGTGTCTTTAGTGAAACGGCCTAAGGCATGGATGTGGAGCACATTCTAGCGGCCCTTAGGGCTGAAGCGCTGCTGGATGGTGGGGCACACCTCCAGCAGCAGATGGCTCGGCTGAGGGGGACTCCGTCCGGAGCCCCCGTTCCTGAGGCTGGTCGCGGGTCGGGCAGGCGCGTCTCGCGCCCCCCCGCCCGCCTGAGTCCTGTTGCAGGCCCCAGCGGTGGGTACCGGAGTCGGAGCCCCGGAGATCAAGAGGGACGGCGGCGCTCGTTTCCCGCGAGGCCGGTGAGTACGCCGGGAAGGCCTCGGCCTTCCCCATCCCTGCCCCGTAGTGCTCGCTTGCAGGCCGCAAGGCCTACTGCCTCTCCGGAGGTCTCCCCGCTCCCACCCCTTATCCAGGGCGGGCCGTCGCCGGCCGCGAGGTCCGCCCGTCGGGCTTCAGGCCCACGCCAGAGCGCTTCCCCGGCCTTACCTACTTCCACGCCGCTCAGGATCCTCCGGTCTGGCGGTGTTGTCTCCCCGGGAGGTCTAGCGGTGGTTACCGCGCCTCCGGTAAGGCCCCCGGTGGTGCCCACGCCTCCTGGTCCCCCCAGCGGGGGGAGGAGGCCCCGTGCACCCCAGGCACGTGGCAGACGGGCGAGTGTACGGAGGGCGTCCCGCTTGCCTCCAAGGCCGTCCGGCCCAGCTCCTCCTGCGGAGGGGTCCCTGTCGGGCTACTCAGAAGGGGAGGATGAGGTATGGACCCCCTCCCCGGTTCCCCATTCCTCGATGACTGCCCGTGCTGCGTTGGCTGAGGGTCATGGGCCCACTGGGCCCCACTTGGGGGGGAGGGTCGCTGATGGCTCTGTTTTTTATCCTCAGGATGTTCATTTTTCTCATGCTCCGGTGGGGCAACAGGTGCCCCCTCCGGTGATTCAGTCGGTGGCGGGTGCTCCTCCTACGGTCCCCGCTGCGGGTCTGGCGCCTTCCGGCCTAGCGGCGCCTGGGCTGCTACCACCAACCGGTGAGTGTGGTTTTTTACCGGGGTCTGGTTTGGCGCCTGCGTGGGAGGGTTTGATGCGGGGTTTGCAAGGGGTATTGCTGCATTTGTCTGCGCCCGGGGTTCCAGGGATTCCTTCTGTATCACAGCAGCTGGATGCGCAGCTGCGGGGGGTGTGGGAAGCAGGGGGGTTGGCTGGTACGGGCGTGATGGGTACTGGGCCCGTGGCGGTCCCCGCACAGGCCCCGTTGCAGGCTTTATCTCCCCCGGTGGTAGCTGCGGCAGGGGATGCTACGGTCTCGGGGGTGGAGCCTGGGGCTAGTATGCTTGAGGCTCCGGTTACGGTTGTGGCCCCGGTGGCTAACGGGGCTTCCTATATGTGTTGGTCGGGCCCGCTGGGCCTGCACCTGAAGCAGGAGGTTAAGGAAAAAATCTGGAAGGGGGAATTCCTGGAGATATTCTCTTTGATTCCCCTAGAGGATGTTCCTCCTCCTGAGAAGGAGTTAAAAGACTCCGAAAAAGAAAAGGAGAAATACAAGTACCGTAAGATCCCTAAGACCTACGGTAACTGGATTAGGGGGTTTTCAATTTTGGCCAGTGTGATGGGGGAAAAATATCCTGAGCGATGCTCGTCGCTTTTCTGCTATCAGGATCAGATTTGGACGGCGTGTAGGGTTTATGGGGGACTGAGTTGGTGGCGATACGACGAGCAGTTTCGCCAGCGCTTGGCCGTGCGTCCTACGCTCTCCTGGGATCAAATGGACATCGGGCTATGGCTGTCTATAATGACGCGGCCCGCATCGGCCCAAGGGGGTCTATCTTCCTTTCTCGGGGGGGCCGGCGGGATGGGTGGAACCACCCCCACCCCGTCGGCCGTGCAAAAACGTCCGGGGTCTTGCTGGCAGTTTAATGACGGGCAGTGTAAGTGGGGGTCAAACTGCAGGTTTAAGCACGAATGCTCGGTGTGCGGAGGTAATCACCCCTCCTCCCGTTGCTTTAAACGTGGGAAGTCAGGCGATAAGTCGGACATGGGCTCAAAGGGGGAGGACGCCGGTGGACGTCGCCGCGATGCGCCCGTGGTTAAATAGGTACCACAACCGCAGGGCTGCGGATATCCTGTTATCAGGTTTTGAAGAGGGATTTTGGATCCCTTTCCAGGACCGACCTACGGTGATGTCTTTTCGTAACTTGCGGTCAGTGGCATCTTATCCGGCAGTGGTGAGGGAAAAGTTGGCGAAGGAAATTGCTATGGGGAGAATGGCGGGTCCCTTTCGGGACCCTCCATTGCATAACTTGCGGGTGTCTCCCCTGGGGGTGGTACCCAAGAAGGAGCCTGGCAAATTCCGTCTTATACACCATTTATCGCATCCCCACGGGGGTTCGGTGAATGATGACATTGACGCGGAATTGTGCCGGGTGTCGTACGTGTCCTTTGACGCAGCGGTACGGATGGTCAGGGCCGCGGGAGTGGGGGCCCTTATGGCCAAAACGGATGTTGAGTCGGCTTTTCGGTTGTTGCCCGTGCACCCGGAGTGTCATCATCTATTAGGATGTTTCTTTGAAGGGGAATTTTACGTGGATTTGTGCTTGCCCATGGGGTGCTCGATTTCCTGTTTTTATTTCGAATGCTTCAGTACATTCTTGGAATGGGTGGTGCGCATGGAGGCGGGTTGTGACTCTGTGCTGCACTATCTTGATGATTTCCTGTGCGTTGGCCCTCCCCGATCTAATGTGTGTGCTCACCTATTGAGATCGGTGGAAATGGTTTCGAGCGGGTTTGGGGTTCCATTGGCTCCTAGCAAAACGGAGGGCCCAGCGACGTGCCTTAGCTTCCTGGGCATCGAGATTGACTCGGTGGCCGGGGAGTGCCGCCTGCCGTCTGATAAGGTGGCGGGTCTCCGGGTGGCGGTGGCTGAGGCGCGGCGGGTGCGTAAGATACAGCTTCGCCCATTGCAGTCCTTGTTGGGTAAATTGAATTTTGCCTGTCGGATTATTCCGATGGGCCGGGTTTTCAATAGACGTTTGGCTGGTGCCACGGCTGGGGTGGCTCATGCTCACCATTTTATCCGTTTAACGAGGCCCTTGCGGGAGGATCTGGGGGTTTGGGATTCTTTCTTGGAGAATTTCAATGGGAAAGCCCTATGGCAGGCCCCTGAGGTGTCTAACGGGGATCTCCATTTATATACCGACGCGGCTGGGTCCGTGGGTTTTGGGGCCATCTTGGGGAGGCAATGGTCCTCGGGTGTGTGGCCGTCGGAATGGCGGACATCTGGCTTGACGCGGAATTTGGCATTTCTGGAATTGTTCCCTATATTGGTGGCGTTGGAGCTTTGGGGGTCGGCCTTGCGGGATCGCAGGGTCGTTTTCCACTGCGATAATATGGGGGTGGTTATGGCTATAAACAACTTGACGGCCTCTTCCCCTCCAGTGATTAGGCTCCTGCGGCGCCTGGTGCTGCGATGTCTTTGTATTAACGTGACTTGTAGGGCTGTGCATATTCCCGGAGTGCAGAATGTCATAGCCGATGCCATTTCTCGTTCGCAGTGGCCGGTCTTCAGGGCTGCGGCCCCTTGGGCGGACGAGGAGGGTTCCCCCTGCCCTCAGGACCTGTGGGACCTTGGGCAGGACGAGTAGCGGATTGGGTTCAGGGGTCGGTGTGTCATGCAACTTGGGAAAGGTACGGGAAGGCCTGGGCGGAATGGGAGAATTTGGAGAGGTCCCATGGGGGTTTCCGGACCCTGGAAGAGAGTATTCAGGGTCTGTTGTGGTTGCTATGGCATTGGGAGGCATCGGGGATATCCCCTGGGGCGGTTTCGGGTAAACTTGCGGGTTTGGCCTTTGGATTTAAAATCCGCAGGGTCACGGACATTACGAAGGACTTTGTGGTGCGCCAGGCCCTTAAGGGGTGGCGCAGGGGTAGGGTGAGTAGGGATTCTCGCAGACCGGTGTCTGGGGCCCTTCTGTTGGGGCTCTTTCATACGTTGCCATCTGTTTGTTCATCTCCGGGTGAAGTGTCATTGTTCAAGGTTGCGTTGGCTTTTGCCTTTTTTGGTGCTTTGCGGATTGGAGAATTGGTGAGCCCCTCCAAGACGAGACAAGGGGGACTCTTGCGGCAGGACGTGCTGCGGGAGCCGGGGTCCCTGCGGTTTTTGATACGGCGTTCTAAGACCGATATGGCAGGTAAAGGTGCTTGGGTGGTTTTACAGGAGGTTAGGGGTTCGGTGGTATGCCCGGTGGCATGCTTGGATTCCTACCTTCTTGTTCGCCCGGAGGCCCCCGGCTCTCTGCTACTGCACTTGGATGGGTCCCCATTGTCTCGCTTTCAGTTCTTGCGGGTGTTTAAAAAATCCTTGGATGCTATGGGGATTGCTAGTTCCGAATTTGGGGGGCACTCCTTTCGGATAGGGGCGGCTACAGAGGCCTCCAGAGTGGGTTTTTCAGCACGGGCGGTGCAGCGCATAGGGCGTTGGGAATCGCGCCGCTTTCAATCGTATGTTCGCCCGGCTGGACTAATTGATTCTTCACCTTTCTTGCCCGTTTAGATCATGGCCCATATAAGATTTGGCTGATCGGCCACTCTTATATCTACTGGGCTCGGCGGCGTGCAGCTGTCCGCCCGGGAGGGGAACGGATGGGTTTTTCTCCTTTTCAAGCGGAGGTTCGATGGCTGGGGGCAAGAGGGATGAGGTGGATCCAATTGCTGCCTGAGGTGGTTCAGTTGGCTCGGCTGGTGGGTCCCCCGGATATAATAGTTATTCACTTAGGGGGTAATGATTTGGGCACGGCTCCGGTATTGGCATTGGGTGACGCTATCAGGCGGGATTTGGCCAGGTTGCAGGTCTTATTCCCGGATGTAGGTTTGGTTTGGTCTGAGGTCGTCCCTAGGAATTACTGGAGGTGTGCCCAGAATCAAAGGGCCCTGGAGCGTTCTCGGATTAAGTTAAATAAAAGGGTCTCCAAATTTGTGTTGGGTATAGGGGGGATTACGGTCCGTCATAGGGTGTTTGAGAGGAATGCGGCTATTTTCTTCCGCAGTGATGGGGTTCACCTGACTGACGTTGGTTTGGACCTTTTTAATTTGGCCTTGCAGGAGGCTATGGAACAGGCCATGGCTTTGGTGGGTGGTCACCGCTGATTTAAGGGGGGTTAAACAGCGGTGTCTGTGGCGGGGTGGTCCTTGCCAATACTGTTATGAATGGAGGATCGAGTCAAAGGATGGATAGGGTGGACCCTCTCCTAACCTCTCAAATATTAGAAGGATGGCTAATGGTCGTGCCCACCGAGCTAAAAGTCGGCTGGTGGTTAGCATTAGGTTTGGAATAATGATGGAATTAGTATGGACGAGGGGAGAGGGGTGTCTCTTCTAGGGACTCCAGTTTAAAGGATGGTGATTTAATGTTTACAATTGGCAAGGACTATTTGGAGCTGTATGTTAATTATGTTTTGGTGTGTTATTAAAGTATTTATATTTTACAGAGTTAATAATTTATAAGAAATAGATGAAAAGTGGAGAAGGTTTGGCATACAGTTCCTCTTGGTTTGTAAATAAAGAAAGCTGTGGCCTATTTAACTCCATACATGTCTCGTGTCATTATTGGGAGAGGGTATGGGGTTTTATAAGTAAGTAAGGAACATTCCCCTTTACATCATACAAGTTCCCCGGGAAACAGGCAAAGCCTAGGTGGGAGGGGGCATGTATGAGTGAGGGGTGTGAGTGGCACCTATGACAGTGCTGGTGGGGGAGTGGCTGTGGGTTGGGGTATTTAAGGACCCCTCCATCTTGGAGTCAGCAGCCATTTTAATTTCAAACGGACACAGCAGGGAAAATCTCCCGCCCACCCTCCCTATTGTTTATATTGTATTATTGATTTTGTATTAATACCTTTTCTCTGTCACAGCAGGCGGGGTGGTCCTTGCCAATACTGTTATGAATGGAGGATCGAGTCAAAGGATGGATAGGGTGGACCCTCTCCTAACCTCTCAAATATTAGAAGGATGGCTAATGGTCGTGCCCACCGAGCTAAAAGTCGGCTGGTGGTTAGCATTAGGTTTGGAATAATGATGGAATTAGTATGGACGAGGGGAGAGGGGTGTCTCTTCTAGGGACTCCAGTTTAAAGGATGGTGATTTAATGTTTACAATTGGCAAGGACTATTTGGAGCTGTATGTTAATTATGTTTTGGTGTGTTATTAAAGTATTTATATTTTACAGAGTTAATAATTTATAAGAAATAGATGAAAAGTGGAGAAGGTTTGGCATACAGTTCCTCTTGGTTTGTAAATAAAGAAAGCTGTGGCCTATTTAACTCCATACATGTCTCGTGTCATTATTGGGAGAGGGTATGGGGTTTTATAAGTAAGTAAGGAACATTCCCCTTTACATCATACATGTATCCTCCTTATCAATATTGCTCTACATTTCTTTCTGTTACTTCAGCAATAATTGAAATTATTTATTTTTCTTTTAATTTATGTTTTTGCTAGTGAAACATCAAATGTAACCAATCTCTCTTCTGTTAATAACTTTTGAAGAGTTTTCCTTGGGAGTGCAGTAACAACTCATGTGTTTTGCAGTTTTTGAAAGCCAAAGTATTAACTATGTGAGTGCCTAAGCACACAAAAAGGAAGGGAGGGGTGACAATAAAAAAAGGGGGGGGGGGGGAGCAGATGTGCACACACAAAAAGTTTCTTCTGCTTATACACCAAGAAAGAAGGAGGGGTGAACAGCAGTGGGGGGGAGAAGGACAGTTTTCAGCCAACACAAAAGGATTTTTAACCATGTGACTGCTGTAGCACAGCTCACCAAAAGACAAAAGATAGAATAGGAGAGCAACAAGACATAGACTTATAGTTCACAATTAACATATATGGTACCCAAAAAGACATATACAGACAAATACACAATACACAGCTGTAATTAAATTACAAACACCTTAACCCCTTAACGACAGATGACGTGCCAGGCACGTCACGGCAAATCGTGGACTTGCCGACAGCTGACGTGCCTGGCACGTCATGCACTAAATGGAGTAAAGAAAGCGACCAGCGGTCGCTTTCTTTACTCTAACGGTGTTGCTACAATGCCTCTAGGTAGAGGCATTGTGCAACACCCCCCAAATGTGCTGGGGCGCGCTACGATCACTCCACGGAGTGATCGTAGCAGCCATTTAAAAATGGCTGCGCCCGCTGCACACATGTGCTTAGAAAGCGAACGATCGTTCGCTTTCTAAGCATCTGCGGTGTTGTTAAAGTGCCTCGCCAGCGAGGCACTTAACAACACCTCCAGGCTGCCCAGATCCGATGGTTGTCGCTCTCCTGAGCGACCCCATCGGCTCAGTAGAAGGGAACGCTGCCTGTACAGGCAGCGTTTCCCTTCTAATGGCAAGAGCATCGGAAGTGAAAGTATTTCACTTCCGATGCTCTAGGGGGAGCCAATCGATGCCGGCACAGCAGATCTATGTGATCTGTGTGCAGGCATGTATGGTAAGTGCTCTGATGAGCACTTACCATACTGTCAAAGGCAATATTAGTAAATATTGCCTTTGACAAGTATTGATCTGCCTCCCTCACCTTACTAGTTATAGTAAGGGAGAGAGACAGATCAGATCAAGTAAAAAAATAAAATAAAATAATAAAAAAAATATTTAATAAAATTTTAAACACCAAGGGCTTTTATAAAAGCCATTTAACCCCTTCCCTGCCATTGATCGCTGTGTACGCAGTGATCATACACAGCAGCACATTTTTTGCTGTCTGTGCATTTTTTAGGGGTTATTTTTTTTTTACTGTAATTCATTACAGTATAAAAAAACCTCTTTTAAGAGAGATTAACCCCTTTCTTGCCGTAGATCACTGCCTAATCAGCGATCTGACGCAAATGCAGCAATCTTGCTGCAGAAGCATTTTTAATTTTTTTAAAACTTTTTTATTACACCCGTCACGTGTTAATTATACCCGCTAGGGGACTACGTTTAACGTAAAAAAAATTTTTTAGCTGTCTGAGCGCATGTATGGCGATCAGTAACAGCTGATAAGTGACAATGGCGGGTTGGCGTTTGCTCAGATGAGCATCACCATTCGTCTGGTTAGATCAATATGTGTAAATATTTGATCTGACCCGTGTAGATCTGCCTCCCTCTCACTTGAGTTTTAGTGAGGGAGGGAGACAGAGCTGTATAATGTAAGTTTTTAATTATAATATATTTAATAGAATTGAGACCCAAAGGCTTTTATAAAAGCCGTTTCCAGAATTTAACCCCTTCCCTGCAATTGATCGCTGTGTACGCAGTGATCTTACACAGCAGCACATTTTTTGCTGTCTGTGCATTTTTTTAGGGGTTATTTTATTTTACTTTGATTTATTACAGTATATCAAAGGCTCTTTTAAGAGCTATTAACCCCTTCCTTGCCGTATATCACTTCCTAAGCAGCACATATGGTCACTGCCTAAGCAGTGCATATGGTCACTGCCTAAGCAGCGCATATGGAGCAATCTAGTCGCCGAAGGATTTTTTTTTGCTATCAGCATTTTTTTTGTCAGACTCACTAGGGGTTAATTATACCCACTAGGGGATTACGTGTATTCCTTTTGAAGCTGTCTGAACGCGTGTATAGCGATCAGTAACAGCCGATCAGTGGCAAAGGTGGTTTGGTGATTTCTCAGATGAGCATCACCATTCGTCTGGTCCGTAAATATTGTTCTGACCCATATGGATCTGCCTCCCTCTCCTCACTTGAGTTTTAGTGAGGGAAAGAGACAGATCTGTATAACATAATTTTTAAATTGTAATAAATTAAATAAAATGTTAATAAATTGTGAGTCCCAAGGGCTTTTATAAAAGCCATACCTTTTGTATAGTGTAGTGTATTAACCCCTTCCCTGCCACTGATCACTGCACAGCAGAACATTTTTTCTTGTCTGTGCATTTTTAGGGGTTAATTTTTTTGTACAGTACTACAAAGGCTCTTATAAGAGCTATTAACCCCTTCCTTGCTCTACATGTTCAAATTCCAAGTTTGAAAATCAAAAAGCGCACCTCTCAAATGTAGCCTTTCAACCCCTAACAAAGCTGACAAAGCTATGCATGGGTGGTATCCCTGTGCTCGGGAGATGTTGCTGAACATATATTGTGGTATTGTTTGTCAGTGACACATACCGAAATATGTGAATTTGTGTCTAAAGTGCAATGTATGTGGGAAAAAATACACAATAAAATGACTACCACAAACTTTGACAAAGGCTGGTGGTAGAATTGGTGCATGGAAAGTGTTAAAATAACACCATTTAAAATAGCCTAGGGTGTCTACTTTTACAAAATATATACTTTTTGGGGTAAAATACACTGTCCTACTTAAAAAACAGTCCCAAATGAAAGATGGGCTCAGGCTGACTACACGTCAATATTCCAAGTTGAAAATGCGCACCTTCACAATGTGGCCCTTTAGCCCCCAAACAACCCAACAAACCTATGCATGGGTGGTATCCCTGTACTCAGGATATGTTGTTGAACACAGATTGGGTTATTGTTTGGCAGTGACACATACCAAAATCTGTGAATTTATGTCTAAAATACAATATTTGTGAAAAAAAAACACACAAAAATTACTACCACAAACTTTGACAAAGGCTGGTGGTAGAATTAGTGCATGGAAAGTGTTAAAATACCACCATTTGAAATAGCGTAGGGTGTCTACTTTTAAAAAATATATGGGTTGATGGGGTAAAATACACTGGCTGGTTTCAAATATGTCCCAAATGGGACATGGGTGCAGGCGGTCTGCATGTCAAAATTTTAATTTGGAAAACCAAAAACTGCACCTACCAAATTTGGCCTTTTACTCCCCAAACAACCCAACAAACCTATGCATGGGTGGTATCCCTGTACTCAAGAGATGTTGCTGAACACTTATTGGGGTGTTATTTGGCAGTGACACATACCAAAATCTGTGAATTCATGTCTGAAGTACAAGGTTTGTGAAAAAAAACCACAAAAAAATTACTACCACAAAGTTTGACAAAGGCTGGTGGTAGAATTAGTGCATGGAAAGTGTAAAAATACCACCATTTGAGATAGCCTAAGGTGTCTTCTTTTAAAAAATATATGGGTTGATGGGGTAAAATACACTGGCTGGTTTCAAATATGTCCCAAATGGGACATGGGTGCAGGCGGTCTGCATGTCAAAATTTTAATTTGGAAAACAAAAAACTGCACCTACCAAATTTGGCCTTTTACCCCCCAAACAACCCAACAAACCTATGCATGGGTGGTATCCCTGTACTCAAGAGATGTTGCTGAACACTTATTAGGTTGTTATTTGGCAGTGACACATACCATAATCTGTGAATTCATGTCTGAAGTACAAGGTTTGTGAAAAAAAACACAAAAAAATTACTACCACAAAGTTTGACAAAGGCTGGTGGTAGAATTAGTGCATGGAAAGTGTAAAAATACCACCATTTGAGATAGCCTAAGGTGTCTTCTTTTAAAAAATATATGGGTTGATGGGGTAAAATACACTAGCTGGCTTCAAATATGTCCCAAATGGGACATGGGTGCAGGCTGTCTGCATGTAAAAATTTCAAGTTGGAAAACAAAAAACTGCACCTCAAAAATTTGGCATTTTAGCCCCCAAACAACCCAACAAACCTATGCATGGGTGGTATCCCTGTACTCAGGAGAAATAGTAGAATCTATTTAGCATGTTTTTTCGTTCGCTATTGTCGATGAGGAGAAGTTGTTTCAAATAAAAACAAAGAAATTTGTGAATTTTTTTTTTTTTTACCATATTTTATTATTTTTTTTAATAATATGATAAGATATGATCAAAAAGATGGCATCCATAGAAAGCCCTTCTTGTCCCGATAAAAACAATATATAATATGTGTGGGTACAGCAAATGACAAAGAAGAAAATTACTGCTAAACACAAACAGCACAGAAATGTTAAAATAGGCATTGTCCAGAAAGGACAAAAATGTTTCAAAGGCTCTGTCCTTAAGGGGTTAAACTAAATGCCGGCTAATAGTAAAAAACTCAGGTCACACACACACTCAATGTCACATACAATATCTGCATACCAAAACAACAGACGCCTGTTTGTATTTCTGTTCACCAAACTAGCTTAACTAAACCTACAAAAAATAACACCTTTTAAAACTAGGCAAATCATAAAAATAAAACAGTAACACTAGCTCTCAGCCAAAACAACAAATAAAACACCAAATCAAAAAAAGTAAAATCTAAAACGAGCTAGATCTGTATTTCAAGCATCTCAGCAAAAACAACAAATAAAACACCAAATCAAAAAAAGTAAAATCTAAAACTAGCTAGATCTGTATTTCAAGCATCTCAGCCAAAACAACAAATAAAACACCAAATCAAAAAAGTAAAATCTAAAACTAGCTAGATCTGTATTTCAAGCATCTCAGCAAAAACAACAAATAAAACACCAAATCAAAAAAAGTAAAATCTAAAACGAGCTAGATCTGTATTTCAAGCATCTCAGCAAAAACAACAAATAAAACACCAAATCAAAAAAAGTAAAATCTAAAACTAGCTAGATCTGTATTTCAAGCATCTCAGCAAAAACAACAAATAAAACACCAAATCAAAAAAGTTAAATCTAAAACTAGCTAGATCTGTATTTCAAGCATCTCAGCAAAAACAACAAATAAAACACCAAATAAAAAAAAAGTAAAATCTAAAACTAGCTAGATCTGTATTTCAAGCATCTCAGCAAAAACAACAAATAAAACACCAAATCAAAAAAAGTAAAATCTAAAACTAGCTAGATCTGTATTTCAAGCATCTCAGCAAAAACAACAAATAAAACACCAAATCAAAAAAAGTAAAATCTAAAACTAGCTAGATCTGTATTTCAAGCATCTCAGCCAAAACAACAAATAAAACACCAAATCAAAAAAGTAAAATCTAAAACTAGCTAGATCTGTATTTCAAGCATCTCAGCAAAAACAACAAATAAAACACCAAATCAAAAAAGTAAAATCTAAAACTAGCTAGATCTGTATTTCAAGCATCTCAGCAAAAACAACAAATAAAACACCAAATAAAAAAAAAGTAAAATCTAAAACGAGCTAGATCTGTATTTCAAGCATCTCAGCCAAAACAACAAATAAAACACCAAATCAAAAAAAGTAAAATCTAAAACTAGCTAGATCTGTATTTCAAGCATCTCAGCCAAAACAACAAATAAAACACCAAATCAAAAAAGTAAAATCTAAAACTAGCTAGATCTGTATTTCAAGCATCTCAGCAAAAACAACAAATAAAACACCAAATCAAAAAAAGTAAAATCTAAAACGAGCTAGATCTGTATTTCAAGCATCTCAGCAAAAACAACAAATAAAACACCAAATCAAAAAAAGTAAAATCTAAAACTAGCTAGATCTGTATTTCAAGCATCTCAGCAAAAACAACAAATAAAACACCAAATCAAAAAAGTTAAATCTAAAACTAGCTAGATCTGTATTTCAAGCATCTCAGCAAAAACAACAAATAAAACACCAAATAAAAAAAAAGTAAAATCTAAAACTAGCTAGATCTGTATTTCAAGCATCTCAGCAAAAACAACAAATAAAACACCAAATCAAAAAAAGTAAAATCTAAAACTAGCTAGATCTGTATTTCAAGCATCTCAGCAAAAACAACAAATAAAACACCAAACCAAAAAAAGTAAAATCTAAAACTAGCTAGATCTGTATTTCAAGCATCTCAGCAAAAACAACAAATAAAACTCCAAATCAAAAAAAGTAAAATCTAAAACTAGCTAGATCTGTATTTCAAGCATCTCAGCAAAAACAACAAATAAAACTCCAAATCAAAAAAAGTAAAATCTAAAACTAGCTAGATCTGTATTTCAAGCATCTCAGCAAAAACAACAAATAAAACACCAAGTTTTTTTTTTTTTTCTTTTTGTTCTTAACACTCAGACTCCACTCGTTTAATTTATCCATTAGTCAAATTCGTGTGGTTTTAGTCATCCTTGTGTCAATTGCTTATTTTCCCCCGCTCTCCCTCTATTTCTCGTGTACTTCTGTTCTTCATTTATAATTTTTCGGAAATGAGAAAAGAAGAGAGAGACGTACCCATACGACAGGACAATTGAACCACATAAAACGTACCCGACGAGAGAGACGTACCCAAATGACAAAACAATCAAACCACATAAAACACATGTACCCGAGGGGGGGGGGGGGGGCTCACCTCCGATCATCGAGCGCCGGGATCCCAACTTCACCCTTCTACCCTTCCTCACCGGTCTACTGTTCCCCTTCCTCTTGCTCTCTTATCCGTCCCAACCATCCATTCCACATACTTAAATTTTTTGCTGAATATTTCCAGAATCTAGCTATGTCTCTCTCCATTGTAATTTGCGCTGCAATCTGGTTTTTAACATGCCCCCATTGACATTCTTTTGTTTGTTTCCAGTTGCGTGCAATCGTGATTTTACCTGCCATAAGACAGTGCGAGACAAAACATTCTGTCTTCCAGGACATCTTTGGGTAGTTCAGATGGAGCAGGAAGGTTTCTGGAGTGTTGCTTAGCTCGGTGTTTGTCATTAGGCGAACGTATTCAAATATTTTTTTTACCGTATTTCTAATTTTTTCGCATTCCCACCAAATGTGCTTGTACGTGCCCTCTTTTACTCCGCACCTCCAACACATGGGGGAAGCGCCTTGGTACATTTTCGCCATTTTCTTCGGTGTTAAATACCACCTAGTATACACTTTAAAGTGGGTTTCCACTAGGGAGATGCCATGGATTTGGCTGTTTAATCTTTTAAAATTTTTACACCAATCTTCGTGCTCCACCCGGACTCCCAACTCCCTTTCCCAAGCAAAGGTATGTTTTGGGGAAGCGTTTGTTTCCGATAGGCGCAATACTTCTAGGGATTTTTTAAGAACCTTATCCACCTTCCCCGATGAAAATATTTTCCCCAGACCAATTTGGATTTCCTTCTGACCTGTTACAATATATGTTTGAATAATATTTTTCACCCTAAGGTACGTGAAGATTTCAGTACTTGATAGGTTAAACTGCTTAGCTAGGTCTTCAAATGATTTAATTCTCCCTTGTTCTATAATTTGTTTGGTTTGCATGATTCCCTTCTCTCTCCATTTATTTAATCTCACGTTTTTAGTATATCCTTCTAATTCATTTATATGCATGAATGGCATTATTTTGTTGTTTATATCTAGGTTTATTTTTATCCTCCTCCATTCTTTTAGAAGTTGTGATGTAATAAAATTCTGCTCTACCCTACCTTCTCCTTCCTTACCAGTTCTCAGTCCCCAGATACTGTCTCGTAGACAATCAGCTCCTAATGCCTCAGATTCTATGATGTTCCATCCCTCCTCTTGAGTTGACAGCAACTGTGCTCTGTAGATGTGTGTAATTATACTAGCCCAGTACTGTCTCTTTATCACTGGGAATCCCAGCCCACCCTTTTCTGGTTTTTGGGAGACAACTCGTATGTTTATTCTTGATTTTTTACCTTTCCAAACAAAAGTAGATATACTTGCTTGGAGCATTGTCAGCCAGGAATCGTGTATCTTTAAGGGAATCATTTGAAATAAATAGTTCCATTTGGGGATTATATAGGAGTTGATCATCTGAATCCTACCCCAACTTGTACTTTCTTGGTGTAAATAAAACACCAAGTTTAATGTTAGGCAAATATGCAACAGAAGTATAACAGATTCTCAGGCAAGCAGACTCTTCCACACATAAAACACACTCTCAGGAATGACTAAGGAAGTAGATAGACAATTGACAGGTTCTATTCAAATAAAGGGGACATTTGGGCAAACTATATACCTGTTCAGTAGTTATCCACGAGAAGCCGGGCGCAGACATGGAGTGCAGGCTAAGTCCAAAGACAGGAAAATATATAGGTAATTTACCATATGCAGAGGTGATCAGGCTCTTTTTTCCAGTCTCTGGGGGTCTCCTCTCCGGTCCTCAATGCGGCTTCCGTAGCAACACAACCCAAATGTCCCTGTTCGGGCGCCAACTGATTTGGATCAAAGCAAACTTTGCTTTATTGTCTATCTACTCCTTCCAGATTGATCAACTAATGCGCTCTCCCCTAGAAGTAATTCACACCGGAGACAAAGTTTCTGATCAGTGAAAAACCTGAGGCAAACCTTTATTTCTCAGAGTGGGGGATTCCTTTTAAAGCAGGAATACGTCACAGTACAGTCATAGTTTAAAGATACAATATACGTTCAACAATTGGCTAACAGTTGGAGGGTCTTCTTTAAGCCCACCCTACAGAATGTGATGTCATCTTTATAGAGTTCTCCCACCCACATTCCAGCTCCATCTTGGTTACACAATGGGAGGGAGAGTGAGTAGTTTACTGAACAAAGAGGGGCTCCAGGGGGAACAGTTACTGTTACTTTAACAGTGATGCAATAACTTGTACAAGAGAAAGTGGGAGGAGTTAGTACCGGAAGCTGATCTTTATAAGAATGTGTTACATGAGACTTGCTCCTTAGCAGGGGGGAAGGGGTAGCTTGGATGGGAGGAGTTTCCATAGGAAATAGTTTATTTGAGCACATGTGTAAGAGATTAAACAGACAAAGGAATGCAATGCTTATACGTAAGCATCTGTAAGGAAATTATGACCTTTTAGGGAAGTGTGCCAAATAAGACATAAACACAAATATATAATAGTAAAAGAGACATTTTGTCCATTACAATGCAGTGCAATTACTTGTTAAAATGTTGTCTACAATTATTTATCTTCTCTAAATATTTTTCCTATGTATATTCTAACAAACAATTTTATTTTACTTATCCTGGTAATTACCGCTTCCTAAAAGTGTTATAGTAGGTATCTTTATCAAAACTAATAATCATATGGCATAATTCCTTAATTCTAGGTGGGTACCCCGTTGAGACTTAAGTTTTCCCTAAATGTGTTCCACGTTGATTTTAATGGGCCCTGAGTTGCACAAACATGTTATCAGGCTAAGGGTCAGTATTAATATATAAAATACCGGATACATGTTCCTATTTGTAGAAAACCACAAAAAAAGGAAGGAGGAGACGGGAGAGAAGAAGGAGATGGAAAAAAATAAATATTTGTATATACATTCATTCTCTTCTTATAGGTGCCAGCAAAGTTGGCAGGGGCTGGCTTAATTAACTATGCTATTGTAGATTTTTTTCCTTAAGCCAATTTTCCAATGTATTAGTAATGAAGAACACCAAAGTGCAAAAGTCATAAGTTAGGACAATTTTGCCTGACTGTGCACATCTGTATTTGATTTGATTTTTTTTCTTAAGATAAATGCTGATTGTGCAAATATTCATCTTTTTGCTCGTGTGTGGTAAGATAGATCCATTAGTATTTTAATTTCCTGATATGGGTCCGGGGGTGTCACATTTCTCCTTGCATTCACAATTCTCTGTTTAATTCTGTAGGAAGTGCAACAAATTAGGACATCTCTCGGTAAGTCAGTTGCAAGATTTGGTGGTCCTGAGGTTCTATGACAGCGCTCCCACCACTGATTCTGTGGGTCATTTTCCAGTCCCAATTTCTGAAAATAGCCCATCAAGTAATCTTCCAGCTTGTCTTTAGATTTGTCTTCCCGTATGCCTCTGAATCTTAAATTATTCCTTCTGGAGCGATCCTCCAGATCAGCCATCTTTTGCTCCATTGTTTCAATTGTTTCTATTTTTTGCCATATTCCTAAGTTCTTCTTTTAGGTCATTACTATTGGCTTGTATTTCATGCTTACATTTTTCACATTGTTTATCAAGTGCCTCCATCAAATGTTTCTGTATCAAATTGTGCAGTTTAGGTTCATAATATCTGTCGCGGGAAGACTCTTGATCCAGTGTAGTCTGTGAGTCTCCTTTGCTTGGTCTGTTCTTCATTTTTCTGACTGGAGTACATGCGGTGAAAAGAAAGACAGACACTTTTCTGTCTAGTGTCTTTTCTTTCCTTTCTGTTGGGCTGCTTGTCCATGGTCCTTTAAAAGGTCATTCTCCTTTCTGCTCTCTTCCTCTGCCTTTTCTTGTCCTGTTATACCCCTTTTTAATCTTGTGTAAATTTCTTTGTCAATTTATCCTACTTGGTGATTTCTTTTTTTTCACTTAATATCTGCTTTGGATGTTCCGGGGGAAGAAAAGAATATTGATTTTCCAGAAGCTTAGGCTCAGAGGAAATGTATTTCCTAATCTTCACTTGTCTGCAGTGTCAATTAAGGCTCCAAACTCAAACAGGAGGGCTCATGGCTTTTTATAGTGAATCCAACTAGGCACATAAACTCCAACACAATTTAATCATAGCCATTGAATAGACTGGACTTATCTGGTATATCCTGCGGGGGGAGCTCCATCCTCATGTGACCAGGTAGAGGGTCGCGTATCATGTTTACCCGGAAGGCAAGATTGTAGCCTTTTCCCTTTCCGATCCATCGGTAAGATTGCTGGCACACAGGACTTGCACTGCGGTTTATAACAGCCTGCTGGGCCGCTCTGAGGGGGAGTCCTCCGTCGTCCTGATGGATGGCCGATTCTGTCGTCATTGCTCCACCCTCATGAAAAAATGTGTACTTTTCATTTAATGAACAGGTCTTTAGAAAGCCCTTTGTTTGGGCCCTGTATATAATTATATATCATTATCATATCCCCTCTAAGCCTCTTTTTCTCTAGCGTGTACAGATTTTACTTTTCCAGACTTTCTTAATAACTAAAACTTTCCATTCCCCTGATTAGTTTTGTAACCCTCCCCTGCACTTTCACTAGTTCCATAACATCTTTTATTTTTAAAAGGGGGAGGTCTTACCATGGACCTACAAAGAGAGAGAATAATATCTTCCTCTCGTGAGTCAATACCCCTGTTAATAGTCATGCTCGGCTTAAAGTCTAATAGGAGCAGTCACCCATTCCCTGATGGGCCGTCCCAAGCAGCCATGGGGAGGACACTCTTACGAGAGCAGCTGTAGAGGTCTTGACATGGAACGGGAATCTTGTCCCCTGCGTGGCATGTTCGTTAAGAACATGTGTGTGACTAGCAGGAGCAATTTCTGTGCTCCTTTGGCCCATTCTCACTGAGTTGGGGTGTGCCACTGGCCTGTTCTCCAGGCTTTCTTGCATCTTCTCGCAGAGAACGTCCACCAGGCCATCCAAGAACCTGGTGGACGTTATCTGCGAGAAGATGAGAGATGATGTTGTTATCATAGAACGTAAAACTTTCTAAGGATTTCTCTATCACAGAAGGAAGCTAGGCCATATAATTGGTGAGGTTAAAAAGAAAGCCATCTGCAAAAGCCAAAATCTAGTGGTGGTGGGGGCCATGCACCAATCCTGTGATGTCATTGTGCATTTATTAGTGGTTCTAGTGACAATACGAAGAGCATGGGCGAGAATGGGCAACCCGGACACGTGTTGTTGAACAGGAAAACTGGGTCTGAGAGGGATCCATTTATCTTGCTCCTTGCTTAAGGATTTTGATGCAATGCTCTGCTCCAGGACTAACTGGGGTAGATTCTATGTTCCCCATTAACACAAAAACTGTTAGCGGTAAATTAATGGGAAATCTTGATTCTATGGCCAACGCTAATACCAGTAACGGGTGCAGCAATATTATTACAGCACCTGTTAAAAAAAATGTTTTCTTAATGGTTTTGCAGTAATTACCGCACCAACAGTGCTTTTATGCCTACCGGTAAAAAAAAAATTTGCACATTTTAACCCGTTCACTGCTGTAGTGCTCCCTACAGCACTGAGTGGATTAACCTGTAAAAAAAAAAAAATATCGGGGGAGATGTCCCATACCTCCCCCTAAACATAAACATTTTATAATTGTTCTCCCTGGCTCATGCTGGCCCCAATGAAAATAAAAAGATGGCCCCCCGTAATTAAATAATTGCCCCGCACAGGGCTAAAGGCCTGTGAATACCTGCGGCCCGCCTTTAAATAAATATATTCTCCCATGGGGGGATGCGTGATGCCCGAGGCCTCCCTTAAATAATAATATGCCAATGATCAATACTGGAATCGGAGCACAGATAATAAAATATTTTACAGGCCACCCTTTGTGTTTCAAAGGGATAGGCAGTGATTTCACTGCCCACCCTCATGGAAGTCAAAGGGTGGGGGGATGCTTGTTTGGGGCAAGGTAGTGTTGGGGGTTAGGTCCGTATTTTATTTTATTTTATTTACTTAACTTATGATGGAGTGTGGCGATTATTTATCTATGTAAAGAGGCTTTTGGGCATACCGTGGGGGCCTTTCATTTTATTAATTGGGGCCATGGGCATCGTGCCACCCTTGGCCCCCCATGGAGGCATATTTGTATTTAAGGGGGGCACAGGCTTCGTGCAACCCTCCTCCCAATGGGGGCATATATTTTTTTAAAGTGGGGTCTAGGGCATTGCACAGCCCGGGGCCCCCATGGGGGCCTATTATTACTTAAAAGGGACCACCATGGGAGCATATATTTATTTAAAGGGGGACTTAGGCCTCTCTACAGCTAAGGGCCCCGATGGGAGCCTAGAACTAAATCTTAAAGTGACTGTGAGCATATGTTTTTATGAACCCACTGAATCCTAATTTGTTTAGTACTGGAAAAAGAAAAACCCATTTCACCCTGTTGAAGTGGAAAGGAGAAGCACATCCTGCTTGTCTTGTTGTGTGTAGTGAATTAAGTTTAATACTGTGGTGGTGTTCTCTGGCCTCTCTCCCTGGGACAAATCCTGACTGTCCTATGGATCAGTTGCTGTGGTAAAGGCAGCATCCTGCTAAAACTCTGGTGAACAGCTTCACATATACATTCAAAAGTGAAATTCATCTGTATCTGGAGCACTATTCTAGGCAGGGCCAGCTGTTCCATGGGGCAGACTGGGGACCCTGGCAGGGGCGGCACTTTGCTGCTCCATGCAGCGTTTTTTTGTCTTTCTGTTCTGTTTCACGGCAGCCTCAGTTCGGGACAATTCCAAGTCACTCCTACACATGGAGCTCAAAACAACAGCTGCCTGCACCAGGTAAGGTAAAAACCCTGGCAGTGTATATGTGTCAGCAGGGCCGATCCTAGGGTAATGGGCGCTGGGGTGCAGGGTTTTTTTTGCCCCCCCCCCCAGGTGGGCGTGGCTATATTATGAACTCCTCCCCTTTAGACATGTCTGTTCCAAACATGCCTATTTCATTATTGGTCAGAGGGGGAGGAGAGCACAAACTTTATTTTGATGTAAAGGACCAACACAAACTTTTATTTTAAATAAAGATATATATTTGGCCATAACACCGTATAGTGGGTTTATTTATTTCTATGATGCTCAGCCAGCAACATGGGAGACTTTGTGCTGGCAAGTTGAATGTGTTTTAACTACCATTCCCATGATGCCCAATCAGCCAAAGTCTCCCATTAGTCTGGCTGAGCATCATTGGAAAACAAGTACACAATGAGCGATAAATAGTATTCCACCATGCTCACCATGTCAGTCACTCACATGTCTCTCTCTCCCCATACCAACATGTTCATCTCTCAAAAAGAATTGTAAAATAAAGTAGATTCGGATCCGCACTCTTTTTGTGAGGTGCCGAGGTCCCGGGATGCTACCCAAATCTCCAAACGTAGAAGACAAAAATATGATGGGCCCAGCACCATTTTGAGTGCTGGGTCCTTCATATTTTTGTCATCTCTCAGAAAGAGCTGACTGAGGTCTAAGGGGAAACCGGGCACCGGTCTGCATAGCCGGCTCTGAGGGGCAGCACATGGGCAGCATATTTGCAGAGGTGTACCTAGGATCTCTAGCACATGCCACAGTACCACTTTGCCTCATAGTACATGTTATTTTGCCCTACAGAAGATCCCACAGCATCACTTTGACAATTAAAATGAGCCACAGTCAGGTACTAATTAACATGCCACAGTCAGATTGCCATTAACATATGCAACAGTCAGTTTGCCTATTAAAAATTCCACAGTTTGCCCACTAAAATGCCGGTTTGTCCATTAGAAATGTCAGTTTCCCCATTAAAATATGCCACTGTTAGTTTTCCCATTAAAATATGACACAGTTTGTCCATTAATATGCCACAGCCAGGTTGCCCATTAATATGCCACTGTTAGTTGTCCATTAATATGCCATGGTTAGTTTACCCAATAAACGCATTATGTCCTCTCCCACATTCCCAAGTACTCACCTTGCTGCTGCTCTCTTGTGTCCCCGGCTGTCTCATCCACACAGTCTTCCCTCTAAGCACACTGAGTGCAGGAAGTGGGGAACTGGACTCTGGCTGGATGAAGACTTCTGCCCTCCATGTGACACAGTGACATGGGCAGCGGGACCATGTTGCGGCCAGCGGGGGCCCAGGTAAAGAGTGGCCCTGGGCAAGTGCACACTTACACACAGTCACACATAAATACACACAGTCACACTTACACACACACATTTACACAGACACCCTTATACACACTGTCACACAAACAGCCAACCTTACTCACAGGATACACTTACACAGACACTCATGTACACACACCTATACACATTGACACACACACACACTTATACATATTGACACACATACACCTATACACATACACACTGACACACACACACACACACTTGTACACATTGACACACACACACACTTATATACATTGACACGCACACACACACACCTATACACATTGACACACACACCTATACACATTGACACACACACACCTATACACATTGACACTCATATACACACACACACATACACATTGACACACACACTTATACACACTGACACACACTTATACACATTGACACACACTTATACACATTGACACACACACACTTATACACATTGACACACACTGACACACACACACTTATACACACATACATTTCTTTTTTTAACCCCATCCTCCCCCCAAAAAAAGTTATGAATATTGGTCCCCTCCCTGTTTAATTACCTATATTTGCAGGGAGGAGGACATTTTCAGCAGCGCCTGCGGAGGGAGAACACCGGCAACTAGGTTCTCCTGCCGGATGTAAGCTACATCTGGCGCGCCACCCACCTCACAGCTTGACGGGGCGGAGCTTGCACCCGTCGCGTTGTGGTCAGTGTGAGCAGGAGGTGCGGTGACAAGGTAGTGGGGAGGGAGCTCTCTGTAGCAGCTTATGTTTGTGTGTTTCTGTATATGACAGCTGTTTATTTGTGAGTGACAGATTGTGTGTCTGTGTGAGACTGAGTGTGTGTGCAATGGATAAAGGGGTTAAGTCCTCCAACACAGCCTATATCTGTCTAGAAATCCAGGTGTTAACTCCTCTGACACTGTATATATCTGTCTATCAATCCAGTGATTAACTCGTCTGACACTGCCTATATCTGTCTAGCAATCCAGGAGTTAAGTCCTCTGGCACTTCCTATATCTGTCTAGCAATCCAGTGGTTAAGTCCTCTGACACAGCCTTTATCTGTCTAGCAATACAGGGGTTAAGTCCTCTGACAAAGCCTATATCTGTCTAGCAATCCAGGAATTAAGTCATCTGACACTGCTTACATCTATTCAGAAATCCAGGGGTTAATTCCTCTGATCCTGCCTCTATCTATCTGGCAATACAAAGGTTAAGGCCCTTGACACTCCCTATATCTATCTAGCAATCCAGGGGTTAAGTCCTCAGGCACTGTCTATATGTGTCTAACAATACAGGGGATAAGTCCACTGACACTGCCTACATCTATTTGAATTTTGTTATAGGTCACTGGTCACAAATTATGTTTTAGGCAAACTGTAATGTTTTATCATTACTTTCTTTTCACCTTATGGATGAGTTCTTTGAAAAAAATGTTTTATTATTATGTATATAAGAAGTGCATTAGTGGGCATATAAAAATAAAATGTTTTTTTCCAAGAGCTCACCCACTAGGTGAAAATAAATTAATCGTAAACATTATTATGACACAAGGCAATTCCCCAAAAATATAATATGTGACTCCTGACCTAAAACATGACCTTGTACATTAAGTTTAAATGCTCAAAAATTTAGGGCACATATTTTATTCATGGCCTGCCTATAGACAAGGTGCTGTTGCATATAAATCATCATTTCCTGATATGTTTTCATACTGTTTTCATGATTTAAATTGTAATTATTATAACTGTGTGCAGTTGTTTTAAAAAAAGAAATTGGGGGGGGGAGGGGGGGGTGTGCAGCGTTTCATTCTTCGCCTCAGGCAGCACAATGTATTGGTCCGGCCCTGGTTCTAGGTTTTAGGCCAGTTTTGGTAGGATTTTAATGTGTGCTTCTAGACTGTATGGTTGGAAGTGGTGTCCGGAGTCAATCGAGTTGAAAGCTATAAGGAGTAGAGAAGTCGCGAACATAACATTTTACGTTCACGAACGGCGAACGCGAATTTACGCAAATGTTAGCGAACTGGGCGGACCGCCATAGACTTCAATGGGCAGGCGAATTTTAAAACCCTTTCTGGCCACAATAGTGATGGAAAAGTTGTTTCAAGGGGACTAACACCTGGACTGTGGCATGCCGGAGGGGGATCCATGGCAAAACTCCCATGGAAAATTACATAGTTGATGCAGAGTCTGGTTTTAATCCATAAAGGGCATAAATCACCTAACATTCCTAAATTGTTTGGAATAATGTGCTTTAAAACATCAGGTATGATGTTGTATCGATCAGGTAGTGTAAGGATTACGTCCGCTTCACAGTGACAGACCAAACTCCCCGTTTAACGCACCGCAAACAACCGCAAACAGTCCATTTGCACAACCGCAAACTCCACATTTTCACAAGGTTGGATACCAAGCTAGCCATGTCCCGTTCCTTGTCCTCACTTATGTCATTGAAGGTCTCTTCCTCCACCCAGCCACGTACAACACCAAAGGTCCCCGAAAGGTGACAACAAGCCCCCTGGGACGCCTGCTGTGTTTGGTCTTCCACCTCCTCAAAGCCACCTTCCTCCTCTGACTCCTCTTCAGACTCCTCTCTCTGCTTTGCCTCTCTCTGCGTTATTATAAGGTGTGTTAAGTAGTACTATTTAGACATGTGCATTCATTTTCGGACTAATGCATTTTCGTCCGAAAATAGCATTTTCGTCCATTCGTCCGAAAAACGAATAACGAAAATGCTATGCTAACGAAAGCCGAATGAACGAATGGTTAATAAAAGAAAATCATACGTCCATTCGTAGTACTATTGGCATTCTATAAGCCGAAATAGAGTCGGTTTATAGAATACAATAGCATAGTACACTACATTCCATAAACCGACATAATGAACGACTTTCGGTTTATGGAATGCATGTAAGTCTATTGGCATTCTATAAACCGACTCTATTTCGGTTTATAATAATGCCAATACTATAGCACGAATGGACGAATGATTTTCGTTTATATTAAACCATTCGTTTGACTTCTTAGCTTTCTATAAACCGAAACAGAGTCCCCATTCATAAATTTTTATGAATGAGAACTCTAGTTCGGTTTATAGAAAGCCCATAGTATTACATGTAATCCATAAGCCGAAAGTCTATAAACCGAATGTTCGGTTTATAGGCTGTCTGCTTATGGAATACATGTAATCCTATTGCTATTTTATAAACCGAACGTTCGGTTTATAGAATAGCAATAGGATTACATGTATTCCATAAGCCGAAAGTCTATAAACCGAACGTTCGGTTTATAGACTTTCGGCTTATAGAAAACGAACAGTAGTAGTGCCTTTCTATGAACCCATTCATAATTCTTATGAATGGGTTCATAGAAAGGCACTACTACTGTACGTTTACTATAAGCCGAAAGTCTATAAACCGAAGGTCATTTGGTTTATAGACTTTCGGTTTATAGAATACATAGAATTACATGTAATGTAATTATGAATGGGGCTCTCGTTCGGTTTATAGAAAGCCAATAGTATTACACGCATTCTATAAAACGAAACGAATAAAACGAAACGAAACGAAAATAATGAACGAATTTCGTCCAAAACGAATGTAGTTTAGACTAAATAAATAAAATTTTCGTCCGAATGGACGAAAACTTAATGAAAATTTTAGTTTTGCACATGTCTAATGTACACTACGGTTACACCAGATATGAGTTGCACTGGTGTGACACTGTGCCCTGGCAGGCCCTGAAACGCACACGTGTGAAGGAAACTGACTGCTATTATATTACAGTCAAAAAAGTTTTTTTTTTTTTTAAATGCAAGCTATTGTGACACCAGATATGAGTGGTGGCACTGGCAGGGCCGGCGCTACCGTAAGGCAGCACAGGCGGCTGCCTTAGGGCACCCCAATGGGGGGGCGGGAAAATCGCCCGCTCCCCCAGGCCCGTTTACTTACCTTCATGCAGCTGTTCAGGTCCGTGGCTGAGAGGGAAGCGTTGTGCGCTCTCCTCCAGCCGCGCGGATCAATAAAGTGTGTTGAAACTTTTTTTTTCAACACACTTTATTGATCAGCCCGGCTGGAGGGGAGCGCACAACGCTTCCCTCTCAGCCACGGACCTGAACAGCAGCATGGAGGTAAGTACTGGGGACTGGGGACTGGGGTCTGGGGAAGGGGGTAGGAGGGTGGGAAAATCCTAGCATATTGAGGGGCACAATCCTGGGATACTGAGTGGCACAATCCTGGCATATTGGAGGGGCAAAATCCTGGCATATTAAATGGCATATTGAGGGGCAAAATACTGGCATATTGAGTGGCTAAATAGTGTGTCTCAGGTTATGTGTGAATTGGTGTAACTGTGTGTGTGTAAGTGGTAAGGGTGTGTTTAAGTGTGTCACTTTCTGTGTAAGCGTGTGTGTGTGTGTCACTGTATCTGTGTAAGGGTGTGTGTGTGTGTGTCACTGTATCTGTGTAAGGATGTGTGTGTAAGTGTGTCACTGTGTCTGTGTAAGGGTTTGTGTGTGTGTAAGTGTGTCACTGTGTCTGTGTAAGGGTGTGTGTAATTGTTTCACTGTGTATGTGTAAGGGTGTGTGTAAGTTTGTCACTGTGTCTGTGTAAGGGTGTGTAAGTGTGTCTGTGTAAGGGTGTGTGTAATTGTTTCACTGTGTATGTGTAAGGGTGTGTGTAAGTTTGTCACTGTGTCTGTGTAACTGCAAGAGTGTCTGTGTTTAAGGGTTTCAATGTGTGACACATTTAGAGCATGCGAGTTCAATATTTAGATGTATTTATTTTCTACATTATATATATATATATATATATACATATATATATATATATATATATATATATATATATATATATATATATATATATAATGTAAGGAGGCTTAATGGTGTGGGAGGCGTGGCGGATCAGAGCAGGGGGGCACCAAAAGGCACCTTCGCCTGTGTAGATGAAAATCCTTGCACCGGCCCTGGGCAAGTGGGCACAGTATACGCTGTAAGCCTGACACACGCTGGCAGGCAGGCAACTGCATTTAGATTACACAGGGGGAAAAAAAAAAAAAGCAGACTGATGTTCTAGCCCTAAAAAGGGCTTTTTGGGGTGCTGTCCTTACAGCAGAGATCAGATGAGTCCTTCAGGACTGTAGTGGACACTGAATACACTAGCCTAGCTATTTATTTCCCTATTAAATCAGCAGCAGCTACACTGTCCCTCCTCTCACTAAGAATGCAGCTTCCGAATGAATCTAAAATGGACGCTGTCCAGGAGGTGGGAGGGTCTGGGAGGGAAGGTCTGCTGCTGATTGGCTGGAATGTGTCTGCTGACTGTGAGGTACAGGGTCAAAGTTTAATCAATGATAACAAATATGGGGCGGACCGAACATCGCAATTGTTCGCCCGCTGCGGCGAACGCGAACACGCTATGTTCGCAGGGAACTATTTGCCGGCTAACTATTTGGGACATCTCTAGTACGGAGGTGTTGGGTTAGTATTTATTTAAATGTCTTGTATACAAGGGTGAGGCCATCAGGGACTAGGTTCTTTCCACACGGTAGTGTGATTGTGGTGTCTAGTTGGGCTGCTGTGGCTGCGGAGATATGGGTGTGTAGGTGAGTTTCTAAAAATGTGCGTTAGGATCATTTGTATGATCTTTAGCATCTTCAACTGTTGTATAGTTGGGTAAAATTGTATAGTTGGGTAATATCTGTGGAAACATCTGCCTATGTCTGAGGTCAAATAGTGTATGCCGTTTTTGATGTCTCAAGATTACTCAACATTGATGAGGCCACTCACACTAGAGCAGAAGCCAGGAGCTGTAAGTTTTCATTTTATACAACCTTCAAGCTGTTGATGTCCCAGTAAGCTGCTGTATTGATGTCATACCCCATTCAGTGCTGCCAGGTTGCGGAAAAACAATCATTGCAACTTCCAAAAGAATCCTAAAGAAGATTTTTTTTTTCTGTTTGACATACATCTAACTCAAGGTCTTTGGGCAGTATACATTTTCTGAATGGTTGAATGATTTAGGTGCAGAAGAATGAGCATAAGTCTATCCAAAAGATCCTTAATGAGTATTTTTTAGTTGCTTTGATGATCTAGATTAGTCCATAGATTTGATACTTGTATCCAAGTTTGGCTAGTATCTCTAACTATAGCAAAATCAGAACGCTCAGGACAAAGGCATGGCCACCGGCATAGATCCCCTAATGCTGCTTGTAGTATGCTGGACCCCGGGTCCCGAACCCGGCCGTAATTGGCAAAACACAAAATAGAACAAACAAAGTCCACAAAGCAGAAGATCACTGATGCTCGATCCACTTAAAACGTAACATTTAATTCAGTGTAATAAAATGGACAATGGAAGCAAAAGGATACACCTAACGCATTTCGTCCATTAGGACTTACTCATAGGTCTAAACAGGGAGTGAGGACAAGCATATTTATTTACTTAGACACTCCTCTCCCTGATTAGAAAAAGGGTGTTGGTCCAACAGGGTAAACAATTAGACATAAAACACAGTTATACACTTATTTAAAAGAAACAAGTAGGAAACAAAGAATGTTTAGCATTAGAAATACAGAGACATGAAATAAAATAAAAACGAATGCCTTGCAGTAAAAAACACACACACACAATCTCATAATAATGGATACAGTTAGGCAGGATAAACCTGTCCAAATAACAATTTAGTTGGACTTTAAAGTTGTAGCAATTTGCAGATATAATAAGGCAAAATATTCAAATGTACATATATGGGAAAAGCTGGGTGAAAGCCCCAGTGAAACCTCTGCAGTAAATCAGTAAATCAAGAAAAAAAATGTATGATGTAAAAGGAAAAATAAAGAAAAATATATGAAGGGGGAAAATTACTTGAAGGAAAATAATAATATGAATAAATGCAAAAATATAAATCTATAAGCCTTGGTTTAGAACTGAATAAAAACGGGGACATAAAGGAACCCCTGCATATTTATCACCAAGCCTATCCCATAATAGAGACCAGGGATCTTAAAGCTAACACTAATATGTGGTATACAAGTATAATTGATCACAGTGAAGCAAGACCTAAAGTAACATATAGGGAATTAGAAAGGTATTTTCTAATATAAAAATATGTAAAAAATATGTAAAATATGGTTAGAAGAAGTAACTCACGTCCCACTCAGAATTCAAACCCATTGGCTTGAGTAGCTCTAACTATATACATGTTTCTCTATCTCCTCTGACTCTAGTGATTGATTTGAAATTCAACTGCATTATACTCAACCTAATTATTTATCTGGATTGCAGTTAATGATCTCCCAATTGGCATGTGGATCACTGTCCAGTGATCAGACTTGCTTACAACTAGAAATATAAATGAAATATAATTAATTAGTTTGTTTTCCTTGCATTGAAGTTTAAAAAATAAAATGAATTGTTCCTTTAGTGCTCAGAAATGGATCTATTTAAAAATCAGTAGACTAAAACAATATACGTGCTGTGTCTTTAAAGGAGCAGAAATGATTTTCTTTGTGCGAAGGATGTTAAGAATATGCAGCTCCATAGTATCTAAAAAAGAGAGGTGGATGACTAAATAATAGGATAATGTAGGATCTCAGGATTATGACAGTTGAATAATACCTGTATTTCAAAACACTGCATCCAAATATATATCTTCTGGGGCTATTTACTAAAACTGACACGTGTAGTGCCATTAATCGATCACTCATGTCAGCAGGCCTATTTTTTAGCTTGTAGCAAATGGTGTTAAATTATACTGTACTGTGGCTATCAAATAACCAAATCACATGCAACGGAAGTCTTTGATATGATTAGGTGCACCTGTGCTTAATGTCACAGAAGCAATTGAATCTAGTACAACCATAACATAAAGTGCGACATTGTATGTTATGTACATCACTTCGTAACATTGAATCAAAGTTGAACACAGAAGCATCAGAACATAATATTAGACATTCCCAAGCTATGATCTGTCTATCATTCTGCACAGTAAACGATTAGAGGGCTTTTTTTATGGGAGAATGTAATATTTCTTTTAAAACACTTTAAATTCTATTTCAGACCGTTAGAACCTGCTGGTAATTTTAAACAGTATTCATTATACTTAATCTAAACTATTCTTCTTTAAATGGTTGCTTAACCATTTCATTTTAAGTACAAAATCTGTGTATGAAAGTCTATTATAAGATATTTGGCAATATATATATATATATATATATATATATATATATATATATATATATATATGCATACTATATTTAAACTTAATGATGTTCAGTACTGAATATTGTTAAAATGATATTTGGTGTCTAATTTCGATTTGAAATGTATTGCTATGTTTGGCACTGGAAGGTTTAAAGTTCCCTTTCCCCTATAAATGACATGCTGTAACAACCCCTGCTGTGCCCCTGATGAACAGTACTTGACTTACGAAACGCGCAGGGCAGGATCTTCTTTGCAACATACATGCATCCAGCGACTGGGCTGTAACTCAGTGCACTGGAACAAAAATTCAGCATCTTTGTTTCCTCCAGTCGGCAGAAGAAGCTTGTGGACTTGAGCAGTATCAGAACTGGAATATTTTTTTATTTTCATGTGCCGTGACATTTGTTATTTATGTGAGTTGAACTTTTAAAGTTTGCACACAAAGCACTTTCTAAACAGTAGACACAATGGTTGTTTTTATTTCTGTACAAAAAGTGTAGATCACACCGTTCAGTGGACACCAGCATTTTGTGTGGATTTTTTTGTTTATACATTGGATTTACATAGCCACAGTTTGACTGTCCTGGAAAAATAATACAAACTGTAAGGCAGGGCTTGACAAATTTAATTTGAATTAAGGAGCCAGCAAAAATTTTTAGGAGCCAGACAATCACGCAAACAAACACGCAATTCATAAACACACACACCAACCCACTTCACATACATACACACACACACACACACACACACCAACCCACTTCACATACAGTGGATATAAAAAGTCTACACACCCCTGTTAAAATGTCAGGTTTCTGTGCTGTAAAAAAAATGAGACAAAGATAAATCATTTCAGAACTTTTTCCACCTTTAATGTGACCTATAAACTGTACAATTCAATTGAAAAACAAACTGAAATCTTTTAGATAGAGGGAAGAAAAAATAAAAAATTAAAATAATGTGGTTGCATAAGTGTGCACACCCTCTTATAACTGGGGATGTAGCTGTGTTCAGAATTAAGCAATCACATTCCAAATCATGTTAAATAGGAGTCAGCATACACCTGCCATCATTTAAAGTGCCTCTGATTAACCCCAAATAAAGTTATGTTCTGATGAAACCAAGGTTGAACTTTTTGGCCATAATTCCAAAAGATATGTTTGGCGCAAAAACAACACTGCACATCACCAAAATAACACCATACCCACAGTGAAGCATGGTGGTGGCAGCATCATGCTTTGGGGCTGTTTTTCTTCAGCTGGAACTGGGGCCTTAGTTAAGATAGAGGGAATTATGAACAGTTCCAAATACCGGTCAATAATGTCACAAAACCTTCAGGCTTCTGCTAGAAAGCTGAACATGAAGAGGAACTTCATCTTTCCGCATGACAACGACCCAAAGCATACATCCAAATCAACAAAGGAATGGCTTCACCAGAAGAAGATTAAAGTTTTGGAATGGCCCAGCCAGAGCCCAGACCTGAATCCGATTGAAAATCTGTGGGGTGATCTGAAGAGGGCTGTGCACAGGAGATGCCCTCGCAATCTGACAGATTTGGAGTGTTTTTGCAAAGAAGAGTGGCCAAATCTTGCCAAGTCAAAATGTGCCATGCTGATAGACTCATACCTAAAAAGACTGATTGCTGTAATAAAATCAAAAGGTGCTTCAACAAAGTATTAGTTTAAGGGTGTGTACACTTATGCACATCATTTTATTTTTATATTTTTTCTTCCCTCTACCTAAAAGATTTCAGTTTGTTTTTCAATTTAATTGTACAGTTTATAGGTCACATTAAAGGTGGAAAAAGTTCTGAAATGATTTATCTTTGTCTGAATTTTTTACAGCACAGAAACCTGACATTTTAACAGGGGTGTGTAGACTTTTTATATCCACTGTATGTGAAGTGGGTTGGTGTGTGTGTTTATGAATTGCGTGTAGACTTTTTATATCCACTGTATACACCCACACACCAACCCACTTTACATATGTAGCCCCCCCACTTCACATATACACCCCCCCTTCACATATACACCCCACCCACTTCACATATACACCCCCCCCACTTCACATACACCTCACACATACACACCACACACACCCCCACCCACTTCACATACACACATACACCTCACACATAGACAGGGTTTTTTTCTGTGCAATCCGCACAGACTTTTCCCCCCTCGCGCTGCAAAAATCCAAAACAAACTAATGGCAGCGGCAAAGGGGCCATGAAGGTAATGGCACCCGGGCGCCAGGCTTAATTTCCAGGTCGCCATGGCGACCTGGCTCCTGGGGTTTGTCGAGCCCTGCTGTAAGGTTATATATATATATATGTTTTTTTTTTTAAATTCTGCCACTCTATAGCCATTGATTGAATAGATTACTAGTCTATTTTTATCAATTTATTTATTAATAAACAAGATATTGTGTATATAGTTCAACTGTCTACACAAGCTAAATGTGTGTTTTTAGTGCAGAAAAACATTCGGCTGATATTTATTATACTAAAAGATTTGAGGGGTTGTTTATACCTGCTACATTTGTTATCTCAAGGGTAAGGAGTGCAACTTTGTTACCAACATAGTGATATCTTGTCAATTCCCCAATTTGGTCTTCCTGGTATTCTTTACTGTTTTGGGAATAGCACATGGCGTTCTATGGTGGTACACCTTTTCTGTATCAGGTTGACCTACTATATGAATTGCTTTTTGAGTTTGTCTATGTTCAGACGATCAGACCTCTACTTTAAACCCCCCTTTTTTCCCCCGATACAATCTTGACCTCACAGGTTTGGTAGTCACAAGAACATTCGAAGACAGCAGTCTTTTACAAAATGTCATTTGATATTATCCCGTCCGTGGCATGATTCCAGTGGCATACGACTAAGCATAAAGTTGTGCAAAACTTGCTGAGATAGTAGATATGCATATTGGGTACCACTAGGTCATCCCTCAGTCTAGAGAGATAAGGAGTTTTCTTACTGTGGTGTTTTTATGGTTCCACATGAAGTTTAAGACAGAGGTTTCTAAAGTGATATCCATCTTCGATATTAGTACTGGGAGCCCTAAATAAAAATAGTATTTTTGGCACCACATTCACCTTTTAGCATGTAAATTCAATCCCGACATGAAGACAGTAAAGTATTCCAGCGCGCTAGGTTCTGATCAAGGGGGAAAAGTTAGTTGTTTTTTATTGGAATGAAACATTTTGGTGGATCATGACTATTTTACTTTTAGAAAGGTTTATATTGAGAGCCACACATTTATTGTAATTTTGTGTCCTGAGATTAGTGAGAAGTCTCCCATCAACTTGTATAAGTTGTAAAGGGAACATAGTGGGGATGAGAGTGACAGCAGCATGTTATTGGCAAAGAGACCTAGTTTATAATGTACCTCACCAATTTGAATTACATTCATGTTACTATTGTTCCTGGTGACAACTGCGAGGAGTTCTAGACGTAAGAGCTCTAGTGGCGGAGGGGTTTTGGTGTAAGGCCTGTATGCTCAATGGAAATTGGCCATAAACCCCAAATTTACTCATAATGTTCCACATATTTTGCCATTTAACTTCAGTTGAATGCCTTTTCAGCACCAAGTGCCAATAGCATAGATGGAACTTTTTGGCAGCTTCGACCAGGTCTACTCTCCAGTGGATTTTGTCTAGAGCATTTCTCAATAGTTTTAGATAAGCATCTTTGCCATCTCTATGTATTACAATCCATATTTCAAGCCATTTTTTTTTATCAGCTTGCCAGTAAAATACCAGCGGTGTGACAACCTTAGTATTACAGAGTAGAACCCCAGCTTTGTTGGCTAGCAAAATATCACATACTATTTTGGTGGCTTAAAGGCCCCAAAATGCTCCTTTTTGGTTTGTTGAAGAATGAGCTATTAAAGGGTTTTTGTATCTGTCTCTATGGGAACCATCTATTTGGCTCCTCTGAGATGCTGGGATAGCCCATTTATTTATTAATGAATGAGGGAAATGCAAGAAATTAAGACAAGAATCTCAAATTTAAGGTCAAAGTGGAGAACTTTCCCATCTCAGCTAATGTGACCTTAAATTTGAAACTCCCTTGTTAATTCCCTGCAGTTCCCACTTTCAAGAATAAAGCCCTTGACAAATATCTATCCGAGAAGGATAGGTACCAGGGAGACACTAAGGAAAATAAGTATTGCATAAAGTGAATATATAAATAAAATACAAGGAAGCAACAAAATAAGATTGCACAATAATTATTTACAAAAAGGTAAAACCAAATACCAGTAAAATAAGTTTACTCACATGTGGGTTACATCTTTACATTTCAATTTATACATGTATTTCATTTAAATGATTAAAACTAGAAATATCTTAGGGGTTCATCAAAACTCAAATGCATTTATTTGCTTCTAAACTATATACACATAGTGATTTTCCCATTATAACTTCCCCATACAAGGTAAAAATATATATATATGTAAAACGTCAAAATACAAGGCTTTTAACAATACAAGAAAGATAAAAAAAAAAAATACAAAAATTATAGCATTTGAGCTTGCTTACATTTACTAGTTTTTTTAAGAATAATGAAATTAAATGTATCCAATGCTACATTACAGATTTGGCAAATCTTAAAAAACATTTTGCAAGGACTATTGATTCAATACCATGTAACATAATAAAAAAAACATTCTTCAAAGGGAATCCTAAAATTAACATGTTGATTTTATTTAAAGTTTTTGAGATTTACTGTCACCTACTTTAAAGACACAAATGCTTCTCGCAATAGTGTATCTGTAAGACCATTTCTTGTAGGAGACAGCAGGAAGTGAATTTTGTCTCGCTAACATTAATATCCTTGAGGTTGTGTAGATAAGTAGTCTGATGTCTCACATTTATTTTATTTGTGTTTATTATTTTTTTTTTCAAAACCACCACCATGTACGTGAAGTTAAGTCAGGCAGTGTAATGCTTGATGCATTGCACAGTTAAGCAGATGTGATGCAAGGCATCTCCAGCAGCCTTTACTTGACTTCATGTCCATGATGTTGGCTGGCATAAAGAGAAGCAAAATTAATTTGATACATTAGACTTATTTATTTGAAGAACCTTGATCTGTGCTTTCCTCTATATTTGGGGTATGTGGTTCTCCTCAGTGTAATCATAAGATCTTCTGTGATGTTGATTTATTTTGTAATATTGCCCCAGTCACCAATGTGCAACTGGAGTTCTCATCCTGCAGATAACTAAACAATTCTACACAGTGTAGCTGAGGTGAGATGAACATTTCATCTCACCAATGTAACTATACACTGTGCAGGGAAAACATGATGGGTTTGCCCTGCTAAGCAAACTTACCAGGTTTGCCTCTGCACAATGTACAGCAAAAATGGTGAAATGAAATGTAAATCTCACCTCAACTCACCTAATCTCATCTCAACTCAACTGCAACTCATCATTTAGTGAATAGACTCCAACGAGTAAGGTGGTGTCATTTGATGGACATCTGCATTGTGGAAGCTAAAAAAAACCTAGTTGAGTTATTGGCTTTTTCCATCACTGATGGTGTAGGTGAGTCAACTGTATCACACACAACCAATCACTGAAAAGGAGAATCACTGCTGTCATGTCTAACTTCACCTTTGTGAAGTTAGACAGCATGGAAGACCAACTTAGAATTCAAGAGCAAATTGAGCAATATTCAAAATGAGTTTTAATCAGACATAAATGACGTTATTCAAGATCTGTTTGGGATGTTATTTAAATTGGACGTTATTGGTTGGGAGATTTAGTCCCTCTGTAATTTAAGCTGATGTATGGGAAGCATTTGTCATGTACAATATACTCAGTAACACACTGAAAAATTATATTTTAACTAAAGGTGATTTTTAAATTTGTTATATTTGTAATAACAATACCGGGAGGACAATAAATACAATAGCAGGTAACAACATGGATTATATGCATTAACTCGACATAGCCACTGGCTCTAGTGGGAAAAGAAATGACATGTATTTAACAATAATTTGTCCTCATAAAATCAGTATGAATTCTTTTTGCTGATCCTACTATATTAATGAATATTATTTAATGCAGACCTGTCCAATGATGGACAATGCTGCTGTGTCACAGTCCTGTTTAGTAATACTTTAATATCATTTTTTTTTAAATAGACAGTGTGCTTCTACCAAATGTACATATACATCATCATAAATACACACACATTATATAATGCATGAACTACATGTACACACACTTAGACCAACATTTACTATTTATGCAGATAAAACATACACATACATTTCTACACCAAACAATAAGGATAGAAGTAGCCAGACACATTTAACCTTTACATGTTGTAATCTGACACATTAATTTGCTGACTAACCATAAATACATTGCATATGTTGTTGAAGGGAAATCAATTAATTAATCACAGAGAGAAAGAGAAACCTGCATAATTAGTTAACCCTTTGTCAATATAGTGCCTTTTTTCGACCGACAGCATAAAAATATATATTTAGATTTTTTTTTTTTAAATGACAATCTGGCACATCTCAGCACAATAAAGGTACCTTTTATAATATATACTGCAGGGCAGATATTTGTAGTCAATATTCCATTATAAATTTAACAGTCAGAATGACTGGATGAACATACGTCTTTATCTTTAGTACATTTTCTGTACTAGGCTATATATGATTAACGATCTGGTCGGAACCAATGTGAGTTTAATATCATAGACTTTACAGACATTTCTAGCAACTTAACAAGACCTTTCAAGGCACTCCAGTAAAGAAGACAATAGAGTAAAATTGTCCAGATCATTATATATAGAATAATATATGCCTGTGAGTTCATAGCCTAAGTCCTTTTTCTATGAATCTTTCTTGGAGCAGAGGTGGAACATCTATTTTAAACCTGAGAGAGCGAGTGGATCGACATTCAGTTGGCAGAGCTAATGAGGTAGAAGTGGTGAATCATTTTAGAGTTTAGGACCTCTTTAAGACTTTGGTACAGGCTTGTCCCAGTTTTGCATTGGTAAACATGGCCTTTTTTTCCTTGAAGCTTTAACTTGTATAGCTAATAGGAAACGTAGCCTTTAAACAGCTTATAATTATAGCTGGTTGCAAGGAAGCCTAGCTTTCGGCAAAGAATGGTAACAGGTGCAAAAAGAGTTTAGACCCTGTTTGTTATTGCTTTGGGGGTTATGTATAAAGGTAAATTCGGTGGCAAAGTATCAGGGCATCCATAAAGTACATTCCATTGGTTGCCATGGTGATTGCGTCAATTTTCGAATTTTCACTCAGAATTGCTCTATATACCCCATTGTTTTTTTTTCTAAGAAATTCTAAACATAAAATAAAACATACTGTGTTTCCAAGTAGCACACTGCTATTCACATTAAGAGAAGACATTAATGTATCTTTATATCCTGTAAAAGAACCCTGAGGCATCTATCCTATATCCAAAAGAGCTTCTATGACAGAACGTGAGTCTCACACAAGTTCAACAGTCTCACTGGTGTATGTATGTGGGCTTACAGTGGGTGATCATTGAAAGGGGATATCTCACACCTTGCCCAAGAAATGAAATGAGATTCTCAGTCACACACCAGGAGGCCATGACTATGTTGTAATTCACATCTTCAAAAAGGCTTTTGAGTCATTTTTTACTAAAGTATGAGGTACTCGTGATACAGGGTGATTTCCCAATTGATTCTCTGAGGAGAAATAGTCAAGATAAAACATGATTCATGTAGCATTCCTGTTAGAGAACAACACAAGTAAAACCAAAAGCAAGGTAAAGAAAAGCAAGATGTTTGCATAGTGCAGCCCATTGAATACATTTGTTACAAACTCTAAAACATTCCTCATTCATTCGTTTACTTCATTTTGTACGGTTATCAAACCAACCTTTATATCTAGGACATCTTAAATCAGGCGCTATGAAGGAGCCCAATTTTTATATTCATATTTTGAGAACATATTATACAAGGTATGTTACAGAATGTCCAATGAAATCTTCTATAACTCTGGTAATGAAAAAACGCTTAATAAAAGTATAAATCTTTCCTTCGATCTTGTGGGTGGAAGAACTCTTTTCTTCTCTCCTGAGGATGTAGGCCTACAAAAAGACAATTTAAAATAATTAATCATTTGCACAAAATGGCATTGTTATGCCTCAACGTGTTATCTTAACCCTTTGGGGGCCATGAAATCAAAATCGTAAAAAAAAAAATAATGTGATGTGTTTAGAAATATTTAATGACATAATTAACATTAATGTTAATTTTAAACTATAAAATATTTTTTAACGTTACATTTTTAATGAAATTCATTGGAAAATAATACTGGATTATGTGCCACAAAGCATCAACCCACTAGAATGGCATACAGGCTTCAATAAGCACTCTTATCGCTGCAGCGGATACTGAATTATAGACATGTGCATTCGTTTTCAGACGAATGCGTTTTCGTCCGAAAATAGCATTTTCGTCCATTCGTCCGAAAAACTAAGAACGAAAATGCTAAGCTAACGAAAGCCGAATGAACGAATGGTTAATAAACGAAAATCATTCGTTCATTCGTCCATTCGTAGTACTATTGCATTCTATAAGCCGAAATAGAGTCGGTTTATAGAATACAATAGCATTTCACTACACGGAGACAATGATTGCACTATCGCCCACCAGCTGATGAAGAAAATTCGAAACGCGTCCTGTGGGGTGTAGCTGTTTTTCGTAGTGCATATCCTAAACTGTTCAATAGACCTGGCCAGGCGAACAGACCCAGTGGGTAAGGGATTTTGTCATTATTAGTTTTTATGTATTATACCATTTATGTACTATTTTTGTAGCCATAGAGGGCTTTTTTATTCTGTTTATTGTTACTTATTCCCAGTGTTTTTTCTATCCATGTGATCACTCATCCATTTTGTGACTCTGGATTGTCATATTGTGTCTTTTTATGTTTATTTATATATATATATATATTCTGTTGCAATAAATTTTCTATATTTTTATATATCCTATTGTCCTTGCAGTTCATTTTGCCATACTGTGTTTGTGTTTACTATTAGCGCTGTCTCACTTTTATACTGTTTTCTCCTTTTTTGCAGTGGATTTTTCCATTGCATCCTACTATAAGACTAGCTGCTTCAATTTATATTTTCAGTTTGAGTAATTTGCCACTCCCTATACTGATTGGGATTCCTATCCCCACCCTGTGCCTTTCCTGCTCCAGTGGTTAGTATTGATCTGTGTTTGTTTTCTTAAATTTTTCCTGGAGTACAGTCACTTTATATACTATATTATTACTAGTATTATTTTTATTCTCTAGCGCTGTGCCCTATCTTTCCTTATATTTAATATATTATCAGAGGAAAGTGTATGCATTTAAGCATGCGTGGAATAGACATAAGGCTATCCTAGATATAAAATAAGGCTAGGGACTAATGAATGTGTTCAGAAAGTTGGGCGGACTAGACGTGCCGAATGGGTCTTATCTGCTGACACAATCTTTGTTTTTGTGCTATAATAATAGTTTGTCAGCAATACCAGCTTCAGTTAAACTAATAGCAAATGATGACAGATCTATAAAAAAACACAACTAAAACAGCAGCTCGGAAAACCACAAACACAACCATAGTCACAATAGAAAAAAAGAAAACATGAAATACATTTCCCAGAAGTAGGCAAAGGGGAAGACAATTATCTGATAGATAAACTGCAACAAAGATTAACAGAATAGTTTCATTGACTCTTGTCTATTTGTTGGTGTTGAGAATCACAACCCATTTGTATTAATAAAACACGTGTATTAGGTATGATCACAACTGATTTTCAGTTATCCTAGATACATCAAGGTAAATGCTTGGTCAGAACACTTAGTTCAGCGATAGCATCCCTATGCCACACAAGCTACAATGGGAACGCCAAGGCCTCTGTTGTGGCACATGGCAAGGTTGCCAACTGACGTGTTCATTTTTAAAATTGTGGTTTGTCACATGTGGGCCGCTAACTTCAAAGGAAACCTGCGCGCATCATGTAGGTTAATAGCACAATGATGAGTATGCTTATAAATGTTTATTTTAAAATGAATCTGAAAATAAGCTGTTTAATGTAAATATATCTATATACATTTATATTAAAATAGGATGGGTGCAAGGTGCTTATATATATATTTATATACATTTATATTAAACAGGGGGGTGCAAGGTGCTTATGTATATATTTGTATACATTTATATGAAACAGGATGGGTGCAAGTTGCTTATATATCCATTTATATCCATTTATATTAAAATAGAATGGGTGCAAGGGGCTTATATATCCATTTATATACATTTATATTAAACAGGATGGGTGCAAGGTGCTAATGTATATATTTATATAGATTTATATCAAACAGGATATGTGCAAGGTGCTTATATATCCATTTATATCCATTTATATTAAACAGGATTGGTGCAAGTTGCTTATATATATATATATATATATTTATATACATTTATATTAAACAGGATGGGTGCAAGGTGCTTATATATATATATAGTTATAAACATTTATATTAAACAGGAGGGGTGCAAGGTGCTTATGTATATACTTGTATACATTTATATTAAATAGGATGGGTGCAAGGTGCTTACATATACATTTATATACATTTATATTAAACAGGAGGGGTGCAAGGTGCTTATATATATTTATATACATTTATATTGAACAGGATGGGTGCAAGGTGCTTATGTATATATTTATATCCATTTATATCAAACAGGATGGGTGCAAGGTGCTTATATATCCATTTATATCCATTTATATTAAACAGGATAGGTACAAGGTGCTTATATATATATATATTTATATACATTTATATTAAACAGGAGGGGTGCAAGGTGCTTATATATATATTTGTATACATTTATATGAAACAGGATGGGTGCAAGTTGCTTATATATCCATTTATATACATTTATATTAAAATAGAATGGGTGCAAGGTGCTTATATATCCATTTATATACATTTATATTAAACAGGATGGGTGCAAGGTGCTTGTATATATTTATATACATTTATATTGAACAGGATGGGTGCAAGGTGCTTATGTATATATTTATATACATTTATATCAAACAGGATGGGTGCAAGGTGCTTATATATCCATTTATATACATTTATATTAAACAGGATGGGTGCAAGGTGCTTATATATATATATATATTTATAAACATTTATATTAAACAGGAGGGGTGCAAGGTGCTTATGTATATACTTGTATACATTTATATTAAATAGGATGGGTGCAAGGTGCTTACATATACATTTATATACATTTATATTAAACAGTAGGGGTGCAAGGTGCTTATATATATTTATATACATTTATATTGAACAGGATGGGTGCAAGGTGCTTATGTATATATTTATATCCATTTATATCAAACAGGATGGGTGCAAGGTGCTTATATATCCATTTATATTAAACAGGATAGGTGCAAGGTGCTTATATATATATATATATATATATATATATATTTATAAACATTTATATTAAACAGGAGGGGTGCAAGGTGCTTATGTATATGCTTGTATACATTTATATTAAATAGGATGGGTGCAAGGTGGTTACATATACATTTATATACATTTATATTGAACAGGATGGGTGCAAGATGCTTATGTATATATTTATATCCATTTATATCAAACAGGATGGGTGCAAGGTGCTTATATATCCATTTATATCCATTTATATTAAACAGGATGGGTGCAAGGTGCTTATATATATATATATATATTTATATACATTTATATTAAACAGGAGGGGTGCAAGGTGCTTATGTAAATATTTGTATACATTTATATTAAATAGGATGGGTGCAAGGTGCTTACATATACATTTATATACATTTATATTAAACAGGATGGGTGCAAGGTGCTTATATATATATTTATATACATTTATATTAAACAGGAGGGGTGCAAGGTGCTTATGTATATATTTATATACATTTATATTAAACAGGATGGGTGCAAGGTGCTTATGTATATATTTATATACATTTAAATTAAACAGGATAGGTGCAAGGAGCTTATGTATATATTTAAATACGTTTAGATTAAACAGGATGGGTGCAAGGTGCTTGTATATATTTATATACATTTATATTAAACAGGATAGGTGCAAGGTGCTTATATATATATATATATATATATTTATATCAAGAATTGGAACAGGTTTGAGGTAGATGGCGCTAGAGAGAATGTTGCACAAGCAGCAACTTGTCTAGCAGCTATCCCACAATGCTGCAACAGGGTACGTAGACAGAAAATACAAAAATTGACAGTGAGCTATACGTGCTGTGAAGTGACAATATCAATAACACAGTGGTTCTACTGTGCAAATTATACAGTGTATACCCAGTGAGGCAAATACAGAGATTAATAGTGCAAATATAAAGGCCACAAAGTGTCACTCAGTTGACGTCAGCATTTGGCTCTGCAGGTGCAGGGAGAGAGCTGCGGCATTGGTGCAAGAAGAGCTGAACATAATACAGAGAGGTTGAAGGAATTCAGAAAAGGAGCTGTCACGTACTTTCTGTGTTGTCCCAACAACATAGGGACTATATGTGAGTGCTCCATGCCTTTATATTTGCACTATTAATCTCTGTATTTGCCTCACTGGGTATACACTGTATAATTTGCACAGTAGAACCACTGTGTTATTGATATTGTCACTTCACAGCACGTATAGCGCACTGTCACTTTTTGTATTTTATATATATTTATATACATTTATATTAAACAGGATAGGTGCAAGGGGCGTATGTATATATTTATATACATTTATATTAAACAGGATAGGTGCAAGGTGCTTATATATATATTTATATACATTTATATTAAGCAGGATAGGTGCAAGGGGCGTATGTATATATTTATATACATTTATATTAAACAGGATAGGTGCAAGGTGCTTATATATATATTTATATACATTTAGATTAAACAGGATGGGTGCAAGGGGCGTATGTATATATTTATATACATTTATATTAAACAGGATAGGTGCAAGGTGCTTATATATATATTTATATACATTTAGATTAAACAGGATAGGTGCAAGGGGCGTATGTATATATTTATATACATTTATATTAAACAGGATAGGTGCAAGGTGCTTATATATACATTTATATAAAACAGGATGGGTGCAAGGTGCTTATATATATATATATATATATATATATATATATATATTCAACAGGATGGGTGCAAGGTGCTTATATATCCATTTATATACATTTATATTAAACAGGATGGGTGCAAGGTGCTTATATATATATATATATATACATATATATATATATTTATATACATTGATATTAAACAGGATGGGTGCAAGGTGCTTATGTATATATTTATATACATTTATATTAAGCAGGATAGGTGCAAGGTGCTTATGTATATATTTATATACATTTATATTAAACAGGATAGGTGCAAGGTGCTTATGTATATATTTATATACATTTAGATTAAACAGAATGGGTTCAAGGTGCTTATATATATATATTTATATACATTTAGATTAAACAGGATGGGTGCAAGGTGCTTATATATCCATTTATATCCATTTATATTAAACAGGATGGGTGCAAGGTGCTTATATATATATATATATATTTATATACATTTATATTAAACAGGAGGGGTGCAAGGTGCTTATGTAAATATTTGTATACATTTATATTAAATAGGATGGGTGCAAGGTGCTTACATATACATTTATATACATTTATATTAAACAGGATGGGTGCAAGGTGCTTATATATATATTTATATACATTTATATTAAACAGGAGGGGTGCAAGGTGCTTATGTATATATTTATATACATTTATATTAAACAGGATGGGTGCAAGGTGCTTATGTATATATTTATATACATTTAAATTAAACAGGATAGGTGCAAGGAGCTTATGTATATATTTAAATACGTTTAGATTAAACAGGATGGGTGCAAGGTGCTTGTATATATTTATATACATTTATATTAAACAGGATAGGTGCAAGGTGCTTATATATATATATATATATATATTTATATCAAGAATTGGAACAGGTTTGAGGTAGATGGCGCTAGAGAGAATGTTGCACAAGCAGCAACTTGTCTAGCAGCTATCCCACAATGCTGCAACAGGGTACGTAGACAGAAAATACAAAAATTGACAGTGAGCTATACGTGCTGTGAAGTGACAATATCAATAACACAGTGGTTCTACTGTGCAAATTATACAGTGTATACCCAGTGAGGCAAATACAGAGATTAATAGTGCAAATATAAAGGCCACAAAGTGTCACTCAGTTGACGTCAGCATTTGGCTCTGCAGGTGCAGGGAGAGAGCTGCGGCATTGGTGCAAGAAGAGCTGAACATAATACAGAGAGGTTGAAGGAATTCAGAAAAGGAGCTGTCACGTACTTTCTGTGTTGTCCCAACAATATAGGGACTATATGTGAGTGCTCCATGCCTTTATATTTGCACTATTAATCTCTGTATTTGCCTCACTGGGTATACACTGTATAATTTGCACAGTAGAACCACTGTGTTATTGATATTGTCACTTCACAGCACGTATAGCGCACTGTCACTTTTTGTATTTTATATATATTTATATACATTTATATTAAACAGGATAGGTGCAAGGGGCGTATGTATATATTTATATACATTTATATTAAACAGGATAGGTGCAAGGTGCTTATATATATATTTATATACATTTATATTAAGCAGGATAGGTGCAAGGGGCGTATGTATATATTTATATACATTTATATTAAACAGGATAGGTGCAAGGTGCTTATATATATATTTATATACATTTAGATTAAACAGGATGGGTGCAAGGGGCGTATGTATATATTTATATACATTTATATTAAACAGGATAGGTGCAAGGTGCTTATATATATATTTATATACATTTAGATTAAACAGGATGGGTGCAAGGGGCGTATGTATATATTTATATACATTTATATTAAACAGGATAGGTGCAAGGTGCTTATATATATATTTATATACATTTAGATTAAACAGGATAGGTGCAAGGGGCGTATGTATATATTTATATACATTTATATTAAACAGGATAGGTGCAAGGTGCTTATATATACATTTATATAAAACAGGATGGGTGCAAGGTGCTTATATATATATATATATATATATATATATATATATATATATATTCAACAGGATGGGTGCAAGGTGCTTATATATCCATTTATATACATTTATATTAAACAGGATGGGTGCAAGGTGCTTATATATATATATATATATACATATATATATATATTTATATACATTGATATTAAACAGGATGGGTGCAAGGTGCTTATGTATATATTTATATACATTTATATTAAGCAGGATAGGTGCAAGGTGCTTATGTATATATTTATATACATTTATATTAAACAGGATAGGTGCAAGGTGCTTATGTATATATTTATATACATTTAGATTAAACAGAATGGGTTCAAGGTGCTTATATATATATATTTATATACATTTAGATTAAACAGGATGGGTGCAAGGTGCTTATTTATATATTTGTATACATTTATATTAAACAGGATGGGTGCAAAGTGCTTATGTATATATTTATATATATATATTTATATTAAACAGGATAGGTGCAACGTGCTTATATATCCATTTATATACATTTATATTAAACAGGATGGGTACAAGGTGCTTATTTAAATATTTATATACATTTAGATTAAACAGGATGGGTGCAAGAGGCGTATGTATATATTTATATACATTTATATTAAACAGGATAGGTGCAAGGTGCTTATATATCCATTTATATACATTTATATTAAACAGGATGGGTGCAGGGTGCTTATATATATATTTATATACATTTAGATTAAACAGGATGGGTGCAAGGTGCTTATTTATATATTTGTATACATTTATATTAAACAGGATGGGTGCAAGTTGCTTATATATACATTTATATACATTTATATTAAACAGGATGGGTGCAAGGTGCTTATATATATATATATATATATTTATATACATTTAGATTCAACAGGATGGGTGCAAGGTGCTTATATATCCATTTATATACATTTATATTAAACAGGATGGGTGCAAGGTGCTTATATATCCATTTATATACATTTATATTAAACAGGATGGGTGCAAGGTGCTTATGTATATATTTATATACATTTATATTAAGCAGGATAGGTGCAAGGTGCTTATGGATATATTTATATACATTTATATTAAGCAGGATAGGTGCAAGGTGCTTATGTATATATTTATATACATTTAGATTAAACAGAATGGGTGCAAGGTGCTTATATATACACTCATATACATTTATATTAAACAGGATGGGTGCAAAGGGCTTAGGTATATATTTATATATATATATATTTATATTAAACAGGATAGGTGCAACGTGCTTATATATCCATTTATATCCATTTATATTAAACAGGATGGGTGCAAGGTGCTTATATATATATTTATATACATTTAGATTAAACAGGATGGGTGCAAGGTGCTTATGTATATATTTATATACATTTATATTAAACAGGATGGGTGCAAGGTGCTTATGTATATATTTATATACATTTATATTAAACAGGATGGGTGCAAGGTGCTTATATATATATATTTATATACATTTATATTAAACAGAATAGATGCAAGGTGTTTGGTGGCTTCTCAGATGGAAACCATGTGCTGCTGCCACTGCCCTTTTCTTCCTTTAGATAAATGTAATGCAGATTATTCTGAATTTATTTCCCAACAGTATCATACACATACACACACACACACACACACACACACACACACATAGAGAGAGCAATGTTCATCATGATTATTCTGGCACTAAAAGGACAATGCTTTGCAACCCTGCTGCGACACCCCTCTTATATTGAGAGATCAATAAAGAAAATATAGTTGCTGCTTACCCTTAGCTAAATAAGTGCATACATTTCAACATTACAAATGTGCAAAAGAGGGACACTATGCATGTTTGTGGGAGTGGCCGAAGGTGCGGCTATGGGTGGGGGCTAGGTTTGCCACCTTTTCTTCAAAAAAATACCGGCCACGCTACTACCTCCATAGACTTAACATTGGGGTCAAGCCAATTTTTTACCGGCCCGCCTAGTGGGGGCCTTATAGGACATTTTCAGTGACTTCATGACCATTTGGTAACTATTTATGTCATTTGATGTCATTTGGAACAAGAATGGAGTATTTATTAGTATAAAACACACGTACTGCCGTTTCGACTCACTTTACTGTGAGTTGTATTGCTCTGGAGCTCTGTCATACAGTTAAACAAATCAAAAATTCTGAACTCCTCACCTCAGAATTGCGGTTTGTATATTTTACATTTCATAGTGGTCCTTTGACACATTAGTGTAGTTAAAGTTGTATTAACGCTGTTTTGTTGAATAAAATGTAGAAATGTAAAGCCCAATATAATTGTATTCATGACAAGACCCTCTTTTAATATGTGTTTCTGCTTTATAAATAATAAACATTGTTTATAAGGCTGAATCTATTCACACTGTTGATTAGACATGTGCAAAACTAACATTTTCGTTTCGTTTTCGTCCATTCAGACGAAAATGTTATTTATTTAGTCTAAAACGAATTTCGTTCATTACTGCATTTGTTTCAGACGAAATTCGTTCATCATTTTCGTTTCGTTTCGTTTTATTCGTTCGTTTTATAGAACACGTGTAATACTATTGGCTTTCTATAAACCGAACGAGAGCCCCATTCATAAGAAATTCTTATGAATGGGGCTTTCGTTCAGTTCATAGAAAGGCAATAGTATTACACGTTTTCTATAAGCCGAAAGTCTATAAACCGAAGGTCGTTCGGTTTATAGATTTTCGGTTTATAGAATACATAGAATTACATGTAATTCTATGTATTCTATAAACCGAAAGTCTATAAACCGAATGACCTTCGGTTTATAGACTTTCGGCTTATAGAAAACGTATAGTAGTATTGCCTTTCTATGAACCCATTCATAAGGGTTCTATAGTTCCACAAATAACCATGAGAGGGAGCTAGAGCACTAGTATAGACACTCAAAGTGCAGTGAGTCTCTGTGCATGGGACAATCCAAAAAATCAGTTGCTTTTAAGTGCTGTATAAACAGCTTTTTAACATGTATTTTTGCTATAACAGACTATAACTTTTTTCTATAACAATCCAATATATTTTTTGGACATCACATTACATCTGCTTAAAATTCGTACAATGTTATGGAATAACTTGATCAATCATTATTCTTCTTTCTGTGAGACAACTGATATCAATTTTCTAATTGAAATTGACCTCAATTAAAAATATTTTAATTATAAATATTTAACATAATATTAAAATTAAATGAATTCTATCATTTCTCTTTTACCTCTGAGCTACAGTAAATTTCTAATGCCACCTTTTTTATTTTTAAAGGGTGTATTAATTTCAAATCCAGACTGTCCCTTTAAGGAAAACCATCTACCTACTCAAAAATGACAACCTATAATGCAGTGGAATAACAATAAATAAAACAGAACATTGCACCACATTTCTAAAGTCTGTGTTAAAACATAATTATGGTGCTATAATATATTGGTGGTACGTTTATTATAAGTACATGTTAAGCATTGTTGATTGCTACACCTGTATTTTGAGGCCTATAGTTGCCCATACTGTATTTTAAAACCATTACTTTATTTTTACCTGCTTGTGAATTAATCCTTTGATTTAAGCTTTCTGGTCCAGACGACCCTGCTGCTGTGGACGGAATTAGCTCTGGCTTCATCATTGATTCCTGAAGTGGTACTTGGTATCTCTCAGGTTGAAGAAGACTAAGAAGAGAACCATACTTTCCATCAGCACCTGGTCCCTGTACCATTTGAAACTCAGGTATTGAGGGGTGGTGATACACAGAACCAATTTGGCCAGGAGAGCCCATGTGATGATAATGATAAATATCAGACGGCGGAGTAGGATGCCCTTGGAAGACAGGATAGTGATCTGGAGGAGATCCCAATGTTGTTAATGAAGGGGATGTCATCCTGATGGAGGAATTTGATGGATAGGGCTTGTTCCAGTCTATTTCATCTGGTGGCATATTGCTCACTGTAAGAAAATTAGAGCAAATATTCAGATTTTATGAACATGTTTAGAAATGAGTTAAATAATGTCTCAAATTTATCAATTCATCAATCTGTCTATATTAAAAATAATCTAAACAGTCTATTGATATAAACAGCAGATGTTAATAAAGATTTACGTGGATTAATAATGCAGGATGAAATCTTAACCTAACAGGGAGATCAGCAAGCCTAGTCCATTTACGTTAATAAAGTTAAAACGAATAAACATATCTTTTTCAAAGTGACATAATAAATCTGGAGGAATTACTTGCATATAGATGAACTATTAGATAAAATGGCCAAAATGGATTTTAAAACTAAAAATAAATTAGTGGATCCTGGATTCCTGTTGAACTCTATGTATTTCTGTGCACTTTTATGCCTGGACATTTGTAAGTTTTTCATCACTCATTGGGGGCACTTGGACATCCCTGACATACTACACTACATTGTCTTTTTATTCATTCCAATTATACTATTGTAAAGCTTGTGAACTTCTTCTGGTTGAAGGGTTAACCTGGGATTGCAAGGGTTAACTGGATTAGCCTAGCATTGAGAGGGTTAACTAAAAGAGATGATTTTGCTTTTACACTGTTCAGCTTAATTGTATTACAAACATGTATTCATTTATAGTATCACTATTTCTTTTATAACCCACATGATGTATTTCATTATTGTTTGATGTAACAGTTTTTGTTGAATAGGCCACTGTTAGCCTCACTGTCTAGGGCCAAGGTGTAATCAACAAATCTTTTCTCGTTGTCAGCAGATTCATTTCCAATTCTCGAACTTTCCACTCTTCTAAAAGTGTGTAACAGTTATTAAGTATACAGACCGCTAACACACCTCTACACGCCTCTATTCATATATCTGCACGCCTCTAATCATATGTGCACATACATTATAACCAATGAGATTGAAGCAGCCACCTCCTTAATTTGGGGTATAAATATGAATGTTAAATCAATAAAGACTCAGAGTTAAAGGATAAAGAACTTGTGTCTGCTTTCTTTGGCTCTCCACGCGTGTTATTGAGAACAACTCCCACCACGAGAAATCAACCCTTAAAGATACATTGCCGTGTATGCAGAGAAGTGGCTGAGAAGACCCCTCAGCTAGACTCGGTCCCTTTCACTGGTGATATTCATTACATTTTTTATTTATTTCAGATTATTGCATTTGCACTTTTTCACATACTTCATTGAATGGTTGTTACATATTACACTATGTGTATTCTTTTTTTTTTTTTTATTCTAGTATTATCTGTACCATACCCTGTTTTATGATATTAGTTAAGGGATGAGTTGATAAGTTTCATTCCAGTGGGCAAACAACACAAGAGCACTGGAAAAATTACAATCTTATTTAGTCAAGGAAGATCTAATTTAACTGCATTAATCTGGCAAATTAATAGGGCAGGTATGTTTGTTTGACTGGTGATGCTCAACAATACATCACTGAAGGAATTTTGCAACCAGCATCAACTATCTATTGCCCTCTAAGGAAGCTTGTAAGGCAAAACGCATGGGGATCCTTACCAGGTACATTTTATGCTCAGTATCCCATATTCAGTTTGGCAATCACTATTAATTCCATTTCTGTAAATGTGCATTATTTTATGCTTATACTTTAAATACTGTCTTTTTTATATTATTATTTTGATACTTTTTTAATAATCTATTTTTATAAGGAATTCTTATGCTATGATATCCTTGGTATCTTTACTATCTCTTTTTCTTTGATCTTTTCCCACTCCCCTATGCGCTTATTACTAATACTAAGAGCAAACATTTTTTAGTGATTTTGGAAACACTAAGCTGTTTTAGCTGCATTCTCTCATTCCTTAAAAGGGAGTGTCTAGTGCCCAAAATGCATCTTCCAAATATTAATGTATATTAATGTGCTTTCAAAGTACTTTAAAATGCATATTTTACATTTTTCATTGCTTGAAATATAAAATCGTATATATAAATTTGCAAGAAGCAGGGACTGCCCAAACTAACTAAAAGCCATTTCATTATTTAATGTTTTTGCTGCAGGACCCAATGAGAATAATTTTATTCAAATTAATGGAATATCCTGTCTCTCTAGTGATGTCATCAATGTGTTAAGAGATCCTACTACGTACAATAGCAAGGTCACTAAGAGTCCACATAATGTATTCAATTGGAAGAGCACAGGAAGTGACTAAATGAAAATGCAACTGTATATCCTCAGTGTCTATATAATCAGTGCTGCTGCACCTGCAGTAAACATGCAGTAATGATAGGGGAGGGCTTGAGACAAATATTAAAAATTTGACGTATGCAGAATGCCTGCATAAAATCACACTGGAAAAATGTGGATATTTCATTCTTTTCAGTGTCTGTGACTGCGCTTAAGTGTGCCTCTCTGATATCATTAAAAATGTTTGTCGGTCTAATAGGGTTTTGTAACATTATTTAACATCTGTACCAAGTACTATGCAAATTACTGGTGCCAAACAAATAAAAATGAATGTAATGCAATCAACATAGTAATTTTAAGATGAAAAAAACTTCCATCATAAATAAATAGTCTATCAAGTTCAAGCCTTGCTCCTGCTGCTTATCCAAAAGAAGGCAAAACATTTGTATATTTGTTTCTATAGCTATACTTTTTGGGAGAGGTTTGGAACTTTCATTCAAGAGGGGCAGGCTCATCCAAATGCCCTAATAGATCCATTTAGCACAATATAATCCCTGCACATATACCACAAGGGACGGCAACAAAAAAAGTTATTTAGGCATTGGTACCCAATTATCAAGGCAAGCACGACAACATCAAAATAATAAATACTACACATTACAGAGATATTTACAAATTAGTTTGTGGTTTATTTTTTTTTTGTTTTGCATGAAAGGTTCATCAGTCTCTAACAAGCAAATGGTGAGTGTTTTCTACTATGCGACCGATATGCACTTTGTATTTATTAAACCAGAATTCACATAACATTTTACAATGTGTCATGATACTTTGTATCTGTAATATACTTGGAAATCAACTTATACCAGTCACACTTACTGTTCTTTTGCAGAAATTCATCCACTCTGTTTTTTGTTCTTAAGTCCTGTGGATCCTTTGTATTCCTCAGAGCTCTAGAAAAATGTTCGTCTACCACACTGTTAATGTCCCCCTGATAATAAGTAAACACTACACAACGTGACCCCAGTTCCGTCTTCACTGGATGGTCTTTCGTCTTGTACTCCAATGGACTCTTTCTCAAATTTTCCATGTTGTACAGCCAATGAGTACCTGTCTGAGAAATATAACATTATTAATTCTGGAGCTATCATCTACCATAAATTATATTGTATATATAGAACAAAAGCCAAATGCTAAAGTATTATTATATAAAAGTAAAAATGTTTATTGTCAAATGATCCTTGAAGTCTGGGCTTCTGACACATTCCTACAAATAAAAACAATATAAAATGTATTAAGCACTTTTCTTACTTGTATCCTTACTATCATTATCTAGCTAACAAAAAGGACACTATCATAGAAGTACACCTAACACATAAAATAGAGCAGCTCTAGCATGAGAATAGAATAATATGTTTTTTTTAAGGTGCATGCAGGTACATGAACTATTCATTGTGTTAGTACAAATACATAAAATAAGTGAAATATATGTTTTCAATTAGTCTGTTGTGTCTCTTGCTTATGATATTGCATCAAGTGATGCATAATTCACAACTGTCTCTATTCAGAAGGGACAGTCCCTATTCTGCACCCAAATCCCCTTGTCCTCTTTTCCTCCTGTATTGTCCCTCTTTTCTGGGAGCTTAACATTTTTGGTTTGTATAACTGTTTCACAGTGCACCAACGCAATAAAACTCACAATAATTTATGTTTTAATTGCAGTCAATGTGTTTTTATATTATTTTGTGTAAAAAAATACTTTATTCTTATTGTAAAGTGACTGAAAATGTTCTAGTAATCCTGCCCATAGCCATTCATAGCGTCCCTCTTTGACCATTCGAAATGTTAGGAGCAGGTTTGCCAGCATTGGGTTATGAATCCCAGATCTGAGTTTTTTAACCAATGTCTGGGTTTATAGTTTTTTTTACCCAAATTGAATAAAATCTCTGTTTGTTTTTTAACAAATAACATTGTCTGTGGCTACTGTGGACTAGGAACTAGTTCAGGACATGTATCATACATGTACAGAACTCATTTGCTGTACATAGAACTGCTGACTCCTGGGAGCAAGACTTGCTTAGTACTTGTACCTCTATTCTGTCGACCCCTGGAGCTCATTCTACTGTGTAGTTCTCATAGGAGGTTCATCTCTGTATTGAAGTCGGACACCTATGGGTTTCCTGCCTAGCCCAGGACATTGTCTTTTCCAAACGGTCCACACTGTACTCTTTATAGCACCTATCTTTGCTCCAACGGAGAAGTGAGGTTATGTTTGCATTCTTGCTGTTTGAAATAATAACTCTGCGAGTTCCATCCGCTCCATTTTTTTCACTGCGCAACCCGCATTCCCAACCTGGCACAGACAGAGCAACGGACATCTTCAGCCAGGTAATCTGGCAAACATTTGATATACAAATATGGCACTGGGTAACTGTTTTGGGTACAAAATTGGCACTGGAATGGTGTTGGGGCACAAACATGATGCTGGGAAGGAGTTGTGGTACAAAGATGGCACTGGGAAGGTGTTTGGGAGCAAAGATGGTGGATCCTAAATAGGACATGTGTGACCTGGACAGGAAAGATTGGGGCAAATGAAGATAATGGGGTGCATACGTTTAGGGCAGCATAAATCCTAAATACACCACTGACTACATAGCATTAGTATCTGTCAATAAATAGGTGTAAATAATTCAATTTAAAACCGTTTTATTAATTTTTTGGTTTTTTTTAGCATCTTGTTTTGGAGTTGTTTTTTTTAGAGAATTCAGCTGGCAACCCTATTTAGGAGGCATGTGAGATGTCATAAACAGGAAACACCACAGACACATTTAAAAACTATTCTTCTTTTATTTCATACTTTTGTTTGCAATGAATGTATAGCTCATTTTTCAGCATTCATTATTCTTTATATTCCCACTGTTTAGGTTGACAGAATCAGCAATTTAAAATTAGTAAATGACAAAATAAATCCAGCTTTACTAATTCTAGCAGAATAGCAATTTGACACCTAACATTACAGCACTAAAAATAGACCAATGGAAAGAAAAACGATGTCCTCCCCTTTCCCACACAAGCACACACTTATATTGAGCAATAACCGACTACTCTGCCTTCATGTAATGTGAATACCCCTGCTCAAATTCTGTGTCAGTGCAGAAAGAGAGCAGTCTGTTATATCGAACACAATAACCTGCATGAGATTCTGTTAAACGGTGGTCATCATTTTCCATCCCAATGAATCAGGAGACTACACATTAGGCCGTAGGCCATGAAATGTTGTAGAAGTAGCACTTTTTCGATAAGTATAGTAATTGCTTGGCATGCACTAAATTGGGGAAAAAAAGCAGTGGTTGACAAAATCATTAAAAAGGGACTAAACCCTCCTGTTGATCTTTTAATCGGAGAGAAGATCACTTCTGTGTGATTAAAATACTTCAGATCACTGTTCCTATTAGTATTGTGACCTGTCAACGCCGATCGATGTTCAGCATCTGTGACGCCAAACACACGTCTAACAGGGGAGTAGAGGATCATCTTCTAGTCCACTGTTGGTTGCGTGTTGCGCAATTCACACATCAGTGATGGATAGAGCCGCCAGACCGGAGTCTTCACCATTCAAAGACTAGGGGTGAATAACTTCAATAGTGCTCCATTCAAGTTACACTTTTACAAAAGAAGACGCAGTTTTCTGCATCATTAAGAGAAACATTGGAGATTCAGTCATTCTTTAACAAATGGGTCATTTACTAAGGGCTGACTTGTCTCTAACACACCTTCAGTAAAAAGTTAAAATTATTGTGCAACAACTCCATAATGATATCTTAGGAAGTTAATATACATATTAGACCATAGGGAGATATATAGATAATAATTCTTCAAATTAAGTTTTGACAAGATTCTGGAAATTTGGATATTTATTTACCAATAAAGAGAGAAACAAGTGCAGCGCAAAGAAACACATATATAAGTCACCAATTTGTGTGATTACAATAATGTATACTTATTGTCAAAGCAACAGATTTACCACATTTCACTGTTTAGTAAACAGACTTCAAACATATATATACAAACACACAATGCATATGTATTTCAGTAAACAATGAACTTTTGGTTAACTCAGTTGTTAACTAACTACAGTTTACTGTTTACTCAGTAGATGGCACATTTATATACATATTTATTATAATAAAATGTATGTATATACACAATTGTATATACAATGCAAGTTTTGACCCGAGGGGAAAAAACTATTTAGTGGCCAATTATAAAAATGTCATCAGCCTACTCGTTATCATCAGAGATTCACACAAATAGACAAGAGTCCAGTAGCTGTTTCTGTACTAAAACTAAAAACATAGAATGTGTCAGCAAATAAGAACCATGCGGTCCATCTAGTCTGCCCAATTTTCTAAATACTTCTATTAGTGCCCAGTTCCCTATCTTATATCTAGGATAGCCTTGTGCCTATCCCACACATGCTTAACCCCTTCGCGACAAAGGACGTGTCAGGCAAGTCCTGGGAGAAACTCCCTTAACGATCGCGAAAACCACCTTAACGGTGCTGGTCTATTGCCTCGATGTCGAGTCAATAGCCAGCACCGAAATGTCTGCTCTGGGGCACCCACGATCACCCCACGGAGCATGCTGCTCCGTCAATATGGCTTTGCCCTCTGCCGGTCTGAGCTTCGGAAGTGAAAGTAACTTCACTTCCGTCGCTCTGAATATGCTGCTTGACTGCCCCTGGAAAACATTTAAAATAAATATTTAATTAATTAAAAACTGGTTATATAGTTAGATTAGCCTATAGGGTTAAAATTAAATATTTTTTACCATAAGGGATAGGGTTAAAATTAAAATTAAAACATATTAAGGGATATAATAAGGATTAGAGTTGGGGTTAAATTTAGTGTTAGGGTTACATTTTGGGTTCGGGTTGGGGTCAAAAGGTCAATAAAGGGAAAAAACAAAAAACACTATTTTTGGATTTTGCCCCATAACTCGCAAAAAAATACCGAAAAATATGGAAACATGCATATTTCTGAACTCAGGACAACATTTAGAAACTAAATGATTAATGATTTTATTTGTGTAAATGATATTTTAGGTCAAAGTTAGAAAAAGTGAGTTTTTAAAAAAAATTCATCATATTTTATGATTTTTTTTGTAGTAAATTATAAGATATGATGAACATAATGGTATCTAATGAAAGTCCTTCTTATGACGATAAAAACAAGATAGAATTTGTGTGGGTACTGTATGTGAGAGAATAAAATTGCAGCTAAACACAAACACCCCAGAAATGTCAAAACCAAGGGAAAGTCAAGGTGAAAATGTCTTGTCACTAAGGGGTTAAACTCCTTCACTGTGTTTACCTCTTCCACTTGAAGCCTATTCCCTGCATCCACTACCCTCTCAGTAACGAGAATACTTTCTGATATTACTTTTAAATCTTTGCCCCTCTTTTAAATATACTCTCCTCCTTTACGGTGTTGATTCCCTTTATGTAATAACTACCATAATTCCCAGCCATTCCAAAAATCCGATGGGGAGATATGGGGTTTGTAGTTCTGCAGCAACTAGAAGGATGCAGCTGGACTCCTAGGAACTAGGGCATTTAGAAGTGAATAATTGCGCAGCTGGGGTATAGGGCAAATATCCCCAATATGTATATGTGTGTGTGTGTGTATGTGTGTGTATTTTAAAGCATTTCATGATAATGCATAACAAAGACTTTTATAGTAACCCCTTATTCACTTCCTCTAATTTCCCTGTAGACTGTAAATATTGATAGCTTTTAGTAGATAAAAAGATTAACTGAATAATGTGATCCTAAAGGTGCAGTCTCAGTTTACAAATAAAGCCTGAATGGTTTGTTCATCCCCCCCAGGGGATAGTTGAAACTAACAATGTTACAAAACCCGTTGTGGGTGAGTCTTTAACCAAGTGCTTATGTGCTAATCTAGCATGTTAGCATGTCTGACCTTCACTTCTATAATTCTTTGTCACTTTACAGTGTTGCAGCTAATGCTTTCAGGTTTAAACACATCCTTATCTCCATGTAATACATTACAACTATCAACCATTTATAACACAAATATATACTGTAGTTTAGGACTTCATGGCATTGTATTTGTTTGTTTGTTATTGTTTTCGTTAAATAGAAGAATATTTCCTAAGATTTCCCTTGAATTTTATAATTTAAAAAAAAAAAAAAAAAAAGGAAGTAACCAAAAGGGTGGTTTCTATGGATTCCCAGAGAGGCTATGTATTTTTAATTGTTTTCTGACTTTTGTTCCACAAGAAAACAACTTGTTGTCTTGAGAAAACAAGTCAGAAAAATATTACAAATCCATGTCCTCTTTGGGCTACCGTAGTATCATTTCAAATCAAAATAAAAAGAATTAGAGCGGTCTATTAGGTGTTTGCCTCAATTCTCATCATTTCCTACCTACATTTCCATTTATTGGATGTCACTACATTTTGAGGTCCCTTTGATATGGATTTCAGTGTAAATCTACAGTAGGACTGTAAACCGTTTAAAGAAAAAGTATGTGCCTTTCACATATATTAGAAACATGTACAAAATATAAACAGTAAACTACCCCTGTTGATAAAAGTGAGTATACAACTGCACTGGAAATAAAAGGGGTTTCAGTGCAATCTGTTGGATGTAAGCTCAAGTCAGAGGAGGAACAGGATATTTCAGTCCATGACATAGTTTTGGGATTGATTTGTGAAAAATAATACCGGTATCTAACACTGCACCAATTACCCAACACAGTATGTTTTATCAATGTAGGAAGGAAATCTCACTCTATGGGGGCTAGTCACTAAAAAGTGAGTTGCAGGTTAGATAACAATTTCATCTCATCAATTGAGCTATACATTGTGCGGGGACAAACCTGGTGAGTTTCCACCCCTAAGCAAACTCACCAGGTTTGCCCCTGCACACTGTATAGCTTAACTGTTGAGATGAAATGTCCATCTCACCTGTAGCTCACCTTCTAGTGAATATCCCCTATGACTTTCTAGTTGCTCGTGTTTGCCTTTTAAATGTAAATGTGTTATATGTCTTTATTATTGTAAAGTGGTGGTTTTAAAATATGTATTTACTTTATGTTCCTGCTCACACATCAAAACACTTGCTTTTCTCCTCCTTTTTGCGTTATTTCCTTGTATCAAGGCTGATTAAATAGTTTACCTTGAATAGTAAATAAGAGGAATAGACAGAAAGTTCCTTGAAAGACGAGCGTCTTTTTTCTGCTACGGAAAGCAAGGCATAGTGCCATTTTGTTCTCCTTTACATGTCGTTTGTGGCATACCTCATAAAATATCTGCATTAAACATTGCTGGTGTTTATTATATCTATTATTTTAGATGTAAGATGCAGTTTATAACCATGTGTGTCTAATATTTTGTTTTATATCCATTTGTCCATTTAGTAATCTTTCAAATTTAGTTCACCATATGAATCTCTTACTAAGCTTTTACTCTCCCATCTTTTTTAAGATATATCTGTCTATTGATGTATCCGTTTATCTCTCTATGCCTAAGGTTGCTTTCTGAATTGATTTTATATTCTGACCACAAGGGTCCCTTAATAGTTTTAATAATACAGAAAAAATACACATTGATTATTACACTACAGATTGATTGATCGATTTAGTAGATTGCACTATAGCACTTTATCAAACAATTATTATTTTTCGGGAAGTGCTCCCACTGAATGCTTTTTTATTAGTTTCCATAATTCAGGTACTTCCTTTGGTTTTTCCCAGTTCTCACATAGTAGTGATCCTGCCTTTGTGTACCATAGTTGCTGTACATTAACTTGTGGTGAGCAAATTAAGTCACAGATGCATGCACCAGCAGTGCTCTCAACCATGGAGAATTCTTTTTTTCGTTCTACAGGAATGAACTAGTGCATGGGCCTCAGTGCAGGGATTCTTGTCTGTACCTTGTCCTGCTCCAATATTTCAAGGGTGTTTTGCACTGGTTTTTGTCTTCCATACAACTCCGTAGTCCATTTTCTATCTCCATAGTCTTACTCTCTAAAGGGTCACCATTCCCTCATACTCCATAAACATGTGATCTCGTCCATAATCCTCTTTCTATTATGTAGTCACACACTTCTGCATCTTCCCTCCTTTTAATGATCCATATTCCTCCACTTTATTCCAACCATAGTGTACTTTCCCACCACCATTACTCTTAAAATCCGTTTTGTCTCCACACGATCCTCTTCTCTATTGCAGAGGCTTCCTGCAAAGTCTTCCATAGTACACTGTACTCTTTAACATTGTGCTTCTATCTCTATATCTCTTCTGTAGTTCTATATATCCCGTTTCCATTCTTCCATCATCCACCCCCTTTAATAATGCTCCCCTCCACAGTTCATCTTCTCAGTGTTCCTACTACTGGAGCCAAGACTGCAGTAGCTTAAGGATTGTACATCGTTTCCTGTTTTGGAAGACTAGGACCCCTGTGGCCTTTACTCCTGGTTGTGATTTGGACCTTTCAAATTTTGAAATTTGCCCCTCATTAAGAGAATGTATCCCTGCTTTCAGTATTGTTGTATAGATGACTGTATATGGCATCCTATTGTGGCATGATTTTTTTTTCTTTAACAAATAGCTATGGTAATTTAAGATAAAATACTTTTTGAATTTTATTTCTGAGATAATAAAGATTTATTAAAGCACTTGTTTCCTATTTGTTGTCCTTCATTTATCAGCTGTGCCTGCTGCAGATATTTTATAAATATACAATGTTACTCCTCTAGTGACCTCTAAATGTTTCAATCTTCTCGTCTCCATCTGGAGGTACATTTGAATCTCAGAAGACAATAATGTTTTACACTATTCTTTGCATTGTCTTTTGATATACGGTACAAACATATCTCTGATCTGAAGGTTGGGAAAATTGACACATTGAGAAGTCACTGGGGAAGCAGCAGAATATCTTCAGCAAGCACAATTTGTGAAATGGAGACTTTGACCAGAACATGAGTGCCTAGTTAAAATTTTAATATCTTGGGAAAAGTACACCAGAAAAACTTATTGAAAAAAAGCACTTTAAAAGTGGTCATTCATCTTAAAAAAAACTTTTTTTTAAAACTTTTATCTTTCTATTTGCTTGCATTAAAGCGGACACAAAGTGTAACTCATATTAAAGCTGTAAGTTTTCACCTTAAATACTTTTTAGATGACTTTAGAGGGGAATCAAAGTCAACTTTTGATAATCATAAAAATAGTGCAGCTTTAAGTTTTCAGTTTTCAGTTTTTTTGTAGTTAATTGAACAGCTTATATATAACCCTTTTATTAATGACTACATGAAAATGTATGCTCCAGGTTTGTACTCCGTAAGTGCATCAGTCTGCAGTATTACTTTTACCCAGTGCAGCCAAAATGTAAAGCCTTGTTTTCATATTGATTGATACATACAAATTCATCTGAATACATTACATCCCAATTGTTGCATTCCAGAAAGTTTAATACTCTTCTAGTTAATAACTTATATAGTTATACAAGTTATAGTAAGTATATGCAGACTAATTTAACTAGGGGCAAGGGGAACAGGGGATCAGACTATTGGGCCACTCTGATAAACATAGAAAAAAACATAGAAAAAAACAAGCGCACCAGGGTTTAACTATTAATGAAAACATCACCTGCTTTAATCCATGAAGAATGAGTGGGTATAAATAAACCACAAACATTTCAAGGGGTAGCGCCCAAACTTTATTAATATGTGCAGTCCCTCTGAATCAGCCATCTGAAAAGGGGGTTATTTGGTAACCCTAAATATTAGAATTACATGATTTCTCTATAGATTATATCAGGGCTCTACAAATTCCAGGGGGGTCAGGTCACCATGGCGACAAGAAAATGAGGCCCAGGTGATGCCAACCAATGGCTCCCCACACTGTTGGTACAGATTCTTGTCTTCTTCAGTGCAGTGTGAGGGGCCTGCTCCGCCCCCTCATGCATTGCACTTTAGTGTCTGAGCGCCGGGTGTCACATGACACTACACTCTAAGATGGTATGTGCCTGTGTGAGAGAAGTGATCCCCTTCCCTGCAATGAGGTAAAGCAGCAGGAAGGGGGGGACACATTTAAAGAGGTTTCATAAAAACATTTATTTAAAAACTGCTGACTTGTGTCTGTCTCTGTCTGTCTATGTTACCATGTGTGTGCATGTGACTGTCTCTGTCTGTCTATGCTACTATGTATGTATAGGTGACTGTCTCTGTCTATGCTACTATGTATGTATAGGTGACTGTCTCTGTCTGTCTATGTTACTGTGTGTGTATGTGAATGTCTCTGTCTGTCTATGTTATTATGTGTGTATGTGATTGTCTCTGTCTATCTATGTTATTATGTGTGTGTGTGTATGTGATTGTCTCTGTCTATGTTACTCTGTGTGTCTATGAGACTGGCTCTGTCTGTCTATGTTACTATGTGTGTCTATGTGACTGCTATGTATGTCCGTTACTGTGTAACTGTCAGCGTAACTGGGTGTGCATTACTGACTGTGCAATTTTATATGTTTGTGTGATTGTGTGTATGTGCTGATGTCTGGATTTTTATTTGGTGGCTCCTAAAACTAAATAACATTTGTCAAGCTGTTGATTAAATTGATGGGCTATGTTTAGGTTTTATTCTACAAAGTTTTACAACATACTTTTTATAATGCTTATTTGTTGGACTGTATTTATAATAATATAGACAATGAATATTATATATGATCTGATATACCTTGCACATCCCTCTGAACCTAAAAGGGTTTAAAGCAGATTTTGGGATTCTGGCAAACAATTCTATCATTCTCAGTCCAGTCATAGCACAAAATCAGTAACAAAGCTGCTCATCTAAGTCTTACCTTGTTAGATTTTTAGAGATGAGATTTGCTCCCATATAAAACAACTGGGCATGATCTTCCTTGAGTTATTCCATTTCTTGTTCCCGGGCTGGTAAAGCTGTAAGGGTTTAGAATCCTTGGTGTAATAAAGGTGATCACTTTTTTTCTGACTGCCTTCTTCTGTAACAGCAAAGAGAAATGCTCGGCCTGACAGCTTTTGCCTCTGATCTTTCCACCCTCAGAGCTAATGTTAAAGGCGTTTCCATCCCAGTGACAAGGAATTTATAAAATGCACCCAAACTTGAAAACCAGGAACAAGGAACATGGGTTCCATTGGGTTTTTTTACTGCTCTAAACAATGAGCAGGGAACGTTTACTTCAACAAACCTTTTGTTACAAACACAATAAACCAACATTAGTTAACTGTTCAGCAAGAATGAAGCCAGTGTGCCCAGTCTAATCACAGGTCAATCAGACAATACATGTGGGTAAGGTCATGTATGGAGCTGGTGTTAGGTAACTACATTAGCAGGTGTGGGCATACAAAACCTATAAATGGCTAATAAAACTATGTATGAATGAAATAATAAAATCTATGTTCAAACATAAAAAAAAAATGCATATATTTAGATATATATGTATGTAAACCACCAAATATATTAAGATTTAAACAAAACTTGTAACATATTTATTTGCTAAGAGTAATAGGGTATCATTTAAAATTGGGGGAAAAATACCAAAATATTTTTAAAAAAAGTAGTACAAATATGAAAAAGACTTCCAGCTGATGTAGCAGAAATTAAGAAATATAATGATTTAGGAAACGTAACAACCTAGCTAAGTTGAGCTGGGTTAATTATTTCTTATCTGTCATAATTTTGTAACAAAAAAAAGCTCAATTGTTTATATAATGATATGAAATGTTTTTAAGCAAAAAAAAGTCATAATGATATCTAATGTACAGAAACTGAAGCAGCATAGGTAAAATACTGCTGCCAGTTTTCCTATGAACCATCGTTCAGATGTCAGGCTCCCATCTTGCGGATAAGTTTCTCCATCGCCTGGCAGCGTTGACTAGTGTGCGATGTCTATGACAACGAACACACCTCCCGTCGGAAGCAGATGAAGACTGATGAGTGCACACTGTCGTGGGACTGTCTCTCTCTATAGCCACAGACCTATGCTCTGTGAATCAGTCCCCTAGTCCCTTAGGGGACTATGGAAGGATATCTTTTGAATGGAGCACACTTAGTACCGTAGTCTTTTGCTTTATCAAAATAATATAGATGGGTCTACTCACTCTTTATCTGATATTCTGTATATTTTTTATTTGTGCATTGTAAGTATTAGTTCACAGCATCCGTAAACATAGAGACGTACATTTTTAAAAGCTGAATATAACCTGCTGGCCTATCTTATCCATTCCTTACCTCAAATATACAAAACTCCATCTTGACAGTGATATGATAGGGATTTCATGATCTATCCTGCACATCCTTGTGACTCTCCTGATGACAGTATTTGAAGGAGATCTGTGTCTCCACTGGCACAATTCTCTTTTCTCCTGCTCCTGTGTTATATCACAATATCTGGGAACTGAAAGGACAGGAGCATGATATTAAGACCTTTTGAGGCTTATGGCACATAGTGGCAAGGTAGGAGATGAAAAATATGTCTCAGAAGAGTTAAACATCTGCCTGTTCTGTTCCTTTAAATGTATGGAATTTATGGTACATGTGCAAAAACTCACACAGAGTTGCAGACACACATACATACTTACACAGAGTTGCAGACACACATGCATACTCACACAGAGTTGCTGACACACATAGATAGTCACACACACATACATACTCACACAGAGTTGCAGACACACATACATTCTCTCACACACATACATACACAAATGCACAGAGAGTTGCAGGCACACATACATACACACACGCACACTCAGTTGCAGGCACATATACATACACACACGCAGACAGCGTTGCAGGCACACATAAATACACACACACACAGTTGCAGGCACACATACACACACAGAGTTGCAGGCACACATACATACACACACACAGAGTTGCAGGCACACATACATACACACACACACAGTTGCAGGCACACATACATACACATACACACAGTTGCAGGCACACATACATACACACACACACACACACAGTTGCAGGCACAACAGTACATGTATAAACACACACTTACAACACACACAGTATATGTATACACACACTAACATCACACACAAAGTAAATGTATACTCACACAGCTTGGCAGGAAAACTGAACATCCTCTGCTTGACGCTGGCGCTCCTCCCACCCATGATGTCAAGCTCAGTCAGCATGCCGCGCTCATCGTGCAGTCATCAGCGTGATGACTGCATGCTGGTCCACAAAGCGCAAAATAATAATTCGGCAACCTGACCACGTGCCACGATAGAGGGCTCGGCGTGACTGTTGTGGTACACATGCCATAGGTTCGCCATCACTGGTACAGATCATTTTCAATATTTTTTTATGCTCTACATTCACAGTAAAAACAATGTTTAAACAATGTTTAGGATTAGCTGACCTGTGTATAAAAGTGTCTGTCTGTACCTTAATGTTTGTAATATGATATTAACATTGTTCTATGTTTTAATCAATTGATTTCATATTGACATGATATGGCTCTACAGCCCCCTCCCCACCCTACTCCCCCTCCCCTCCTTCATAATTTCCCTGTGTCCCCCCCCCCCCCCCCCCCCATTTTTGTTTATATACTGTCAATTTTATTGAAAACCTAATAAAACTCTGATTTATAAAAAAAAAACATATACAAAACTTTTATTACATCATAAAAGACATGAAGACACGAGAAAGTATAACCCTTTGGGATGAAATGGCTTACGCATTTCGCATCTGTAAACAGCGCTTACTGACAAAGACTTCAACATCCTGGGGAAATAATTAAAAAGAGCATTCATACCCCTGCAAAGAGTGGAACTGAAACGTGTAAGCCTTTTATCTTTCCTTGAAGTCTGGCTTTGCATTAAAGGGACTATATCCCCTAAACATTATTTTTTACTGGGAATTTATATAATAAAAATGATCTATACATTCCATTAGCAAAATTGCCAGCAAATGCCAACATTAGGAGAAAAATGTGTTTTACATGTCTATGGTGTCCCCTGCTTATGACATAACCTGTGGCATGATATGCAAATGAACTGTTTTTGAATGGCAAATATGTAATTTATAAATCAAGCCACAGGTATTTTGTTTATTAGGGCAAGCTTTGAGGCCTGTTATGAGCCTAATGTTTCCCTAAGTAAGAAATAATATCTAGAATCAGTGGTTTAATAATGAGCAGCAGACCCCACAATTTTGGCTCCATTATGCTACTGCTTGGCATCTCTGTTTTGCACAGGTACAGGAGTTATGGACCATAAAATCAGGAACAGAACAGGCAGAACTCTTCTGAGACATTTCTTTTCATCTCCTACCTTCCCACTATGGGCTGCACATCTCTAAAGGTCTTAATATCATGCTCCTGTCCTTTCAGTTCACTGATAATGTGATATAACACAGGAGCAGGAGAAAAGAGAATTGTGCCAGTGGAGACACATATCTCCTTCAAATACTGTCATCAGGAGAGTCACAAGGATGTGCAGGATATATGATACCTGAAATCCCTATCATATCACCTATATTTTAGGTAAGGAATGGATAAGATAGGCCAGCAGGTTAAATTCAGCTTTTAAAAATCTACATATCTTTGTTTATGGAGGCTGTGAACTAAGACTGGCAATGTACAAATCACATTTTAGATGTTTTATGCTCTACATTCACAGTAAAAGGTTTAGGTGATACAGCCCCTTTAATAGCATTTAAAGCAGGGCTTGACAAATGTATCCGAGTTTTAGGAGCCAGCTAAAATATCTAGGAGCCAGACAACAGCACATAAACACACGCAGTCACAGACAGACACACATAGCGAAACCCGCTACACCTTGTTTTCCTACATATACATACACACACACACACACACACATCCAGTCAGTCACAAATATACACACAAACACATCCAGTCAGACACATATATACACACAAACACATCCAGTCAGACACACAAACACATCCAGTCAGACACACACACACATACATTATATATACACACACACACATACATTATATATACACACAAACACATCCAGTCAGACACACAAACACATCCAGTCAGACACACATACACATCCAGTCACACACATATATATACCCAAACACATCCAGACACTTATATACACACACATACACATCCAGTCAGACACGTGTATATACACACACACACATCCAGTCAGACACATATATACACACACACACATATATACACACACACGGCAGAAGGTTTTTTTTAAAGGAAAAAAAAAAATGTTCACCTATCAATGTCCCCCCTCCCTGCTATAACACCAGAGGGGGGGGGGGGGGGTTCAAGCCTCAATAAAGGGAGGGGGAGGGGGGCGTTCCAGTCTGGTGCCGGAGCGCAGCTTTCCTGCTGAGCTCCCCGAACAGCACTATATCGGTGCGCGAGGGGGCGGAGCAGGAAGTCTGTGCAGCCGGTGCACTCACTCTGCTCCCTCGCGCACCGCTGCTGGAGAGCCCTTCTCCAGCGATCCTATTGCCGAGGGCACCACGCGGGACTCACGATACCCGGGCGCCAGGTCTGATTTCCTGGTCGCCATGGCGACCTGGCGCCCGGGGTTTGTCGAGCCCTGATTTAAAGGAAATAAAAGTTGCTGTAATGTTTTTATATTTGAAATGCTCTTATACTAAGCAAATTGTTGAGAATAATAACACTGTTGTTCGTGGAAGGGTGTACACACAGAGATTGCACTAATAGTGTTGGAAGAGACAGATTGCAGAGTTCCCACTCCTGCTAGATAATCTGATCCCGTGAGAACAAAAATATGGCTGCTTACCACTTTCCATTAGGGAGACCACAGTTTATTTCTGCCATTCAGGCACACAGTATAAAATGGAATTGGGAACTATGGACATTTGAGATTTAATAATATATTTATATTATAATATACATGCAGTAATTACCAGGCATGAGCAGTTTCAGAGAATTAAACCCTCTGCTACCAGACATGAGCAATTTCAGAGAATTAACCCCTCTATTACCAGACATGAGCAGTTTCAGAGAATTAGCCCCTTTATTATCAGATAAGAAGTTTTGAAGAATTAACCCCTCCATTACCAAACGTCAGCAGTTTTAGGAATTAAACCCTCTATGGTCACAATCACAGTTACACAAAGAGACCTCCTTCACTCAACCGGTATTGAGCTTTATTGAGGACTGGTGTCTATGTCTGATAGTCCATCAGATCACTGAGAAGGGAAAAATCATTGTAGCATTCTAGGGCTTATAATATAGTGGAAAGAGAATAGTTTGGTTTGGGGTTTTAAGTTCTCTAAATAAAAATAAAATGTTTGCGCCTCCAGACTGAATCCAGAAATGGAATTTGAATCAGGGTTAGTAATTTCTAGCAAAAGAGCCTGTGGACAGATGATGTGAACGATAAGACATTCCTGTGAAAAACTGCAGGCAAATTTCAATATTTTCAAACCGCATAAACGTGTGTCTAGTTATAGAGAGCGGCATATATTTCCATTGTCTTGAAGGCAGATGAAGAATTATTAGAATTGTATAAATTCCACATCTTGAAAAAACTGAATTGTCAAACGTTTTGGCTAATGTGCTAAAGTGTTTTTCAACTGGAGCTCCAGAAACCATATGTTTTTTTTAAAAATTCAATGACATAAATACTCCAAAAATAGAGTTACATCAAGTTGTAGTAATACTAATTATAATATTTCACAGAATGCATATAACACAGCTAGACTCAAATTGTTAATTTTTGATGTCCTATGTGCAGGACCAGCCTTAAGTGTTCCAGCGCCCTGTGCCCCCCTCTCTAGCCTCATGTCTTTCTGTCTCCTCTCCCTCCTCGCGCCTGTCTTTCTCCTCTCCCTCCTCATGCCTGTCTCTCTCCCTTCCCATGTTTGTCCCTTTTCTCTTCCTTGCCATATCTATGTCTTTTTTGACAATCTGACCATGATCCATCTATATTATGTAATTTCATCCTCTATTATCTTTTTCCCCCATCCCCTTGTCACCATGTTGTCCCTTTTTTTTTTTGCAATCTGCCTCCATGTCCATGATCCATCATTCATGTAATTTCACCATTCATTACATTAAATACCAGAAATATGTCTGTTTTAGACGATTCTTTTTGGGGAATTTTGGCCCCTCCTAGAATGACTGATGTGTCCATCCCTGGTAGGTGAAATATAGGATATTCACTGATATTAACCCTAGGCTACATTCACTACATTTACAATGAACACAACAACTCTTACCTGATTTATTGACTTCGGTATGGACTGATTTCGAACACAGGAGGAAACTGCAACATTAGCAGCAAGCTATTTTTGGCATCATGCTCTTTTCATTAGCAACAACTAAAAAATACTCTTCCCCCAACTAATAATAGGCAAAGTGTCTGAACAAGGACACCAGAGTCCATGGCAAAGATTCTGAAGGTCCATAGGACATCATTATAGCAATGTTAATTTGTCCACCACCGAGTCCATCTTAGCAATATTGGTGCTAAGAATTGTGAGTCACTGTGTTATGAGGAGACCTGGTGAGAGTGTGGTATTCAGTTCACCAGAATGATATGATACTGTAATCCTAATACTCATTTACTGGGTGTACAGTGTGAAAAAGTCCTTTGTGGGACTGATGAGGCCCACCCCTAACATTTCCACCGGTAACTGGGAAGCAACTAATAGCTGCGCATTGCATTTTCCTCCAGCATGCAAGCAGTTAATTGTATGTTGCAAAGGTAACTGTCAGATGGCACACGTCAGTGACCACACCTTTCCGTAAGTGTCATCTCTTAATATTTTCTTACAGTCATTGAATGCTGGCTAATTGCATTGTGACAGGATACCTTTAATTCTTATTGGCATTCCTCCTAGCTTACTATTAGTTTCAATGCATTACATAACAAATTAATTAGTACTCACTGCGTTAGATCCAAATTGCATGCTTGCAGCCGCTGAGTATTAAAAATAGGCTTTGATCATATGCTAAGATTAGTCATTGGCAAAACATCATTAGAATCTGACTTGGATCCTGGAGAATGTCCAAGTTACTTAGGAACAATTAATGCTGGAATCTGCTGGCTGGGTTTGTTCTCTGCAGTAAACATAGACAATAGTCCAGGCTCTAGTATACAAGATAGGATTGACCATTCAAAAATGAGATTTGGGGATTTGGACTTGGTAATGACATTTTAATGGAATAAATCAAAGGTTTAACTTAGGAGCAAACATGACTCCAATAATGTCTACTGAATGCCTCACAATAAAACTCAAGTATCAAGAGCGCATAAGGATGATGGGCTTTATAAGGACTAAAAGGTGGCTTGTTTCCAAAACAAAAGCAAAAAACATTCTTCTAGTTATGTGAATTAGATGTATTTATATATTACATTTCTTCCATAAGCAAAATTCATTCTAAATTATTGTTTTGAAAAGGGCTAAAGGTGTAACGATTGAAACATAGATAAGTCACTGGGGTGTTGCTAAAATCAGTTTGTGAAATGGAGATTCTGACCAAAATATAAGTACATCTATAAAACTCAAATATTTAGTATGATAGAAACAAATTCAAAAAATGTTTTGCTGTTCCTTTGTCAGTTCACCATTTATTGAATAGGCATTGTTATCTTCAATATCTCTAATTTTTGTTTGCTGGACTACATAGAGATTCATTGTTTATTACATACTATAATCCAGATTTCTATAAGTAAGACTCTGTTATGGATTCTTCATAATACCCTATGATGTGTCATATTTCCAGTAGAGAGCTGTCAGTTCCACTAAAAGTTTATTAGATGTAGTCACAGTATGAGCCCAGTTACATCCAATAGGAGTCATTGATGTATGGTGAATCAGACACAATAAATAGGTCACGCTGAATTAGGCACATAAACAGAAACCAAACCACATAGATAGAGATTCCTTTATGGCAAGCCTAGGATTCACCAGGCTTAAATCGGCCCTGCATCGAGGATGCACTGCCCAATATTAAGAGAGCTATACAGACAAAAAGCTCCTGCTGATAATCCAGTAACATTTTGCTACTTTCCATTTTCCTCATCTCTGGCCCTTTAAGAAGGCTATTGACAACAACCATACTTATGTTCAGTAGATCACCTCTAAGTTGAGAATTTTGGAATAACATTCTGACAATTACTACCTTGGGTATTCATTAAAGTGATTCTAGCAGTAAACCTGCTATACTGCTATACTGGATGAATGTAATTGTCAGCATTGTATCACAGCCTGGCACAACCAATGGAGAATTGCTAAATTCAGTTTGTAGTCCGGATTAATTCATACCTGTCACGTAGAATTCAAGCTAGAACATTCTGCAGCAACAACTCTGGTCTCTGAATTAGGTTTCTAGACTCCATGAGGTCTGGATGAGCAGTATCTGTCTGTGCCTACATACACAGTGCTAATATATTGTAACCTCATGGCAAGGTTATGTAATGCTATGCCAGGGCAAATCATTTTTCACTTGCAATGTGGTTTATTGTTTAGTTCACCTGTGAACAAATTAGACTATTTTAGTCCTCACCCCAGGACAAAATATCATACATTGTGACCAAGCCTAGTACAAAAAAAAGCTGACACACTTTTTTCTACTTTGACATGGACTGTAAGCTTACGAGCAGAGCTCTCTACCTCATGTATCAGTCTTTCTCTGTTCGTCTAATGTAGTACATAGTTTGCATCTCTGTACCAAGTGCTATGTAGACAAAGTCAAATTGAGCCCCTGTTCTTGCCCTCCTCGAGGTATTCACTAAATAAACGCCGGCATCCGAGTTAACCCCAGCGCAACACCCCTAGTCAAATGGGGTATGCAGAGAAGGTTGTGCTTTGGCACAAGATTAAGTCATTGTGACTCATCTTGCCACATCTCGACCTTCGAGGCTGGTTCAATGCAGCTGCTTCATCGTGACCTCTCGTGCAGAGAGGTCATCGCAGGGAATTCAGGGGGTTAGTATTAGGGCATAGGTGTTAGTGTTAGTATTAGGTGTTAGTGTTAGTATTAGGGGTTAGTGTTAGTATTAGGGGTTAGTGTTAGTATTAGGTGTATTAATATTAATGTTCGGGGAGGGTTAGTATAAGGGTTCGGGGGTAATTTATTAGGGGTGTTACTCTTATTGTAAGCACTGACAGGTCATCGCTAATCTGTCAGCGCTTACATTGCTGCACTGAACTGTCAGCGGTGAAACGGACGCGACAAACTGTCCTAGACGCGCGCGGGGGGGGGGGGGGGAACAGGGGGCAAGTTCTAATACTGACCTCCAGTGCAGGAAACCAGCACTCAGGGGGCTATTCTCTAAAGGATGAGTAGACGTGAGATGAACATTTCATCTCACCAATTTAAATTTATATTGTGCAGGGACAAACCCGATGAGTTTCCCCCTGAACTTTTTTTTTCTGACAGCTGCATCCGCTGGTTCGACTGCCAAACAAAAAAGGAAAAAAAAAATAATTTCCACCGGATATGACGTCATATCTGGTGGCTGTATTTCCCTCCTCCGTGCAGGAGGGAAGACTGCACGGGGACACGAGGCAGCCAGGAGGTGAGTACTGGGGAAGGGGAAGAGGAGGGAGGCATATAATGGGCAAATAACACTGGCATATTAATGGAAAACTGGCTGTGGCATATTAATGGCAAAATTATATATATATATATATATATTCTGTTTTATGCACCGCAATTGTGTGCTTATTATACACATTTTATACACTGCAGTAAAAGTACTCGGTACAATTGTGTGTTTATTTTTTGTAGTTTAGGGTAGAGGGTGGATTGCATGTCAGGTAATAGGGGAGGGGTGGCAGGATCCAGGGGGCCCATGCAAATGCTTGCCCAGGGTCCAATCATTATAAAATACGGCCCTGGCATAGTTACAACATAAAAAAAAAAACTAACTTATTAAACATTGCAGGGCCTACTCTGTTCTTCTTATAGGAGGAACTCGACCAGTTTGTCTCTGCACAATGTTTCCTTAAGTTAGTGAGATGAAGGTCTAGACTGGACAGCAGGTGATAATGCCCTCAATTTGCACTCATTTAGGTGACAGTTTCCTTAACCCAAACCGGTTTGTTTGAGAATGCATACAAATTATATAAGCATTTGCCTTCAGCATGTTGTACCTAGAAAGGGTGGGGGCCAAGGACAAATACATCTGTTTCTTCAAAATATCTTCAGTTGCACAACAACATGCGCTCATATTTTAAGTAACCAAATGCCATTATGGAATCAGTACCCCCTGGCACAGCTGGGTATTTAACCCCATGGTGGCACAGGCCATAATATGTACGCTGGTGACCACCTGCACTTGGTGACACAGGACGTACATATTACGGCTTGTGTTAAAACAAGTGGTGGATCATTTACACCACTTAGATGGTGTTGCTGTAATACCTCGATGTTGAGGCATCCAGCAACACCCAAATTTGATCCTGGATTGACCAGCGATCGCTCTAGGAAACCATTGTGGGCACTGTGTTGGAAGGCAACAGTCATTCTAACATAGCACTCACTGCCCTGTAATGAGCACAAGAGCACTGTAGCTCTTTTGGTGTTGCTAGACTGCCTCGAGGCTAAGCCCTAGATCTAAGGCTAGGGTTAGGTTAGAATTAGGGTGATAATTAGGGTTGGGTCAAAATGCCACTTTAGTACAGGGGCATCCAAATGTGGCCCACTGGGCACCGAGGTCCAGCCTGTGTGAGCTCTGCTTCGGTAGATGCACCTCCAACTGAGGACCACGAGTGGAGCAGTGTTCCCTACACTGACCTCTAAAGCCTCCTCTACCCTGTGCGTGAGGTCATGCTCAGAGGGAGGGAAGAAGCGCACCGAAGAATTGAACACAACATTACTCAAAAGATAAGTGGAAGAGGGTCCCACCTGCAGCCCATTTTAAAAAAAAAAACCTGTGTGGTAAGGCAGGTTCTATTGTGTGTGACTGTGTTTGTGTGTAAGTGTAACTGTGTTTGTGTGTGACAGTGTTACTCTGTGTGTAAGTGTGACAGTGTTTATGTGTGTAAATGTAACAGTGTTTGTGTGTGTAAGTGTTACTCTATGTTTGTAAGTGTGTGTGTGGGTAAGTGTGACTGTGTAAGTGTGACTGTGTGACTCTGTGTGTGTGTGTAAGTGTAACATTGTTAGTGTGTGTAAATGTTACTCTGTGTTTGTGTGTGTGTGTGTGTGTGTATTTGTGTATGTGTGACTCCATGTATTTGTGTGGCTGTGTATACATGTGTGAATGTGTGTGAAGTTAATGTGAAGGTTTTTTTTACTCACACACCCACATCAGTGTGAAATATATATATATATATAACACACACACACACATTATATATGTGCGTATATAATTCTCTGCATAAATGACAAATAAATGTGGCCCACGCACACATCCATTTCTATTAAAGTGGACCTCTACAGAACAAACTTGGACACCCCTAGTATAAAAAATGGTTAGGACAAAGTAATGTGCTACTTCCACTTATTGCCCTATAACTTAGAGCGTTTCGCGCTCAAGGTTAGTGCTTACTCATAGGCTCTATGAGTAAGTGCTAACCTTGAGCACGAAACACGTAAGGCAAATTCGTTGTGCACTGTCCTGTTCCTGGGTTGTTTTTATCAGTGAATAAATATCAGCTACTACTAAGCAACTATTTATAGATTTCCCCTTTTTATTCTCATCGTGTGAGGAGTGCTGCTGCTTTTGTGTTCTTACCATGGCGCTAATTATCTTCTAACCCAGTCAGCCTTTTAATTTTGGATCCAGCCTTACAGTTTATGACACATAATCTAATGGTGTACTAGTTGGGATCATGTTGCATGTGGACTATTCTTCTTAACAGAAAAACATATTGGCCTTTTTTTTTTTAACTCTGGGGAATCTATTTAGCAGGTTTTTTTATTAACGTTTTTAGAGGTGTAAAAGAATTTTCAGGTAGAAGTCAGAAAATTCTATGATATGCTGAAAATAATGGTATCTTATGAAGGCCGTTCATGTGCCAATAAAAATAATAAATAATATGTGCGGGTACAGTGAATGAGAAAGAGGTAAATTACAGCTAAACACAAACACCACAGAAGTGTTAAAACAGCCTCTGTCACCAAGGGTATGACATTGTGAAAATAGTCCAGCCACCAAGGGGTTAAAATTGCTCTTACTGTTCATGCACAAAAGCTATCATTAAAGAGATCCCACATGTTCTGCCAAGTGACAAGCAAGTTTCATTCATATATCCTTCTTGAAATTGGAACCAGCCCACTTTAAAGCACAAAAATGTGCACAGCCATTGTAAAAGTATTTACTATTAGATCATGCTATCATTATAATTGAACACATTCCAACTCCATAATGCTAACTGGGCTTCTGTTGGGACATGAAGTCAGGCCTGTCATAAAGACCAGTATCTTGCAAAAGGCCAAACATATCGTAATATGTTTGGTTCATATTATATGGTAATAAGTAAAAGTCCCTGAAAGCCCTGTGAGTGCATGCATTACTTGGAAAATATATATACCTCACATACAAAACAATTTTTTTTAACCTGTTTACATGGGGGGGGGGGGGGGGGGGGCAGAGAAGATGCCTCCTATGTCATCCCCTGGGTTTTGCAAATAGTGAAGTCACACACCCCAAAGGCCAGTGGCTAGGGAGGGAAAGTGTCAGGGCTACTAACCATCCCCTAAAAGTGACTACTGAATAACTATGTGCATGCGCGCAAATTATTCTCCAGTGCCCTGAACAAAGTATAATCAAGTTGGGACCGCAGGACAATTGTTATGGGGTATGGCGTACATGGTTATTTCATTTTGGCACCAGCCTGCTTTCCCTAACACTGGACTCGCACAAGAATCAAGGTATATGAAAAATAAAAGATGGAATGTCAAAACTATTTGAAATCACAAACATATCCCTAGAAGCAGGAAATGGTATAAAAAAAATATATATATTTTCCATGACATCCTTTAAAGTAAAGCATATAAGCCAAACCCCTTCCCCCAACCCAAACCTCTGTATATATGAAATGTAAATTAAGCAAATGCAACTACAAAATAGATGCTCTTTAACATACAGTATAAGCCAGGAGTTGCCACCCAGCCAGTAATTTACCGGCAGACCAGTAAAAACAAATTGGCTTAATAATAATAATTTGCTAATTTTCTTGAACTTTTCCTAAAGGTTGGACTAGCTGAATGAATGATAAAGATTTTAAAAAAATACATGTTTAATAATGGTGCCTCTATGTCTGCGCATGGTATAGAGTTCTAGAATGTGCAGGAGTGTGGCTGAATGCCTGGGAACCTGGGATGGATTGGTTAGCTGACAGAAGTAAGCGAGATACAATATAGGGTATCAAGGAGTTCTTTCAGGTACTGAAACTTGATTGTTTAAGGTTTTGATGGTCAGCAGGCCAAGTTTATAATAATGTCCACCATTTAATTGGAAGTCAATTCAGGAAAAGGAGAACAGGTGTTTTGGGACATGAATGAGCTTGATTGGCCAATAGTGTGGTTGCTGCATTTTGTACTGTCTATAGGCGATGGAGCTCTTTTTGTGGGAGGCCCAAGTAAAGTACATTACAGTAATCTAGGCGAGAGGACACAAACGCCTGGATAAATGATGTCATATCATGTGGCAGAATTAAATGTTGTATCCTAGCTATGTTTCTCAGAAGAAAGAAGGAAGAGTTTATTACAGAAGAGATCTGCCAATTGAGTGATCATGATGTATTCATGATGTTGCCCAGGATCCCCTCACCAAGAGTAACTCTGTTTTGTTTTTAATATCTTGGGTAAAGCAGAAGTAGAGTTGTACCCCAGTGGTATCAAGTAAATTGCAAATAGAATGGCACACAAGATGGATCCTTGTCAGGGGCGGGCTGGGCCGGGGGGCAGGGAGGCAATTGCCCCCCAGGCCGCCCTAATGTTTGTAAAACACGGCCGCTGGGCCAGAGTTAAAAAAAAAAAATAAACGCGCTTGCAGGCAGAGACGGAGGTGAGAAGGGATCGGAAGATCCCCTCTCACATCCGCTCTGCCTGCAAAACTGCATGGGGAGCCGAACAGGCAGCACAGAGAAACCTCCGTGCTGCCTGTTCGGCTCCCCGTGCAGTGTGCCGACACGGAAGTGCCGACAGTCACGTGATCGGCGCTCTGACCGCCGGGAGGCCGAACAGGCAGCATGGAGGGACCATGCTGCCTGCCACTAGCCACCAGGGAAGTCCTCCTGCCACTAGCCACCAGGGAAGTCCTGCCACTAGCCACCAGGGAAAAAGGTAAGAGATGGGGGGGGGGGGGGGGGGACACTGGCATATTATTGGGCAAATTGGCTGGGGAATATTACATGGCAAATAAGACTGGCATATTATTGGGCAAATTGGCTGGGGAATATTATATGGCAAATAAGACTGGCATATTATTGGGCAAATTGGCTGGGGAAAATTACATGGCAAATAAGACTGGCATATTATTGGGCAAATTGGCTGGGGAATATTACATGGCTAATAACACTGGAATATTATTGGGCAAATTGGCTGGGGAATATTACATGGCAAATAAGACTGGCATATTATTGGGCAAATTGGCTGGGGAATATTACATGGCAAATAAGACTGGCATATTATTGGGCAAATTGGCTGGGGAATATTACATGGCAAATAAGACTGGCATATTATTGGGCAAATTGGCTGGGGAATATTACATGGCTAATAACACTGGCATATTATTGGGCAAATTGGCTGGGGAATATTACATGGCAAATAACACTGGCATATTATTGTTCAAATTGGCTGGGGAATATTACATGGCTAATAACACTGGAATATTATTGGGCAAATTTACTGGGGCATATTAAATGGCAGAATAACACTGGCATATTATTGGACAAATCGTCTGGGGAATATTAAATGGCAGAATAAGACTGGCATATTATTGGGCAAAATGGCTGGGGAATATTAAATGGCAATTAACACTGGCATATTGGGCAAATTAGCAGGGGCATATTAAATGGCAGATAACCTTGGAATATTATTGGGCAAATTTACTGAGTCATATTAAATTGCAGAATAACACTGGCATATTATGGGACAAATTGGCTGGGGAATATTAATGGCAAATAATATTGGAAATGTGTATGTAATGGGGTGATGGGGGCATGTAAATGTGGTGATGGGGCATGTCCTGGTGTGCAACATGGGTTATGGGTCATGTCGTAGGTGTGCAACGTGGGTAGGGTGGGGTGCCCAAATTTTGGGATAATGGGTGTCTAAATCCTGGCATATTGAGGGGCATAATCCTGGCATATTGAGGAGGCATCATCTTGGCATATTGAGGGGAAAATCCTGGCATATTGGGTGTCTAAATCCTGGCATATTGAGGGGCATAATCCTGGCATATTGAGGGGCATAATCCTGGCATACTGAGGGGCATAATCCTGGCATTTTGTAAGGGAAAATTCTAGCATATTAAATGGCAAATCCTGGCATATTGTGGGGGAAAATCCTGGCAATATTCGTTATAAAACAAGGAAAAGATGGCCGTGGATCGGGAGGCGATTCGATGGTACAATGGGCCACTTGACTGGATTTGTCCCCCAGGCCTAAGGCTGCCAGCCCTCCCCTGATCCTTGTGTAACTCTGTAATTCTGTTGATGAGCATAATCCTGATGTTACGCACGTTGAAGATAGATTTAAACCAGTTTTGAACAATGCCTCCTAGACCTCAGATGTGCTCTGTTAAAATTCCATGGCCAATGGTGTCAAATGCAGCTAAGAGATCCAGGAGGATCTTTGGATCTCCTAAGATCATTTAGTATTTGGACTGGAGATGTATCAGTGCTGTGGCAGCATCTGAAACCTGTCTGGAAAGGATCAGATATGTTATAGCTTGATAGACTGGTTGATTGGCCTCCAGTTTTTCATTGATTTCCCCCAGAAATGGAACGTTGGATACTGGTGTGTAATTTGCCATGCAGTCTGGGTCTAATGAAGGTTTCTTCAGGAGGGGATTTTACCACTGCTTAATTTAGAGGATCTGGGAAGTTTCCAGTTTTTAGTGAATACTGCACTCTTTTTGGCTTGCTGCTAATGTTAAGTCTATGGAGGCAACAGCAGGGCTATTCATTTTTGAAAAAAGGTGACACAGGTAACTGCAGACCTCCAGCTGCCAACAACCTTTCTCATTCAATACTCTGTCGGCTTAGAAGCTGGTAGGGTAGCATGGGAAATCCAACAATTGGTGGGTCACATTTTGACACCCTGGATGCTAAACAAATAATAAAGAACATAAAAGGATGATGGTCGGAAGTAAACCCCAAAAATGGATCATATCACAATACACCAGGTTCAGGGCCGTTGCAAGACTTTTTGCTGCACTAGGCGAACATATATTTTGCCGCCCTCTTGCTGATCCTGCCCTCAGGCATTTACACACACACAGTAACACTTTCAGTGTCACATACATATGCAGGCTAATGGTACATACACATGCAACGTCAGATGCAGCCACACATACACACATGCAGCCACACGTACACACATCCATGTCTGTCTCGCTCTACCTCCACACCATCCTGGTCTGTCACCCTCTCCATGCCATCACTGTCCTTCTCTCCCCCCATTCCATCCATCCTTCTCCCCAGCCCATGCCATCTCTGTCTCTCATCCCCCCATGCCATCCCTGTCTGTCTCTCCCCCCCCATGCCATTAATCTGTTTCCCTCCTTTTGTCTTTCTCCTCTCCCCATGTATCTCCTCCTTTTGTCTTTCTCCTCTCCCCAATTTTTGTCTTTTCATTTCCCCCATCAGTGGCGGATCCAGGTGTGTGTGTGTGGGGGGGGGGGGGGGCAACGGGGCAATTGGCAGGGGCATATTAAATGACAAATACTGGCATATTATTGGGCAAATTGGCAGGGGCATATTAAATGGCAAATAATATTGGCATATTATTGGGCAAATTGGCAGAGGCGTATTAATGGCAAATAATACTGGCATATTATTGGGCAAATTGGCTGGGGCATATTAAATGGCAAATAATACTGGCATATTATTGGGCAAATTTGCAGGGGCAGATTAAATGGCAAATAATACTGGCATATTATTGGGCAAATTTGCAGGGGAATATTAATGACAAATAATACTGGCATATTATTGGGCAAATTGGCTGGGGCATATTAAATGGAAAATAATACTGGCATATTATTGGGCAAATTTGCAGGGGCAGATTAAATGGCAAATTGGCAGGGGCTTAATAATGGCAAATAATACTGGTATATTGGGAAAATAATGATGGTAGAATAGAGAACAGTGAAGGTAGGATAAGAGAGAACACTGAGGAGTGGTGGAGAGAGGAGAGAACACTGAGGGGTGGGGGAGAAAGGAGAGAACACAGACGGGGAGAGGAGGAAAGGACACAGCTATGGGGAAGAGGAGGGACACAAACATGATTAGAGGGACAAAGAGACAGTCATAGGAGGTAGAGAATAGAGAGAGACAAGGGAAGGGAGAGGAGAGAGACAAATGGGAAGGGAGAAGAGAGATAGAAATGGGATGGTAGAGGAGAGTCAGACAGACATGGGATGGCAAAGGACAGACACGGGATGGCAGAGGAGAGACAGAGACCTAGGAAATGAGAGGAGAGACAGACAGACATGGGAAAGAAGAGGATACAAAGACGGACATGGGAAGGAAGAGGAGAGAAACGGACATGGGAAGGGAAAGGAGAGTGACAGAAGGACATGAGAGAGAGGAAGACAGACTGACATGGAAGAGAGGAAAAGACAGACGGACATGTGCCCCTCCCAAGATCAGACTCTGGATCAGCCCGTCCCCCATGCCAGGATGTCACTCGCTTCTCTTCCCCCACACACCTGTAATCTCTCTCACACCCTTCCCCCATGTCTGTCTCCCTCCCTCCCATGTTTGGTCTATCTTTCCCTCCCTCTCTCCCATGTCTAGTGTCTCTTTCCCTCCCTCCCCATGTCTAGTATCTCATTCCCTCCCCCCCATGGCTAGTGTCTCTTTCCCTCCCTCCCCATGGCTAGTGTCTCTTTCTGTCCCATGTTTTACCTTGGGCTTTACGCAGGGGAGTAGGCAGCAGCATCAGCTCTGTCACTGCTGCTTGCACTCCTGCACATAGTGATGACACAGAGCTTCATGTTTCCGATGCGCTGAATCATCATCATCCGCAAGGAGCATGAGCAGCACTGAGAGATCTGATGCTGCTTGCTCCTTTGCGTGGGGGCAGACTGGCACCGCCACAAAGCTGGCAGCCTAGGCGAACGTCTTTCTCACCTATCGGTAGCGCCAGCCCTGACTAGGTTTAAAGTAAAACATCACTGGACAGTTTTAGTATGTATACTTGTCAGAGTGAATGTTGCCTTAGGTCAAGGTGTTGTTCATTCCAGTATCTTCCATATCATTATAAATCCTTCTGTACAATAGAATAAAGTATTTACCAGGACTGGTAGACTGAGAGAATCTCGTTCCACTATTCCTCAATTTCATGACACTCATTTTATCAACCCCAGAAAGACTAAAGGCATTATCACCCATATCAGGAATCAAAATTGCAGCCATGAGTATTGAAAAAAAGTATTGGAAAAAAGTCCGGGTCCGTGCTCGAAATTGACCCCGAAACCCCATACAATGGGGACACGAACTTTTGGCCACTAAAATAGTCCTGGAAAGGGCTAGAGGGCAGCAAAAGGAATTACAGTGTGGGTAAGAGTAGGACAAGTGCCCTGCAAACAAATATGGATAGGGAAATAACTTCAAATAACATAAAATACATACAAATTAAAAATACAGCTGAGCCATAAAATAGCACTAGATGGAATCTTTGATTTTAGCTTTGGAAGAACATAAATCTAAATCATGGCTGCCATGAGGATCAACAGAATTATCCATTTAAGAGAGGGTTGGAGTGCAGGGTATTCTCTTTCAGTTTATACTAAGTGACCCATATGTTGAGGAGGCGGTGACTGTGGCGGTGTAGGTGGAAGCGGCGCTGGAGGAGGAGGAGGTAGCCAGAATTTTTCAAAGTGCGCTGTAAGCACAGTATTTGATGGTTCTATTTGACTCTCAGATATGAAGTGCACCACAAGACGCAAATGTACTATTTACCACCCAAAACTATAAGAATGTTTCAAAGTGCGCTGTAAGCACAGTATTTGATGGTTCTATTTGACTCACAGATGTAATACATGTAATGCTATTGCTATTCTATAAACCGAAATAGAGTGCCCATTCATAAGAATAGGTCAATTAACCTATTCGTATGAATGGGGACTCTATTTTGGTTTATAGAAAGCCAATAGCATTACATGTATTCCATAAGCCGAAAGTCTATAAACCGAAAGACATTCGGTTTATGGAATACATGTAATGCTATTGCTATTCTATAAACCGAAAGACATTCGGTTTATAGACTTTCGGTTTATAGAATAGCATTACATGTATTCTATAAACCGAAATTCTATAAACCGGATGTCGTTCGGTTACAGTGCGGTTCAGGTTCGCTCAGCACTACTGTTGGCACAAAATGAAGTTCTGTTGAACTGAAAAATTGCATCAAATGTAGGCATTTTAATTAGAAATGCTTTCATGAAAGAATACAAATAAAGTTGTATAGCTTTGTCAGGGGGGCACACAGGATATGAAATGTTACATAACCCTGGAAATATCTCAAAAACAGTACTTTTAATACACATTAAAAATCAAACTAAATCCTGTGCACTGAAAAATATTCAAATAGATGTGATGGGGATTATTTATACAGACACCAGAGTATGTGGTCTGGAGAGGCATGTGATAGTGCATATCCTTTGTTCTCTGCTAGGCTAGAACACTGCTTGATGAAGTAAGGTGGTCCCATATCTGGACTGTCAGGAAAGTTGGTGGGTATACAACAACTGCCTTTCTGCTTTTATAACTTTTCCACGGAATTGGACTCTATATATCCAATCAATGGCCTGAGGAATTGCCTATTGAAAGTGTAAACAGAATATTAAATTTTAAAAACCACTGATCAGTGATATCTCACATCACTGAATTGTAATTGGGCATTACCAACAATAGTTTAAGGAATATTTTTTTTATTAATGGACCACTAGCAATGTTGCAATTTACAACAATCTGACTTTGTTGCTTCCCAATGAAATAGGACTACTGCTAAATACTTATCATGGGCAATTGAATATGCTCTCAATGTTGACCTATTTCTACAGGGTCCAGGTAATTTACAGAAAAAGCAATAAACTTTTTTTTATCTGTTGAATTGGGGCAGATTGTTCACAAATGGATATGCAGTGGTACACACAGCTTGCACATGCACATCACTGAAGGCCATTCCTTGACTCTCAAGAGGTGTTGGTAAACCTCCATTTTCAGAAGGACCAGATAATCCAGAGGATAAACACTGCAGAAGCCAATTGAACTGCATAAGAATACATTGAAAAGAATGGGGATATCCACTGCACGTGCAAGACTTCCAATAAGTGTACAGTCCCACTGTCACCGATATAAAAAAAAAAAAACAACAGTAAAAACAGTTATTAGTCCTGAATGGAGCTGCTACTGCACATGCTCAATGCATTGGACCCAGTTTTATTCTACTTAACGTCTTGCCAGGCTTCCGTTTGCTTAAGTTTACTAAAGAGGGTAGAGAAGGAAATTCCCAAAGATTTTCTGCACTCATTAGTATGCAAAAATACTGTGCCGTTTACAGCTTTAACATTAACTGATACTTTAAAGATAAAAGTTTATTAGAAGCCTGAATACTTATGTGTGTATCTTAACAGTAGTAGAGCTTTAAATAACAAACAGCTGACACATCTACCAAATTAGCTTATTACAAAGAGCCAAAATCTATTGTGTCTTAATAAATATGCCACTTGGTGCCAAGCTAATCTAGAGTGTACCTGTTTTTGCGTATCTCCAAGCAACCCCTGTACATGTCTACCAACATATTCAGCCACTTGAGCCACAAAAACCTGTGGCAAAGAGCTACTTTTTAAAGATAAGATGGAATCCATGTTTTAAAAGAATGTTGGCTTTACACCCTGTTCCAAATTATTATGCAAATTCTATTAAAGTGTCACAAAATACTTTGTTTTTCAGTTTAACTCATGGATGGCATTGTGTCTCAGGGCTCTTTTGATCACTGAAAACAATCTCGGACGCCTGTGATAATTAGGTTGCCAGGTGAGCCCAATTTAAGTAAAAACTACTAAAGGAGGGTGTTCCACATTATTAAGCAGAGCACCATTTTCATGCAATATGGGGAAGAAAAAGTATCTCTTTGCTGCCGAAAAGAGTGAAATAGTTCAATGCCTTGGACGAGGTATGAAAAACAGATATTTCACGAAAACGTAAGCGTGATCATCGCACTATTAAGAGATTTGTGGCTGATTCAGAGCACAGACGGGTTCGTGCAGATAAAGGCACATTGAGGAAGATTTCTGCCAGATCCATGCATCGGATCAAGAGAGCAGCTGCTAAAATACCATTACATTGAGGCAAACAGTTTTTTTGAAGCTGCTGGTGCCTCTGGAGTCCCACGGACATTAAGGTGTAGAGTCCTCCAGAGTCTTGCAACTGTGCATAAACCTTCTATTCGGCCACCACTAACCAAAGCTCACAACCAGAAACGGCTGCATTGGGCAGAAAAATACAAGACTAATTTTCAAACAGTCCTGTTCACTGATGAGAGCCGTGCAACCCTGGATGGTCCAGATGGATGGAGTAGTGGATGGTTGGTGGACGGCCACCCTGTTCCAACAAGGCTGTGACGTCAGCAAGGCGGTGGTGGAGTCATGTGAAGAGAGCTGGTCGGCCCCTTTAGGGTCCCCGAAGGTGTAAAGATGACCTCTGCAAAGTATGTGGAGTTTCTGACTGACCACTTTCTTCCCTGGTACAGAAGGAAGAACTATGCTTTCAGTAATAAAATCAACTTCATGCATGACAATGCACCATCTCATGCTGCAAAGAATACCTATGCATCAATGGCTGTGGCTGCTATGGGGATAAAAGGAAAGAAAGTCATGGTGTGGCCTCCATCCTCCCCTGACCTCAATCCTATTGAGAACCTTTGGAGCATCCTCAAGCAAAAGATATGAAGGTGGGAGGAAGTTTACATCCAAACAGTAGCTCTGGGAGGCTATTCTGACATCTTGCAAACAAATTGAAGCAGAAACTGTCCAAAAACTCACAAGTTCAATGGATGCAAGACTTGTGAAGCTGCTATCAAATAAGGGGTCCTATGTTAAAATGTTGTTATAAGTTTGATTGAAATAGCTTTTGATTCCAGTAATTATGCTGCAAACACAACAAATGACAATTTTCAGTTCTTTACAACCAATAAAGTGTTTTGAAACTTACTGTGCATAATAATGTGAAACAGTGCATTGTAAGTTTATGTTTAAAAAAAATACTGTTATCATTAGGAGGTTTGTTCAATAAAATTTGAATTGTACTCTTAATTGTTGATAACATGAGAATTATGCTGACTGTTATTCACATCAATTATTTAGGTAAATGAGAAAAATTTAATTTGCATAATAATTTGGAACAGGGTGTGATATGCATTATCCAGGTCTTTACTTTTTATCATTAATGTTTTTGTGTCTGGGCCTGGTGTGTCTAACCATTGTGCTCCGTAAATAAAACTAGTTGGCATTGATAATACCTTTGTGTAAATATAAGGAAACACAGGATATTGACATCACTCAGAGAAATTACTTCACAACAGACAGGTAGACTGCAGACTTTTAGGACAAGCCATCAATATAATTACTGAAAGTAATTAACATTTTTGATGTAGTGCTGGATTACAGGGCTCCACATATATTTAAATAGGTAAAAACAAGCTAAATCAATCAGGATAGCTTTTCTTTAACTCACAGTACCAGAGGAACATACACACAAATGTAAAAAAATATCCAGCAGCCCTCCAAGGTGATGATATGTTTATTAATAAGCTTGTCTCAGAATAGGTTTGTTCACAATCCAATGGTTCTCATAAAAATACTGTTTTCTCTGATGTCAAGGGATAACTGAAAGAGCCTGACAACAGATGGAAAAGATGGACAGTGAATGTGTGTGTGTGTGTGGATATACAATGGGAGTATACATGAACATTCTCCCAAAGAACTCTCTATGGTTTCGAACAAGCAGACTGGCTAGGGTGCTCAAGATATGGAAAAGGGTTGTGGGGAAGGATTATAGTATTTTAGCCAGAAACAGTGCTTTCCATGGAATATATAGACATGAAGCAAAATTGAAATTTTGGTTTCATTAATCCATTAAAAATAAAATCTCAGGGCCGACTGTTCTTTGAACAAAAGGTGCTGCTGCATATTTTTCCGTTTACATTTTTTGTCTGAAGCAACTTCTGTCACAGAAACAAGTTTAACCACTTTTATGAGCTGGCGGCAAATTTTTATCACAGAAAACAAAAAAAACAGACCCAACAGTAAAAACTCTATTTCCCCTACATTCAGCCCAATAACTGCATCAGCTAGAGACGTTATGAGAAATCATATTTTGGTATGTGCCACTACTGGTTTATCCGGCAGTCACTGATAAAAGGAGACAAAGCAAGCTGAAAAGTATGGGTCCGCCAAACTACAAATGTCCTTTGTCTGTTTCGTCATCACTGCTGCCCATGCTGCTATCTGTAGATTCTGCATCATCTGCAGCAGGATCAACGTTATCATTTTCAGCTGGATCACGATTATTGTCCTTGTTATCTGGGGACGCGTTCTCACTCTCTGGTTTCTCAACGGACTGTCCATTGTTTGTAGGGTTTGAGTTTCCATTACTGGCCCCCTCAGCTTTCTTCTCCTCATCAGCATGCAGGTAGGTCTCCCACCCTTTCAATCTCTCTTCTCTTTCTCGAGAGGTTTCTTCAATCTGGAATATAAAACATTGGTAAGATTGATGGCACTGGAGCATAAGAAACACACAACATGCTGAAAATTCACAGACAAGTTGCACATTTGCACCACGATAAAAGGCAAATATTAACCCCTTCCTGCTTGAATGATATTCTATGCCGTCCTAAATGACAGTACACAAATGTTTGTTGAACGGCATAGAACGCCCTGATTTCTACAGCTCACTGTGCAACCTCCTATTTCAGGTACGCCCCCACGACCCGACGTTTACGACTTTGCAAAGTCTTGCACTATTTTGGCAGGGACCCCAAAAAAAATCTCTAACCCCTAAAGGAGACGTGACATTATATTATATTATATTATATATATATATATATATATATATATATATATAGGTCATGAATGTAAACAAGGGGCATGGTCAATTAAAAATTATATTAAATTTTACTTTATAAGGATATATTTGGTATCAAAATAGGTCATATATGTTTTCTTACAAAAAGAGAAATTATAGTTAAATACACACAACAAAAAATCCCAAGAAAACTAAGTTAATTTAGCATTTTTTTTTTTTTAAAGTCTAGTCCCTCTTTAAATAGTAGGTTATATATTTCAAAAAATATATTATTTAATTAAAAAAAAAAAAAAAATCACAAAACACAAGTGTGTAATATTGCCTCTACTTCAGATTACCACACAACACAACAAATGCAGTGATTAATTCACCCCAAACTACATTTTGTGTTACGATTTTACTTTATGATCGTGAAAAACACTTGTTTGAGCTACACCAATGTTTTGTGGAGTAATGTTCACTGTACGTTTTGATCTCTATAACATTTCTTCAAAACACTATGCATGGAAAATATGACATCATAAAATACATTGATTTGGGATGTTACATCATTGCTTTATTTACATAAAAGTTCTTTCTTTTTCATACTCTGATGGGACTGATTTCTAAAATGTACAAGTACCGATAACACTGCTGTGCAGTAAATAATAAGATGGCACCACTAGGAACATACTGGTGGATTGTCCTATAGCTAAAGGTCTTACAAAGCTGCTTCATTTGACAATCAGCAAGTGCAAATGTATGAGCAGGGAGCTGCGGTGTAATGATAACTTTCATTTGGAAACTCCAAGTCAGGACGACTTCAGAGCTACAGATTGGGGACACAGCTCTGGATTTAATAAAATGGAGGCACCAGACATGATTTTAGTCAGGGCCACCTGCTAAAGCTATAAACAGACAATGTATGGTTTACATGGATAGAATTGTGGACTGGTTAGAATGGCTGATTGCTTATCTGCCAACATATTCCATATTTGTATTTAAAAAATAGTAAAATCGGACATCTTTCTTCAACAATATACTACAGGGAAAAATGTTGCTTTTTTTTTACAGGACATCCCTTTACAACAGACTCTGGTACCTGCAAATGTGGCACAGCAATGGAAATAAAGCTGATAAAGCAATGTGGTGACCTACGGGCCAGGGAATGATAAGGTCTCAAGGAACAGACAACAATTATCATCACTGCAGACTCAACCAAACTGGAAGTGCAGTCATACTCCCAAGCAATCTTGCAAAAGGGTCAAAGGTTGTCTATTCCTCACCAAGGCTTCAAAATGTTTACCTATTATTATAGGTCAAATGCCCAAAATCAGAGATTGACCATTCAAATAAAGTTTCTAAGAAGAATAAAATGTGACCTAAATTGGTCTGAAGAGAACGTAGGAGTGGAAACTATTATACCAAGTTGGGCTTCACAAATATGTGTTGACTTTAGGAGCCAAAGAGACTAAGCTCGTCTAGGTTTTTTAAGGAGCCAGGGAATTTGTGATTCTAAAAGAGTCAGAAACAGTAGCTCTGGCTCCTGGGATTTGACAAACCTTGGTATAAAGAGCAGTAATGTAGGCATACACAAATTGAAGATTTTGGTTACAAGAATAGGTTATCTAAAGATTTGTTTAGTCTTCAAAATAATATTAACCCCTTCCTGATGATGGACTAGGTATGTCATGGAAATCACTAGTCAGTGACAAAGGACATAACCTGGTATGTGAATCGGTAAAATGAGCTTAGAAAGCGATCAATGATCTCTGTCCGCTCAGTCATGTGTTGTTGCAATGCCTCGATATCGGGGGGCATTCAGCAGCACAAAAAAAAGATGCATGGCATTGTTTGCTTGCTCTCCGGAGCAATCACATTCACCATATTGAAATTCAGCATGTCTTTCAAATATGGCACTTCTGTTGGCAAGAGCTTCAGAAGCGATCAGTGATCACTTCTGTTGCTCCAAAGTTGTTGCTGTGCTGCCTTCCAAGTAATTAAAATGCCATCCAAATAATAAATGCTTTTTATTAAATGAAATTCAGCACATGTAAAATATTTCTTTATAATATAGTTGCTCTTGGTTTTTTTATCATCTTGAAAACACCATTTTAAAAGGTCACACACAGCCTGTGGGGTGGAAATCAAATAATTGTGTTATTTGCTATACCTGGTAATCGGTTACACCATCCCATGGTTCCACAGCAAGCTGGCGACCACCAAACCATCTTCCATTGAGAGCCAGAATACACGCATCACTTTCTTCTGCCTCTTTAAAAGACACGGAAGCCACACCATCAGGGTGTCTCTAAAGAAAGGGAACATTAAACAAAAATAATTTTAATGCCAAATTATTTACCTTAAAGATACATGCTGGGGAGAATGTAAATACCATGCTAGATTTGTTACTTGAAATCATCCTTTACATCAAACCATCAATGTTGTGTATGATGATATTTATGTCTTATTATAATCTAGCTCTGGTGCAAATGATCAACTTTAATCCTGTAAACTGCAGTGAGAACAGATTGAAGCAATCCTCGTTCTGTTGAAAGACATCTTCTAAGAATACAAATGGTTCTCTGTGGGAGAATAGTCCCCAAACAGCTAAACAACTTGACCTTATTTACATTTAAATATCAGTGTTCAAGTAACTGAACTCATGATACACATACACAATACTGGCACAGGTGTGTACAAAAATGTTACTTACCTCGATAACATCATTGCCTATACATAAAAAGAATATTAATGGCTAAAAACAAATATTTTCTCTTATATAAAATACTTGTGTATTTCCTAGTGTAACAAATAGGTGGTGCAGTCCCTTTAAAACAGTGTCTTGGCCTTCTAAAAGGGAATAAAGGGGGTTTCCTAAAACGATCTTCTAAAACAACGCTGTCCAACTAAAGGAAAGTGAATTACTGGTAAACTACCTGGTTAGCAAAAAAAAAAAAAACAACCTATGAGGATGATTTATTAAAATATAATGGACAACTACATTTCAAGTGCACCAATGAGGAATTAATAGTGGAGATGCAAAACGGCACGTTGGAGGATTTTTCTGTTAATTCCAGATCATTAAAGTTCACTTGTCAAGTCAGCTTATGTGAATGGTCTGGTACTATATCATTAAAAAGGTTCTAAACCCTTCCCAGAAGTCTTAGGAGGTGCAAGTTAGTTTGGAGAGTCTCTTTGAGACTTCCTGGCTGCCATATCACAGAGCTGTAAGAGATGCTCATCTCCAGAAACCTGATATAGACTGTGTGCCACGCATTTGATTCATGCACCAATGACACATGATCGCAGGACTAGGGCAGAATAACTCATTAAAACATATATTTTAGTGTTTAGTCCCTCTTTAATTTAAAGTAGAAGCATAATTCAGTGGGCCAGATGACTAGCACAGTAAACCCAATTTTGACCCAGTTTCTATTACAGCACTGGCTACTGCAGAGCCATTAGGCACTGAATTTCAATTCTGCTTCTGCATTAAAGTGGAAATCTTGCCAGTATCGTGATGTGAGTGTGGATCCCTAGACCCGCATTATGTTGTCGTTTAGCTGTATCTGGCGCTCAAAATATAAAACTGAACTATGATAGTCTATATGTGCATGGAAATTCAACTGATCTTCACTTCAGTCGCCCTCTCGATCACTTACGTCAAAAATAAGGACTTTCTTCACTTGCCCAAACTTTTCACATTCGGACCGAAGATCTTCACGTATTTCATTTAATACCAATGGATCCTCCTGAACGGTGAAAATATGATAATATATTAACACATATTGAAACCTAGTTAGAGTAATTAGTCAGTAGACCATACAAAAGAAGCAGTCATATTTAAATTTTCTAACTTAATAAAATCAGCTGGTGGCAAAAATGTTACAGCCACCAGTGCAATAATCAGACAATAGAAGTTTAATTTCAGTATTCTACATAGGATCCTTTACAGTCATTAAAGAGAAAAAAGGAATAAAAAATATCCTGTAATTAATACACTAATGGATAAAGTGCATGCAAACATTGTACTGATAACTACAGGTCAGTTGCAGCAGATAATTTGTTACATTGTTTTTGCCATACAGAAGAAACATGAAATAAATTAGTGGGTTCTCAAACTGTGAATTTGTGTTGGTCAGCTGATTGAATGCCTCATAAGAGAGGAGTCTGTTGTGATTAACTATGAATAAATAGGAAAGGGGCAGGCACCTACATTGCTCATGGTGGACATTTACTAGTGTCGTGGTGTTCTATGGGCCTTCACAAACCTTGTTAGAAACACTGGTGTCCTTGTATGGACACTTTGCCTATGCCTGGCCCAGAGTGTGGGAATGACATGGATGGATAACTGTGAACCTTATCTTATGTTCACTCTGGGCACTTCCAGGAGTGAAAAGCTACCCTTAGAAAATGAGATGGAATGTAACGTCTCAGGAGCCGTGAAACCTAAGATATATTCTCCAATCTCTGGTAAACTAATGCTCAACATGAAGAATAGGTTTTATAACAACACAATTGCGTACTCGCTATGCATTTAGAATTTTTCAAATGTTTATTTTTCTTCCTGCCCACGGTACAAAGTGTGCTCAAATTTCCGGTAATAAAAATAAAACTTATATGCAGACACACAGAATAAAACAAATAAATGCAAAAGGCTGAAATGAGAGACAGTCCGGTGACTTGGCCTTTTGAACCACGGTGTGTGCATGCGTCAGTATTTCTGCACACGGCCAATAGCGAATGAGGAAATGAGCATCTCTTCCTCCTCAGGAATCAGAACTACCAGATCACTTAGCACTGTGATTTGGCAGACTGAAATTCTTTGATTTCCAGAATAAATAGGAATAACTTCAAAAGCCTTTAAGTAGTACTGTCTGATTAAAAGTTTATCTGGATAGTTTTTTCCCTATTTAGATAAAGTTTGTGCCATGTGAATTCACAGCTTTTATGATAACAAAATTCCTCAAAGATTATTGCCAGTCAACATGGGTATTTTAAGCAAATGGCGTCGGTACAAAATAATAAAGGGACCGTGATTGTTAGGTGTCCCTTGCAGGAGAGTAACTTTACACAATTTACTGCTTCTGCCTAATTATCTGAAATCACCAACAGCTCTATCCTGAGCACTGGAGGTTGAGCAAGCTGCCCTACCCACATTCCTTAGGTTTGTAAAAATATAAAGCAATCTGGTCTGACTAGTACCTGCATAGCCAGACATTCCATGGAATTATCATCAAGCAAGATATGAATTTTAATGCAAGGCATGTGTTGCCCAATTAATATAAATATCCCAATTTTAAAAGGAGTAAACAGGATAATATTTATGTAACATTTTAATGTGGTGTAACATTTAATGACAGATTTATTTCACCTTCACAAAAAGTCTAACAGAGTATTTGGGTTTTCCATCTGCCAAAAGTACCATGCTGATTGTACAAGAGAAACTCCAAGATGCAGATAATATCATTTAACAAAATGGTGCTTAGAATACGTTGATACTTTTTATATATAATTTATAGGATAGCCACATGTAGGCCACAGATTGCCGAAATTCATATACTGTATGTCATACCCTAAAACAACTGAATTAACTTGTATGGAGTTAAACTTGTCTATTGTAAATAGATACCTAAATCTTACGGTTCAAAATGGGTCTGTCATGTCTCTTGCTAATGACATCATCTTGTAGCTTGGTATGCAAATTACACATTTCCCATTGAAAATGAGTTAATTTGCATGTCAAGCCACAGGTCACTTACCTATACATGCACACAGTCATGTACATCATTACCACTAGAGATAAAAGAGAAAACACTACCAGCTTGGCACTCAGAATTGCATGTCCTGGGCTTCGAGCGATAGGAATCGTGCATCGATGTAGTGGGGGGCGGCTTCTGCTAGTGCAGTAAGAGTCCCTCATTTTCAATAGGGATCAAATGAGGGGACCTATTTGGAAACGAGTATCTCTCGCTGCACTAGCAGAGATGCACAGTGGCTGACAGGACCAGGCTGCCCGTTTCCCAGTGAAGCATAGCAGCTGCTGGTCAGAGGATAAACTGACATGTACTATCAATTAATTTCTCCCTACTGCTTCTATATTTAATTGAGGTGAACTGCCAACAGTTACAGAATGTGGGCTAAAATAGCAGGTGGACAAAAATAGCCAAGACAAAATTTTCTAAGCTTGGCAGTTTGTTGTCAAATAATGGTATAGAAACATAGAATGTGTCGGCAGATAAGAGCCATTCGGTCGATCTAGATTGCACAATTTTTCTGAATACTTTTATTAGTCCCCCGTTCCCGGTCTTATAGCTAGGATAGCCTTGTGTCTATCCCACGCATGCTTAAAATCCTTGACTGTGTTTACCTCTACCACTTCTGCTGGCAGGCTATTCCATACATCCACTACCCTCTCAGTAAAGTAATACTTAATGATATTACTTTTAAATCGTTGCCCCTCTAATTTAAGACTATGTCCTCTAGTTGTGGTAGTTTTTCTTCTTTTAAATATACTCTCTTCCTTTACTGTGTTGATTCCCTTTATGTATTTAAATGTTTCTATCATATCCCCCCTGTTACGTCTTTCCTCCAAGCTATACATGTTAAGAAGCTTTAACCTTTCCTGGTAAGTTTTATCCTTCAACCCATGAACCAGTTTAGTAGCCCTTCTCTGAACTCTTGCCAAAGTATCAATATCCTTCTGGAGATACGGTCTCCAGTACTGCGTACAATACTCCAAGTGAGGTCTCACCAGTGCTCTGTACAATGGCATGAGCACATCCCTCTTCCTACTGCTAATACCTCTCCCTATGCAACCAAGCATTCTGTATGGTGAATAACAGCGACTCTTATGTAGCCAGCTATAGGACAACTGCAAGACATGGCATCGGACTGGGGGCACATGCTAATAACCTAAAATCCTGCATCAGAGTGGCACACAATCTGATAAGTGTTCTCATTCTTAAAACATAGTTGTGGAAATGTAGGATGTCACGCTCTCAATTATCTTTTTTTTATCCCACAATGAGAAGTTATCAGTAATAAACAAAAAATGGAATTTATAGTTCAGGACAGTGAAACAGTAGCTTAGATAATATATTTGAACAGTCAGTCATTTTCTCCGTTGTTTCAGTGTTTAAAATGTTGTATATAACTGCTGTTTGTATGTTGCACAGGCCGACAGCACATTTGGCATTTGCTAAAAAAAAAAAAAAAAATGATGGTAAAATTACTAAACTCTCACCTCAAAGTCTTTTGGGTGAAACATGTTTCTAATTATTATAACCCGCTCAAACCGCTTTCTCACTTCACCGGCTTTCTTCTCTGGCCTCCAATCCAACTGTCTAGAAAGGAAAGATCATGTGTTATACATTGAAGAGAAATGAAGGGTTTGATGTCATTTTGCATACGTTAAATGGACACATTGGGTCTCTCCACTGAAACTGTTCAGCTAATAAATGGAACAAACACAAATCATTGGAGACAACGTTTTTTTCCAGGTTTCTCGCACTTCTTTTATTAATATATGCTGTGTGTGAACTGGTAGGTGCTTGGCCTTTATCAACGCAGGGAAACAAACCCTAAAAAAATCTTTCAGTTATGCAGCAATATGTATGGAAACAAGCAAATATTATTAAAAAAAATAATAATATGGATAAATAAAAAATTCTGTGCAACAAATATTCATTGCACAGAATTCTTTTGCATTGAATATTTGTTGCACAGAATTTTTATTTATCCATATTATTATTTTTTGGGTAAATAATAATACACTACACTTGCGTTCCTTTTTCTTTTCTTCACTGTTTAGGTGGAAATAGAGGTAATTTTTCCGCTGAAAAGTGAGCGGCATTCTTTATGACAACTGAATAATTATAGTAGCGCCTAGCACTGTTTTTCCCCTTTCTTAAGCAAATATTATTAGACAACATAAAACAATATTAAATTAACTAAACTGTATTATTTCATTATCAACAGCATTCATGCAAGTCGTGAAAAAATGAATCGATATATATGGTATTGTGGGATGGCTCTGAACACTGTGGTGATTTTTAACCAAAAGTGTTTGATTTCCAGAGTTAATTTCTAGCTCTGGAAATCAACGACTTAAGGTTCAACAAACAACACAGTGTTCCTCCCACAATACCATGTATGCTGGGTATACTGTAAGTGTAGATGGAGTGGTTGGAAAGCTGTTTGCATATTCACCACAAATAAATGAAAACAAGGAAGCAACTTGCAGGTGAGAATATAATTCAATCTATATATTTCCTAGCTATTTAAATGATGGGGATCAAATTGTTTTGTACAGGACAGGTCCACTTTGGTCAGCATGCAGAGTTTGCTGGTCTCAGAGGGCCTATGTACAGTGCCCCTTGTTTCACAGTTCATTCAATTTAGATTTTTAGAGTGGGACAGTATGCATAGGCCTCACTGACACCGTCGAATTAACCATAAGTATTCCCACAACTAAGAGTAACTAAGGTCACAATTCAAGGCAAGTCTCTCGCTGTACACAGCACAATATAGAAAAGAAAACGAGCAACAACAGATTACAAGGGCAGAGGAGAAACAATAGTAAACAGCAACTTTTAACATTTCTTGATGGGCATACTAACCCTTGCAATTTATAAAGCTTGCTATAGATCTTCCTTGTTATATTATCTACTAATGAATATGTTTTGGAGCTCTCAAGCCACTGTTCAAGCCATAAAATGGCCCATTTATCTCAGCATTCAACGGGTGGACCCGGCAATGTCTCAACACCAAGGGGTTGCTAAAGATGCTGTTTGGTGTCTAAACATTGCTGGATCCATCTGCTGAATGTTGAAATAAAATAATAATAATAAAAAGATGACTTTAAAAGGAGTTGTGGAGTCTGTGTTGCTTTCATTATAATGTAATTTAATCATACAATGTGTCAGGCTTTACAAAGTATCATTTCTACTTTAATCCACTTTGCTACAAATTTGTATTAAAAGATAACAGCCAAAACATATCTCTGCAGGAAGGTGTTTTAATTAAAAATATCTCTACTATTCTCAAATACAGCAGAGCTGCCCTTGATCTGCATGCATTGGATGATTTCCTCTACTATCAGAAACTGTGCTGAATTATATCAAGCTAGAAGCTGCACTCACTTTTGCTGTAGAGAAAGCTTTTTCCTATAGTCTTTGCTTTTCTTTTTCTTCTTGGTGGCATCATACTCCCCCTTGAGTTGAAATTTTGCACTTTCAACATGAAGCTTGTATCCTCTTATCTCATACTCATCCAGGAGCTTCAACGCCAGCTCCACAGATTCTCTCTAAAAATGACAAATACAACAGTGGAACTAGAAAGAATGGCTTCACTTTCACTGTATAATCAAATGATGATTATCATGGGAGAAAAAAGGCCTTACGAAGAAAATAGTACAAGAAAGACAAAAACTGCCCTTAAAAACAAAAGAAATATAAACAATTGGCCACTGTGACTTAAGAAGCTTTGTTAAATTAATTAAGTGTTAGGAATTAATTCTCATATTTCAATCATGTAAGCTAATTTAAGTCAATATAGTAACTGTTTTATATTGTTCTGGTTATTTTTTCTGTACTGCAATGTGTATTCTCTTTATTTCAGGCTAGGATTACCAAAGTTGTAATAGAACATTCAATAAGTAAATCTATACATTTAACACATAATATACAGAAAGAACAGTAGATAATGTATCTAGCCATTTGGATGTGTTTCAATTCCGTTTTTAAGCTTATCCTTCCAATTTAGGATTTTGCAGGAGGAAATGCTGCATATTAATTATAATTCTGGAGATTAACATGACTAGAACAATTTTTCCATCGGCTACAAAAAAGAAAATTTGCATGGAAAGCAGTGCTACAAATTATTGCTGCTAATACTACCTAGTCGCTAGATTAAATACATAAACATGATGCAAACGGGAAAAAAAAAAGAAAAATAGATATTTAAATTATTACTACAGTATTGGACACCACAGGAGTCCATTACTCCTTGTACATGTTATGGCATAGAGTCAATCAGTGTCTGAAATTCAATATGGTCTTCAAATATGATCACATGCAAACAGACCAAGTTTGCTTTTATATACATATCATCAAACATGATGGGGCTGATTTTACTTGAGTAATTTTATGCCACTGTTAGTTTAACGTAAAAAACAATATTTAGTTTAAACCTAAAGCTTTCCTCAAACTTTGGTACTACCATTTGTTTAATTCATCACCTTGATAGAGTCAGGTTCATACATCACACTAGAAAAACAATACATTAACAGGGGAAAGCTAACTATAGTTACAAGCATTTTTCTTGGAGCTGTAAAATTAAAATGTAAGCTTAAAGGCCGCAACAATTCACACATGACAGCTAAACTTTTTTTTCGACTCAGTGTTTGTCAACTTGATATTTTATTTGATTCATCCCCAGCTCCTCCAACTTTCATTTCTGACCCCTTGGCTCAGTTATGTCGCCGACACAAATGAACTAAGGGGCCTCATGTGGCATCCGAAGTCCGTTTCTGACACAGTCTGTGTCGGGAATGTACCGTATTTGCTTGAATATAAGACGAGGTTTTTTTCAGAGCAAATGCTCTGAAAAATCCCCCTCGTCTTACATTCGAGGTCATCTTATAATCTGACCTGAAATTGAGGTCAGACTATAAGACTGGGATCCAGGTCCCCAGCAGAGCTGCAGGGGACGTGGATCCCCCTCTCTAACAGCAGGGGATGCCGGCGCGATGAGCGCAGACTCCCCTGCTTCCGCCCGGCACAACCGCCGGGGCTTCTATGAAGAAGCCGGATACTTCCGCTTTCGTCACAGAAGTCCCGGCGGTCGTGCCGGGCGGCAGCAGGGGAGGTCTGCGCTCATCTCGCAGACATCCTCTGCTGCCCCACTAGCCACCAGGATGAAATCGGGCAGCTGGGGGATGTCTGCACTATACATGCAGACATCCTCCATGCTGCCCGACACGGCAGTCTATTATGACGGACCAGCTGTCCGTCATAATAGACTGCCGTGTCGGGCAGCATGGAGGATGTCTGCAGGTATCGTGCAGACATCCCCCGGCTGCCCCCACTAGCCACCAGGGAACAAAACCAGGTTAGGGGGAGGGGGGGGGGGGGACGACAGACAAGGGGAGGGAGAGTGAAGAGAGAAAAGGGGAGGGGAATAGATACAGACAAGGGGGGATAGAGATAGACAAGGGGAGGGGGGAGAGAAACAGCTGGGTGAGGGGGAGAGAGGCCGCACTGGCACATAAAAAGGAATAAAAACAAGAAATGCATTTGTATAATATACATTTTTTATTAAATATTAAAAAGCATTTTACATATATACAAGTTAAACTTTTTTTTTTCCTATAGGGTAGTCCTATATTCAGGCGTTTAGTTTTTTTCCTAAAGGAATATATAAAGTTTGGGGGGTCGTCTTATAATCAGGGTCGTCTTATAATCGAGCAAATACGGTAATTCTGTAACATTACAGATGGTGACCTGTGTGCGCACATGCAGTTTAAGAGATTTACCTGGAAACAGTACTTTGTTAGGAATAATAACAAATACTTTTACTGACCTTCAGATAACAGCACAAGCCATCCCCCTTCAGGTTCCCTTGTCTGTCTTTGTACAGCTTTAACTTAAATTCCTCAGACACTGGATCTCGCATGATAATTCCACATTTGGACATAATTTGTGCAAATTCTTCATTGGTTATATCGAGAGGAAGCCCTAAAATGCACATATTTTAAATTATTTCTTTAAAATATTAAATATATATTCAGATTGTCTACATATATGTAACAAAAAAATGGAACTTACCTGTTACATAGACATTTGTGTTCCTCTGGTCTTCTACAATAAACCACCCTACAAAGAAACCAAGGTAATACTGTAAAACTAGGTCAGTCAAGTACTATAGGAATGGTTAATATGGTGGTGTAAAATTATGCCATGTACTTTTTAATAGAACACGCCAGTTTATCCTCTGACTGTCAGCTGCCATGCTTCCATGTAACTCTATGCTAACTGAGCCCCCGCATAATTCAGACACCGATCAAACAACAGGGGCTAGCTCGTACTCAGATTGGCAGGGTGCACGGTCTGGAAGCAAGAGTCAAAAAAGTTGAATTGTTCTTTACGGTCTTAGGGCATTAGTAAATGGAAGAGGTACATTTGCAATAAAACCCTAACAACATGGATATTGTCTTTTAAAATGCTCATCCATTTTGCCAAAATTTGCACAACGTCATGCACAATTTCACTGTGGTTTAAAACAAACTTTTATTGTCTCCATTACCTCTCTAAAGCCATTACAGATAACTAACTATAATAAATCACAGATATTCAGGATTAAGCTTTGTTTAATCCTTTGAAGTCGATCAAACAAACAAGTACCTGAAAACCTCTTATTATATTGGTTTAGCCTGATTAAAGCCCAAGCAAGGGGGCTACCAACTTGGCCTTGAAAGCCTTCAATTAAACTCAGTTACATAGTATCATTTTAAAGCTACTTGTTTCCTATTTCATTGTCTTAATAGTTTTCAGTTTGTAAATCATGCAATACTTCAGTTTCAATAGATTCCAAACAAATGTGAATACATTGGTATGTAAACAGGGTTTGTCATGGAGTAAGGCATTAAATGGGACATCAAATTGTAACTCTGATTACCGTATTAAAGCTTCCGGAATTTCCAATAACTAGGCGTTTGTGGCATTAATCATAGTAAATACTCAATGCCCAGCCCTCTGGCAAGGTAAATAATACCTTTGACACTATTAATCTGCATAACTGTGTGTGGAATGTTCAATTTCAAAACATTATTGGCACATTAATTAGCTCGAAAGTCAGCCATAATTTGAAATGCGAAAATCCTGTTCATAACATGTTTAATAACAAACATGCTGGTGACCGACTTAATTAGAATTTCTTCCAACGCCTAGATTATTAGCGCTATAATAAAGTATTGTACATTTTTGTCTTATATGTAATCAAATTGAAACTTATATAGATCTAACTCTATGGTTGCCTATAGAATTCCAAATTGGGGGGGGGCGGGGGGAACTGCTGGCATCACACTGGATTTTACTAGGAAATGTTCATATTTTGTAATAACATTTTTCCTTCAAAGAAGCAGCAAAATCTTATATTTTGGGGCTTTTCCTATACATCTGAAAAAAAGCGGTTCGTGCTATTTAGACCAGAGAGTCCTGGCAAGGGGCAACTGGCCCCTGGGCTGCTTCTAAAGCCTGACTGAGTGGGCTTGAGCTGCACCACTTTTCATTCATAAATGCCACAGTGCATAGCACTTTCTTTCTTTCTATATATTTTAACTATAAAACAGAAAATGTCTGTTCTTTGTCTGAAGCAGGAAAAACTCTCAAACACTGAACTCTGGAATCATAAAATTTGCACAGCTTATTCATGCTGGAATTTATAGGTCAATGCATTTTCAGCTCTCTACAGTGTTCCTTTCCTGAGTTAGGAGTTACTTTAGGTGATTAGACATCGCATAAACTGCAAAATTGATGGGTCATTGCTCTAATCACCAGTGATGTCATAACCTCCTTTTCAACAGCAAATGAGAATTCCACCCTGAAGACCTTACATTATAGGTTTAAAAAGTTCTAAGGGTGGCATTTCTAGGTCAAGGTGAATATTTTCAGTTCTCTAATTGTTATTTTCCAGATTTAGGAGGTACTTAAGTTTTGCAGGAGAAACAATTGCGAACTGCTACATGACGGAGAAACGAGACTGCTGAAGAGATGAACAAGCGATGAATGCCCGATCGCTTATTAGAGAGTTACTGAAAGCAAGCAGCAGCGACAAGACTTTAAATCCCAGGCGAATACAGGTAGTAAAGCTAGTATATTTTATCATATCTATTAGCTCGGTCTGTCTATCTCTGTGCCTTATAGGTTATAGATCTGACTTGTCTGTTTATTTGTTTAACTTTAATGATAATAGATTGGTTGATGAAGTTGCACTATGCTCTACTAAAACTGTCTTTGCCTTTAGCCCATAAGTTGTCAGTCCTCCCCCGTCAGGGGATAATCCACTGCTGTTTACAGGATGACATGTTTTTCAATCATGTCATGATTTGGTGTATAAACCTTTACTCAGTACATTTGGCACAGGTTCATGCACTCAACATACATGTGCACAATGTGGGTTATGTTGAAAAGGGATGCACAGCAAACTCTTGGGAAGGGATATTAAAACACAAAAAAGTATATACCGTATTTGCTCGATTATAAGACAAGGTTTTTTTCAGAAAAAGAATTCTGAAAAATACCCTTCGTCTTATAATCGAGGTCGTCTTATAATCTGACCTCAAATTGAGGTCAGACTATAAGACAGGGATCAAGGTCCCCAGCAGAGCTGCAGGGGACCTGGATCCCCCTCTCTAACAGCAGGGGAATGTCTGCGCGATGAGCGCAGACTCCCCCTGCTGCCGTCCGGCACGACCGCCAGGACTTCTTTGATGAAGCCGGGTACTTTCTGCTTCATCATAAAAGTCCCGGCGGTCGTGCCGGGCAGCAGCAGGGGAGGTCTGCGCTCATTGCGCAGACATCCTGCGCTGCTCCGCTAGCCACCAGGAGAATCGGGCAGCCCCCCCTCCCTCCCCTTGTTGATCTGGTCCACCCTCCCTCCCCTTGTTGCTTTGGTCCCCCCCTCCCTCCACCCCCCTCACCTGTTTCTTGCTCCCTGGTGGCTAGTGGGGGCAGCCGGGGGATGTCTGCACGATACGTTCAGACATCCTCCATGCTGCCCGACACTTGTGTCTATTATGACGGATCGGCTGTCCGTCATAATAGACGGAGGTAGCATGGAGGATGTCTGCACGTTTCGACATATGGGGTGGGAGCACAGGCCCACCAAAGAACGGACAGCACTAAAGTAGCCTATCCTATAGGATGTTACCTACTTGGGAGGGCATCGTTGTTTTTTGCTTGCTTACACCACTGCAGAGCAAAACCACTCCATTAGCATATTAGACTAATTCCACCCATAGAAGGCAATCCAGACCCGAAACGCGTGGCCAGACTTCTCTGCACGAGGAACACAGCAAACCACAGATGTATGTTTTGGCCTACATTTGCCTCATCAGTGTGGTATGGCTGATAATCCTGTAATTGCAGCATGCCAAGGACCCACAGCTGTTTGGGCATACCCGGACAACTTATGGAGACAAAAAAAGGGGGAGTTTTGGTGCAGTTGCTGCCACTTACCACACATTTCTACATCTGTTTAACTTTACTTTTGTTTTATACATAAGTTGCGCTGGCATAAAGAGTGCAGGCGTGACCCAGAAGTACTGTTCTTTTAGCGCAAGTGGAGATAGCAGCAAATTAGTGTGCACATCACGATTATAAGTAACTTTCAATGTCTAGTGTGCATGCACAGTGCTCTGTTCTCTGCATCCGTCACAGAGCTCAGTCAGGAACACAGTGAAGAAGTTGCCAGGTACATGACACATAGGGCTTTGTTCATGACAGATGGAATTGACAAGGGAATGTCAAACTTGAGGCCAAAGTAGCCGACTTGGAAAAATTCTCAAATTCAGCTGAATTGGAAGATGTTCGAACTCTGCTACTTTGGCCTTCAGTTTGAATCCCTGCGATTCCATCTTTAACAAATAAATAACAGTGAGTTAAGTAGAGTGCACAATAAATGGAAAGCAAAGAATAAAAAAGGTACAAGAACTTGGTGAAGGTTTCTGCCACTCTTTAAAAGTATTTAAAGGCCCAAACTATTAGTGTGTGGAAGATAGTAAAATGGAGCGCTAAATAAAATATTTCCCAAAACGCTCTCTTCCACATTTTGTAGGGTGTTACAGGGGAACCTGCACTTTAAATATTGTGAGATGCTTCCATAATTTTATTGGAGTTTTTTACACCACAGGTTTTACCCACTAGTAGTGTGCGGGTCACCTTTATACAGAATTCAAATAATGGAAAAAGAAAAAAATCTGCTCCTTTCACTATTGTAAAGGTTTAAAGCAGGCTCTTGCTAAGGCTTACGCTATCGAGCATGTGCCAAGATGTGGTGAGCAAGTTCAAGTGGGCAAGTTATATAAATATAACCCCCCCGCTTTCAAATGGGGAGGTAAAATGTTTATCTCACCTCACCTTTTAGCGACTAGACCCTAAAAGGTTTGTTTCTTTACTTTATTTGGATGTGCCTTACCTTTTTTTTCCCCTCCAAGAGAAAACATCTATTATTTAGCTGCTGATTGGTTAATTTCAAAAGAACAAGCTAAAATGGTTTGTTAACAAACGCTTATGTCCCAGATTCTTCTTAGTTTAAACCAAAGAAACAAGGTGGACAAACCATGATCTCAACGAACTCTGTAAGATACTAAAAAGTTTAAAAGAAAGGTAATCAAAAGCCTCAGTATTAGAATGTATCTATAAATATATATCTAGTGTAAAAAGCAAAGCAAGTGGAATAGCATCGTTTAGAACAGTTTGTTAAACTGAGATTTATATAATGATTCAGTTAGTAAATCCTTACCTGGGTCTGGTTTTCTTTTTTCTCCCTTTGTCTTAGGTTCAGCTGGTTCAGACTGGGTTTCTTCTTTTTTACGTTTTTCAGTATCTTTTGATTCCTTGGGCACAGGAGGCTTCTCACCTTTAGTAGAGTCACCAGCAGCCGCATCGCTGTCTTTATTTTCTGGATCTACACCATAATTTGCATGGTACATTGCCAGAAAGTCTTCTGTTATCTATAGAGACAAAATAGTACAACATAACAACACCTGAATATGCAGTTTTTGTTTTTGTATTTTAACAAAGTGCTTCTGTATTCGGTTAATTGTAAGCAATTGTGTAAATGAGGTCAGATTTTTTTTTTATCCCCAATTTCTGGTTTACTTGTCAAGCCGCTGTAGTTTTTATTGCAGCTCGCATTTAAGACTTTGCAATAAATGCTGAGCGTCCACAGTGACCACATAGATGAGAATGCTTGGCGAACGCAGGGTCAACTCAAACTGCCTCCCCAGCTGAACATGCTTGGGTTTCCTCTACATTCACATCCAAGCCTGTCACATACTAGAGTTTGGCTGAACAGTTAAGTCTCTACTATAATCAATATGATCTCAACTCAGCAGAAGCTGATTTTATTGAATGACCAAAGCCGAGTAAATCTAAAACTGTGGCGAACATACCCAGGAGTTGAAAAAAAAAAATCAGGCCAAAACACCAGAGAAATACAGGCATGTAAGAGAAATTGTCTAACTCTACTATCTTCATTTTTATTATTGCAATTTGGTCATTAGTTCACAGAACAGGCCCCATGTATCTTCTATCGTTTTTTTTTTGTTTTTTTTTTTTTGCATATTTCTTTTTATTATTGTTGTTTTCTTTGTTAAGAAAGTACATATTATCCTAAAGAGTGCGACAACCTTTCCCTAGGTCCGTCACTTCCTATCTAAGACCTATTTAGGGCCCACCATGTAATATACTGTGAACTGTATTTCTACAAACCTAAAACCATATTAAACAAGCTATGTATCTTATAGCGTAACAGCAATTACATAAGTTTGCTGAAAGCTGTTGAAGTAGGGTATATTCATTAAAAAGGGAACTGTGGCACATACAAGTGTTTTGGGAGGGCAAGTATTAGCGCTACAGTGCTTACACGGTTGCACTGGCAGTCAAATTGACAGCTCTGCAACATATGCGCAATATTCGTCATCCGATGTTGGAAACCAGAGAATGAAGATTGGGACCCCATTCAAGCTCCATAAATCTGGCATTAATAACATGGAAAGGTAGAACAGTTGAAGAACTATTCTAACAATTTTGCTGTTCACTTTTAGCCCTCTATATTGTCAAAGAAAAAAAAAAAGCCCCAAAATGGTGGGACAAGTAAGGTTATATTTTACATTGCCTCAATGATTTTTGTATGCACAGGGAAATGACTAATTAAATAGTGATTTATCACTAAACAGAACATTTAACAAACGTGTGTTTGGCTTTAAGAATTGCACATGCTACTAGGGCTGATGATGGAGTATGACTTGAATATTATATTACAGCTTTCATGTGGACTGTAATAGGCCAAAAAGCTAATCCAATTTTTGTACGGTTAATCTTCAGGGAATGAAATTGAATACAGTGTATAAATTAGTCGATTGCCCAGAGCCAAATGTACGAATGTAAACCTGGAGCTTCATATACTGCAGGGCTTGACAAATTTATTTTATTCTAGGAGCCAGCAAAATTTTTTAGGAGCCAGACAATCACGCAAACATACACGCAATTCATAAACACACACACCAACCCACGTCACATATACACCCCACACACACCAACCCACGTCACATATACACCCCACACACACCAACCCACGTCACATATACAGCCCACACACACCAACCCACGTCACATATACAAACCCCACACACCAACCCACTTCACAAATACACACACACACTTCACATATACACCTCCCCCTACACCTCACATATATACCCCCTTCACATATACACCTCCCCCCACACTTCACATATATACCCCCCCTTCACATATACACCTCCCCCCACACATATACCCCCCCTTCACATATACACCTCCCCCCACACTTCACACATATATACCCCCCCTTCACATATACACCTCCCCCCACACTTCACATATATACCCCCCCTTCACATATACACCTCCCCCCACACATATACCCCCCCTTCACATATACACCTCCCCCCACACTTCACACATATATACCCCCCCTTCACATATACACCTCCCCCCACACTTCACATATATACCCCCCCTTCACATATACATCCCTCCCCCCCTTCACATATACACCTGCCCCCACACTTCACACATATATACCTCCCCTTCACATATACACCTCCCCCCCACACTTCACATATATACCCCCCCTTCACATATACATCCCTCCCCCCCACTTCACATATACAACTCAAACATACACAAGTTTTTTTTTTTCCCTTCTTAACTTCTGAGTGCTGGGTTGACAACACAGCACTTAGCCGAAAGAGCCATGAAGATCGGCTGCGGCACGAATGTTTCCCCTCCCTGCTGCCTTACCTCATTGCTGGGGAGGGGTTACATTCGTGCCGCAGCCGATCCTCATGGCTCTTTCGGCTGAACACTCATACACACGTGTAGCGCGAGGGGGCGGAGCTTGCTGTCTGTCCCCTCGCGCTGCAAAAGACGGATGGCAGCGGCAAGGGGAACATTAGGGCAACGGCACCCGGGCGCCAGGCTCCATTTCCAGGTCGCCATGGCGACCTGGCGCCCGGGGTTTGTCGAGCCCTGATATACTGGGATACTTCTGATCAAGTATTAGCAACAGCGATAGTCTTGGCCTGGTCCCATTCAGAGGTTCCCAATATAGATTTATAACTCAGGCGCATGAAATACATTTTCATTCAGTAATCTAGGAAAATGAGATACACCTATATGACATACACTATACTGAGACACCTGCCCATTATACCAACAGGGAGTTTATTGGAATCACATTCTGAATGCATAGAAATATTATGTAGGTGAATCCCCTTTGCAGCTGCAACAGCTTCTACTCTTCTGGTAAGGCTTTCACAAGATCTTTGAGTGTTTCTGTGGGAATTGTTTCCCATTCATCCAGTAGAGCATTTTTGAGGCCGAGAAGGCTTGGCTTGCAATCTCCACTCCAGTTCATCCCAACGGGCTGGACATGTAACAGCTGCCATATTGCCTCCTAACTTGGGTCGGATTCGTGTCTCTCGACCCAAGCACGCAACCTCTCTACTGTACTCCAAATTCCGCGTGGCCCGGCATCTTGCAAGGTGACTGTTCATACAAGACATAACAAAGCAGTTGTTGTTGGGCGATTCTATCATAAGAGGTGCGGAGTTGGACAGTATTGGCTAAGTGAGATGTCTTCCTGGAGCTACTGACAGGAGGCGTATTTCTAATATTGTTAAGCAAGCAAATCAGGAAGGAGAATTGGATGTACTGGTTCATCTAGGGACAAATTATTTGGCTTGCAATGAGGTATCAGAGGTGAAGGAAGCTTTTCGTGTTCTTGCCAATGATATACGGCAGGTTGTGTCCACACTGTCCTTTTCTGAAGTTATGCCTGTGCATAACATTCAGAATGATAGTCGGATGCATATTAGGGACTTTAACTTGTGGCTTGGGGAATGGTGTCGGGAGCAAGGATTTGGCTTTGTTTCTCATGGAAGTTCACTATGGGATAGAAAGGAACTGTACAAAAAAGATGGTTTGCATCTTTCTCAAAAGGGAACGAATGTTCTCAGTCAGCAGTTCAGAGGTTTTGCTAGGAGGTTTTTAAACTAAAAGAGGGGGGCAAAATGGCGATAAAACATCAATCCAATTGCCCCCCAAAACAGGGACAGAAGGTACCTGTAGTCAGTGTGCTAAAAAATGATAAGATTAGGGTCATGTCTACAAATGCTCGCAGTTTAGGGAAAAAGATCCATGAACTTGTGGCAATATTGGCAACTGAGAATGTAGATTTAGTGCCTGTTACTGAGACATGGTATAATGAAAAACATGACTGGGACATATCAATACCAGGGTACTCTTTATATAGAAAAGACAGAAAAGGTAAAAAAAGGGGGAGGGGTGGCCCTCTATGTGAGGGATAGCTTAAAATGTAACGTAATACAAGTTAGTGAGGCAAACATAGAGTCAGTTTGGGTTACATTAGAATTTGGTAATCATATGGTAACTCGGGTAGGTGTGATTTATAGGCCCCCTGGACAAATAGAGGAGTTAGATAATCTACTAGTTGAGGAAATAGCTAAAATGACAATGAAGGGAGAAGTGGTCATCATGGGTGACTTTAATCTTCCTGATGTGAACTGGAAATACAAAATAGCTACTTGCGCCAGGAGTACGCATATCCTAAACTCCCTACTGGGATTATCTCTAAAACAAGTAGTGGAGGAGCCAACTCGAAAGCAGGCCATACTAGATTTAGTGTTCACAAATGGAGATTTGTTATCAGATATTACTGTAGGTGAAAGTTTAGGATCTAGTGATCACCAGACAGTGTGGTTTAATATAAGAACAGTGACACAGTCACACCACACAAAAACTAAAGTTTTAGATTTTAGAAAAACAGACTTTTCTAAAATTAGATTAGGTGTAAAGGAGTCATTATCAGACTGGAGCAATTTAAATGGAGTCCAGGAGAAATGGGATTATCTAAAAGTTGCACTACTGAAGGCAACAGAAAATTGCATAGGGCTTGTCAGTAAGAGCAAAAAATTGAAGAAACCACTGTGGTACTGTGCAGAGGTGGCTAAAATAGTAAAAAATAAAAAGCTAGCATTTAGTAATTATAAAAATACTCAGAGTGAGGAAGATAGAAAGATCTATAAGAGTAGGCAGAAAGAGGCAAAGCAAGCTATAAGAGCTTCCAAAGCACACACAGAAGAGACTATAGCCCAGTCAGTGAAAAAGGGGGATAAAACATTTTTTAGATACATAAATGAGAAAAGGAAAGTAAAACAAGGATTAGTTAGATTAAAAACAAAAGAAGGATGCTGTGTAGAAGAGGATAAAGGCTTAGCAGACTGCCTTAATGAATATTTTTGTTCAGTTTTTACAAATGAAAATGAGGGTAAGGGACCTCATTTAGGGAAAAATACTAATGAGTCTTTTGATGCATGTAAGTTTACAGAGGAAGAGGTTTTACTTCAGCTGTCTAAAGTAAAGACAAATAAGTCGTTGGGACCTGATGGGATACATCCAAAGTTATTAAAAGAACTTAGTGGTGTACTAGCAAAACCGTTAACAGATTTATTTAACCAATCATTGTTAACGGGAGTAGTTCCAGAAGATTGGAAATTAGCTAATGTTGTGCCCATTCACAAGAAAGGCAGTAGGGAGGAGGCGGGCAACTATAGACCAGTAAGTCCTACTTCAGTAGTTGGGAAAATAATGGAAACCTTGTTAAAGAATAGGATTGTTGAACATCTAAAGTCGCTTGGATTTCAAGATCAGAGACAGCATGGGTTTACTTCAGGGAGATCATGCCAAACTAATCTTATTGATTTTTTTGATTGGGTGACTAAAATAATAGATCAGGGTGGTGCAGTAGACATTGCTTACCTAGATTTCAGTAAGGCTTTTGACACTGTCGCACATAGAAGGCTTATCAATAAACTGAAATCTTTGAGTTTGGATTTCAATATTGTTGAATGGATTAGACAATGGCTACAGACAGGCAACAGAGGGTTGTAGTCAATGGGGTATATTCGATGCAAGGTCTTGTTACTAGTGGGGTACCTCAGGGATCTGTACTTGGACCCATTCTCTTTAATATTTTTATTAGCGATATTGCAGAAGGTCTTGTTGGCAAAGTATGTATTTTTGCTGATGATACAAAGATTTGCAGCAGGGTTGATATTCATGGAGGGATAAGCCAAATGGTAAATGATTTAGCTAAGCTAGCAAAAAATGGTCAGAGCAGTGGCAACTGACATTTAATGTGGACAAGTGCAAGATTATGCACCTTGGGCGTAAAAACCCAAAAGAAGAATATAGACTATTTGGTACAGTCCTAACCTCAAAATCTGAGGAAAGGGATTTAGGAGTAAAAATTTCAGAGGACTTGAAGGTAGGTAGGCAATGCAATAGAGCAGCAGGAAATGCTAGCAGAATACTTGGTTGCATAGGGAGAGGTATTAGCAGTAGGAAGAGGGAAGTGCTCATGCCATTGTACAGAGCACTGGTGAGACCTCACTTGGAGTATTGTACGCAGTACTGGAGACCGTATCTCCAGAAGGATATTGATACTTTGGAGAGTTCAGAGAAGGGCTACTAAACTGGTTCATGGGTTGAAGGATAAAACTTACCAGGAAAGGTTAAAGCATCTTAACATGTATAGCTTGGAGGAAAGACGTAACAGGGGGGATATGATAGAAACATTTAAATACATAAAGGGAATCAACACAGTAAAGGAAGAGAGTATATTTAAAAGAAGAAAAACTACCATAACTAGAGGACATAGTCTTAAATTAGAGGGGCAACGATTTAAAAGTAATATCAGGAAGTATTACTTTACTGAGAGGGTAGTGGATGTATGGAATAGCCTGCCAGCAGAAGTGGTAGAGGTAAACACAGTCAAGGATTTTAAGCATGCGTGGGATAGACACAAGGCTATCCTAGCTATAAGACCGGGAACGGGGGACTAATAAATGTACTAAAAAAAAATTGGGCAGACTAGATGGACCGAATGGTTCTTATCTGCCGACACATTCTATGTTTCTATGTTTTGTATGAACAGCCACATGAAATTTGGGGGGCAGAGCTACACAAAGCTGAAAGGTGGGGCTACACGGAGCTTGGGTTGGAGAGAGATCCAACCCAAGCTAGGATGTGAGATGGCAGCCATTATGTGTGCAGCAGTTGGTGCTAAATAAAGTAAAACAGAAAGTTTTGTATAGGTTTATTTTTGTAAAAAAGGCCCTGATTGTATATAAGGGTTTATTCATTTATTTCAGACAGTCACTTATGGCATGAAAGCTGTCCTTTAACACAGGGCTTGAAAAAAATTATTTAATTTTAAATTAAACTGGAAAATCTTTTTAGGAGACAGAACTTTTTGCACACACAGACAGTCGTGCATGCAGTCAGTGTCATATACACATGCTCAAAGTGTCAAATACATACAAGTACATTGTCAGTCACACCCACATTTTTTTTTAAGAAAAAAAATGGACATATTTCAAAGAATTCTTGCCTGCTTAACTTATTGCAGGTGAGGAGGTCAGTTCTGGTGCAGCCAGTTTTACAGGTACAGATCATCTTCAGCCGTAGTTACTCTGAGCATCAAGTGGCCTCAGTCTGACCAAGAAAATGTAGCTGATGCTCAAGGTGAGCGTTGGCCCCATTTTACTGAAAAAACCTGCAAGACGGCATAGACAGGAACAGCTCATCGCGGCTCCCCATGATGAGCTGGGGTGTGGATCCCACTGCAGGTACTTGCAGCGGGATCCCCAGTGTCAGATGAGGCCACTCATTGACATTGAAAATGTAGCAAACACTCAAACAGAAAGTCTGCTATATTTCCTGCATCCCTGTGTGCCCGAACTTCCATGATATCGGCAGGGACCGACAGGGTCTATAGAGACCTTGATCGTGTCCCTACTTGTATAAGCGATGGGGACCAGGAACACAAAGACGCCGGTCTGGTGCTTAGGTTGTTAAAGACCAAAGGACAACTAAACAGTTTTTTTTCTTTGAAGGAAGAAAGGGTTAAAAAACATGTCCTACTGGTCACGAGTAAACCCAATGTGTATCTAAATAGTAACATAGTAATTTAGGTTGAAAAAAGACACACGTCCATCAAGTTCAACCCTTCTACCTATCATTACAGCTTTTGATCCAAAAGAAGGCTAAGGAAGCTATTTTGAATTTTGCCTCCTGGGGGGGGGGGGGGGGGGGGGATTCCTTCTTGACTCCAAGAGGCAATCAGATTTCTCCTTGGATCAATAAGCTCTTTTATTAATGCATATTCTATTATTAATAGCCCTTTATGTACTGCTTTCCTAAAAAAAAAAAAAATCAAACCATTTTTAAATGCATCTATTGTGGTTGATAGCACTACCTCTCTTGGCAGGGAGTTCCATAACTTTATTGTCCTAACCGTAAAGAATCCCTTCCTTTGCTGTCTATGAAATCTTTGCTCTTCCAGTCTGAGGGGGTGACCTCTTGTTCTTTGTACATTTCTGTTAATGAACAGGTCACTGGAGAGCTCTTTATATTGGCCCTGCACAAATGTATATAATGTTATCATATCCCCTCTGAGACACCTTTTTTCTAACGTATATAAATGCAATTTTTTAAGTCTCTCTTCATAACCAAGAAAATGTAGCTGATGCTCAAGGTGAGCGTTGGCCCCATTTTACTGAAAAAACCTGCAAGACGGCATAGACAGGAACAGCTCATCGCGGCTCCCCATGATGAGCTGGGGTGTGGATCCCACTGCAGGTACTTGCAGCGGGATCCCCAGTGTCAGATGAGGCCACTCATTGACATTGAAAATGTAGCAAACACTCAAACAGAAAGTCTGCTATATTTCCTGCATCCCTGTGTGCCCGAACTTCCATGATATCGGCAGGGACCGACAGGGTCTATAGAGACCTTGATCGTGTCCCTACTTGTATAAGCGATGGGGACCAGGAACACAAAGACGCCGGTCTGGTGCTTAGGTTGTTAAAGACCAAAGGACAACTAAACAGTTTTTTTTCTTTGAAGGAAGAAAGGGTTAAAAAACATGTCCTACTGGTCACGAGTAAACCCAATGTGTATCTAAATAGTAACATAGTAATTTAGGTTGAAAAAAGACACACGTCCATCAAGTTCAACCCTTCTACCTATCATTACAGCTTTTGATCCAAAAGAAGGCTAAGGAAGCTATTTTGAATTTTGCCTCCTGGGGGGGGGGGGGGGGGGGGGATTCCTTCTTGACTCCAAGAGGCAATCAGATTTCTCCTTGGATCAATAAGCTCTTTTATTAATGCATATTCTATTATTAATAGCCCTTTATGTACTGCTTTCCTAAAAAAAAAAAAAATCAAACCATTTTTAAATGCATCTATTGTGGTTGATAGCACTACCTCTCTTGGCAGGGAGTTCCATAACTTTATTGTCCTAACCGTAAAGAATCCCTTCCTTTGCTGTCTATGAAATCTTTGCTCTTCCAGTCTGAGGGGGTGACCTCTTGTTCTTTGTACATTTCTGTTAATGAACAGGTCACTGGAGAGCTCTTTATATTGGCCCTGCACAAATGTATATAATGTTATCATATCCCCTCTGAGACACCTTTTTTCTAACGTATATAAATGCAATTTTTTAAGTCTCTCTTCATAACTAAGATCCTCCAAATAGATACACACGAGTTTACTCTCTGCTGTCAGTGTACCGCTCCATCTGCAGACCCTCATTTTTGCATAGCATTAGCAGGGTCGCCAACCAGATTAGAAGCACAAGAGAAAAGTAAAGTTTAGCGTCCATTTAAAGGCCTTAGAACCCTGTGTTAACACAGACTTTCAGAATGGATAAATTAATGCAGGCAGTGCTCAACTCATGTAGGCCTCTGATTGCCAAGTGTGGCATAAGTTCACCATCAGTGCACAGTAGATGATCATAAACGTGTGTATAGAGATGAATAATTTGGTCTCACATTGTCCTCAAACAGATAGCAATGGTATCACAGGGATGATAGGGGTTGTAGCAAGAGCAGCGGTTACTAGACTCATCCATAAAGTGGCAGACTATAGTTCAGTGACACTTTAGCTACCACAATGCTAAGCCAGTCAAGCACCTGGCTGAAAATCATGGGAGCTATAGTACTATGCACGGTGAGTCCCCAAGGAACTACAACTCCTGCAAGGCTGCAACAAAAAGCTGGGTGTGAGTCATATGAATCAGGACAATCAACTACAATTTAAAAGGCAAAAAGACTATGGTTTCCATCTTCCAGGACATTAAAGAAACCATAGGCCACAACAAAAGGAGCATAAAAGGCAATACAGTTCCCAAAATGAACATCCTGCAAAGTGGCTGGCTGAGCATCACAGGCAGCCCACAACAGCCAGAGAACCAAATGACTACTCATTACTGCTCTAGTCTATCCCTGAGGCACCGCGGACAATTGCTTATACTCACTTTGGGAAACCAGGCTTTCTTCTCCAGATCCCACTCATACTCGGTGCCATCATGGTCCTTGTAAGTGAAGGCTTCCTGACTCCCCTGCGCCTCCCGCTCCGAGTACAACTTCTGAAGCCGCAGCTGCTCGTAGAATTCATTGTTGTCATCCATCGTCTGGCTTACCCTGGGGCAGCCGACTCCGGGAGAAAGGGTTAATCAGAGGGAAACTGCAAGAAGTACCGTGTATCTGGTTCGGGGGGCACTGCGCATGTGAAGAAGGGATCCGAGGTGAAACCTAGAGCGCATGCGTACAAAAAGATAAACGAACTGAAAGCACGATAACCGAACAACACATGCGCGGTGGTACAATCCAGCAGTGAGCATGCGCACATACAATCGACGTTAGATTACGGTGCGCATGCGCTTTGTTAACTTCCGAGTGTCTCGTCCCTTGGAGCTGAATATAATGTCTGGTTTTGTGACACCTAAACAGTGGCACTTCACTTGTGTTAGACTTGGCTCACGATGCTCAGCCAGCCACTTGAGAAATGTAGTTCACAACAGCCAGTTTGACAGACATAACTCAACACTAATTAAGAAACGTGAAGATTTAGAATTAGCGACGCAACATTTGCAACTAAGTTTTGTGGCAAATAACATGTCTGCAGTGTGTGTTTACAGTGATGATAATACATAACTTTGAGCTCCAATGTAGCAATATATCTCAAAAATAGATTCGATCATATCAATAGTTTTGGTGACTACTAAACTGTATATTGGGATGATGGGACGATTGGCTGCAATTTTCAGCATTATCACTAAGTATCAGTGTACATTTTACACAGATACATGGTAAGGACTAAGTTCTAAATGATGAGCTGTTGTTTTTTTTTGTTCAGTGCTTGATATTAAGTTGCAAATGTTCCATTGCGGATCTAACATACAGTTGTATAAAGGAGCCATAGTAAATTATTTATCAATTAAGAAAAATAAGTCTACATTTGAAAGATTAGATTACTGCTTTCATGTAGTACATGTATGTGCAAAGCAACATATTTCATCTGTTTATGATAGGAACATGGGTATAGGGGTTTCATATATGGAGATTAGGGGTGGATTAGCACGGTAACACATGAACAAGGGTCAGATTAAGACATTCTAGGCCTGTACCGCACAGGGTCCAGCATGGTATAGGATCCTGAGCGCCTGAGATGAGGAGCTATGATCCAGGGGTGGAGACACAGGGCCAGGTGCTGGGTAACTGAACTTATCTGGTAGCTTGGGGCTCTAGGTTTTGTTCAGCCACATACTGAGGCCCTGTCGAGGCAGCTGTTGTATTTAGTATAACATAACTTGGACTGACAAAATTCTGCAGACATCCTGGAGCAGGCATGGGTAATAACTGGACAGAAAAACAGGATGTTGCAGGCCAGGACAGAATAAACTAAGAGACTGATCAAGCATAGAAACATAGAAAGTGTTGGCAGATAAGAACCATTCCGTCCATCTAGTCTGCCCAATTTTCGAAATACTTTTATTAGTCCCCAGTTCCCTACCTTTATCTAGTATAGCCTTGTGCCTGTCCCACGCATGCTTAAAATCTTTGACTGTATTTACCTCTACCAATTCCGCTGGAAGGCCATTCCATACATCCACTACCCTCTCAGTAAATTAATACTTCCTGATATTACTTTTAAATCTTTCCCCCTCTAATTTAATGTTCTCTAGTTGTGGGAATTTTTCTTTTAAATATACTGTCTTCCTTTACTGTGTTGATTTCTATTATGTAATTAAGAGCAGAGTAATAGCAGAAATGGAACTGAGGAAAAACAGAACTATATACAGAGTGCAGGTCTACAGGATAGAGGCAGAACATAAGATAGATAAAGCAGAAGCCAAACTAAGGATAAACAAAAGGTACAGAGATACAGAATAATAACAGATATAATGCAGGGCACAGACAATGGGCACATATACAACACACAGAGGCCAGGGCTAAGGAACACAGAGAAACATACAAAGGAGCAAACATAAATACAGGAACTCACCTTCCACTAAAGATGGTAAAATGATGGGGGTTTGGTTCACCTATTGGCCAATTAGATGTTAGCTTAACAACCACGTCAAGGTACTCCACATTTAGGCATGTCCCTAACTAATATTATCAAATGAATAACATGAGATTAAAGATCAACACTGCACATACAAACAAACAGAGAATATCTGTTGACTGAGCTGCACAGGTCTGAACAGAAACGGTGTGGTTTATATGGAAGCAAACTAACAAGGGAGATGGAAGCAGAAAATACAGAATGCCTAGCTACAGCCTGGATGAGCCTGCACATGGGTTATTGGCTACAAGGTCCCTTGGCTGCAAGTACTGCAAGGCCCCCACTAATATGGGATTGGGCATAATTTGCTTGACAAAAATGTTGCAGTCCTTAAACTGCACTAACAGGACTGGCCCCAGGACCCAGAACTTACCACAGCACTTAGATTGCACTCACAGGACTTACCCCTTCACTTTGCATTTGGCATATCAGATAAACTTGGCATATCATGGCAAAATCAGCATAAACATGGTATGACATTGCAAAATTGGCAGCAATGTTTACATTTGGGATTAATTTAGTAAAAAAAGAAAAAACCTACATATAAGACTACCCTACAGGAAATAAATTTTACTAGTAAATATTAATATACTTGTAAACAGTTTTTTCATTACTTATATTAAAAAAAGCATGGCAACCATAATAGTTTGGGTCACGACTACTTTCCATGGCCCCATGTATATGTTAGGGGTTTGGAACTGTTTGGCCGGCCCCATCCCCATTTATTATTAGGGGGCCAGACTTCTTCCTCCTAATCGAGGTGTTGATAAAAGACATGCACCTCACTCTCCGAAGCTCACCACTCCAGTCCAACTCAATGAAAAGATTCCTCAACCACCTGTGGATAGGAGCAAAACATATATCAGTGGAGTGACAACTAGAGGATCTTCAAGACTAATGATTGTTTCGCCAATTCCTCTAATTAATACCCTGTTGGCTGAGGTGTTTGGTGAGCAACTGCAGTGGTATTTGATGTCAAGATGGACACTGATATATGTTTTGCTCCTATGCACAAGCGACAGGATTCTACTTTTCATTGAGGTGAACTGAAGGAGTGTGCGCCAGTTTATACTAGCGGGGAGAGTGTCTTTAATCAATCTCCTTGAGTAAGGAGGAAGAAGTCTGGTGTGGTGTTTTTGCACTACTAAGTGTGGAATATCAGGCCATCTAGGACCAACATTGAATTGTGGATACAGAAGTTACAATTCTGTGCCTCCAAGCTTAAAGGGACTGTCTGGTGCCCAAAATGCATCTTCTAAATGTCAGTGCATATTAATGTGCTTTCAAAGTACTTTAAAATGCACGTTTTACATTTTGCATTGCTTAAAATATAAAATACTTACAGCTAGATGAAATTGTGAAATTGCAGCAGTTTGCAAGGAACCAGGACTGCCCACACTAGCTGAGTAAAAGTAATTTTTTTTTGCTGCAGGAACCAATGAGAATAATTTTATTCAAATGATTGGCATTTGGTGTCTCTCTGGTGAAGTCATCAGACAATGTGTTGCATTGTTAAGAGATCCTAGTGTGTACAAGAGCAAGTTTATCACAGTCTACACAATGTATTCTATTCCATGAGCACCCGAAGTGACTAAATGAAACAAAACGTTATAATCAGTGCTGCGGCACCTACAGTATACATGCATCACTGGGGGAGGGCTTGAGTCACATATTAAAAGTGAGATTTATGTAGAAGCCCTGCATCAAATCACACTGGAAAAAATCTTGTGTTCTATACAAGCAGTAGTCTTCAAAATGTACCAAGGTGAGTTTTGGGACTAGACAGTCTCTTTAATATGGCGATACCCTGTGGATAAAGTCTTGCATGTTATTTGTCCCACATAATACATGCTGAAGTTTAGTGGAACTGCCACATTTTAATGGAGCCTTATGTGGATTCAGTAGAGGTTGAATGGGGTGAGTTGATCTTGGTTTCCATAACAGTTATGCAGACCAGGATCCAACATTATTATTCTGTATTTATTGATGTGATCACTGAAAATTAATCATTAATCAGTTTTGTCGGGAAACTGTCAAAATTCTCCCTCACTTATAACTTGTGTCAGAGAGAAAGAGATATACTATATGGACAAAAGTAATCAAGCACCTAGCCATGCACTTTGCATTTACAAACATTTGTGAACAAAATGGATCACTCCATTTCAGTGAATTTGAGTGTTCAACTGTGATAAGATTCATCCCTACTAGATATTCTGCGGTCAACTGGAAGTGGAAGTGGTAGTGGAGTATTATTAGAACATGGATGTGTTTATGAACAGTAGCAACTCAGCCATGATGTGGAAGGCCACGTAAAGTCACAGAGTGGGGTCACCGAGTGCTGAGGTGCATGGTGCGTAATATCCCAATTCTCTGCTGATTCCATAGCTGAAGAGTTCCAAACTTCCACTGGCATTAATATCAGCACAGAAAATGTGCAGCGCGAGCTCCAGGAATGTCCATGGCCGAGCAGCTACATGCACGCCTCATATCACCAAGTAGAATGCCAAGTGTTGGATCCGGTGGTGTAAAGTACACCGGCACTGGACACTGGAGCAGTGAAAATGTGTTCTTTGGAGTGTTGAATCACACTTCACTGTTTGGCAGTTTGGGTTTGGCAGATGCCAGGAGAACATTACCTGCATTGTGTCAGCTGTGGAAAAGGTATAATGGGCTGTTTTTCAGGTGTTGGACTAAGCACTTTTACTTCCAGTGAAGGGAAATTTAAATGTTTCAGCATACCAAGACATTTTGGGCACTGCCATGCTTCCAACTTGAGGAAACAGTTTGGGGAAGGCCGTTTTCTACATCATGACTGTTCTCCAGTGCACAATGCAAGGTTGGATGAATTTGATGTGGAAGAACTTGACTGCCCTACAGACAGCCCTGACCTCATCCCACCTTTGGGATGAACTGGAAGAACTACATATTAATGTATTTAGATTGCAATGTCATAAAAGTCATTTATGTTGATGTAAGGTTTCCCAATACTTGTGTCCAGGGGCGTTGCTAGGTCTTCCGATGATCTGGGGCTAGAGCCCAGATGAGCTGCGTCACACACACACTGTCTCTTTCTGTCTCTTTCTCACACACTGTCTCTTTCTCTCTCTGTCTCTTTCTCACACACTGTCTCTCTGTCGCTGTCTCTTTTTCACACGCGCCGTCTCTCTCTGTCGCTGTCTCTTTTTCACACGCGCCGTCTCTCTCTGTCTCTTTTTCACACGCACCGTCTCTCTGTCTGTCTCTTTTTCACACACGCCATCTCTCTCTCTGTCTCTTTTTCACACATGCCCTCTCTCTGTCTGTCTCTTTTCACAAGCGCCCTCTCTCTCTGTCTCTTTTTTACACGCACCCTCTCTCTCTCTCTGTCTCTTTTTCACATGCACCCTCTCTCTCTCTGTCTCTTTTTCACACGCGCCCTCTCTCTCTCTTTGTCTCTTTTTCACACGCGCCCTCTCTCTCTCTGTCTCTTTTTCACACACACCCTCTCTCTCTCTGTCTCTTTCTCACACGCACCCTCTCTCTGTCTCTGTCTCATTCTCACACACACCCTCTCTCTCTCTGTCTCTTTCTCACATGCACCCTCTCTGTCTCTTTCTCACACGCACCCTCTCTCTCTCTGTCTCTTTCTCACACGCACCGTCTCCTCTGTTTCTTTCTCACACGCACCGTCTCTCTGTCTCTGTCTCATTCTCACACACACCCTCTCTCTCTCTGTCTCTTTCTCACATGCACCCTCTCTGTCTCTTTTCACACGCGCCCTCTCTCTCTCTGTCTCTTTTTCACACGCGCCCTCTCTCTTTCTCTTTTTAACACGTGCCCTCTCTCTCTCTGTCTCTTTTTTACACGCACCCTCTCTCTCTGTCTCTTTTTCACATGCACCCTCTCTCTGTCTCTTTCTCACACGCACCCTCTCTGTCTCTTTTTCGCTCGCACCCTCTCTCTGTCTCTTTCTCACGTGCACCGTCTCTCTGTCTCTTTTCACACGCGCCCTCTCTCTCTCTGTCTCTTTTTCACACGCGCCCCCTCTCTCTCTCTGTCTCTTTTTCACATGCACCCTCTCTCTCTCTGTCTCTTTTTCACATGCGCCCTCTCTCTCTTTGTCTCTTTTTCACACGCGCCCTCTCTCTCTCTCTCTCTGTCTCTTTCTCACACGCACCCTCTCTCTCTCTGTCTCTTTTTTACACGCACCCTCTATCTCTGTCTCTTTTTCACATGCACCCTTTCTGTCTCTTTCTCACACGCACCCTCTCTGTCTCTTTCTCACGTGCACCATCTCCTCTGTTTCTTTCTCACGTGCACATCTCCTCTGTTTCTTTCTCACACGCACCGTCTCTCTGTCTCTTTTCACACGCGCCCTCTCTCTCTCTTTCTCTTTTTCACATGCGCCCCTCTCTCTCTGTCTCTTTTTCACACATGCCCTCTCTCTCTCTCTGTCCCCTTTTTTACACGCACCCACTCTCTCTCTGTCTCTTTTTCACACGTGCCCTCTCTCTCTCTCTTTGTCTTTTTTTCACACGCGCCCTCTCTCTCTCTCTCTGTCTCTTTTCACACGCGCCCTCTCTCTCTCTTTCTCTTTTTCACATGCGCCCTCTCTGTCTCTTTTTCACACGCACCCTCTCTCTCTCTGTCTCTTTCTCACACGCACCCTCTCTCTCTCTGTCTCTTTTTCACACGTGCCCTCTCTCTCTCTCTTTGTCTTTTTTTCACACGCGCCCTCTCTCTCTCTCTCTGTCTCTTTTTCACATGCACCCTCTCTCTCTCTGTCTCTTTCTCACACGCACCCTCTCTCTCTCTATCTCTTTTTCACACGCGCTCTCTCTCTCTGTCTCTTTTTCACACGCACCCTCTCTCTCTCAGTCTCTTTTTTACACGCACCCACTCTCTCTGTCTCTTTTTCACATGCACCCTCTCTCTCTCTATCTCTTTCTCACACGCGCCCTCTCTCTCTCTGTCTCTTTTTCACATGTGCCCTCTCTCTCTCTGTCTCTTTTTTACACGCACCCACTCTCTCTGTCTCTTTTTCACATGCACCCTCTCTCTCTCTGTCTCTTTTTCACACGCGCCCTCTCTCTCTCTTTGTCTTTTTCACACGCGCCCTCTCTCTCTCTCTGTCTCTTTTTCACACGCACTCTCTCTCTCTGTCTCTTTTTCACACGTGCCCTCTCTCTAACTGTCTCTTTTTTACACGCACCCACTCTCTGTCTCTTTTTCACATGCACCCTCTCTCTCTCTGTCTCTTTTTCACACGCGCCCTCTCTCTCTCTTTGTCTCTTTTTCACACGCACCCTCTCTCTCTCTCTGTCTCTTTTTCACACGCACTCTCTCTCTCTCTGTCTCTTTCTCACACGCACCCTCTCTCTCTCTGTCTCTTTCTCACACACACCCTCTCTCTCTTTGTCTCTTTCTCACACGCACCCTCGCTCTCTCTGTCTCTTTCTCACATGCACCCTTTCTCTGTCTCTTTCTCACACGCACCGTCTCCTCTGTCTCTTTCTCACACGCACCGTCTCTCTGTCTCTTTCTCACACTCACCGTCTCACTCTCTCTGTCTCTTTCTCACACACACCAACTCTCTGTCTCTTTCTCACATGCACCGTCTCTCTGTCTCTTTCTCACATGCACAGTCTCTCTCTCTGTCTCTTTCTCACACACACCGTCTCTCTCTCTGTCTTTTTCTCACACACACCGTCTCTCTCTTTCTCACACACACCATCTCTCTGCCTCTTTCTCACACACCATCTCTCTCTCTCTGTATCTTTCTCGCACACGCCTTCTCTCTCTCTTTCTCACACACCATCTCTCTTTTTCTCACACAAACCGTCTCTCTCTCTGTCTCTTTTTTACACACACCGTCTCTCTCTCTCTGTCTCTTTCTCACACACACACCAACTCCCTCTCTCTCTTTCTCACACACACTCTCTCTCTCTTTCTCACACACACAAACACCCTGACACACACACCTAGACATCCTGACACACACACCTAGACAACCTGACATACACATTGAGACACACACACACATTGAGATACCCAGACACACACTTACACACGTTGAGACACCCAGACACACACTTACACACACCCAGTGGCGTACTAAGGGGGGGGGGGGGCGGCCCGCCCCGGGTGCCACTAGCTAGGGGGGTGCCATGCAGTGGCATCCCGAGGGGGTGACACCGGTGCTGCCGGCAACCCCCCCCCCCCACCCCCCCCCGCACCGCGCTGCTTACCTTTGCCCTCCCGGAAAAAAAAAAAATCACATCCGGTGTTTCCCTCCTCCATGCAGGAGGAAAGACTGCACGGAGGAGGCGTCCGTCCGGGAGCAAAGAGCAGCAGCTACTCGGTAATATTACTGGTATCTGACTGGCACTATATTACTGGGCTCTGACTGGCACAATATTCCTGGGCTCTGACTGGCACACTATTACTGGGCTCTGACTGGCACACTATTACTGGGCTCTGACTGGCACTATTTTACTGGGCTCTGACGCACACTATTACTGGGTTCTGACTGGCACAATATTCCTGGGCTCTGAGTGGCACAATATTACTGGGCTCTGACTGGCACAATATTACTGGGCTCTGACTGGCACACTATTACTGGGCTCTGACTGGCACACTATTACTGGGTTCTGATTGGCACACTATTCCTGGGCTCTGAGTGGCACACTATTACTAGGTTCTGTCTGGCACAATATTCCTGGGCTCTGACTGGCACACTATTACTGGGCTCTGAGTGGCACACTATTCCTGGGCTCTGAGTGGCACAATATTCCTGAGCTCTGACTGGCACAATATTACTGGGCTCTGAGTGGCACACTATTACTGGGCTCTGACTGGCACAATATTACTGGGTTCTGACTGGCACACTATTACTGGGCTCTGAAAGGCACACTATTACTGGGCTCTGAGTGGCACACTATTACTGGGCTCTGACTGGCACACTATTACTGGGCTCTGACTGGCACAATATTACTGGGCTCTGACTGGCACACTATTACTGGGCTCTGAGTGGCACACTATTCCTGGGCTCTGAGTGGCACAATATTCCTGAGCTCTGACTGGCACAATATTACTGGGCTCTGAGTGGCACACTATTACTGGGCTCTGACTGGCACAATATTACTGGGTTCTGACTGGCACACTATTACTGGGCTCTGAGTGGCACACTATTACTGGGCTCTGAGTGGCACACTATTACTGGGCTCTGACTGGCACACTATTACTGGGCTCTGACTGGCACAATATTACTGGGCTCTGACTGGCACACTATTACTGGTCTCTGAATGACACACTATTCCTGGTATATGACTGGCACAATATTACTGGTATCTGACTGGCACAATATTACTGGGTTCTGAATGGCACACTATTCCTGGTATCTGACTGGCACAATATTACTGTGCTCTGAGTGGCACAATATTACTGGTACCTGAATGGCACAATATTACTGGGTTCTGAGTGGCACAATATTCCTGGTATCTATAATTGTACAATTTTCAAACATTGAAAAAATTGTGGGTGTTTTCTTACATGTTGGTCCCCCTCCCTGCTAAATAGCATTTACTTGCAGGGAGCAGGACGTTTTCGGCAGACCCCGCCATTCACGGTCTTTTGCCAGATGTCAGCTGACATCTGGCGAGCAGATTTTCTCACAGCACGATGGGGCAGAGCTTGCACCCATCACGCTGTGCTCTGTTTGGCCAGGAGGTGCGGTCACCGCAGGCACTTGCCTGTGGGCTGCACCTCGAGGAGGAGGGGCTAGGGACCTCCCTATAGCAGCCTCTCCTCCCGATCGGCCCTCACCCCCGCGTCAGGTTAATCCTCCGATTCTGGGACCATGTCCCAGACGGAGGAAAGCTCAGCGGGTGATTTTTTTTAAAACAATTATAGCCCTGGAGTCTTGGGGCTAAAGTATACTTTAGCCCCAGAGTCTCCATTTGGGGCTATGCAGGGGGTATTTGGGGGTATAGCCCCAGTAGCCTCCCCCTAGCAACGAAACTGCTTGTGTCCATATAGTGTATATTGAGTCCCACACAACAAAAAAGTAAAGAAAAAACAAAAGCACCTTTTTTGACATTTTTACAATCTTTATTTTATACAGTACACAAAGGGTCAAGTTTCAAAAAATGGCTTCAAAGGAAAGCCATCTCTGTCCTTAAAAAAAATATATAATATGTGGAGATTAATTTAAGAAGCAGCACTTTTATTTAAACACATCATCACTAGAGGTGTCCCAAATGAACAAATAAAACAAGCATCTTGAGTATTGATATAACTGCCAGTGTGTTCATTTGTCATCTATCACTGGAGGGCAGCATTGAGCAGCTAACAAGAAAAATAATATCTCTCTTTTTCAGATCATTTACTATAAGGTTTCATGAATTCATTCAAAACCGTAGCTAGCTTTTTCTGCACTAGCAGCAGGAATAGAAAATTGTACCCCTGTCAATATAATTTCATAGCTGTTATTTTGCAGAAAATGAAAGAAGGCACATAAATAACAATTTATAATGAATTAATAGATTCTTTCAATAAATAGCTGGACAGACAACGAGGGTGATACTATATAGTCTTAAGTCAGCCAGAGATAGTAGCTTCTATTAATTTATAGTTAGACAGGTGTCTGTAGTAGAGCTTCCATTTTTAAGACTATTCACTAAAATTCGAGATGTAAATTTCATTTCCAAATTCGACCTCCAAATTCAACCTCCTCGAATAATTCACTAGCATCCGAGTTCACACTCTCCCCACAACTCACCAAAGTCAGTCAGCCTCCCATCTCTCCATCGAGATCCATAGAAAGTATTCAAAACCTCTCAAGACGACAAGTTTGACTTAGAAGAAAAATCATTTCACCTCCCAATACATTTAATGGGGAAGATTCCAAATGCCTTTTTTTTTCCATCTTAGTCAAATTCGACCTCCAAATTCAGATGACGAATTTGACTTTTTTAAAAATTCGACTACTTCGCCTACCATTATAACCTACGGAAAGCAAAATGAAACAAGGTATTTTTTTGGCTAAGACAAATTCTGTATCCGATCTCAGAGGTCGAGTTAGATGACAACCTCCTCGCCATATCTCATCACGCCACACCTTCGACATTGCAAAAATGTTAGTGGATACCATCTTGCGAGATCAAAATGAGGCATTCAAGAGGGCGGAGAGTCTGTTGGAGTCAATCTAAAATTTTAGTGAATAAACCCAATATACATGAGCCCCCAACCACCTGAGTAACCCCAAGAAGTAATGCACCTACAAGGGAGGCTTGTATTAGCTTTTTTATTAACATATTATTGGAGACTTAGAGGTGGTTGGGCATCATGGGACCTGATGTTCACAGCCTACATCTTCACCTGATGATTATAATTCCCATGAGGCTCTGCCAGGCATACCAGAAACTGTATTTCAGAGTAGCATGCAATCATACTGCACCCCCTCAATTGTGTCCGCACCCTTAATTGTCTCACCATTGCTGCTGCCATGAACTCATTCACATGTTAGAGTGCTAAGTGTCATCTAACATATGTGCACAAACAAGAAACGCACAAAAGACTGACCAGGAAAGTACAATTTTTATCTTATACAATAGTACTGGAACTGCTACCCCCTCTGTATATGGAATAAAAAAAAAGTAAATGTAACATTTAGGGAGTTAGCTACATTTCTCTACTTTACCTTCTCTAGTGTGGTCCTCAATCTATATGCTTAGTTTTTTTCAATGCCGTTGATTGTAGAACCTTCAACCTGAAACCAGCTGTGCAAAGTCTGTTGCTGAGGTTTTTTCCCTGCATATCATACTGCATTACAGTATCCTTCAATATTTTAAAATGTTTTGCCATATTGTTATGGTGCCAACATATACCATATTAATGTAACTTGCAGATCATTGTTGGGTCTATTCACAAAAATTTGAATTAGGGTCACATAACACCCCCCCCCCCCCCCCCACGGAAGTTCAATTTGGGAGGCGAGTTGGACTTTACAACAAATTATCGGGTGTTCTTTATTATACTTTAATTGTCCCCTGGCTGTTTAAAAAATGATTGATGCTGGAGGCTGGCAAAATGTCCCAATCCACTAATAACTTATGGGATCAGTGGCTGGGAAAAATGCCCCTGCCAGTGTCTAATTCCAAACCCCCAAATAATTAATCGCCCAGGGACTACACAATATATGCCCCAATGCCCAGGCCCCCCTTAAAACTCATCAGTTAGACTTAGTCTCATCTCCCAGTCCAAACTCGGACATTAGTGAATAGACCCCTGTGTCTCAGTAAATGATTAAACATTTATTTTAAGTAAGTTAATGTTTATTGTTTTTCTATTGTATTGTTTTCAATGATAGAATAAGGAAAACTACAACAACTATAACATTCAATATTAGATTTACACAGGATTAACATGTTTCCATCATTCAAATCATGTATATAAATATTTAAAATAACTTGTGCTTGTTTTATATAAAATATACCAACATAGTGGAGCTACTTTCTCCTTTGCCATTTAAATATGGTTTGTTCTGTAAGAGAATAAAACATGTGATCTCTGTATTGTGATAGCAGAATAGTGATCCAATGCATGGATTAGAGAATGTGTCCTCACCTTAAAGCTGGAATGCTCTCATTGGGTTATGTGCAATTTGTATACAAACCACATGATGTCATAAACAGGAGACACCATGGAAACATTTAAAACACATTTTTCTCATACATTCTATTGCATTTCTCCCAATTCAATGTATAAAATATGAACTGCTTAGTGATTAAACTCCATAGTGTATTTAAGTGCAGGATCCGTGGGAGGAATCCATACACGGACGGTAATCATATGGTAAGTGTGGGCATTCTGTTATTCATCTGTCAGCTATTCTTGGAGTCTTCTCAAAACTAGAAATGCATTTTAAGAATACATTTTACAAAGTTTGTTTGTGTATTGTTTTCCCCACATTTAAAAGCTGTTTAGCCATCTTTATAAGGTAACTCAATAAAATGTGTAGGGCCTAAAGTATGACTTTGTTACACTCGTGGTTGTTAGAAAGGCTAAATAGTCTCTTTGGTTAAACTCTACAATGACATGTACATCAACAACCAGCACTTGGGCATTGTATGATCATAAGGCTCATGTTCTTGGTATGAATATTCATGTGCAGCTAATGCATCAGCTTGATCATCATTAAAGGAACACTACTACTTACATAAGATGTAACTAGATAACCTGGTAATTTAAAACAAACATGTATATAAATCATATGCCACTGTTTTGTTATATGATTGAATTAATTTTATTAAAAATAAAATTAGGTGCTTACAGTTGCAAGAAAAAGTATGTGAACCCTTTGGAATGATATGGATTTCTGCACAAATTGGTCATAAAATGTGATCTGATCTTCATCTAAGTCACAACAATAGACAATCACAGTCTGCTTAAACTAATAACACACAAAGAATGAAATGTTGCCATGTTTTTATTGAACACACCATGTAAACATTCACAGTGCAGGTGGAAAAAGTATGTGAACCCTTGGATTTAAAAACTGGTTGAACCTCCTTTGGCAGCAATAACTTCAACCAAACGTTTCCTGTAGTTGCAGATCAGACTGCGCTGTGCTCTTGCAGTCATCTTTACAGGACGGCCACTCCAGTGAATAGCTCCAATTGACAAGTATTACACTTGTTATTATTGCATTGATATCTGTTACAACTTTATTTTGAGGAAATGTAGAAAAAGAAGCCTCAGTGTTTGGGGAGTTATGCTGCAGGGTTACCAGGTCATGATTGTGTATGTACTTTATTTTGCTCTATTGCAACTATTAAACACTGTAACCAGACAATCAGACAATTCCATTGACCATGAATGGACCTTCTATTTGTATTATTTACGTATTTAAAATGCGCTATCACATTCCACAGCACTGTAATATGGGCAACAAAATATGCAACTACTAAATAAGGTTTATACAAATTGGACCAAACATTGAAAAGAAACCTACTCAAATAAGCTCACAGTTTTATGGACAAACATAAAATATGCTTACAACATCTATTTTATTTTTACCACCCACATCTGTTGACGTTGTCCTATTTCATCCCAGAACACTAAGTGGTTGGTTTAGCTGCAGCATGCTTATTACCTCATTTTGCTGTCCCTTGAAATAAGATCATTATTTAAAGGGACTGTATCACCTGAACCTTGTTGTTACTGTGAATGTAGAGCATAACAAATAGTGAAAAATATCTATACATTGTATTGGCAAAACTGCAAGCAAATGCCTAAATTAGAAGAAAAATGTGTTTTAAATGTGTCTGTGTTGTCTCCTACTTATGACATCACCTGTGGCATGATATGCAATTTACAAAATTTCCCACTGAAAAGCAGTTCATTCACATACCGTGACACAAGTGATGTCATAAGCAGGAGACTCATTTACAACACATTTTTCTCTTTATTTCGGCACTTGCTTGCCTAAATTAAGAGAAAAATACAATGTATAAATTATTTACAATCATTTTTTATGCTCTAGGTGCACAGTAAAAACAATTTTCAGGTGATACAGTCTCTATAATGATGCATTAACCTTTTAAGGACTGATGACATTCCAAAATATGGTCTCTAAAGAGACACTACCTTTTTTTTCACATTTACTCTTTAAAATACACACCATATTGTCCTCTGACCAATAGCCTCCAGGCTTCACCATAAAACATGCATGCTGCTGCAGTCAACAGCTGTCACGTACTACAAGCACAGGTCTCCTGTAAAAATTATATGTAAAAACAGGGGCCCTCTCTGTGGGCAATCAAATTGGTATGCCTGCAGCTTTGAATCTTAGCGATAGCTCTGCCAGTTTCGGTAAACCCACAATTATCTTTAAAGAGACATTATCTGAGGTTATACCGGAGATGAGGCACTGCAATTGTCACTTTTTAAAAGCCTCTGTTTACCTGGCATTAGTGGATATACAGGTTAAGTACCCTTCCGTAAAATGCTTAGGACCAGAAGCATTTTGGATAGTGGATCCTTTTCACCAATAGGATACACTAAAGCTCTCGTGAAATACAGAAGTATCAATGCAAATATTGTTTAGAGAAAATAAATCAGCTTTACTGTCAATTTGCAACTTGTGGCAAAGTCCTAAAAAAACAGATTTCCCGATAAAAGATACTCATCCAGTATGGAGCCCTGCATTCATTATGCCATGTCAGGGTAGGGTCACTAAGTACCAGATTGGTGTAGGCCAACTTTTTTGTCAACAGGTGTTAATACAAAATATTTTAACTACAGATACAAAGGGTATAATATTTTTATGCATATTATACATATTTTAATAAAAATATTTTTTTGTAATGTTAAATGCTGTCAGTTTCCTTTTTCATGTCATAGCCTCCTAATAAAGTTATACTAATTTCAGACATCTGTATATTGCCTTTAATAGCTGTAATCCCAGTGTTTGTACTGCTATGTGTGGGACTATGTTGACATGGTGGCTGCTGTGCCTGGCAACAGTATACCTGCTTTTTGAAATGCTGCCTAAAACCCCTGCTCAGCCAATACAAAGCAAATGGGTTAACACAGGAATTGCTGAATGCCAATATCCGAGAGAATATAGTGGCTGATAAATGGAGGACTGAGGAGTTCACAGCTGAGTGGTAAGTAAAGGATCGATACAAGTAGAGGATGTGGTTCGGCAGCCAGCAGAAAGCGAAGAGCGCAACCAACACCAGCACGGTTTTAGCAACTCTTTTGCGGGACTCAATCTAGAGGAGAAAAAGAAGAAATGATTTTATTCATGTAAGAGACAATTATATTCCTGTGAAATCTGTTACTATGAGTGAATTATTACACAAACAATTATATTTAAATAATGAAACCTTTTTTGTATATGTTTTCATGTTTGAACAGAATGCGGTTTCTCTATCATCTGGGCTGTGGCATGCCTCATCTAAGAGGCAGCACTTCCCAACTCCCCTGTCCCCAGTTAGGTGCAATATCATTGGATGGTGCTTTTCCTATGTCTATGAGGAAGAGGGGGGTTGCGGGTCCAATGGTAATTCACAGCAGGCTGGCACCCAGGGCAGTCTGCCCCTCTATTCCCACTTGCTACTGCTCCTGGGGGGGATGGGACTCTTCATCGCGGCTGCTTCCGCGCAGCCGCTTCACCGCCGACTCTACAGCACAAGACAGATCGTCGCTGGTGATTTCATCGCGGGACATTTCATCGCTAAAGGTAAGTATTTTACCGATTTTAGTTTGTTTAGAATTAGGGTTTAGGGGGTTAGAATTGGGTTTAGTGTTTAGTGTTAGGGGTTAATTTTACTATTAGGTGTCGGGGGTTAGTATTAGGGTTTAGGGGGTTAACTTTAGTATTAGGGGTCGGGGGTTAGTATTAGGGTTAGTATTAGGGTTTAGGGGGTTAATTTTAGTATTAGGGGTCGGGGTTTAGTATTAGGGTTAGTATTAGGGTTATTATTAGGGTTTAAGGGGTTAATTTTAGTATTAGGGGTCGGGGGTTAGTATTAGGGTTTAGGGGGTTAATTTTAGTATTGGGGTTAATTTTAGTGTTAGTATTGGGGTTTAGTGTTTAGTGTTACTATTGGGGGGAATCATTTATTAGGGGAGGGGTATTTTAGTTTTACTTTTAGATTTGTAAGAGCTGACAGTTCAGCGCTGAACTGTCAGCTCTTACATAGCTGCAGCCGCGGTGAAATGGCCGCGTTATACTTCATTGCTGACAGTTCAGCGTGCTAACTGCCTCGCTGAACTGTCAGCGATGAAGATGCGGCGAAGAAGTGTCCTAGACCCGCTCCTGGGAGAATCTGCATTCATTCCTGACCACTCTACATTCAGCATAGCTGTGACCTGTCTGAGCTTTCTCCCTAACTATTCATTAACACCAGGTGGTAATGCAAATGGACCTCACAACTAAATAATGTAGACTATGAGGGTTGTGAACAAGGCCCATGACTGGATAATACAGTGCAATTCTTATGGCCTCTGTGGTATATTCTCGATTTGTGTCAGCTCATTGGGTTTTACACATCACACGTGTGAAATCTAGAAGGTAACGTTCCCATGTATGATTAGTAGTGATGTGTGCGTAGACTGTAGAGAGTCTGTGATTTCATCTGAGCCAGAAGTATCTATGGAACTATTCACTAGAAGTGAGGTGCAAGTGAATTGAGGTAAGATGAACATTTCATCCTACTGACCTAACTATGCATTGGCAGCAACAATACCCTGGGCTTCCACAACCGGCTGGAAGAAATAAAGTGAATTTATTTAGCTTCACCCTATTGGCTCACAAAGAAGATGTGATGCGTCCATCCAAGGTGCTCCAGAAAAGCCCTAATGTATCCAACAATACTCATGGTGTTGTTTTCAATCACCATATCCAACAGTGGGAAACATCAAATAGTGAAAAGCCCAATAGAGGAACAATATTGTGGGTGGCTCTTTTATCTGACTAGTTTTATTTGTTATGATATTAAGGTGGTTCTGCTTTTGATATTGCTTTCCAACAAATCTGACAACAAATAAGTTTTTATTATACATAAATAAATGTAAGGAGATTTAAGACTGGTAAATGGCAGTCAATAACAGCTGAGTGCCAAAGGTAAGCAATCACAACCCTATATTTTATCACCTAATCTTTGGCACTCCAGTTGTTGTGGACTATATTTTTTTTAAAAACCAGCTCTGGAGTAACTTTTTCAATGTAAAACATAATACCAGACATCTTAGAAGTTATTGACCCCAGGTGAAGGCAGAAGGTCCTATTTTATTGTTTTAAATTACACACAGCAGTCATAGCTAATGATGATTTGTATGGGTTTTGTTGAGTTTTGTTGCTGTGGAGCTCTGTGATACACTCACACACTGCACATTACTGTGTTTTATTGCTGTGGAGCTCTGCAATACACTCACATACTGCACACTGCTGTAAGTTTTATTGCTGTGGAGCTCTGCAACACACTCACATACTGCACATTACTGTGAGTTTTATTGCTGTTTGAGCTGTTAGGAAAGGGGTATCAAAGTGGTTTAGACAATAGTGTATCTTCCAACAAGGCACTCACCTAGGTCGGCACTTTGCCAGAGGGCAACACTTTGCCAGAGGGTGTTAAAGCACACTTATGGTGCTTCAAACACTTTCTCTCCTTCCCCCACCGTTAAGCAAGCTTTAGCTCCTTCCAATTAATCGGGGTGATGGGGGCATGTAACGGATGTGGTGGGGGTATCAAATGAGGGTGATGGTGTCATGTAATGGGGGTGATGAGGCATTTAGTGTGTATGCAATGTGGGTGATGGGGGCATGTAATGGGGTTATTGGGCATTTAATGTGTGGGCGATGTGGGCAATGGCACATGTCATGGGTGTGCAACGTGGGTGATAGGGCATGTCGTACGTTTGCAACGTGGGTGGGTGCCCGAATTTTGTCTGCCTAGTGCAGCACAAAACGAACATACACCACTGGGTTTAGATGTCTAAAATAGGGGCTGTCCCTCAAGTAAAGATACTTGTAAGATATATAGGAGTAAATGGTTACCAATGATGGCATGTGCGGCCAAACTTATTTTTATCTAGGATGGCAAAAATCCTTGTACCAGCTTTGTGTTTATCACATCTCACCTGTCCCTCATCTACACCTCACTGTTAGTGAATATCTCCCAGGGTTTACTTTTTAACTATTCCTTATACGCATTCCTGAATTCCATAATGTAGCAAAAAGGGACAAACATAAAGGTGTTTACAGAAAAAGGCTTGTGGTTCTCAACAAAAAAAAGGCAAAATATTTTCCCATGCTGATAGACTCATACCCAAAAAGACTGAGTGCTGTAATAAAATCAAAAGGTGCTTCAACAAAGTATTAGTTTAAGGGTGTGCACACTTTTGCAACCACACTATTTTATTTTTATATTTTTCTTCCCTCTATCTAAAAGATTTCAGTTTGTTTTTCAATTGAGTTGTACAGTTTATAGGTCACATTAAAGGTGGAAAAAGTTCTGAAATGATTTATCTTTGTCTCATTTTTTTACAGCGCAGAAACCTGACATTTTAACAGGGGTGTGTAGACTTTTTATATCCACTGTATACTCATAAAGGATGTTCCTTTTTTTATAAAATTATTCAAGGTTACATACCTGCTTTCGGGCATGAGTGTGCTCTTCCGCCGGCATGTTACATGTACTCCTGTAGAGCGTTTTAGCTATGAGAAAGTAATAGGCGGAAATAATTGACAGCGGAACAATGTAAAACACCAGAAAGCACATTAGGGAATGCGTCTCCTGTAGTATTTTCTCAGAGACAGGATAAGGGGCGCAGGCTGTGAAAGATGTATTTTTTTCGGGGTTGTTGAATTCATACAAATCTGAGAACACTGCTTCTGGAGTAGCAAGCAGCATGGATATTACCCACACACAAAGAGCTTTGCCACAAGTTTTCAATACAGCATCTGAGGTCTGTAATTCCAAGGGCTTCACAATTGCTCTGTATCTGTGTATAAAGTAGAAAATCATTGTGTTACTTGAGATGACAGATGCTAACAGTCCTAGCCGCTGATGGCATTTTTCCATTCACAAATTAGCATAATAATTGCGATCTTGAAAAAGAAACCTTAACAAGCTTGGTACTTGAGGTATCATTATGTTGGTCGACTAAGAGGTACTGGAAAATCCACAATTTGCATCTTAAACCTTTATGTGTGAATCCTCTCTTTCCTACTCCATCAGAAATCTATCTATTCAATATTAGTATAGATGATTTGTATGGAAGTATGGAGCATCTGAGCAACAGGTATGTTTTTTAAAAAAGATGCTGGAAAAGTCTTATTTTATTAATGACCCTAGGGAATTAAAGGGTCATAGTGAAGCGTGCACTCATTAATCTCTTTTTTGTATGCTCAAAAAAAGAAATAATTAATCAATTTGCATTTTATTTGTAGTATGGATTGCAAGGCTCAGTTATACCTTACTGGCACGTGGTCCCTACCAAGTTTAGATACTCCTTATACTGAAATTAGAAGTTTAGGATGATGATACAACTTATGTTTTTTCTTTTAATATTTTTGTTGAGGTTGGTTCAGAGCGAGCACATTCTAAACCACACATTTTAGAGAATAGTTAGTAATGACTCTGTGGTAATAGAACAGTTTGCATCAGGCAGTCAAATCACCCTTGGTAATGTGATATAATATTCACATCTAAGAAGTCATGCCCAGCCTGTTGCCTAGCCTCACTTGCGGCACAGTTTCTGCTAGTCCCTGGCCATCCAATGAAGCTATAATTTTTCACCCAGCCAATCAAGGGCCTGAAGTACTATATACTCATCAGGAGTAAAGGGTGAAGAGGCCAGATAATCAGTCTGCCAACGTTCTGAGGTGTGGCTATTTTATCACATGATGAATCTGTCAACTTTTTAAGTTTTTCATTTAATGTTGTCAAATGGCTATGCCAGGAACCATGTTGGATAGTAGCAGAAAATGAAAGCAAGTAACCTCTGATGGAGCCCGAGGGACCTCATCTTGAGCCACCAAAAGTATACACAAAATCCTGAAAGCCAGAGAGAAGACTGGGAAAATTAATATTCGACCAGTCAATATAGGTTGAAGACATATTGAAATCCATAAACCTTGTAATCATTTTATCCATGCATATGAGAGAGGCAGGAATATAGTACCTTTATCTATTTTTTTTTTTTTTTTCAAAGAACACCTTAGGAGAACTAACTTTAGGGTGTCCTAAAGTGTTCTTTTTTAACATTTTTATTGTCTTCCAAACACTTACATATGTTTTATTTTATATAAATGTAACACTTTGTAGGCATTTCAATTCTTTGTACCATATTGTCATTTATATAAGATAATATACATTATCATTTTTTGTACATTTTTTATTTTTGTCTTGTAAGTATTTTGAGTGCTCAATTCAATTCAATTTATGTTTAACTAATTTGTTCCTGTGGGCATGTTTAGAGTGCTATATATCCTATACTAAAACCTTCAGAATCTCAATAATACCAGATTCTTGTGGGTACCATTCTTTCATTCAGAACCACGGAGAGTACCTCATACATTTTGCACTGTTGAAGTTAAACTTCACAATGTTCTTCTGTAACTATATCTGTTTTGCCTGGTCCCTGTTCTTATTTCAGTAGACATGCCCTTATGGAAAGCATACGCTATGTGGCTGGAATCAACCTTACTTTTTACTCTGCAGAGGACTTATTGGAACATTGACCTTTAATACTCTCTAGCCAGAAGAATGGTTTCTATAGTTTCCTAACCTGACAGCAAATGACATTCCCAATATTCCATTGCCTTCTTATATGGACATAAGATATAATTTAAAGCATTATTGTCTACAACCTATATCATTTACATGTTTTTAAATTCATATTTTTTATTTTATGAATCTTACTTTACATTCAATATCTAGCAGGGAGGAAATTTCCAAGGTGCCATCCTATCACAGTGCCACGCCTGACCCATTTTATTCACAAATGTTTGTAAATGCAGACTGCATGGCTAGGTGCTTGATTTAATTAATTAAGAGGTGTGTCCAGATATTTTTGTTCCAAGAGTGTATTTGTAAATACACACATACATATATAAGTAATATGCATATTAACAGATTAAATAAACCTGCATGAATATCACCTAAGGCTGCCAAATGATACAGCAAAAGGTTCTATATAACACAAAATAAATACTCTCTTTCAGATATAACCATTTCTATGAGATAATTCTTTTTTGTATATGTTACTGTCACAGTCGAAGAGTATGTCAGGCAGGATTAGCAAAGTAGTTTAAGCATGCATGTGGTAGGCACAAGGCTATCCTAGATTTAAGATAAGGCCAGGGACTAATAAAAGTATTTAGAAAATTGGGCAGACTAGATGTGCCAAATGGTTCTTATCTGCCGACACATTCTATGTTTCTATGTAGGATCCTCTGTGCATTGAGGAATGTAGCATCAGTCTTTACACCATGATGCATGCTGGGGTAGGAAGGTACACTGAAACATGCCGGGTAGCACAGACAGGACTGGGAGCACAAACTGGACTGTGCTTCCCAGACACCAGAGAATGAAATCAGGACCACTGGATTACTGAGTCCCACTCTGTCACAAAATGTGAGACAGACGTAGATCTAAGTGGGACAGACTCTTAGAATTGGGTCTGTCCTCTGCAAACCAGGACAGTTGGGAGGCATTCTTCAATCTATTTGTGACAAGTGACTATACATAAATAATACCATAATAATAATGATAATAATAATGTATTTGAGTTATAGTCATAGCCCAGTGTTTTCTGCGCCTGACTTTACTTCTTTAGATATATTTATTAATATAAACAATATCAAACACATTTTCATACTGCCTGGTATGAGTCCAGCAATGCCATCTTGTTCCATCTTTCATTTATATGGTAAGTGGGAAACCCACATCTCTGCACTAGGTGATTATGTCTGGGCATACTGTCACTATAGAGGAATGCATTATGCAGGGACTGTATTCTTATTCTGTAAGCTGGGAGGAGGGTGATGCTAAGTACTTGCATATTATATAGTCACACGGAATATTTTTTTCCCCAAAAAATAATAATGTGACAATTACATATGGCCAAGAACAGACACAGTGAGAATCAATCTCTGGATGTGGAACACAAACTGGATTTTACTGATAACTACAACCCTTGCTCCATAATATCATGCAGGTACTTCCTATGCTCCATATCCAGGCTTGTCAAACCACACAAAATCACTTATACAATTAGCATGTGAATAGATTTACTGTGACGTTTAAAGAGTTACAGAGCTATTTTGCCTGCAAGTATAAATGCTCGTATTTAGCACTTTGGCTATGTTAGTCTCTCAAATAACAATTTCAGCATACTCTTAAATTCAACTGGCATCATTTCCTAAATCAATCTTGCAGAGATGAATTTTGGAACTTAATTCTACAATTATGGAAATCCCAGTGTACCAGATAGAGTAACGTTCAAACTTGTGCTCGTTCAAAGCGACAAACGTCATTACACTGTTTTGAACAGTGATTGAAGAGAAGAAATTCTAACACATATCTGTGATTTAGTATCTTTAATGCTTTTGTTACCATAATCTGCCCAGCACTGAAAGGGTTAAGGCATGTGCTACAAAAGAAAAAAGTGAATCCGGCATATCAAAAATGACACACAAAAAGAAAATGTGTTGTTTACTCATTTTTGCAATAACAATACTTTTGCTCTGTTTTTCCTAGGACCGAGGTATTGATTCTCCCTCAAATATGGCTCCAATAGAGATCCCAAGAGGAAATGTCTGTTTCACATAATGTGTGTATGTGTGTGTGTGTGTGTATGTGTGTGTGTATGTGTGTGTGTGTGTGTGTGAGTCTTCAACATGGAGCACATGTGCTTTGGGATCCTCCAATACTTCTATGTGGAGATTCTTTGGGGATTTACTGCACACATTTGCACCACTGCATAAAGCATGCAGCTCGAATGTCACACATGTGCATGATGTCATAAACCTCTTGATGCTGCCGGTAACTTAAGTGGGGCATTTGCTGAAAAAACACGGTCAGTGTCTGCAAAAGTAAATCTACAGGTAGCGCATGCAATATATTTTCCTTTGTCAAATATGCAAAAACATGCACGTGATGATTTGTGTAAAATTGTGCATACTTTAAGCAATATGCTCAAAATAGTGATAGAAAAAACAAGTTGGAGTGGACCTTAATCTGAGCATCCACTGATTGACCCATTTATGACCATCTCTAAAAGCCCAGCAAACCTACTACATTTTTGTTGTTGTAGTCCAATTCAAACTTATTTTATAGTACAGTTTCTTACATTTTAAACAATTACGTTAACTAAACATTTTTTGAATAACTGATAACATAAAAGACTTAATAAATGACCTGAGTTAATTTATCCTGGGTAATAGAATACCATAGATTGCAATACAGAATTGTGAGTTAAACTCAGTGATAAGTGATAACTCATGTCACTGTGTGGAGCCCAATATCTTAATTGGGTAAGTGATGGATCCACCACTTCAAGCTAAATATTAAAAAATACATTGATCTGAAAAGTGGTATATTTTCTCACCTGTCAGCACTGAGGACGGTTAAGGTGAAAACAGAAACCCCAACTGAAGTGAGCTGTATGAAAGATATGATCTTGCAGCCAATTCTTCCAAAAAGCCATGTGTCTATCATATAGCGTGCAGCATCCACTGGAACACAGGTCAACAGAAGAAGTAAGTCTCCAAAAGCCAGGCTAGTGATAAAAATGTTAGGAACTGTTTGCATGGACTTAATCTTAAAAAATACTTTTATAAGTATTGTGTTCCCAAGGAGTCCGACTGAAATGATAACAGCATATGTGATAGAAATGATTGCCAATACTTCCAACCCCGGGGATACATCTTCACTGTCGTCTTGATACACAGAAGCACTCTCATTCAAAGATTTCCGATAAGCTGGTCCATCTGCCAAAGATGAGAATGTTTGGTTGAATGCCGCAAAATCCCCAGGCATTTTTTTTCTCTTTATTAAAATAAACTTAATATTCTAAAAATTTCTTCCAGTTCAGCACAGGGTTGATGAGACGCATATCTAACCTGACTTGTGCTCTAGTGTGAAGTCAGCATTCAACTGATGCCTTAAAATATGTAGATACACTCTCTGAATCGAGCCATTTCTTTCAGCACTCATCAATCGTAAAGAGTGTTTAGACTTGTGCTCACAATGTCTGCTCTGAACAGTGTGGGAGGCACTTGATATTAGTATTGAGTTTTCACACAGGGATCTTGGGAAATGTTTTCTGTTCACATCATTTTCTATGCTTATTTGAAGTAAAATTCCTTTGTGATGTTGGTAAAGATGTCATTTTTATAAACACCTTTATATGTCTAGCTGTAAGGGAATCTTATACTTTACTTTATGTTAAATTGAGTTTTTGCACAAAACCTGCACACACTGCTAATTTGGATTATGTATTTGTTGTATTTAATATATCAAATCTCTTCCTTGATTAGGAAAGCAAAGGGTTGACTCAATATACAGCGATTAGTTCCAAATTGGATTTCGATCGGGCACTCTAGCCGAATTTCACAAATCTCCTCTTCTCACACACTCACACACATACACTTCCGCAAACACCCTTACAAGCACAAACACCTAGACACCCTGACACACACACCTAGACACACAAACACTTACGCAAACACCCTAACACACACCTAGACACCCTGACACACTTACACAGTCACACTTACAAGCAGACACTTACACACATTTCGTCTATTTTTTTTTATTTACCAAAAGAAAACACCTTATACTGTTGGTCCCCCTCCCTGCTAAGTTACCCTTAGCTGCAAGGAGGAGGACATTTTGGAGCTACAGACACTGCCATATAGTTTCTTCTGCCAGACGAGCAGCCAATCTACGATCACGATGGGGGCGGAGCTTGCACCTGTCGAGCTGTGCTCAGGATGGCCAGGAGGTGCGGTCACTGCAGGCACTCTCCTGTGGCATTCGTCCTGTGGCATTCGTCCTTTCCCTGTCTTTGTATTCATTGTCCCTGTGATCCATTTTAATTTTTTGGAATAAATCGGAAGTTTTACAGTCATATTGGAGTTTGGAGTGCATGCGTCCTTTGTCCTCAATTTTTTCTATACTATCCTGTGGGCTGCACCTCAAGCAGGAGGTGCTATGAAGAGAGCTCCCTATAGTAGCGCCTCTCCTCCAGATCGTCCCTCACCTCTGCGCATATTGAAACCATGTCCCGGAAGGAGGAAAGCTCAGTGGGGAACAAAAAAAAATGTAACTGTTAGCCCTGGAGTCTCAGGGATAAAGAATACTTTAGCCCCAGAGTCTCCATTCGGGGCTATGCAGCGGGGATTCAGGGCTATAACCCCAATAGCCCACCCCTATCGACACCACTTCATTGAGCTATTTCTGGAGGACTTTTCACTATAGCTGAACTTCTTCTATTGACTTCTATGGGAGGGCTTTGGGTATATTTGGGAGGTCCTCCTGAAATGTCCTCAAAATTAGCCAAATTCCTCCACATAGAAGTCTTTATATACATGTACATGTAGAGGCAATAAATGGGAACATATAATATTCTCTACCTTACTCTTGTATATATATTTTTTTAATTTATAAATTACTACTAGTTGAGTATAGCACAGCTTGTAAAGTGTGATCGATAACCATCTTAAAATGTGTCTCCTTTTGTATTCTACATATTTCTATATATTTACAATGGATTATGTTACTTCTTTTTTTACAATGGTATTCTTGATATTTATGGGGGGTGTTCTTCCCTCACTTTTTTATTTAAATAAGTATTCTTGGGTAAGATGAGAACAGTTCTACAAATGTAATCAGTATTACAAAAAGTTACACCACAGTTACATTTGAGTTAGACCAGATATCCTCCATACCCCAAACACAACAAGAGTTTATTAGCACTGACTCCAATTATCCAATCACTCCACATGTTCATGTAGTATATTGCCTTTGGTATTTTTTACATTTTGTTTCATTACACCTCACTCACCCTGCTGCCTGTTTCTGTTTGTGAGATACTCCAAATAGACCTCACCTCTCAGACAGTGGTGGACAACTCAGTCCCCAGGCAATAGATGGGCATGGGACCCCCTTGTACCCGCCCCATGTAATGCCCACTTGCAATCCCCCCCCCCTCAATAAATGGTTCTATTTATTCACATTTGAATTCTACCATGCTGAAAAGGTGGATAAATAGAACCATATTTAAAAAAATGAATTTCCAATGTCCTGCATTATCACTACACACGGGGAGCGCAGCAAAACTTACTGAGCTCCCTGTGTGTTTAACACACAGAGCTTATGCTGCCCCCGTTTCAAGTAAGAATGGGCGGGGGAGGGAGAACAGAGGAGGGTGGAGAGAACAGAGGTAGGAGGAGGCTGAGAGAACAGAGACAGGAGGGGGCGGACATAGATAGGAGGAGAGGGAGGGAACAGAGATGGGGAGGATGGGATGAGAGAACAGAAGAGGAGTGGGAGGAAGAGAACAGAGATGGAGGAGGAGGGGGAGAGAGAACAGAGATGGGGAGGAGGGGGAGAGAGAACAGATATGGAGGAGGAGGCGGATAGAAAACAGATATGGGGGAGGAGAGGGAAAAAGAAGAGGTATGGTGGAGAGGGAACATGTATGGGGGTGGAGGGGGAGAGAACATATATGTCATGAGAGATAAGATATAAGGAGGGGAAGGTGAGGGACAGAGATATGGGGGAAGGAGAGATATGGGGAGGAGAAGGCGAGGGAAAGATATATGGGGGAAGGAGAGATATGGGGAGGAGAAGGCGAGGGAAAGATATATGGGGGAAGAGAGCTATGGGGAGGGGAAGGAGAGATAAGAAATATGGGGAGAGGGAAAGAGGTATGAGGAGAGGGAAAGAGGAGACAGGACATCATCTTGTGGTGTTTAGTGCTGAGCACTGATTGGTCCCACTATTGTCTCTCTCTCAGCCCGTGACTCCATGAGAGCTAAACCTCTGTGAAGGGTAAATAAATCAGGAGTATCTCTCTCACCCCTGCAACTCCGTGAGAGCTCTGCATAGGGGGGAGGAGAGGGGTGTTCAGCTGTAGCAGCTTGGTGTGTCACCCCACTGAGGGTGTTACTACCATGAGGCAGATTTAGTAGAGGAATGTATTTAAACTAATATCTGGACTCCATGTTATCTACATCTAAACTGGACCCACAGGCATTGCTAAGGTAATGAGTCCAAAGATGATAATATATTGACAACATAAATCTGTGTGGCTGTATATAGAGTGTGGCATCCCAATTTGTCAAGGGAAAAGAAGTCTACTAGAAAGCCAAAAGTACTGGATGAATGGAACAGTCTTCCAGCATAAGTGGTAGATGTTAATATAGTTACAGGCATTTAAGCATGTATAGGATAGGCATATGATTATCCTGGTCATAAGATACGACAAGGGACTAATGAAAGACTGAAGTTGCCAAGTATTCTCATTTGCCGACAAATTCTTTTTTTCCATTTATATTTTTTTTGTACATAAAAGTATTATCAGGATGGTATGAAGCAATTGGCCCCAAACATGCTGAGACTATAGTGGACATGTACTGGATTTAGTGATGGACATTTTAAGGATGCTCGATGGCCCTTCACATTACTTGTCACGGACACTGGTCTCCTTGTACGTAGACTTTGTCTATCCCTCGCTGAGATCATCCCTCCAATATAAAAAAAAGTCTCATGCTTTTTGAATTAAGTTCCTGTGATGTATAATGACTTCAATTTACTATTTGAAATACTAATATTCTGATTTTTAGGTATTTTCAGGATGTTCATCTCCCTTCTTTTGCTAAACATTAAAAATACTGAAAATACATTTAAAAATCTTTTTGCATGGTGATGTAAGTTTGATAATGTAATCAAGAAATGTACATACATAATTCTATTTTAAAAATACAGAATTATGTAATCTTATTAATATGAAATCCCTATCATCGTCATTTTTATTTAATTTGTACACATTGTTGAATGTATTCTTTACAAAAATAACGCCACAATTTCCATTTCAGTAAAAACACAGAAAATATTACTATATTTTTATTTTTAGCCATGTTCTGATTTTCTATTTGGCTGATGTTAGCCAGACTGGAACGGAAGTATTACATTTTATTTTGGATACCATCATGGTTAAATAAAAATGTCTTAATTCTCAATACATATGATTTATTTAATTTCACTTAGTGTGAATTAATCTTGGGATTTACTCCTACACCAGGTTTGTGCTTTGCTTACGTCATTTGCTCACCCACACATGCTTGATAATATACATAACGAATAATTTATTATATAAATAATATGTTGTTGTTATGTTTTCCAAAATTATAATTTCAGTAGCTAAGGTCAAAATATTTTATTGATATTATATTGTGTGGGTTATTTATCAGGTAATTTCTGAGACGAAAAGAGTTATGTATAAGAACTCTTTCTCAAAGTGTCTGGAGAGGAATAAAAAGGCGCAAGCACCGTTTGTTATGTAGAACGCCTTTTTATACACCCAGGCACTTTGAAGTGTGAGGAAGACTAATCAGGCGCTCTTCAGGGCCTTATTTTTCATACATTGGGTGCGCCAGTCCAATGAGTGCCAGCTCAGTAAGAAAGTAAGTAACTGGCGGATGCTGCGGTGACTCTCGAAATTTGGGTGGAGTCTGCTTTATTCGTAGGTGCACACACCGATAGCACCACTATTTGGCGCTAACTGCATGTGCACCGTAGGTATACAATACCCCCAGCAAGAACATTCCATTGGTCTTCATGGTGACTGGTCCACATTAGAACTTCTGCCCGGAATTCCTTTTTCCAAATAAGCTTCCACTGTTTACATTCACAATTTGGGGTCATAAATATTTTCCCATATATATCACTAAATTATGCCATGAAATTACATTTACACAGTGCATTATAATTGCTTCCTTTTGATGTTGTACATGTTTCACATTGTGAGTTCATTCCTGTTTTTCAAAGAAATTTGATATAAAAACGATATAAACTAATAAGTGTAAATAGCAGCTATTAGCGGTTGAATTGTATACGAGAGAGAGAATCTTCTGCCATTATCTTTTCCAATTCTCTTGATCTCCTAGCTTCCTGTGTGAGACTGATGGGTGTAATTAACTCTCTTTCTGCATGAATAGTAACTCTTTCCTTCAACGGTTTTCATTGTACTGTTGTTGATTTTTTTTACCTGTTCTTCATTCACTCTAATTCTCTAGAGAATAAGAAAGTATACATTTTTAACAGTATGGCCACAGGGATTTTTATGCTGCAAGCTTTTAAAGTTGCCCCATTACTTTCTAAGTAACAATTGCAGTTACAGGGAGTGTTATTTTTTTTTAAAAAGCTGTATGTATAAGTGAAAATAGAGGCTAAATAGAGAAACAGTGACTTAGAGGGGATATGATAATGTTATATAAATATATACAGGGGTCATACAAAGGGCTCTCTAAAGACATATTCATTAACAGAACAGTAGAAAAGACAAGTGGTCACCCGCTAAGACTTGAAGAAAGGAGAATTAGTCTACGACAACGGAAGGGATTCTTTACGGTAACGACAATAAAGGTATGGAATTCACTGCCTGAAGAGGTTCTGCTAGCAAATACAATAGATGACTTTAAATATGATGGACATTTGGAGTTGAGAAGGAAAGTTTTCACCACTGAAAGCAGAATTCAGAAATTCTATAATAAGGTTTTTTTTTTTTGGAGAAACAACGGTAGACAAGGAATAAGAAAAGGGTTGATCTTGATAGACGTAAGTCTTTTTTCAACCTAAACTACTATGTATCTATTACTCTCACTTTTTAAAAAAAAGATTATGCATATGGTGTTGAGGGTTACAATACTTTATAGTAAAGATATTCATTAAATGCTCAAGTCACTGTCCACATGTTGAATATCTGGTGTGTTGAAGATAAAGACACAACATAATTGTTATACTATTCTAATTGTATTAATGTCATAGCGGATGTATCAATAATTACCTTAGTTTACAACATAAAAGTTAAATTATGAATAATGTGAAATTCAACAAGCTACTGCCACACAGTTCTACCACTAAGTCCTATTTAATACATATGTCTCTTGAAATGTTTATGTTATATATGTTGCATGAATAAGCAAGCAAAAGAAACGGACGCAAAATGTACTCCTCCTGGCTGCCTTCTGCAAATTCTGTTACACTCAGGAAGTAGAAAGATGCTTGGTACCAGAAATATTTGGATAACTGATCATTTTGGATACCGGATCATTTTCACTAGTAAGATATATTAAAGCCTCTCAGCAATTTTACTATCAAGTAGTTGTGATTTGAGGCATCATTTGGAACCTGCCGGTGGAGCGTCAGGCCTGCACAAGTGCCATTTTATTACCCGCTGTGGGGGAATCTGAGCATGCATGGAAAGATTTTATCACAGCTTCAGGGGGCTGGACTCTGAATAAACTGTAGTGCACATGCATTATGACAGGTGTATGTGGAATTTGCAGCTTGTGGCAAAATCCTAAAAATTGTTTGGGTAACCGATCATTTTGGATAACGGATATCTGGATAATGGATACTTGACTTCTATATAGTTGTTGCTAGCATAGGGGAAGGTGTTTTTAGACACTCCTGTAGTTGGAGAACTATTTTTGCTTACATCACCTCCGTTATAATAGAAAATAGGATGAGAAAATAACATTACAGAACTATAAAATAGTGCAATTAGGAAGGCTCTCCTAAATTAAACAAAATAAGACATTTTAATTATAAAACAAGTTTAAAATGTTTAGTATTAGAAGAGTTTTTGAAAGAGTTTTCATAACAGCTACCTGGATCCTTCAGCCAGTTTTTTTTTAAATCAATTTTAAAAAATACTTTCATAAATACATTTGTACATTAAGAATTCATGGCTTACATTTTTCTAAAGTTCCATACATTCACACTTGGTTGTATAAATAAATTAGACTAAGCTAGGCTTTCAAACTTAAAGGTACTGTCTAGTGCCCAAAATGCATCTTCCAAATATTAATGCATACTAATGTGCTTTCAAAGTACTTTAAAATGCATGTCTCACATTTTGCATTGCTTAAAATATAAAATACTTACAGCTAGAAGAAATTGTGAAATTACAGTAGTGTGGGACTGCCCACACTAGATGAGTGAAAGTAATTTCCTTTTTTTTGCTGCAGGAACCAATGAGAATAATGCCATTCAAATGAATGGAATATCCTGTCTCTCTAGTGATGTCTTCAGATAATGTGTTGCACTGTTAAGAGATCCTACTGTGTACATGTCACTCATAGGCCACTCAATAGACTCAATTTGAGGAGGACAGGAAGTGACTATTTGAAACAAAACTTTATATTGTCAGTGTCTTTAGAATTAGTGCTGTCGCACCTGCAGTAAACACTGAGTCAAATATTAAACATGTGATTTATATAGAATGCCTGCATCAAATCACACATCGATCAAAGTCTGTGCATTTTACAAGCAGTGATCTCTATCTTGCACCAAAGAGAGTTTGGGGACTAGACTGTCCCTTTAAGGCCAAAGTAGCTGAGTTGGAAAACTTCTCCCATTCACCTGCATTGGATAATTTTTCCCAACTCGGCAACATTGGCCTAAAATTCCCTTCTCTGTTCTTTGCAATTCTCTCTTTATTCAGTAGACCCTCTGGCCGTCTATAAATATAAATAATAACACATATAATAAATAATAAAGAGGTTTAAAAAAAAAAAATAAGTCCTTTTATTTTGTTTCCAGAACCCTCAGAGTTAAATTTGTAATCATTGTTATATTTTTTGTTCAACTTCTAACAAGAACACCATGACTTTATCTACTGTAGGTGTCTATGATATCCAGAGGAGACATTGTATATGCAAAGCATGTACTGCTTTTCTAGTACATGTTCTTTTTCAATCCTGCACACAATTATATGACAGGATGTCATGATAAATAGCATCTAACAGGAGAATGAACTAGAATCTTAGTCACTGCAGATAATGTTCAAAAGAAAATTGTACCTCTTCTTTCCCAGTGACAAGTTAAACAATGTAAGATTTAGAAAAGTAAATAATATCTTTTGCTTCATTAGAAAAAGAAATACCAGAAGAGGAAACAATTAATGTCACCTACCCAAAGATCCATGTGTTGCAATTCTACCCTGTTTATAGAAGTACCTTTGGAAATTAAATGAAAATTAATAATGCATTGTTCAGAGCAAACTGGCCTTGATAATGTGTTTTTATGAAGTAGTGTGATGACTGTCCAGATAGAGGTAAAAGCCACATTTTTTAATAGATTTTATTGCAGAAAAAAAATTAGTTGGATGGAGTTAGGGTACAAAAGAATGGCTTTTTTAACAAGATATTGTAATCTGCTGTATTACATTATGTTAACATTTATTTATATAGCGCCAACATGTAATGTGGCACATACTGTAGAAAATATCTTAATATATTGCACCATTGTCCTGAGAAAGGGGGAGAGAGGAGAGCACTCCAACATTTCACTTTTTTGTTGTTCAAATTCTCCTCCGTGCAGAAAAAATATTAAAATTGGTAATCAGAATGATGTTGGAATATGGTTCCAGTCAAATACGAGGTCTATTCTGTCTTATTTCTGCATTCCTATACATTGCATGTCCATATGATGTTTAAACATACATTAACATGGATGATTTTTAGACTGATTGGCTTCCAGCATACGTGCTGGCACATTTAGTGTGTGTGCAGCAGTGACAGTAGGGAACGCTCAGTGGGTTTTTGCGACTAGTTTATGCTCTTCTCTTGAACAGATGTACTGAGGAAGATCTGGCAAAGTGACAATGGCTCTTCGGTGTAAAAAGTGGTACGGAAACAAGATGAAAAATGAAAAATGTTGCCATAGCAACAGAGCTTGAAAATATTTTTTCCTGTAAAACTGACTCTAGTTTTCAAAAAATGATATTTGGCCAGACGAGAGAAACTTTGGCCAACTTCTCCTGCCTTTGGCCAACTCTATAGTAATAGTCATTTGGCAGCAAAATAATCAATTAAGGTTACATAATCATATATCAAATATATGTTTACACAACATGATTAAAAAGATTCTCAAAATTCATGGCAGTAATATATTAAAATATCAGATCATTATTTGCATTGATACTTTTACTGAAACTAATGGGATTTATTGGGGGTTATGTGTTAATAATTGTTTTAATTCTAACCCTAGGCCTGATAAATTTGCTGTCCATATAGTATCTATAAAGCTTGTTGAATGAGTTTTATACGTGCAAAATAAATGTCACAAATGGAGTTTTTTAGTCTAATTTAGTGACATTTTAGAGACAGTACAGTTAATGACGAAGAACTGTATTGCAATAAATTGGTGCATTGTTTGTAGTAACATTTTTAAACACTAATTAGTTCATATTTCGATCTAGGCCAGTTATGGCTGATTCTGACACTACAGATTGTTTTTGAACTACATATCCCATGATGCTCTGCCAACTTTAACACTGACTGCACATCATGGGATATGTAGTTCACAAACATCTGCAATGTCAAGGTTAGCCATCCCTGATCTAGGCCAATGATTATTTTCTCTGGATGCAATTATTTTTATCCATACGTGCAGGCATTAGTTACAATCTTACCACTTTCCCACAAGAATATGTTTATACATGTATTAAATTATGCAAAATATTCCTTTTCCCCACGTACTGCCATTTGGCTTTTTCGTTAGGATTATCAAGGAGACCTCAAACTAGATGAATACAATCAATGTGCCCATATTTTTATGGCTTCATATGGCGTGGGACAAAATCCTATCATAAATCAATACACAAACAAACATTGCAATATAGGCTAAAACATGTCTCTATTAGCTATTGTTCTAATGAACGTCAGCTCAGCTATTACCGTATTTATCGGCGTATAACACGCACTTTTTCTCCCTGAAAATAGGGAGCAAATGATGGGTGCGTGTTGTACGCCGATCGGTGGCTGGGAAAAAAAAAATCTAAAACTTACCTCTTTCCTGCTGTCCCCCGGTGCTCTGAAGGTGCGTGGCTGTGAGGGAAGCGTTGTGAGCTCCCCTCCAGCCGCGCGGTCAATAAAGTGTGTTTTTTTTAAACAAACTTTATTGTTCCGCTCGGCTGGAGGGAAGCTCACAATGCTTCCCTCACAGCCACGGATCCTTCAAAGCACCGGGAGACGGAGCAGGAACAAGGTAAGTACTGGGGTCTGGGGAAGGGGGTGAGGAGGGTGGCATACTAAGGGGCAATATCCTGGCATATTACTGGGCATATTGGGGGCAATATCCTGGCATATTGGGGGAAATATCCTGGCATATTAAAATGGCATATTGGAGGCAATATCCTGGCATATTGGGGGCAATATCATGGCATATTAAATGGCATATTGGGGGCAATATCCTGGCATATTGGGGGCAATGTCCTGCCATATTGGGGGCAATATCATGGCATATTAAATGGCATATTGGGGGCAATATCCTGGCATATTAAAATGGCATATTGGGGGCAATATCCTGGCATATTAAAATGGCATATTGGGGGCAATATCCTGGCATATTAAAATGGCATATTGGGGGCAATATCCTGGCATATTGGGGGAAATATCATGGCAAATTAAATGGCATATTGGGGGCAATATCCTGGCATATTAAAATGGCATATTGGGGGCAATATCCTGGCATATTAAAATGGCATATTGGGGGCAATATCCTGGCATATTAAAATGGCATATTGGGGGCAATATCCTGGCATATTGGGGGAAATATCATGGCAAATTAAATGGCATATTAAATGGCATATTGGGGGCAATATCCTGGAATATAAAATGGCATATTGGGCTTCAAAGTTCTTTATTTGAAATTTAAGCTTTTTTTCCTGAAATTTCCTTCTTAAAATGAGGTGCGTGTTATACGCCGGCGCGTGTTATACGCCGATAAATACGGTAATTTATGTTACTCGTGGTTGTAAAAGATCTGGGTAGACTTGGCAGTATAATTTTTGGAATGTAATAATAATCTATTTCTGCAGCTATGGACAGTGCATAAACAAGCAGAGCGTTTGTCTTCATTTGACGTCAACATCCAGAAATGATAGTATTCTTTTTGTGTCAGGATGTATAGTCGCTCGATTCGGAGGTGCCAATTGAGCCGAATTCATGAATATTCCACCTACATAAAGGAAAGAACAATTCTAATTATTAAGGATGCTTGTCTCTCTGATGGATTGTTAGCAGAATGGCATAAATTCCTGATGACGTAACCACAGTTGTTTAAATGTTAACTATGTTCTGTGCCAATCGGCCCAATAGCTAAAAACCAAACCCCACAACATCATTGGTTCCAGTAAAAGAGAGGGGTGTAAACCAGTTATCTTTGTATGAAATGTAGCATGTGTGACATCTGACCATTTGTGAAGCTATTTACTTCACAGAACCATTGTGTCTTCATCTTTGAGCAATCAAAAAAAAAAGAGAAAACTAAATTGCCAGGTTGAATTAAAATTTTGTTTAAGCCTACCCAGAATCCCTTGTGGTGGTAGAACCGTAAATGCGAGCTTCTGTAGGAAAAGCAGGCCATATGGCTTCTTTGGTATGTGTAGATTTTGCCTCTACTACCCACTGAATTTTAGGAGGAGAGGTTTTACCATCATCTTTACCCCACCATTACTTGTAAATGGTTTGTTCTCACAATCGAGGGAATCAGTGGTCTGAAAACACATAAGTGGTCAATGGTAGCACTATACCCACTTAGGAACCTCTGTGGGGCAGAGCTTTTCCAACACTTTAAAGTGTTGTTTAAGCTGGAGGTACAAAACTGTTAGGGTGAATAAAAAGGAGGCAATTGCCATCATGCAGAAGACTCCAGAAATTGCCCCCTTTTGTGTAAAATCCTGATGATTTCACAATTGCTACGATAAAATGTTAGAGTAATCTGCTTAAATATTCATATTTAGTTGCCAAGAGATCTTTAACTGTTTTACTGTAGATAAAGGATTAACAATAGCTAAGACCAATCGCAGTCTGATAATTGCTTCCAGTGAGAATTAAAAAAACTGTCTTTTTCCTTAACCCATTGACTGCTAGGTATGTGTGCAGAACAGTGCTTTGCAATTGTCACTGGCAGTCAACATTTAAAGCTGCAATCACACAACTATGGTAGCAGATAACTGCTGACACTGTGAAATGCAATATCAATGATTGTTACATGAAACCTTTTTTCCAGACAGATCCAAATGCAAATGGCTTTGGGCTGGATCTACATACCAGGTGCCTAAGTAGTATAGAATACACTATCTAGCTCTGTGCATCACAAAATGCCACTGCCATGCTATCAAGTGGCACAGGAGCAGAGTAGTAACCAGGGTGAGGCAACTCAGGCACCCGGCCCAAGCACACACAATTGAGAGGATGCAGCGATGATAGCTTCGTAGCATGCAATAGAGCAGCAGGCCTCTGCCCCTGTTGGCTTGCTGAGTGTCAGTCACATATCATGCAGGACCAGGACTGGCCCCAGGGGGCTTCATTTAAAAAAAAAAGTTTGCCGGTTGAGGCACTGGTTGGGAAGATCAGAAGATCTCCCCCACCAGCCCTCTGGACAGTGGCAGCGTAGGATTCGGGGAGGGGGCGTACCTCACCGGGTGTCTGCTTCACAGGGGAGCCACAGGCAGCAAAAGCTCCGATGCCCTGCATTATCACTACACATGGGGAGTGTGAGCAGCACTTACTGAGCTTCATGTGTGTTTAACACACGGAGCTTTTGCTGCTCACGCTTCAAGTAAGAATGGGAGGGGGAAGGGGGAGAAAACAGAGGGGGGACAGAAATTGGGGAGGGGGGGAAAAGAGATGGAGAGGAGGGGGATAGAACAGAGATGGGGAGGAGAGGGAGAGAACAGAGATGGGGAGGAGGGGGAGAGACAACAGAGATAGGCAAGGAGGTGAGAAAGAACAGATATGGAGAGGAGGGGATAGAACAGATATGGGGAGGAGGGGATAGAACAGAGATGGGGGAGAGAGAACAGATATGGGGAGGAGGGGTAGAGAGAACAGATGTAAAGGAGGAGGGGGAATAGATATGGGGAGAAGGGGGAGAAAGAACAGATATAGGGGAGGACGGGGAGAGAGAACAGTGATGCGGAGGAGGCCGGTGCGAATGCTCCATATGTGCTAGGTGTGGGCCGCACAGGGTGCCTGAGCACTTAAGGCCGGCCCTGTGCAGGACCAGTGGGGTATCTCAAGGATATGTACTTGAACCCATTCAAGTTAATATTTTTAGTAGTGGTATTGCAGAGGGTTGAGATAACACAAAGATTTTGCTGAGGGTTGATGTTCCTGGAGAGACACATGGCAAATGATTTAGATACAGTCCTAACCTCAACATCTGAGGAAAGGGCTTTAGGGGAAATTATTTCAGAGGACTTAAAGGTAGGTAGGCAATGCAATAGAGCAGCAGGAAATGCTAGCAGAATGCTTGGTTGCATAGGGACGGGAGAGGTATTAGAAGTAGAAAGAGGGAAGTGCTCATGCCATTGTACAGAGCATTGGTGAGACCTCACTTGGAGTATTGTACGCAGTACTGGAGACCGTATCCCCAGAAGGATATAGATAGTTTGAAGAGAGTTCAGAGAAGGGATACTAAACTGGTGTACTGATTGCCGGATAAAATTTACCAGAAAAGGTTAAAGTATCTTAACATGCAGTTTGGAAGAAAGATGAGACAGAGGGGATATGATAGAAACATTTAAATACATAAAAAGGAATCAACACAGTAAAGCAGGAGAGTACATTTAAAAGAAGAAAATATAAATGAGAGAGGTAAAGGTTTAAAAGTAATATCCAGAAGTATTATTTCACTGTGAGAGTAATGGATGCATGGAATAGTCTTATTGCATAAGTGGTAGAGTTTAATACAGTGAAGGCATTTAAGCATACATGGGACAGGCATAAAGCTATTCTACATATAAGATAAGGCCAGGTGCCAGGTTTTTTTGAACAGACTAGATGAGCTGAATGGTTCTTATCTGCTGGCACATTCAATGTTTCTATATTTATCAGACCAGGGTATGACGCCATATTGCTGTACCCTAGGCCAGCTGGTGGTAACTTATGGTCACATGGGTCAGTGATAATGATGAAAAGACTTACTGCTCCCTCAACGCCACTGATCCTCATCATAGTTGAACTTTAAAACTGGGGATGCAATTGTCTTTTCTCAGGCACAGCTAGCTACAGATCAGTACAGAATGATTGATTGAGCAGTAGAGGGAGCGCAAAAAAGTTCTCTTTCTCAACTTATTTGTTGAATACCAGTAGGTATGCAGTGCAATTTCAGACATAATAACATTTTATACATGTGCAGGATAGCTAGAGAAGAAGTACTGCCTTCAAATAGGATACTATCGTAATGTATCTGTCCATTTTGGAGTCATTTCTATTTATTTCTCTTAAAAGAAATGGCTGAAACCCATGCAACGAAGAACCAGTCCAAACTATAAAAAATAGCATTACCCACTACTTTCATGACTTCAAGTTCCATCAGTTAGCAAGATGATCCTTATAGGCTGTGTTTAGAACATACACTCAAGCAATTGCTGTCAATCCAACCTACCATTTACATAACCCCTCCCTGAAAAGTCATCTCTAGAGAAGCCCGACAGGCTGGAGGAATTTGAAGTAGAAGCTGTTGCATTGGACCTAGTGGACTGAAAAGAATCTGACGGTGAAGTTCGGATGCGGCCATTTGGTCCACCTTCTCCATTACTCAGCCTGCTCCAATCTGAAATGTAAGAAAAACATTTATAGTAGCACATAGACATGAAAGTACAATTAGAAATTGTAACATTGCGTGCTATAAATTAAGAGATGAAGTTTAATTACAATTTCATTACAATTTATTTTGACATTTCTGACATTACTTTGTCACTCAGTTTCCTTTTGATTGTTTCATACTTTCAACCTCTCAATATTCATTTAATGATATCACTCATATGTAATGATATACTCTGTTGCTATAACACCTTAACTGCTGCGAGGAAACACTGCTCGATTATTTCATTACCATATTTTTATTTTATTTAACATATTCTGTTAGCAAATTAAGTCTTACTGTAACGTTACATTTTTTTTTCATTTTCGAAATATATAAAATATAATATAAGGTTGACTAAACTGTAAACTGTGGGGAATTGACAAAAGACCTGAAAAAAGTTAGTCAAAAATGGCTAATTTGGAATAATATGCAAGTCGAATCAAAATTGGTTTGACTTTGCAATTAGGTTGTTAATTCACCCAGTTTACTATTCAATAAATAGATCCCATGTCTAGTTTAATGACAAATCTATTAGATTATGTACACTAATATATATAAAAATAAAAAATTGTATTAGTTTTAAACAAATAATTTTGGGAGGGGAAGGAGAGAAAATGTGTTTAATGCAGAAGACCTAGTAGTTGTAAAAATAGTTTCATAACAAAGTTATGATAATAATATACAAATAGTAATTTGCAGCCATATTATAAACATTCAATGTATAAATTAAAAAAATAATAACGGGGAAGTGGGTGAGGTCAATAGATGTGGAGGTAAGGGGTCAGGAGTGAAAAGTGTGTGAAGGTGGGAGAAGGGCCTTAAATATGAAGGGGTGCTAAAAGTAGGGAGGGGTACCATAGATGTTAATAAATTTGTTATCAAGCACTTTCTTAATGAGGCCAAGTCCTGGATGCTGTTGCACTGGGGTGACCCCTCCCCACATTATGGGAATGGGTAGCACACACAGACCACCCTGAAATTTATTATATGCTTATAATGTAGTCACCAGTCTCTGGTCAGAGTTTTTTGTGTCCATATGAATTTAATGAACATGGTGTGTAGGGAAGTAAAGGTTGCTTGTGGTAAGGCTATGGGTATGGTTTGAAATAAGAAGAGGATGCGTGGGAGGACATTCATCTTTCAGGTGTTTATTCTGCTAGACCAGGAAATATGGGATGAGCTCCATGTACTAAGATCTTTTTGTACTATGGACAGTAAATGTAGGAAATTCTGTTCCTATAATTGGAGTATCACTGGCTAGCCAGATACTCAGATACTCAGCTTATCCCTGCACCACTTAAATGGGAATGTAGAGACCAACCTTCTTACACTCCGGGTAAGTTTATGTTTAGTATTTATCATGTATTAAAATACTTTTTCTGATTTGATAACTGACCATAATCCCAAAACTCCCGAAGGAGGATCGGGAGAGATATGCAGAGGTTTGTGAGCATAAACAGTAAATAGTCTTTAAAGCCCTGAATTTTGTGATTAGTGTCTACGACCATTAATCCAGTTATATCTTGGTTTCTCCATACTACGTCCATAGATCGCTGTACTGATAGAACAGAAAGCAGTGGGGAGAAGGGACAGCCCTGTCTTGTCACTTTGGTGACAGGGAGAGAGTCTGATAGGGCTCCATAAAATCTTATTCTGGCCGTGGGATGTACAGGGAGTTGATCCATAACAACTTGTGGGTACCCAAACCTATACGATGGAGGATCTCGATCATATACATCCAATCCAGCTGGTCAAATGCCTTCTTGGCATTAGTAGAAAGCAATATGGCTTCAGTGTTAGACAATCTGGCTTGATGGATAAGATTAATAGCTCATATGGTACCATTTCTGGACTCCTGTCTGGGAACAAAGTTTTATCAGGCAACAAGGTCTGAATACGGTTTGCTAGTATTTTTGAAGGTCTGCATTTAGCAGTGAGATTGGTTGATAATGACTGCAGTGTTCTAAATCTCTGCCCCTAAGGGTTATCGTGGCCGCCAGTGTTTACAGGTGAGTCATTTGTGGGCCTAAGATATCAGTGCATTTTTTTATAGTACATAAAGGGAGGCACCATCAGGGCCAGAGCAATTTTACAGTTTTTGAGGCTTTTATTTTTTAATTATATGGGCGTGACAGGGGCTTCAAGGGATTCAGAGTTTGTCGGGGGGAAATTTGCGCGAGAGGTATTTGGACAAGTAAGTTTGTATGTCAGGCAATCTTTAGAGTTCAAAATTATTTTATTTTAATAACTTGACATTCCTTTTATATTAAGGCTCGAAAACTAAATACTATATGCCACAGCAGAATAATAACTTGACACCGTCGTTACTAATAACAGTTCAGTCCGCAAATATACTTTCCAACTTTTTGTTTTAGGTTATTTGGATGTTCATCCTTTATTCATATACATTATGTGTAGGTTTCTGAAAGTATTTTTAACAACATGCTTATCATGCTTATCATTCTATCGATGTCTATGTGACATTTAAGGTGTATATAAATAGACATATTCTTACCAGAGTAGTTGTCAAATCTAAACTTTCCACAACACAAGTGCATTTTCCACTGTTTTCTTACATTTTCTTTTATTAGGCAATGAAACACAAAGATAAATAAACCTAACAGAACAGGAAAAGAACACCACAATGAGAATACATTTATATAACTGTGTGTCAATTAAATAAAAAATAAATAAATAAATATATATATATATATATATATATATATATATATATATATATATATACACTATTTATCAGGAGCTACAAATAATCATTTTATGAAACATTTTAATAATTTAACAATAATAATAATTTAATAAGAAGTAATTTTTATATATATCGCTTTTCTCCCAGTAGAATTCAAAATACTTGTATTATACACTCACGCAATTCACTGAATCATCAGCTAAATTATACATTTTATTATTACCTAATGCTGCTTTTTTATTAAGTTTTAAAGGATGTAGGCCTGAATTGAGCCTTTTAAAGACTCGAACCTGACATGATTTGATCCTGAAAAGGTGCTACAGTGAAAGCTTTTACCAAACGAGCTACCCCAATGAACTATACAACATATCATTTTTTTTTATAAAAATTCTCTACAAAACCACACAACATATGATGAATCTTCTGCAAGATAAAATAAGTGAGGAATATGTCGTTATTTTCTATAAAATCTTCCACTGAAATATATATATGATAAATAATAATATAGACTTTATTTATGTTTGTTTTGTTTTTACCCTTGAGGAAATTGTTACAGAATCCATAGTTACTATTAATGTTCAATTACTGATGCCTTTGTTGTTATGTCAGATTTTAATTAAATGTAGCTCTACAACTTCCACATGCATTATAGAACATTCTTTAGGGTTAGGCATAGTGCTCATAGCGGACATTTCCTGGACTTTGTAATGAACAACTGAAAGGACAATGAAACCTTTTTAACCCTTGCTTCTCTAGAGAAAGTAAGGTTTAGAAAATAGTGTCCTCTTCACTGAAATAAGTACAATGTGTACCATGAGAGCAGTTTGGATAGCTACATTGCTTGGCACTGCACTGTGATACACGTGGAATGATGGCAGGTAGATATACCGTATTTATCGGCGTATAACACGCGCCGTCGTATAACACGCACCTAATTTTAAGAAGGAAATTTCAGGGAAAAAAACTTAAGAATTTAAATTAAGAACTTTGAAGCCCAATAATCCATTTTAATATGCCAGGATATTGCCCCCAATATGCCATTTAATATGCAGGATATTGCCCCCAATATGCCATTTTAATATGCCAGATATTGCCCCCAATATGCCATTTAATATGCAGGATATTGCCCCCAATATGCCATTTAATATGCAGGATATTGCCCCCAATATGCCATTTAATATGCAGGATATTGCCCCCAATATGCCATTTAATATGCAGGATATTGCCCCCAATATGCCATTTAATATGCAGGATATTGCCCCCAATATGCCATTTTAATATGCCAGATATTGCCCCCAATATGCCATTATATGTAGGATATTGCCCCCAATATGCCATTTAATATGCAGGATATTGCCCCCAATATGCCAGATATTGCCCCAATATGCCATTTACTATGCAGGATATTGCCCCCAATATGCCAGGATATTGCCCCTAAGTATGCTCATTATGCCACCCTCCTCCCCCCCCTTCCCCAGACCCCAGTACTTACCTCGTTCCTGCTCTGTCCCCCGGTGCTCTGAAGCTGCGTGGCTGTGAGGGAAGCGTTGTGAGCTTCCCTCCAGCCGCGCGGTCAATAAAGTTTGTTTTAAAAAAAACAGACTTTATTGACCGCGCGGCTGAAGGGAAGCTCACAACGCTTCCCTCACAGCCACGCAGCTTCAGAGCACCGGGGGACAGAGCAGGAACGAGGTAAGTTGTAGATTTTTTTTTTTTCGGCGTATAACACGCACACACCATTTTCTCCCTATTTTCAGGGAGAAAAAGTGCGTGTTATACGCCGATAAATACGGTATATAACTTAACAACTGTTGACTTCCGTAATAGCCAAGGACCTCCCGAAATGACTCCAAAATAAGTGAAACCCCTCCCCATAGAAGTCTATGGGTCAGACCGAGGCTACTATTTCGGCAGCCAAATGGCGGCTTTTTCGTGACGATTCGAGATCACTTCAGCGGTCTCTGAGTAGCCCGAATTTAAGGGCTACTTGGATCACCAAAGTGATTCAGCAGGGTCCATAACTTGGAGCACCAATTTTCGAGCCAAAAATTGGAACTTCCTGAATTATCCCGAAAGATTTTGGTGTAATCATTTCACGATCAACCATCAGTTGACCCAAGTGGACAATCCACTTAGCTGAGAGAAAGGAAAGTAGCTGTGAATGGGAATGTAGATGTCATGGAGAATGTAAATAATAATTTAAATGCAAATGTGCACAGTTAGGAAGAATGACTATAAACACAGTGTCAGTGCTAAAGTAGAAGAGGTGACTCAAAACATGCTGAAAATTCATAAATAAGTTGATTATTCTAGTATATTTCACCAGGATAAAAGGTACGTTTTGCAGAACCCTTTAATGTGACATTTTCTAATTTTTTAAGTTTAAACCCTTTTTAAAGTAGAGTCATAGTGGTCTATTCACTGACAAATGAACTACAAAAGCCGACTTGTAAACTCAACTATTAATGCCTGATGTAGTTAATTTGTCAGTTCACACAGTTCATTTTTTAACATATAGAGCCCATAAAGTAAATTCATTTGCATTCTTTAAGAAATAATAGCCTCATGGAGACGATCCATCCAATGTTACTGAGGTACTGAAACATTAATTCTAACTACACCATATGCTAAATCTATAACATACATACTATGAGAAAAAAATCCTAACACACTGAACATGCATTAACAGCAATACAGTAACAATCCACAATTTAATCCAGATTTGCTCCAAAAATAGATATCTGTATGTGTGTCCGTCTTCGTGTGTATTTTATAACCGCATTACTAAATACCTTTTTGTGTTTTTGGAAATAGTACGCGTGGTTATGAAATATATTAATAATAACTACTTACCCTGTAATGTGTTAAAAATTGCAAAAAGGTACATAAAGGCAATCTTTACAGGATCCCAAGCAAAAAATGCAAAACCCCATGTCAAGCCAAGTAAGAAGGCAAGGCTGATCGTGCCCTTGATGTCATGAAGGAAGATAGCCCTCCAGTCCCTTTTCCTCTTTGATTTTAAGGAATTAATTTGAATAAGAACCACAATAAACATAGATATGTTTATCAGAAATATGATGCAAAAATAGGCCACGACTGTCAGATAGAATACAATATCATTTTGAATCCAGCATCTGAGAAAAGAAAATGGACAAATTTATACAATTGTGTCTTATTTTATTTGTTGAACACATTGAACACATGTCATTTTATAGCATAATAAAGCATGTTAACAGGTTGACCATGACTTGTCTAGTTTTAATAACTTATTACTCACACTAAATCGGTGATGTCTGTTGAGTCTTCCGACTGTTTGTAAAGTGATACCTGTCCGTAGAAATCTACATTTATAATCAGCACAATTCCAATAATAACCGCCGGTATTCCTATTGGAGAAGCATATAGTTCAGGCATTACATTTGGTAATCTATTCAGTATCGGTTTATAAGGACATAATTAAGTAACCCAATTATCTGACATGTAATACTGAGTTCCAAAAAGTGTTTGATGTCTGAATATGAAGGCTTAGCTACAGTTAAGGTACAGAAATAGTTTTCTGTAGAAGCGTGAAAGATGGATTTATAAAACAAGCAGCGGGCTTTATAAACTATTGAATACCATAATCGTAAAGGTCTAACACAGAAGAAACAGAAAAGCCTAACACAATCCATTAAGGGTATTTATCTAATGCCATAGACACTGGCAAAGAACCAATAGGGGAGTGCATTAGCCAATGATGATAACTGGAAGGATTGGAACCTCTGTCTTAAAGGGACAGTTTAATTAAGCCACTTAACATATTTGTCATTGTATTGTGGTAAAGCATATATTTTTGACCCAGCGGACTTAATTGTTTTTGAAATGGTGACCATACAGTCCTGTTGTCCGGGGGAGGGTATTAAATGAGAAATAACCAGGATTTAAGTTTCATTTTCACAGTTCTCGTGTTGTTGTGAAGGGATAATAAACAATTTATTACATTAATTGTAATAAAACAGTTTAAATATCAAAAATAATGTTGTTACCCTGTCTTTGAATTAGTAACAGGATAGAATATTTAATATAAGCTATCTCTAATTTTGTAAAAATTAGCTACTTTTTAACAGTATATAACAGAAAAAATACAACCAATCTCTAAAATGTTATATGAAGATACAAGATACATTAATTGTACCTACCCCATCCAGCAATGGCAAATTTTAATATGTAGTTGTGTATGTACAAATTAAACACTTTAACAAATGCAAAGTACATGTGTACAGCTTCCAGCCCCATCCAAGTAAAAGACGTCAGCAAAAAGTAATGGAGTAGCACACCACCGGAGATGCACAGACCATAATTTCTGAAGGACGCTAGCCACGAGTTGACCAAAAAGACCAAATTTAGCATAAGCAGTGAGGCGGACAGGTTAATTAATATTTTTGCAGGATAATCTCGTCGGAGTTGTCTAAATAAAAAACAAAAGCAAAAATATTTCTTGTCATCAGGCTTATAAAGGAAACAAACCATTTTGAAAAAAAATAAACATAATAGTACCAAGGACAGAAATCTTCACAATATTGTAAACAATACTGAGGCAAGACGACATAGAATGGTCTACTCAATATAGGCATAAAGCCAAAATGCAGAAAAATATGAAGTTTGGCGACCCAATATGGCTGATTTTGGCACAAAGTCAAAAATGTCTCTCGATTTCAGGCCCAGTTTTGTCCACATTTGGTTCGGGGTGGTCAGACAGCAAAATTCTGTGGATGGTTGAAGTTGAAGCCTGAAATCGGTGGAAAGTGACAAATTTCTGGCAGTTTAAGTCTCCAGAATTTAGCTGAAGAATTGAACAGAAAAGTGTAGAAGACTTAAAGTAAACCTATTTGAAACACAAACATATTTACACAGTAATCTTATATATTATAATAGTATATTTGCGTTAATACAAGAATTGACATTTTTTATATCATTTTATGTTCATTAGCTTTATTTTAATCTATTTAATGTGTCATTTAATTTTACAAATGTTCATTTTATTTAATTTTGGGCCATTTTGGCAGGTCTTTGGCTATTTTTGCAATAGCCAAAGTCCTCCATTGACCCGGTGGGAGGACTTTGCTTTTTTCTGTGATAGTCAAGCCCTCCGAAATGACCACAACATAAGACAAATTCCTCTCCATAGGAGGGAGGACCGAGGCTACCAGTTTTTTTTACATACTATTCCCACTGTTTGGGCTTTATGTTATTAGTTATTTGTTAATATTACCTGGTTTATTAAGCAAATAAATAGTAACAGTCTACTGTGTAACGTTAATCAAAACGTAATTAATTCAACAAACTCACAAGTGAGTAGGCCATTTAATGCTCTGTTCTGAAAATGTATTAATATAATTATGAATTGGTACTAATATACAAGTCATCCTGCAAGGTGATTCTAATCCAAATGATGAAAATAAAGAAAATATTATCTTACTTAAATGACAAGTATGTAACAAGAGCAACTCCTAGAAAAAGAGAACCAATGCCACATCCCACGTAGCTGAGAAGACTCAGTATGTATGCATCAAAAGGGTTAATCTTGGACCTGGATATATCCTAACAAAGAGAGGTGGAAATTCCTGCATTAGTCTCAATGAGCAACATGCCGGTAGGGAGGCAATAACATGGCCAGTATTTTTTTTATGATAAGGTGGCAACCCAATCAGTTTGAGAGTAGACTCTCTCTTTAGAGATCTCTCTAGAGATCATGTCTAACTTTTCGGTACAACTCAATTAGGCTGCTGTCTTTTGCATGAATTAGTTATCAATTAGCAGTAGTACTAACTACCAATCAAAGATGTGTTGATTTAAATACAACAGCCGCATTATTGAGCAGCATTCACCTGTTAATGGCAACTCAGTAGAAACATTGGTAGCCAAATTAGATATCATTATGGAATAGGTTGTATGGTTAACTCACAGCTTATGCTGATAGGTTTTAGGAATACCAAATCGTGTATTCATAGTGTAAATATAATAATATTTGATCAGTCTATTCTGTTTGGTAAATCTACTGAATACAAATCTAGTTTCACATTCATTAAAACTAATTTGACTGGCAACCCACCAGGGTCAAAATTCACAACTAGTTTGACAAGGCTAGGATCATCTTAGGAAGAGTTACTATCAGAGGGAATTGATGATTTCTTTATATTATGATTTATCATTTGGTATTATAATCAGAGGTGGTTTTCATACTGAAAATACTGAATCCATGCTACCAAATGAAGCTTCTATATACAGAGTAGACAGCTATTCACAGTGGGGATATAGATTGTATACTTACTAGAAGTACTCCAAAGTGAGTGAGATGTGAACAATTACAAGTAGTGTAATTGGTGTTAGTAAAGGTTGTCGTACAACCTGATGTGTTCCATCCACCTTTGCCACCTGTGTTAGAAAGCAGCAGCAGAGTTACGCAAAATCACAGTTAATAGTAGTTATAGGTAGATCATACTAGCAGACTTAAAACGGACTCTACGGGGTCTATTCACTAAAATCCGAGACTAGGTTTTCAGGCTAAGTCTGACTTAGCCTGAAATTCCTCCAGTATAAAAAAATAATGAAACAAAAGAAAGCCCTGCCTCAGTATAAAAAGAATGGTGCCAGGAGCTGCCTATGCTCCTGGAACTGATTTTAAATATGGGGGACCAGAACAAGTGAATCCCCTGCTACTATTAGCATTGCTGGGAGCCTGCTAAATAACTCCCAGCCCCAATCCCTGCAAATATTAATGGGATTACGAGCCACCGGAATCTAAATTAATAATAAGTAATAATTTACTAGGGGCCACCCCCCCCCCCCCCCCATAATTTAATAACAGCCCCCCCAGTAACTTATATCCCCTCTCTGCCTGGAGCTTGACCAATTGAATAATACTTTGTTATGTATATTACTTCAGTGTGGATGGGGGGTGATTATAACTCTAAATGTCCTGGGCCCCCCATGTGTTTTCATTTTAGGCAGGAGAGGATCTGGCCACTCCCTATTGCATAGCACCTGAAGAGGATTGCTCCCCCCCCCCCCCCCCCCCCCCACCCTCTCCTTAGTACACCACTGAGACCTACTGTACCAAGGATACCAGGAACCGTTGTGAAACTGTTCACATGTCAAGGAGTAGGAGAAACACAGTTGCAGTTCAGGCCAGAAGATGGTGCTGCTGTGTCCTCCCATGCCAAAATGTATCATAAAAAGGCTTTGGTAGCATGCAATGTAGCAGACATGTAGAGTATTTTATGCTATTAGTGTTGGTGGATGTTGCAGTTGGAAGAGCGCTAACATTTTAAGACATTTGAACTTGTGTTAAAAGATAACTATGATATATTAGGGAGAAAATAATAAAGTAATAATATATGTAAAAATGTATCCTAGCCATTTCTCATCCATCGATGTCTCAAGGATAAGGTAGGTCTAAATGTCTATTTACTTTTCTATGAATTATGTATGATGTGAAGATGAAAAATGTTATACATGTTTGTGATTATATACAACTAGATAACCTGGCCATTTAAAACAAATAGATACATAAATCATATGCCACTGGGGTTTTTATATGATTTCATTAATTACATATGTAAGGAAAAATAAAATTAGGTGTTTATCTCCTGGCTCCATTTTGTGACTAATTCCCATGATGCAACATTGTCCAAAATCTTCCAGCCAGTCTCACTTTACAACTGTGGCCAAAGCTAGCATTGATGATATCATAAGATACTTCCCTGCCAGTGGCGGAACTATTATTATCGCAGGGGTCGCAGCTGCGACCGGGCCCGTCACACCTGGGGCCCGCTGCCCTGTCGACCCCTGCGTTAATGATAGATAAAAACCTGTACTATGCGATCTGAACTGATCGCATAGTACAGGCCCTCCTGAGAGAGAGATGCGGCCCATGTGACATTGTCACCGGTAGCCGCACCTCTGCTGGTCTCGCGCGAGGGGGTGGCGCTCAGAAGATAACAGAGGCTGCATCAACCCCCCTCCCTGCAATGAAAGGTAACCGTGCAGGGAGGGGGGCAAAAATCTGTGGGTATGTATGTATGTATGTAGTGTAAGTATGGATGTAAGTATGTATGTATGTATTGTAAGTCAGTGTGTGTATGGGTGTAAGTCTGACTGTATGTATGTAGTTTAAGTCTGTGTGTGTGGATGTAAGTCTAACTGTATGTATGTAATTCTGACTATGTAAGTATGTAAGTGTAAGTCTGTGTGTATATGTAATTGTAAGTCTGACTGTATGTAACTTTAAGTCTGACTGTGTGTATATGTAAGTGTAAGTCTGACTGTGTGTGTATGTAAGTGTTAAGTCTGACTGTATGTAAGTGTAAATCTGACTGTGTGTGTATGTAAGTGTAAGTCTGACTGTGTATGTATGTATGTAAGTCTGACTGTGTATGTATGTAACTGTAAGTCTGACTGTGTGTATATATGTATGTATGTAACCATATGTGGTTTTATATCATATTTGTTATATAAATATTATAAAACCAGCCATATATGTTATACACATATTAAATAAACCTGAGCCATATGTTTTATATATATTTATATATAAACATATGGTTCATTTATATGGATCAGGTTTATGTAATATTTATATAATATATATGGCTGGTTTTATAATATTTATATATCAAATGTAAAGTCACTGTGGGGAGGGAGCACCCATAAACACTATATTTCACAAAATGGTGGCGCCCAGTCACACATGTTTAGTTAAATATTTTATTAAATACAGTCAGATAACAAAAACAAAAGACATATCTGAAATCAACAACACACACACAAAAAAATACCTTTTCATTTTTTGATGGGAGTGTCCCTTTAACCCCTTCGTGACAATGAACGTGTCAGGCACCTCCAGCCAGGAACTCCGCTGACAATAGATGTGCCTGACGTCCTGCGATGAAACTAGTGGCTTTTGCGATCAACGATCGTGAAAACTGCTCTGACGGTGCTGCTCTATTGCCTTGATGTCGAGGCAATGGCCACCACTGAAATTCTGGTTTTGGGGCACCCACGATCACTCACCAAATCGATCGTGGGTGCCATATTGCAGGAGCAACATGCTCCTGCAATATGGCTGTGCCCTCTTGTGTGAAAAAAAAAAATCACTTCCGATGCTCTGAATACGTTGCTTGACTGCCTTTTGTAATGACAAAAAAATGACTTAATTAGCTTAAATCTAGTGTTAGGGTTAGAGTAGCAGCTAGGGTTACAATAAATTAGGGTTAGCATAAGGGATAGGATTACAATTAAATTAAAATGTATCAAGGGTTAGGATAAGGGTTAGAGTTGGGGCTAAATTTAGGGTTAGGGTTAAATTTAGGGTTCAGGTTGGGGTCAAAAGTTCAATATAGGAAAAAAACAAAAAACACTATTTATGTTTTTTGCCCCATAACTCGTAAACCAAAAAACTGCAGAAAAAATGGAAACTAGCATATTTCTGAACTCAGGACAACATTTAGAAACTATTTAGATGGGGTCTTTTTAATGATTGCATGTGTGTAAATTATATTTTAAGTCAAAGTTAGAAAAGGTGTATTTTTTTATTTTTTAGTCATATTTTATGATTTTTTTTGTAGTAAACTATAATATATGATGAACATAATGGCATCTAATGAATGCCCTTCTTATGATGATAAATACAACATATAATTTGTGTGGGTACAGGATGTGAAAAAGAAGAAAATTACAGCTAAACACAAACACCCCAGAAATGGAAAAACAAAGTCAAGGTCAAAATGTCTTGTCACTAAGGGGTTAATAAAGATTCATTTTTTTATATATTTTTTTACAGTATTTTATGCTATGTATTTGTAAAGACATCTTTCTATTTTGTTTTAACTATATTAAAGGCTAAAATTGATAACCTTTTATTTTCACCTAAATAACTACATTCCAAAACCAATGAGCCACCAACACAATTAGTGGGGGATGTATTTGAAATAATAGCTACTGGCAGAGGCGTTGCTAGGTTTCCAAAAGATCTGGGGCTATAGCCCATAAGACTTTTTTAGTTTTTTATATGGAACCATACGGGCACTTACCAATATATGCTCATCGCTCTGAGCTTCATGCCAGTTTTGTAATTTAGGAGCCTTCACAGGGGTGGTCCTTCAATGGGGCAGCTGCCGCAGGCAGCACCCTGGCAGGGGCGGCACTTTGCTGCTCTATGCAGCAGTCTTTTTTTTTTTCTTGTGTCCAGGGGAGCTTGATTGAAGGAGGTCTCAGCCAATCAGGTGAGACTTCTCAACTCTCCTGATCGGCTGAGAGTTCCGAAGCCTCCCGTGATTGGCTGAGACCTCTATCACACTGAGCTCAAAGCAAAGAGATGCCTGCAGCAGGTAAGTTAAAAACTGACAGTGTGTGAATGAGTGTGTTTATGTCAGTGTGAGTATGTGCATGTCAGTGTGAGTGTGTGCATGTCAGTGTGAGTGTGTGCATGTGATTGTCAGTGTGAGTGTGTGCATGTCAGTGTGAGTGTGTGCATGTCAGTGTGAGAGAGTGTGTGTATGTGAGTGTGTGCATGTCAGTGTGAGTGAGAGTGTGTGTATGTCAGTGTGAGTATGTGCATGTCAGTGTGAGTGTGTGCATGTCAGTGTGAGTGAGAGTGTGTGCAAAAAAAAAAATTGCTGACTGGTGTGTGTGTGTGTGTGTGTCTAACTGGCTGTGTATGTGACTTACTGGATGTCTGTGAGGTGTGTGCATGTGAATGTCTCTGTGTATGTATGCTTTTCTGATGTGCCATTGTCTGGCTCCTACATTTTTTTGCTGGCTCCTAAAACTAAATAAAATTTGTCAAGCCCTGATATAAACATAAATCCTTCCTATGCTGTTTGGCAGTCCTGTAATAAAACATGTCACACATACACATAACACACATGTGTGACGTTATTTATTACAGGACTGCCAAACAGGATAGGAATGATTTATGATTTTTATATATATATATATATATATATATATATATATATATATATATATATATATATAGCATAAATCATTATGCATATATAAAATAAATCAATTATTTACATCCACCTTTGTGTATTTAAGCTATATATTGTTGGTTTGAGGTTCCTTATTACAGGACTGCCAAACGGCATAGGAAGGATTTATGTTACATATATATATATATATAACATAAATCCTTCCTATGCCGTTTGGCAGTCCTGTAATAAGGAATCTCAAACCAACAATATAAAGCTTAAATACACAAAGGTGGATGTAAATCAGTGACCCCCAACCCTCCCCTCTCTCCACCATACCCAGAGCTTACCTGAGTGGGAATAGACCTGCTCTGTATCTCCCACAAGGTGACAGCCAGTAAGGATATCTTCAGAGCTGCTTCACTGTCCCACATGGAGCTTCCTTCACATCCCTGTGATGATGCTGTGTAAAAGCCCTGCACTGATAGGATGCTCAGTGATGTGTCAGCCAATCAGTGCAGGGCTTTCACACACAGTAATGATGCTGTGTAAAAGTCCTGCACTGATTGGCTGACACATCACTCAGCCTCCTATCAGTGTAGGGCTTTCTCACACTGTCTGTGTGATGTCAGGGGGCGGAGCTACACGGAGCTGCAGAGACTCGGGGCTTTGCTCATTACATTCGGGGCTTCAGCCCCCTTAGCCCACCCCTAGCGACGCCTCTGGCTACTGGCACTTAATAATAATAATAAATAATGGAGGTAATATGGCTTCAAAATGATAAAACAGCAACACTTACCGTTCATATGAAAATCCCAAAATACACATTGTACACGGTCTTTGTTCTGTAATAAAACAAACATATAGACTGAGTTAAATAAATTATGCAAAATTGATAAAAATGATGTTGAATGCCAACTTACAGGGCACTGTGATGGGGAAAAAAAACAACAATTTGTTCCTCAAAACGAGAAATCGTTCTAGGATTTGTTTTCGTTTTATATTAAAAGATTTATGCTTTACAAATAGATATGCAGACCTATCATATGGCAGTACCTGCTTGTCAGGTAAGCTAACTGAATGGCTGATAAAAGAGCTGAGCCTTAAGCATTTTTTGTACTTAGGTCTCAAAAATAATGGTACATCTCTGATGTAATGAGTTCCAGAATGTAGGAGTAGCATGAATGAACTGTACAGGCATCTAATTTTGGGTTAATTCTTAGAACTTCAGGCAGGGAACGGCTGGCAACCATGGGAGCCAATGGTGCAACTTTATCAGCGCACCTGTTACCATCAGAGACAGACACAAACAGACAGGCAAGACAGATTGTTTAACAGATAAGACCCAGAGATAGGCAAATAGAGCAGTGGCTGGCTCTGAATCCATTTCTACCCAGTCTCACTGCCATTTTATTGCCCCTATTCAATGCACCCAGAAATGCAGAGGGCAATGACAGACTATCAAGGAGAGGATAGTGAGGAAATCTAATTTCACACAAGTGCAGGACTATGGAGTGTCCATGGAGAATATGCTTTTTATCTGAGGAATAGGATTGCCTACCGTAGGCACTGGGGTAATTAGAAGTGACATGTGGTGTGAACTGTGAACCCTGACTGATTAAAGGGCCTACTCACAATTACAGAGAATTGAGAGTTTCAAACTTTAGGCCAAAGTAACCAAGTTAGAAAAATTCTCCCATGCAATGAAATGGGAGAATTTTTCTAACTCAGTTACATTGGCCTTACGTTTGAAATTCCTGTCTTAATTCCCTGCAATTCTCTCTTTATTGTGTAAACCCTTGAGATTTTGAATATCAGCAAGCCAATTTTAGGGGAAGCCAGTGCTATATAATAATTCTAGACCCTTGATTCCTATTTTAAAATCCAACTGGTTTGCTAGGGGTATCTCATTGGGGTTTGTCCATGGAGAGGAATATAATGTGTTCACATCCTAAAGTACTATTAAAGCAACATGTTTTGTAGATGTGACTCATTCAGTGCTTCATCGCAGCTTATTAGTAAGATCTGTAAACACCTACTTATTCACCAGAAGCAAAATCTCCATAACAGATAGATGGGAAAATGAGGGAGATAAATACAAACAACAGATGGACCTCTTTATTCCTAGAATATGTGATCTAGCACAGTTACAGAATATATAAAATAACACTACACTAAATAACGAAAAACAGTAAAAAAAATAATTGTTCACTTGAAAATGTAGATTCATTTAATTGTTATTTTGTTTTGTTCACAGGGCCTTTAACACATATAGAAATGTATACAACATTAAAGTATTTGCTGCTCTGTACAATATTAATTTTGAAAGTGAAGTGTACGTTTACCACCGGCATATAACAATACATTCTAGCAGACATTTGGATATCAAGCAGAGCATCTCACCTCCGTTTGAGAAATGTGTCTTAGAGTTATGTCCACAGGATCTTTCAGCTGCTCAATCTGAGTGTTTTCCACACTGGCGCTTACAACATATGTGTTTAATATGGCATCTCTGTTACTATCATCCTGAAATGCAAAGGATTGAGTTAAAACTGTACAACAGAGGGAACAAAATATGTTCTGTCTGCAAGGGTGATACATATATTAGTTTTGATTATTCAGAGCCACCCACGTAGAGCAATAGTGGCACATCAACATGTCTAGTGCCTAAAACTAACTTGCTAGGTAAATGCCTAGTTTGCTTAAGCACACATGACATATATACACGTCATCAGTGTTGACAAGGGTCATGGCCAGTGGCTTCTCCAGCAATCACATTTAGTGAGGTGACAAATTATAAAACACTACATGTATACAGACACACAATATATTGCCTCCCAATTCATATGTATATTTCCAGTGCCTGGGTGCTATCTTCAACATTGAAGCGCATTGCACAGGACTTATTTGCTGTAGAAAATAAAGAGATCTGTAGGATCAAGAGATCACCCCACTCCACCCCCCAAAAAAACCCAACAAAAGCTCTGAATCCTAATGAATAAAAAAAAAAAAAAAAAAGGCCTAACTATAAGGTCACCCTATAGGAAATATAATGTTTTGCTAATAAATATTGCTTCACATTTAAACCTTTTTCTTTTCTTATGCAATGAAAATATTATTGAAAAAATGCATTTCTTGTTTTTATTTCCTTCCTCTGCCTCCGTTAATGCCATCTTCTGCCCTCCTTTCATTATCACCCCCACATTATATTGGACCCACATAACTTGTCACAACACCATACTGTAGCACCCACAGGACTTGCCATACACCCACATTGCACCAGAAGAACTTGGCACAGCACCCACATTGCACCAGATTGCAGTCACAGTGTAACCATGCACCCTTGTGCAGGCTCATCCAGGCTGTATCCAGGCATTTCTGTATACTTTTTGCTTTGTTTTCCTGTTCATCATTTATTCTCTTTCCTGTCTACCTGTTTCCCTGCCCTGCCTTGTATTCCAGCTCTGCCTTGTATTCTAGCCCTTCCTTGTATTCCACCCCTGTCTTGTATTCCAGAAAATGTTTTCCTTTCTGCCTGTCATTATGTTCCATTCCAGGTTTTCTCTGCTTCCCTCTACCTTGTTAGTTTTCTTCTATTTAAACCACACCCATTGCAGCTCAGTCTACATGTATTCTCTTTGTGTGCAATAATAATATTTAAGCTCATGTCATTCATTTGCTAATATTCTGTCTTAGTTAAACTTTTTTTTCAACAAACTTTATTGAATGCGCATTGGCTGGAGGGGAGCGCAGAACGCTTCCCTCACAGCCACGGACCTGCAGCACCGGGGGACAGCAGCAAGGAGGTAAGTACTGGGAAAGTGGGGGGGATTTTTTTTTTCCTAGCGTGACCTGGGCCCGCCGTTTTTAGCATGCATTAGGGCGGCCTGGGGGGCAATTGCCTCCCTGCCCCCTGGCCCAGCCCGCCCCTGAATGTGGTTGTACCTTGACGGGGTTGGCAAGCTAACATGTAATTGGCCAATAGGTGAACCAAACCCCTCCATTTTACCATCTTTAGTGTTAGGCTACTTTCTGTATTTATGTTTGTTATATTGTGTTCTTTAGCCCTGTCCTCTTTATGTATTCTTACTTATATTTGTGCCTGTCCTTTTAAATTCTGTATGTGCCCTTTGTCTCTGCCCTGCATTATTCCTGTTATTATCTGCAACCCTGTGACTTGTATTGTTTATCCTTGGTTTGGTTTCTGCTTTATCTTGCTTCTGTTTTGCCTCTGTCATGTAGCCCTTTACCCTGTATTAATTTCCGTTCTGCTTCAGTTGCTTTTCTGCTTTCACTCTTCTTGCTCTGTTTTAGTTTATTCTGTCCTAGCCTTGATCCATGCCTGCTCCAGGATGTCTGCAGGGATTCTCCTGCATGTTATAAGTATGTGACTGACAAAATCTGGAGCTCCAAGTTACCAGATAAGTGCAGTTACCCAGCATCTGTCCTTGTGTCTACACCCATGCATCATAGCCCCTGATCCCCGACCCTGTGCGTGAGACACAGGACTTGCCACTGTACCCATATCCAATTCACAGGACTTGCCACTGCACCCATATGCAACCTACAGGACTTCTCATGCACCTACAGGACATGTCACTGCAACTACATTGCACCAACAGGACTTGCCACTACAACCATATGGCAACCACAGGACTTAGCACAGCATCCACATGACTTGCCACTGCACCCACATTATACTAACAAACTTGCCACTGTACCCATTTTTCAAAGGACTTGAAATGCACACCCATAATGCAACCAGAGGAGTTGTCACTACATCCTTATTATACCTCCTTGTTACCCCTTATTACCCCCGTGCTGACCGCACGGTAAAGGTCCCGGAAAGGAGACAAAATGGGTGTACAGAGCACAATTATCTTAGCGTTTAGGCAGAGCAAATTACACTGTGCACAGGCATCAGACCAGAGTGCTAATCAGGTTAGATCAGTGCTCCCTCACAGCAGGAAGAAAAAAAAAATTCCTCTCACAGTTGGGGAGGGAAAACAAAAGGGGGCAAGTTATTATGTAGGGGGATGTACTGGCCTGGCCCCCTCTAGACCCTTCTAATACACCACTGGTCATGGCAAGTTTTACAAAAAATCATTTTAGATTACGTTTCCTTTAAAAAACAGAATATAGTTTTCATCTGTACACAATCCACAACAAAAACGATTGTTCTTAAGGGATTAATATTAAACAAAGTCCACACAGAAATGTTTCAAGAACAATACTACAACAGTATTTCATATCTCCTTCCCTTTCTGAATTATTTTTAGGACCATAAAAAAAAATTAACTACGTTTCTAATCTTCTTCCTTTACTAAATCTTGTGGTTCATAAAATACTACTTGTGAATGCACAGTGACAGCTAACCTATATAGAACACTATCTCTTAGGTTAATCACCTGACTACACATGTTAAGTGGTATAGGTTATAACACAGGAAAAATATATACATTTACCTCAAACAGTGATGTTCTACCAAAGAAGTTAAACTGCACTTTAGATGTGCTTGTGGATGCATGGTTTTGAATGGTTCCAGGTAAATGTATGAAGGCCACGGCTGTGTCAATTGGTACTCTTTGCAGGGTAATCTGTTTAGAGAATATTCCACATCGTTATTACACACAGAGAACAGGCATGTACGGAGGAACTGATTGCCAAAATGATTGTAAACCATAACTATGGAACTGCGAAGACTTTAGAAAGTTATAACACAAATAATCATGATAGTTTTAGTCCTAGAGCAAATTAAATGATCAGTGGGTACTTCAGTTGCAACTTCAACATTTCTGATGATTTTACAGGAAATTACGAAAGCAAGGCAAATGTTGGGGCAACAACTTAATTTATTATATATTACAAGATAATAGCACTCCAAACAGTAGATGGTGCTGTAGCAAGAATAGTTATTTATCTTTTGCACCATCTTACTCTCCTAAAGAAAGGATGTACATTCTTTAAACCTCTGTAGTGTAGCTAAGATAACATGACGGTGTTGCCGGTCTATTCCAGACTGACATAACAGGGACAAGCTGAGAATCCATGGTTTATGTACACATGTGCGTATAAAACATGGATAATCCATATATACCACAGATTTGTTGGTTGTGGGAATAAAGTAAGATATTGGACTATATAATACAGTTTATATAATATAAAATAACCGAACCTCAGGGTATGTCCCTTCCAAGTAAGATTTAACACTGAAGAACATTCCTTCAAATTTCATAAAAGTCACTTTGGTTACAGACACAGCCACAGTTTGTGCAGTGATATTCACAGTGTCTCCTGGAAAGTCCATTTTGTATCCAGTGTCTTCTATAATGTTCAAAATCCTTTTTGGGGGACAGAATAAAAGAAGGTTGATAACTTGTTATGCTTGTTATGCTGCAGAAATAAACATATCAAGGTGAGATTCAAGTTAACAGACAAGTTTCAGAGAAAACGCTTGATGACTAGGGATTTTCCTGTGCCAATGACCAGAGCAATTTTTTGATTTTTTTGATATGTTGTTGTTGAAATGTTAAATGTTGTTGTTTTTTAAAGAACAGTTCAAGCTTTATTTTGATACCATATACATAAAAATAATCTACAAGAGGTTCATTTTTAGTAAAATAAGTGCTGACCACTAGGTATGTAGGCATCAGCCATTTATTTATGCCTAGGTTGACTAGGCCTATGCCTGGACCTTGAACGGCAGGCTGAGGGTGGTAGCGCTCTAGGAGGATGAGGTAAGCTTGTAATGGGAAGACATGGCACTGGAGTGTGATTAAGGGACAGATATTGCAATAAAAAGGGATTTGAGAATTTTGGAGTATCCTTTTTAGTGACACACTGTAAGGGAGAGGAAGAGGTGGGGCCAGAAGCAATGGTGTATCTTGGTTTTGTGCTGCCCTAGAGGAGGGGTGTGACAAATGAGTGTTGAGAGGAATGCGCTTAGTCAGGCCGTTCAAATATGGCATTTCCCTCTTGTGGACAACAGCTTTGCAAGTGACAAGCGATCACATCCGTTGCTTTAATTCTGTTGCTAGGCTGCATGAGTCTGTCTTGCCTCTGACGAAACTGCCACAGCAAAACACACGTTGGGCATTTCGGATTCTCGGCCACTTGGCAAAAAATCTTTTCTGCGATCTTGTCTGTTTATCTCCTCATACCACATCTTTCATATAGCTAGGATGCCAGGTAAAAACAAAGCCTTTCACAGTCGGCTGCTTGTTAGCCACGGCCGATGTCTGTTTTATAGGGAATAGTACTGTATTTAGTCGAATATAAGACGACCCTGATTATAATACAACCCCTCAAACTTTGAATATGAAAAACATAAATAAGCCTAAATATAAGATTACCCTATAGGAAAAAAGTTTTACTGGTAAATATTCACATGTAAAATCTGTTTTGTCCACACTGTCTTTGTCTTTTGTTTATATGTTTGAGTGTTTGAGCAGTGAGCTGTGTTATGTGACAATCCACTTGTTTTTTGGGGGGTTTTGTTCCCTGCATTTTTTATCAGCATTACCCATTAATATTTTTACTTTTTATCTTTATACACTAACGCCACCATGTTGGTGGTTTGGTTTTTGTTGCACTTCGTAAATAATAAGTCATTATCATTAAACATTACACTTAAAATATTTTTAAAAAGCAATAGATCTAGGGTTAGGGTTGGAAATAGGCTTAGGGTTGCAGTTAGTTTAGGGCTATGGTTGGGGTTAGGGTGATGATTGGGGTTAGGATTAAAATGTCACTGTAGGAGAAAATGGCTAGGAAGTAGCAATATGCTACTTTCAGATCTTGCTCTATAACGTACAAAAAAATTGGAAAATTAAGTACACATTGACTATTTCTAAACTCAGGACAAATATTTGAATCTATTTAGCAGGTTTTTTTTATTAGGTTTTGCAGAAGTGCAAAATATTTTAAAAATAAATATCAGAAAAATTGTGAGGTTTTAAATTTCCCCCATATTTTATTATTTCTTTTACTGTAAATCACATGATATGATCAAAATAATGGTATCTAAAGAAAATCCTTCTTATCCCGAATAAAACAATTTACAATTTGTGTAGTTACAGTAAATGAGAAAGAAGAAAATTACAGCTAAACACGAACACCGCAGAAATATAAGAAAAACAATTCTTAAGGGGTTAATGAATCAACAATTATATTTGCTGTCATTTATTAACACAAAGATGATAAAACTGACTATCATGTTAAACATAATATTTTCATCCTTGTCTTGTACAGCAGGTAATTACCAGGAACTTAGCTATGTTTTTCACATTGTCCTATAAAGCATTTTATCAGTAGAGACTTTGAAACTTCTATTGATTGGAACTTAAATGAATACAGATGCACTTGATTATTTGTATCTCCTACTTTCTAGTAGGAAAATCATTCAAAACTATTTGCAGCTCTTTTAATTGCATAAAATAATTTGTATTTTCCATGTTTTTGTGGAGTTGTATGACATTCTGTGATGCCTGCTTTTGATGAATCGCATAACAAGTTGTACTACACGCAGGGCCAGCCCTTTAATGGGGCAGACTGGGGCAGATGCCCCAGGTGGCACCCTGGCAGAGGTCGCACTTTGCTGCTACATGCAACGGTCTTTTTCTTTTTTTTATTCCTGTGTCCAGGGGAGCTTGATAGAAGGAGGTCTCAACCAATCAGGTGAGACCTCTCAACTCTCCCGATTGGCTGAGAGTTCAGAAGCCTCCCGTGATTGGCTTCACAGGAGGAGCTCAAAGCAAAGAGATGCCTGGATAAGATAAGTTAAAAACTGACAGTGTGTGTGTATGTCAGTGTGAGTGAGTGTGTGTGTATGTCAGTGTAAGTGTGTGTTAGTGTGAGTGTGTGTGTGTCAGTGTGAGTGAGTGTTTGTATGTCAGTGAGAGTAAGAGTGTGTGTATATTTGTGTGGGTGTGAGTGTGTGGATAAAGGGGTTAACTCCTCAATTACTGCCTATATCTGTCTAGCCATCCAAGGTGTTAACTCCTCTGACACTGCCTAGGTCTGTCTAGCCACCCAATGGGTTAACTCCGCTGAAACTGCATATATCTGTCTAGCCACCCAAGTTGTTAACTCCTCTGAAACTGCCTCTATCTGTCTAGCCAATTTTAAGAAATTGCACAAGGTATTATCATAATAATGTTTTACCATCTTTTCACCTTATGGATGAACTCTATGAAAATATGATTTATTATGTAAATAAGAAGTGCTTTAGTAGACAAATAAAAATAACATATTTTTTTCTAAGAGCTCACCCACGAGGTGAAAAGAAAGAAAAACAGACATTATTATGAAAATAGGCTGTGCAATTCCACAAAACATAATATGTTTGGACCTATAACATGACTCAAATATTGTTCATTAAGTTTAAATGCTCAAACATTTAGGGTGCACGTTTTAATCATGACATGCCAATACTCAAGCCATATAATTGGGGGGGGGGGGGGGGCAGCATTTTGTTTTTCGCCCCAGGCAGCACAATATCTTGCCCATTTGATATTAAAATTTCTAGTTGACACAGCATCATTTTTTCTGTTTATTTGTTTATTTATTGTGGTGCACTCATATGCAGGTGCAGTTTTCCTATTTTGGCAATTTACATTTTTTCTGTTGACAATACACTCACACATTCTGTCATCCATGTGACATCACGGAAAGCCACTGTGTGACATCATTACATTTTGAGCTTACCTTAATTGATTAATGTTTGGAGAAAACAAAGCTAGAGGATAATATCTATCTTCCTGGTGTTTTGGGGGACATGGTGCTGAGGTTCTCTCACCTGTTAGTAAATCCTCGCAGATTGACTGCTTTCAGCAAAATGAAGTCTATTATATCCAAAGTAGTCTTGGCAGTGCTCACATCATTTTCTCCCACTTCGATTATTTTGGAAATTTTGGTGAGAATGATATCTGTGTCTTTTTCAGAAATCTTATCTAAGTTGCTTGTAAGATTGTAAATATGCATTGCCAGAAACAAAGCATTGGCTGCAAGGTAGAAAAAAAAAAGATAATTAAAATAAATAATACTGGCTAAATATTGGCAATGTGTTTCAAAGTATGATCATTACCTGGTGTTACATCAACAGTTTCAAGATCTTGTATGGTATCTGGAAGCTGATCAACAGACAGGCATATTTCCAAATTCGGTAATTCCCATTCAGCCTTCTCATTAGCGACATTGATATTGCTAATATAGCAAGGAGAATATATTATTTGAGTTCTACAGAAAACTTTGGAAATTTTGCAGCCATGAAAAATTTATTTACAAATGGAGCCAGTGACTTTACTAAAACATATGGGAGCAACACACATTATTCTTATGCCATGTAACTTCTTGACTAGAGTTGAGCGGACACCTGGATGGTTGGATTCAGCAGGTTCGGCCGAACTTCAAAAAAATGTCCGGGTCCGTGCTCGAACTTGACCCCGAACCTAAACCCCATTGAAGTCAATGGGGACATGGACTTTTGGCCACTAAAATGCCTCTAAAAATGTCCTGGAAAGGGCTAGAGGACTGCAAAATGAAGTAAAATGTGGGTAAGAGTGTCCCCATTCATAAATGGGGACTCTATTTCGGTTTATACAAAGCCAATAGCCATGTAATTCTATTGGCTTTCTATAAACCGAAATAGAGTCCCCATTCATACGAATCTTATGAATGGGGACTCTATTTTGGTTTATAGAATAGCAATGGCATTACATGTATTCCATAACACATGTCTTTCGGTTTATAGACTTTCGGTTTATGGAATACATGTAATGCTATTGGCTTTCGAACCAGTATGGGGAGAGAGAGCGAGAGGTTACGTTTAATTTTCTTCTGCTATTTTTCTCATCTCGGCTTTCCCCTTCGCCCTCACTGTGCCTTTATATTCCCCTCCCGCCTAACTCAACCCCCACCTGTTTGTCATTATGCTCATTTAACCCGTACCCCTGGGCCAGAACCCGGGCAGTGAAGCCCAAGGTACGCACCATAATACCCCGAGTACTATTTTGGCGGGTAGACCCACTTCTACGTGGCTTACTCGAACCTACCTGTAACCTGTTATACACAGATGACTGCTATATATACCTGCCCCTATTTGTTTACCCCTGCCGCCCCCACCCCGCCTTTGCTGTATTGTTACACAATCTGTTGTTTATACTTCCTGAATAACCTAATAAAGTCGATTTATGAAATATATATATATATAACTGTAATCTGGATAAATCTAGAAAAAAGACTTTGAGAAACTTTTAAAAATTTTTATTAGCGCACAATTTTTGGCTGATGCCGGCATTCCAGTTGGCTTGGCGTACGAGTGGCACTGGCATGCTAAGCTCTCTAGAATGCCGAGTTGGATGCACATGCAATAGTACTGGCAGCGGGAGTGGACATGTTGCTGGAGGCGATAGTTTAGGTAAGTCCATCTCAGGTAAATATCCAAGTGAATCTGAACTTTTCATCTGCAACATTTTTAGATAACAGGTAAACTTTAAATGAGAAAATGTATAGTGAACAGCATTGTATTTTAGAAAAAGACTCTATAAAATGTAATACATGAATTCAATATGTAGTATCATTTCCATTTAGCACTGTGACTTGTTTTCATACCAATATCTAGTGCCACCCATGTCAAAATTCTTGCTGCATGGAGTCCATGCTGTTTCTGTTGGTTTGGTTTCCATCCATTTATATACTCCTTTATCATAGGAATATGTTGATTCTGGAGGGCAACTTCCTGGAACTAATTATATAAGTTTATTAGAAGATGAAGATTTTTTTAACACACATTTATTCAAATTAGGCACTAATGGCATTAAACATAAATTATTTTATAGATTATTTGCTTTAGAAACAGCAAGATATTTTTTTTACATCTTTGTAAATATGTGTCCTATTTGTTGATAGGTTTATACCCCTTTGGTTGTGCCTGCAAGTACACATTACTTCCAAGCAGACTTACAAAATGTAGCAAGCTGCCCATCAACATTTGGCATCAGCATTATAAATAATGCAACATAACCCTGTAGTGTAGTTGAAGTAAAAAGTGTCTTTAGTCGCTATCTTGGTTTGCTCAGCAAAGGTTTTTTAGGCAATCTTCCTGGTTACAACATTGCTGTTAAGGCCTGTACATGACCACTATTAAAAAGGGAAGAACCATTAGACTATGCTCCAGCCCACCACTCATGCTTAGTATGACCCTTGGTGCAAACTCAAACACCAATATCCAGCATGATTAGAACACCCCTTTTGATACATTTCATTACCCAAAAAGCCCACAAACTAATACTTGGATAATTATCTGTAACCTTTGAATCCCCTTCAAGTAATTCCAGGATATTCCTATATAGTTTGTATTCTTGGAAAACGCTGTATATCCTTTAACGTAACCTCAAGTAATTTGCGCATCCATTAAAAAGGCCTCCCATTACTTGGTACAACTCAGGTCACCTCTCTTGATACTTGTTATGATCCGGTTGTCCCTTATAAAATGGGATACTCCGACAAATAATTGGTATTATGATTAGTGCACTCCTACCAATACCTCATACTCAAAGAGGGCAAGGTTTTCAATTTCTGGTAGAGTGACAATCAGTATGGACTTACAGAGTAGGGGGCATTGAGGGAGATACCAAAGGTAATAGGAGAGGAATGAAAAAGAGACAGGTGGTTGGACATGAAGGAAGAATAGAGATGCCAGGCTTGTCATGTATGCGTAAAGTAAGAATAGAGAGAACAAAATGGGCAGGGAGGGAGAGGTCAGTGGGGAGAAAGTGGGAGAATCCTGCAGACAGTCCTGCAGACAGCCATATACATTTTTTTCTGGTCTAACCTGCTGGTGCTCAGTTGTTCTGGTCCACCCTCTATGTGTGCCCTTGCATTGCTGTGTCTCTTGTTATTACATATTTATTTTACTTACTGGTATCAAACCTATTTTTGACCTGCTTTTCCTCGATCCTTCTCTTTGACCATTGCCAAGTCTCACGAATTGTTTCTTGCTGCCTGCAATTTTAACTTCTGCCTGCTCATTCCTATTGTGCAGTCTGTCACATGCATATTAATCTCTGTCTGGACCTGGATTTGCCTTTCACCTACTCGTTTCAAAATTCCAGGCCAGAAGCTTAAACCCCTATCAGACTGCATGTCTCAGTGCTAACAGCGTATCTGTTTACATGCTCCTGTTCTTAAACTCTTACCGCAGCCACACATACAATTTACACATACTGACTCTGTTATTACAAAGAAAACCTTAAAAGCTTCTTATGTCCACAGAACAGAGTACCACTGACAAACTATATATCTACATTTCACAAGTCGGCATGAAAATATTTTCATTGCATGTAATTTTTGGACCCAATATTGAAATATACACATAACCAACCAATGGGTTGTGTGTCTAGATTTTTGTAATTGGACCATCTAAAAATCAATGTTATATAGGTTGCCAATGATAACAAAAGTATTTAAAATATATATTTTGCCATACTATGTTTGATAATATTACTGGAGATAACATAGTGCAAGAAATTGTTTAAACATGTATGTTTACCTATATGCTGTGCAGAATTCACACTGAGACTTAGATTTAATTTTGCATTTGAGTGATCTTGATTATCCAGCAGATCCTTCAGTTTGCCAGCCAATGACTTTGGAGTGTCCGGTGAAATGGCTTGAATAATTACCTTTGATTTGTAGCTATGGAAAGAAGCATATATAAATGGCTTCACCACTGGAAATCTAAACAAACCATCAAAGGATAACGATCACAAACGTTTTATATACTAACTTGAAATCATCAGAGTCCTGGGCCGTCTCACTTCTCTGTCAATCCAATCAAGGAATAAAATTAAAAGAAATCAGTAAAATAAAAACAAAGATAAATTCAGAGGAAAGGCATAAAAATGGAAATCCTTTACCTTTAGTGATTGGACTACAATTATCATAGTCCTATAAGTATTCATAGTCTAAGTGGAGCATAATGAGAATTGTAGTACAATAACTCAAGGCTTGAATTCATTGATTCGATTGTTATTTGGAGTTCAGAGTAATCCGTAGAAGAGAAAGAGTGGATCAAAACAATGTTCATGCACTCACATTGGAAGGTATTACATGGTGGTCAATAGGGTTTTTTTTACTACTTTTCAATATATAGATTTATTGATGCTTATGTCATAGCACTTCAGTTAATATTTGTTGCTTTGAGCAAATCAAAAAGAGTGTTTTTATTTCTATTTTCAAATTCTATGCCTCATATTTTTCAATAACTTATTTAACCACTTTTGGGCAGTGTTAAGCAAGACAAGTTTATAACAAAAATGTGCAATTTTGAACAATTCATTTAAGGGTTGTCAGGTTTGAGGCCAATGTTAAGTCTATGGAGGCAATATAATGTCTGGTAGTTTTGGGTGAAAAGGTGGCAACCTTAATCATAATCAAAATGTTTGCATTTGTCCCACTGCCTTTTTTAACCCCTTAAGGACACATAGCGGTTCTGGCACAGCATTAATGTAAACAAGGTGTGTGGCCCTTAAAAACATATTAAATTCTGCTTTATAAGGATAAGTATGGTATTAAAGGACAGTCATGTGTTTACATAAAAAAAACACTTAACAGTTAAACACACATGAAAATTCCCAATTAAGCTCTCGTCCTTAAAGGGTTAAATGAAAGCTTAAAAACACCATCTGTCTAACGTTGATGACTCCAGAATGAGACACGCAGGATCTATACAAGATCAATTTCTGTCCCACATAATTGGAGACATTTCCCAGCCCTATACCTTGCTACTAAATGTTGTGTAACTGGGAAGTAATTCATGTTCTTTACCTTCTTCCTGCCTTTTTGTGATGGGATTTTCCAAAGTTCATTACTGCAGCAAACATTGAGATAATAAAATCAGATCAACAGATTATAACAGAATCATTGAAATTAATTAAAGGAAATAGAAATTTCTGTGTAAACAAATGTGGGTATTTGCTAGACGAGCCAAGGGTGTAAAGTTCAAAATATCATCAGGCATACGATGGCTAAAATAGTTAATCCTGTATTTTAATAACTATTTGTAAAAAGACAGTACACATTAAAAAAAAACTGAAATTCGAAGTACATTTACAGTTATCTACAGACCAAGGTAACTTTCTGACCTAACCTTTGCCCTCTTACTGTATACCGTATTTGCTTGAATAAAAGACGACCCTAATTATAAGACGACCCCCTAAACTTTTAATATTCCTTTAGGGAATATTAAAAGCCTGAATATAAGACTGCCCTATAGGAAAACGTTTAACTTGTATATATTCACATGTAAATAGTTTTTTTCATATTTAATAAAATGATGATATTATAAAATGCATTTCTTGTTTTTATTTCTTTTTATGTGCCAATGCTGCCCCTACCCTCCAGACTTGCCCAAGAGAGGCTATGTTGGGGGGAGGGAGGGTGGAGAGAGCCAGCGTTGTGGGGAAAAGAGGGGGGGAGAGAGCAAGCATTGGGGGAGGTAGGGGGGAGAGCCAGTATTGGGCAAGTCTGGGGGGGGGGGGGGGGGGGAGCATTGGGCAAGTTTGGAGGGTAGGGGCAGCATTGGCACATAAAAAGAAATAAAAACAAGAAATGCATTTTATAATATCATCATTTTATTAAATATGAAAAAAACTATTTACATGTGAATATATACAAGTTAAACTTTTTCCTATAGGGTAGTCTTATATTCAGGCTCTTGCCTATCTCTCTCCTCCCTCCCTCCCCCAATGTTGCTTCTGGTGGCTAGTTGGGGCAGCTGGTAGATGTCTGCACGATACGCGCAGACATTCTCCGCTGCTGCCTGGCACTTCCACCGGGACTTCTATGATGAAGCCTGAAGGTCACATAGAAGTCCCGACGGACATCACTGGCTGCTTGAGAGAGGGATCCAGGTCAGCTGCAGCTCTGCGGGGGACCTCGATCCCAGTCTTATAGTCAGACGTCGATTTGAGGTCAGACATTAAGACGAACCTTGAATATAAGACTCTTCTCTTTTTCAGAGAATTTGCTCCGAAAAAAACCATGTCTTATATTCGAGCAAATACGGTAATTCGTAAGCTGGTCCTTCAAGCCACAGCAATATGTTCAAAAGGAAAATATTCACCTCAGTCTGTTTAAAACGAGAATATTTAGTTCTACTATTCTGATGTTTTCTCACTGTCTGGGAGATGCTTAATAAATATATGGGGTAATATAAGTTTTAATATGCCACCAATTTCTAAAGCCAGTAATAAGTGATGTAATAAGGTGACAAGGCACATCCCTTTAGCAATGAACTGAACAAATGCTGTAGTAAAAATGTTTGTAGTTTAGTTTTCAGTATTTCCTCGTGAAAAGAGGTAGACTTGTCAGTGTCTCAGTAAGGCTCACCAGACTGGAATACAGCACCCATATTCCCTGGGACATTGGCATTACACAGATGATTAGCTGATTAGAAGCAGGAAGGCTGGAGCTTGCTGCCAAAAGTGAATAAAAAAAACTAACCCTGAGCTCTTGTTTTGGGACTTTTAGATCTGTCATGTTGGGTATGTGTTGAGAGAATACTGACCATTATGTTTCCTCTTCCGACAAGCTGTACATCAATACATTTCCCACAATGTTTATTACAGAAATAAATAGAAGTAAAAAAATTACAGATCAATGAATAGATATAATATCTGAGCGGGGGCAGAGCAGATCTTAACAGTGTCAGTGACCACTCAGCCAATCATTGCTGGGGCTCACCGCTAGCTTCTGATCAAGTTTTAACAGTGCAGAGAAAAATCCTCATTTTTGCATGATATCAACAGTGGGGACCTCTTCCAAGGAAGCAAGATGGCTGCTGATCTCAAAAGGTGTATACCAGTTTATCATCATACTAGGGATACTGGATATTTCACTTGTAATTCTGTATTTGAAGATCAAGTCAAAAAAATAATTAAATTGTGGCTTTAATTCACCTTTGGACAGATGAAGGAAGATCTGACGAAAGATTAACAGGTAATAGGTTTAATTGAACAACAACCGCATATAAATAGAAGAGACATCTGTCATGGAATTATGAGGAAAATTATAATGAAAGTTGTCTGCCTGTCTATACATATTTAGTATAGTGTCAGCAGGAATAAAGTATAAATAATGTTAATAAATGATTTCTATATAACCAAAGATGTCCACATACCTTACGCAACAAAAACACAATACAGCACAATGAAACCATGATATGATAAATGGAGTTTATAGCTAGAAGATAAAACAAAACTTTTTCATAGTATTCTATTTAAACTATTGCTCCCACAGTAAAGTTGAAAAACTTCTAATGGTCAGTATCAGCAATAATGTTGATTGTTGTATAGTCTTGTTGTGGTTTGTGAAAGCAGTATAAAACAGGGGCATTTGAAAATGACAAGTTGGAGGCCAACAGAACTTGGCCCAAAAGAAAGTGCACATTTGCCCTTGGGTTCAGTCACTGACGATTACTTAGGGTTGCACACATGTAGCTTACAAATCTTGGCCTTTGGTAGTCAAAATTGACTTGTTTGTTTACTGTACACATGAATATGTGATATAGTAAAACGCCTATTAAAACTGTCATGGATAGCATTCACTTTACATTGTATCCTTTCCAGGTCAATATAAAGTCTACAAATATGTAGAAAACTATACATGGGCCTGAAAAGCAGAGGGACACAGCAGGTTAATAAAGATTATCAAGGGAGGTTTTGCATTAATAAGCATTTGTTAGCAAAGCATAGTAATGAAACAAGATCATCATGACGAGCAAAGCAAATGATGGCGAGTTAAAATGTGTTTTGTAGAATATCTGCATAAGATTAAGATGTCCTCCATAGCTGAGCAATGTGGACTGTGGGGAACAGAATAATTTCATGCCATTTGCTGACCCATTTATTGTGACAGAGGAGCTAAAGGAACACAAAGTGAGGAAGCACAAACAAAGTGGGGCATAAATAGACAACATGGAAGGTTTGCAAAGTACGATAGCATTTTATGAACGTTTGATAATGTAATGGTTAGGGTTGTCTTCCAACATACCTTGTTTCATCATATATAATGAATTGCACAACTGAGAAGCCAGTGTCCTTAAAAATCTGATCCATCTGAGAAAGTAAAAAAACACACATATACAGAATTGATCCAGCTGTGATATATCTGTGTGTTTTACAAAATTTATAATGTCAGTGAAAATGTATTTACCAATTTTCTGACGTCAGGAATGAACTTGAGATATTAGTCTAGCACATGTAGTTCTAAGCTAGAGTGAAACAGAAAGCTAACTATCAAGAAACTTCCACTTTTGATTTCCCATCTTAAGCTGATGCTGATATGCACACTTCTACTATGTGACTCATCAATTGTTCTGTGTTAATTGAATTTACTGTTAAACTAATTGTTTTGTGTTACTGTAAATCTGTAGTGAGTCTGGGTAATTGTTTTTTAGTTTAGTTGCATGTTAATATGTGGGTTGAGTTATGTTAACTTGATTATGTCTGTATATAAGACTCTGTTGCTGTTCAATAAATGTGAATTCCTGTTCTACTCCTATAGTGGTGTTGTTTGGTACTTGGAGTAAATTCCTGAGGGTCCTGTCTGGTGAATTGGAGTAGCTACCTACAACACTGGTTCTGTCTGGTGGCTTGAGGTGGCTATCACAGCAAGGAAGTAGAGCTCTGACGGAGGTACCCAGTTGTGTATCAGGGGTTCCGTCACAAGTAACAAACACAGAACTGGTGTTCTCTCCATAAAATGAGTCACCTATTTGCACAGATTGTTACAAAAGACTGTAGGGTTTACTCGATAAAAAGAGAATTGCAGCAGGAATTGAGATGGAAATTTTAAACTTTAGGCCAATGTAGCCAAGTTGGAAAAATTATACATTGTGGCTGAATGGAAGGATTTTTCCAACTTTGTCCTTATGTTTGAAATTCCAGTCTCAATCCCTTGCAGTTCTCTCTTTATTGAGTAGACCCTTAATATTCAACTTGACACAAGTTCACAATCTCAATGGACATCTATGTTTGCAGTACTGAAAGCAAATACTCTATTGAAGAATTTCTAGAAATCATATTTTATTCTCAGGCACATGAGAAATTGATCTATGACTATGGTGCTTCCGAGTTGTGCTAACCAACAAACTGTTTTTTGTTTTTGTTTCAAAAATAGGACTTTCGTAAAGGGATGCTTCACTCTATATTTTTCACTCTTTAACATTAAATTCAATCTCAATTTTTTTTAATTAGAATTTCAAGAATCATGACAGGTTCTTCCTAAAAGAAGTACAAGTTGACTGCCCTCTAAAGTTAAGTAGGATAATACAATAACATTCATTGTAGTGCTTTAGCAATTTTATGTTGATATCTGCATTTTATTAATTTCATGCTAACAAGGCAACTGAAAAAAAAATCCCATTGATGAAACAAGTTCTTGCTTGTGTCTTTTCAATTCTCTGTACCTGTGGCGCTACGTGCCTCTTCTAAGTTTAGCCCCCTTTTATAGCATTTTTAGATTTTTCCTGTCCTCATTCACTACTGTGGAGTAATTTTGATTGATCTAAAAATTCAGGACACATGGTCTGTGCAGTATGAAAACCCAAGATGAAGTTTCAGTTTAATAGGCTATTTATTCTGGTTAATATGCAAGAATTACACTAAAAGAGATGCTTTAGACCTTCCAGCAGAAGTTTGCTTGAAGTTCGTGAAACGGTTCCTGGAGTTTCAGCATCCAGCCCGAAGGATATTTATCATTGTTTTTTTGAAGCTGGAACTTGCACCTTATTATTATAGGAAATATAGACAGTACCCCACATAACAAGGCTGAGAATAAGGTTAGGATGTATATACAGTGCAACAAAATGCAGGTTACTTCGCTTGAGTTTGAACCAAACTTTTTCATGCACAACAAAATATTTAGGATGCGGAATTGATAATCCTTCCAAAAATTAGATTGGCTGTTTTTGAGCAGCCAGTCGAGCAGAATTGATTTTCTTTTCTGTGTTTTTCACAATTACTGATCTTGGTTGAGAGTTCATGTTTGTTCAGTTAGAAATTAAATATACTAAATGGAGTTTGCTGTTATCATTTGTTCATCATTTCATTGGAAGACAAATCCGCCATTGTGGAATACATTTTTCCTGTTCTGGCTGTTAATATTAAACTCGGTTTTCCTAAACCTCAGATTCACTTGTAATTAATTTATAATTTGGGAAAATAAAAATATTAGACATGGACAATCAATGCTTTGACTTTAGGATTAACATTCTATTTCAAACTAATTATAGACGTCTTTCGTGTGTTTTAATGAAGCTACAATTGAACCCTGTTATCTTTATTTCCTTCTTCACATAGGGATCATCCTCGGCTAGAATCAGTTTGATTGAAAAAAATGGGTCTAAAATGAGTTTCTGTTGGAAATGTCATTTCTGTATTGGTTGTTTAACAACCCAACAATCCTCCATCCGTAAATGCTGTCACTGTGCTCTGCTCACCATGTCCTCTACCTATAATATATGTTGAAATCCATTCTTCCTGTACTCTGACCCACGTGATAATATTGGACTTGGCTTTTTCAAAACTTCGATTTAATTTGACATTCTCCAAAATGTACACAAAATGGATGAATATTCAATGGATGAACAAGATGAATATTCTACGTTTAAAGGTGCAGAACACAAAGGCTATTTGTTCCTGATTAATTTTAAGCACACTTTAACCAACCATTTTCCAGATGTGTATTTTCATTAATGTATAAAGGAAAATTCTTACCAGTTTCTTAGTTATATCCGTTGCTTTTTCCACATCAATAAACCCATTTGTTCCCAAAATTGAAATGTCCATTGATACCACATAGAAGGTGACTAGAAAATAATAATAATAATAATAAACAAAATACAGAAATAACAGGATTTTCAGTTCATTGCATAGCTTGAAAATATAAAAGTTTCAGTAAACAGAGATGGTTATAAAAAATGAATACTGCAAACTGCTGTACTTCCTACTTAGAGTCCTGACGGATGGCCATCCACTTTTCCCCTCTCCCATCCCAATACTTTCTTTTTTATATATATCTTTATTTTTCATGTATATGCTTTAATATTTACAATTAATTAATATTATTAATCTGACAACACATAAAGATGACCTGTATTTTTTAATTGGCTTGCCATTACAAATGCGGGGCAGCACCCAGGTTATATGGTGAATTAATTTGTCCTAGCTTTAATTATTCCAAAGTTAGTTCACTAATCGAGCAATTGAAGTTCAAACGAAAGAAGCAGAGAATAATAGAACATATTCAAATAAAGTGATTTTGGAAGAATGGGTAAGGTTATTGCATTAAGGGGGCAAGACATCTACAGGAACAACTAGTCATAAAGTTTGAGAGGATAATAGTGGAGTCAGGCCAACATCGTCATCCCTAAATGTTAATTGTTTTATGTATGTTCTTGGACTAATTGAAGATGAAATGTGTGCTTTCATTCAGGCTCCACCAACCTCCATAATCAAGAAATAATCACACAGCTCAGCCCTGGTATAGTGAAAGTGATTAGCCTAGAATTGATTAAAATCACCTTCACTATACCAGTGCTGAGCTGTGTGATTATGTATGCATATACCAGTGTCATGCTCCAGCTGTAATTTAAGTGGACAAAACAGCTATATGGTCCTAACCGTTCCCAATACACATGTTTTATTCCTGATTATAAGTGGAAGGGATTAGTGGACATTTCAAGTATGGCAAAAAGATTCACAAATTAAAGGCCCTTAAGCTTCTACATTATCTATATTTTCAGATTTCTGCCATGTTACGTTTCATACTCACATGACATCTACATAAGGTCAAACTGAGGAAGCATTGAGTAATTAATGTTATTGTACATACCAATAGACGTGCTTTGAGTGGTTGTATTTGGTGTTGTCAGTACATCCGCGGTGTTCACTGAAATGGAAAAGAAAACCTGTTACCATACATCTCACTGACATCTCACTGTGTTTTCCACAAAGCATTAAAATGTATTTTCTTATTTTGCTGCAAACATTTATCTTTGTCTGCCAAGCACTTTTACCACCTGTAAGACAAGTCATGTTGAAGCGCTTCCTGATCATTCATATTGTATTTGGATCATACCTTTTCTTCCTAGATAATGGAAATTATGTTCCATGTTTGTGAATTTGATGATACAGCTCTGGCAAATAATGTCATTTATTTTCCATTAAATGGAGCATTTTACAGGAGTCAGTCAGAGGTAAGGACATGTTCCAGTGATAATATGTCTGATCTTAAGAATATCATTTCACTTACAAACTGAAGACAATCAGAATACATTGATGAACACCTACAAAAGGGTTATACATTGGGGAGATGCCTCACTTTTGAGGTATTGGGGTCCACTCAATATGGACCATTTTGTTGCAAATTGGATTGAGATCGGGGCATAAAAGTAAAATTGAACAGATTCCCAAAATACATAGAATGTGTTGGCAGATAAGAACCATTTGGCCATCTAGTCTGCCCAATTTTTCAAGTACTTTTATTTGTCCCTGGCCTTATCTCATATGTAGGATAGCCTTGTACCTATCCCATGCTTAAACTCCTTCACTGTTAAACGGCTACTAAATATACAGGAATTTGCCCCGAAATGGTCGTCTGGGCTATTCAGTAACTGGAGTATCAGAAGCTTTCAGATCAGGATATTTTTGCAAGAAAAATCACACCATTTTGGATACCCAACATGCGCCACTACAATTCAGATTTGGGGAATAATAGTCACATTTCGCCCATTTCAATTCTCCTATTCTGAGATGGAGAATTCAGCTTTAGAGACCTCTAAAATAAAGACACTGAAACTACATGTTTCACATAGACATGTCTACATATTTAACCTAATATTGTTTCAAATACAAATATATACAGAATTATGATTAAAAGTGTATTCTTAACTGTGCAAGTGTATGAGGTGTGGATATGCCCGAAAGCAAGACAGCCACAAATTAGTGAATTTAAGTGAATAATTTTATTCATTGATTTCTAATAGAGTTGAGCGGACACCTGGACTGGATGTTCGGGTTCTGCAGGTTCGGCGGGTTCGGCCGAACTTTTTTAAAAGTTCGGGTTCGGGCTCGAACTTGAGCCCGAACACGAACCCGGAACACAAACCCGAACCCCATAATAATAATGAGGAGGGGGGACCTAATGTCCCCCCCAGGTCCCCACCCATTACAGGCGGGTGGGGACCCTATAATAATAATGAGGGGGGGACCTGATGTCTCCCCAAGTCCCCACTCATTGCCCACGGGTGGGGACCCTATAATAATAATGAGGGGGGACCTACAGTGCTAGCCATTTTAAACAGAGTTGGAAAATTCAAAAGAACTTTCCCACGCTGTGTAAAATGACACAGAGCACTCTGATTGGTTGGATTGAAATCCAAACAATCATAGTGTTCTGAGCTTTATAAGCCTTCCCTTGCCCTGAAGAGCTCAGTCTGCACTGGGCCCTTCATGGGCGAAGATGGATTATTTTTCACACGTGGATTATTATTTTTTTTGTGTTCAGTTTTTTTTGTGCGGTGCGTATTATAGTTTTTTATTTGGCCTTTTTTGGGGCTGAAGAAAAGTAAGTATAAAATTGTTATTTTTTACAGGTTAGTTTATTGCCCACCCCCTCACTATTATTAGGGTGAGGGGGTAGGTAGGCATATTTTTATTGGGGGGGAGTGAGTAGGGGCTGGGCACCCATAGTCCCTTTATTTGTGGTCCCCACCCACCGCTCATGGGTGGGGAATGAGGGGGACACTACGTCCCCCCCTCATTATTATTTTCAGGTCCCCACCCACGGGCAATGGGTGGAGACCTGGGGGGGACATTAGGTCCACCCCTCATTATTATTTTAAGGTCCCCACCAGCGGGCAATGGGTGGGGACCAGGGAGGACACTAGGTCCCCACCTCATTATTATTTTAAGGTCCCCACCCGCAGGCAATGGGTGGGGACCTGGGGGGGACATTAGGTCCCCCCTCATTATTATTACAGGGTCCCCACCCGCGAGCAATGGGTGGGGACCTGGGGGGGACATAGGTCCCCCCCTCATTATTATTTGCAGGGAGGGGGGGGCTGGCACAGGTAGGGGCAGCAGGATTTTACCTGTGCCAGCCTTCCCCTTATTGCACTAGTGACTGGGCAATAGCTGTCCAGTCACTTGTAATTTTACATTTGTTTAGGCGATATGCCCCTACTCGCCCCTACTTGAAGATTTAGCCTCCCATTTATTAATGACGCTTGTTGAATGGCTGCCCTGCAGCCATTCAAAATGCGCCATTAAATCGTTGAACCCCAAACTCTCCATGTGTGGCAGGGGGGACACTTAATCAAGTAGGAAAACCCTACTTTCATGAAGCGATTTCCCGCTAAACACATATAAATTATACATTCTGCAGTGCATAATGTAAAGATTATATGAGTCCCTCTAAGATGGCTGATCTAGAAATTCATGTATAGTTTTATGTTTGAAATATGTCAGATACAGACAGTAAAGTAAAATTGATTCGGTTAAAAAAAATAAAATGTCTCCAGTTCTGAAAGTGGGATTAAGTGGGATGGCTGCTTAGGGCAAAAGTAAGACTAAAACACCTGCGGCTGGCTGAGTGAAGGGTGCACTGCTTCCACCGGATGCTGTCGAGAATTCAGCAATCTTACAGCTCAATCAATATGTATAAACCAAACACTAAGTGTCAACTAGTACCTCAGGAGAGAAGGAAACAGTGGTCCGTCTTGTTAAAGCAACAACAATTTTTTGAAAGCAGTCTACAATACAATAGTCACAGCGTAATATATTGATATTTATACAATGTTACACAATCAGTTAAGACAATTAAAACATAATTAGCAAACATACCGGGATGCTCTCTGTCCATCAGCAGTTTACAGAGCTGAACACGCGGCATGCTTGAACCACGCCCCTCGCCACAGACACAACACACATTAAAACCAAAACCAAAATGAGCAAATTATAGTGTTTACATCAGCTATGCCATTATGATCACCTGCCTAATATTGTGTAGGTCTCCTTATGATGCCCAAACATCCCTAGATGGGTCATCTAGGGATGTTTGGGCATCATAAGGAGACCTACAACGAGTTCAAGGTGTTGACTTGGCCTCCAAAATCCCCAGATCTCAGTCCAATTGAGCATCTGTGGGATGTGCTAGACATGGCATGGCCTCCACTATACCTCTGAAGGTGTGCTGTGGTATCTGGCAGAATTGTTTGTCTAGCACATCCCACAGATGCTCAATTGGACTGAGATCTGGGGATTTTGGAGGCCAAGTCAACACCTTGAACTCGTTGTTGTGTTCCTCAAACCATTTTTGCTTTGTAGAATTACACATTATACTGCGTAAAGAGGCCAAGGCCATCAGGGAATCCCATTTTCATGAAAGGGTGTACATAGTCTGCAGCAATGCTTCAGTGGGTATTACGTGTCAAAGTAACAACCACATGAATGGCAGGACCCAAGTTTTCCCAGCAGAACATTACCTAAATCATCACACTCCCTCCTGCCAGCTTGTCAGTGGTCCTAATGTTATGGCTGATCAGTGTATATATATATCTATATAAAGTTGCAATTTTATAAAGGCTTAAAGTGTAACCACACTAACTGTGCATCAATGAATTGATATACACTGGATTTAGCAATTGTTAGAGGAAGCTTCCCATAGGTGTTTAAACAAAATCCAATACAGGAAAATATATAGGCTATATAAGATAACTAGTCATACCTTCTAAAACATAAATCACGTATAATGTTTATGCAAGGACATAAATAGGGTGTGCAATATTTAATACACTAATCTGCAATATGAAGTACTTACAGTAACTGGAAAAACAACAAAATCCCTTTACATACAAGGATTATTTATCCTGTTAGAAGGAGATTAAAGGATAGAGCTAGGTTTATATTAGATTATTTTGGAAAAATCGTCAATTGAAAAAAATGGATTATCAAATGTATAAGTCAATATACAGTATTTACAAAAGGAGTCTTCCTCAACACTTAGTTGCTCCTGTTGGTGCAAAACCATTTTTGTCTGTCCCGTCACGTTTCGATTTTTACTTTTCAAGGCCTAGAATAAAATTTTTGTTCCTTTAACAAGACGGACTATTGGGTCCTTCTCTCCAGATATATTAGCTGGCGCTTTATTCGGTTTATACTTAGGGCAAAAGTAACAAGTTAGTGGAAACAAATGGTTTGGTTTAGAGTAGGATTTTAAGATTTGATGGTGGGAGGTGTAATATCCACGAGAAAATTACTTTTTAAAGTTAGGTACTGTTACAACAAAAAGGGAAAACTGCAACAAATGATTGCATATCTAGTTTCCAATTGTCAATATGCTTTTATTTGTCCGTTTTTCTTTCAGACAAATGCCTATAAATATTCTGCATGTTCTGTGATCCTTCTAATACTACAGTGCCAACATCTTATGTCTTTCTCACTGTCTGCCTGAATTAATACCCTATGGGAGTAAAACATGAGTAAGGAGCAATTTGTGACTATTTGTAACATTTTGCACCTGTTTTTTCCTCGATTTGCACCTCTTCTGTTTATTTTTATTGAACATGCCTTTTTCCGGTTGCCCTAATAAATTGTGATTAGATTTTTTGCATGCTTAAGAGTTTTGATAATATGTTGTAAAAAAACATTTTTATTTGCATGTGAAAATGACACCAACTTTTAGCAAGTGCTATCAAAAGAGGTAGAAAAAAAATCGAAAATTGCTTGTTTTTATTTTCAACTATGCTCGCGTTTGTTCGCAATTTGCTCGTATGTACTATTTGAGTGTTAAATGTTTAGTACATTGCAATAGGAGCAAAGCGCAAAAATAGTTTTGCACATAAAATATATTTGCGTTTTATTAGTACACGCCCCTCTATGTATATGTTATCTACAGAAAATAAAGCCTTGTTACATTGTGGAGGGGATATTGTAGCAGAATTAGATTATTTAAACACAAATAAATGTTAAGCATACAGCACCCACAAAATATTGTATTTAAACTAAGATTAGTACTGTTTGTAAATTAGAACATATATGCAATGTGTTAGAGGCAACTAAAAAAATGGTTCCAGGTGAAAAATATGGGGTATTTCAATGCAAATCTTTTTACTCTGTACCTGTGCTTGTTACAGTAGGTGGTTTGGATACAGATGTTGTTTCCTTTTGAGAAGAACTAGTTACAGCTGATGAATCTCCCACTTTGGTAGTAACACCAACCGATGAAGATGTTTCCATGATAGGGGATTTGGTGGTCCTGTCCTGCTGTGGTTTTGTAGAGAGGTGAGACCATGGTGAGGTTGTTCCATTAGAAACACTTGAAGAAACATGGGTTGATGTTTGTGTAATTGTTAAATTGTCAGAGGGTGTCTTGGTGATAGTTGTAGAAGAGAATGATCTGTCTGAAAAGGATTAGTACAACTGGTCATCATTTCAGTGTTAGAAATCCTACCTTCCATCATTTTCAACATATGAAAACATCCATATTCTATGATAATAAAGTGCAAAATATAATAAGAGCAATATATACACTGTATGCACACATCACCACCTGAGCAGTCATATTTCAGGGCAGAAACAACCATAGGAGGAGTTAGGATCTCTGGTATCTGATTAAATCTTCTCCTCTATGCTGGCTACTGACCCTACAATTTAATGCATCATGTAAGGTATAAACCATGGAGATGGATTATCTACCAAATTCACCATCAACAGGATTTGTGCTGCTCAGAACCGAGTTGTCTGAAGAATAGCAGCATCATTCAATGTATACAAAATCGACTTATTCCACAGTCCGACACATAACGAACACTCCAGACTCCTGCACACTCGTTGTGCTAGTGATACACTTATCAACGCTAGTAAATTCACTCATCAGAAATATGTATACACATATATGCAGAGTACACTAACTACACCAAAAAAATTATTTGGATTGATCCTACCCAAGCACTTATGGAAGGTTATCCTTTTCGGTTACATTGTCCACTTTATTTTGGATATGGACGTATTTAAATTCGGCTATTTTCAAGCATAACTTCATCTATATTTGGCTATTTTCTGCAATTAATTTGTCTATTTAGGAGTCCTGGCAGTGCTTCATGCCTCGTCGATGCTCTTCCACCAGTTTGTGGACTTTTCAGTTAGAACACATCTGGCCGGTTGTGTCAAACATTAGCATATTATGCTGCACATTGCCACTGGTAGTTGCTGGTATGCAAATTTCTGATGTCATTTTGTTTATATTTGTGGATAAAAAAAAAAGCTTTACTACATTACACGTGCAATTGTGAAAACCATAGATACTTTCAATTTTATATTTTCTTTATTGCTTGAACAAATGTTGTCTGTTTGTTGACACAGTGCTTTTAAAGGAACATTGCACCTTGTTTAACCCTTTGCTTTCTTGAATCAGAGTGGGGGCTCGCACCGTTCTGACTGCCGAATGCAAGAGTCTCTTGCTGCTGGCACAGAGAGACACCCTCGTTTTTGCATGGGATCAGCAGGGGGACCTAGTTAATGTCCCCCCAGCTGATCGCATGCACAAAATGATTTCTCTGGGCCAGTTCATCCTCACAATAGGAACAGATACAATTTCTAAAAGTGACATTTAGTGTTCCTTTAAATGATATCATATAATTTATGTATTGATATAATGTGAGCAAGATGAATAACCTCTGGTGTAAGCAATCTTAAGGGTCAAAATCTACCCAATAAAGCGAGAATGGCAGGGAATGGAGAAGTTAATTTCAAATTAAGGCCAAAGTAGCTAAGTTAGAAAAAATCTCCCATTCAGCTGCTTTGGAGAATTTTTTGAACTTGGCTACTTTGGCCTAAAGATGAAAATTCCCATCTTCGTTCCCTGCAATTCTCTCTTTCTTGAGTAGAGCCTTTAAAAGCATTGAGAACCTACTAGGGAATCCTCTAGCAACAATATTCTGCAGAGACACAATGCCAAACTTTTATTCAGGTGGTACTTATCGAAACCGAGTTCCACATCTCTTTTGAAATCACAGATATGAAGAAGTAGTGAGTACCCAGACCTTTTTTTTCTGTTATTTGAGCAAAGTTTCATAACCTTATCATTTCTAAAATTAAAAATGTATCAGGGAAGCAGTGTGATTGTCATAAGTTTCCTTCTTACAGCCCTGACTATCCCTGGTTAAAATGGTGTCTATTCAATACACATATACCTCTGATGAACTAACAACAGGGATGCAAAAATAGCTGATGGCATAACAGGTGAGAAAAACAAAATGGGAGCCACATCTCAGAACGAGAACAGACAATAGCCTGCCCTCTAGGATAATACCCATCCAGGAGGGACATCGTCATTTATTTGCTCACTTGTACCATTACAGAAGAGACCACAAGATCGAAAAATTATAAAATAAGTTCATTGTCTACAAAACTGCAGAAAAATACTTTTTTGGGTTGTTTTTTCACAAGCACTGTATTTCACTTAAAATTACTACATTTTTTAAATAAAAACAAAAATGAAACCAGCAGAAAGGTTATAATATACAGTAATTCCATCTAATAAAATATGTGGTATTTAAATTATAATGACTTTACTAGCAACTGTACCTGTGCTTGTTGCAGGGGGTGGATTGGCTACAGACACTGTCTCACTTTCCACAATACTGGGGACGGTTGATAATGTCAGGACAGAATCTCCCACTTTTGTAGTGACAACTGGTGATGCTGTTTCCGTGTCAGGAGTTTTGGTATTATTGATAGTACCATTTTGTTGCAGTTTTGTAGAGAAGTGAGGCCATGGTGAGGTTGTTCCATTATAAACACTTGAAGAAACATGAGTTGCAGTTTGAGTAATTGTTAAGTTTTCAGAGGGTTTCCTAGTGATAGTTGTAGAAGAGAATGAGCTATCTGAAAATGAACAGTACAATTTGTTAAAATATGTCTTTAAATGATAATATACTATTCATTTATTGACATAATGTGATCATGGTGAATTAACTCTGGTGTGAGCAATATTTAAGGAATTCAGAAACTAACATGCAATCCCCCAGCAACAAAAGGATCTGCAGAGATCCAATGACAAACTATTTTTTTGGAGTACCAAATCTCTCTTAAAATCACAAATAGATAGAAGAAGCGAGTGCCAGAACCATCTATTTCTAGAATTTTAGGAAAGCAGGACAGCCATATAATTTCTACAGAGTATATTTGTCTAAAGTACAATCTCTGTGAACCCACTTTAGTCAAAAGGGTTAATTAATACCCAAAGTATTCTGTTATCTAATAAAACACAGAAAATAACAAATATTTACATTGTTGAGGGGAGACTGTAGCAAAATTAAATTATTTAAACACAAATTGTTTTTAGGAATACAACAGCCACAAAAGATTGTATTTCACCTAAGATTAGCACTATTTGTAAAGTAAAACATATATGCATTTGTTAGGAGGAGGGTAAAAAAAATGGTTCCAGGTGAAACAATATGTGGTATTTCAACGCATATCTTTTTACTCTGTACCTGTGCTTGTTACAGTAGGTGGTTTGGATACAGATGTTGTTTCCTTTTCAGAAGGACTAGTTACAGCTGATGAATCTCCCACTACAGTAGTAATGTCAACTGATGAAGATGTTTCCATGATAGGGGATTTGGTAGTACCGTCCTGCTGTGGTTTTGAGGTAAAGTAAGACCATGGTGAGGTTGTTCCATTAGAAAAACTTGAAGAAACATGAGCTGAAGTTTTTGTTTGTGGTAAATTGACAGAGGGTGTCTGATTGCTTATTGTAGAGGAGGTTGAAACAGGTCTGTCTGAAAATGAACAGCAGAATAAGTTAAAAAGTATCTTTAATTTACAAGATATTACTAATTTACCCACATAACTAGGCATGGTGAATTATCTGTGATGTGAGCAGTCTTAAAGGAATTGAGAAGATTCTGCAGAAAGTGTTAAAGTATATAATTTATACAAGTGAGTGCTATTCACTAAATAGTGAATTGTAGTTGATTTGAGGTGAGATAAGGGGAGTTGAGGTGAGATAAACATTATGAAAACTTTCAGTCTTAAGTGTAAGGAACAAAAGACAAGTACATCCAGGTACAGCTTAGGTTAAAGGAAAATTTATGTAGAGTCTGTTTGTTTCAGTCTGAAGTTAGGGAGATATAAAAACAAATGTAAACGCATGGCACGATGCATACTAGATTTTAAATGTATAGAGAGAAAGAGTGCTAATAAATGTCTCTGTGGGAAATCGTGTGATGTCAGGCACAGAATGTATGATACAAACTATCCGAAAAATGCAGGATTGCTCTAAGGTAATTTGAACTGGAAATGTCATATAACAGAGCACATTACAGAACACCAAATAACACTGTCATTTTTTAAGCCCCTCTTGAGCTATTTCAACCAAATAACTTTTCAGTTTAGAATGTCTTATATCATTGCTATCATGGTACTTTCTGCTAATGTTCCTATTATGCAACTAGTAGATTATATCACTGTTTTCAAATTTTTATGAATTTAACCAGTTACCCGCAGCCACAAAATGTATTTATTAAAGTTAACAATAGCACATTTAAATTAGCATAACAAATACACTAAGGCCCCATATGCAAAGTGTCCATATGAGGGACCCCAAGGGCCTTGGCAAGGTCTATAAAGGTCCATAAAACATTAATAAATTGTCCATCACAAAACCCTGTAAATTTCATTCTTGAACAATTGTTGGTTCCTACTCCTGCTCCAGTTACTTGACCAGGGCTAACATTCAGTGTCACGAAACACTCTGGAAGCCAGCTGGGAAATGTGTGTTAAACTGTGATTGTATGCTTCTGTATCCTCATTGGTCCACCTCCCAGACTGGTGCCAATTTTAATTGTATTAACCATTGTGTGAAAGGGGTTAAAATCCCTTTGAGTGTATTGTTCTGTCTCCCCTGTTATCAAGATGTTACTGTATAAATGTGCTGTCCTGTCTACAATAAACTGTTCTTCTTGCTTGTGACAAACCTTGGTAGCTGTGTCTACTTCTTGGGATTGCTATATTTTGTTTGACGTCAAGGGGGTTGGCAAAAAAGCTGATACTCTATTCCTAAGGACTTGGGCTGAGGAGATATCAAATCCCTTACAAAACGAGAATTAACATCAGGCTGCCTAGCCTTCTCGTTACATTGGTGGCAGCAGCGGGATCTCCTCCTGTACCAGCCTGTAGAGCAGCGGTGAGCAACCTACCCCCTTAGGATGGAGGAGAGTTACAAATTAATTACTGTAGCTGCCCTCCAGTACCTGCTTGGCCGGAGGGGACAAGATGCCAGGGGCCTCAAGAAGCTGGAGCTCGTGGCCGTCTTGGTGGAATTGGACAAGGCTAGAGGATTATCTACTGACCCCAGCCCGATTTTGGGGGTCCCTTTATCAACCCCAGATGAGGATCTTATTACCCAGAGAGTGCAGAGTCGACATGCTGCTTATGGTCCCGATCCCCCCTTCAAGGTTATCCACCGGATAATGCAAGTGGCGGAACGAGAGCGGGACAAGGAGCTAAATGTCCTCAACCAACCGGAGGGGCAGAGCGTCAACGGCGATGCCGTCTCAGTCCAGGGCACCACCCCCACTATCCTTCTCAAAGTCACCCACCAGTCATTCAAAGCTTCCGACGATGCCCACGAAGATATAGATGGATTCCTCCAGGATTTCAAATGGCAGTGCCAGCTGCACCAAGTTGATGCACTGGACTGGGTACCTCTCCTGGTGGGCAAGCTTGCCGGATGAGCCGCAAAAGCCTACCGGGCAATCCCAGATGAGTACAGCCAGGATTATGGGGAAATCAAAAAGAGATTGCTGGCTCGCTATCTCATCACCCCGGACACTTACCGGAGGCAGTTTCGAGAAGCCCAAGGATACGCACACAGAATGGGCTCATTGGATAAGCCACGCTGCCCGCAGCTGGCTACACAGGTGCGAAGCCACCACCTTTGCGGAAGTGGTCCAGCAGATGCTATTGGAGCAGTTTTTTCAACATACTCAGGGCGAAGTTAAAGACTGGGTAAGGGATCATGACTCCCAAACTTTGGATAAAGCTGCCTGGCTTGCTGATACATTTGTGGACATACGGAGACCCCAGTCCCAGTTAAGCCAAACCCCCAGACCCACGTCTGGGAGCCCCCTACACCTTCCCCAATGACCCCGTTTGCCTGGCGGGCTTCCCCCCAGATTTGCCCCTGTGATCCCTGGGAGGGTAGGCCCCACTCTTCTCCGACCCCCTGGCCCCAGGAGCTGCTGCTACCAATGTGGGCAGACCGGGCACATGAAGTGAAATTGTCCTTCCCTACAAACCTGACTGCCGCTGTCTGCTCCCCGCTTGTCCTCACACCAAATCGTACCCCCTCATCGCCACGCTCATTGTGTGAGCACTACCCCAACCATGGCTCCCAAGGAATACTACTATGATGCCGCTGGATCAATGGCTACCTGGGAGCATTTGGCTTGGCAGTATCTGAAGGACATAGCCCTAATCCATCACCCCCATGCAGACAACCGGGCTCATCACTGCCAACCTGTAAAAGTTGAGGGAAAACCAGCAGAAGGGTTAAGAGACACTGAGGCTACCCTAACCCTCGTTCAACCAGGTCCGGGTTTCGGACGGCACTGTTCACCAGCTTCTCATGGCTTGTGTCTACTTGGATTGGGACACGGGGGAAGGTTACCGCACTGTTGGGATTATGCCAGCACTACCGACCAATGTTTTGCTGGGAAATGACTTGGGGAGGCTCGAGAGTCAGTTTGTAACCCCTCATAAGTGTCTTATGATTAAGCGTGCAAGTCACGTGAAACGCAACGCAGGTGCATTTCCCCACACGTTTTTTTATTGCTGTACACAAATTTATTTTCTGCCATTAAAGATCCATTTATTCATCACGGATTATCCAGAGTGCAACACATGTGACACATGTCAATGGGTAGGTAAGTGACAGGATGCCCACAGAGTACCCCTGCAGCCCACACCTCTCATCCGAGTACCCTTCCAGTTGACATCATCGCACCCCTTGCTAAACCTAGTTCGTCAGGCAAAAAGTACATCCTGACTGTAGTAGACTTTGCTACCCGCTACCCTGAAACGGTGGCTCTCCCTAACTTACTGCTGAAACAATAGTGGACGCCCTTATCAAGATTTTTTCCTGGGTGGGCTTCCCCCAGGAGGTCCTCTCTGATCAGGGGACTCAGTTCATGTCCGAGCTGCTAGCCCAGGTTTGGTCCCTGTGTGGAGTAAAACACACGACCCCCTATCAACCCCAGACCAATGGAAGCAGATGATCCTAACCTTCATCACCGAGCATAATGACTGGGAAAAATTTTTTCCCCATTAGTTGTTCGCCTACCGGGAGGTTCCCCAAGAGTCCACAGGGTTTTCCCCATTCGAACTTCTATATGGCAGTTGGGTGAGGGAGAAGCTCTCTCAGCTCCTCGAGCTAGCACAAAATTATTTTCGAGCAGCCCAAAGCTGACAAAAAGAGTAGTATGACCAACACACTAAGCCCCAGGAGTTTGTGGTAGGACAGAAGGTCCTCATGCTGCATCCCACCCGGCATAACAAGCTTCAGGCTGCCTGGGAGGGACCCTATGAAATACTGGAGAGAAAAGGTGAAACACCTATGTAATCTCCAAGGGTAGCCCGTGACAAGCCCCGAGGATTTGTCATATCAATGCTCTCAAATGCTACCTTACCCGAGAGGCCACCGTTGCTGCTGTCTGTACCCCTTGCTCCACTGAGGCAGGAGACCAGGATATCCCCGATCTGCTTGGGGACACTAAAAGCCCCAGTACCCTTGATCAGCTCCACAAAGGTTCCTCCTTAAGCCCCGTGACCCGCTTGCAGCTTCAGATACTCCTGGAGACCGGAGCCCCCCTGTTCTCCGCACTCCCCATCTGCAGGTCCCTTGCCATCCACCTCGTAGACACCCAAGGGCAAGCCCCCCTTTGCCAAGCTGCCTACCCAGTCCCTGAAGCTGTCCAAGGGCATATCCGTAAGGAATTAGAGGAGATGCGAACCCTAGGGGTAATTAATCCATCCCACAGTCCATGGGCTTCACCAGTGGTGTTGGTCCCCAAGAAGGATGGAACCACATGGTTCTGTGTAGATTATCAGAGGCTAAACGATAAGACCACAACGGATTCGTACCCGATGCCCCGGGTAGACAACCACCTGGATTAGCTGGTAGCCACTTGGGTGTCTACCCTAGATCTCAGTCGGGGCTACTGGCAAAGACATCTGACCGTTGACGCTATCCATAAGTCGGCGTTCATCACCCTCTTTGGCCTGTACCAGTTTAAGGTCATGCCGTTCGGGATGAAGAACGCCCTGGCTACCTTCCAGCGGTTAGTCGACCAGCTTCTGAAGGAACTTCAAGACTTTACTTGTGCCTTCCTGGACGATATTGCCATTTTCAGCAGTTCCTGGGACGAGCACCTCCTACACCTAGACACCGTCCTGACCAAAAAACAAGCAGGGCAGACGATTAGACCCGACAAGTGTTAGTTAGGGATGGCCGAAGTCCAGTACCTGGGCCACTGTGTGGGTAGCGGGCAGCAATGGCCAGAGCAGGCTAAGATTGAGGCCATTGTTAACTGGCCCATACCCGTCAATAAGAAGCAGGTCTTAGCTTTCCTAGGGACAGCCAGCTACTGTAGGAAGTTTTGTGCCCCAGTACAGTGCCATAGCTTAACCCCTGGCAGACCTGACAAAGAAATCTCTTTCCCGAACTGTCTGGTGGTCCCCAGAGTGCAATGAGGCATTTGAATAACTGAAACACGCCCTGGGAGATGCCCCTTTATTGGCCACCCCAAATTTTAACAACCGCTTTCTGGTCCACACAGACACCTCCATGTTCGGACTAGGAGCAGTTCTCAGCCAAGTAAACAACCAGGAGGAAGAGCACCCGGTCACCTACAAGAGCCACAAACTATTGGAGCGGGAAGTCGGATATGCGGCCATTGAGAAGGAGTGCCTGGCTTTGGTATGGACACGCAAGAGATTCCAACCCTATCTCTATGGACGTGAATTTAACGTCCTGACCGAACCCAACACCCGGGTCTGGCTAAACAGAGTTTCCAGAGACAATGGGCGCTTGTTGCTCTGGAGCCTGGCTCTCCACCATTTTAACTTTACCATACAATACCACCCCAGTAAGGAGAACCGCAACGCCGACAGGTTATCCGGGCAACTGGACCGCTCCTTTTCCAATGGTTTGGGACTTACCAAGACTTGTTCATGTGGATTACAGTTCTTCAAGTAGAGCCATCGTTGGGCTCACCCGTGTGGGTAAACCCTCAGCTGGCTCTCCGGAAGGGGGCGATGTGTCACGAAACACTGTGACTCTGGAAGCCAGCTGGGAAAGATGTGTTAAACTGTGATTGTATGCTTGTGTGTCCTCTATGGTCCACCTCCCAGACTGCTGCTTGGTTTAATTGTATCACCCATTGTGTGAAAGTTAATCCCTTTAACCCCTTGCCGACACAGGACATGCTAGGTCCGTCCTGTGTGGTGAGGTGTTAGGTGAGGTCCTAGTCTGTCCTGTGTCAAAACGAGCACTGAAAGCAGATTTTTTTTCCCGCTTTCAGTGCTCACATGGTATTGAAACGATGCTTACATATGAAAAAAAAAAATGCCCGTTGGCATTTTGATCACTCCGGAGAGCGATTGAAATGCCGGTTTTAAAGGCATGGTGCCTTTAAAAATGGGTGCAAGCTGACTACCTGTCAAAATTCCAAGTTGGAAATGCACCCCCCTAAATGTGGCCTTTTAGCCTCCAAACAACTCAACAAATCTATGTATGCATTGTATCCCTGTACTCAGGAGATGTTGCTGAACACATATTGAGGTGTTGTTTGGCACTGACACATAACAGGATCTGTGAATTCATGCTCGAAGTACAATGTATGTGGAAACAAAAAATAAAAGAAATGACTAACCTAAAATTTGACAAAGGCTGGTGGTAGAATTAGTGCATGTAAAGTGTTAAAATACTACCATTTGAAATACCCTAGGGTGTCTAGTTTGCAAAAATGTATGGTTTTGTGGGGTAAAATACACATTCTGGCTTCAAAAATGTCCCAAATGGAACATGGGCGCAGGTTTTCTGCATGTCAGAATTCCAAGTTGGAAAACCAAAAAGCGCACCTCTCAAATGTGGCCTTTTAACCCCCAAATAATCTAACCAAACTACACATGGGTGGTGTTCCTGTACTCAGGAGATATTGCTGAACACATATTGAGGTGTTGTTTGGCACTGACACATAATAGGATCTGTGAATTCATGCCTGAAGTACAATATATGTGAAAAAAAATGACTACCCAAAACATTGACATAGGCTGGTGGTAGAATTAGTGCATGGAAAGTGTTAAAATACTACCATTTGAAATACCCAGGGGTGTCTAGTTTTAAAGAATATATGGCTTTGTGTGGTAGAATACACTTTCTGGCTTCAACAATGTCGCAAATGGGACATGGGCGCAGGTTTTCTGCATGTCAGAATTCCAAGTTGAAAACCCAAAAAGCGCACCTCTCAAATGTGGCCTTTTAACCCCCAAATAACCTAAGCAGCCTATACATGGGTGGTATCCATGTACTCAGGAAATCTTGCTGTACACATATTGAGGTGTTGTTTGGCACTTACATATAACAGGATCTGTGAATTCATGCCCAAAATACAATGTATATGAAAAAAATATACTACCCAAAACATTGACATAGGCTGGTGGTAGAATTAGTGCATGGAAAGCTTTAAAATACTACCATTTGAAATACGCTAGGGTGTCTAGTTTTAAAGAATATATGGCTTTGTGTGGTAGAATACACTTTCTGGCTTCAAACATGTCACAAATGGGACATGGGCGCAGGTTTTCTGCATGTCAGAATTCCAAGTTGGAAAACCAAAATGCGCACCCCCTAAATGTGGCATTTTACCCCCAAAACAAACCAACAAACCTATGCATGGGTGGTATCCCTGTACTCAGGAGATGTTGCTGGACACATATTGAGGTGTTATTTGGAAATACCCCTTCAAATTTTATGTTTTATGTTTACCTAAATTGCAATCTATGTGAAAAAAAAGAAATCCCTTTTTGCTGCAATCTTTGTCAAAGATTGGTTGTAAAACGGCTTCATGAAATGTGTCAAAATACCCCAAGTTAAATGCTCTGAGTTGTCTAGTTTTCAAAAATATGTACATGTTGGTGGTCATTCATGGATTTAGTACAGATATCAGTGTTACAATGTCACTATCTCTAATTTTGAAAAAAAGGATTTTAAAATAGCTTTGCACTACTTATGGTTCTGGCCCTATAACATGAATAAAAAAGCACAAAAACATAAAACATGGGCTATTTCTGAACTCAGGACATATATTAGAAACTATTTAGCAGTGTTTTGTTGTCTCTTGTACATGAGTATACGATTTTTCAAATAAAAGTCACAAAAAATTTTTTACTTTTTTTGCCATATTTTCTTTTTTTTTTACATCAAATTATATGCTATTATCAAAATAATGGTATCAAAAGAAAGCCCTTCTTATGATGATAAAAACGATATATAGGTTGTGTGGGTACACTAAATGAGACAGAAATAAATTACGGCAAAACACAAACACCTCAGAAATGTTAAAACAGCCCATGTCACCAAGCGTCGGATAAGCCAAAAAAGTCATGTCACTAAGGGGTTAAGTGTATTGTTCAGTCTCCTCTGATATCAAGATGTTACTGAATAAATGTGCTGTCCTGTCTACAATACACTGTTCTTCTTGCTTGTGACAAACCTTGGTAGCTGTGTCTACTTCTGGGGATCGCTATATTTTGGTTGACGTCCAGGAGGTTGGCTGAGGAGATATCGAATCCCTTACAAAATGAGAATTAACATCAGGCTGCCTAGCCTTCTCGTTACATTCGGTAATTAAGCGCTGCCATATATATTTCTTACTTATACATTATTCAACTTTACTCTTTACAGAGTTTCAGTACCTGTATTGGTTGGTAAAGAAGACTTGGATAAAGATGTATTCTCATCAGATGTGTTAGAAGTGATGTCGGCCAATCTTGCAGTTGTTGTTACGAGTGATTGCATCTCTTGAGTAGGTGCAACTGATGAAGACATATTGATAAGTACAGTTGTTACCTTGATTGATACTGCAGTAATAATGTCATTTTTGTGCGTGGTTGCTTCAGTAGTAGTGCTTGTTGAGGAAGGTAATGTATCCTGTGTAGAGGATTTGTTAACAGTTGAGGAAACAATGCTGGTACTAGATACACTTTCAGATGTCAACCTGGTCGTGGGTGTTTCAATGGTCGTATATAATGGGCTAGCTACTGTCCCTGGAAAACAAAAAACAAAAAGTGGTGCTAAAACATAAGCAGCTGCATTGTCAGAGGTATTGAACAGTAATCTCGAGACTGGTACATATGAATAAAGCATAAGCAAAGGATAACAAGATGGAGGCAAGCAGCCTCCATTTTGTGTCAGTTTCCTTCTGGGTGTTTAAATCTTATCCCTGAGGGTGAAAGAAACTCTTTCCCTAACTCTGTTATCTGAAACCAAATATTTTACTGATAAGTTCATGGTATCACCTGAATAGATAAGTTGGGATTTGTTAGTGGAAGGTTTATGACTCTAAGCCACATCTCATTGTATTGATGCAGACACAGCTGTGTCTATATACATACAAGAGGAGAAGGGGGGCTTCTCTTCAACTTGCTAGCCCACCCAAACTGGCAGAAACTGACAGACACACTGAGATTATTTGGATTTTAGATTTGAAGAATCCAGTAAGGGTTATTATAAACACCTAGTTTATAACCTAGTTGATTTAAACCGCTCATTAAAATATATAATTATATCACACCTTCACTCATAAATATGTAAAGTATAATTAACCTTACATATTAATTAGAATATTGTTTTTATTGTTTTATTAATGTGATATACGTTTTATTATAAATTTTAATCTAATGTGCAATGATAAGAATAAGAATATTTACTCTAATTTGAAATTGTATTAACACTTCTATACATTTCAACATATATATTTTTTTATATTATACAATCCAGGTATAGTTATAAATCACGATATCATCTCATTTAAATTAAACACACCATTTTACACTACTAATTGGCTAGAAGTTACAGAGAACAGGGTGTGAATCTGAGATAAGGTTTGGTTGAAAAGTTGAGACTGGAGGAGACCGGAAAAACCTGATATACCTAAAAAGACCTGGGGGGACTGATTTTGGGAGAGCTACCACTAGGTGGGGTGAGAGATGGGAATGTTTTAGAAAAGGGCTAAGTCGCTCTCCTTCTGGGGAGAACTCAGGCTTTTAATAGCACATGTTCACTATAACAATAGACATCTCCATACATATAGTATTGAGCTAAGTCCCAGGAGTAACTCCCATCACTCAATTCTTCAATGGAAGGAGTCTCAACTGCAAACCAACCTCTGCCAGTAATGTATAAATGTAGTAATTTGTTTCTAGCATAATCTCAATTTTTATGGATGTGATTAGCATATATATTTGGGTAAATTAAACTTAAATCCCACAATTTCTGGGATCTATATGTTTTAGCCTGGTGTTTATCTGTCATCCTTTCTGCAGAAGGAAGACAGAGGAATATCCTATAGATATTACCAAGAACCATAAATTCTTATAGTCTAGCTATTTACCCAAATATGTAATATCTAATCTCCAGAGATTATCTAAGATTCTCATTCTTAAAGTCTAAACTAGAATACATACATTGTCATTTACCGGGCAGATTAAGAGATAGCCACCTTGAGTAGTTATATGATTTAGTAATATTACATTACCTAAGGAGAGTAAATGCTGGTGATTTGTAGGTAATTATGGTGTTCTGTCATTAACTATTTTAAATAATAATCATTATAAATGCATGGCCATCTTGTGGTCAGAAATGTAACTGCATAGTAATTTACCGTATTTGCTCGAATATAAGACGACCCTGATTATAAGATGACCCCCCAATCTTTGTATATTCCTTTAGGAAAAAAACTAAAAGCCTGAATATAAGACTACCCTATAGGGGGGGAAAAAGTTTAACTTGTATATATGTAAATTGCTTTTTAATATTTAATAAAAAAAATTGATATTAAACAAATACATTTCTTGTTTTTATTTCCTTTTATGTGCCAATGCAGCCTCTCTTCCCCTCCCCCAGCTGTCTCCCCCCCCCCCCAGCGTTCTCTCTCTCCATCCCCCCCAAACTTCTCTCTCTCTCCACCTCCCTCCCCCTTGTCTCTTCCCCCCTACCCTTGTCTCTCTATCCCCCCTCTCCTTGTATCTCTCTATCCCCTCCCTCCCCTTGTTTCTCTGTCCTCCCCGCCAGTGCTGTATTTACCGCGAGGCATCCTAGGCGGATGCCTATGGCGGCAAATTTTGGGGGGCGGCAGCGCCCCCCAGCACTGGAGAAAAAAAAAATGAAAAAAAAAAAAAAAAATCCGGCCCTTTAAAAAAAAAAAAAAAAACCCCCCGCGCTTGCAGGCAGAGACGGAGGTGAGAGGGGATCGGAAGATCCCCCCTCACCATCGCTCTGCCTGCCAGGCTGCACGGGGAGCCGAACAGGCAGCACAGAGAAACCTCCGTGCTGCCTGTTCGGCTCCCCGTGCAGTGTGCCGACACGGAAGTGCCGACAGTCACGTGACGGGCGCGCTGATGTCATACGCGCGCCCGGTCACGTGACCTGTCGGCACAATCGCCGGGAAGCAGAAGCTTGCTGCCTGCCTGCCAGGGAAAGGTAAGTGCTGATGGGAGACTGTGTGTGTGTGTGTGTGTGTGAGTGACTGAGTGTGATGGGAGTCAGAGTGTGTGTGATGGGAGACAGTGTGTGTGACTGAGTGTGATGGGAGTCAGAGTGTGTGTGATGGGAGACAGTGTGTGTGTGTGTGTGTGTGTGTGTGTGTGTGTGTGACTGAGTGTGATGGGAATCAGAGTGTGTGTGATGGGAGACAGTGTGTGACTGAGTGTGATGGGAGTCAGAGTGTGTGTGTGATGGGAGACTGTGTGTGACTGAGTGTGATGGGAGTCAGAGTGTGTGTGATGGGAGACTGTGTGTGACTGAGTGTGATGGGAGTCAGAGTGAGTGTGATGGGAGTCAGAGTGTGTGTGATGGGAGACAGTGTGTGTGACTGAGTGTGATGGGAATCAGAGTGTGTGTGATAGGAGACAGTGTGTGTGACTGAGTGTGATGGGAGTCAGAGTGTGTGTGATGGGAGACAGTGTGTGTGACTGAGTGTGATGGGAGTCAGAGTGTGCGTGATGGGAGTAGGAGTGTGTGACTGAGTGTGATGGGAGTAGGAGTGTGTGACTGAGTGTGATGGGAGTGTGAGCTTGATGTGAGTCTGAATGATGGGGCATGTCTTATGTGTGTAACGTGGGTGTGCAGCTTGGGTAGGGGGGTGCCCGGATTTTGTCTGCCTAGGGCAGCACAAAATCAAGATACACCACTGCTCCCCGCCCCTTGTCTGTGTCTTCCCCCCTTCCTCCCCTTGTCTGTGTCTCCTCCCCCCCTCCCCCTCACCTTGATTGTTTCCCTGGTGGCTAGTGGGGGCAGCTGGGGTCGGACCCATATATAGGAATCATAAATTTTTCATATTTTTAATGATTCGTAATTAATAACCCATATTCATATTTTTATGGTTATTAATATCCAACAGCATAGAGCCGTCGGGTTGATTAGAGGTCATCTATAGTACCTAACTGAGGAGAAACAGTAATGGAGAGGGGCAAAATAGTCGGCATGGAGTCTCTATCTAATTTTTTGCTTAGCTCTCCCCAAACACTTAGAACCAATGTTGGTCTTAATGTATTGGCCACAATACCAAATCAAATTGGGATTTATACATATGTATATAACAGGATGAGTATATTGGCATGTCCCCCAACTGCCCTGCAATCCCGCAGTTCAGATTTTTATTCCCCAGTGTCATGGAGAATAAATACTAGCATGTGCATAGGTCAGCGTATGAGCAGTGGCAATGTCAGTTTGAGTTACAGTCCATAAGCGGAAACATTGTTTGTACTGTGAATGTAGATAATAACACTTGGACTATGAATTGTGCCAGCACAGTTGCATGCAAATTTACAGGTTAAGAGTGTTGTCTCCTGTTTATGACATCAATTTGTGGCTTGATATGTAAATGAACAAGTTTAAATTGTAATTTGCATTTCAAGCATCAAGGTGATGTCATAAAGTAAAGATACCACAGCCACTTTAAAAACATATTTGTGCTTGCAATTTTGACAACACAATACAAAGAGCCTTTTTAATTCTCTAAAGTTACTGAATAATGTTTAGATGACAGAGTTTCTTTATTGGCCTCTTTTGACCACTAAAATATATTTACTTGAGTGAAATTCGCCATTTCATTCAACAATACAAAATTGTGTGTCTTGCTTCAGTTAGGCAAACAGATTTGTCAACATCTTTGGCTCACAAATAGAATTGAGCGGACACCTGGATGTTCGGGTTCCAGAGGTTCGACCGAACTTCGGAAAAAAGTCCGGGTCCGTGCTCGAACTTGACTCCTAACTTGACCCCGAACCAGAACCCAATTGAAGTCAATGGGGACACAGACTTTTGGCCACTAAAATGCCTCTAAACAAGTCATGGAAAGGGCTAGAGGGCATTAAAATGTGGGTAAGAGTAGGACAAGTGCCCTGCAAAAAAATGTGGAGAGGGAAATAACTTAAAAAAACATAAAATACATACAAATTAAAAATACTGTACTATTTAGCACCCAAAACTATTAGAATTTTTCAAAGTGCGCTGTAAGCACAGTATTTGACGGTTCTATTTGACTCAATTTCGTATGAATGGGGACTCTATTTCGGTTTATAGAATAGCAATAGCATTACATGTATTCTATAAACCGAAAGTCATTAAACCGAATGTCTTTCGGTTTATAGACTTTCAGCTTATAGAATACATGTAATGCTATTGGCTTTTCTATAAACCGAAAGTCTATAAACTGAATGACTTTCGGTTTAAAGACTTTCGGTTTATAGCCGAACCTCGAACTCCAACAGGGACAACAGGGACATACAGTGAAATGTTCGGGTTCGTGGCACGGACACCCTAATGTCCGGTTTCGGTTTATGGAATACATGTAATGCCATTGGCTTTCTATAAACCGAATCTCTCTCGGTTAATAGACTTTCGGTTTATGTAATACATGTAATGCTATTGCTATTGTATAAACCGAAATGGAGTCCCCAATTATACGAATAGCCTTTCAAAATGCGCTATTAAATCGCTGAACCCCGAACTCCAACCCGAACATACAGTGAAATGTCCGTGTTCGGGCCTGGGGTCCAAAAACCGTAATGTTCGGTACGAACCCGAACAGTGCGGTTCTGGTTCGCTCAACACTAGTTCTAAAAATACACAATACACGTTTTTTATGCCTGATTATAAGTGGGAAGGACAAGGCCCTTAAGCTTCTACTTTATCTATATTTTCAGATTTCTACCATGTTGTTTGTGATATTCACATGACATCTACATGGTCAAACAGAGAAAGCATTGAGTAATTAATGTTAATGTACATACCAACAGGGTTTTTTTGAGTGGTTGTAGTGGTTGTACTTGGTGTTGTCAGTACATCTGAAATGGAAAATAAAACACGTTATTATACATCGTACTGACATCTCACTGTGTTTTCCACAATGCATTAAAATGTATTTTCTCCTTTTCTACAAACATATAGCTTTGTGTATAAAGTCTAAAAACTACCAAGCACTTTTACAACAAGTCATCTTGAAATGTTTCCTGATCAGTCATATTGAATTTGCTTCACATCTTTTCTTCCTAGATAATGGAAATTATGTTCCAAGTCTAGTTTGTGAATTTGATGATACAGCTCTGGCAAATAATGTCATTTATTCCGTTAAATGGAGTCAGAGGTAAGGACATTTTCAAGTGATAATATGTTTCAACTTCAGAATATCATTTCGCTTACAAATGGAAGACAATCAAAATACATTGATGAAAACCTACAAAAGGGTAATATGTTGGGAAGATGCCTCACTTTTGAGACCTACATTTTTCAGTGATGCATATGAATAAATGTCACAGAATCACAGTATGTCATAAGTTTATCTGACATAATGGTTTTTCCATAGACAGCTGTCCAGGTCCAAATATAGACTCATTTTCCTCATTAATGGATAAATTATAAGTGGCATATTAATGAACAAATTATCAGTGGCATATTAATGGTCAAATTATCAGTGTCATACTAATGGTCAAATTATCATTTCCCTGGCTCCTGTATGTTTGTATTCAGGAGTTGTGGATGTTTCCTCTTCAGCCTCTAGTGGCCGCTGTTCTAGTGTTTCCATTCTCATGGCTCATTAACCTGAGCCCAACCCAATTTAAACCTGCAGCTTATGGCAAGCAGTGCCTTTGCATTGCTTTGGTTACAGCCTGTATTGTGCCTCTGTGTCTTTCTTGCTATTCCTGAGCTTCCAGATTACTGTTGCTGAATTTTGCCTGTCCTCAACCAAGCCTGTTTGCCGCCTGTCCTGACCCATTTGCCTGCCTTTGACTCTGCCTATCTGCTGCTAGCCCCGAAACCTTTGTCTGTCTGGCTACTCTCTTGCCTGATCCCTGTGTAGCTTTGCCTTTGTTTTTCTCTTCTTGAGTTCATGTCTACCTGTTGTATTTGGGTTATGCTTCGGTGTTAGTGTAATTGAGTGCATAAACCTGGGGTTCTGTTCTTTTACTCTGACACGTTGTTATACCCAGTACCTATTCTGCATTGTGGCTCCACGTCCTACCATTACAGTTATCCAGGTCCTTGCCCTGCTCAGAGAGCTGCCAGTCTCAGCATCCTGTTCTGTCCTCAGCTACCAGTCCTGTCTCATGCCAGTCTTGGCTACCAGTCCTGTATCAGCTGCCAGTCTTGGCTACCAGTCCTGTATCAGCTGCCAGTCTTGGCTACCAGTCCTGTCTCAGCTGCCAGTCTTGGCTACCAGTCCTGTATCAGATGCCAGTCTTGGCTACCAGTCCTGTCTCAGCTGCCAGTCTTGGCTATCTGTCCTGACTCAACTGCCAGTCTCCACTACCAGTCCTGTCAGAGAATTCCATCCAGTCCATAGTTATGCATCGTGGGGTGCAGATAGACCCCACACCCTGCCCTGCAATGAGGCTACTCCCTGGTCTGTTATCCCAGGTTGTGACATGGTGGCATATCAATGGACACATTATCAGTGGCATATTAATGGATAAACTAACACTGGCTGTGGCATATTAAGTCTTGGATGAGCAATGCGGGTAATGGGGCAAGTCCTGGGGGGCACCAGAAAATCCTGGATGTGCAATACAGGTAATGGGGCATGTCCTGGGGTGTATTTAAATCTTTGGCATGATATACAGGGATCTGGATAAAATGACTTTGGGATGGTAGGGGGCAGGAGGCAGATATGGGGGAAATAATTTTTTTTTCCTTAAGGGGGCCTGAAATTTTTGATGGCAGCCCTGCCTCCAAGGACTTATCCATCTGGAACAGGTGGGGTTCATCAAGGGAAGATCAATGATGAACTGTGTGAGAAGAGTGATGAAAATTCTCCATTGCATGCACTGCTCAAGGACCCTGTTCCTTGCCCTGCCGTTGGACACAGAGAAAGCCTTTGACGGGGTCGGGGGGTGTTCCTGAGCCATGCATTAGAGGTCTACGACTTCACAGGCTGTATTCTAGAATGTCATAATGGCATTTTATACAGCACTAAAAGCCAGAACACTTGGTATGGCTTTAGTATCATAATGGTTCACCATTTCCAGTGAGACCCGACAGGGTTGTCCCCGGTCTCCATTGCTTTATTTAATTTCAATAGAATTTCTAGCAGAGGACATACATCAAAACAACAAATGTAAAAGGATTCAAGCAGAACTAGACTGAGCATAAAGTAATACTTTATGCAGATGACACAGTGATTATGTTTGAAACCCAGTGACTTCCCTGAATGAGTTAATGAGAATAATAACAACTAGAGTCAATACTCAATCTACAAACTGAATATCGATAAATCAATATTAATGGGAAAATAAAAAATAACTAAAATAGATAAGGATGAAATTAGTGAGCATTATGACTCCATTTGGGCTAAGAAGCAGTTCATTTATTTAGGTATAACAATCCCAAAAAATCCCAATAAAATTGGCGAAGTTAACGTTATAACCTTTATAAAACAGTTAAATAAACAATTGAAAGATCTTAAGAATTTTGAAATTTCTTGTTTAGGATGAATTCATATCCTTAGATCATATATTCTACCAAAATTTCATTATATATTATGAATGAGACCAGTAAAAATCCCCAAGTCATGGCTTATAATGATACAAGTGACATTTTCAAAATACATAGAGAATTTTAAAATTGAAATTTGAAAAGGGGATCTGGAGGTTCTTGATACCGAGTAACAGATTTAAATTAAATAATTAGAGAAATAAATCCAGAATGGAAAAAATGTAAGATCAGAAATCTCAATAATAACAACTAACATAGCTACATAGAATGTAATTTAAAAAACCTGAAAATTCAGAATAAGCTATTGGAGAATTTACCCTTAAAAGTGATCTGTTATAATATAGAAAACCTTGATTTAAATGGCTGGATAAAAAAAGGAATAAATAAAATAAAAGATACCCTGGAACATATTGTATTAAACTCTTTCCAACAATTACAGAAACATTTGAAACTGACTTATAAAGATGTTTATACTTATTTAAGAATAAAAATGTTTATGACAAAACACCGCTTTGCAGGAAAAACTAAATCTATAGACCTTTTTGTCCAAAGTAATAAGAATCTATTCTCTAAATGCTTACAACTATTGAGAGCAACAGGAAAACATCCAGACCCTCCTGCACTCTAAATATAATTGAATATTAAGATAGAACAAAAATAATGGCCAAAGTCATGCAGTAAAGTCAATTCTGTGGTCCACTGCCTTAACCCGTTTGGAGCCCACTATAAAGTTATGGACAGACTGCATTACGTTCCAGAAATATTGGCTAAAATATAACTTAATACTTCTTCCCTCTGCTGGATATTCGAGAAACCCCAAGCAGACTTTGTATATGGAGGTAATGTGGGGCAGTGAGGGCATTGTGGTCAGACCTTTGCGGGACAAATAGAAAGAGTAACCAGGCATATGTTACTCCAAACTCCAAAAGTATTACTCTTACATGTAGACTGGCGACAAATGCGAATGGACGAGATAGCCTTAATTATACATATCCCGATTACCACAAAATTATAGACAGCTCAGCAATGGAAATACCCTTATGGAAACAAATAAAAAAACAAGTCTTGTGGCAAACAGAATGGAAATTGGACTACTTAGACAAACGTGTTACCTTGATTGTGTCAAGACACCCTAATATCTATTGGAAAGATAGGAAACAAAGGAGTATTTTTCCAACTCTGTTATTAATGTCAAATTAATCACAAATCACTGTTTACGGAAAGCTATACTCCTTAAAAAGAATTAAAAGAAATCAGATATACCTGAACAGAGTTACGTTTCTGAATTATGAAAGCAAAACTTGAAGGGCTATCAGTGTAATCGAACCCAAAAAGAACAAAAAAGCTCAAAGAAGGCTGAACCCAAATGTAAAGAAGAAATCCATCTTTATTGCAGCACTTGACTCAGGACAGGATAAAAGACAAAACAATCCATAAGAGCAATGCTCAATCGCAACACCTAACGAGTTTTCTTTACATTTCTGTCCATCCTTCATTCTTTGAAAAAACTATTTAGTACTATTTACTACAAAATAATAAAACCACCTTCACAAACACAAAGGACAACATTATACATTACACAAATTACACCCAGGGAAAACAATGATCAAAGGTGGCACAGTCTACTTTGTAATGCAGTCCTCCTAAGTTTTGGTAAAACTTGTCCTGGACTGGTGCAGCAATAATACTGTTCAATAAACAGATAATTGTCAGTGTTGCCATTAAGTGGAAAGTGGGCCATGGGGAATAAGACACATTGGTAGAATTAGTTTTATTGAAGATTCTATGAACTTTAGTAGAACCTTACAAAGAGCCTTACATTAGTAAGATAAAAGTAGTATGACGGCATGGCAAGACCCCTCTATTCTCTATGATTACATCTGATATGAATAGTTATTTATTACATATTCAAAGAACTGATATTACTAACATGTTTCAAAACATTAACATGGAAAATACTCTTACACTCAGTTATCATGTTGTCTAATTTATTAAATAAGTGAAGACAATCAAATACAATGGAAAATATGTACAAAGAGGTAATATGTCGGGGATAGAAATAATAGAGCATAATAATAAAAGACATTATTACATACAAATGTCCTTTGTTGGAGTTTTTCTCCGCCACAATGCACGAAGTCGAGGAAGTCATAGTTTGATTTTTTTCAAAATAGTATTAATAACATTTTAAACTGATCATTGTTAAGAGGTTTTCAGATGACAGGTCCAATTGGGCCCTGATACTGATATCAACTCATTAAAAGCATTGAGACGGTTTAAACTTTCTGGAGCAACTTGTTACAACATTCTAGCAAACAGAAGAGAAAGATGTCTTACCACAGCGTAGATTTGAATCCTCAGTGAGACGACTTTGGTCAAATTTCCAGAACCCTTTTGTCCAGTTGACAATATTTCCATTTGTGCAATCGTCCAACAAATCTGGAGGCCTGGTATAATCCCATAACTGGAAGTTGTACAATTTTCCAATATAACTGAAAGAATCCACTGGTATCACCTGTCCTTCTTTGATGATGTGGTTGATTCCTAATACCAGGGTTCCATTACCTTTCAGTTGTTTGATGGTTTTATGTATATAAACCGAGCTCCCATTGACATAGACTTCCAATGACTTTTTTAAACTGTTCCATGTTTGAATGATGCACACATTATGCCAGTAAGATAATGGTAAAGCATGGTCTACTTCATGTTTTTCAGCCAAATAATATATGTATAGGATTTTATTTGATCCAGCTAATCCAAGGTCAGGATATTCATGGTTATTGGCTGTTTCCTTGTAAGAAAATGCTGTCCATATTTGGGTACTAGTTCCACGGTTTAGATCCACACACAAGGTAAAATCCTTTAATTCAGGAACAGTTGTATTGACCAGCTGTGCATAGCCGTTCACTCTTATAAATTTTACTACCTGTGTCCTGAATGAATCTGAACCTGAATGAAGAAATACACGGTGGATGTAGTTAGTAGAAATAACTACTTAAAAACATGTACTTTTTCTCATATTGTAAGAAACCTAAAAACATGTATTGAACATCACCTTCCCATTAAATGGATTACAGTAGTAGAGAGTAGACAGAAAAACAACAATTTGTTAGATAAGAGCCAGGAAATAGTAAAGCTTTCATTAACATGTATTTTTTTCACAATGCTTACAAAGAGTGACAGATGATGTTGTCGTATCTAAGAAGTTTGGTCTTCATAACTTGGTTTATTTATGCCCATCCAGTTAAGTATTCATTAAAAGGACACCCTAGAGATCAAATTAAGTTTAAATTAAGTTTAATGCATCTGGTAGTGTCTAACCTCCACATTGCTTAGGAGTTTTTGGATATAAATGCACAATGTTTTAAAGTTTCATGCTGTATATGTATACAGTACCCCCCGGCCATATAACTGTATTATTATTGTATAAATCATCACACAGCGCCCTACCCCCATTAATTTAAATAGCCCCACCAGGCATATCATTTTGTGTTATATAAATCATCACACAGCACCCATCATCCAGGAATATAGCCCCCCCCCCCCCCAGCCATAAAATTGTAATATTATTGTATAAATCATCATCCATAAATACTTGCCTCCAGATGTGTGGTTGGGCAAAAGGCAATGTGTCCCTTTCCCCCCATCATTCATCCCTTTTGTCTGTATTGTCTGATGGGAATGTGTTCTATATGTTTACTTGTGAACTACGGATTTATAAGCTACTGATACTCCTTATTGTATAATAATTGCTCTGTGTAATATCAGTGTGCCATATCTTTACTGAAGCATAGCTGTATTTTAACCCCTTAGTGACAATACATTTTTACCTTGACATTCCCTTGGTGATAATGCCTGTTTTGACATTTATGGGGTGTTTGTGTTTAGCTGTAATTTTCTTCTCTCTCACATACTGTACCCACACAAATTATGTTTTTATCCTATATTGAACTTTTGACCCCAACCCGAACCCTAAATTGAACCCTAACACTAAATTTAAACCCAACTCTAACCCTTATGCTATCCCTTAATATATTTTAATTTAATTTTAACCCTATCCCTTATGCTAAAAATTATTTAATTTTAACCCTATAGGCTAATCTAACATAATACTGGTTTTAAGCTAATTAAATCAATTTTTTTTTAACATTGAACTACTGCTCGGTTCCCTCTAGGGGGAGTCAAGCAGCATATTCAGAGCTTCGGAAGTGAATTTACCGTATTTGCTCGATTATAAGACGAGATTTTTTTCAGAAAAAAAAATGTCTGTGCGATGAGCGCAGACTTCCCCTGCTGCGCCCGGCACGACCGCCGGGACTTCTATGATGAAGCCGGGTACTTATTGTACCTGGCTTCGTATTGTGCAGACATCCCCCGACTGCCCCCACTAGCCACCAGGGATCAAGAAACAGGTGAGGGGGAGGGCAGAGAAACGAGGGGGAGGGAGGTTGGGTAGAAAGAAAAGGGGGGGCAGAGAAACGAGGGGAGGGGGGCAGAGCAACGAGGGGAGGGGGGCAGAGCAACAAGGGGATGGAGGGGGGAAGAGACAGAGGCAAGGGGGGGGAGAGACAGAGACAAGGAGGGGAAGAGACTGAGACAAGGGGAGCGAGGGGGGAGACAAAGGGAGGGGGAGAGAGAGACAACACAAGGGGGGGGGAGACAAAGGTGGGGGCAAGGGAAAGAGAGAGGCAGCATTGGCAATTTGGCACATAAAAGGAAATAAAAACTTATATTCAGGCTTTTAGTTTTTTCCTAAAGGAATATCCAAAGTTTGGGGGGTCGTCTTATAATCAGGGGCATCTTATAATCGAGCAAATACAGTACTTTCACTTACGAAGCTCAGACCACCAGAGGGCATAGCCATATTGACGGAGCAGATTGGAAATTTCGGTGCTGGCTATTGCCTCGACATTACAGTAATGCTGTAAAATATAAATAATAGAAAAGACCAGTCCCCATCTTATTGTGGATGCCTGTTCTTCTGCACCTTTTATTGATTTCACGGTAAAGGATACTACTGTGGTGTGTTATTGTTTAGATTAAGCCAGCCCAGGATAATGTCTTGGCGAAGGTGTAACAACCTTACCTGTTCATAGCTGCAACGCACCCCGCTGGTATCCACTGCTGCATACTCACCTGGCTACTCTCAGCTCCCGTTGAGTTCATGCGACGCCATATTTCCGGAGTCCTATAGTCACCAAGATGGCCACGCGGAACACTATGCACATGCGCGTATCTCGAAAATGACAGAACTTATAAGCGCTCTGCTCCTTGATTGGTTACACCTCCCTGGCTGGCAATTGGCACCAGATTTGTATTTAAACCCCTCAGTTGCTCCTTACCTTTGGTTGTGATATGTCCCTGGAAACATGGCTAATGTTGGCAACAATGGTGAAGCAGCACAACATACTTCACAGGGGAGACGTGGGCAGTATAATCGCTGTGTGTTAAATGCACATAGAGCTAGGTCGGTGCTGCTCTCGCTCCCAGTGCATAGTGATAATGCAGGGCATCGTAGGGAGAGAGGGGAGAGAGACATAAAATGGGAGGTTGGAGAGAGACAGACATGGCAAGGAAGAGGAAAGAGACAAGCATGGGAAAGGATAGAGACATATATGGATGGAGAGGAAAGAGACAGACATGGGTAAGAGAGAGGAGAGAGACAGACATGAGGAAGGGGAGGAGACAGACAGACATGAGGGTGGGGGGACGCCACATTGGCGCCTGAACACTTAAGGCCAGCCCTGCTCGTAATAATTTGCAGTGTGGGAGATTCAATTCATTCAATGCAAAATGGACAGTATTACAATGTAAGAAAAATACAGACATGACTAATTGTCAGTCTTAATTAAGACAGATAAATAATTAAATATAGTTTTTTAATTCTGGTTAGAATGAGGACTAGATTTCAACCGATTACCTGTATTTATGGTAATAATAGGCATGGTTTATTTACCGTGGGAAGGAAATTGTATACTTATCGTCAAATAAGCTATTCACCATCAAATGATTTCAGAGATTACTATGTGTAGACAAATAGATTGCTCATCCACCTTCTGAAGAACAGGCTGTCATGAGTGTAAGTTAATATAAATTAATTGATTTGCTAATATGACAGATGTACATTATACATGTCTGTGGAAAGAAAATATTGGCCTGGTTTGTTTTTTGTCTGTCCTCATGATGAAGATTCCTAAAATATAAATTTTTACATTAAGTGATTGACTCCTGATAATTTTTTCTATATGTTAAAGATGATTTGGTTCAAGTCTGTTTCTAAAAGTCAGCATTTAAAATAGAGTGCAAGCTTCCTTATTAAATGTTTTCCCACATATAATGCATTGGGTATATTGGGACAGATAGGGCTTTCTTTTGCGACCATTTTTTATATTAACCCTTTGTGTAATGTATAAACCCTAATAAAGATTTTCATTTACTGTATTTTTTACATTTATTGAATGCATCTGTTAAGGCAACCAGGATCCACTTACCCCATCCCCCCCCCCCCCCCTCCAAATTTGGGGGAAGATGGCAATGGATTGTGATATCACAACCCTCACTGCAATTGCTAAGACAGACCCTTTTCTGGGTGTTTCCCTGACTTGCCACAATCAGAGGCAGCCTGAAACACCCTCACCCAATTTGCATAGGGTGAGGGGTCGGGATTGACAGGAATCTTCCAGGAATGCTGAAAATATCACGACTCGTGGCGCAAATGCTGTGATTGTGCTCTTTTAAAGGCAGCCTGTAATTTTAATTAATGCATTGAATTGTCGTGAAGGGGTAAACTTTCTATTTCCGGGTGCTGAGCACCATCTGTCAAATAAAATGGTTATGATACCGTAAAAACTGAAATAGAGCATTTTAATTAGAAACCATAGGAAATGTTTGAGTAGTATGGCACTCCCACCACCACTCTAGTGCTTATGTTTAAAAAAAAATAGTGCCACAAGCTGTCACAGAAACTTTGTTTAACTTTCTTTCCTACCACATGACTCAACCAGAAAAGCTAAAGACAGAGAAGTTGTAATCGCATTCATAACCCCTTCATGATTCCAGTTTTTGGAATGTTGTGCGTTAGTGACCGAGGCTGTTTTAACAGTTCTGAGGTGTTTGTGTTTAGCTTTAATTTTCTTCTTTGTCAGTTGCTGTACCCACACATATTATATATTGTTTTTTTCAGGACAAGAAGGGCTTTCTTTTCATGACATTATTTTGTTCATATCATTTATTGTATTGTGTAAAAAATAGTAAAATATGGTTAAAATTAAAAAAAATAAACACTTTTCCTGACTTTTCTTTGTAAATTATTTTACTAAGCTTCAAAAGCTAATGAAAATACGTGCTAAATAGATTCGACTATAAGTCCTGAGTTCAGAAATACCCAATGTTTATATGTTTTTTTGCTTTTTTTTTGCATGTTTTAGCTTAATAAATACAAGTAGCATTTAGTTGTTTCAAAACCATTTTTTTTTAAATTAGCGTTAGTGACACAGTAACACCGATATCTGATATGAATCACTGAATAACCCCGCACATGTACACATTTTTATAAAGTAGACATCCCAGGGCATTCAACTTGGGGTAATTTGACACTTTTCACTTTGACAAGTTTTGGCGTAGTAATTTTGTGTGTGTTTTATTTCCACACACTTTGAAACTTAGGTATGAATTTAAAGGGACTGTTCTATTTTATTGCCAAACAAAACCCCAATATATGTTCAGCAACTTCCCCTGAGTATAGCGGTACCCCACATGTATAGGTGTGCTAGGTTTATGTGGCAGGTACAGGGCAAAATTTAGGATATGGTTATTGCAGCTTTAAAACGTGTATTTATTATGTAATACTTGTGACTACAATTCCTATCATGCTCAGCCAGCCAAAAGCTACCGTAGCAGAATAGGAAATGTAGTCTATAGTAGGAAGCAACGATTTTTGCTATCCTTGCTATCCTGCGGCTGCATGGATCAAATATCCAGCTGCTGCGGGCCCCTATCTACTGCTGGGGGCCAATGCAAAGCACTGGCCCCACTAGAAGTCTTTTTTTTTAAATAAAATATCCCTAGAGGACCACAGACAGACATAACATGTCATTGGTCCTCTACGGAATAACTTCTTATTTGTATACAATTTATTATTATTATTTTAAATTTTTTTATTTATTACATTTTTTTATTTTTTTTATTTTTATTTAACTTTAACCTTAACCCTTTGGTTAGGGTTAGTACAAACCCTAATTCTAACTCTAGGATTAGGGTTTTGATGAACTCTAACCCTAACCCAAGAGTTAGGATTAGCAAAATAGGAAAAAAATAAATAAAAAAAAAAAAACTTTTTTTTATTTTATTACAAAAATCATTTGGGGGACTGGTTGTTACTGGGGGCGGGGGGGGGGCAGGGGGAGACTTCACACACTATATTTAGTCTCTCTCTGCCCACGATCACCGTGGAGCAGGGAGAGACTATAGCTGTCAAAGCAGGCACCTGCTTTGACAGCTATTAACATCCGGGCGCTGTGATTGGCTGTCACAGTGCCCGGATGTTTCCGGGGGGGTCCTCAACCGACATGGCTGAAGTGTCTCGGTATCGAGACACTTAGCCATGTCGTTGGTAGCGCGATCGCGGTATGAGAGCGTGCATACCGCGATCAGACCTGCATGACGGTCCTGGACCGTCATCGGTCACGAAGGGAGTATTTCCCCATGACGGTCCAGGACCGTCATCGGTCTCGAAGGGGTTTAATTGCCTCATCTGCTGTATGCTAAGAATATCCAGCATTTAAGGTCAGCTAGGTCTAGGTATAGCAAGATAGAGCCCAAATCTACATGCCAATGACGTGGGGCCTTAAAGGGACTCTGTCAACCCAAACAATGCTTAAACTGTGAATATAAAGAATACAAATTGATGAAAAATTATCTATATATTGTTTTAGCAAAATAATATGCAAATGCATGAAATAAGAGAAAAATATCTTTCAAATATGTCTGTGGTGTCACCTCAGCGCAACGCAATCAAGGTATGTACTTAGGGCGGCACTTGCCTTGGGGGGTGGCTAAATATCCCACCCCTTTAAAACAAAAAAAAGCTTGCCGGCAGAGGCTGGGAAGATCAAAATATTTCCCCTCACCAGCCTCTCTACAGTGAGTAGGTAGCAGGGTGTCTGAGTTCCCAGGGCATGTCTGAGGTCAGAGTGCTGGGGGTCACATAACCTGTCTGTGCTCAGACTTCAGACCCCTCCCGGAGCACGAGAGGCAGCAAGGTAGGATGTCTGTGCACCTGGGCAGCTAGGGTTGCCATTTTTCCCTAAAAAAAAATACCGGCAATAGCTGTGGGGGACCCACAAAAGGGTGGGGCCACACACACAGTCTCTCACACACTCACAGTGACAGTCTCTCTCTCTCTCTCTCTCTCTCTCTCTCATTCTCACACACACCAGCAGTTTGGAGGCTTTGCAGGGGGATGGGTTTAGCACTACTGCTTAATGGCCGGGAGACTGTAGTGCTGGATGCACGAGGGGGTGGAGCTTCTTTTCTGTGCACCTCGCACAGACTTCCCCCATGGCAATGGAAACAAGAAGCAAGGGGGGCATGTGGATGAACACCGAGCGCCAGGTCTAATTTCCTGGTGCTATGGCAACCTGGCACCGGGTATTTGTTGAGCCCTGACACACTATGCAATAGCAGAGTGTTTGCTGCTCACCCCCCGTTGCTTGAAAAACAAATACCGGTCTTAACATGACTGATATTTTAGGCTGTGCCGGTAAAATACCGGTCGGGTGGCAACCCTATGGGCAGCGCACTGACACCATGCTGCCTGTGGCTAGACACCTGGGAGCTGTGGCTGCTGGGTAGTGTCTTGGTTGTGCAATGTGGGTAATGGGACTGTCCTGAGTGTGCAGTGTGTGTGATGGGGCATGTCCTGGGTGTGCAAAGTGGGCGATGTGGCATGTCCTGTGTGTGCAATGTGGTTGGAGGGGCGGGAGGTGTACAGATTTAGTTGTGCCTATGTTTATGAGATTACCTTGTGGCATGATATACAAGTTACACATTTACCATTGAACCTAGTTCATTTGCATATGAAACCACAGAAGATCTCATAAGCAGGAGACTCCATAGAGACATAGAAACATATTTTTCTCTTATTTTATGCATTTGCTTGAAATTCTACTAACACAATATGTTATCATATATTTATACTCTGTATTGACAGAAAAAGCAATGTTTATTAAGGGGTTTTGATCCATTGTCTAAAGAAGGCTAGCCTGGCGTTTAGGTTTTGAGATTCAAGCACTAGTAGCCTAGACATGAAAACAAATATTTTCATAAGGGACTGTATTTTAACTATTTCATGGCCTTATCTCACATAATAGAGGGAATGCTGTCTATTTGGTGTCAACAGCAATGTCACCTGTTCTTCACCTGCAAACAGGTTATAGAAAAGAATTGTATTTCAATTCCATAAAAGCATTCAACCGTGTTGCTGTATTTACATACTTCCCAACTTTGTCCCCCTGGCGAATAGGGACACCGGGGGACGGAGTCTGGGAAGGCTGTGTGACACCGGGGGGTGGAGTCTGGGGAGGGGGGTGTCGGTGCTACCACTCATGTGCGGTAACACTGTCAGCCATTTTAGATCCTGGCATCTGAAGCCAGGATCGCTACTGCGCATGTGCACAATGTTGCGCATTAGCCATAAGCATTCTCTGGTGTCTGGGACACCAGAGAATGCAAAACAGAACTGCGGGATTGCGGTCCTGAGTCCCGTGGTCCCACTGAGCTCTACCTCTGTCCCGAAAAGCAGGACAGAGGTAGAGCGCTGTGGGAAATAGCTCCCAAATCAGAACTGGTTGGGAGGTATGTTCTAGGGAAAGAAAGGTTCAGGCACCAACACCTGGTAGGTGGGGGGGGGGGAGGGGATATGATACTTCTGTATTTGTATGGAGGAAAGGAGAAGTTATGGTATTCTTCTTTACTTTTTTACAATTACTTTTAAAAAGCTGTTGGTACTCAGGACTGATAAGTACCTCTAGAAAAAAAATACCCAGTAGTACATATAAATCCATTTAGAAATAAAGAGTGTTTATGTTGTTTTGGATACTGTCAGTGTTCTAACATAAGACTAGGGTAATGAATTGCAGGTTCCCATGGTAACAGAAGAAAAAGAATAGACGTCTTTTTTTTACTTCTAGCTTATTAGCTTTGCGAAGATGACGTTAGAACGTTATGTTCCAAGTGTTCCAGTTTAAAAAAAAAACCCTGTAAATTGCTAATTTCTTTTAGTTGGAAATTCCTGTAAGAACAACATTAATAGTCCTCTCTAACAGTAGCAGACTTGAGTGGTGACTCCATATGGTATGAAAAGATTAAGCATCAAATTAGTGTTACGGTATATCCTGATACTTAGCATTTTGTACTTTGTACAAGTACCTCACCCAAGATATGTACAAGAGAATAAAAAATAGGTCATCCCTCTAACTGGCTCCCATTGCTAATCAGTGATTATTTCTGGAGATAATCATCATTATGTTATTTCCTTTTTATTAAGCAAGCATATCCTCCCTGTATTAAATTAAGCAATCAGAGGATTAACATGTTTAACTAGCCCACTGACCAAAGACTAATGCATTTCTTATCAGTTAACTTATCATTTCACTTGGTATCCAGACCGTTTTTAATAACAGCTTATTAGTTACAACTTATAACTTACAAATAAACACATTAAGAAACTGGAAAATTAAACTTATCCCATTGAAAGATTTTCAAATGTATGAGGACATCATGCTATGTCATGTCAGGAAGGCGTATGACGTAGGACGCAGGACGAGCGTGTTGCAGGAGTGGCCACGATGAGGGGGATGGTGTGAGCTGGGAAGGAGATGCGAAGTGAGCTAGAAAAGATCCTACCACGCTTGATGGTGGTGTTCCACGGACGAAAAGACCTACACGATTGAAGACACATTGGGTCTTTCGTTTGTATATAACAGACCCAACATCTTGAAAACCGAAAACTGAAAATCAAAACGGCGGAGCTGCTTGTAAGAAATCCGCGGCGTTTACCTCTGACGGGAACAACACACGTGGTAACAAAGAGTGACGTACTTCAAATTTGGCATTGAAAGCGTACCTAGTGGTGCTGCTCGGGAAGATCTCAACGAAGGGAGATCTATTTGCAACAAAGCTGTATCACAAAATCATGAGGATACCTGGCGGAGCTGTTTGGAAATCCTGCAATGTTTCTCTCCGAAGGGGGATTTACATGCAGTAATAAGAAGCAGTGTGCAAGTGTTATACGGATTAAAGAATCTTCAACAGCGCAGACCCATATAGATCTACGTCTGGTCCGTGGAGCTCCAACGCAAGTACCAAAGCACCATAATACACTATATTTTTAAATAGTCCCAATGAAATAACTTTGAAAAAAAAATGATCTTTATTCAATCATGAACACATTGACTATTATTTAATTACCTTATCCTTTTTGACTCCTCATGAAGTGGTTTGAACCCTATCTAACTTTTATGAAATTGATGTCGGTCTTGTATACCTAGGCAATTTTATTCTTGACTATATATATGTTTCTAACAATTCCCTCTTGAAGAAAATCTGAATCTACCTATTAAGATTGTTTAATGACACCCCCCGTACCTCTCTAATCTGTTCCCTCTGTGTATATCTTAAAACTACATTGAGGGGTAGATAAATTAGATTGTACCTTCAATTCGAAAGTTTACTTAAAAAGAAACATTATATCATTGTTTTCTCACCAACCGATATAGTGATATAAAGCTGTACATTCTTGAATCCTTGAAAACTAAAGAGAGCCTTTGAGATATAACTAGTATCTTTATATAGAGTTGGTCACCTTTGAATTCGCACTTGTTAAATCACCTTGAGCTCTAGCTAGAGTTATCATACTAGATCTTCCATCAGTTAATATTGTATTCCAACGAGGGGATGGGACACTTCATCGCGGCTGCTTCCGCGCAGCCGCTTCACCACCGACAGTACAGCACAAGACAGATCGTCGCTGGAGATTTCATCGCGGGACATTTCATCGCTAAAGGTAAGTATTTTACCGATTTTAGTTGGTTTAGAATTAGGGTTTAGGGGGTTACAATTAGGTTTAGTGTTTAGTGTTAGGGGTTAATTTTAGTATTAGGGGTTTGGGGTTAGTATTAGGGTTAGTATTGGGGTTTAGGGGGTTAACTTTAGTATTAGGGTTAGTATTGGGGGTCGGGGTTAGTATTAGGGGTCGGGGGTTAGTATTAGGGTTTAGGGGGTTAATTTTAGTATTAGGGGTCGGGTGTTAGTATTAGGGTTAGAATTAGGGGTCGGGGGTTAGTATTAGGGTTAGTATTGGGGTTTAGGGGGTTAACTTTAGTATTAGGGTTAGTATTGGGGTTTAGGAGGTTAACTTTAGTATTAGGGGTCGGGGATTAGTATTAGGGTTAGTATTAGGGGTCGGGGTTAGTATTAGGGGTCGGGGTTTAGTATTAGGGTTTAGGGGGTTAATTTTAGTATTGGGGTTAATTTTAGTGTTAGTATTGGGGTTTAGTGTTTAGTGTTACTATTGGGGGGGGAATCATTTATTAGCGGGGGTTATTTTCGTTTTACTTTTAGATTTGTAAGAGCTGACAGTTCAGCGCTGAACTGTCAGTTCTTACATAGCTGCAGCCGCGATGAATCGGCCGCGTTATACTTCATTGCTGACAGTTCAGCGTTCTAACTGCCGCGCTGAACTGTCAGCAATGAAAATGCGGCGAAGAAGTGTCCTAGACCCTTCCAACGATGCCTCCAAAAAAGAACTTGACTGATAAACCGGAAAAATCCAAACCCCTAAATGCTTATTACTCGCCTAAACAAGATTTAGGGAAAACCCAAAGGAGATCTTTATCCCCGCCACCTATTGGTTCCTCTCCAGCTTGTACCCAGGTGGAAAGAATAGATATGACTCCTACAGAGGGGGTTACAAATTACACTATGATTAAACTGATGGATGAACTATATGAGAAAATAAAGGAAGATTTTAAGCAAAATACAGCAGAATTAACTAAAGAGATTTGTACCTTGAGCGCAAAAGTGCAGATTCAAAGTAAAGAAATAGAAATGATACGTGACGAAGTTTCGACATTACGCTCACAAAATGTAACATTAAAGGCACAAATGAGAGATAACACAAACAAATTAAACATGTTGGAGGATAGATCTCGACTTAACAATATAAGATTAAAGGGAATTCCAGAAAAAATTACCCAGGAAAACCTGGGGGAGTTTTTGAAAGAATTTATGTCCCAATATCTAGACCCAGTAAGCTTGAAATATTCCCCATTTGATAGATATCACAGGATTGCTAAAAAAACAAGATACTGAAGGTGCATTTCCAAGAGACGTTATAGTTAGATTTCTAAATGGTTCTCTAAAAGATGAGTTATTAAATCAAATGAGGAAAAATCCGGGCACCAAAGAAGAAAGATTTTAGGGAATCTTGGTTTTTCCAGATCTCTCTATAGCAACAAGAATAGAAAGAAGCCGCTATAGGGATATTACCCAACAATTGAGGGAAAAAAATATACTATACAGATGGGGTTTTCCTACGCGACTTACTGTTTTTTACATCGGAAAAACAATTACGCTAAATGATCCCCTAGAAGATCTCCATAAATTGAAAGAACTAGATATCTTGGGCTAGAGTTAGTGGAACATCGTTCTGTATAGTCATGGGTTGAGAGGTTATGAGGACTTGTGGCTCCTCGACCCATGACTGTGGGGAGTAAATTAGGTTTTCTGTAAAAACAGGTGTATACGGGCACAAAAATATATATAATTTCTGGCACTACTGTTAAATTATGTATTAAGATTAATATAGATCACATGAAACAAACAAAACACTGTTTATCACTGTAGAGGAAAATAAAAGAAAGAAAGAAGGGAAGGGGTTAGAAAAAGGGCAAGGGAAGGGAAAGGGGGAAAGGAGGAAGGGGAAAGAGAAAGAAGGAAAGGGGAAAGAAAGGAAAAGAAAGGGGGAAAAACTTCTTAATTAAATTAAACACTATTTGAACACTATAAAGATGTCTTTTTAAAAGGGAAGAAAAAAAAAAATATATATATATATACTGATACGACAGTATTCAAAGCACTTTACTATCGCAAACTTTATTATTATTTGAATCAAGTATATAATTTGTAAATAGATTAGATTGAACAACAAAAAGGGAAATGTCTGCACTTAATACACTTTATTTACTAATTACATCAATATTACTTGATTCACACAGATCCTCTATATAGTTTGGCTTGATTTAATATGCACCTTATTATTAAGTTTGTTATTATTCTGAATCATATAGATTATTTAGATAAACTTGATTTCGTAAGGTCTGAGTGACCAACAAAGAAATAGAGGAAAACCACTGGCAAAAAATGGGAATGCGTTACTTCAAGATATTGCTTAGAGCCAAAAATAAAAATGACCCAATGGTATAACTAGCGATAAAAGGGATATTGCTTTAAAAAACTTTAGAAAGTGAGAAAATTGTTAATAATAACTTATAATATCGGTACATGAGATCTAGTCACACCATGGTTTAGCCAAGGAAGGAGGGGGGAAGGAAAAGGAAGGGAAAGGGGGAAGAAGGGAAGGGGGGAAAGTAAAGGGAAAAGGGAAGGGGAAAGGAAAGAGAGAAAAAAAAAGGGGGGAAATCATCACCCCCAACATCTGGCCACCAGCAACTGTTTGCCCCTGAGACAATTTCAGGGTAGCCACCGATAGGGATTCCTTCAGATGGCGAGTGAATTTTTTGTGTGGAATACTGATTTTTTTGTAAATGTATATGTTTGTTGGTGTGGAGGTTACTGGTGGACGCCCTGGATTCGATTTGTGGGGGGGTACGGGGGGTGGGGGAGGGAGGTAGAATACTATATCTTTTAGACTAATGTCTATAAATGTCCTGGGATTAAACTCTCCCATCAAAAGACGTTTATTATATAAATCTTTGGTAGATGGTAATATTGACTTGTGCTTCGCCCAGGAAACCCATTGGACGGAGTCAAGTACACCTCTATGGAACTATCTAAAGTACCCTTTGATATCTTGTGCTGGTTGAGGAGTCGCTATTTTCTGTTCAAGTAAGATCAAATATGAACCAATATTAGTGGAAAAAGATAAATTTGGCAGATTCGTCTTGAATATATGTAGGTTAAACGATATAACATACAGTTTGGTCAACATATATGCCCCGAACGACTATTCACCGACCTTTTTTAAAAAAATACTTAAAAGGATAAATCAACTTAAGAAGGGAATATTAATAATTGGAGGCGACTTAAATGCGTTCCTGGATGAGAATTTGGATCGAAGTTGCCAAATATCTTCTAAAAGCGCCAATCAATATAAAAACAAATGTAGATCACTACAAAAAATCCTATATGACCACGAAATTTTTAATATCTGGAGAGTACACCATCCAAGAGAAAGAGACTTTACATATTACTCAAAAGTCCATAATAGCTACTCCAGAATCGATTATTTCCTAACAGACCGTTTAAATCTTGACAAATTTAAGAGATTTAATATTGGACCTATTACATGGTCTGACCACTCTCCGATTGAAACTCAGGAACTAAATAATCAAGAATATAGACAAAAATTCCGCTGGAGGATTAACGAATCCTGTTTATTATCAGATACTACAACTAAAACTCTCTTAGAACAGGCGACAGAATTTGTTGCCTTTAATGATAATGAGGAGACTAGCCCTGAGACTATTTGGTCTGCTTTTAAATGTGTCATGCATGGTCACTTAATTAAAATTGAAGCTCAAAGGAGGAAGGAAAGAGGGGCAGCTCTATCCGACCTCTTTATACAATTAGCGCAATTGACAGTTCAAAATAACCTCCAAAATCAGATATATAGTGGAAATTAATACTGAAGATCAGAAATCTATTTCTGTTACTAAGTGGGAGCTAGACCTAGGTAAAAGCTTTCCACTTCATGAGTGGTTGAAGTCCTTTGAAAATATTAGGAAAAACATCCATTGTACAAGAAAATTATATTAACATATTACATAGATGGCACATGGTTCCGACGAGATTGAGCAAATTTCAAGATCAAACTTCAGACCAGTGTTGGAGATGCAACTTGGCTCCTGGCTCATTATTACATATTTGGGATTGTAGACTTTTGGATAATCTTAAAAACAATGTAATATACATTCTTTCTAAAATGGGTTTGGACTGTAAAGGTCTATCCCCATCCAAATTTTTAAGCTTCCAAAACCAAAGAGTATACTATTGATACACATTCTTATGGCCACGAAGCTTTGCATCTCTAGACACTGGAAGAAGAATACAATCCCAACCATAAAAGAAACTGAGATACAGATACACTATCAAGCCACCATGGAGAAAGCAATATTTTTTGATACAGACAGATCACAAGATTATAACAGCATCTGGGGTAAATGGCTGTCCTAATATGTCACCAGTCCATCACTATCCATTTAGATTCACTACATAATCTAACTATATCTCTGGACAAAAATCTTGTTAAATGCGGATGTTCTTCCTCCCCCCCCCCCCCCCCCCCATGCGTTATTCTCAGCCTCTTCGTTTGTCCGTTTGTCCTTCAATGACGGGGAGCGATCGTCGGGCGTCCCCCATTACTCTCCACACCGCCAGCAAGGAAAGTTATGTATGTTTGTGTTAGAATGTGAACATGTAAGGAATTACTAAAAACAACTTTACTAAGCTATAACATATTGTGATATTTATAATATTTAACTTGTCATTTGGATTTGCAAAAATTTCCTTTTTTTATGTATTATGTTATATATATTGTCTTTTTGATATGTTTATAATAAAATTTAAAAAAAAAATGTATGAGGACATCATAACTTGTAGTTCATCAGTAAAAAATCAGTGACTTGGGAAATCTATTGATTAATTAGACCTTAAAGGATCACTTCAGTGTGAAATAAAAACTGAACAAATACATGCATGTTAAAGCTGACCTTAATTAATAATTAATTAATTAATACACAATTATTTGTTCCAATTGAAAATATACCTTTTTTCAGGTTTTGTTTTGGAAAACTTATCGGTTCTACTAAGATATCTCTCCAGGCCAAGCTAAATATTGAGCATCTCCAGCACTTCCTGGGAGCCGAAAGGATACAAGGTGACTTCACAAAACTAGGGTGGAAATAGGATATGGAAAAGGGCTGCAATTAGAGATCACATTCATTAGGTTGAAAAATTAGAGGTTTTGGCTGGTAACAATTAGAAAATTGAGTCAATGGGTTGTAACTACTTATCCAGGAGGCATGGCCTTGTCCTGGTGCTTTGTGTAAGTAGTATAAGATTTGTGTTTGAAAATGGAAAGCTGCTGGTATCTGGAGCAAAGTTATGCATCATTATCCTGTTTATTGATCACAGTGATGTGGGTCCTATCTAGTCCTGATTTTTAAGTGTGTGTGATTGAATTAAGCACTGTTAGGAAGAGTGGGTTTGGGGATATCTGTGAATTTCTTATAAGACGTAATAGTAAGGCTGTCCAGATCGCTGATGATGTATTTGGCTTTGTAATTTGATATAATTTGGCATGTTAGACTAGCATGTTTTGAAAGTCCATGGACTTACTATTTTTTATTTCCTGTTATAGTTTATAATTCTAATTCAAGATTTGTATTGTTTCAGTAGAAATTGACCTGCTACACATTCCATTATGTGTAAATGCTATAGGAACTCTACAGGAGTCATTCAATAAAAGTGAGGTGCAGGGGAATTGTGAGATGAACATTTCATCTCTCCGATTGTACAATGACCAATCCTGGGAGTTTGTCTAGTAGGAAAAACTCACCAGGTTTGTCCCTGCACAATGTAAATGACTTCATGGACAGTAAACAAATTGGGGGCTATTCATTAAATTTGAGTTGAGATGAGGTGAGGATTTTGTCCAGTTTAGCTATACATTGTGTAGGGTCAAACTTGGTGCATTTTCTTAGCTAGGGAAACTCACCAGGTTGGTCTCTGCACAATGTATAGCTAAACTGGTGAGATGAAAGGTTCACCTTTTAGTGAATAACCCCCAAAATATTCATCTCACATCGACTCACTTACAGTCCACTTTTAGTGAATTGTTCCCTATGTACCACAGGTTGTTCTATTTTTACTTTTTAGCCAAACAGGGATGTCTAATGCTCTACCTTTGATCTAGATATTCCCCATATGACATTTATGGTATTGCATGACATGACAAAAAGCATTCATGACAGTCTAAACTACTGTCGAATATCTATAAGATAATGGCATGCTAAAGCATTAATCATGACTTTAACTGTCAATGTAATTGGAATCCACATCCTGCAGGATATTAACTCTTTTTAATATGAGTAGGCAGCATGATGTATTGACTCTACTGCTTAATATATTGCTCTGTTGCTCAACCTATTGCTTTGTTGCTGAAACGACAAACCTAGATACTCATTTAATGTTTGTTTGTGTGTTTGAGTCCAGGATAGAAGTGGGGATATCAGACTCTACTAGTGAAGAACAACTCTCATCAAAAAATGAACTTCTGTTTAATTAAACAATTACATCCAGTGTGGGTATTTTAAAGACAAATTCTTTAACCCCTTTGTGACACATGGTGTTTGTGTCCCAGAAGACGCAAGCACCAAAACTACACATTTTGTTCCTGGCCATAGATCACAAGGTGAAGGGTAACCAGGGACACAATTGCAAAGACTCGCTTTGAGCATCAGCTAAATTTTTCCTGTCAGTCTGAGGCCACTCAAAGTGGTTCCACACGATGTGCTGTGCTCGGATACCGCTGCAGGGATTTGCAGCGGGATCCAAGCACAGCACATCGTGTGGAACCACGATGGGCTGTTAAATGGAGGACATTCTATGCCGTCCACGTGTTTTCGGACCATAAAAATACACAGAAAGTTTTAGCGTGGTGAAGGGTTTAATAAACAAACACTAATAAAGTACCTTACTGACCTCTGTTTTATCTGTGTAGTTCAGGAGGCAGACATCTTAGGTCAAATTTTCTTTCATCAGACCCAAGATTCTAAATAACATACCTGCAGCCTGATAGATCTATACATATGCATCTTAACTGCACACTGTATTTAATGTCACTGTTTCACTGAACAGATATGGTGATCTTTCATTGTTTTTCATTTTTGTACATCACTTTAATTTTCATTTACTTTTCTGTTTGTACTTTTATAATGATAATTGTAGTCACTGGTATATATTATGCTCTACTAAGACACATACATATCATATATTTAGTGACTGCATTTCATATTAACAGCCATCCTATCAGTGAATGTTCGCTTGATACAAAATGCGCACAGTGTGTTTTATGATTGCTCATATGCAGATTTTTCAAGTATTTCCCCTATAGGAAGTCCTACCCATAGATTTGATCAATTCAGGACCTCATTGGTGGTCTAGGAGTAGCCCAAAATGAAGGACTATTCAGATAAACAGTGTAATCCAAGTGGGTCCAAAACGTGGAGCTCTGATTTTTGTTACCAAATTGGAGCTACCAGGGTAGATCCCTGCCTCCATAACCAGGAGAAGTCAGTGGCTCTCATCAAGACAAACAAAAAACAAAATTTGCCAGCAGCAGTCAATAACCCATTGCCTGAGCATCACTGATACTGTAGTACAGTAACACTATCATGCCAAAAGATCTCTTAATGTTGCTGGTGATATTATATTATGTACAAGCTGGGAACTATCAGAGAGCTAGAAGTCACGAATATTTGGGAACAAAGACCCTTAACACCAGATTAATCTATAAAACTTAGCATCCGTACCCACAAATTACGAGAACGATAAGGGGGGACTAATTGTCCAACTCTAGACCCACTCACCACTAAGAATTATAATTATTCCAGTTTCTTTTGTGTTTTTTTTAATGCAGCCAGCACTTCTTTCAAGTAGTAGAGACTCGCTGTGTGGTCCACTGAAGGTCAACGAGACTATCATGAAACAAATTCTTTATTGAACTGCATCCCCATTCTCAAATAATATAGAAGAGAATATGACAGTGCTAGACTTTCCACTGTCTGTAGAAAGATGAATTCAAAACAATAATTCCCACAAGAGAACAATCATGCATTGATTAAGAAGTTACAGCGGACAATAAATATAGGATGAGAGATTTTACTGGTGCTAAAGGTTAGACATAATCTTTATCTTGCCTAAGGTGAATTATACAAATTTTCAGCTCCATTCACATACTGATAGAAATGAACATATAGGGCCAAAACAGGTGCTATTTCTCAAACAAAGTGCTAAATTTGGAGGAAACTGCAATAACTTTCCATTGGTTTCAATGGTTACTACTACTAGTTTACCACTTTTTCCTGAAATAGCACCTTTTTTATCTTGATAAATACGGCCCATAGTTGGTACAATTAATAGCTTTTATTTAGCTAGAAACTCTATCTTGTATGTGTGTTGCATCACGTTACTAAATCTCTTAAAGAATGGCCACCGTTCTTTAAAAGTGCAATTTAAATATAATTAATAATTATAATATTCATTATGGGTTTTTCATTCAACAGGGCACTTCCATGACCATTTTTGGAAAAGATAAAAGTACCTCAGATAGTCAAAAGAAAACAAAGACAACCAAAACAGAAGAGGTTTACAGCAGCTAATTTTCCTTCAACATTACTATGCCTTTAAAACTGGGCGGATCAGTGACAAGTTCAATATATATATATAGTGGGAGCTTGAGTCACGGATGTAAAAAAATTTTATTCAATTAATTTAATCAAAAGAGAGTTAGTTGAATAGAATGTCTTGCATTTGTGTATTATACAAAGAACAATGCAGATATATGACAGTTAGAGTGTCCTTCATGCAAATTAACAAGGATTATGTTTTTCTGTAATTTTTTATAAAAAGTTAAATATTTTACACTTAAGAAATAATATGGCATGAACTAAAAAGTAAATAATAAATTACATTACAAAGAAAATGAATAGAGAATAATTAACAAGGATTATTTGGAATTTTAAAACTAAGTAGCACTCATAGTACTAAGGGGGTCATGTACTAAACAAGTGCAGTGGGGAAAAATGTAGGTAAAATATGAGTAAGGAGCAATTTGTGACTATTTTTAACATTTTGCACTTGTTTTCCCTGATTTGCACCTCTTCTGTTTATTTTTATATAGCGTGCTTTTTTCCGGTTGCGCTAATAAATTGCGCAGATTTGCACATACTAAAGAGTTTTGTGAATATTTTGTGAAAAAATAATTCTTATTTGCATGTGAAAATTACACCAGTTTTTAGCAAGTGCTTTCAAAAGAGGTAGAAAAAATATTTGCAAAAGTGCCTGTTTTTATTCGCAATTATGCCTGTTTTTATGCACAATTTTCTCGTATGTACTATTCGAATGTTAAATGTTTAGTACATTGCAATAGGAGCAAAAGACAAAAATAGTTTTGCACATAAAATATATTTCTTGATCTTCGGAAGCTACTAGCTATCAGCCTTGAAGAAGTGAGGACTGCTATTATGGAGCCACAGCAGCCTACCACAACCTTACAACAAGAGTTTTCTAGCTTGCACACTGAATGCAGCACTGTAATATCTAAGGTATCAGTGTTAGGCTGAGGCCTACAGCCATTTGTCAGGGATAGGTCCAGATGACATGGGATCCCGAACTTTCAAGTTCAGGAATCCATAGCGCATTATGTGGAGACACAGTGCCTGGTGCTAGGTAACTGCAATCGGAGGGTGGTTTGGGACCCAAGGTTTATGCAGCCACTTTCCCAGGCCCTGTGAAACAGCCATTGTATCTAGTAGCCTATTTTTTAAAAATACCACTGCCGCAAAAAAGACATCCACCAGTCCACGCTCAAAGCATCTGTCTCTGTCTTCCTGATTTACACTGAATCTTTCCAAAACTTCAGGCCAATTATTTTGGACCCAATGTTTGGCATATATTGTGTAGAACCTAATGACATTATTCAGCCCACACAGCCATAATATAATAACTCTCTCCAACAACCATGCCCATCATAGATCTTTTCATGTACATTGCATCCTCCCCATCACAGACACTTAATATTTCTTGCAGTTTACGTCTTTGAGACTATTTGTGCTCTTTTCTCAGGTGATTCCCCTCCCATCCTCCACCCGCTGTGGGGCACCCCAATAAAAGACACTGATGCTGAATACAACACAAGTTTTCATGTAGCTAATACTCGTTATGTGACAACCAATGTTCATTCATGTATCTATTTAGCAGCATGTCATGTATTTTTCCATCTCTATTTTCCCTGGCCTCTCCCATTCCTTTACCCACCCAGCTCATGTCATACTATCTGGCTATTTCTCCTCCACTAGGATAGAAATGAAAAACCACACACAAATGGCACGTTGTGTGCCGAAACTGGTTGGCGGATCCATGAATGAATAAATACTATACGATCTGTTTTTTTCAACATCCAAGTGTTGTGAATTTATTTGCCCAATATTGGAATACCAAAGCAAGTTATCTAGACACCTAATTAAATGTGTTCATCCATATCCCTTGCACTGACTGTAGTGTAAGATTCACCATTCACCAATATTTGCTAGACTTTTTCTTTCTTTTGTTCTGTTACATGGATAATCAATAAAACTTTCATTTACAAAAAATAAAAAAAATGACACATTTGTAGAGGATTTATTTACCTGATAATCCCGTGGGGGTACAGGTTAGGATAAGTATGACGAACAGCTTCATAGAATAATGACAAGGTGTGGAAATCTTCATCCTAATTACTTCATCTGCATCTGTAATAGAAATGGACCACATAGGTTTATTGGATTTCACTCCTTTGTTCCTCATTATCTTGTTTAACTTTCACATCAATTCAGGAAATTGAAAGAAAGTATATATGTCATACATAGTACAAGAAAAGCAAACACCACAATACATAAAAGGTGTAATTTAGTGGTAACTGGGGTTTTCAAATGTATAGCAAAACATATAGCAGAAAACATAGAAACATAGAATGTGCCGGCAGATAAGAACCATTCGGTCCATCTAGTCTGCCCAATTTTATTTTTAGTCCCCCGTTCCCGGTCTTATAGCTAGGATAGCCTTGTGTCTATCCCACGCATGCTTAAAATCCTTGACTGTGTTTACCTCTACCACTTCTGCTGGCAGGCTATTCCATACATCCACTACCCTCTCAGTAAAGTAATACTTCCTGATATTACTTTTAAATCATTGCCCCTCTAATTTAAGACTATGTCCTCTAGTTGTGGTAGTTTTTCTTCTTTTAAATATACTCTCTTCCTTTACTGTGTTGATTCCCTTTATGTGTTTAAATGTTTCTATCATATCCCCCCTGTTAAGTCTTTCCTCCAAGCTATACATGTTAAGATGCTTTAACCTTTCCTGGTAAGTTTTATCCTCAACCCATGAACCAGTTTAGTAGCCCTTCTCTGAACTCTCTCCAAAGTATCAATATCCTTCTGGAGATACGGTCTCCAGTACTGCGTACAATACTCCAAGTGAGGTCTCGCCAGTGCTCTGTACAATGGCATGAGCACTTCCCTCTTCCTACTGCTAAAAAAAAAAGATACTAAGCGATTTAAATACATCCAATAATTACAAGAAATCTCTATGGACCCCGTTTATCAGCTAGAATATGGTGCTGTATACAACAATATAGGGTTTGTACATTTCCCCCACATTAAATTAAATACAGCACATTGGGGATTATTGTTAAAGGTTATTTTTGGGGGGAAATATTAAAAGTGATCTAATCAGCAGGGAGCATTCCATTGGTTTCCATTGAGACTGGACCGCTTTTAGACCTTTGCCCCACAGATACATTTATACATAATCCCCATTGTGTCTAGCAATTTTACTAGAGATAGTTCACACTTTTTTTTTTAATTAATACAGCAATATAAATTAGGTTTTGATTCATGTCCATTCATTCCTGTTAACTATGTGGCTTTTCTTAGAAAACAATAAGTAGTCAGGGACTCCTTCACATTCAGTGACATTGTCCCATAATGCCGCCACAGAGAATGCATTTTGAGTGCGTTCACAAGCGCTCCCATAGCTTGTGCCAAGGGGTACAAGCTAGAAGACAGAGGACTAAAGCCCATCATTATTTGCATATTATCCCTGTACTTTACCGTTCCGCTGCATCTTGTGCTCATCGGTTACATTTCGAATAGGTTGCAAGTTTGCACATAGACATCCTATTGTACCTTATTTTATCAGTTTGTAAAATTATTAACAATATTATTAATTCCTATAGCACACGTCATACACTGTAGTTAGCAGTGCAGAATCTGGGACAAATATCTCAAGAATATATAAGAATAGTATAATCACATTAAAAAACACAAATATTCCTAATACAGAGGAAACTCTTTCATATATTTTATAAAATAAGATTTACAGCTCAATAAATCCCCATTCTTACCTGCTGTCTTCCAACAGAAACCTCATAGATGTAATCCTCCTAAACTGCTTATTAACACTACATAAAAAGGATGAGTGATCCAGGTATATATCCATTTCCTAGTATCCTCTAGCAATTCATTAATCATGTACCTCCTGCTATCCTTTTTCTGCTGTAAATCATGTCCAGCTCCATATCACTGTTTGCTAATAAACATTGCACGTCACCAGTGGTCTAAAAAGGAGAACAGGTCTGATAACAAGTAATGGAGCACTATTGTGTCAATTCGACTTTTTATCCTTTTGTTTACCATTGGTAGATGTATGATTGTCTACTCTCATTAGAAATAATAATAGATTTTTGTACTTTTTTTTTTAACTGTTAATTATATGCTATACATTAATAATAATTAGGTTATCAATATATCTGCCTAGGTGTGTATTCAATTAATGAAAACATATTTAAATAAATACTAGATGCAAACATTTATTGCACTGGTTATCATAAAAGCTCTTGACTGTTGACATGGCATGAATCGTGAAATTGACATTGAGTCATTTAATCACTTGATTGATTTACTGAATATATGTTTGCTATGTCTCCATCTTTTATACTGTTTTCAACCTTATCTCATATAATTCATATGAAGTTTCTTTATAATACGAATGGTCAGAGTTCTAAAGACCTTTTCCTTTTTGATACCTGGTTTTAAGAAAAACACTTTATTAGAGATGCAATTAAACACACTAGGCTTTATACATGATGGATGCAGCTACTGTGTAGTAAAACGATGAGACGTTTTTTTTTAATTTGACTAATTATATAATTATATAAGTAGTCTACACATGTCTTTAACGTTGTACATTTTTATTTACTCAAACCTGTGTTACTCATCACTTGATCAAGCACCGAATTTAAAAACCCCGAAAATCTCAATCCGAATTCATTTTATTGCACAAGCATCCTATCTAGTTGCAAAAAGCATTAAGATGTTGGTTTGTTATACACCCCATACTTTATGGAAGGTTTCTTTTTATTAGATTAGAATTAACAATGTATCGTCTGATGTTTTGTTTTTATCCCCCTCATGTTTGTGGATTTGTCTTTCATTAAAGCTTGCTTGTTTTCTTATTCCCCAATTATTCTTTTTTTACTCCTTCCCCAATGAATATCCACCCAAGGCTACCCAACTTCTATACTTTATGCTTTTCTAAACCTCTTCTACCTGTGTTTTATTTTATTCTAACACTGCCCTGTGTTACTGTTCTTACTTTCCAAGTTGATGGGGGTCAAGGTTCAAGTAATGCAGTGTGGAGCTCCATGTTTGATCCTGTCAGGGCAACCCTAGGCATCGGTATTTATTCCTATTTAGGAGACACAGATCCAGTTTTGAACCCACATTGCTCAGTCCCTATTATTTCCTCCTATGATGTCCCTCTTTTCTTGGAGCTTTAATTTGTTGTTGTGAATGGGCATGTCAGAGAGATGCAATTATTGTTGATAAATATATTTTATCTCATGATCTGGCCAGATGTTTTCACCTATGCAGGGGCGTCACTAGGGTTGGTGTCACCCGGTGCGGAAACTCATGGTGTCACCCCCCTGGATTTCCTCCAAACAATGCCAAACAGATTCCTCAGTAATGCCAGTTAGATGGCCTATTAACTATGCCACACACAGGAGCCCCATAACTATGCCACACACAGGAGCCCCATAACTTATGCAACACCAGAGCCCCATAACTTATGCAGCAACAGAGCCCCATAAAATATGCCACACCAGAGCCCCACTATTTATGCCTCACCTCTGCCCAATTAATTATGCCACACACACAGGTGCCCCATAATTATGCCACACACACACAGGTGCCCCATAATTATGCCACACAAAATAGTCCCTTAATTACGCCACACAAAAGAGTCCCTTAATTATGCCACACATGGGGCCCAATAAATATGCCACACACAAGTGCCCCATAATTATGCACACATGGGACCGCCATTAATTATGCAACACACAGGAGCCCCACAATGGTGACAATCTTTCAATTATAGATATCAGTAATATTGTGCGATTCAGATCCCAGTAGTATTGTCCTACTCAGAGCCCAGTAATATTATGCCAGTCAGAGCCCAGTAATATTATGCCAGTCAGATACCAGTAATATAGTGCCAGTCAGAGCCAGTAATAGTGTGCCAATCAGAGCCCAGTAATATTATGCCAGTCAGAGCCCAGTAATAGTGTGCCAGTCAGAGCCCAGGAATATTATGCCAGTCAGAGCCCAGGAATATTATGCCAGTCAGATACCAGGAATATTATGCCAGTCAGAGCCCAGGAATATTATGCCAGTCAGAGCCCAGGAATATTATGCCAGTCAGAGCCCAGTAATATAGCGCCAGTCAGAGCCCAGGAATACCGTAATATGCCAGTCAGAGCCCAGGAATATTATGCCAGTCAGATACCAGGAATATTATGCCAGTCAGAGCCCAGGAATATTATGCCAGTCAGAGCCCAGTAATATAGTGCCAGTCAGAGCCCAGGAATATTATGCCAGTCAGAGCCCAGGAATATTATGCCAGTCAGATACCAGGAATATTATGCCAGTCAGAGCCCAGGAATATTATGCCAGTCAGAGCCCAGGAATATTATGCCAGTCAGAGCCCAGTAATATAGTGCCAGTCAGAGCCCAGGAATATTATGCCAGTCAGAGCCCAGGAATATTATCCCAGTCAGAGCCCAGGAATAGTGTTCCAGTCAGATACCAGTAATATTGTGCCAGTTAGATACCAGTAATATTGTGCCAGTCAGATACCAGGAATAGTGTGCCAGTCAGAGCCCAGGAATATTATGCCAGTCAGATACCAGTAATATTGTGCCAGTCAGATACCAGTAATACTGTGCCAGTCAGATACCAGTAATACTGTGCCAGTCAGAGCCCAGGAATATTATGCCAGTTAGATACCAGGAATAGTGTGCCAGTCAAAGCCCAGGAATATTATGCCAGTCAGAGCCCAGGAATATTATGCCAGTCAGAGCCCAGTAATATAGTGCCAGCCAGAGCCCAGTAATATAGTGCCAGCCAGATGCCCAGTAATATAGTGCCACTCAGAGCTCAGGAATATTATGCCAGTCAGAGCCCAGTAATATAGTGCCAGCCAGAGCCCAGTAATATAGTGCCAGCCAGATGCCCAGTAATATAGTGCCACTCAGAGCCCAGGAATATTATGCCAGTCAGAGCCCAGTAAAATAGTGCCAGCTAGAGCCCAGTAATATAGTGCCAGACAGATGCCCAGTAATATAGTGCCAGCCAGAGCCCAATAATATAGTGCCAGCCAGATGCCCAGTAATATAGTGCCAGCCAGAACCCAGTAATATAGTGCCAGCCAGATGCCCAGTAATATAGTGCCACTCAGAGCCCAGGAATATTATGCCAGCCAGATCCCAGGAATATTATGCCAGTCAGAGCCCAGTAATATAGTGCCAGCCAAAGCCCAGTAATATAGTGCCAGCCAGATGCCCAGTAATATAGTGCCAGCCAGATGCCCAGTAATATAGTGCCACTCAGAGCCCAGGAATATTATGCCAGTCAGAGCCCAGTAAAATAGTGCCAGCCAGAGCCCAGTAATATAGTGCCAGACAGATGCCCAGTAATATAGTGCCAGCCAGAGCCCAATAATATAGTGCCAGCCAGATGCCCAGTAATATAGTGCCAGCCAGAGCCCAGTAATATAGTGCCAGCCAGATGCCCAGTAATATAGTGCCACTCAGAGCCCAGGAATATTATGCTAGCCAGAGCCAGTAATATAGTGCCAGCCAGATGCCCAATAATATAGTGCCAGCCAGATGCCCAGTAATATAGTGCCAGTCAGATACCAGGAATAGCGTGCCAGTCAGAGCCCAGGAATATTATGCCAGTCAGAGCCCAGAAATAGTGTGCCAGTCAGATACCAGTAATATTGTGCCAGTCAGATACCAGTAATACTGTGCCAGTCAGAGCCCAGGAATATTATGCCAGTTAGATACCAGGAATAGTGTGCCAGTCAAAGCCCAGGAATATTATGCCAGTCAGAGCCCAGTAATATAGTGCCAGCCAGAGCCCAGTAATATAGTGCCAGCCAGATGCCCAGTAATATAGTGCCAGCCAGATGCCCAGTAATATAGAGCCAGCCAGAGCCCAATAATATAGTGCCAGCCAGATGCCCAGTAATATAGTGCCAGCCAGAGCCCAGTAATATAGTGCCAGCCAGATGCCCAGTAATATAGTGCCACTCAGAGCCCAGGAATATTATGCCAGCCAGATCCCAGGAATATTATGCCAGCCAGAGCCCAGTAATATATTGCCAGCCAGATGCCCAGTAATATAGTGCCAATCCAGATGCCCAGTAATATAGTGCCAGCCAGAGCCCAGTAATATAGTGCCAGCCAGATGCCCAGTAATATAGTGCTAGCCAGAGCCCAGTAATATAGTGCCAGCCAGATGCCCAGTAATATAGTGCCAGCCAGAGCCCAGTAATATAGTGCCAGCCAGATGCCCAGTAATATGCCAGTCAGAGCCCAGTAATATAGTGCCAGCCAAAGCCCAGTTATATAGTGCCAGCCAGATGCCCAGTAATATAGTGCCAGACAGAGCCCAGTAATATAGTGCCAGCCAGATGCCCAGTAATATAGTGCCAGCCAGATGCCCAGTAATATAGTGCCAGCCAGAGCCCAGTAATATAGTGCCAGCCAGAAACCCAGTAATATAGTGGCAGCCAGATGCCCAGTAATATAGTGGCAGCCAGATGCCCAGTAATATAGCGCCAGCCAGAGCCCAGTAATATACTGCCAGTCAGATGCCCAGTAATATAGCGCCAGCCAGAGCCCAGTAATATAGTGCCAGCCAGAAACCCAGTAATATAGTGCCAGCCAGAGCCCAGTAATATAGTGCCAGCCAGATGCCCAGTAATATGCCAGTCAGAGCCCAGTAATATGCCAGTCAGAGCCCAGTAATATGCCAGTCAGAGCCCAGTAATATAGTGCCAGCCAGAGCCCAGTAATATAGTGCCAGCCAGATGCCCAGTAATATAGTGGCAGCCAGATGCCCAGTAATATAGTGCCAGCCAGAGCCCAGTAATATAGTGCCAGCCAGATGCCCAGTAATATAGTGCCAGCCAGAGCCCAGTAATACAGTGCCAGCCAGATGCCCAGTAATATTATGCCAGTCAGAGCCCAGTAATATAGTGCCAGCCAGAGCCCAGTAATATAGTGCCAGCCAGATGCCCAGTAATATAGTGCCAGCCAGAGCCCAGTAATATAGTGCCAGCCAGAGCCCAGTAATATAGTGCCAGCCAGAGCCCAGTAATAAACTGCTAGTTTTAAACCACCCTCCTCCCCCCCTTCCCCATCACTTACCGAAGCGCTGCTTCTCTCTGCTTCCGGACGGGCGCCTCCTCCGTGCAGTCTTCCCTCCTGTAACGTTACATCCGGTTGCTGTGTGCCAGAAAAAAGAAAAAAAACTTAAGCAGCGGGATGCGGGGGGTGCCGGCAGCACTGGTGTCACCCCTGCTGGAGGTGTCACCTGGTGTGGTACGCCCCCCCCCCGCCCCCCCCTCGGGACGCAACTGCACCTATGCCCACGTTTTTAACCCTAAGGTGTTTCACATTGGAAATTATTGGTTTTTCCTTATGTGCTGGACCTCCCGGCTTCTGTCATAATAGACGGAAGTGTCGGGCAGCATGTAGGATGTTTGCACTATCGTTCAGACATCCCCCGGCTGCCCAAATCTCCTGGTGGCTAGTGGGGGCAGCGGGAGGATGTCTGCATGGTAAGCGCAGGCATCCTCCGCTGCTGCCCGCCACTTCCGCCGCTGACCGCCACTTCCGCCGGGACTTTTACTATGAAGCTGTAAGGTCCCGGCTTCATCATAAAAGTCCCGATGGACATGCCGGGCAGCAGAGGAGGATGTCTGCGCGCACAGCTCTGCGGGGGACCTGGATCCCAGTCTTATAGTCTGACCTCGATTTTAGGTCAGACTATAAGAAGACCTTGAATATAAGACAAGAGGTCTTTTCCAAAGCATTTGCTCTGAAAAAAACCTTGTCTTATATTCAAGCAAATACGGTATGTGTTTGTTTTGAATGACCAGGTTATCTAGTTACATCTTATGTAAGTGGTGGTGTCCCTTCAAAGATTTTCCATAATTTTTTTTAAACCCTCCACCCCCGCATGGCCAGAGGACTTCCTCTGGCCCCATAATTGAAAAAAAATATCCCCAACACCAATTAAAATTAATAATAAACCCTTTTACTGTAATAATAAACCCTTTTACCAGCCCTCATAATACATGGGGGGTCAGGGCACGTAGCCCTGCTTCCACCCCCAACCATAATGGCCTTTTTTTCTTAAAATAAAATCCCTGCTCTCAAAGCAGAGATTTCAATTTGCATCACCCAGAGTGGAGGTAGTCTTCACAGGTGAGGGCGACTTAGGTCATTGGACCAGCCCCCAGACCCTGAGGGACAATTTATTTTTCAAGGGGTTTCTAGAGACATTTGATAAGCCCTGAGACCATTGCATTGGGGACAAATAATGTTTCACAGGGAGTCTGGATGCATTTTGCCAGGTTTTGGACCACTGGGGTAGGTCGAATTTATTATATGGAGACTCTGGTCCCTGATGTACATAAAATGGGTCTGAGAACCATTTGGGTGGCTCCCAGCCACAATTATTGTTAGGGGGCCAGGACTACTATGTATGTAATATATAGGGTCTGGTAGCTATTTTGTTCCCATGATTATTTTAGGGGCCCATCTGCACAATTTTTTTAATTTTAATATTTTTTTTTTTTTTTGGGGAGGACTTTGGCTATTTTCAGAATAGGCAAAGTCCTCCTGAAATGAGTCTCTGTCACCCCCCTAGAAGTCTGTGTGACTGAAAGCAGTATGATTTCAGTTTAGTGCGTTTGGCAAATATTTTAGGTGCTTTCTGTTTCAGCAGGTTTTAGCTTATAATCGGGTATGATGTCCGAATAAAGGATCTATTCAGAGGCACATCGGTAAGTTCGCAATTTGATTCCCCATATGTTCCTGATGGGCCCTGAATCAGTCCGGTCTTTGGAGGCACCAATCTGGGGCCAAAGTCCAGCGTATATTGAGTAGGCCCTTTAGTGATGTCCAAAGGAAAACAAAACAAGATGTGGGCTCACAGACCAAAAGCCGTAAGGTAGTGTAATCAGCTCCAGTATTGGGTCCGGGTGCCTTCTGCTGGTGTATGGCTAACTAGTTTTGCGCTACAGGTGCTTAATCATATGCTATCGGCCTGTAGCGCGAAACGCGTCTTACTGTGAGACACCTTTGATTTTCTTGTCCCCATGTGTTGCTGTGAAGATTTTTACGAGTTACCTGCACATCAATAAACCACTTTTGCATCATTCTCTGTGAGTGCCATTTTCTCTGCATTTTCTGCCCTTTAGTGATGTAATTTTGCTTTTTTATGCATTGAGGATTTAAAGAACCACATAAGCCATATAATCCTGTCCAAAAGTCATGTCATTTTTATGTACTGCGCATTTTTTTTCCCACCAAGTTCCTTTATTCAAAAGTGGTGTTTGCAAAGGGTCCATCATCTGAGTGGCAGCAGCAACCTTTCATTAGAATAGAGCACCTAAATTCACAATTCATCTTTATATGTCACAGAGATTCACAGCAACCAACCTTTCAGTACAGTAAACATGTTCATATATTAGCGTGCATAACTATAATACTCTATTCTTATGTTAAATAATTTACCAAATTGCACAGATAACTACCAACCTGACATAAAATCCCTCAAAAATGCTGCATCCACAGCTACACTCTCTGTCACTCCCACCAAAGCATTGACAGTTTGCAATGTAGTGAGGTATGGTGAGGCACCATTTTGGTTAATGCTCGGTATAGATGAATGCAATTCTGTGACAGAGCCACCATCATGCTTATGCAAAATTATGATTTATTTGTGTTCAAAACCATTTTAGCTTAAAAATTTCCATGTCACTCTTCAAGACACCTCAACCTCTCCATTTACTACGTTTCGTTCAATCCACCGCCAGCACACTGGGTTCAGAGTGAGCAATAACTCATTGAGTTATGCTAGGTGTGTTGCTCGTGAATCTGAACAAACAGTACATTCAGTAGAATAAGACTGTGATTGACTGGGGCTCCTCTAGGGGGGTTCTGGGAAACAAATCTGTGTTCCTGTATCCATCTCACAACATATGAACAACTATTCACAGTTATTTTATGACAGTGTTTACCGATTTCCAATGAAATAAACATTTAAAGCAGATCAATAGATTGACATAATTTTTGTTTTTACTACAATACTCTTCTTATTTTCAAAAATCTATGACTTTTTTAAAGCTCTATGAGGCCATAAAAGCAAAATAAGAACACTTCTGAGGCCAACCTTCTTATTTGGAGCAATCAGAATAAAGCGTAATGAGACATGTCAGCTGTTTATGTCAAATTAAGCGCTAATTCCCTTCACTGTAGAGCAGTCACACAAAAGTATGAACTTGTCGGACGAGACCTGCTAAACTCTTTTATGAAACCCTTAACCTGACTGGAAAATGTGTAGCATACACAGTACAGCATCAATAATTTAATAGGGTTTACTCTTCCTGTGCAAAGGAGTCATGTTGGAGGTGTGATGCTATAACCAAAGAACTGATAGGAAATCTGCTAGTATAAGTAGATATTTGTGAAACTGAAGTGTTTTGGAAGCCAATTATTATTATTACTAACATCATTTCTTTAGAAATCTACAATAATATCCTTAGCAATAGATACAGTGCTGCAGATTTAATTACTTGACACACACAAACATTAGAGGTTGCTCCCTCTCCCTTCTTTTTTAAATTTATAATTCTTTATTAGCTATATTGTATCAAAAAACACACCATTCACATATATACAGAAAAAAGAAGAATATTCGTGTACATATACATTTAACGTACATACATATATATGCATTCCTCTCAGTGTTTGATCGTATATAACACAGAAGACAAATACACAACATAAGAGCTAAATATACAAATCTTCAGATATCCCCTTCCCGTCTCTCCCCCCCAGCTCCCATCCACCATGCTACCATAGTAGCTATCGTCACTCTCTCCCCGCACCCGTCCGCGTCGAAGAGGTGGAAGAGGAAAGAGCGAGGAAGTAGAGGAGAGGCCAAGGAGTGGGAGAAAGGGGAAGTCACTCCCTTGCGGTGCAGGCGGTGGTGGAGGGGGAAGGCTCTCTCTCAGCTGCAACGCCCAAGGGTCCCCCACTAATCTTTGGCAGGTTAATCCATACTCTCTGATACACTTCGCTGTTTATGCCATATAGAGCTTTCTCTGACCCAACTTGAAATACTAGCTGGATCACAACCTCTGCCCATACTGGTGGCGTTGAGTTTTTCCATGCTCTGGCTATGCATAGTTTCGCAGCAAGAAAAATATTTATCAAAAAATATTTCTTATACTTTTCTACCTTGGGGAATCCAGTGTGGAATAAAAATAGCTGAGGTGTCAAAGTAATGTTAGGGCCTATTACTTCTTGTAAGGTTTTTAATATTTTATTTTTAATAAATGATAAAGATGTACAATGCCACCAGACATGCGATTGAGATCCCACCTCCAGGTGACAGCGCCAACAGGTGTCATTCATGTCTGCCCTATATTTTGCAACTCGGGCCGGTACCAGATACCACCTATATATCAATTTATAATATTGTTCCTGTAATTTAATGCAGTGTACTGCCTTCCTGGTAGTCTGCCACGCTAGGTACCATTCTTGATTGGATATTTGGAAATGCAGTTCCTGTTCCCATAACATTATTGGATTTGGTTTTTAAAAGTTAGAATGAGTGATAACAAGTTTTCTGATTTTAGAATATATATTTTTGGAGATTACAGTACTTATGAAATTATCCCAGTGCTCCCTCTCCCTTCTAATGTTTAAAATTACAGAGTATATTAAAGTTAAGGCCTGGTTGGCATGGTAGTTGGGAATGGAGAGCATCAGTATTAATTTAGCCACCCCAATTTATCTTTGATAGCATCTCTAAAAATTGTGCCCTAAACATCTGCTTAGTATACTTCATGGGAAATATCAACAAGCCTTCTTTACAACTTGGATTACCCTCTACCGTCCTTCAGCAATAACCATCAATTGGCAGGTGTCTCCATCTTTATATACTGGGACTAGCAGCCACAGTCCAAACCCAATACCCTGTTTACTGACCTGGTTACCCTTGTATTTCAAAGTGAGTGAATGTGACTGTGTATGCCCAGGCAATCCACTGGGCATTAACATGACATGTTTCTGCTCCATAGGAGCATCGTTCAGTAAAATATTTGGTCCCTTTTTTTTTTTAATAATCTCTTTTATTATTTCATATCAGCGTAATACAAATCACATTTAACACATTACAAACAATTACACTGGTCATTGGATTTAACAATAATAACATCAATGTATGACAATTGCCATCTAAGCTCCTGTTATTGTGCTTTTTTTTTTTGTTACGACTTATTAACTTCCCAAGCATTTGCACTCCAATAGGATGATGGCAATTATCTTTCTCTCTTTATTTAATCTACTAATCCAATTCCCTACATTAACAACCAGGACATTACAAACACACTACCGGCATGGAGAGTGATCAGGGTCACCCCCGAACCAAATTCCATATTTTACCAAATTTGTGTAGCTTATTCACAATTTTTAGTCCCTCCTTAAGAAATAAAATACTCTATTATTTGGAAAGTACTGTGCGTTCATCTGCACATCAATATGTTAATACAACAATGTACAGTGAAAATATTTTTATAATAGTTTATTAGCAATACACAACAATTCTTTTAGGGTGTTTTGTTGTTGGTAGATCAGAATTGGCTTTGCCCCTTTCTCCCACATGCCATGTTCTTCTAGCTCTATATAATATTCTTGTCAGATACTAGTTTACTGTCTCGCACATATATCTTTTGTTTGATAAATTCTTGTAAGCGCAGCCGTCTACAAACACCGTTCCCAATTAGGCCCGCCATCAGGGGGTGACGGGCGATACTGGCGTCCTGGGCCCGGCGGGTCCAGGGGGTCATGCCAGGATAAAAAAATTAAAATTCCCCTTTTTAAGCCGGTCCGCGGCTGTGAGGGAAGCGTTGTGCGCTCCCCTCCAGCCGCACAGCTTCCATAAAGTTTGTTTAAAAAAACTTTATTGAATCCGAGCGGCTGGAGGGGAGTGCACAACGCTTCCCTCACAGCCGCGGACCTGCACCGGGAGACAGACAGAGCAGGAAGGAGGTAAGTACTGGGGAAGGGGGGAGGAGGGGCCAAAGAGCATACTCAGGTGCAAAATCCTGGCATATTGAGGGCAAAGGAATGGCATATTGAGGGGCAGAATCCTGGCATATTAAATAGGGAAAGTATGGCATATTGAGGGACAAAATACTGGCATATTAAATGGCAAAAGAATGGCATATTGAGGGGCAAAAGAATGGCATATTAAATGGCAAAAGAATGGCATATTGAATGGCTAAATACTGACTTATTGAGTGAAAAAATATTACTGGCATAATGAGTGGCAAAATATTACTGCCATATTGACCAACTGCTCCCAACCACCCTCCATATTACACTAGACCGGGATAAGATGCTTGTGAGGGTAGGTGGGTCCAGTGGGAGATATTGGGGGCAGAAAATTTGTTCAGTAAGGGGCCCTGAAATTCCTGGTGGCGGCCCTGTTCCCAATTCACCCCATCAATATGAAAGAACATGAGAAATATAAATGTGATAGGGGTGATAGGTTTATTTAATTCACCGTTATCACTACCAGATTAATATAAAAGACCAACTACTAACAAACTGGTGAGTTGGGAAGTCATTTACATTTATTACCAAATTAGATACAATTTATATACATGTTACGGTATATGCAACCCCCTTGAGTAATGTTAGAGAGCAGCCGGGAAGGGGTATTGTTGCCCTCCCCAGTGAGGATAAGTATACTGGAAACATTTTTAAGAAAAGCTCATATACACAATTATCCTGAGCATATATTGTTAAAATGTATTTGTAGATAGGATTTCCGCACATTAGCTTGATTCAGATTTTTCAAGAATAGCATGGCACAATGGGTAAAATAACTGTGGCGTACCTAAGTCCATGGCACTTCCTGTTTTAAATCTGTGCTAAACCCTAGGAGCTATATTTGTTAAAGATTATTGTGTAGTCTAATGGAAACATACTGACTAGAGCCTGTGAAAATATATAACATGGATTATTATAAAATAGTTTTTTTTATTGTTAAGGCACTAACAAATACAATATCATGAACTAAAATAACTATATAGTGTTGGTTTTGAACAACATGTGTATACACAGCAACACAAAAAAAAAAAAATAAATCTGTACAAAATAACATACTTACACATAAATTCCATTATCCAGGCATATCCAGTAGTAGTAGGTTGTTTTGCCCCCAAGTGCAACAAAGCCTCTTGTGAAATGTTCTACTGCACTACGCTCTATGAGAATGTAGAATCTCAACCGCACAAAATGACCTATGACACTCAGTTCTTTGCCGTGTGTAAATTTATTATCAGTAATGTATTATGCCATAAAATGCAAGGCTTGCCCTATTTGTGTGTTGCATATGGGATATTACTTCATTTTCTGATAATAAAGTACATAGATGTTAACTGTAGAAGGGACACCTAGTTGCTAGCTATATACCAAATCATTTTCAGTTATTGCAGCTACTAGATATTAAGAAGAAGATTATTTTAAGGTCCCCTAAATAACTTAGTACATAACATAGTTATAAAAGAGCTGCTGAAGAGTTAGCCAAAGTACAGCATGTATATCTGGGACAATTGCTGCAAGTAGAATAAGAAAAAAACTTTGTAGTGATTAACTGATTGGGGTTTTGTAACCAGGAGTCCAAAGCAATTAGAAAAAAAAACAGAACCGTAAGGAGTTGAACATGAAGGTTTAGTGAAAGGAACTATGTGGCAAGCACACAAGATTGAGGAAAAGGGAAGAAAGAGAACATTTAAAAGAGTATTGAGGTCAGCTTTCCATCTAGGACAGGGGTCTCCAAACTTTTCAGCACAAGCGTCACATTGTACATTTTACACATTTTCACGGGCCAAAGAAAAAAACTTTTTTATAATTAAACTTTTTCCATAAGTAATAAAAAGGTAATTGAAAGAATCAATTTTTTGTTTTTATTTGCTTCTCTGCAACCACATTGCAGCAGGACTTACCTCAGCACCCAGATTGCACTCAAAGGACTTACTCCAGCACTTACTACAGCCCCCAGGTTGCACTCATAAGACTTACCCAGGTACCTAGGACTTACCCAGGGGATGGGACACTTCATTGCGGTTGCATCCGCTTCACCGCCGAAGCTTACCTTGACTTTCCCTTGGTGACAATGCCTGTTTTGACATTTCTGGGGTGTTTGTGTTTAGCTGTAATTTTCTTCTCTCTCACATACTGTACTCACACAAATTAAATGTTGTTTTTATCGTCACAAGAAGGGCTTTCATTAGATACCATTATGTTTATCATATCTTATAATTTACTACCCAAAAAAAATCATAAAAACACTTTTTCTAACTTTGACCTAAAATATAATTTACACAAATACAATCATAAAAAAAGACCCCATCTAAATAGTTTCTAAATGTTGTCCCGAGTTCAGAAATATGCATGTTTCTATATGTTTCGGTATTTTTTTGCGCGTTATGGGGCAAATGAATTTAACTTTCACTCCAGAATTGTCTAAGACTTGGAAGGATTCATCTGACAGCTGTGCGGCGAGATTGTGCCAGTGGACAATGTTGCTTTCTCATTGAACTGTCAGCATAAAAATAACTTATTAATTAATTAATTTAACTGAAAGATTGCATCAAGTATATGCATAATGATTACAAATGTGCTAATGAAAGAATACAAATAAAGTATCATATTGAGCACTCTGGTATAACTATATCAGGTGGCAGACATCTTGGGTCAGATATTCCTTTATTTGACCCAAGATTCTAAACAACATGTTTGCCCCCTGATAGAGCTGTCAAGACCAACAAAGGCTCTGTCAGGTCTGTATTTGGGAGTGTAGAGCAGGATGTAGACCAAGGGGCCACAAGAATGGTACAGACAGGCAAGGGTTCAATGCAGGCAGTGGAGGTGCAAAACAGGATCAAAACAAATAACTAGTTGGGTCAGGATTGGAGAATTTTATAAAAGGTTTTTTATAGGGCTGTCAGTACAGGCTCAGCCCCTCAGCTCAGGTAGCATCCTCCCCTCCCCCTAGGTCTCTATGGTTTACTTTGGGGAAGTGTCAGCCTCTTCCTCCACCTCTCCTGCATCCACCAATGCAAGGACGCTCCTGGGCACTAAGACACACCCCTCCGCCAAGTGTAACGTGGAAGCGCACATTACTCGTGGCTCGCATGTAACTCAACCTACCATGCGATGGCGCAATCACATGGCTGTATGCAGGAGTAGAGGGGTACATTGGAGATGGTAAGTGCCCCCTGGGTGGTGGGTGAGGAGGCCCAGGATCCTGACAGACTCAATAAAGTTATCTATTTGTATTCTTTCATTAAATCATTTCACTTGATGCAATCTTTCAGTTAAATTAAATTTGAATAAATTAAAATTTTAATACTATTTTTTGCCAACAGTTGACCTTAAATGTGGCTATTTATATAGTAATTGTCTCTCCATTTATAAAAATTCTAATAAAAAGGCATTAACCATTTTGATTTGAAAGTTGAGAGAGAAACATGTTGCGTTGGCACCCTCCGTCAAAGGCCCAATGAATTATTCCCAGAAATTTGTTAATTAATTACATTTATTGAAGTGGCACAATACATCTTTTCAGTGTACACAAATAGCTTGATGTAACGTTTGGAACAGATGTCCCATCATAGAGACGTTTGCTACGTTTGATGAGTCAAAGAGAGACTGAATCTATGTGTTAATTGCCATCCGTTGCAATCCATATTGGAAGTGGGCAAAGTACTTCATATACCACCTGGGAGCAAGTTAAAGGCAAAAAGTACATTCAAGAGTAATTGAGACATGACAACTTATTTCAAGTTATACTTAAATTATCAAAAGCATTAGTATTGTGGCTTAAATATCACATTATGGAAAAAAATAATGAGGAACATAAAAATAATTGATTCGATTAAAGAAATTCTGCGCTTAGTTCAAAACATAAAAAATAATTGATTTGATTAATTTGATAAATAAATTCTGCTCTTAGTTCCTCTGACTTGTGAGACACAGGAACATTGTCATTACATTAAGAAAACAGCGACAAGCGCTAAGTGAAAAAATGAATCAATCAATAGATAAAGTGCAGCAAACACTAGTGCATTCCCTCTATAGAGCACATATAAATCAAAAAAACGTGTAGTGAAGTGTTGCGCAAAAAGATATATATAAAATACTTAACAGTGATAGGTGTAGCAATCCAATTGGAGACACATATGAAAAGAAAACAAATAAACAACAATATGTAGTAATGACCAAAAAATGTGGTAATAGCGAATATCTCCCCCTTTGGAAATATACTCACACTCTGCAGAGCCTAAAGAACGGGCTCTGGGTGTGTCAGGCAGATGAACTATGATTCCTACAATCCCCCAAATCCTATCTGGGATCTTGAAAATGCTCGTACATCAAGGGGTCACGGTAGTATAAATGAGAAAAGCAGACAGAGGAATATAATGTAATATATCAAATGTACAAACACTTTAATAGCCCCCCGGAATGTAGAAGCTTACATGTAGAACAATAAAAAACAGTATCCGATAAAAGGCAGCATCCAATAAAAAGTAAATAAGAACAAACAGGGAGCAGATTCACCCGGCTGGTCCTTTGAGCAGAGTTCCCGGTAGCGCTACTGTGTACAGGAGCCGACTTTCGTTTATGCTGTAAAAAGCCCCTATAGGGCAACACGCGTTGCGAGATCTGTGACGTCCCCAGCGAGATTTGCTACCAGGAAGCGTTTTTTCACCCGACGGACTACAACGGCGTCTGTCCAGCATAACCGAAAGTCGGCTCCTGCCTAAATTAGGAGAAAAATGTGTTTTAAATGTGTCTGGATTCTTCTGCTTATAACACCACCTGTGATATAAAATGCATATGAACTGGTTTTCATTTGCAAACGTGTAATTTACGTATTAGGCGACAGGTGATGTCATAAGCAAGAGACACCACAGACACATTTAAAACACATTTTCTCATAATTTCTGCATTTTTTTGCAATTTTGCTAACACAATGTATAGATCATTTTCAATAATTTTTATCCTTTAAGTAGTGTGAGAATTCAAAACATATCTAGATTTCCAGTTAAGGTGATCCAATGCAACATTCCCCAAAATCTTTCAGCAAGTCTCACTTTACAACTGTGGCAAAGCTTGCATGATGATAGCTAAAGATACACCCCTGCTCTCTTATTGGCTACTGTGTGTCACTAGTGGGCAGGACTAGGTCACTGTGTACAACTTTTTATTTACCTGCCTTACAACATATGACTTATAGACTGCATTCTGTATCCCCAGCCCCAAAGTGAGATACTAGTGGTGTAAAGCATCTATGGGGTGGCACCCAAAAACACTATAGTTCCCAAAATGGCGGTGCCCAGTCACACATGTTTAGTAAAATATTTCAAAAAAAATAAACTCACATAACAAAAACAAAAGACATATCTGAAATCAACAATGCATAATAAAAAAAATAAACCCTTTTCATTTCTTGGTGGGAGTTTCCCTTTAAGTTGAACTGTCGAGTAGCATTGTGGAGTCATTTCTAAGCCATATTTGATTTGCCTGAAAAAGCCTACTGGGTTTCCCTGTCCTGCTTTGGTGACTCATTCCCCAAATTATTCCTGCAGAGGTACTTACATTGTTTCTCCATATACATCTGCAATATTCAATACTGCATTACAATAACTGCGCAAAGTACTTATCTTTCTTGTGCATATAATATTTTGCATCTCAAGCAGCAAGAATACTTATCTTTCTCCTGTGTTTGTTAAACCGTTCACAGCATTTAGCTTGTTCCTTGGATTCCTCATTTAAATTGTATATGTCTGCTAACCTTTATTAAGGACCTTTGTCTGATTATGGACATGACAATACAGACTGAACCTAAAGTCATAAATTCTCCATAAAAATGGGTCCTAATTTGAATCTACAAGTCCTTGTGGATGTTAATCAAAGATTGGATTACCTGCTGACTTAATCAATGCAAGACCTTCACAGTTCATCTCTCCATTTACAAGCTCAATTAACCTTCTATTTTCCATCCAGTAGCATTGCTATCCATAGCCCTGTCCGTGGGCTTCTAGCCAGAGTCCAATTCTGTTTGGGCATCCTTCCAGAGCCCTGACTGGATTTTTCCAGCCAAAGTCCAATTCAGTTTCGGCATACATCTGCTGCCCTCAATTGGAGAAAAACCTTCTATTTCCTTTTTGTCAGATTTTTGTAAGGAGAATTGTGGAATGAAAAATGTATCCTTTATAAAAAGAAACCTCCAGAACAAGGCATCTCAGTCCCACAGAGGCACCTGCCAATCAGACCACAATGTGGAACCTGCCAGTTAGTTCACAGATTAGAACCTACCAGTCCAGCTTGCTACAGAACGGCAACTACCAGTCCATCTACAGAGTGGCAGTTGCCCGTCAGGCTACAGAGTGGCAACTTTCAGCCTGTCTACAGAGCAACAACTGCCAGTTCAGCCACTAAAAGAAACCTGCCAGTCAGGCATCAGAATGGAACCAACCAGTCCGGCCATTATATGGCACTTGCCAGTCCAGCCTCTGAAAGGAGCCTGCCAGTCAGGCCACAGAGAAGTACCTGGCAGGTCTACCCCAGAGCAGCACTTTCTGGTTCAGCCACAGAGTAGCACATGCAGAGAAAAACAAGGACAAGCAAGCAAGCAGTGCCACAGGTGAAAATAATAAACACACAAAGGGGGTAATATCCATTGGACTGTGGTAAAGAACCAGATAGATCTGCAAGGTTCCATGGAAAAAGGATACTTCCTAAATAGGGGGGAGATAGGAAAATATAAGAAAACTTGGGAAAACTGGTTGAGTTTATACGTACCCTGAAGTAATGGCCCGGAGCACCACTATCCCTCCCCTTATCCCTCCCCACGTCCCGCTCCAGACTTATTAGCACGGTGATGAGTTAGCGGGCTGTCAGACGTCTCCACGATTAAGCGATTAGTTGTTGTGTACTTGCTTTGATGTTATTATTTATATTTCTGTTTTTTTGTGACTGTAGTCGATTGAATGTTTTAATGTGCAATGTGCGGGATAAAGAAAGATATCTCTTGTATATATGATCGCATATCCTTTTAATACTTTTGTATTGGAAAATCTGAATAAAATATATATCAAAAAATAATAATAATAATAATAAACACACACACTTAGTGCAATATGTACTGATAAAACAGAAAAAACGTCTTGCAGTAGAAAATAGTTAGGTGATAAACTCACAAATACAGCTCCTATTCCCTAAGAGCGTGGACAACTTGCTCTTAATGTTATATACTTGCCCCCACTCTCTGGAGATTCTTATAGTGGTGAGGGGATGCAAGGCAAAACGAGGATCTGCCTGGTTCAAGATTCAGAAATTTATTCTAAACCACAAATGGACTGACATCAGATGAAGATGTTTATTTAAGTTGTATTGGTCCCCTTAAGGGCATTCAAATATTTACAATTTTTTTAAAGATATTTATGCACTGTGCGCTGGAAGTATCCTGTAGCCAGGCCACAAAGTACTACTATACCTCTACTGTTAATACCCATTTCTTCCTTAATAACTGGGTTCCAGACTTAGAAGAAAAGACTTCTAGTTTAGCCTACTGGCTAAGTCTGAGGGGGGCATCTTTGACTAAGTAGGGGGGGCAGATGGCTGTGTGGGGCAGCATTGGCTAAGTCAGGGGGCAGATGGCTGTGTGGAAGGGGATGTATAGGCTAAGTCTGGGGGGTGGATTTCTGTGTGGGGGCAGATGACTGTGTGAGGGAATGTACTGGCTAAGTCGGGGGAAAGATGGCTGTGTAGGTGAAGATGGCAGTGTCGGGATGCATTGGCTAAGTCTGGAGGGCAGATGGCAGTGTGAGGGGATGGATTGGCTAAGTCTGGGGGGAGATTGGTAAATAAAAGGAAATAAAAACAAGAAATGCATTTCTTTTCATCATAATTTTTATTGAATATGAAAAAAAAACAGTTTACATGTGAATGGGGGAGGGTTGTCTTATAATCAGGGTGGTCTTATATTTGAGCAAATACAGTATGTCCTGGGTCCGCAAAATTTGCAGCGTTACAATAGAGTACTATTAATATTAAAATACTAAATATTAACTTACAAATATACAAACAGAACACAAACAGATAAGAAATCTAGTCAACCATGATTGCAGGTATATTCTGTGTTTAGATATATTGACAGAGATCTATTAAGTGACTTTAGACTGGAGGAAGATTTGATGGTGTCCGTGAGGTTATTCCATAATTGTGGCGCTCTGTAGGAAAATGAATATCGAGTCACTTTCTTCTTGTGTTGGGGTATAGTAAGTAAACTAAACTGCTGGTAATGGATCCGAGGTTGTATGAGGTGGGAACTGCAGAGGAGAGCATTCTACTCAGGTAGAAAATTCCACAAGGATGGAGAGGTGAAGGGTGCATCTGGATTCCAACGGTAGCCAGTTTAATTCTTTTAACATGTCACAATGGTGGGTCATGTAGTAATACATTATAGCACAAAGTGACAAAAATGAGTTAAACAATGTAGTAAGATTATAAAGGTGGGTTAAACTACATCCCCATATTCAGGGAATTCAGTTTCCTTACTGCGGAGATTAGGCAGTATTTGTTTCTGTAAAGGGCACCTAGTTTTGGATGACGTTTTGATGAGAGTTTTTCAATGTGGGGGCAATAAGATAGATTGGGTTCTAGCTTCATACCTAGATATTTGAAAGAACTGACAGCAGTTAGTGCACTATTTTTTTTTATTTTTATTTTTTATAATACTTGGAAATTTTGTAATTCAGGTAATTTAGGTACTATTCCGAAGAACATTGAGAAAGTTTTGTCAATATTTAGGAAGTTTGTTATCTGTGATCCACTTTTCTACCTCTGTGAACTAGTCTTGGAGCAGAGCCTCAAGTTGTGTTAAATTTGGTTTGCTAGAGTAGATTATCCTGTCGTCTGCGTACATGTGTACACAATTGAGGCTTTGCAGTAGAAATCACAACTTTTAATTAATAATATATAAATATATTAATACAAAACACAAAGTGTAGACTGCTGCGCCTGTATGTAAACGGGTATGCAGCACTCGGGCACCGCTAGTGTCTCACTTCTAGCAAAATAAATACAATACAAAGAAAAACGTGACCAGTGCGCTTCAACCAACACTACACACACTTATATTTACCCTTAGAACAAGTATGTATCTTGCAGTGTTGTACAAAGGGAATATGAAAAATAAAAGAATAAAACACACAATAGTGTAATATATCAAAGAAAAAGTGAAATAAAGTGAATGAATTGTGCCAAGTGGCCACTCACATTCGTCTGAGCAACTACTTGCTCAGGGATATCAGCATAAGGGAGCCCAGGGAAAGGGTTAATGATGTTCCGTCACTTCATCCATGAAGACTCCACAAAACACATGAGGAAGAAGGAAGGCAAGGATATTAATGAACACTGTTTAATATGTAATACAAATAAAACATAGAATTCTTACAGTTAAAATCTGAAGAGTCCTCAATTTCATTAAAAGCAGTAAAAATGGTAAAAATCCTTGAAAAAGAGTCCAGTGTTGCACATCCCTTGTTTCCTATAGCACACAACGCGTTTCTCCTCTTTGGTGAGGCTTTTTCAAGTGTAAACTTGAAAAAGCCTCACCAAAGAGGAGAAACGCGTTGTGTGCTATAGGAAACAAGGGATGTGCAACACTGGACTCTTTTTCAAGGATTTTTACCATTTTTACTGCTTTTAATGAAATTGAGGACTCTTCAGATTTTAACTGTAAGAATTCTATGTTTTATTTGTATTACATATTAAACAGTGTTCATTAATATCCTTGCCTTCCTTCTTCCTCATGTGTTTTGTGGAGTCTTCATGGATGAAGTGACGGAACATCATTAACCCTTTCCCTGGGCTCCCTTATGCTGATATCCCTGAGCAAGTAGTTGCTCAGACGAATGTGAGTGGCCACTTGGCACAATTCATTCACTTTATTTCACTTTTTCTTTGATATATTACACTATTGTGTGTTTTATTCTTTTATTTTTCATATTCCCTTTGTACAACACTGCAAGATACATACTTGTTCTAAGGGTAAATATAAGTGTGTGTAGTGTTGGTTGAAGCGCACTGGTCACGTTTTTCTTTGTATTATAAATATATTAATAATATATTTAAAAAAAAACACCAAGTGTGATGGGATGCCACAGAACCCCCAAGGAGAGACCACCTAGATTAACAAACCACATACATAATAAGATAAAGACAAACATGCAGTGACAGCACTGGTCAGGGCTATCTGGATATCAATATCGGTAATGGTGTTTACTCATTGTAATAAAACATATACATCTTAAAAGAACTATGTGTTAAACACACTCAGAGCTCAATCAGTGCTGCGATGTAGTGATGCTCTGAACCATCACTATGCACGATGAGCGAGAGGCAGCACTGGTTGAGCTCTGAGTGTGTTAACAAACACAGAACCAATGCTGCCTGCGTCTCACCGCTGAGTGATCCACACTGCACTGATCTACAGGGTGGGGGAGGACCTTCACCTCCGCACCCCGTGCGGTCCGCCCCCCTCCCCTGGCTCTGCTCAGAGGAAGGGGGGGCAATTGCCCCATTCCCCCATGTAGATCCACCACTGCCTGGGCCCTGTATTATTATTTCTTTCAGTGACCCGGGGCATAGCGCCGGCTGCTGGTCATAAGGGACAATTTATTTTTATTTAATGGGAGGACCAGTGATTTTAATTATGGGGGGGAAGGGGACATTGGACATTTCTTTTTCTTCAGGTTAATACTTTCAGTGCTGTAGGAACCACTGAAAGAACACATAGGTTGATTTTTTTTGGCCATTAATTGTTAACGGCTGCCATTAAATCACAGTGTTTAAATGTCATTTTTATGTTTTACCGCTCGTGTAATCCTCCATAGAAAGTATGGAGGTTTATAGCAGTAGTGGTATTTTTTTAAATGGGTGCGGTAATGATATTGCCTCAACCCTTATTGGTGTGCATTGAATCATCAATGCCAGTTAACCCCTTCGTGACACATGGTGCTTGTGTCCCAAACGACGCAAGCACCAAAACATCATGATTTTTTCCTGGCCACCGATGTGATCGGTAGCCAGGAACACTATGGCAGAGACCTGATCAGGGTCTTAATAGACCCTGTGGGTCTTTGCAAAAAAATCTCAAGACCTCCGGACATCACGTGTGACATCACGCAGGCGTGCCCGAACCCGGAAGTTCGGGCACAGCGCGATTTAGAGAAATGTAGAGGTTAAATTTCCCCTGTCAGACTGTCTGACAGGTGGGATCCCACTGCAAGTGCCTGCAACGGGATCCGAGAACAGCTCATCGTGGGGAGCCACAATGAGCTGTTTAACACAGGACGTACTATGCCGTCCTAATGACTTTTAGGCACTTAAAATCCGGACGGCATAGTACGTCCTAACGTCACGAAGGGGTTAATATACTGCTAACACTATATTTTGGGCTAAAAGGGACCATTTTCTCTTACATTATGCATTCACATGCAGTTCTGCAAATACAATATCGAGTTAATTTTTTATCCTTTTTATTCTCTATATTCACATTATAAACAGTGCTTAGGTGACAGAGTCCCTTTAAGTCAGTCATGCAGGAATAGTTCTGATGTTAGTCAGTTACATGTCTGAACTAGTGCCTGGAACCTACCTTTTTGACACATAAGAAGTCACATTTGTTGACCTGTAAGTCTATACATTTTCTTTCTAAAGTAATTTAAGTTTGTATCAATTTGTATAAAGATAGCATGGCTGTTTATTGACTGCAATTATGTTGGCGTTTCTGTGATAAACATTCATGGCAGTTATGATATTCAATGCTCACAGGTACAAAAGTGCGCTCACATTCCTGAGTAATGCTTAACGCTAACAGCAAGCCCTGAAACTGTAAATTCTGCTAGCATTTCATAACTGCAAATCATGTTCTCACAATGCATCCTCAACTTACAGGCGCATTGCTGTCTGAAACTTGCTTCTGTAATCAATCACAATAAACGGTTTCTACCTTTCTGCCAGTGTTTGCATTATAGCTTATCTTCTGTCGTGGGTTGGTATATGCCTAATTGTTTATAGTACTCGCTATGCAAACGTATCTATCAAATACAGGAAACTGCTAGGTTACCATCACAGGTCAGTGGAGGTTAAACGCAGATATCACGGACCTGTGACTTGTGCCAAAATAAAGGCATTTGGCATTAGTGCCAACTTCCTGGCCCCACGTCCAAAGACTTGGTAGACTTAGGGCCACACAGGGGGAGTGACATCATGCAATGTGGCATGACCCAGTGAGAGTGAGCTCCAGTTTCCCCAGGTATCTGGAGTTCATTTCTTGCACATGTGAGCTCTATATGTCTCACAGACATACAGGTGATCCTCGAAAAATTAGAATATTGTGCAAAAGTTCATTTATTTCAGTAATGCAACGTAAAGGGGGAAACTAATATATGAGATAGACGCATTACATGCAAAGCAAGATAGTTCATGCCATGATTTGTCATAAGTGCGATGATTATGGCTTACAGCTCATAAACATTTAAATGACCTGTTCCTGACAATCCTCTCCAGGCTGCGGTCATCCCTGCTGCTTGTGCACCTTTTTCTTCCACACTTTTCCCTTCCACATAACTTTCTATTAATGTGCTTTGATACAGCACTTTGGGAACATCCAACTTCCTTCGCAATTACCTTTTGAGGCTTTCCCTCCTTATGGAGGGTGTCAATGATGGTTTTCTGCACAACTGTCAGGTCAGCAGCAGAGGCGTCGCTAGGGGTGGGCTACTGGGGCTATAGCCCCGAGTCCCCCCTTCATAGCCCCGAATGGAGACTCAGGGGCTAAAGTATTCTTTAGCCCCAAGACTCCAGGGCTATAAATATAAAAAAAAAAAAAAAAATCCCCCGGTGAGCTTTCCTCCGTCTGGAACATAGTCCCAGAATCGGAGGATTAACCTCACGCGGGGGTGAGGGCCGATCAGAAGGAGAGGCTGCTAAAGGGAGCTCGCTCCCTAGCCTCTCCTCCTGGCCATAGAGATCACAGCGCGACAGGTGCAAGCTCCGCCCCCGTCGCGCTGTGTCAGCTGCTTGCCGGATGTCAGGTGGACGGACATCCGGCAGAAGGTCCTGGATGACGGACCAAGTAAAAAAAAAAAAGTGTGACTGTGTATGGGTGCCTAGGTGTGTGTGTGTGTGTGTGTATGTCAGGGTGTCTAGGTGTGTGTGGGTATTGGGCTATGATTGGCACAATATTACTGGGTTCTGAGTGGCACAATATTATTGGGCTATGATTGGCACAATATTACTGGGTTCTGAGTGGCACAATATTCTTGGGCTATGATTGGCACAATATTACTGGGTTCTGAGTGGCACAATATTCTTGGGCTATGATTGGCACAATATTACTGGGTTCTGAGTGGCACAATATTCTTGGGCTATGATTGGCACAATATTACTGGGTTCTGAATGGCACAATATTACTGGGCTATGATTGGCACAATATTACTGGGTTCTGAGTGGCACAATATTACTGGGCTATGATTGGCACAATATTACTTGGTTCTGACTGGCACAATATTCTTGGGCTATGATTGGCACAATATTACTGGGTTCTGAGTGGCACAATATTACTGGGTTCTGAGTGGCACAATATTCTTGGGCTATGATTGGCACAATATTACTGGGTTCTGAGTGGCACAATATTCTTGGGCTATGATTGGCACAATATTACTGGGTTCTGAGTGGCACAATATTCTTGGGCTATGATTGGCACAATATTACTGGGTTCTGAGTGGCACAATATTCTTGGGCTATGATTGGCACAATATTACTGGGTTCTGAGTGGCACAATATTCTTGGGCTATGATTGGCACAATATTACTGGGTTCTGAGTGGCACAATATTCTTGGGCTATGATTGGCACAATATTACTGGGTTCTGAATGGCACAATATTACTGGGCTATGATTGGCACAATATTACTGTGTTCTGAGTGGCACAATATTACTGGGCTATGATTGGCACAATATTACTTGGTTCTGACTGGCACAATATTCTTGGGCTATGATTGGCACAATATTACTGGGTTCTGAGTGGCACAATATTACTGGGCTATGATTGGCACAATATTACTGGGTTCTGAGTGGCACAATATTCTTGGGCTATGATTGGCACAATATTACTGGGTTCTGAGTGGCACAATATTCTTGGGCTATGATTGGCACAATATTACTGGGTTCTGAGTGGCACAATATTCTTGGGCTATGATTGCCACAATATTACTGGGTTCTGAGTGGCACAATATTCTTGGGCTATGATTGGCACAATATTACTGGGTTCTGAGTGGCACAATATTCTTGGGCTATGATTGGCACAATATTACTGGGTTCTGAATGGCACAATATTACTGGGTTCTGAATGGCACAATATTACTGGGTTATGATTGGCACAATATTACTGGGTTCTGAGTGGCGCAATATTCTTGGGCTATGATTGGCACAATATTACTGGGTTCTGAGTGGCACAATATTCTTGGGCTATGATTGGCACAATATTACTGGGTTCTGAATGGCACAATATTACTGGGCTATGATTGGCACAATATTACTGGGTTCTGGGTGGCACAATATTACTGGGCTATGATTGGCACAATATTACTTGGTTCTGACTGGCACAATATTCTTGGGCTATGATTGGCACAATATTACTGGGTTCTGAGTGGCACAATATTACTGGGTTCTGACTGGCACAATATTACTGGGTTCTGAGTGGCACAATATTCTTGGGCTATGATTGGCACAATATTACTGGGTTCTGAGTGGCACAATATTCTTGGGCTATGATTGGCACAATATTACTGGGCTATGATTGCCACAATATTACTAGGTTCTGAGTGGCACAATATTACTGGGCTCTGAATGTTACAATATTCCTGGGTTCTGAGTGGCACAATATTACTGGGTTCTGACTGGCACACTATTACTGGGCTCTGAATGACACAATATTCCTGGTATCTGAGTGGCACAATATTACTGGGCTCTGAGTGGCACAATATTACTGGTATCTTACTGGCACAATATTACTGGGCTCTGAATGGCACACTATTCCTGGTATCTGACTGGCACAATATTACTGGTATCTGAAAGGCACAATATTACTGGTATCTGACTGGCACAATATTACTGGGTTCTGAGTGGCACAATATTCCTGGTATCTATAATTGTACAATTTTCAAACACTGAAAAATTTGTGGGTGTTTTCTTACATTTTTATTATGGGGGTGGGGGGGTGGGGGGTGCAACACTCAGGGTCCGCCCCGGGTGCCAAATGCTCTAGGTACGCCCCTGTGTGTGACCGAGCTCATCTGCCCCAGATCATCCGAAGACCTAGCAACGCCCCTGGTCAGCAGTCTTCCCAATGATTGTGATTCCTACTGAACCAGACTGAGAGACCATTTAAAGGCTCAGAAAACCTTTGCAGGTGTTATGGCTTACTTAGCTGATTAGAGTGGGACACTGTGACCCTAGAATATTGCACCTTTTCACAATATTCTAATTTACTGAGATTGTGGATTTGGGGTTTTCATGAGCTGTATGCCATAATCATCGCACTTAAGACAAATCACGGCTTGAACTATCTTGCTTTGTATGTAATGCCTCTATCTCAAATATTAGTTTCCCCTTTTACGTTGCATTACTGAAATAAATGAACTTTTGCACGATATTAAAATTTTTCGAGTATCACCTGTATATAGTTTAAATGAGATGCCCTTAATAGAACCAGTCGCCAAGAACCAAGACTGTCCCTTCAAATCCAGCACTGTTGGCAACTATGAGACTGAGCAGCTAAAAAATACACACTCCAAGGAAGCACTGCACAGAATATCTATATTTTAATATTTTTATGCTGTCCATTTATGAACATGCTGACAGGTGTTGCTAAAGGGATTCATGTAGTACATGACCATGTCCCAAATTAACATAATCCTAGGGACAGCTATACATTTGCTGGTATTGCACCTAGCAAATGAATAGTTTAAGAGTTATACTATTGGAAATTATACCGACATCTTTCTAGTTCCACTGTATAGGTAATATATTATCAGTGGCATTGCACTTACTTTGGTGTCTGAAGTGTCCCTGTAATATATTTCCTGAAATACTCTAGTATGCTAGCCAGGAGACAATCAAATATATAGCCAACATTAGGAGTATATCAATGTGGGAATTTGTTCTACATGACTGATGCCCTTTCAGTAGCATATATCATGTTTTAACACTTGCTAAGTTAGATTTAAGTTAGATAAGTTGCTAAGTTAGATTTAATATTTTAGGAAAAATCCCCAAAATCATTTGCTTTCAGGTGATAGGCTCTCTCTAAGAGTGTGAAGGACATGGAAGGAAAAAGCTGAGCATAAATAGATAGACAAACATATACAATAGGGAAATGAGTCAGTCAAAGAACAGGAAATGTTTAACCAGATAGTCTACAGCAGCAGACAAAAATGATTGCACACAATATTGTCTTACATTCAGTTATGGACTTAAAAATTGTTAGCAACCAGTTCTATTTGTATATGAAACCAATCTACAGCAAAAAAATACATAATCTTTGTGTAGGAAGTCAATTTTGCGCAGTATATGCATAATCTTTCTATGTGACGTCAATTTGGAGCAATGCATGCATATTCTTTGTATATAACGCCAATCAGGACTACTGTTTGCATGATCTCTGTATATAAAGCCAATCTGGAGCAGTATATGAATTCGATCTGTATATAAAGCCAGTCCGGAGCAGTGTATGCATAATCTCTGTATATAAAGCCAATCTGGAACAGTATATGCCTAATGTTTGTACATAAAGGCAATCTAGCGCATTATATGCATAATCTTTGAACATAAAGCCAATCTGGAGCACTGTATGCATAATCTTTCTATAGAAAGCCAATCCAGAGCAGTAAATGCATAATCTGATATCTACCTCCTTTATCGAAGGTATAATGCAGGACCACACAGCTTGATACGCAGTTTCCCTCTCCCGCGATTCAGTGCAACGTTATCACGTGTGCGTCAAGGACTTAATGATCCCCTAAAGTTACAGTACGGCTTCCATTTAAATATAAATGTATTAAACTGCAATTACTGGATAACTGATTTTTACTTATTCTTGTTCCTTTTTTTAGTTTACAGAAAGGAAACCAAATAGTATAAAACCATAAATGTTTCTATCTTAAATACCTTAAAAGGTTTTTTTTTCCCCTAGGTATTGATGCTCCCACCATAACATAATCTCCTGCTCTGTACAAAACAATTTACATCCCCAACATTTTCTGGGAGCCAATCAGAATAGAGATGCATAGAGTTCTCCCCTAACCAGATCAGCAGTAGCTGTTTGTCTTATAGTAATTTATTTTATTTTCATTTCATTTTATTATAATACTTGTTATATTAATTTTAATTAAAATTATTTTCTATTACTTTAGGACCATTTCAGGAGGACTTTATTTTTTACAATAGCGCATTGACGTCTATGGGAGCACTTTGGCTATTTCTGCGAGAGCTGAAGTCATCCCATAGAAGTCTATGGGGAGGATTGGGGTTATTACGCCATTTTAGTTGGCCAGACTCTCATTGCTCTTTCGAATAGACCCCATGAAGTGATTTGCTTGAAGTGGCGTCTTTATCTAATAGAGGCAGAGCGAGCTGGGTTTACTATGGTATTTACCATTTTTATGACTATAGGTTTGTTTGCCCCTTCTCCAGAACTTTGGAATTTCATGACACTCTATAAATAAATACTTACAGTGGATATAAAAAAAAAGAAAATCTGTGGGGTGATCTGAAGAGGGCTGTTCACAGGAGATACCCTCGCAATCTGACAGATTTGGAGTGTTTTTGCAAAGAAGAGTGGCCAAATCTTGCCAAGTCAAAATGTGCCATGCTGATAGACTCATACACAAAAAGACTGAGTGCTGTAATAAAATCAAAAGGTGCTTCAACAAAGTATTAGTTTAAGGGTGTGCACACTTATGCAACCACATTATTTTATTTTTTCTCTCTACCTTAAAGATTTCAGTTTGTTTTTCAATTGAGTTGTACAGTTTATAGGTCACATTAAAGGTGGAAAAAGTTCTGAAATGATTTATCGTTGTCTCATTTTTTTACAGCACAGAAACCTGACATTTTAACAGGGGTGTGTAGACTTTTTATATCCACTGTAAATAAGTAATGATAACGTTAGTGTGAAATAATTACGCCCTGTCAACATATCTTGATGATTTTAAGTGGAGAATTGCATTGATCTTAATATATTTGTGTTTATTTTTTTATTTTTATTTTTTTTTATTGTATTATTGCTGTCATTTTTTATTTATGTTTTTGAATCAGAGGGCGTATTCAATTTTTTTGTACTAAGAAAATTTTATTAGAGCTTACATTTTTTTTATAAGAATGTATAAACTGATATCTGCCATTCTAAACTCTTTTAAGTAAAGAAAATTGCATAAGAATCTGCTTAAAAGTAAAGAGTTAAAGATGTATAGACTTCCTAGAGAGCCTCTTCCAGTATTATTATTAGTATTTTTTAAACAAGTTCCAAAACTCAGCCTGTAGGTGGCAGTACCTCCACAGGTCCGCAGAGCACACAGCACCTCACCAGCTCATACTTGAAAGACATAATCTGAAATTATTTCCTGGCATGAAGTGATTTTTTTGCCTCCCATTTACCCTTTAGTGCTATGCTGCATTCAAGGTGAAGACCACATTTTTCATATGTTTGTTTAACTGTGATTTTCTTTATTCATGTTCAGTGCACCAACACAAATTATATAGATAAGAGAGATGGGTTTTTTTTATGCTATATAATTTACTATAAAAAAAATTCATAACATAAAATGAAAAAATGTAAACAAAAACACTTTTTCTAACTTTGACCTGAAAAATCTTTTATACAATTACATACCATAAAAAATACCTCATCTATATAGTTTCTAATATGTGTCCTGAGTTTAGAAATACCAATGTTTACATGTTTTTCTGGGGGTTTTTTGCACGTTATGGGGCAATAACCAATAGTAGTGTTCTTTGTTTCCTAACCATTTTCTCCTATAGTGACCTTTTGACCCCAACCATAACCCTAAATTTAAACCGAAATCTACACAAAACCTTAACTCAAACTATTGCACTAACCCTAACTCATCTGTAACCCTAACTATAACTCGAACCCTAATTGTAACCCTAATGGGTAATTCGTTAGGATTAGTATATCTACTGTTAGTTTTTCCATTTTTTTTTTTTTATTTTTTTTTTACTTTTATTTTTAAATTTTCTCAATAGATATATGTATAAAATTGACAGTACATTATGACATTACAAATTACAAATACAAATTACAACATGACAAAGAGACAACTGCAATTTGATACCTCATCATTAGACTCGTATACGTATAAAGACCATAAGGGCCAGGTTGTAAATAGGTTAGCATAGATGGAAAGCTTTGTTCCCTATTTTTTTCCTAATCCCTAGTTTAAGCTTAAGTTATTAAGCAATATCGGGAAGAGGGGTCCTTTGGGCGTAAATCGAGTTTCCTTTGTATACAGGGTATTATGTGCAAAAAAGCATCTCATTCCGGATAAAGTAGATGTATCTCAGATTACAGACAAATAGCTCAGGCATTCAGAAGTCGGGAGCCATACAGATCAGTTTTGATAGTAGGTCGAATTCTTATAAGGACGGGTGGAGAGAGATCAGTTTATCAACAAATTACTCAAAAGTTTGCCCGGAATCAATATTCTAATTCCAAATAACCGAGTAGATAATAAATTAAAGAAAAGCGGACTAGGTATTAATAGTCCAAATATCTATTTAAAGTTTAGAGTTTAGAGGGATTGCAATTAATGAGATCACATCTGATTACCAGGTAAAGAAATATGTTAAGAAAGGGGTTTCGGTATCTAGGTGGCCGTTAAGTCATTGGGTTTGAGTTTGGAGGGGTTGTGATAATGAGATCACTGGATTCCAGATCTTATGATAGTCAGTAGGAGTTATATTTTCCATATAAAACAGTTTTTCCATATTACATTGATAGTAAATTTGACTTCTTATTTCTGTCTCTGAGGGCGTTTCGGTTTTCCTCCAATATCTGGAGATACACCTCTTAGTCGCCATCAGGATATGCAGTGTTAGTTTTTTTGAGTATATATTCTTACCAGGCAGTTCAAGATGGAATAGAAAATTTTCTGGGGTTAGATTTCCCAAATTAATATGCAGCTCTGAGAAAATTTTAACCAGGATCACGCGGACTGGGTTAAGATTTTGGCAATCCCACAAAATATGTTTTATGTTACCAATTTCTTTGAGGCATCTCCAGCACACACAGCCCGGTATTTGATTGAAATTTCGCAAGATTTGATGGAACCCAATACCACCTATGAAGTAGTTTCATATATAGTTCTTGAAGAGTAATACAGTGGATTGTTTTTCTCATTAGATTCACTGCTTTATACCAGGTTTGTAGGGGGTACGTTTTCATAAGATCGGTTTCCCACTTAATTATCGTGACATATTTTTTATCACTCTCTTCTAGTTGTTGTAGGGCTCCCCAATTTGGGAGGATATCTTTTGGTTAGTGTCATACAAAATTTTATCTAAAGGAGAGTCATGATTAATTTGGAAATTCTTAAGGAGAGATTTAATTCGGACATATGAAAAAGCTTCATTCAGTGGAAGGCTGAACTTCTGTTGAAGGTCCTCAAAAGTTAATATATTGGTGTCACCAAATAGGTCACCGATCTTCTCTAGGCCGGCTTTATACCAATGTTCAAGGCTCAGATCATTCAAAAAAAGTTTCAATAGACCAATAGAGGCCCTAGTTGTTAATTGGTTGTCCTTAAAAAATTTGGACTTGATTATACCAATTGACAAAAATATGTTATTTATGACTGGGTTGACTATTTTTAATGCTCCATATTTTTGTTTATCCAGCCAAAAAAGGAGAAAAGGGTCAATGTTACCACACATCTCTCTTTCGTATCGATACCAGTTTTTATTCCTTGATATCATGCTGCCCCAGAGCAAGAAGTGGGAAAACATCAATGAGTCATGAATATGGTATATGTTTGGGAATGAAAGACCCCCATGGGACAAAGGATGTGACATGATTTGAAATTGAATTCTGGGTTTCTTCCCTTCCCAAACAAACGAGACAAACAAAGTATGGAACATAGATAGAATCCTCCTTGGAACTCTTAGTGGAATAGTTCTGAACAGATATTCCAATTTAGGTAATAGATAAGCTTTAACTAGGTTAATCCTACCCATCCAAGAGGTCAGAATTTTCCTCCAGGATTTGACCTTAGACTCGAGTTCTTTATACAATCCTAGGTAGTTGGATTTAACTATGCTGCTTGTATCAAATTCGATGTCAATGCCCAAATATTAAATTTTTTTATTTGACCAATTTAGATGGTAGGTCTGTTTTAGAGAAAGGACCTGGGATTGGGATAGGTTTTTAGTTATAACCTGAGTCTTAGAGAGATTAATTTTATAATTTGAAAAATGACTAAATTCTTCCACACATTGCAGTACCTCTGGGATGGAACGATCCGGGTTTGTGAGGGTTAATATGACATCATCAGCATAAAGCAGAATTTTTTTTTGTGTTTTTCCATATTCTATCCCCGAAATTGAGTTGGTCTGTCTGATATATGAAGCTAGAGGCTCCATAGCTAGGTTGTAAAGGAGGGGGGCCAAGGGACATCCCTGCCTAGTGCTGTTCCTAATTTGGAACCATCTAGAGTTAAGCCCATTACCACGAATCTGTGCAGTAGGGTTTGTATACATGGACATAATCAGTAATTTAAAAGTTCCCCCGATACCGAAAGCGGACAAAACTTCAGACATATAACCCCAATTAACTCTATCGAATGCTTTTTCGGCATCAACAGAGACAAAGGTACATGGTATGTTGGTGTTATTCACTATTGTAACCAAATTCAATAATTCCCTAACATTGTCTTGCCCAAATCTATCAGATATAAAACCTGACTGATCTGGGTAAATCAGATCTAATGCGACTGTTTTCAGGCGGTCAGCCAGAATTTTTGAAAGAATTTTGATGTCAATATTTATTAGAGAAATTGGACGATAGTTAGACACAAAATTCGGGTCTTTGTCCGGTTTCGGTATCGGGGAAATCGTTGCTTTCAACATTTCGGGGGGAATACTCCCAGTGTTTCCAACTGCTTTATACAGTGAGCATAAAAGAGGAGATATTTCTGTTTCAAAAATCTTATAAAAAAGAGCTGTATACCCGTCTGGGCCAGGGGCTTTGCCGTTCTCTAAGTTTAGAATAGCCTTGCTTATTTCTTCTCTATTAATCGGTTTATTCAAATTCGCTATTTTTTCTTTAGAGACTTGTGGTAAGTTAATTTTTTTTAAGAAGGAGCTCAGATTAGAGGTTGCAAATCCAGTCTCTTTGAGATTATAAAGTGACTCATAGTACTTGGCAAAGGATTCACCAATTTCCTGTGGAGAAAGATGGATTTTATCTGCCTCCACAATTTTCTTTATTTTCTGGTTCGCGCGATCCTGTTTTATTTTCCTAGTAAGCATCTTCCCTGTTTTATCATTACAATTGTACCATCTCTGGTTTGAGGTCCTTATCATATTGCTAACTTGTTCTTCTAAGTTTTTTGTAATCTTACCCCTTACTGATTTAATTTGTTCCATAAATCCAGGATGAGGATTACGTTTGTTATTATATTCCAGTTTGGCTAGATCAATATGTAAATCAGCTAGGGGAGTACCCTTTTCTCTCTTTTTTCGAGCCTCGAGTTGTATCAAATATCCTCGGATAACACATTTAAGTGAAACCCACAATATTTGGTCAGAAACTTGACCATTGTCATTATTTTTAATATAATCAAGGATTAAGGCCCTTAGGTGTTCTTTGTCTTCTTCTTTTAGCAATAGCGATTCATTTAATTTCCATTGCGGTTTGATGTTGTATTTGGGGTTGTCTTTAATTGTGATACTTATAGGCGCGTGATCGGACCAAGTTATCGGGCCGATTTCAGTATTAATTATATTTTTTAAATTATATGAGTTAGTTAAGAAGAAGTCAATTCGGGAGTACACTCCGTGAGCCTGTAAGTAATAGGTATAGTTTTTATCTCTAGGATGGTATATGCGCCAGATGTCATAAAGATCAGTGGCGTAGCGTGGGGGGTGCAGGGGGGGCCGGCCGCACCGGGCGCAATATCTGGGGGGGCGCACTAGCCCTATGCGGCCGCCAGGGCCGTCTTTAACGCGGGGCAAACGGGGCAGCTGCCCTGGGCCCATTTACTCCTGGGGGGCCCCAAGGCAGCTGTCCCGTAGGCCCCCAGCCCCTGCTGCCGCGTTCACAGCGCATTGCGCTTGTGAACGCTTTTTTCCGGCAAGCCGCATCCGATGGATGCGACGGCCGAAAAAAAAAAAAAAAAAAAAAAAAAAACTGCCGCCGGATGTGACGTCGCGTCACATCCGGTTTCTGTTTCCCTCCTCCGTGCAAGAGGGAAGACTGCACGGAGGAGACATCCGGCGGGGGACACGGAGCAGCTTCATGTAAGTACGGGGGGGGGGGGCTGGCTGGCACAATATTCCTGGGCATCTGATTGGCACTATATTACTGGGTATCTGATTGGCACAATATTACTGGGTATCTGATTGGCACAATATTACTGGGCATCTGATTGGCACTATATTACTGGGCATCTGATTGGCACTATATTACTGGGTATCTGACTGGCACTATATTACTTGGCATCTGACTGGCACTATATTACTTGGCATCTGACTGGCACTATATTACTGGGCATCTGATTGGCACTATATTACTTGGCATCTGATTGGCACTATATTACTGGGCATCTGACTGGCACTATATTACTGGGCATCTGGCTGGCACAATAATACTGGGCATCTGACTGGCACAATAATACTGGGCATCTGACTGGCACTATATTACTGGGCATCTGGCTGGCACAATAATACTGGGCATCTGACTGGCACAATAATACTGGGCATCTGACTGGCACTATATTACTGGGCATCTGGCTGGCACAATAATACTGGGCATCTGGCTGGCATAATATTACAGGCATCTGGCTGGCACTATATTACTGGGCTCTGACTGGCACAATATTACAGGCATCTGACTGGCATAATATTACAGGCATCTGACTGGCACAATATTACAGGCATCTGACTGGCACAATATTACAGGCCTCTGACTGGCACAATATTCCTGGCCTCTGACTGGCACACTATTACAAGCATCTGACTGGCATAATATTACAGGCATCTGACTGGCACAATATTACAGGCATCTGACTGGCACAATATTCCTGGCCTCTGACTGCACACTATTACAGGCATCTGACTGGCATAATATTACAGGCATCTGACAGGCACCATATTCCTGGTCTCTGACAGGCACAATATTCTTGGGCTCTGACAGGCACAATATTCCTGGGCTCTGACAGGCACAATATTATTGGGCTCTGACAGGCACAATATTCCTGGTATCTGATTGGCACAATATTATTGGTATCTGACTGGCACAATATTACTGGTATCTGACTGGCACATTATTACTGGGCTCTGACTGGCACAATATTGCAGGCATCTGACTGGCACAATATTGCAGGCATCTGACTGGCACAATATTACTAGGCTCTGACTGGCACAATATTACTGGGCTCTGACTGGCACAATATTACTGGCATCCGAAAGTTACAATATTACTGGCATCTGAATGGCACAACAATTATGGCATATGTGTGTGTGTGTGTGGGGGGGGGGGGGGGTAACATTAGAGGTACAGGATTGAGGAAGTTGGCTCCATCTAGCCCAGTCTTGGATCATCTCCAGGGTAAGGTTCCATTTTGATGTTTAGTTTTTGTTCTTGATATTTTTTGTCGTTTACGATGGTTGTGAGACGACATATAATAGCATGGCCCATGCTAGGTTACTACATGTGTATATTTGTATTCATAGACCTGCTGAAAATGTGGAGAATGTGTGTAATGCATGTTCGCACTCAATAAAGTGTTGGAAAATAAACTTGTATTTAGATGCATTTTACTTTAATTACATAAGTATTTTCATAACAAACAATACATGTGCTTGGGGGGTAAGGGTTTCTTTAACTAATCTAGAAGAGACTCGAGTGCTAAAATCCACGGGTTAGGGGGCGCAAATTACTTGCCTTGCCCCGGGTGCTGACAACCCACGCTACGCCACTGATAAAGATCATATTTTATTAAAATGTCTCGGAATATTTTCCCCTTGGACTTAATATAATTTGGAATTTCAGTTCTTTGAGTATTATTTTTGTCTAATTTTTCATCAATTATGGTGTTCATATCTCCTCCTATAATTAGTATACCCTTTTTAATTTGCTCAACTCTCCCGAAAAGATTTTCGTAGAAGGATTGCGTAAATATGTTTGGTGCATAGATGTTTACTAAAGTGTAAACCTGGTCGTTTAGTTTACAAATGACTATTGAGTATCTACCCATTTTGTCTTTCTGCTCCAATATCAGGTCGAATTTAATTCGATTAGAAATCACTATCGCAACCCCTCTTTTTTTTTTATCCGGTAGGTTGGCAGCGGAGATCACAGGAAATTTAGAGAATCTCCATAGGGCATTATCTGATCCTTTCCAGTGTGTTTCTTGGACATAACAGATGTCTATCTTACCCTTCAGCAACATTTTATATAAAAGTCCCCTTTTCATCGGTGTATTTAGTCCCCGGGCATTAATTGACCAGAATCTCAGAGACATAATAAGCTCCGAGATCTAGTAAACCTCTCCACCCATCCTTGCTTTGGCCCACTATCAAAGTCCCGAAGTCCGAATACCTTTACAAATGACACAACACACACAGAAATACAATACATAATACAAAACATTAAACAGTACATTTCCATTCTCCTGATCATACGTCACCTATACGGAAGAAAATATTCCCAGGTGAATCCCTGTCTAGCAGGCTACAGTCGTTGGTGACCTCCATAGAGATATTGCTAATTGGGTTATCGTGGCTAAATTCTATGCTTGGGCACGAATCACTAAGGTTAAATCCAGTGAATCTCAATGGGAAGTAGTATTAAGTAGGTATTTCTACCTCCGTCTAACTCTGCTTAGGTCAACATCCTTATCCTATCTTAATAGTTGTCAAACCAATCCCACAAGTATTAGTGGGTCCTAGTGATTTGTTCTACAAGCAGTAATTGTTTGATGGGAGATCTATTCTTTATGATTATGGGGCTTCCCTATTCCTTTGTCCCTTCTTCCACTTCCCCACCGTTTTCCCCCTTTTTCCACATTCCCTACTCCCCTTCCCCTTGTTATCCTTTCCTCTTTTCTTTCCTTTCTTTTCCCCTTTTCCTCTTCACGTCCTGTTCCACTGTCCACACCCTCCTTCTTACTCTCTCCTTTCTCTCCTTGCCTCCCCCTCTCTCTCCATCTCTTCCCCTGTCCCTTGCCCGCCTCCCTCCCCATCCTCCTCTCTCCTCGCCCGCTAACCCTTATTCCTAATTAATTTCGATAAGATTATTTAGTGAAATGTTTTTTTTTTTTTTTTTTTTTTCCTTTTTTTTTTTTTTAAAAGGAAGTCCTATATGATAATTATTACTTTTTTATTCTTAAAATGTGAGAGTCGAACGTAAATTAGTGTTAGTGTCTATCTTTCAAGGTCTAAAGAGATGTGTAAGTCTAACGTGAATTACTGTTAGTGTCTATCTTTCAAGGTCTATAGAAAAAATTATTCTAAAATTAATCTAAAGTTATTTAGTGTGTTTCTTCTCTTCTTCAGTATAGAAAGTGGATCTATGTAGGTGTATCACCTTATGTGCAACTTAAGTTACCATCCCCTTTCCTTTTACTTTTCTTGTTAATTTCCCCTTCCTCCCCTTACTACTACCCCCCCCTCCTCTTTCCCACCCTCCTCTTTTTCCTCGTCTAGTGGATAGTTAGTAAGTCCATCTACCCGATTAGGGGGTTGATCAGGTACCTTAAAACCCCTCGTGAAAGTGGGTCAAACCTCATTAATAACTTGGCTAATTGAGTCAGTGATAATAAGTGTCTACCCTAGGTGGAGGAAATTGAACATACTACATCTATATTAAGTGTGTGTCTTATCAGTGAGTGTGAAAACTTATAACATTGAATAATTGTTTCAACAATGGTTAATCTAGTATTCCCAGGGCGCGAAGTTTTGAATGACCTTCTTTTGCGTTATTAACCACAATTGTTTCCCCTTTACTAGCAATCAATAGTTTAGTAGGAAATCCCCATCTATAAGGAATATCTTTAGATCTTAGTAGTTGCGTTAAATCTTTGAAAGAATTACGATTCATACGGGTAGCAAAGCATAAATCAGGAAATAGCATTAATGATTCATATTTCCCTTTTTTTTTGCCTGGATTTTCACGCAGTTGACGTAAGAATTCTTCCTTTACGGAGCAGTTTAAAAATCTCGCAATTACCTCCCGTGGGTCAGGGTTGCTCGAGTTTCCTGAGCGGAACAGTCTGTGGATTCGTTCAAAGGGAGAATTCCACAGTGTTGGGGCATCTACAAACTGTGACACAAATTCATACACATATTCAATGAGATTAGAGCTTTTAACTTCTTCAGGTATTCCCTTGATTCTAAGATTGTTCCTTCTTGATCTATCTTCAAATTCAGCTATCTTGTTATTACAATTTTTAATTTGATCTTTTAAAATACAATTTTGTGTCTGTAGCTTTGCCATCTCGTCAGACAAGGTTTTAATTGTTTCGTCTTGGTTAGAGACTTTTTCTGTTAATGTTGTGATTTCTCTAGTTAGGTCCGATATATTCTGTTTAAAGTCATTTTTTAGTTTTTCATATAGCTCATTCATTGCAATTGCTAAGCTGGTGTTTGTTACTGTGTCGGATATTTGGAGTTCGTCTTTATCTGTAGAGGGGGTTATTCCCGCCCCAGAGGGAGATAGGGATCGTCTGTGATGAAAGGGTTTAGTTGTATCGGACCTTGGGGAGTACAAGATTGATTTGTTTTTGTCCGCAGAGGGTATTTTTTTAGGGGCCATTATTATTGTTTTTCTTTACTTAACTCCCTTTTCCGTCTTCTTTGTTATTAAGTTTTTTTTTTTATTTTTTTCCTGTCTCTTTCCTTGCCCCTGCTTCTTTCTTTACTTATTATACCTACTTCTACTATATATTTTTTTTTTTTTATTACCTTCCTGGCCCACTATTCCCTACTTCACAGCTTACCCGACAAATCGGCCAGCGGGAAAGTAACTCAGCTTGATAGTAGGCTATTAATATACAAGTGCAGTTCTAGCGCTAAAGCATCCAAAGTGAACTAAACAGTATAACATTTGTCTCAGTTCTGTAAACACTACCATCCAAACAGTGCACTTTCAGTTCAAGACAACATAACTTGGATTGAATTGGACAGCAGGTTAGTAGCTAGCTCATGAAATTTAGTCACAAACCTCAATCCTAACCTTCTAATATAGGACAACTATGAAAGGACAACAGGTCGCCGAGATAGATACACTGTCTGTCCCATTCAACCAATCCTCGGTCGGGTTCTAAGAATCTTCAAATCAGTTTATAAAGATCGGTTAAACTGATTTGTAAGACTGTAAAGTGATAAGATTTTTGGGGTTAAACTCTTAAGAAACGTTCAAAAGAAATATTGACTTGTTAAATTTAGGCGTTAGACTTTTGAAAAAGTTTAGCGATGAATCTTACACACCATTCTATAAGTGGGGACCGCAAAGGCAGGGTTTAGTATAATAATAATTGGCTTATCCACACCGTTACACTAACCAGCTGACTTATGGGTTTTGGCTATAGGCAAGGGTATAACCCTCTATCTTATTCAAACAGCTAAATAGAGGAATCCAGTCTTCAATTCGATATATTTTCAGAGATAAATTATCTAACTTATATGATTTTTTAGGGTTAGACACTTGAAGTGGGCCCAACTCTGATAATTTAGACCCGTTTCTGGGGGCACAAGCCTCTAGCACAAGAATTCTCTTGATAATCAACAAGTCAGTAATTATCCAGATCAGGCAATTTCAAGAGTTCAGTAAGTCCTCAATATAATTATGGTAAAAATTAAGTAGTCTCTTTTTTTAGGTGGAGAGCGCTTCAGCATCCCTTATAGGGAAAAATAAATGGTTCAAGTTTAAGGAGTGCTTATGCGCTCTTTCTCCCTGTTTGGGTGCCAGAATGGTAAGCATCAAGTACAACATCAAGTACAATAGTACATTAAAGTCCAGTATGAGACCAATAGAGATAGATGGAAAATAATCCAAGGGAAAATGGCGTTTCCAATATAAAGCAGCTGTCTAAACAAACGATTTAGACAAAGTTTTAGATTAGTAGACAGTTTAGAAAGAAACAGTCAATCTTGGATTTCTGGCTTGATGGTACAGGTACTAAAGGTGGTGCAGGAGAGGAGGTGAGAGCAACAGGAACAGTCTTACCAGTTCTTGTCGGAGACCGATTGAGGTAGTCTTTCTGGGGAAGGTTCTGGCGGGGATATCAATGAGAGCAATAAACGTTTAAATTCCTGGGGGATTTCTTCTGAGTCGTAAATCAGTAACGTTAAAGCTGGAGTCCCTCAGCTGCATGATCCGTCCTGATACCTCTCTGTTTTTTCAGCCTGGGCGAGAACTTTACACGAAGGGGAGGATGAAAGGGTACTTGCGCTGGAATCCTTTACTTAGCAGATTGCAGATAGGTCATTCACCCGATTGTTTCACACTGAGGTGGATAGGAAGAGTATCGCGTGTGTCTCGAATCACCGCCCTCCGGCGGAGAGCCGAAACAACAACGCGGTTTGATCTCCAGAATTTTCCTCCAAATGTGGTGCCTCAGGAGACTCGACCTCTCATATCTTCCTCATACAGCGGGCTGAGAGGAATATTGTATCTGCTGATGGTGTTTTGCGGAGATGGGAGCCGGGGTATACGCGGTCAAGGCTGGAATCCAGATAGGAGCCGGGGTATACGCATTCAGGGCTGGGATCCAGGAACGAGAATCCGTGCTATACCGGTTTTCAGCATGCCGCTCTCAGCGTTTCAGCGTTTCCACCTGCAACATTCTAGGAGGTCACTCCCCACGACAGACGCACGTCCAGCGTCTCACGTCATACACGTCATCCCGGTAGAGAGTTTTTCCATTTTTTTATGTAATGTTGCTGACTGCCTCTAGGGGCAGTCAAGCAACAGTAGCAAAATGAAATAAGTGATTTCTTATCGCTTCCGTCACTCTTGCAGGACACGGTCAAGTGTCACATTGGAGAAGAGTGCTTGTTCACCTTAGCAGTGATCACATGCATGGGGGGCACTTAAATTGTACTTAGAGGTCTACCTTAAAACGGAGGCAGCCTCTGAACCAATTGCCGGTAGTGTTGTGCTCAGGAACACACGCTACTTTACACACAGGATGCATACATATGTCCACATTGTTCTTGAGGACAATGCTTTGCAGAAAGTATATATATATATATATATATATATATATAAATGCGTTAAGGGGTTAAATCGCTGAGCACTCACTAGAGCTCGAGCATCCTAAAGATGTGCATCACTATGTTAAATAGCTCAAGCCGAACTTCCATACTCCTATCATGCTCAGCAAGCCTTTTAAAAGACACTCAGAATCCTAAACAAGCCTGATAGGCATTGGGTTCTGGTGGGTGACACCTATGAGATTTGCTGAGCTTCATAGAAGCTGTGCACTGACAGAGAAATCTGGTGTTGAAGGCAAGTACTGGGGGCCAGTCTGGCACTGTTGGAGACAAGAGGTGTGGCAAGTACGTAAGAGCAGTCTGGTACTCGTGGGGCAATATCAATATAGTTATTTAGCTGTTATTTTACTGAAAATTAATATAGGTGCAGTACATAAATAACAAGACATTTAATGATTAGTTAGTAGCTCCCATCAGTATATAATTACAGACAGTATATAATTAACCAGCTGTTAATGATGGTACAGTACTCTAATTGCATAGCTGTATCTTCCTGAAGTAAGAAAGCTTCACAGTTTGACATATAACATGGATAGTGTTTTGTGGTTTATGTACTGTATCAATTCAGAAAAGTACGTGATGCATAAGAACAATTACTAACCCACTATATTCAGTAAAACCTTTATCTTTCTGATATTTATGCCCGAAAGGATCATCAGAATGGCTGCCTAGGAAACCACACTACAGGCACATTATTTATTAGTCCGGCCAAACTGTCATAACACCAGGCACATCCAACTGTGGGGTGCAACGACGATAGCTATATAGCTACACTGATGCTCTCTTATGCAAGGAAGCTGCAGGTCTCTGCCCTTGAGGGGGTAGCACTTTGCGTCACCATTGAAAGCCCATATGAGACCTTTTCTAAACAAGAGATCCCTGAGGTCTGAGAAGATCCTCTGGGATCTATCTGTTTTGCACAGCTCTACCTCACTTTCTGCCAATCACAGTGATGGAGCATAGAATGGTTTCCTTAGTCACTGTAACCACAGGTCCGATTTTCCTAGCTACAAGATGACACCATTTTCTTTTTATTATAATCAATATGTGATGCCCTTTAGTTGGCAATGCTTCATACCCAAACTAGTGCATTATGGGTTAGCAACCTTTGCAGTCAAGGGAATATTATTTGTGCATTACAAATTTACAAACTATCATATTCCTGGGAAACCTAAATTCAGAATTCATTGTGCTGCTGAGCAGCATAAGCCTTGAATGATTTAATAAGTTCTACATATGGAAATACTTAATAGAAATCCTTAGGGAAAAGAACATGTGGCAACAGGAAGTGATGCTTTAACTCACAGTAAATACACAGCAACTGCTTAAAATTCAAATGTAGGTGTTTGTATTTTCCATTCATAGTGCAATCCTCCTATAGTTTCAAAACTTCTACCAGGCCAGTGAAAAGCAATATCAGTAAAATTTCCGATCATCAGGGGATTTAACACATCGGTTTCCCTGCTCTGGTTTCCAAGCCATGCATATTTATATACAATAAAGAATAGTTCCCAATACCAGGCTGGTTCATAAAATCGAAATAATATATGGATGTGCACAGCAGCTCGAAATGTAAATTTGAACCTACATACACATAGATTACCGTTGCCACCGGGCCAGTATTTTACCTAGGTGGCTCTAGACCAGTCATGTCCAAAGTCCGGCCCGCGGGCCAATTGCGGCCCGTGTCCCGGTTTAATACGGCCCAACAGGTAATTTGGAAAAATCTATCTATTGTGGCCCCAGTGAATCCCCGAGCACCGCTCAGGACCCCTGGGATCTCTGGATCTTTCAACACCACGGGACTGCACATCCACAGTCATGAGGGTGGCATAGTGTAATTGTGTATGTATGAGGGTGGCATAGTGTAAGTGTGTGTGTATGAGGGTGGCATAATGTAAGTGTGTGTGAGGGTGGCATAGTGTAATTGTGTTGTGTATGTATGAGGGTGGCATAGTGTAAGTGTGTGTGTGTGTGAGGGTGGCATAGTGTAAGTGTGTATGTATGAGGGTGGCATAGTGTAAGTGTGTGTATGTGAGAGTGGCATAGTGTAAGTGTGTGTGTGAGGGTGGCATAGTGTAAGTGTGTATGTATGAGGGTGGCATAGTGTAAGTGTGTGTGTATGAGGGTGGCATAATGTAAGTGTGTGTGAGGGTGGCATAGTGTAATTGTGTTTTGTATGTATGAGGGTGGCATAGTGTAAGTGTGTGTGTATGAGGGTGGCATAATGTAAGTGTGTGTGAGGGTGGCATAGTGTAATTGTGTTGTGTATGTATGAGGGTGGCATAGTGTAAGTGTGTATGTATGAGGGTGGAATAGTGTAAGTGTGTGTATGTGAGAGTGGCATAGTGTAAGTGTGTGTGTGAGGGTGGCATAGTGTAAGTGTGTATGTATGAGGGTGGCATAGTATAAGTGTGTATGTATGAGGGTGGCATAGTGTAAGTGTGTGTATGTGAGAGTGGCATAGTGTAAGTGTGTATGTATGAGGGTGGCATAATGTAAGTGTGTATGTATGAGGGTGGCATAGTGTAAGTGTGTGTGTGAGGGTGGCATAGTGTAAGTGTGTATGTATGAGGTTGGCATAGTGTAAGTGTGTGTGTGAGGGTGGCATAGTGTAAGTGTGTATGTATGAGGGTGGCATAATGTAAGTGTGTGTGTGTTAATTTATTTGCATTTAATTTTAATGGTTCAAATAATGTCAGGCAAAATGGTTGGCCCTCACGCATGTTTACTTCATCAAATCTGGCTCTCTTTGAAAAAAGTTTGGACACCCCTGCTCTAGACCTATGCAAGATGACTTTGATGATTCGTATAGCCCTAATATTTGGGCTACTCAGAGAGCACCAAAAGTGATTTTGAATTTGCATGAAAATAGACAGACAAACACATATACTGACAGATACAATACAGAGATTGATAGAAAGACAAAACAATTAGATAGAAAGTGCTACACAGTAGGGCTTGGGTGTCCAACTGCAGCCCTCTGTTGTTTCTGCTACTAGGTTGAGTATCCCTTATCCTATAATCCGAAATGATCCGTTATCGCCCCAAAATTGGGGATTTTACCACAACTTACAATTTCCACACACACCTGTTAGAGTACAAGCACACAACAGTTTATTCAGTGTCCAGCCCCCTTACACCGCGATGTTGCCTTTCCATGTATGCTCAGATTCCCCCACACCTGCAATACATTAGCATGTCTATGGGCCTGACCCACCAGCGGCTGGCTCATACCGATGCCTCACATCTTAGCTACATCACAGTAACATTGATTTATTTCATCTATACAGTACTTGCATTGATACTTTCATATTTAATGAGTGCTGAGGCGATGAAATATATCTTACTGGTGAAAATGATCCATTCTCCAAAATAATCCTGGCCCCAAGCATTTTGGATAAGGTATACTCAACCGTTATCATAATGCCCAGCCATTCTAGAAAGCTGCTGGGGAATTATGGGGTTTGTGGTTCTGCAGCAGCTGGATGGTCACAGTTGGATACCTAGGTACTACTGCATTTAGAATTGAAAAGTGGTGCGGCCCCAGCGCATTCAGCAAGGGTAGAGGCAGTGGTGTATTTAGGTTTAGTTCTGGCCTAAGCCTGACAAAACCCAAACCTCTCCCTCAGTCTTCATTTGCCCCATTCCTTGCTGCCCAGGCCGCATCACTTCCTATTTAGGAAGCACCATATCCTCTTTAGGTTCCACCACTGTCATCCCCAAACATCTTGTCGGTGCATTTGATTTTCTGATGGAACTAACCCTTTAAATGTGTCCATCTGTTTCTTCTTTATAACATCACCATTTATCTCGCTATGCAACCTGCTTAACCCCTTTGTGACGCATGGTCCTAGACATCGCAAGCACCAAAACGCTACTTTTTGTTCCTGGTAGTCAGGAACACAATGGCAGAGACACAATCAGGGTCTTAGTAGGACATGCAAGTCCCTGCCAAAAAGAATAACAAGACCTCCCGACGTCACGTCGTGAACAGGCGCGATTTGGAAAAAATTTTAGTCAGTGCTCGCTTTGAGCATGGGCTACATATTCCTTGTCAGTTTGAGGCCAAAGTGGCCTCGTCTGACAGGTGAGATCCCGCGGGGAGCCGCAATGAGTTGTCAAATGCAGGACGTTCTATGCTGTTCTAGCGTATTTTGGGACAAAAAAAATAGGACGGCATAGAACGTCCTAGCGTCAGGAAACGATTTACTGGGATATGTGTAATTTAAATAGAAGCCGCAATGTGATATCATAAACAGGAGACATTGAAGGTCTCTTTTTGCTGCATTCTGTAAAATGGCTGCCCGTATCCTGCAAGATGAAGGCAAAACCAATATGCGCACATCCGCTAGGGTGAACACATCAATGTTTTATTCAGGGATGTCTATGAAAAATACAATAGGGTTGCACTGAACATAATAAAGACTGCTTACAACAAGGTTTACATTTTTCTGATCACTTTCTTGGAGCGTGTAATTTTCTTAAAGGGCTGCTTAAAAAAAAAGAGAATTGAGATGGGAATTTCAAACTTAAGGCCAAAGTAACCTTAGCCTAAAGTTTGAAATTCCCATCTGCAATTCTGACTTTATTAAGTAGACCCTATAGAAATTAATGAATAAATTTGGCAATGTGGTCACCATAGTGCTTGCATCTAATCTATTACCACCGCCATAAAATGGGTATTACACATTTGATCAGTGACACGCACATATGTAAAAATCTAGATTTAAAGCCTTAACAATACTGCGATAAAGGGCTTCTAATGCTACACACTTCTAGGGTATGGACATCTGCCGTCATTTTTGAATCCAGCTCAGTGAAGGGGACATTTACAGGAATTCTGGACCATGTTGAATATCTGCATTCGGGGAATATCAGATAGAAGTTTCTGGAGATTCGTAATCCACCTAGCCCCTCTGCTCTGAGAGCGGGGATTTTATACATACCTGTCACTGAATAAATTTCTCATGACCTCGTGCTGAGTTGAGGGCAGGGATAATATAATAACTCCGCTGTTCGCTGTCATAGGTCTGTGCCAGCTCCCTGAACATACGGAGCCACACGTCACTGATGCTATTATAAAGCAGCAGCCACAAATTCCTTAGGACCGGGTGACCTACCAGGAAATTCCCCCATATCCCAGTAGGGGAGTCTAGCCCTGCTTATACATTCATTCGGCATTCACAAGTGAAATAACTTTTCCCTTAGTCTTTGGAGGACCTTTATGGCAGTGGTAATAGATTAGCTGGCAGAGGCCATGGGGCTGCAGCCAGGGTCAGTCTCACCTACCAGGGTAGAGGGAAATTTCCCAGTAGGCCACCTTCCCTGGGGCAAGCTGATTGTTCCACTTTTAACCACTATGTCCTTTCATATGGAGCAGGATCTCACTTGTCAGATGAGGCACCAGTGGTGTATCTTGATTTTGTGCTGCCCTAGGCAGACAAAATCCGGGCACCCCCCTACCCAAGCTGTACACCCACGTTACACACCTAAGACATGCCCCATCATTCAGACTCACATCAAGCTCATACTCCCATCACACACACACTCCCATCACACTCAGTCACACACTCCTACTCCCATCACACTCAGTCACACACTCCGACTCCCATCACACTCCGTCACACACAGTCTCCCATCACACACACTCTGACTCCCATCACACTCAGTCACACACACTGTCTCCCATCACACACACGCTGACTCCCATCACATTCAGTCACACACACTGTCTCCCATCACACACACTCCTACTCCCATCACACTCAGTCACACACTCCTACTCCCATCACACTCAGTCACCCACACTGTCTCCCTTCACACACACACTGTCTCCCATCACACTCAGCCACACACACTGTCTCCCATCACACACACTCTGACTCCCATCACACTCAGTCACACACACTGTCTCCCATCACACTCAGCCACACACACTCTGACTCCCATCACACTCAGCCACACACACTGTCTCCCATCACACTCAGTCTCTCACACACACACACACACACACACACTCTCCCATCAGCACTTACCTTTCCCTGGTGGCAGGCAGCATGGTCCTTCCATGCTGCCTGTTCGGCTTCCCGGCGATTGTGCCGACAGGCCACGTGACCGGGCGCGCGTATGACGTCAGCGCGCCCGTCACGTGACTGTCGGCACTTCCGTGTCGGCACACTGCACGGGGAGCCGAACAGGCAGCACGGAGGTTCCCCGTGCAGCCTGGCAGGCAGAGCGATGGTGAGGGGGGATCTTCCGATCCCCTCTCACCTCCGTCTCTGCCTGCAAGCGCGGTCTATTTTTTTTTTAAAGGGCCGCTTTTTTTTTTTTTTTTATATTTTTTTTCTTTTCAGTGCTGGGGGGCGCTGCCACCCCCCAAAATTTGCCGCCCTAGGCATCCGCCTAGGATGCCTCGCGGTGAATACAGCACTGTGAGGCACCATGTGCGAACTTCCAGGTTCAGTCATGCCACCGTGACATCAGGAGGTCTGGCGATTTTTTGGTAGAGATTAAGACCCTGATTGGGGCTCTGCCAGGGACAAAAAAGTGACATTTTGGTGTCTTATGGCTGGTGAGTAATGTCAGCTGGTAAATATCTTACTGCAGTTCCTCTTCAAACCTCAAGGTCCCAGATTCAAACCCTGTCTGAGTAACTCAACCCTTCATCTTTCTGATAAATGAGTACCAAACATCTCTATTCCAGCTGCTGATTCAGAGTAGCGTACCTGGAACTGAATTCAAGAATGCCTATATATGCATTACACAAAATAAATCGCTGGAAATTATTATAAGCATGCTATATAAGTCAGTTTTATTTAAGTCAGTTTATTCTTAGCTACATCACAATCCATGTTTCTATGTTGCATTCCTTCAATGTACATTTGAGTATCCCTTATCCAAAAATCTGTTAACCAATTTTTTATACAGATTTCACCACCAGATGCAAATTCCACACAAACCTTAAGCTATGATTTAGCTGGATAGGGTAATACAGTGGCAAGTGTGCAGGCCTGATGACAGGTTCCCAGCAATGCCTCACATCACAGTAAAGGTGATTTATTTGCTCTAAACAGTATTTGCATTCATTCTACTGCATTTCATGAAAGTTGAGGGGCTTTAATGTATCTTATTGGTGAAAATTATCTGTTATCCAAAATACTTCTGGTCCCAAGACTTTTGGATAAAGGATACTCAACCTGTCATTAAATGCATGGCTTATAATGTATGTATTTAAGTTGACAGGATCCACTCCGGCTAAGATGAGTCCAATAATACGGTAATGTTTGTATTGATGGCCTCTAAAAAAATTAACCGCTGCTCCTTATTACTCTAGCCCATGACTGCAGTCCTCTACTGGTTATAGATATGTAATTGGCTGATCATTATCATGAGAGCAGTTGCCACAGTGCCAAAGGTTACAGACAACTCTGTGCTCATAGACAGATTACACTGAAACCGCCACCAATATCACCCAGTCACTGGGCATTTCGCCTTCCAGCACCGTATCGCTTCAACAAATATCAAACAGTTCTCCCTAGCAACAGCAGCAGCAACAGCCGCAGCTCGTGACCCCCGCCACTGGCGCATGCGCAGCGCTGGGCGGACACAGAGAGAGCGGCAACACCGGGAGAGGGAAAGATGGCGGACGGCAGCGGCAAACTGAAGGGATTGCGGGAACAGATGGGTAAGCAGTGCTTGGCTGGGCAAGTACACCATGGTGTTTGTGGTGGGACAGAGGCTCCTCTGAGAGAAACGGAGAACAGTTATGTTAAGGGATATGTGTGCTAGGAGACATAGGGAGACGTGGCCTGTCATGGAGGAGAACACAGGAGGGGCAGCTCATTATGTTGGTCTATATATACATATATATGTGTATCTTGCTTTCTGTTAGTGTGCTGAACGAGGAAGCCGAGGGTCCTGCAGGGAGAGGGGGTGGACGCAGCCCACATCCTGTCACGCCTGATGTGTGTCGGTGTCACTGATTGCTGCTATCACTTTATCATCAGATTGCAGTGTGATTTTACTACAATAAATCACTTTTAACCCAACGCTTGCCAGACTCGCGAGTTCCCTTCCTCTGACACACAGAGGGTTAATGCTTGATCCGTTATGGTTCCCAGCTGGCTTAGCGTGATTGGGATTTAGGAAATAGACATTTCCTTGGTCCCCCATGACACATGGTTTAGAGGTTCTGTGATGACCTCTTGTACCAGCGATAACTTTTTTTGTTACTGTAGCTGCTGTAGACTAAAAGTCCCACGATCACGGTAATGGGGAATGAAGTCCACAACAGCTGCAGTTCCGAAGATGAACTGTAAGTTTAATATGATCCTTTGCATCACTGGTCTATAGAAACTTTGCTATCATCCATTTTAGCCTGGACATAGCCAGAATTTTACAAGGGTCTATAACATGACCGATGGCTAGCAATGATCTTTACCAATATGTGTGTGTGGTTTTTTTTTTTTTTTTATCCCATCCCCCCCCCCATCCTTATTCTCAAAATATGAATCTCAATCTGATTACTTGATTTATCTCTCCCTGGTGACATAAAGGTAATCCCTCTCTTCCAGATGGAGTAATTTGTCCTTCACAATAGGCCTTGTTAAGGAGCTATTTAACTACTGCAGAATATTTTGGAGTGCTTTCAAAAACATTAAGATATATCCGAGGAAGTTCTGTAGCAGCAAATGTATTCTCTAAGCAACAGAACTCGTTGGTACTTTATAAACATTCTTGTTTATAATGTAAACAGGTTGGAAATCCTTGTACCTCTGCTTCCAGAAATAATTTCCACAGTGTGGAAACATTCATTATGTCCAGCTCATGTCTATACATACAAGATCCATGAAAGATTCCTGCTGATTACAGGTGCAAATTACAACTTTGCTGCGGGGGGGAAAAAAGGCTGTGTTTGCTCCCCAAAATGCTTTCTGAATCATGTTGGTCTAATTGTATTGACTATTCCACAGACAGTGGCTGACAAGACCACATTAACTACTGAGCAACACTCTATAATGGTCACTGCTAAAATCAGATCAGGTTCAGTGATTTAATTTAGTCACTAAAGTGGAGCAGTTGAATGCATGTGGATAAGCACACTCCCAATCTATTATTTGTGCTGTTGCCACATTCAGGCGGTCTGGAAAACCTTTCAAACATAGACTGCTGACTTTTTGAATGACGGAGGAGCCGGGAGCTATATAGCAGAAATGTCTTTATAGAGTTTTGACTAATTTTCCCATTAAAGTGTTTTGCTATGCTTGGATCAGCATCCTTTAGCATGCAGTCTACTTTCCATATGAACACTCCATTTTAAGACTTGATTAAGTATTTGGGCCGTAGGCTCTTCTGGTATCAAAAGCATCCTGGTGACAACATCTTTGTGAAATTAAGGAATGTTGTGCCATTGGGTTCTCTAAAGAATTGACACCTGAGGTTTATTCCCCATATTGTTATCAGCAGCACAAAAAAAACAGGCTCTTGCACTAACAATATTGCTTTATAAAAAATAATTACTACACCTTTTAAAATGTTGCTTATCTGTAAATGGCTCACTTGTATACAGTATAGGGTCTACTCTACTCAATAATGAGAGAAATGCAGGATATTGAGATGGGAATTTCAATCTTTAGGCCAAAATAGCAGAGTTGGAGGAATTCTCCAATGCAACAGAATGGGAGAATTTTTCCAATTCCGCCACTTTTGTCCTTAAAATTTGAAATTCCCTTTAATCCTCTCTTTATTGGGTAGACCCTTTATGGTTTTGTTTTTTAAAGTGAACTTGCAATTAGAAATGCTACTCTAGTTTTAATTGATGTCTACTGTTCAGAGCAGATAGGAAGGGTTTGTGATTACCCCTTCTACAAAAGATTTGCAGTGAGATTACTAAGACTGGTACCAGATTACAGCTAAAAATATCATGTTGTGTAAAAGGAAAAGGTAAGCACGCTGATTCACACTAGCAGTGTCTTTTTATTAGTGTTTAGCTGACATCTTGTTGTAGAGCATTACTACTTTGTGAAATGGCTTTCTCTCTTTTTTTGTTGTTGTTTTGTTCTGTTATCTCTCCCCCACCCCCAACCTCATATTGATGAATGTGTAAAATTACATTGTTCTAGACCAGGGGTCTCCAAACTTTTCAGGAGGGCCACATTGTACATTTTGCACATTTTCTCAGGCCAAAGAAAAAAACATTATTATAATTCAACTTTTTACATATGTGATAAAAAAAAAGAAAAGGTTATTGAAATCCATTTCTTGTTTTTAATTCCGTTCACTGCACCCAGGACTTACCCCAGTGCCCAGATTGCACTCACAGGGCTCAGCCCCAGCACCGAGATATGCACAAAATGATGCTGCAAAACTGGCTGAGGCATATTAAAGGCAGGAAAAATACATTAAACATTGCTTTAACACCTTCCTGTTGCTGTAGATTGTTTGCAATACAAAATCTGAAGTGAACTTTCAAATTGTGTTTTTCTAAATATAGGGCAGCTTATAGTATGACTGTAAAGGCTTTTTTGTTTAACTTTTGACAGCATTGACTGTGCAGCTACTTGCATTTGTTTGGTCTGACTGTCAGATATGCCATTGTTCCCTCTTGACTATATGTACAAGAAGGGTCTTTCACTGCAGTAGCACTGAGTGATAGAAAGTGACCAGATAAGCCTACATGTTACACAGTAAAGAATGGAGACGTAAAAGGGTATGTTTCTTACAAAGTACATGCAGTGTTATCCCAGTACAAGGGCCATTTATACTTTTCACTTTTGCTTCTGTAGCAGAAGCAATACTTTGCTAAGTTTAGTTGGTGTTTAACCTAATGACCCTGCTTATCTTTATGTTGCATAAGGATAGCTGCTTTAAGGTATATTGATTCAGAAAATACACGTGACTCAATTCATTGTACAGTATGACTAACTACTGGTGCTATATATATCTGTGAAGTGGACTGCTGCTTTCTTTCCAAGTGTAATGTGACTTCAATACTGAGGTAACTGAATGAAAACACTTTAAAATAAAAAAAAAAATAATATTCCATACATGGACTTTAGAGGTGCATTTTGTGCAGTTTGATATGGATCTCTTGTTGGATGGAATATTTACTTATATTCACCTCTGTATGTATACTTCTTGACAAAATCAGACACCCTTAATTTCCAAAATGTTTAATCTGGCAATACATGATGGAATATATCTGTCCTCTTTTTTTCTTTCCAACCCTGCATTCCATTTTTCTTAGCACAGTATTACAAATGTAAACATAGATTAGAGATGCCTTTAGTAGATGATATCCCACAGCTTTGTGTGCAAATGTTCGTTATGGATCTTCCGGTAACGTTTGTTTTTGTACAGTATTATTGTGCTGAACCATTATTTTCATCAGCTTTGATTTCCTCACAAGCAGGAAGTTTCACAAAGCTGAATGTCTCCAGTGCTGAAGAAGCCCGGAATTTCCTCTGACTTAGCAATACTCTCTCTCCCACCCCAGGGTTTTTTTTTTTTTTGTTAGTACTTTAACACAGACATATTGTAGTAATATTGATAACCACTAACATGTGTTATATTTCTGAGCAGCATATATGATCTATATATTGCTACTATTCTCACAATACTTGTTCTGGTAGGAGTAGGGGAGTGGAACTGATTACCGTATTTGCTCGAATATAAGACGACCCCCCAAACTTTGGATATTCCTTTAGGAAAAAAACTAAAAGCCTGAATATAAGACTACCCTATAGGAAAAAAGTTCAACTTGTATATATTCACATGTAAATTGCTTTTTAATATTTAATAATGAAAAAAAATGATATTAAACAAATGCATTTCTTGTTTTTATTTACTTTTATGTGCCCATGCTGCCTCTCTCCCCTCATGTTATCGGTCTCTCCACCTCCCTCCCTCTTTTTCTCTCTCTCCCCCTCCCCTTGTGTCTCTCTCCCCCCCTCCCCTTGTGTCTCTCTCCCCCCCTCCCCTTGTGTCTCTCTCCCCCCCTCCCCTTGTGTCTCTCTCCCCCCCCTCCCCTTGTGTCTCTCTCCCCCCCCTCCCCTTGTGTCTCTCTCCCCCCCTCCCGTTGTGTCTCTCTCCCCCCCTCCCCTTGTGTCTCTCTCTCCCCCCTCCCCTTGTGTCTCTCTCTCCCCCCTCCCCTTGTGTCTCTCTCTCCCCCCTCCCCTTGTGTCTCTCTCTCCCCCCTCCCCTTGTGTCTCTCTCCCCCCCTCCCCTTGTGTCTCTCTCCCCCCCTCCCCTTGTCTGTGTCTCCCCCCCTCCCTCCCCTTGTCTGTCTCTCCCCCCCTCCCTCCCCTTGTCTGTCTCTCCCCTCCTCCCTCCCCTTGTCTGTCTCTCCCCTCCTCCCTCCCCTTGTCTGTCTCTCCCCTCCTCCCTCCCCTTGTCTGTCTCTCCCCACCTCCCTCCGTTTGTCTGTCTCTCCCCACCTCCCTCCGTTTGTCTGTCTCTTCCCCACCTCCCTCCCCTTGTCTGTCTCTTCCCCTCCTCCCTCCCCTTGTCTGTCTCTTCCCCTCCTCCCTCCGTTTGTCTGTCTCTTCCCCTCCTCCCTCCGTTTGTCTGTCTCTTCCCCTCCCCTCCCTCCGTTTGTCTGTCTCTTCCCCTCCCCTCCCTCCGTTTGTCTGTCTCTTCCCCTCCCCTCCCTCCGTTTGTCTGTCTGTCTCCCCCCCCCCCCCCCCCCTCTTTCCCCTTGTCTCTGTCTCCACCCTCCCTGGTGGCTAGTGGGGGCAGCCGGGGGATGTCTGCACAATACGTGCAGACATACTCCATGCTGCCCGACACTTCCGTCCATAATGATGGACAGCCGGTTGCCCCCGGCAACCTGATTCTCCTGGTGGCTAGCAGGGCAGACGGAGGATATTGGCACGATACGCGCAGACATCCTCCGCTGCTACCCGGCTTCATCATAGAAATCCCGGCGGTCGTGCCGGACGGCAGGGGAGGATGTCTGCACGCACCGCGCAGACATCCCCCGGCTGTTAGAAAGGGGGATCCAGGTCCCCTGCAGCTCTGCGGGGGATCTGGATCCCTGTCTTGAGGTCAGAATATAAGACGAGGGGTCTTTTTCAGAGCATTGTCTTATATTCTAGCAAATACGGTACTTTTTGCACTGTGAGGGGAAAAAAAAGCAGTTTTTTTTTTTTTTTTTTTTTTTTACACCATTCACTAAAAGTGAGTTGCAGGTAAGATGAACATTTCATTCACAGTGTGATGGAGCAAGCCGGAAGTTCATCACCCGTGCAGGCTGTCTTTAGTCTGCATTTATACATGGGTGCACACAGCGATAGTGACAGTACTAGGTGCTGTTCCTGTTATAAATGTCACCTCTGTTATAAATAACTCCCATTGACTTTAGTGCTTTCAATTTTGTAAATGTTTTGGTTACACATTCCAGACATTCATTGTGTAGCCACTTTAACTTTCTGTTGTTAAACTTCGTTATAGCTTATTGTGGTGATCTTTGAAATATCTCCAGAGTGCGGGGAAGTCCATAGAGTTCTGAAGAAAATGGTAAAAAAGCTCAGTCTCTGAGGCATGCACACACGTCTCCATGGTAACGGAGATAGCTGCACAACTAGTGGAAACATCTTGCACATATTGCAAATATAGTTATATAAATATTTTATATCCCATTTTTTGCTTTGTTGTTATTGAAGCTTTCAAAAATGGCACTAAGGCCTCGTAGTCCTGAAAAAGAATTGCAGAGACTCGAGAAAAGGAAAATTTCTGCTAAATTTTAGAATGTTTCCAACTCGGCCACTGTTTTTTTTTTTTCTTCTATGTTTGAATTAATTGCATATAAAAGTAAAACTAAAAATAGGTGTTTATCTCCTGGCTCAATTTTGTGAATATTTCCCATGATGCAACATCTTCCAAAACCTTCCAGCAAGTCTCACTTTAAAACTCTGGCCAAAGCCTGCATGATGATGTCATAAGATACTCCCCTGCTTTCTTACTGGCTCCTGTGTATCATAGTGGGCAGGACTAGGTGGCTGTGTACAACATTTTTACTGCCTTCCAACACAGAGGAGATTAACCTGATCATAACTCTGCCCCCTTGTGATGTAATAGTTACATTACCCTCCCATTCAATGCAAGTCTGTGGTCAGAAATCTGACTTATAGACTGCATTCTGTGTCCCCAGCCACAAAGTGAGAAATTTGTGCTGTAAACTCAGTAAGGGGTGGCACCCAAAAACACTCTATTTCACAAAATGGTGGGAGTGTCCCTTTAAGTGTGAAATTCCCTTCTCAAGTCCCTGCAATTCTCTCTTTCATGACTACAGCCCTGGGTTGTTTTGTTTTTGTTTTTTAAGCTTCTCAAATAGAATCAAATGTTAAAAGACTTTTACCACTTGGATGAAAAAAAAACTATGTGTATCTGCACAGATATATGTGGTTTTATTCTGAGCTATGCCTCTCAGCGGAGGCAGAGCACACCTAGATACAGTGTTGGCATGGCCATGCCGCGTGATTGTGTCTAGCAAAAAACTGCAACATTAGTTATACACCTGAAGTAAACAAGTTGCACGTGTGCTTTGGAAGGCTCCTGTGCAATGTATTTATGCACACATTGCATTTAAAGTTATCATTTGGGAGATTTTTACTTGTTTTAAACACTTCAAACTGTTTGGGTTTTTTTTGTCCTCTATAACTCCACTGCTGAGTGTCGGTAAAAGGTGCAAAAATCTTTGTGAATTAAACATTTAGAACAGACATACAATGTTTAATGTGCATACATTTTTCTAATTATTTAGCTTTACTACACATGGAAAAGGTTAATTTTCAGGTCGGAGTTGTCCTTTAACCCCTTTGCGGCGTCTTTGTGCTCCTATCCCTGATCACAAGAATGGGCGCCAGGGACATAGTCACAGACCCAATCAGGGTATTTACAGACCTTGTGGATCCCTGCCGATATGCTGCATCACTGTGATGTTGGTTGCTAAACACGAAAGTTCGGACACAGCATGTTGTACTAAACTTTAGCTAGAGCTACATTTTCTATGTCAGACTGAGTCCACTCATCTGACAGAGAGGATCCTGCTGCATGTTCCAGCAGTGGTATCCGCAGCACAACTCATTATAGGCGACTGGGATGAACTGTACTAGTCAGGATGGTCTATGCCGTCCTTTAGGCTTTTTAGTAATATGTAGCCAGCGCTCGCTTTGAGCGTTACACTCAGGTTGTTCTATGCTATCCTACAAGCTTTTGGGTAATGCAAATTTTAATATGCTCTGTACATTTAAATGTTCCTGTTTGACATTACCGGTGGCTTTATATGCAAATAATCTGTCTTTTCAATGGGAAAGGTGTAATTTGCATATCAAACCATTAGCGATATCATAAACAGGAGACGCCACACACATTTCTCTCATACGTTTGGCATTTTCTTGCAATTCTGCTTTAACGTATAGATAAACATTGTTTTTTTCTGTGATTGTAGAGAATAAAATCCTATATTAAGTGACAGTCCCTTTAAATAATAACAAAGTGTGTGTGTGTGTATTGATGTTAAGGTTAGACAAATCTTACCTCAACATGAGTTTGTAACATTATATAATATGTAGGCAAGTCTTTATAGTGGAATGCAGTTGCTACAATACTTGTAGTCTGTTATCTCTTGTAACTCATTATACCCATAAACTGACTACAGGCTTGTGTTTTACATATGGATGTGAAATCATGCTCTGCTCTCGGTCTCTTCTAGGAAGCAAACTAATAACTGTGGAATTGACTATTTCATTAATTGCAACTTCTTGACACCAGTAATAACTAATCTTTGTATGTGTATGTACGATTTGTTACAAAATACTATTTCATAAAAGCATGTCTTGTGTTTTATTTAGTTTCCCTTTAAATGTGTGCTAAATGTTATTGCATTATTGACGTTAACGATTAAACCACTTTTGCATTCGCTTCTCCAAATTCTATTAGATTTTCTTGCTAGTATGTCAGAGCTTGAATATGGGGAACCTGCAGCACTCCATCTGTTGCAGGACTACATTTCCCATACTCCTCTGCCGACCTGGTAGCTTAAAGTGCATTGTGGGAGATGTAGTTCGCCAGCTGGAGGGCTGTACAGGTTCCCCACCCCTACTTTATAATATCTCTTTAATGGTATACACCAGGAACCAAACTACATTTGGTGTATTTGTCTGTTTCTAAGCTGTACTTTATATAGAATATGTAGGTCTTTCAAAGTTTCTAGCTCTAGCCCACCCCATGCCTTCTCTTGCAGTGAGCATGCATAGAAATCTGCTTCCTTGATCCTGTACGTGTACACTGGGTATCCTCATGCATTTGTATAGGAGTCCTAAGATTGTCTAATAGTTGGTGCAGGGGGACACAAGTTTTATGCAGAGAAAGAGGGTGACTTCAGATAAGAAAACTATGAACTGCAGGCACAAGCAGTTTCTGCTCATGAAACGCTTATTAAATTTGAAAGGGAATGTTATTTAATTCACCTTGTGTTTAAATTTATGTTGTTGGAATTCTTCTGATCTTGCTAAGAATGTCTGTAAAATCCTAAAAATGCTGAAAGCACGTGAATTCTAAATGCACTAGAGAGTATGGAAGACATAGTGGAGGCTATGAATAAATATTGTTGCTTTTTTATGTTTAATGCTGATTCCTTTAGGTGTATAAAATGGGTTTTATACATAAGGAGGAAAAAAAGAGCAAAACGTGACTTTAATAAAAATAAAGAATGTCCTGGTTATTAAGAGCTGTTTTTCCTAAAGTAAAAAAAAAAAAAATAACTGCTTGGTTCATTAGACAATATTTCCCCTGATACTCATTTAGTATCATGTGAGATATTTTGCTGTCTGATCATCATGGGAACTGTAGTATGGTTATTGTATATAAGTCTCCATTTGCTGTTGACTACATTTCCCTGTTCAGAAAGCATCATGTTTGTTTGGCTAAGAGTGATGGAGTAAACGGCAAATTAGGTGTGAAGTACAGTTCCTAAGATGCCTGCTCGGCAAGAAATCTTTTTTTTTTTTTTTCCTCTAACAAAAATGATTTGGGGTTTTTATGATTTGTTGGGGTTTTTATGATTTGTTGGGGTTTTTACGTTTTCTTAGCACATTTGGAGAAATGTATATTATTTTATAATTGCTTAAATAAAGCAAATTCTGTTTTGAGACATTTCTGTTAAACATGTTAAATGGGGCTCCTATTCCTGGCCCTCAAGATGGAAATTTCTGTATATAAGGAGTCTATTGTGAGTATTATGTTGCCTTGGTGGGTTCTTGTCATTTACTAGCATAGACTAAAATGGTCTTTTTGTTTGTGCTGTTTGTAAGTCTTCTCCTAAACCAGCAATATAAGAAGTGCTTCTTATTTATTCTGATGTCATCCTCTTTGGAACAAGCTATGTAGTTTGAATGTTTTGTGGGAAAGGCATTGTGCAGTCTAATGAATCGTGTAGTTTGGAAACCTGCTCAGTTTGTTTTCCGTATTTTCTTTTACACTTGTTTGTTTTTTACCTGTTTGCAAAGGTTTTCCAAAACCTCCCAAAAAAAATTTAATTTGTTTTCTTTCTTTCTTTTTTTTTTATTTTTTATTTTTTTAGCTTTCAAGACAACACAAAAATAGATCCATCCAAAATTAATAAGTTACAATAATTTGATTGCGTTGTTAGTTGGTATCATAAGAAAATATAGACATTAAACAAATCATTCTATTAGGGCTGCTTGGCTTAGTTTTCATAGTCTATAGTGTATAAATATAAACTGTAAAAAGTATACAGCCCCAATCACATAAAACATACAAAGCCGACAATTTGGGTTAAAGCCAGGACAAAAGAACCAGTTTCCTATTCCCTTTTCCCTTCCTCCTTTCCCTCCTCTTTCTCCTTTTTCTTCCCTGTTTACCCTTCCTATCTTGCATACCTTTCTGTTTTAATTTTTTTGGGAGGGGAGGTAGGGGCCTTAGCCCCCATTAGGGACCGCATGGGTTGAAGAAGCTCCAGCAAATAGATTTGCTGCCAAACAGTCTCTACAGAACCACACTCAGTTATCTGGTTTTTCATTAAGATTCAATCTTTTCTAGACAGTTTCCCCAAACTAATTTTTATTATTAAAGATGCCCCTTACCTGCGCCACTCCTCTTTCCATTTAGAGTTGGAACTTTAGTTTTGATAAATTGCTCCCATATAAGCACTCTGCTCTGCCTCCACTCTATAGGAATATGTTTCTTAACTGCCGGGCAGCTGTGCATCACAAGTACTGTCTGTGCGTAAGACATACTGGGTGAACCCGATGCCCAACAGGCCACCGCAGGGATCATCGGGATAACTGTCACCTATTTGTTTAAAAAAATGTCAGTACTATTTTACAAAAGGTACTGAGTTTGTTCCAGTTCAACCAGATGTGGGTGTAAGATCTCTCCTGGGCACCACAACTCCAACACCTGGCTGACGTTTGTGGGTACATAGCAGCCAAATCCTCCAATTTATAATAACTATTATTTAAATAGGGCTCATCTCCCAGTGGGACTCAGGATTTGAACTTTGAGGTTTGAATGATCCTGTATGGTTTTGAATGGCTCTGCATGTATCAAATATTAGCTTGCCAATGCATTTTTTTCTGGATTCAGGATCGAACTCCGTCCATACCCTGTGTTCCAAAGATAGATTAATGTGTGAAACAAACAAATTCTAGGAGCAAATACTTATTTTTCACAGAAACGACAATAATCCGAGAAAGTGTAAAAATAAAATATTTCATTTATGATCTTGTCTCTCACAGTTGCTGCAGCACAAGCACTTGCAGAAGAGCGAAGAAGCCAAAGTGGACCCAGCCCTGTGCCTGCTCATTCAGCAGTCAACACAAAGACAACCAAGCCTGGTAATCTTTTTTTCTTGTAAAACTTTCTAATGATGTTTTATAGACAATTAGACAGTGCTGCATTAAGCTGATCCATTTCTTCTCTTGCTTTTTATAGTAATTGATGGCTCAGCTTTAAGAACTGATGAGAGGCAGAGATTAGCCCGTGAACGCAGAGAGGAGCGTGAAAAGCTAAATGGTAGGTTTAGGATAAATCTTACACTATACTTACATTTTAACACGCTATAATCCCTGTATATTGCAACAAATCATATTCCAAGCACATTTTTTTACCACAAAAATGCTTAAATCGGTTCAATAATAAATGCGGTTTATATGTTGTGTTAACATCATTTTTTATTTTTTTTTATTTTTTTTTTACATTTGATAAAGTGGAACTAAAGTTTCATTTCAATATACAAATGTGTAAACTCAGCATTGTTATTTGAAAACATTTTTTTTTATAAGGGATCATTTGTGATAAAAAAAATTGTGTAGTATACTTGAATAGCAAAAGCAGGTGCCATCTTTGTTATTCATCTGCCACATTTAGTGGGAGTTTTTTTGCAAAGCATGTTGGGACATGTAGGCCTAGCTGTTTACTGGCATTGACAGGCTTACCTACCCCTTACAAGGGAGAGCTCTTGTGCTGGACATATTTATGACTGCACTGAAAAAATCCTCTTGTTAGCTGGAGAAGTGTATACCGGGACTTGCAGCTTCCATATCCCGCCCGCCCCCAATTCTGTGAATGCAATTTTGAGAAGTAATCAGTAAAGTTAAATATTTCACTACCATTTTAATTATGCATCTGTGACCAACAGATGCACTGGCGCAGCACATCTTATATTATCCCCAGGGCACAAAACGTGAGCTGTACTGTTGGCGACAGCCATGACCCCAGCGAGATACTTGCAGGTCACCCAGGTAGAATGGGTGGGAAACTTTAAAAAGGGGTTATTAGGGTGAAATCTGTTACTTAGTCTTTATAAAGACTAGGTAAAAAAAATGTTTAGTTGTCCTTTACAGGTACACTACCACTTAGATAAGATGTACTAAGATTACCTGTTTAAAACAAACTCCTATATAAGACATGTGACACTGTTTTTTGTTTTTCTATGTTTGAATTAATTGCATATAAAAGTATAAATAAAATTAGGTGTTTATCTCCTGCATCCATTTTGTAAATTTTACCCATGATGCAATATTCTCACATCTTCCAGCAAGTCTCATTTTACAACTGTGGGCAGAGCCTGCATGATGATGTCATAAGCTATACCCCTGCTCTTTTGCTGGCTCCTGTGTATCATAGTGGGCAGGACTAAATGGCGGTGTACTTTTATTTTTTTTTTAACCTGACTTGTAATACAAGAGAGAGGAGATTGACCTGATAACAGGATCATAACGCCACCCCTTGTGATTTAATGGTTACATTACCCTCCCATTCAATACAAGTCTATGGTCAGAATTCTGACTTATAGACTGCATTCTGTGTCCGCAGCCCCAAAGTGAGACATTTTTTGCTGTAAAGTCACTGGGGGGAGTAGCCCCCCAGTGACTAGCTAAAAATGTTATTAAATAAACCCGCATTATGATAATCACTCTAAAACACTGCTGTTTAGATAATATTTAATCCATGTTTCATTTAACCAGCAAAACTATCTGCCCATGGTGACAGAATATTTATTTATTTTTGCCAATTCCTAATTACATGGCTCCAGAGACATCATGCTTGCTTCAATAAGTTATACCCTTTTATTTCCTGCATTAAATCGTATTAGTTATAGAAGGCTCTCTTAATTACCATGTTCTGGTCTACTAGTTATTTCTGCATGCCTTTTTGTGAATAACTTAGTGCTGTCTTTTAGCCGCCAGAGAATCCCAGCTCATTGAAAAGGAGAGAAAAGCAAAACTTCAGTATGAAAAGCAAATGGAGGAAAAGCAAAAGAAGCTGGAAGAGCAAAAGCAGAAAGATGAACAGAAAAGGACCGCAGCAGAGGAAAAGCGAAAACAGAAACTGCTGGAGGAAAAGGTTTCACTTCACTGTTAGATTTACTAACATTACTCTAGTCACAAATATTGTCGATGTTTTCAGTTAGATGAACATATAGGAGACGAACACTAATAAGTAGATTCAATCTATGTATGTAATGTAAAATATGTGTGGGTTCTCCATCAGCAAAGCTGTTATTTGACAGAAATTGCTATATTGAGGCATGAACAGCATTGATGGCTCCATGCCACTTTTAAGGACCTCACTAATTGGTTGTGTATTCTGACATTGCACGCCTGCCCCCCCCCCCCCCCCCCCCCCCCTCAAGCCAGTCAGGAGACAGATGGTTTGTAAGGGCTTCTAATTGATCAAAAGAAGAACATATTAATTATGCTGTTTGCTCACCTGTAGTGACACTGATAATGTGGCTTCATGTCAAAATGCGCAGCACCTTTGACTGTGATTTCTTTTAGTGAGGCTGGCATCTTTAAATTATAAAATTACATTAATTAGACACGTCACAAGAGATAGAAACATGGCATTACCGATCCCTTTGTAATTTGATGTGTCCTTACTGGCATTGTTTAATTGTAGGAACGCCGGGAAGCAAATGTACGTCGTACTCTAGAGCGTAGCAGTCAGTTAGACCATCGACAGAAGAGGTGGAGTTGGGGTGGACCAGCAGATGGTGACAAGCATGGTAATTATTTTTTATGTTTTCGCTTTTTGTGTTAAAACTTGACAAAAACATATACAAATGTTGGTTGAATATTGAATAAGGCCATTTAATAAGGGTGTATATTAAATGACCTTAGTTCATTTGTCGCACGTCACTACCACAACTAGAGGACATAGTCTTAAATTAGAGGGGCAAAGATTTAAAAGTAATATTGGGAAGTAATTGAATTTGTCTTTTTAAATTCCCCTCTTGGTAGAGTTGAGTTTGTCTGATATTTTCTAACTTATTCAGAATTGTCATTAGAAATCCTTCTAATGTTTGGCTGCATAGTAGTTTTACTGTGTATGAATACATTAAAATACATCTTGCAGCAGCAAACACTACTACTGAAAGATGCACATTGAACATTAAGTAGTTCTAGAAGATAGGTTTTTCCTCTTTAGAAACCTGAAGGAATCATTACATTTTTTTTTTTTCTTATATTTTTTGGTACTTTCTAAAATGGCTGTCTGTCTCTGTGTAGGAAAATAGTCCTTCCCACACCTCTAAACATACATCCACATAAACAGTGTGTCCTATATAATATTATAGGTTCTGGTAATTATAAGATGTAAGTTGTTCCTATGTTTACATTTTGTTCTTGTGTAGGTACACCTGGAGGTAGTTCTCCCAGTCCTCTAGATATAGTTGACAAAATTCCTTGTGCCACAGAGCCACAGCCTGAAGAAAAAAGTGGATCTGGCGGTATTTATTGAAAGAATGCTTGCTGTCCCATTTTGTTAACGTCTAACACTTTTTGTTTGTGCATTCTAATTTTTCAAATTTGCAACTTTTGGCCCGGTAGATTGACTTCTATTTGTTGCTGAAGCAATTGAAAGTTTGTTTTTTGTTCTTTCCTATTTTGAAAAATATGTTTTCTAGAAGCATAATTTTGGGTTCTTCTATAAAAGGGAGAAATCTAAAAGCATTTCACCAATATTGTGCCCACTTTGCACTGACTACTGTGGACATACTGAAGCTTCACACTCTTGTTGTGACGAGACTGGACTACAAAGTACTGCTGGTAACAACCGTATCAGTCGGCACACAGCCAAAACTGTCACCCTCAGAAATTAGATCTTATGCTGATAAAAACCATTGTTTTTACATGGGATCAACAGAGAGGACTTGGTTAATTCCATGCTGATCACATATAAAAACAAGGGTTTCTTTCCGCATTGGCAGAGTGAGTCAGTCACCGACCTGATCGTCTGCTTGCTTCACATGGAAGCTGCCGGTCAGAGGATAAACTGGAATGTACTATCAAATGTATATGCTCGTTCATTCCCATACCAGGGGCGCTAAGCTTTTCACTTGTCCTTCTGTATTAGAAGCACAAGCGAAAAACTATTTTTAGTTGTTCTTAAAGCAGCATTGCCCCTGCCAATAATTTATATACATTTTTTTCGGTGTGATTTCTACCTTTATTAAACCACAGCAAAGTTAGCTTGCCTCAGCTACATCTCAGAGTCTGTCTGGTCTTAGACAATTATCCCAGTAGAAAGTTTTATATTTGTTGACTAATTTGGCATTTTGTTCCTTTTTATCCTCATGTCACTTTCACAAGTAGAACCACTAATGTATTTTGCAGCAATAATTTGCAACACTTACCTGCATGCTATGATAATGCATGATGTTAACACTCATTCTCACACACTATATGTATGTATTTAATGTAAATATGGCTACAGATGATGTGTGTTTTTAATTTATATATATTCTGCTTATGGTGCCTAACACTAATGATTATAACATTTGTATAATCTCCTATGTGTAGCTCTTGTAATTAATCCATGTGTTAAAGAGGATGTAAGCATTGCATTATTCCTTGGGAAATTTGATTATCGTGCATGCTCATACCTTTACAGCAAACAAGCTTTCCTCTTCAGCGACCAATCTAAAAAATGCAGACAGTGTTATTCACAAGCGTTTGTCATCCTCGTCTGCAACCCTACAGAACTCTTCTGAAAAAGGTAAACCTACCGAGATTAATGTTGGCTTCCTTGGTTTTTGATACTCACATATCCAGATTTTATGGAACCAATAAATACCTTCATTAAAGGTATCAGAACAAAACTGTAAACCTAATTTATATCTTATCTCCTTCCAGACTGAAACGAATGCATAATTGTTGACAGTTGAATTTAAAAAGTACATTTGCATACATGGTAACTGTTTGAATCCTCCCATTGTGTTCTTCCTTAATAGTTTTCTTTTCAATATTGTAATAGGATACATAATTATGGTTGGAGACATCTCTTATGACTGGGATACCCTCACAATAGTTTTATTCTCTATAAATTTTGGCCTAAACACTGTAAAAAAAAAAATATATATATATAATTCTTCACATTCTCATTCAAATAAATTTCCCTCCCTCCTCCCCATCTTACACTGAGACAGAGACACACCACTAGGAATGACTGTCGGTGACCGGACCATCTCAGTGATGCAGCAGTTTCACAAAATGATTTCTCCCAAGTCTATTTATTAATTTTTCTTGACAAAGGCTATCATATGGAATATCATTTGAATGGTGCTTTGCACATTTAAAAATTCTTATTTGATTGTGACTTTTTTATATATATGTTTTAATCTTAATTTTACCACATAATCATGATGTGATGTGTTAAATATTACGATTTTGCACTTTTACAGGGGTGAAACAAAGAAGCTCGTCATTAAGCAGACTAAGTAACCAAACTCCTTCCAATTCGCAGCCCCTCTCGTCTAGGGTTTCCAACTCGGAAAAGAAAGGTGCACCATACTAAAATATGTGCATTTATATTTTCTTGTGTGTTAACTAAACTTTAAATCTGTTAGCATTAAATGATCTCCCTTGCCTAAAATATTTCCTTTAAAATAAGCAATACTGACTGAATCCTGAATACAATTTATAATGTATAGTGTCTTGCTGTAAAGTAGTGGTCATTATTTTTTGCCAGAGAGGAGAGCAGTTCTAAATTGGTGAGTAACTGATGAGGTCCTCTGATGAGTAATGTGCAATGGTCATAAACTAGCAAAACAATTTAGTATATAGAGAATAATTTAAGTATCCACTATCACCTAACGTAAAAAGGATGCCATGGTAACCACAGAAATACAGGACATGAGTAGTTAAAATGCTAATGCATGAGGAACGAACCTAGCAACTTGGTCAGCTGTATGCAAACTCTCAGTTAACCAATAACGTTGATCATTCCATCTTTGGGTTCTTTTTTTGAGCTGAATAAATATTAGTAAGGTATCCTGTACATTTTAAGTATAAAACTTTAGGTTTATTTGTATTTTATATATCATTCTTTTATTGTTAACTAACAATATAATTATTTGTTATTCCTGAGTTCAGAATAGGGTTGTGCTGCCATGTGGGGCTCCACTTTGCTGGTTTGTGGTACTTATTTTGATTTGCTACACCGTATCCTGTTGATTTGCTGTTTAGGAGGAGCGAACCAGAAGAGAAGCTCGTCCCTGAGCAGACTGAGTAGTAAACCTTCTGCAAATCCACAAGGCATTAAAATGGAAGATAAAACAGGTGTCTGTTTAATCTGTGTTTTATGTGCTTTGCAAAGTTCACAAATTCTCTTGCTACTGCTCTTTGATTCACCTTTAATAACACTTATTTCCTTCTATGTAAAATTTGCTAGGTGCAAATGTGAGAATAAGTGGTGCATGTAGATTGCATTCATATTTAAGTAAACCTATTACCACAAAGCAATGTTTGCTGTTGAAAACTGAAACATTGTGTTAAATTAACCTGCCGATGTAGACTTGCAATGTCTGTTTAATTAAAAATATATATTTCCAGTGACTGGAATCTTTAGAAAACATTACATGTTATTTAACAATGCATTTTCTATATTTTACTGCCACTCTACCACCCAACCATTTAACACTGAGTTCATTCAGCATCAGATAAGAGCATTGACACTCCATTAGTATGAGATTAGGCCAAACATGTTCAAAATCACTTCCATAGGTCTTTTAAAGATAGCTTGAACTGATAAGGAGTGTGATCAATCGCCTACTGCTGCAGTAGCAGTGGTTGCAAAATTGTGACCGTAAAGGAAGAGGTTACTAACTAGATTCAATATAGTGTTCACATTGTTACATTTGCAAAAGGTAGAATGCACTAGGAGTAATTAAAAGTGATGTCTGTAAACAGACCTTAAAGGGACATCTCCCTCACCGGTGACATTTTTTTTTTAATTTTAACTGCCAATCGTATATATTATGCAGTGTTTGTCACTGAAACACATTAAAAGTGACTAAATGTATCTCTTATTCCACCCATTCAGTAAATCGATCTATTTAGTCAGGAGGTGAATGTACATATGCATAAACACTCATAACAAGAGGCTGTGTAAAAAATACAAGCCCCCCCCCCCCCCCCCCCAAAAAAAAAGTTTACGTTAATTATTGAAAAAACAAAATAACTTTTTTTTTTTTTTCTACAAATGGCAGTGTAATGTCTTTATTAGGTTAAAATGTATGCATTTTGATCTAATGCGTCTTCCATTGGGAATGAAGCCATCTTTTGTAGAAATTACAGATTTCCCTGTGCTTTAAGCTTATGTTTCATGTCAAACTAATGGTTTGCATTTTGTTTTTTTCAATTCTATTATAACAAGTATCCTTTTTGTGATCTTCTAAAATATTGTAATGTACGGGCAAATAACCTTTCATTTAGCCACCTTTAAAAGCAGGTCCTTTTTTTCAGCTGTTCCTGCTGAGAAGAAATGTAACCTTATTTCTGAGGTCTTTTGCTGCATGTTTAGCTAGCACTGGAATAACTTTAACAGGCAATGCTAACCAGCTTTTCCTTGTGGAAGTGTGCTCCAGTCATGGATTTAACAACATTACATGTGTTTTGTGTGTGTATATATAACAATTATTTGTACCCTGCTTTTTTAACTTTTAATATCTCACTATACTCACTGGAAAAGTGCTTCTTAATTATATTTATTCATCCACTTTGAATGTTTGCACATCCCTTTTATGTATCTTTTTCTTTCTTCCAATGGTTTAATCTGGGTGCTTTTTGCTTGTGGGTTTTATTCTATTTATTTATTTATTGCATTTGTATTTTCATGACAAATCCCGTTTGATTTGTTTATTTAGCTCATCGTCCCCAAGCCAGTCCTATGGACAGTAGTATAATCAGTCGCCTCCTCGCCCCCACACAGTCCTCCCTAGCTAGGAGTAAGAGTGCAGCCACATTATCAGCTGATGGAAAGGAATCACCAGGTAACCATAAGAACCTGGAATCTGACTTGCTCCTCTTGCAGTGTTGCAGTGGTGGAGCTGTTTGAAATTGTGTGTTCTGTAAACGAAGCAGCATTAGGGAGAACTCCCCCACATTATGTTGGAAATATGCCTGCACAGAGCATGGCTAGAGATTTGAATGTGTTGCCTGCCTTTATGGCACTAATGCAGCAAACCTTAACGGGCTCTGGATGTTTTTTTCTTTCAGATGTGTTTCAATAAGCAAAACATTTGTCATTCATGAAAATCCTTCAATTTTAGCATTTATTTTTCATAAAAACATATAGCTTATGAGGAATCTTAAACAAAGATAAGCCACCTTTTTTTTTTAAATTATAATTTAAAGTCTTCTGCATTCATTTCTGGTGGTCAGTAATTTGGACAAACTCAGAGTGATTTTGTTCAAATACAAAAGTATGTTTCCTAGTAAGTTATACATTTTTATTAAAAGTACTAAAACCTAGTGATCTTGTAAATATTATGCAAATTTATAACAACCTAAAAAAAATTGAATTTATCAATAGAGCATGAAAAACTATTACTATTTTTAAAGGATCCATTCTGCTTGTTGGGGGGGCGGGGGGTACTGGAAAAATAAATAACTGATAAAATGGATATTGTGTTTGTCAGACCTCTCACCTTAATATCCAGTCAGTGGGCTCTTATAGAGATGCATTGGGATTTCAGTGAGGTCACCAGAGATCTTCTCCCCAACAGTCTTTCCCCCTATCACTGCCATCCAAAAAACAGGGAATCCATAACCAGGTTCTGAAAGACCCTGTTACTATTCTTGCTATTTGCAAGAGAACCCAGTTCATCTGCACAGATTCCCTTGCAAACAAAAGCACATGGTAACGATTGAGGGTTACTGCTTGAAACGTTTAAATAGATTCTTGAGTATTCCCTGCATGCATTTGTATATAAGAGTGTACAGGTTAATTTCAACCAGATGCATTATTAATGTTAGTTTATGCCTGACGTGCCACTTTAGTAAAATGTCCGTCTCTTGTATTGATATCAAATTTTACTGGAATATACCTAGCTTCAAACGATCAGAAAAATACTATGTGCTATATACTTAAGTGGTAATTCCAACTGCATAAATTAAATTGATCTGTTTTCATGCTCTATTGATTCAAGGTGTGGTAATGCTTAAATATATCTCTTCTAATTAGCTGAAATAAGTTAAATATGTGTGAAAATGTCATGGGCCTTAACTCTCACTGCTGCAAGATGATTCTATATTTTACAGAATGCAAAAAAGCTAGAATTCAAGTTATATATTTTTTGGACCAAAAAAATCCACATGAAAACAATGGCTGCATGCTACCTAAAATTCAGCCATTGATCAATAAATAGCTAAGTCCCAAAGCCTTTTTATATATCTAATATATTTGTGATCTATTTACTATTGTCAGGATATACATACTGCTGTGACTTACAGGCAACTTTGCATTTGCTGTTAATGTCTGTTGAACAATACATTTCACTTATCTGCTGCTTCAGAAGACACAGCGGTCTCATACACACGTATATCATGCTAACATGACCACAAATTATATACAAAGGGATCCTAGCACTCACAAAAGCAGTCATGAGTTTCTTACAGGTGCATTAGATCACCTATCTGGGGTGAAAGAAAAATGAAATTCAGTCACCCTGGGGTCTATTCAATAAAAGGTGGTTTGCAGGGAATATGAACATTTCTCTCACTATGCAGAGAACCATACTTGCTCACATTTTTAACCGTACCTTATTCACCAGGTTCGTCCCTGCACAATGCATAGTTAATTTGTGATGAGGAAATGTCCATCTCACCTTTTTTAGTGAATACCATATAATGTCTACATTTTCAATTAAACTGTAGCAGGTATTCACTATGATCATAATATTACAAAGTCTACCTGTTGTTATATAGCACTGAGAACAGTTCTAGCCTCTTTTGTGAATGCACTGATTGCTTTTTAGGAAATGACAACCACTAACAGAAAATGCCTGACAAATTGTCCTGTAATGCAGCAATCATAAGAACAGATATTCACATTAGTAAATAGATCTATATTTTTATTTATTTTTTATTTCAATTTTAATAGATATTTCTGAAGGGGGTTTTCTTCCTGATATTGTTGCTTCTGTGCACTAAATGTGTGGTGATGGTGTTCTGTGTTCTGACCTGCTGCACTGCACACTTCCTGTGGTGAGCTTCTTTCTCCAATATCTAACACACGGTCTCTCTCTCTCTTTTTCTCCTCTTTCCCTTGTTATGCTCTGCACTTGGCTCTTTGTTTTGTCCTGTCAAATTCTTAACTTTATAGAATCTCACCTCTGTCCTCGTTCAGCTTCAGCCACTACCATCAGTACCCCACCCTCCATCTCTAAAGGTCCCATGCGCAGCCGTAGCATTGACCGATTGAAGTCACCTGCAGTGGGCTCCACTGATACTACCCAGGTAAAAACAACAGTATTTTCAGTGTCTTGAAAAAAATCTCACTGTTGCTAGTACTTGCTCCAGTTGATTGTAAAATGCACAGTAAAAGTCTGCTTTGCAAATGATGATTCTTATTTCTACTAGAAAGAGCCTGAAAAACCATCACCACCTTCTGTTGGAAAACGCCCTCCATCTCCTATTTCAAATTCACGTAGGAGATCTCCCTCTCCTATTCACACTCCAAAACGTGCCCCATCGCCAACAATAGAAAGGTAAGTGCTTGTAAATTGTACATAAGGGAAAGTGCAGATTCCTTGTGAGCCTAAACTATCTAAACATATTTGAGTATAAGACTTATATGTTCGTTTTCTCTAAGGCCACAGTCTTTTAACTTTAGTTCTGCTATGCCAGCAGCTGGATCCCAGATGCATGCTTTTACCAAGTCAGCTATGTGTTGCCTTTAACACTCCAGCTGTTGAAGACTTTGTTTTCTATGATGTTCAGATGTCTAAAGATCATTAGAAATACAGTCCACATGGTAGAAAGTGCATCTGACATTTATATTTTCAAGGTGCCTGCTCCAGAAAGTATTAACTTCTGTTTTGCTGTAGAATTGACAGTGTATACACATAACAGGATCTAAATTCAGTAGGATTATATTACTGCTGTATGGCTCAGGACTTAAATTGGAAGAGCAGACTTTATGGTCAGTGAGCCATGGATATGTATGTTTACATACACCCAACAGATTCATACAGCTCAAGAACTTCTTTCATTATAAAAGTTTATCGCTTTAAACACAGATTTTTAACATGGCATTATCCCCCCAAAAAACACTGGCAGCACTACTGACTTACGGATTAAACTCTCCTTCACAACATTGGTGCTGAACATAGCATAAGCATATATATATGTGCATGAACCAATAAACAGCATTTGATTCTAGTTAGAAAATCTTATTGCTTCAGTTAATCTGATTGGTTAACCTGAAACTTAAATACACACATGTCAGGTGTCACTAAAGTTTTAGCCAGAGGAACAATTCAGAAATCACATATTGAAGGGACACTCCCACCAAAAAATTGTCCCTTTAAGGTTTTTCACTATGCCTTGACCGCAAACAAAGCCTGCTTTACATGTATGCCGATTCCATGCTTTATATACATCCCAAAAGCGCTATTCATTTTGTCTTTGTTTCCTTTTTAATCTTTGCTGTGTTTCATTGTAAAATACTATTCTTTCTTCACTAGTCTTATTTTTTGTGTATTGTAGTAAAAAGATACAAAAGAATCGACCATCATCTCCAAGTATGTTAAAACAGAGACCCCCTTCTCCTACTGTAACTCACAAGCTTGCTCCCATTCAACGTCCATCACTCACACCAAGTGTCTTAAGCTCTACCAAAAAACCTACTGAGCCAGAGTCTAAACCAAAGGAAAAATTACAGGAATGCACTGGCTCGGAACCCAAACCTTTACTGACCTCTGAGAAGGAGACAACTGTAACCGCTGCAAAGACCAAAGATGGTAAAGTCAACAGACCTATTTATCTATTTGTATTGAGGGCTCACTTTTGTGTTTATTTTTTTTTACAATAATTTTAAGTGTTAAAAGGCTACAAGAGTTAGTGAATGTTAAATGCCTTCTAACAATAGCATTTCAGGTTCTTCACATGAACACAAGTAGATCCGTCAGAAACCCCAGAGCACTGAATGAACCACATATGCATAGTTGCCAACTGTCCCGGATTTGCTGGGACACTCCCGGCAACATAGCAAACGTCCCGTGCACATTGCGATCCGGCAGTCAGGGGAAAATGGGCTGTATCGCAATCGCGGTGGGTTACCAGGTCACGTGATGTCATCGTGCAACGTCACTTGATCATACGCACGGCTGTGTGAGCTACGCTCACATCAGCAGCTTAATTTTATTTATTTTTTTACTTCGGCCGGGTTTGACCGCAGGTGATATCCGGCGACCGTCTTTCCTGCTCCGTGCAGGAGGGAAGACTGCAGCACAGAGGAGGCGACGGGGACACGGAGCAGCCAGGAGGTGATTTCTGGGGAAGGGGGAGGAGGGTGACATATTAATGTGCAAAATAAGACTGGCAAATGAAGGACAAAATAACACTGGCATATTAATGGCAAAATAAAACCGAGGAGACGGCCAGGTGAGTACTGTGGAAGAGGGGAGGAGGGTGACATATTAATGTGCAAAATAAGACTGGCAAATGAAGGCCAAAATAACACTGGCATATTAATGGCAAAATAAAACAGAGGAGACGGCCAGGTGAGTACTGGGGAAGAGGGGAGGAGGGTGGTGGTGTATTAATGGACAATCTGGCTGTGGCATATTTATGGGCAGGCTAATAGTGGTATATTAATGGGAAAATCGGCTGTGGCGTATTAATGAGCAGGCTGATAGTGGCATACAGGGCCGGCCTTAAGTGTTCCGGCGCCCTGTGCGGGCTTCCCACGTGGCGCCCCCCCCCCCCCGTCTCTTTCACCCCCCTATGTTTGTGTATCTCTCCCTTCCCATGTTTGTCCCTTTCCTCTTCCTTGCCATGTCTGTCTCTCTCTCTCCCTGTGTTCTGTCTCTTTCCCCCCGTCCCCTGTTCTGTCTCTCTCCCCCGTCCCCTGTTCTGTCTCTCTCTCTCCCCCAGTTCTGTCTCTACCCCCTGCCCCTTTTCTGTCTGTCTCTCTCTCCCCCCTCCCCCTGTTCTCTCTCTCTCCCCCTCCCCCTGTTCTCTCTCTCTCCCCCTCCCCCTGTTCTCTCTCTCTCTCCCCCTGTTCTGTCTGTCTGTCTCTCCCCCCTAACCCCTGTTCTGTCTGTCTCTCTCTCCCTTCCCCCTGTTCTGTCTCTCCCCCCTAACCCCTGTTCTGTCTGTCTCTCTCCCCCCTCCCCCTGTTCTGTCTGTCTCTCTCTCCCCTCCCCCTGTTCTGTCTGTCTCTCTCCCCCCTAACCCCTGTTCTGTCTGTCCCCCCTAACCCCTGTTCTGTCTGTCTCTCTTCCCCCCCTAAACCCTGTTCTGTCTCTCCCCCCTCCCCCTGTTCTCTCTCTCTCCCCCTCCCCCTGTTCTGTCTCCCCCCTGCCCCTGTTCTGTCTCTCACCCCTGCCCCTGTTCTGTCTCTCCCCTCCCCCTGTTCTGTCTGTCTCTCTCTCCCCTCCCCCTGTTCTGTCTCTCCCCCCTAACCCCTGTTCTGTCTGTCTCTCTCTCCCCTCCCCCTGTTCTGTCTGTCTCTCTCCCCCCTAACCCCTGTTCTGTCTCTCCCCCCTAACCCCTGTTCTGTCTCTCCCCCCTAACCCCTGTTCTGTCTCTCTCCCCCCTCCCTTACCTTTGCCTGAAAAGGTGTATCCAGGGAGGGGGCGGAGCTAACCGGCACAGCGGTGTAGCTCCGCCCCCACCCCGGGAAGCAGAGCAGAGTCTGCATTACGGGGAGCCATGGGCAGCATGAGAAGGTGCTGCTCGGGCTCCCCATGCTTAATGCAGGCATGGGGAGCCGAGCAGCACTATCTCATGCTGCCCGGGGCTCCCCGTAATGCAGACTCTGCTCTGCTTCCCGGGGTGGGGGCGGAGCTACACCGCTGTGCCGGTTAGCTCCGCCCCATCCCCGGACCAAGCAGAGCATGCCGAGCAGAGGGCTGGTGAGGGGGGATCTTTTGATCTCCCCCAGCCAGTGCCTCTACCGGCATTTTTTTTTTTTTTTTTTTTTTTACCGGGCGGGCGGGCGCCCCCTGGGGTGTTGCGCCCTGTGCGCTCGCACAGGTCGCACACCCCTAAGGCCGGCCCTGGTGGCATATTAATTGGCAATCTGGATGTCTGGCTGTGGCATATTAATGGCCAAAGTGATACTGTGGCATGTTCGGTGGGGAAAAATAACATAATCAATGGGGGAAAGTGGCACCGTGGCATGTTCTGCAGGGGCAGTTCAGTGGGACAAAGTACACTGTGGAATGTTCTGGCGGGCAAATTGACACCGTGGCATGCCAAATCGTGTGGGTGCAATATGAGTGCAAGCCAAGTGCTGTGGGTACTGTATAGTGCTGTGTTAAGTCCTTTAGGTGCAATGTGGGTGCAGAGGAAGGGAATAAAAATAAGAAATGAACAATTTTTCAATAACTTATTACAAATGAAAATAGTTGAATATAATATTAAAAAGTTCATATAAGTATAAATGCGACTAATTACACAATTACATAATATTTTAATGTTTTTTTTGTAGTCAAAAACGTAATATTACTTTGCTGAGAGGGTGGTGGCTGCGTGGAATAGTCTTCCAGCATGTGGCAGAGGTTACTACAGTAAAGGAGTTTAAGCATTAATGGGATAGGCATGAGCCTATCCTAGGTATAAGATAAGGCCAGGCACTAATTCAAGTGATTCTTTACTGAGAGGGTAGTGGATGAATGGAATAGTCTTGCTGAAGAAATGGTAGAGGTTAATGCAGTGAAGGAGTTTAAGCATGCATGGGATAGGCATAAAGCTATCCTAGATATAATATAAGGCCAGTGACTAAAGAAAGTATTACTTTGCTGAGAGGGTATTGGATGCATGGAATAGCTTTCCAGCAGAAGTGCTAGGTTCATACTAATGTATGTGTAGACACAACTATCTGTGTGCCGTGAATATATCTGTTGAATACCAACGATGGATGGTAATGTTGGTTTGAACTTCGTGATATAATCTGTGACAAGAAGGAGTTACATTATGCTAACTATGTGGAGTGGGCGGACCTTTTGACACTAGGTGTGGTCAGTTTTAAAGTAAGTAATTGGAAGCTGAGCTGCAAAATGTCCCTTGAAATTTTTTTTTCCAAATGTTGGCAACTATGTATATGTTAACAAGAAAACAAAAATCAAACTTCCACATACTCTAGTTTTTGTTTTATTTCCTGAATCCATATATAGTATTTTATATCATCTACATGTATTAGTAGTGCCCCTCAAAAGACTGGCAGAACATAGATCTGTGTGTTTGGAGTCAAACATAGGTGGAGTTAAGATAAGATCTGTTAAGGTAAATCGCAACACAACCAAAGCAATTCAGGAAGTGTGATTTCGCAGAATGGCTGCTTAGGGTATAAGTAAAAAACTAAAATGTTTCTCTATTTAAGGCTTAGTTCCAAACTTAAGGCCAAAGTAGCCAAGTTGGAAAAATTCTCCCAGCAGCCTGAAAACATTAAAACACACTGTGCTGCCTACATGTCTACTCATTCTCCAAAATACCAGGTAGTGGGTGCCCTGGCAAGAATTTAATATTTTGACCACTATTTGTATTCAAAATAAATATCCTGGCATAACTCGATAAAATAATTACAATTGCTCTGATCTTCAAACTTAGTTCCCTAAAAGGGAACATGGTCATTATTTGTAATTTATTGAAGTTATCAGAATATATTGGTGAATAAAATGTCCACTACTATCCACAGTATAACCAATGTATCTTATTTGCAGACAGCAGCAATAAAACCATTTCAGGGAGCACGACTGCTGAGGAAGCTGCAAAAATGTTGGCTGAAAACCGCCGTCTTGCGCGAGAACAGCGCGAACGTGAGGAACAGGAGCGAATCCAAAGGCAGCTGGAAGACAAGTAAATGACTTCTTTACCTTTTAACTAGTCATCAATGGCTTGTGTAGAATGTATTAAAACAAGGTTTACAGTCTGTTACCTGAAGAAGTCTGTCATTGTGTACCCAATTCAGCAAGTGTAGGAACTTTATTTTTTAATTTACAACAATATTACAAACCAAAAAGAGTATTCTTACATTCTAAAGATAAGTCTGGTAATAGTTAGCTATCTTAAAAGAGAGAGTTGTATAATAACAGAATATTGTAATTGTTTTATTGGACTCCTTTTATCAAGTCAGAGGACTCCCGAAATCTCTTTGGTCCAAAATACCGTTAGTCCAATATAAAAGGCATTATATGATTCTGCAACATTCTGTTATTTTGCACCTGCATCACTGGACTAATACAGCTACTCCAAACCACAGTACTTAAAGAGGGAGTAAACCCGGGGTGGGGGGGGGGGGGGGAGACAGACAAGATTGGGGGGGTGGAGAGGGACAGACAAGATTGGGGGGGGGTGGAGAGGGACAGACAAGATTGGGGGGGGGGTGGAGAGGGACAGACAAGATTGGGGGGGGGTGGAGAGGGACAGACAAGATTGGGGGGGGGTGGAGAGGGACAGACAAGATTGGGGGGGGGGGTGGAGAGGGACAGACAAGATTGGGGGGGGGGTGGAGAGGGACAGACAAGATTGGGGGGGGGGTGGAGAGGGACAGACAAGATTGGGGGGGGGTGGAGAGGGACAGACAAGATTGGGGGGGGGTGGAGAGGGACAGACAAGATTGGGGGGGGGGTGGAGAGGGACAGACAAGATTGGGGGGGGGTGGAGAGGGACAGACAAGATTGGGGGGGGGGTGGAGAGGGACAGACAAGATTGGGGGGGGGGTGGAGAGGGACAGACAAGATTGGGGGGGGGGGGTGGAGAGGGACAGACAAGATTGGGGGGGGGTGGAGAGGGACAGACAAGATTGGGGGGGGGGGTGGAGAGGGACAGACAAGATTGGGGGGGGGGGTGGAGAGGGACAGACAAGATTGGGGGGGGGGGTGGAGAGGGACAGACAAGATTGGGGGGGGGGGTGGAGAGGGACAGACAAGATTGGGAAGAGGGTGGGGAAGCGAGACAGACAACATTGGGAAGAGGGTGGGGGAGAGAGACAGACAACATTGGGAAGAGGGTGGGGGAGAGAGACAGACAACATTGGGGGGAGGGTGGGGGAGAGAAACAGACAACGTTGGGGGGAGGGTGGGGGAGAGAAACAGACACCGTTGGGGGGAGCATTGGGTAAGTCTGGGGGGGAGGGGCAACATTGGCACATAAAAGGTAAATAAAAACAAGAAATGCATTTTTTTATATCAAGTTTTTTTTAACTATGAAAAAGCTAATTACATGTGAATATATTCAAGTTAAACTTTTTTCCTGTAGGGTAGTCTTATATTCAGGCTTTTAGTTTTTTTCATAAAGGAATATCCATAGTTTGGGGGGTCGTCTTATAATCAGGGTTGTCTTATATTCGAGCGAATACGGTATATATTTAAGTACTGTGTAATGTAACGTACACAACAAGAAATAGATCTCTTATTCTTATGCTCAACTCTTCCTATCACCTAAAAGCTGCAAACATAGTGTAATAGATTTATTGTTATCTTTAAAGCACTTCCTATACATGCCCTTTGTTTCTGCTGCTGGATGTGCAAGGTTTTTATGGCCATTTTGTAAGGAAAAGTGTTGCTAGTGGGACTGACTTAGTAATAATTGCCTATGAACTGTTGGTACAGATTTAGAAATTTCAGGTTGTGTTTAACAGAATAAAACAGGAGGAAATGGCTCGCAGAGCAGAGGAAGATAGAATACTTCAAGAAGAAGAAGCAGAGAGACTAAAAGAGCAGCAAAAACTACTAAGAGAGGAAGAAGAGAAAAAAGAACAAGAGGAAAAGATCCGTAAAGAGATAGAGGAACACGAACACCAGGCAGAGCTTCAGCAACAGGTATGGCTGCAAAACACTAATGCATTCATTTCTTTACCAGCATTATATATATTATTTATATATATTCTGTATTCCAGGATTATTAGTATAATAGTTCTGAGTGGCCAGTTCCAGGATGCCTTTGTTAATTAAAAAAAATAATAATATATGAAATACAGTGATATGAAATTTCCATTGACTATAAAGTTGTGTTCGATTTTATTTCTAGAGAGAAGAAGCAGAGGCAAAAGCCCTTGAGGAAGCTGAAAAACAAAGGCAGGAGAGAGAGAAAATCATGCAGCAAAACATGCAGGAAAGACTGCAGAGGAAAAAGGTATTAATCCTTTAACACTGTTCTTATTTATGTGCAGCTATATTTTATAAAGCAATGCATCCTAGCCAGAGGTGCATGGGACCTGGGTTTAGTAAATACAAATATTTCCTTGTCTATGTAAGGTCTATAAACTTCTCCATGTTATAGTGTTCTTGACATTCAACAAACCTCTTTAATAAAGTGTTACTTCTTTGCCGTTTTCATACAATTACTTAGTAATTTCATACAATTACTAGTGTATTTGATCAATTCTATATCTAACACCATTCATTGCCCACTACAGACATTAACATTGTGCAATCAAATCCATAATGAGCATAACATGACCGTGCTCTATCGCTACATCATAGCACCTTATGTGGTCAGTATTATATACAGTTATATTTTATCTGTGTGAATTTTACAAAACAATGCATTACAGTGAAGCTAAATGTTCTGTTCTGTGTTTTAGAGAATTGAAGAAATAATGAAAAGAACTAGGAAGACTGATCAAATGGATTCAAAGGCAGGTGTTGGGGAATATTTCATTTTTAAATATTTTATTTCACAGAAATCTCTATCTCTGTCGAGCTACCTGGCAATATAATAAATAACCTATTTGTATACTTATATCATTTATGCTAAAACTTGTAAACCAAAACGTATGAAACATGTATCTGTTTTGAATAAAAGCTCTCCGTTTAGGCACCCTCGGGGGGCTGCCATGCCCCTGATCTCTGACCATCTGACTGAAGATGACGTTGATGTGTTTTGGTGTGCGGCCCCATCCGCCTAGTCATGTGCAAACATCATGTTGACCCTTTGTATCAAATCTTTTTTAGCCTGTGATCTTTCCCCTGGACTGAACAAGTGTAATACAATTGCACATCCATGACGTGGCATTTAACAAGAAAAGCTGGTGACATGACAGCTGTTAGTTTTCATATCCTTTTGGTTTAGACATTTTGACAGAACTATAATGTTAAAATAAAGACATTTATGGAATGTGCAGTTGTTTTTAAGTCCTCAAATCTGTATTCAAATCCCACCCCCTCTTTTATTTGGTTTTCTCAATATCTGAATTATATTCTCCACATTTTGAAGAGTGAAGATAGAGGAGATCAAGGGATAGAAGACGATGAAGAGATGATCAGTCTCGAAGGTAATTTACATTGTAGGTAATGAAATTGTGTAGTTTTCATTTTGAGAACCTGTGCCGATAGGAATCAAGCATCTCTCTACAAGAAAGCTATCGCCCGACGCCCAGGACATGCAGTTCCGGGCACCAGGCTTGAATTTTACCTACTTCCCGATTGCCGTATGCACGGTACCAAAGCACTTCAGCCATGTCTGCAGAAGCCCCACCACAATCACAGTGCCCAAATGTTTATAGCTGTCAAAACGAATGCCTGCTTTGACAGCTATAGTCTCCACAGCAATCGTGGGGTAAGGCGACACTAGGTTTATAAGTAGTAATCTGCCCAGTGTCCCACGAACATCCCCAGATTTTTAAAAAAAATAAAAATAATAAAACAAGTAATAGACGGTACTTTGTCATCTTTTGTAGTATTTTTGTTGTACCTCTTAATGGTTAGGGTATTAAATGTATGTAATTCACAGCCTTAAATGTTTGCACTATCAAATACATTGGATGCCTTTCAAAAGGGCCTGGATGAGGAGGAGATGAACGTTTCATGTTTCCATTTTAATTACACATTATGCAGGTACAAACCCACTAAGCAAACTCACCAGGTTTGTCCATGGATAATGTCTAGTTAAATTTGTGAAATTAAATGTTCATCTCGCCGCAAATCACCTTTTAGTGACTAGACCCCAATGTTTGATCACCTATCCTATTTTCATTGAAGCTGAATAATTTGTTTTTCATGCATAATATTTCTCTTGTGAGCTTTCTTCGTGGCAATTAGATTCAAGGTTAATGTGAGATAAACTTGTACAGGCTGGGAATCCTGGTAATTCCCGTAAGAATATATTTATGAATACTGATTGTATTCAAATTGGTGTTATCACTGATTGACGATCTTGCAGCTGCTGTAAAAATATCTTTTAAAGCTGTAGTTATATTTCCAAATGGTGGGGTTTTGTGGGATGAGTTTTTACAAGGTTTGGCCTGAAATTGGCACAGGAAGTTTGCTGAGCCATTCATTGTAATGTGAACCACATCATGTACTGTAGAAGATACAGAATAAAACAAACTGTAGAAGCATAGAGTAAACAAAAATAGTTTCATGTGTCTGAGCTGTCTCCTGTTTACATCATCATCCTGTGGCCTTTTATGCAGATAACAGGGCACAGCACAAGCATAGTTTAAAACACATTCTTCTTTTAATCTGCACATTTTCTCACATGTGTAGATAATGGTTTCATCTTTACATTCAAAGTACAAAGAAGATTTATGTGACAAAGTTCCTTCTAGTGCATGACTGCATCATTTTCAATTAAACATTGTTGCTATAAGTCATCCACAGGCTGTGACATACAATTAAGGCAGTGTAATGTGTTATGGTTTTGCTTCAGATGGACTGAATGGAGTTGATTTTGCCGACGATGGTGATGACCAAGAAGAGGAGGATACAGAATCTAGTTTGCCAACTCCAGATGATCCAGTGCAGAAGACAAATGAATTTTTTTTTAATGGTCAACAGCTAGACACTGAGCAGAAACTGTATGAACAAACTTCAGAAACAAAATCTCTGGAAGAATCAAGGTCCGTATATACATACTTGTAGTTTTTAAGTTTGTAGCTTTATTATTTACCTCATGTGCTTACCTTTTGAAAATAACTCTTACAGGGATTCTGTCAACCGTAAAGGGGCTCTACCCTCACATAAGATGTAACTAGATTACCTGTGCTTTTAAAAAACGCATATACAAGACATATGCCACTGTTTGTGCATAAAAGTAAAAATTAAATTAGGTGTCGATCTCCAGCATCCTTTTTGAGAATTGTACCCATGATGCAACATTCTCCAAATCTACCAGCAAGTCACTTTACAACTGTGGCCAGACCTTGCATGATGATGTCATAAGATGCACCCCTGCTCTCTTACTGGCTCCTGTGTATCACTAGTGGGCAGGACTAGGTGGCTGTGTACACTTTTTTTTTTTTTACCTTTCTTCCAAAACAAGAGATGGCAGATTGACCTGCTCAAACAGTATCATAACTCTGCCCCCTTGTGATTTAATAGTTACATTACCCTCCCATTCAATGCATGTCTATGGTCAGAATTCTGAGTTATAGGCTGGATTCTGTGTCCCCAGCCCCATAGTGAGATATTAGTGCTGTAAAATCACTGGGGCGGCACCCAAAAACACTTAATTTACAAAATGGCTGCACCAAGTTACATTTCATAAAATAAACTCTCATTACAAAAACAAACAACATATCTGACTGAAATCAGCAATGCAAAATAAATTACAAAAACCTTTTTTATTTTTTGGTTGGAGTGTCCCTTTAACATTTCCTTTACTGTGAATGTAGAGAATAATGAATGATAAAAATCGTCTATAAATTGTATTGGCAATATTGCAGCAAATGCACAAAATAAGAGAAAAATCTGGTTTTAAACATTTATCGCATTTGTGAAATTCACATTTTGCTTGTGCTTTTAAAGAGTTGACCTTTTAATTTCAACTTTTTTATACTATCAATAAATTGGCCCTGATTTTCGAACATTTACATTAAACCTTCATCGGAATCCTTTGTTATACTTACAGTCTAACAGATAGCCCATTGGCAAAGACTTATATTGGTCTAACATGTTAACAAGCCTATAGGGGGCATGTCTGTTAACTGGGGATGGGCATCTTTTGGTCTGGGGCAAAACCAATTTTAGTGGCCCATGGTGCCACTAAATCAGCTCACCTGTTATAATCAGACACAGACGTATATGTTGACAAATAAGGTATACGGATTGATACAGAGACAACAAAATTGTGTATAAAGGTAGAAATTGGTACACTCCAGGGCATCTAGTTAAAATTGTTGTTGCCGAGGCTCCCTGACAATATCACAGATTACAGGAAGCAAATCTCCTATGGGTCTGCTCAATTAATAGTGAATTGCAGGGAATTGAGATGGGAATGTGCCAATGTACCAGAGTTGGAAAATTCTCAAATGCAGTTGAATGGGAGACTTTTTCTAACTTCGCTACTTTGGCCTTAAGGTTGAAATTCCTCCCTCATTTTCCTGCAATTCTCTCTTTATTAAGTAGACTCTCTTGGGGGAAGTGTTACCCTACTTAACCAACTTAACCAGTAATCTTCTCTAAACAGTCCTGATGGAAAAATTAAAAGATGATTACACGGTCAAATTATTGACAAATTATTCATAGTTTTTGTCTTTTCCTCCAAATCTATTGTTACATAATAAAATTATATAAAAGCCTGTAAATAACACCGCAAATTTTTAGTGCGCTCAAAGCAAAATTCAGTGTATTTGGCTTTGTAAATTGCTAGTTATAATGCTTGTTTAAAGAGTGCAGTTAGTGCATCCAAAAGAAAAAAAAAATATGTTTGATAATGTACATAATACACACCTTTGTGTTTACTAATGCAAATGTTTCATCAAATTCTAGTCTCGTAACTAATGGCACAGCACCATCCAGCGAAGCTCACTTGCAGTTGAATGAGGATGATGAGACAAGGCAATTGGTGCAAAATCTAAACGGAAAGTCCAGTACATGGATGTTTGAGGAAATTATTGATCTGGGAATCCATTCCAAGACGCACAGTTTGTCATCTGAATCTATTACAACGGACACCTGTAATCAGACCCTTATAGAAGCTGCTACAATTCCGACTAGCCCAAAGCTGGCCTTCGAGGAGGGACAAATCAATTCTTTGTCGAAGGCTGTTGACTCTCCTGCAGGCAAGTTATATGTTTAGGACTTGGGTACAAACTATGATTCGATTGCTTAATATATTGAAGAGTTCAGTTTGTAGTGTAGAATAATATAGTTTTATACTACTTTACATTTTCACAGACAATGAGTTCATTAAATGCTTAAAAATCTTCTAATAGGCTAAGTTTTTATTGAAAGACTCACTGTGGACTATATACCTAAAATGTGAGCTCAATATTTTATCTCACATTGTGCAGCGCAAACCTGGTAAGCTTCTCTGTTTATTATCCATAGCCAGCTGTGCTCTTCTACACAGTTACCTTATTTTAACCCTTGTTTCCTTATCTAAAATCCAAATACTTAAAGCTATTCACTATTATCAGTTTAGCTATACATTGTGCAGGGCCAAACCTAGTGAGTTTGCTTAGCGGGGAAACCTACCAGAATTGTCCCTGCACAATAGATAGCTAAATTGGTGATGAAATGTTAATCTTACATAAACTCACCTCAACTTACCTGCAATTCACCTTTTAGTGAATAGCCCCCGATTGTATTTTGATATGCAGTATCCTGGAACCACCTCCTACATGGCAGGACTTAAAGGACAACTGTCATGCCATAAGTAACTCTGTCTGTCTGAAATGAATGAATAAACCCTCATATATAAATAAAAGCTGTCCCAATCTTTAAAACATTTTTTAAAAAACCTATACACAACATTCAGCCTTTTTACCATTTAGCAACAACTGCTGCAAATGTAATGGCTGCCATCTTGCCTCCTAACTTGGGTAGTATCTCTGACACAAACACCTTGCAGTTCCGCCTCTCACCTTCACGTAGCTCTGCCCCCAAATTCCGTGTCGCTCCTCCTGTGTAGCCCCACTCCCACATGAGATTACCCTGTTAATACAAGATGGCTCTCCCTGCAGCACTGTAACCAGTATATAAGATTTGCATGTGCAGAGTGTTGCATCAACAGCACAATCCTGCAAGGGGCGGGGCCGCTGCTGAGAGGTGGGACAGGGTGCTCTGGTCTGCGAGTCAGAAATGTGACCCAAATTAGGAGGCAAGGTGGCAGCTATTACATGTGCAGCGATTTGCTGCTAAATGGGAAAAAAAAGTTGAGAATGAATTATAGGTTTGTGTTTTTAAGCATGGCATAGCTTCTATATTATTTCAGACAAAGTTACTTATGGCATGACAGTTGTCATTTAACCTCCTCCCAACATTGGATGTACCTGGTACATTCTGTGCTAAAACGATTAACGGTTGCTACCTAGGTTTTGCCTTTGTTCCTGTGATGCCTTGATGTCGATGTGAAAACGATTTTTCAGGCTAAAGTTTGAAAAAGTGTGGGGTTTGGTATTTTCTGTACATTTTTTTTTTCATTATATATATTTATATGAAATGAAAATAATATCTAAAAGCCCCTTTTTTGGTTGATAAAAGCATTATTAAATATATGTGGCGCATTAAATAAGAGGAAAATTACAGCTAAACACTAATACCGCAGAAGTGTTAAAAACAGCCATTGTCACAAAGGGTACAAAACGTTCACCATGTCACTAAGGGCTTAAACGTAAAAATGGCCTGCTAGTAGGAGCATCGTGCATGCATGGGTCTGTTCATAAAAGTAAATGGGGAGGTTTACATAGGCGTGATAGTGCTTCCATTCACTTCTATGAAAGCACTAATGAAGCATGGGTGGCCAGCCTACATAACATGGACTCAAGTGTGCATTAAAAGCAAAATATGGAGTGGTGTCCCTTTAAGTACAGCATGTATAGTTCTGTTCAATTCAATGGAAATTGCATTTATTTGAAGGTTAGCGATGCCCACTCATTAAACAGTCTCTCTCTTCTTTCTCCAGAGATATGATCTCAGCAGGGAAAACTCTGTGATTGCACTTCACTCTACAGTATTTAATAAAACGCGGAAGCCTTGTTGTGAAACGCTGCTACTTCAACATACTACATTAGGAAATCTATATGTCAAATAGAGCAGACGGGAGACAGTTTGCCTTTTCTTCATGGAGAATATGTTGCTGGTATCACTTGTTTGCAGGTTCTCAGAAGTTATTAGAGTGTCGTGTTTTTTTTCTGTTAAGACTTAATGGGACAGAATTCTTATCCTATTGGTAAGTTGTACTGTGTATACCGTTCACCTATAATTGATAGAATTAACTTTTTAATGCCACTATTGCTGGCATAATTGTTTCAGTGCGTATTGTTGTTCTGCTTTCCTGGCACTGAAACCGTTAACACCAAGATTAGCACTTACTTACCTTCTTTTGCATAATAAGTTGCCGTTTGCTGCCGTCTCATTCATTGGTGGGTATAAGGCTTTGCCTTTTAGTACATTTCCACTTTCCTTTCTTTCAGTGTGGAAAATGGTTTACCAGTTTGAATACCAGTCTTTAAATACAATGGCTCCTTATAGGAAGAGTGCACCATGACTAATAGTATGAGGGAAAAAATGTCCATTACAAGTATGTGTTTTTCACAACTATAGGCTTTTGTCTTGATTTTTTTTTAAAACATTTCATTTTTTTCTTGTTACATGTATTTAATTTGCATATGTAAGTATTATTTTATCGTGTACATAAAAAAAGCAGTATTAGACATTAACTACTTGAGTTTTTTCTGTTCTTTTTCATATTGTAAGTTAGATTTTATAATGACTTTAGTTACATGCATACTGCATATATCCCGTCCTGCTAAAATGGAACAGTTTCCCATATCTTCCCACTGGCACAAAATGTGTTTCTGTACACATATCGCCTAACGATTCAGTGGCCTCGTTAAGTTATTGCATTATTTTGTTGGCTTTATTTCATTGGATAGGGAAACAAATAGTTCTACGATCCTAGCCTGGCACAAATGTGTTTGAGTTTTTGTTAAGTTATTTGCAGTGACCTCAAACTCTTAATGTTATTGAACGGTTTGTTTACAAATAGACGTCGTAGGAGAAAGGATCAATGAAGTGTACAAAGTACTCTATCATGCACTGTATTACATGATATATTGGTCTGGTAGAGTTAGCAATTAATGCAGAAGCAGTCTGGGCATTTGTTAGGTTTTCCAAGTGAACAGACTGCACCCACCATCAGAAGTGAAGATGGGGCTTAGAAACTCATTAACCCTTTTGCGTAGTCCTGTGGTCACACCCCTGGTAGTGGGTTAAAGAGCTTTGTGGAAAATGATATTGCATACTAAATAATTTGTTATTTATCGTCTCATTTCATGAGATCCATATCGGTTCATGATTGTCCACTCTTAAATAAAACTTTAGTATTTTCAACCGTTAGAAGCCATCAGGTTTAATACAAGTGTTCAGACAGAGCAGTGCCTTAGGTAAACACAAGAAACGTATTTTTGTATAAATACTGTTTTAATTCTAGCAGAGACAATCTAACCAATAAAAATGCTTATATTTTATGTGCAACTGTTACCTGTTAATACTTAGTTACAGCTATTTATGTAAATATATGTGCGCTGTTAAATAAACTTTACAAATTCAAACATGCCTGAATTATTTTATTGTGTCATTTTGTTATAAAATAGGATAATTTAAGGGGCCTGTCTGTTAATACAGTCATTTTTCTTGTGTTTTTCTAGATAAATCCTAATTACCACTATATGTGACATATGGTCATTTGCATTGCAGAATGGAACCATATAGCGCAAGAGTTCAGCTTTCTGTTGAATTTAATTTTGTTTTAGGAGCCAGCAAAAAAAGAATCTAAGAGCCAGGCAACCGCGTATACACACAATCACACAAAAGTGCGCGATTCAAAGTGTCTCCATCCCTGCTACTTTGCTTGATTGCAAGGGAAGGGATCGCTTACTTTTCAGCTCGATCTGCCAGGCACAGACCCTATTAGAATTCCTTCCTGCTAAATGTCGCGTGATACCCAGCACTCTGGCTTTGGAGCGTGATGTGCGAGGGGGTGGAGCTGGCAGTGTGGGCAGACCGGCAGATACTGTCCCCTTGCGCTGCGCACAACGAGTGGGGAGGGGGGAGGGGAGAACCATCAGTCCCAGAGGTGCCAAGCAGAGGGTGGCAATACCCAGGTGCCAGTTCTTATTTCCTGGTCGCCATGGCAAACTGGCGCCCGGGCTTTGTTGAGCCCTGAACATATGTATATATGTAAATTGAATGCATCCAATCCAACGGTCTGTAAGGGATTTATCACCCTGCAATATCTAATGTATGGTGCACAGCTTTGAATGCTGGAATAAGTTTGTATGCTTGGATAGGGCATGGTGCCTGTATATGGGGGTTATTTAAAATTCTGTTAATTGTGGGCAATATCCAATTGATTTCTAATGTGACTGCCATTTCTAGAACCTTTCTTCTGAATTGATTAACTAAGTATATTGCTGTGCTAAAAATATGTTTGTACAAAATAGCCATATGAACTGAGAAATGCAATGAGGATTAGCAGCATCCACTAATATGATGTTTGAAAACTAATAATATGTAAAGAACTATTATATTTGAATATACGTAATGTGCATGTGGAAAGAATTGTTTATAAAAAAATAAATAAAGTACTAGCAATACAGCTTTTGAGGCCATATATAAGATTTATTTATTTTTTGTATGTGTATAGTGCTAGAAGAGAGCATAACATTACAGTTGAGGTAATTAGAGGAATTCACAGTGGGCAAGATATACTTGGTAATGAACATTCTGGGGATTTTAGTGCAGTAGTCTCTATAAATGCCAGGGCCTACCTGCTCTTAAAATGTGGCCATTATTTAAATTTAACCTCCTGAGCCCAGTTTCAGTACATCACATAAATTTGAATCCCGCCAATGAACAGTACATTCTCTTCATGTTGCTCGGAGGAGTTCAGTTTTGGTGATTAGTGTTAATTTTGGATTTTATGAATATTCCCCTTAGAGATAAAGGTTTTATTCCTGTTTAATAAACCGTGTTGTTTCAGTGAAAAATTACACCCCTTTCCAAATGTGCTTGCAAGTCATAATTGCTTTTTATTAATATCAAAATAGCAATGTTTCAAAGAAGAGAAAAGTCACTTATTTTTATTACATTTTTATTCTGTCAAAGAAGCAGGCTTCTAATAGTCCAAACCATAGTATATGAATCCATAACTGTCATATGTGGATTTATCTTAAATCTAATAGCTGATTGAAAACTGGGTAGTACAAATTCATCAGGTTTTTGAACTGGTGGCTATTTAATATCCTCAACTGGTGTGAATTTGGAATGGCTGTTTTTAAATATTTTGTTTATACTGTGAAGCTAGAGAATAAAAATACCAAAACTGGCTTAATGTGTTGGCAAAACTGCAAAAAAATGTGTAAAATAAGAGGAAAAATGTTTTTGTGCCATCTTTGTTTATGACATTGCCTTGTACTTTGATATGCAATTAAAGTACTTTCAATGGTAAATGTATATGTTGTGGCACCACAGATGTATTTAAAAAAAAAATCTAATTTTATGCATTAAATTATGCTAACCCAATGTATACTTTTTTTTTTAATTCTCTATTTTCACAATATATAAAATATTTAGGTGACAGGAGTCCCTTTTTAAGGCACAAAAAGTAAAAACGAAAAATGTATAGGCTAATTGAAGATAACTAGAAAGCAATATCAAATATGTTGTTAATGTACTAACAGAATACAGGGATACCAGTCATATTAAATGCACCAATGATTTGGTGGCAGTTCTATAAATATTTGATCAGCGTGCATGAGTTTGCAATACTAGTGCATTATCAATATAGTTTAGCAAAATATGTGTATTTCTATTACGTTCACCAAAGCTATACAGGTCATTCAAATTTATTTTGATGCAACCACAAATTATCCTTAATTCAAAAAGAAAAGCTTTATAAAATGCTGCAGCACTCATTCCATGCAATTACATTTTCAGTAAATGTATTTGATTGATATAGTGATGGTCTAAGAATGAAGCACCAGTAACCCTCAACATGCATAATGTGTGTATGGATTATACAGAGATAAAATGTGTTAATAAAGCAGCTTTGATTTTGCTTTGTCCTACAACACAGACATGTAAATCCAGGATGTGTAATAATACAATCTATGCCATGCATTCGTCTTAATCAGTAATGAGCTCTGAAATTCATACAAGTGTAAAACCATAACCTGTATCATGGATGCTATGTACTTACTACAAGCTTTTTGGATAATTACAGTTATGGCAAAAGAAGCAAGTGGCAGATATGCTATGCCCTTTTTACAGTTTCTTGGCACAGTCAGGGCAGTAAATCTGCTCATTATTGCGTACAAAGCGCTTGTTTGCCAGATTGATAGAGCACTTTTTGCAAGTGAAACAGTATTCATGCCAAGCATGTCCTTCATAGTTGACAACATTGGATCCTTTTCCAAATCCTATTGGAAGAATTAAAGGTTTTATTAAAATTCACGTATTGTAAAACACATGTACTTTCTTAGTAAATGTCTTTTTTTTTTTTTTTTTTTTACCATCTTGTTTTTGAAAATTAATTTTCACTCTTGGCCTTTATTTACCCAGCAGGAGAGGAGAGGAAAATATGGAAGGTAAAATATGCTAGTTTAAGACCTTATTGAATGGCCTCAATAGAGCCAGTGATTTTTTTATGTATAATCTTACAAATTAAGCTATTTTCCAAGCTCTGGATTGCTGCAGTGGACTTATTTTTAACTGCAAACATTTGACACCTTCATCAATCTAGCAATGGTTTTATGCCCCCCAACCCCGCTGGAGTGATCAGGGATGCTCTGACTGAACTGTATTTATCTGTTAGATCTCTTTAGAACTGTCTGATTTACTGTAGAGAATATTCTCCACTATAGGTTTTTTTCGCGTGTTTAGTAATTAGGACTTTTGTAGTGGTCCCAATAATGCAATTAAATTGTTAGCATAATATTATTTAACTCTACTGGTTTCCTGTTTTTTCAACACATTACACTCACTGTACTATCCTTGTAACTATTTACATTGGCACTAAAAGCAGAGAACTATTCAGTTAAACTGCGGCTTTCCAGTTGTTTTTGGTCTACAACTTAAATAATTCCCTGCCATACTACAAAGCTGGTGGGAAATTTTGGGGTCTGTAGTCCTGCAGCAGTTGGATGGATAGGATTCTAGAGCAAAGAAAAAGAAACACTTTGTCTAACTTATCAGTTACAAAGTACTTCTAATGAGTATAATAGTTTCCTGTCCTACCCGCTAGGAGGGGAAAAACTGATTTAATTTTTTTTTTAAATAGCCCCTTTGTTTACATACTTGATCTAGTTCATCTGTCCTTTACGAGCTAACATTTATTTATATGGTGCTAAGAATGTTTGTGTTACAAATTCAATCAATAATGGGAAAGCCCTTCTCATAAGCTAGTGTGTGGCACTTCCACGATGATACTGGACTATATGGACAAGACCTACCTGTAATTGGGTTGCTACATCCAGAACACTTCTTAGCCACAAATGTCTTGTAACAATCAACACAGTAGTAGTGATCCTCCACAGCAGTGAAGCGCTGGCCTGCTAGCTTCTTGTGACAGGTTTCACACACAAAACAGTCACCATGCCAGGGCTGATCCTGGTAGGTTATCCCTCCAGAGGTGATAGGCTACAAGAGAATAAAGGGGTCATCACAGCACTTTACACAAATTAAATCAACATTTGTTTTAGATAGTGTGTGTGTGTGTGTGTGCAGACCATCCTATCAAGTGCATTTTAAATAGAAATGAAAGAATGAAAATAAAGTACCTTATTGAGGCCTCTTTGCTCCATATAACTGTCAGGGGCAGACATCTTGGGTCGGATGTTTCTTCATGTGAAAAGTGCATCAGACCCAAGATTCTAAACATGTCTGCCTCCTTACGGTGCTATACTAGCAGCAAGGGCATACTTGAAAACTAGATAAATATCATTGTATCCTTCCTGGTAAAAGACTTTTAGACTAAATAAATTTAAAAAAGGTACATTTATTCTGTACTTTTTGACACAATACTGTCAAAATGTGTTTTCTCCACCACTCTGTATACACATTTAGTTGAATACTCATGAGGGCTGGCAACTTTGGGTCTGGGGGAGGGAACTATTTAGTGGACGATATATGTAAGAAACATTTGCTGAACGATAAGGTTGATAAACAGAGAAGACAATCCCATAGAAAGACAGACAGAGCAGTGGTGGGCCCGAATCCTTTTTCTACCCAGTTTCCACTGCCAAAAGAAGGGAGGGCCGATATGTCAAGAGAGCTATGTGGAAGGCCAAAATATGAAGTAACCATGACCTTAGAGCTTTCTATCCTGAGTCTAATCTGATTCAGATGGCTGGGGTACAGGTTTAGTATCCTTAATGCACAATGCTTGGAACCAGAAGTATTTTGGATAATGGATCATTTTCACCAGTAAGATATATTAAAGCCTCTCTGCACTCATGAAATACAGTAGTGTCCATGGAAACGACTTGTTGTTTAGAATCTTGGTTCAGATGAAGGAAGATCTGGCTCAAGATGTCTGCCCCCTGTTGGTGCAATACAAGCAAATACACTTTATTGTTATTCTGTAATTACAGCCTAATTAATATGCCTTCACTTGATGTAATCCTTCAGTTAAACTTTTTTTCCGACACAAGTTATGTTATTTATGAAGATTGTGGTTTCTCGCGCACATTACTTACATTCTTGCACTTCACGCAGTGTTTTGCAAATTTCTCTTCATGGCAAGTGACACAAAACACGTCAGTTCCCTTGGGAAAGAAGCTCCCAGCTCCTATGGCCTGCTTGCAATTGCTGCACGTGAAGCATTCTTCATGCCAAGCGCTGCCCTTGTATTCAACATTACGTCCTCCTGCATTACATGAAGGATATAAGATGACTGCATTTCTTTCCTAAACCACTGTGAACAATGTCACTAACTGTTCCTTTAAGAAACAGTGCGGCAGGGTCTTCTAAACAAGCTGTGCTATGGACACTCTGGTTTCTGAGCATTTGTCAATTTGGTAAAAAAAAAAAAAAAGGATGTGTGATGTCATATCCTGGTGAAAACTGTAAAAAAAAGGGGCAAAGTAAATACCAGCAAAGGGTAAAGTTACATTAAAAAGAACTGGTAGACTTTGAATTTAGTAGAAAATTGATGAGTAATGGTTTAGGAGAAAAGAACTAGGAAGGGATTAGGTTTACAGTAAGAAATCTGGCTGGTCAGGTATGGAAACAGTAACACAATGAATCAGTGCTTTGGTCCACAGAGGAACCTGTGACAAGGTATTCACATACACATTGAACTGGGATTAGCATACCGTCGCCAAGGAAACATAATTAAAGGGACTGTATTACCCAAACATTGCTTATAGAAAGTGATGTAGAGAATAACCAAATATTAAAATGTGTCTATACAGTGTGTTAACAGAATTGCAAGCAAATGCCTAATTTAGTAGTAAAATGTGTTCTAAATGTATCTCTGGTGTCTCCTTTTTATGACCTCACCTGTGGCCTGATATGCAAATGACATTTTCCAAGTTCATTTGCATATTAAGTCACAGGTGAGGTCTTAAAAAGGAGACACCAGAGATACATTTAAAACACCTTTTATCCTAATTTAGGTATCTTCTTGCAATTCTGTGAACACAACGTAGAGATCATTTTCAATCATGTTTTATTCTCACAGTAAAAACAATACAGTCCGTTTAACAATAACCCATCATTTAAAAGTCAGTGGCGTCCAGGGGAGTGGGGGCGGACCGCACCGGGTGACACCTCCAGAGGGTGCGCGCTGCTTAACTTTTTTTTCTGGCAGCCGCATCCACTGGAAGCGGCCGGCGGAAAAAAAAAATCACAGCAACCGGATGTGACTATACGTCACATCCGGTGACTGTGTTTGCCTCCTCCGTGCTGGAGGGAAGACTGCACGGAGGAGGCGTCCGTCCAGAAGCACAGAGAAGCAGCGATCGGTAAGTGATGGGGAAGGGGGGGAGGAGGGTGGTTTAAAACGAGCAGTTTATTACTGGCCTCTGGCTGGCACTATATTACTGGGCTCTGGCTAGCATAATATTACTGGGCTCTGGCTGGCACTATATTACAGGCATCTGGCAGGCACTATATTACTGGGCTCTGGCTGGCACTATATTACTGGGCTCTGGCTGGCATAATATTACTGGGCTCTGGCTGGCACTATATTACAGGCATCTGGCAGGCACTATATTACTGGGCTCTGGCTGGCACTTTATTACTGGGCATCTGGCTGGCACAATATTACTGGGCATCTGGCTGGCACTATATTACTGGGCATCTGGCTGGCACTATATTACTGGGCTCTGACTGGCATAATATTCCTGGGCTCTGACTGGCACACTATTCCTGGTATCTGACTGGCATAATATTCCTGGGCTCTGACTGGCACACTATTCCTGGTATCTGACTGGCATAATATTCCTGGGCTCTGACTGGCATAATATTCCTGGGCTCTGACTGGCACTATATTACTGGTATCTGACTGGCACACTATTACTGGTATCTGACTGGCACAATATTCCTGGGCTCTGACTGGCATAATATTCCTGGGCTCTGACTGGCACACTATTCCTGGTACCTGACTGGCATAATATTCCTGGGCTCTGACTGGCATAATATTCCTGGGCTCTGACTGGCACGCTATTCCTGGTATCTGACTGGCATAATATTCCTGGGTATCTGAGTGGGACAATACTACTGGGGCTTGAATGGCACAATATTCCTGGTATCTGACTGGCACACTATTACTGGGCTCTGAGTGGGACAATACTACTGGGATCTGAATGGCACAATATTACTGGTATCTATAATTGTAAGATTGTCACCTCGTGGGGCTCCTGTGTGTTGCATAATTAATGGTGGTCCCATGTCTGGCAAAATTATGGGGCGCTTGTGTGTGGCATATTTATTGGGCCCCATGTGTGGCATAATTAAGGGACTCTTTTGTGTGGCATAATTATGGGGCGCTTGTGTGTGGCATATTTATTGGGCCCCATGTGTGGCATAATTAAGGGACTCTTTTGTGTGGCATAATTATGGGGCACCTGTGTGTGGCATAATTAATTGGGCAGAGGTGAGGCATAAATAGTGGGGCTCTGGTGTGGCATAATTTATGGGGCTCTGGTGCTGCATAAGTTATGGGGCTCTGGTGTTGCATACGTTATGGGGCTCCTGTGTGTGGCATAGTTATGAGGCTCCTGTGTGTGGCATAGTTAATAGGCCTTCTAACTGGCATTACTAAGGAATTTTTTTGGCATTGTATGGAGGAAATCCAGGGGGGTGACACCATGAGTTTCCGCACCGGGTGACACCAACCCTAGTGACGCCCCTGTTAAAAGTTTAAACATAATACTATTGTTTTGTTTTTTTATGTCATAATTATTTATTTTTGGAGATAACGAGCACTACAAGTAATTAATACAAGATAAACCTTTCATCCACGTTACCTGGTAAAATCTGCTTGTGACATCCATTGCATCGGAGGGAGTCCTCCCTAGTGGTACACTTGGAGCACAGGATTTTATTGTCTTTAGCAACAAATTGCTCGTTTGCCAGAGGATGATAGCATTTTGCACATCGGAAACAGGTATCGTGCCAGTATCGGCTCTTGTAGTGCAGCTCCTGAATGGCCATGAAATATTATGCATTAATATAGCTATTTTCTATTAAAAAAGTATATATCTTGCAGTAATGTTATAGCTACAGCCATAGAATGATTAACTTTAAAACTTACTTTTTTTTTTTTTTAGCAATTCAACCATTTATAATATATTCTGATAACAGAGAAAGAACTCAGATATGGGCTGGTAAATATATTAAATGGATGGTTGTTTATGGTGTTAAAGGGACTATCATGTTATCTAAAAATTGAGTTCTACATTGTGTTAACAGAGTTTGTCAAGTTAATATCTTGCCATTTTATTGCTAGAAGTTTCAAGAAATAAAAACTATTTACTAAACATTTGAATGCGCCAAAGTGATAAGGGAATTAAAACAAATGAAGCATTTAAGGGACTATCATCTAAACATTGTTTAAACTGTGACATCCTGTTTATGACATCACCTCGTCACTTGATATGCAAATTACACAATTTAAAAGAAGTTCATATCAAGCCACAGGATGATGTCATAAACAGGAGAAAACAGATTTAAAACATTTTTCTATTTTATCAGTGCATTGTGAGTGAAAGGCTGCTGTCATGCCCTGAACCACCACTGTGTGGCAGTATGACATTAATTTAATTTACTGTGTGTCAAAGTAAATTGAAACCTGGTTTATGTCATGTAATGTGTTAATGTTTTGGGTATTGTGTCAGATCCTCAATTGCTTTTTGTCCGTAGTGATATTTTGAAAGGTTCTGACAGGGTGATGTACGTTGTACATTAAACCATTGTACTGTCCCACTGGCCTTTTAATTTAAAGATTTGTAATCACAGAAAGTTTCAAAGTGAAAACTAAGTTGATAAGTTGCTGTATAGCTATAGTACCATGGTCCAGATACTACCAAAGCCCTCCCTTAAACACTGATCCAGATGTAACTTCCTGTGATAGAGGGGGTAACCAGACCAGTAAATGCATTCTGCTACATCCAGAACAAGTTCCAATTAGGGTGACAAAGGGCTGCCTTATTCAGGCATATTTATAAAAGCATATTGTTTGCTGATATATAGACCACCATGCTGTCCTCATTTTAGACAAGCCAGCAGATATATTACATATCGTTCAGATCCTGCCCCACAATCCAATTGTCATCAAAGTCTCACACCGCTTTCCACATTTGAGTCATATTGGCTTAAAGAAAGTGTTAGTTTTCTTTGTTCAGCGTAAAGGCTACGTGTATCTTTACAGATTCACGTAGGTTTGCGCTCAGCTCTGCCTCAGAGTGGAGGCAGAACCGGGCAGGAGGCTGGTGCATGCTGACAACCCCGTGCTCGTATAATCAGGGTCTAGGGGGAATGAAAGACCTCTGTTTTCAAAGGGGATCAAACAGGGAACCTTAACCCCTTAGTTCTATGCTGCATTTGATGTTCCTTGAAGACCAGAATTCCATTATTTTTGTCAGACGCTTGCTTAACTGTGATTTTCTTTCTTCGTGTTCAGTCCACCTACACAAATTATATATCCTTTTCTTAAAGGACTGATGGGGCTTTCTTTTGATACCATCATTTTCATCATATGATATAATTTACTATAAAAAAAATACAAAATATGATGAAAATATGCCAAAAAAACTTTTTCTAACTTGATTTTATTTTAAAACAATTACAAACTGTAAAAAAGACCCCTTCTATATAGTTTCTAATATTTGTCCTGAGTTTAGAAATACCAATTTTTCCATGTTTTTCTGTTTTTTTTTTTCATGTAATAGGGCAATAACCAATAATAGTGCTTTTTTGTTTCCTAACCATTTTCTCCTACAGTAACCTGTTGACCCCAACCCTAAATTTAACCCTAAATCTACCCCCACCTCTTAATATAACCTAATTCACCTGTAACCTTAATTATAACCCTAACCCTGGATGGTTAGCTTTTTCCCTTTTTTCACTGTAATGTTGCTGACTGCCTCCAGATGTTGAGACAGACATGGCCCAGACCAACAGCTCATCGCATATCACTAACATCTCTATAATTATTTCACATATACATATTACTAATATGCATGACACAATGTAAACAGAGTGGTCCTTCATTTATAATGCTGTCAACCTTTCTCGAGCCATAGTAGAGTTACAATGTTGTCACTAGTCCTAGCTCTCTTTCAACTTTGGTGACCATTCTACCATCAATAGTATCTATAATCATATTTGTCCATTATTCCTTGTCTTTCATTCTGCAGTCATATCATTTTGGTTCCGTACCTTGGCATCAACACCAATTGGTTTCCTACACTCTGCACAGGTGTTGGCACAGATTTTCTCAAAGCACTTCACGCAGCAGTTGTGTCCATCCTTTTCAATGTACTTTTTCCCTTGCAGAGGGGCTCGGCAGTAGTGGCAATCAAAGCGTTCGGACATTGTACCCACAGTGTAGTGGCGCGGACCTATTAAAAAATAAATATACGTTTAGAACTATTATTTGGCAATTATTCCTGTTTTTTTTCACTCAAAGTTTAAAACATAAGTTTTAATAGAGATATAAGTTAAAAAATACTACCGATTAAATTTAGGGTGACATTTAACAAATTCACAGGAGCCTAAGAAACATTTAAAAAACAACTCAAGTGACAGTACTTGTTTTATTTTAAAAAAAATACATTTAATAGACAGGTTCAGTAAATGATTTTAAGATGAGAGCTGGGAGGAAGCCATTACTGCCTTCCAGCTAACAGAGCGCCGTGCAGGAGGAGACCGCTGGGGAGGCAACCACTAGACTCAACAGTTTGTGTGTGTCTGTGTGTGTATGTTTGTGTGGTATGAACGTGTGTGTCTGCATGTGGATATGTATGTGTATCTGAATGTTTGTCATGTGTATCTTAATGATAAACATTCAGATACACATACAAACAGATACCCATGCAGAAAAAGAGATACACATGTTAATGACAAATATTCACATACATACAAACAGATACCCATGTATCTGCATGCGTTTCTGCATGTGTGTCAGTGTGTGCCCCTATGTACCTGTATGTGTGTGACTGTTTATACCTGTATGAATGTAATTCTGTGTATGTCATCCACAGTAGGAACTGAAGAAAACTTTTTTCTCTCCTTAAAAATAAAAAGACTGCTGGTGTGTGTGTATGTATGTGACTGACTGCGTGTGTGACCGTATGTGTGTGTGTGTGTGTGTTTCTGTGTGTATGTATGTGAATGTGATTGACTTCATGTGTGACTGTATATGTGTGTGTAGGTGTGTGTTTCTGTGTGTATGTGACTGACTGCATGTGTGTGTGTGTGTGTGTGACTGTATATATGTGTGTCTATGTAACTGTGCATACTTGTATATGACTGTGTGATTATGTGACTGTGTATTTAATTATGTATGTGCATGCATACATAATCACATATACAGATTGGGGGGCATGTATAAACAGGGCGCACACTGGTGCAATCGGCGTGAGCGCCAATGTATAAAACAGACTCATGGGAGTCTGGGTTATCTACACTGAATGCGTAGATTTAAGTTGGTTCGTACTCGTTGTGCCGACGCAGTCTATGTGTGAAAAATAAAGCATTGAAAAGTGCCTGATATGGGGCAGGAGTGGAGACAGAGAGAGAGAGAGAGAGAGAGACAGACATGGGGGAGGAATGGAGACAGAGAGAGAGACAGAAATGGGGGCAGGAGTGGAGAGAGAGAGACAGACATTAGGTATGAGTGGAGAGATAGAGAGACAGACAGACATTGGGTATGAGTGGAGAGAGAGGCAGACATTGGGTATGAGTGGAGAGAGAGACAGACATTGGGTATGAGTGGAGAGAGAGGCAGACATTGGGTATGAGTGGAGAGAGAGACAGACATTGGGTATGAGTGGAGAGAGAGACAGACATTGGGTATGAGCGGAGAGAGAGACAGACATTGGGTATGAGTGGAGAGAGAGACAGACATTGGGTATGAGTGGAGAGAGAGACAGACATTGGGTATGAGTGGAGACAGAGAGATAGACAGACATTGGGTATGAGTGGAGACAGAGACACACACACCCATTGGGTAAGAGTGGAGAGAGAGAGAGAGAGAGAGAGAGAGAGACAGACATTGGGTATCGGTGGAGAGAGAGAGAGACAGACATTGGGTATCGGTGGAGAGAGAGAGAGACAGACATTGGGTATCGGTGGAGAGAGAGAGAGACATTGGGTATGAGTGGAGACAGAGACACACACACACATTGGGTATCGGTGGAGAGAGAGACAGACATTGGGTATCGGTGGAGAGAGAGACAGACATTGGGTATCGGTGGAGAGAGAGACAGACATGTGGGTATGAGGAGAGAGAGACAGACAGACAGACATGAGGGTATGGGGAAAGAGAGAAAGACAGGTGGGTATGGGAAGAGACAGACCTGAGGGTATGGGGAAAGAGAGAAAGACAGGTGGGTATGGGAAGAGACAGACCTGAGGGTATGGGGAAAGAGAGAGACAGACATGAGGGCCAACAGTCCAAATAAATACTATAAAAGATATCACCAATAATTCCATGACATATTGGAAAGACACATGGCTGAATAAATAAATAAATGAATGGGTCCTAGCACCAATGCTAATAGTATGTTCTATGTAATGTTTATTGATATGTTAATCAAAATCTGTAACCCTCTCCTGAGTTGTGCCAATACTAAGTTTGTGTAAAGTTATAAATCTTTGCACTCATACTACTTTTTTCAGCCCCTTCTATTTTAAAAGTGGTACAATCACCATAATATATATATTACGGTTTGTAGCATATATTCCGGGTACTTTATAACTCCAGGCACCTTATCTTGCAGTTGAAACTTTAAAATTGTATTTTTCTCTTTTTAATTATTTACATCTGCATGTATATGAGGCTACATAGAAACATAGGATGTTTCGGCAGATTAGCATTCAGCCCATCTAGTCTGCCTAATTTCTGCTGAAATAAAAAAATATGTAAATATCTAAATACTTTTTATTAGTCCCTGGCCTTATCTTATATCTAGTATATCCATATGGCTTATGCTTAAACTTCTCCACTGTGTTAATCTCTACCACTTCCGCTGGAAGGCTAATCCATTCATCGACTACCCTCTCAGTAAAGTAATACTTCCTGATATCATTTTTAAACTTCTGCCCCTTTTGTTATGGTAGTTTTTCTTCTTTTAAATATACTTTCCTCCTTTCCTGTGTTGATTCCCTTTAAGTATTTAAATGTTTCTATCATAAAACCTTTATGTCAGCATGCAAGTTATTTAAATTAAATTCCTCACGAACTAACAGGCCCCCAAATAGAAAATGTAAAAAAAATAAAAAAAAATTATTCAGCCACAAAAATTACAAGCATCCAGTGTAATCCACTCCAGAGAGGAGAGAGTTTGAGCCAGGCGATTGTTAAGAAAGTGGTTGATTAGTTTACTGCCATAAAATAACTCGGAGATTTAAACAGTCTCCAAGATGAAATGTGCAAGAATTGCAAAATATTATGTGGGTTGCTTGGTCTGTTATGAAGTGTTTATAAACAGCCATGAATCAGCCATGATCACAGCCATGATTCAGCTGTTAGTAAAGTAAGAGCATTATTATGAACAATAGAATTCACTGCTTTACTACAGCACCTGGTATTCAGGACAGAAGATGCTAGAGTCGCTTTACATTATACATGATCTAATCAGAGCATCAGGCTGGAGGTGGTTTCTAATACACTTGAATAGCTCCCTCCTGTTCATCTTCCTACAATATCTCAGAAGATGGAATATCACTAGATCTATGTCTAAAAAAATAAACCCTCTAGATCTGGATGCGCTGTCCTTGCCAGAGAAGCTGTGTTCCACATACAGTAAATAATATATTGTGCAAATACATTCTACTCTGTCTGCACTTAGATTGTATATTGTAATATGTTGTATAATTTCCATCCAAAATGTAGCTCTCAGGACCAATGTATAATGGGCGTGAACAGGTCCATGAAGCTAATCTCATGGTATCACATCTATCTTTATTGCACCCATACATTGTGTATGAGCAGAGAGTACAGTGGCTGTGAACAATTTCCAGTTTATCATTATTGGGAGTACAGACAATAAACAAGGTTTCGGCTTGTCTCGCTGTAGGTTCTAAGTACAGCTTCATGGACCTGTCCTCTTAAAGACATACCGGTATTCTCATCACACACACAAGAAGTAATTACACATAGCGGATCTCATTTCAGCTGCTGTGTAGTATATTTATAATGAATAAAAACCTGGTCATGGAGATAACAGGTGAAGGCATTTATCCAACACATGGATTTTATTCCTACAATAAGAAAAATGATATAAATCTACTTAATTCAACTTTCCTGCATCTATCGGGTCTGTTGAAATGGGTTTTGTACACAGCAGTAATCTGGGGATTTATCAGTGCAAGTTCAGCGCTAAAAATAACCATTTTTTGTAATCATTTCAGTGGAGAGTGAAATTAACTCCTTTTAGAAAAAGGAGACTAAACCCTACCTTGTCACAGATCCTTCATCACAAAGGCCAGATGTCATTTATATGCAAGTTACCAGAAAGACATCATGCAATGTATTCTGTTGAACAATGGTAAATTGAATAACCGACTCGCTCTTTAACATGAATTTACTAAATGTATGCTGTGTTCCTAACTCTAGCTTCTCTCACTCTTGGTAAATATTCTCATAAAAACCCTTGAAATCTCTTTTCAAAGGTCATCTTTCTGCTCTGTTCACATTACTTCTCTCTCACTGCTCGATACCTTGCAGCTAACTTCAAAGATTAAATTGGTGAAATCACATTCACCAGCCATGTTTTTCCCCCGACTTACCCTGAACTTAATATCTTTTCACCGATAATTGAAGAAGAGTCAGCAGCTCTCCTTTCCTCTACACAATCTGCAACATGACCTGGAGATCCCATCCCAGCTCCTTCTGTTTACTCACTGTCTTTTTTACTCCGTCCAACCCTAATCCACTTCATCAATCTGTGTCCTGGAACCATGCCACCAACTTGAAATGCGCTTTCATCACACCTATTCTAAAATTAATTTAGATCCCGCTCTCCCATCAAATTACTATCCTACCACTAATCTTGTATTTACCTACAAAATACTAAACAATGACCTCCTCAAATCTCCCTGGTTGCAAGACCCTTACACTCTATCAAAACAGCCCTCACCAAACTAGTGAACGACTTGAATCTTCAAAATCCATAAATGACTACACCCTAAAAAGTTAGAAAATAATTTATTAAATTACATTCCCCCATGGTCTCATTGTACACCGCATGGGCACAAGGCTATCCTAGATATAAGATAAGGCCAGGGACTAATAAAAGTATTTAGAAAACTGGGCAGACTAGATGGACCAAGTGGTCCTTACCTGCCGACACATTCTATATTTTTACAATCCTATTTTTGGGATTTTTTTGTTTTTAAGATGAGATGTCAACCTAACCTCCTAGCTGCTATACCCTAAACCTAAGTGTCTCTTTTTGGCCCCCTGAAATGTTGGGGTGCCTGTGATATACTTCTAAGTTGGAAACATCTGATGATTAGGCAGATACAGCTGATATTTATCTGTTCAGCCTGGCTAATGAGAAGTCAGAATAAAAAACAAAGTAACTAGTCTACCCCAGTTATGTTAACCTTGACCTTGCTCCTGAATACTGCAAATTAACTACTTGCAACCACTTACTATATAAAGGAGGTGAAATCACTAACAGATGCTAGCACTTCCACCAATGAAAGGGTTAAGGAGTTAAAGGTCTAAGGTAACCTTTGTTAATGTCACTGTCAAACAAATAGCACTGCAGGATTAGCAAGCTGAAGCTATAAAGATCCTTTTATTTTTTGGATGGCTGTCAGATCAGTTTGCCAGGCACAATTATAGTCCACTTCACACTATATAGCCTTTTCAAAGTGTTCCCAGTTTAAGATCCTGGTGATACACGAGATGTAACAAGATGGTATTTGAGATGCTTTTTCTTAATGATGATAGAAGGATTGAATTCCAGACCCTGCACTAAAAATCACCTGAGAGTGGTGAAGGATATCCATTATATCCATTTCTGACCAAATCCAGCCCAGTTTTTACTTCCTTGCCTTTACCCAAAGAGTGTTTCAGAAATAATGGATTTTGCTTACTTGGGAAAGGATTGAATATAATTTAAATATCATCTTGGAATAATATACTTTACACTGGTCCCAAGTGTTTGTGGTTTGCACATGCCCTAGAAACTAGCTATAGCTGTGGATATGTGGCCAAGCATGTCAGACATCTCCAGCAAGCCACTGTTAGTAGTTTGTAATGAGTTTTAAATGTACCGTAATTGGAATCTCAAACATATTTTTGCTCTGATATGTCAGAAGGAGCACACTAATGCCATAGGGACTTTTAATTTATTGTACAACTGGTCAAAGTTGCGCAGGAGAAGCATAGAGGAGAATTTATGCAGGTACATGCCACCTTGGTAGGTTCAGTAACTGTTTCAATTAGCCTTTTTCCCCCGGCCAATCATATTACCAATGTTCCCAGATATATCTAGCAGGGCTCCTTCCAAACTTGGGAGATGGATCAAATTACTTTTGTGATATAAGTCACCTCAGGCTCAGAAAAAAGTCAGAGATCAAGCCTCGGACTGCACACCTCTGACGTTGAACTACATTTTTGCCATCATTACGTATAACAAAAATTACCTCCCAGCATACCCTATTTTGGACCCAGATCATCTCATTCCTCTTTTCTGACCTATTGTCCCTACTTTTCCAAGTGCTCACAAAATTTGTTGTATATGGCAGAGCTCCACAGCATGTTCCTTGAGAATGAAAATGAGTCTTCCAAACAAGGATCTAATTCCTAAGAAACGTTGTCAGCTGCCCTTTTGGATGGTGCTAAAATGAAACTCCCTAGCATTCCCAACCCTTCCTCCACTGCTAGGCATCCTCTTTAGCCAGCCAATGCTATTGATGTCTTTCTTTTCCATAACCACATTTCTATTGAACTTTATTGTAAAGACTTAAAATAAATTATTTTACATGAATCATCATGTTATAAACTATAGGATGCAGTAAGATGCAAAAGAACCTAACTGACATAATATATCTGTTAAATCTAAGCCTGACATCTCCTTGGATCCAGGCAACAAACTGAACCAAATACAGAGTTGGGCTGTAGCCTAGTATTCTACCCCCTGTCAGATGATATCTGGAAAGAAAGTGACAGATACAGGATAAACAATGTATGAGTAACGATGCATTTGTTACTGACTGTTTTATAGACCGTGTTTGTCTGCTCCATATCAGAAGAATGTATCATGTAATGTGTCTCCTGTTCTGTTTGGAGCCTAGACAACCCCATCTTCTCTCAATACTCAACTAACTTATTATAAAGGAAAGTTATCTGTAGATCCATCGGCTTGTTTACATTTGATTTCGTTGTGTTGGTTTTTTTTTTTTTTGTCAATTCCTAATAAGTAAGATTTGGAAATTATTTCCTGAGTTTCAAAAGCAAAACAGGAACAAATCAACACAAAAGAATGTATTAAATCTTAGTAGGCATGGCTTGAAATAGAGGAGATGTAGGTGATGAGATGAGATATGTAGGTGATGAGATGAGATATGTAGATGATGTGAATGTAAATAAACCATTCCTTAACTAGGAAGTAACATTCTGTACACAGTTTCTGTGGTCTGGTCATGAAAACGTGAGTTGTAGGTGAACATGTCATCTCACAGATTCCTTTATACATTACATAACAGTATACATACATACAGGGTATAACGGTATACATACATACAGGGAAAAATGTGGTGATCTTCTCCTGCTAGAAAAGCACAGTTGGCCATGTATATGACATAGTTAAAACATTGAACTTTTTTTTAACCTTTGCATCCTTAAAGGAAGCAAGGTTTAAAAACCATCCTCTGTTTCCTAAGTAAACTCAACATCTATCATAATTGATAAACACACGTTTACTTTCTGCTGTGTCTCACAGCTGGCGCATAATGACATGCCAGAGTGCACACAGCCAATCAGAGCGGGGGCTCTCCCTGCTCATCTGATCAGTGTCTAGAACAGAGGGAGACCCTCATTTTTAGATGGGATCAGCAGATGAGAACTTACTGTGTCCCCCTGCTAATCCCAAGTAAAAATGAGCATCTCTCTCGGCGCTAGCAGTGAGAGAGTCACCTATCCATGGAAGCATGGCAGAAGATGATAAACTGGCTTGAACTTTCAAAATTACATGCCAGTTTATCATCACACTAGCAACATGTTGTTAGAACCACAAGTGAGAAATAAAGTTTAGTGTCCCTTTAAAAACTCTCACTGTTTAAACAATACATTACAGAGGGCCAACTCTGTTATACTCGTTATACGTCAGTGATGTTTTACTTTATTACTCATAAAAATGAGAATTCAAATGAACACATACATTATATTATATTTTACTTATCTATCAAGCTAGCTTGATAATTATGGGACTGGAATTGCCACATATAAAGCTCCACTTCAAAGATAATGTGAAAATCTCTACTTGACCACAGGTGACAATGTAGAATCAATATAAATTCTAGAATTGTAGCTTTAAGAGACAGATGTTACATTAAGCATTTGTAAAATAAGTATGTAGGGTACAAGATGCTTAATATATTTAAGAAACTCCCAGGATGATCATTTTTAACTCATTTTATTCAATGATGTGTTGTGTCGTTCAAACGTTAGTCATTAAATCTAGTACAATATTTTTAGATCTGTTCTTCCTATATATTTTATATACCTGGAATGAACGACTTCCAAAGGCACTACACCTATTACAACTATAAACATATCCCCAATCTGACACCAATAAAGCAAGAAATATTTCCAGTCATGTCAGTCAATAGCTGGTTACCATGGTCACCCATGATAAACATTAAACTGCGGTGAACTGACAAGAGACTGTAATTACTCATACATTAAGAGCAGAGCTGTAAATCTGGAAAATGTTTCCAACTCCGCAATAGTTTCATTACCATTGTCAGTTTACCACTGTTTAGTGAATAGACCACACATATTTCATGCACTCAGTGTAAACAATGATTATGAACAAGGTGATAAACAAGAAAACTGGAGAAATGTGATACTTACCAATCACATACATATTATCTGAAATTCAAAAGCAATATTTACACATCACTAGTTCAGGATGTGATTCGATTAAAATATTGGAAGACAGTTTTTGATGGCAGGATAAATGGATGATTACATAACATTTTAAGAGTGCTCAACCACTACCTTGTATTCCCTGCAGGTAAATTGATTTGCTTTCTATGAGATAAACAAATAAGCGTGAATTTTAAACTGAAAAAATAGAAACTCGAAAACTGACAAAGTATTGACGTGTAAACTTACGATGTTTAAATTGCTACATTGTAAAAGCAATGGAAATGTTAAAAATATGTGTTCAAATGTCTGTAACTTATCTGTTTCAGAACCGCTTCCTGTTCCCCAGTCATCACCTTGACACATATTAGCCAAGGATCATGTAAGGTGTTGTTGAAGAGCAGTGGGAGAACTATAGCAGAGCTGATGTAAAACCCTATCTACCTAGAAGTTATATTTATTCCACACTTGAGTAAAGTTAGTCCTGTTAAATGGATCTCGTTATACCCTTCCCTTACTATAATAAGCACCATACAAATAAAAATTATATTTATAATAGTTAGAATATGCATTCATAATTTCTATTGCTGTTGAAAAGTAGAAAGACTAAAGAGACATTTTTTATTTTGCAGAAACAATAGTAGATACATGGAATAGCCTTCCAGCAAAAGTAATAAAGGCTTAAACAGTACATTTGAGAATGCCTGGGTTATGGATAAGGCTATACCAAATGGCAAAAACATCAGCTACTATGGGCAAACAAGGCAGTTTATTTATTTGGTTCCTATCTGTTCCCACTCTGCTAATCAGCCTACATTCACATCTCACCACTTTGCAATGTGTCACAAACTGTGGCTTGAAGCAGTGCTATGCAACCAGGAAAAAATGGTTACATCTGTGAATTCAAAAAAGTAAATTATCTCTGATACTCTATATGTCTAGCCTGATAAATGTGGAGTCAGAAACTACAAAAGGGATGTTTTCATCAATGTTACAAATCCATATTTTAACTTTATTTAACCCCTTAAAGACAAGATTTTACTTCGGGGGAAAAAAAACGTTCTAATTTAACATGTATTTATTACCTCTTCCAATCAAACAAATGCAAGTGTCAATGTTCTTATTGTAAGATAATCTAGTATTTAGCAGTTCAATGCTATGCCTTTTGTCCTGTGTAGTAACATTGGATTGAATTGAGCATCTCCTGGGTTACAAGTAATAAAAATGAAATACAAAGCTTCATCCTGCATGAAGTACGGTAATAACAACTCTGGTGCTGCAGCTATTTTCTAACCACAGAATGTGTATATACTTTAGTAGGTTAATAAAGCATTATGGAAAGTTGCATTTACCTGAGTGTCTCTCAAAAGCCATTGTGGAAGAGGTACTCAAAGGAGATTCCACTAAGACAAGTGCTGCTGTCTCCACTGATACCAAATGTACTGTTTGATAACATACATTTACTGGATGCTATTAATATGGAGCCAGGGGCGAATGTTCACACCCCTCTCCAGGGATTTCATGTTTAATCCCACTTGAAAAACAAGACCATTTTTGGTTATCTTTTGGGAGAAGAATAAGATCCAAAAAAAAAAGTGTACACACAAAATGCCCACACAATTACTCTATTTTCTAATTTAGCTGTGGAGCAAATGCTGATCTCAGGGTTCATTCCCTCAATGAAATCTGATATCCCACTTAAAGATCAAACACTGCAGCATTTATCAATGGAAAATATACATCAACAGTCAAAACATCATCATAATATTCTCTGTCTCTTTTACATTTTTAAAGCAGAACATTGTGTATAGCCAATGGGTGACAATTACTCCAAAACTTGTAAACATAGAATGTGTCATCAGATAAGAACCATTTGGTCCTTCTAGTCTGCCTAATTTTCTAAATACTCTTATTAGTCCCTGGCCATTTCTTATATCTAGGATAGCCTTATCCCTAGGCATAGAGAAATAAACGTAGAAACGGCACTCAAGGAGTTGATGCATATGGATGAAAAAAATAGATGATTTAATGTCCAAAAGGTGTAAACAGCACAGCAAAAAATAACAGGCAGAAAGTGGCAAATAAAAAGTTATTTAGACCGCTTGACGCGTTTCGCGCTTATAAGCGCTTAATCATGGTGCAGACCAGGCACCAGTAGAGGCACCGGAGCTGACATCAGAGGATCCATCATATTTAAAATACCTCCAGCGCTGTTGAGCCCAAATATATATCCTTTAGCCTTATCCCTATCCCATGCATGCTTAAACTCCTTCATTGTGTTAACCTCTACCACTTCCACCGGAAGGGTATTCCATGCATCAACTAACCTCTCAGTAAAGTGACCATTCCTGATATTACTTTTACATCTTTACCCCTCTAATGAAATACTATGTCTTAATGTTTGGGTAGTTTATATTCTTTTAAATATAAGGGTCTACTCAATGTATGTCGGACTTCGGGGGCCAAAATGGTGCCTATTACGTCTGGAATGATTTGAGGCACATCAGAGACATTGCAGGACACTAATTTCAAGCTACCCAAGAGAATAATAAGAAGGATAGATAATCGATATGGGCGGGAGAGAGAACAAATATGGAAAGGGGGAAAGAGTTAACAACAGATATGGGAGTCGCCAATGGGGGTGGCCCGCACTGGGCGCCTGAAAACGTAAGGCCGGCTTAGGTAATGGAAAGTTGTCGTAACCCCCCTCCCCCCTGAAAGCTGGCACACCTATTATTTCAAAGCCAGATCTGGATTCTGATATGGAGAGTAAGAATGTCATCATCATAATAAATAAATAAATGTGTGTCTGTGTATGTAAGTGTAACTCTGTGTATGTGTGTAAGTGTGACTCTCTGTGTATGTTTGTGTGTAAGTGTGACTCTCTGTGTATGTGTGTGTGTAAGTGTGACTCTGTATGTGTGTAAGTGTGACTCTGTATGTGTGTAAGTGTGACTCTCTGATGTTCTAACGACTTACAAATGCAAAGGTCACATCTCATTACTAATTCTCCAAATATCTCCGCCACGTTGAACACTGTTTACATCTGCCCCCTTTCTTGACATGCTATCCATCATGGGTCTAAGAGCACGTCTCTTTCTTGGCTCATCTCATACCTATTCCAATACATCTTTGGTACAATGTCTTAAACTCTTCCACTCTCTGCTGGTCCTGATCTTTTGCTCTTCTCCATTCACACATTTGGTTTTGATCTAATCTAATCAACTCTTTTGGTTTCCAACTACATGCAGACAACAATGCGTCAAGTGTTACTAACTGCAGGTTCCATTTCACATGGGAACACTGACTGCTTATACCTTCTTCCAAGAGTCCAAGACTGAGCTCTGTGATAGAGAATGGTCACTCCATGTCTTACACCAGGGACAGACGACCCAAGCAATGCTCATTTATACATGTTTAACAGGAGCAATATATTCCATAGCATGGTACAATGAGCAAATGTCTAATCCAAATATATGGTATCATTACGTTACAGACATGCCAGTAGAGAAGCACTTACACATGAATACAAATATGTTTCCAATAAGAACTCTCACCCTGTGGTCTTTTGAAGGGAGATTTAATTTAAACATCCTCTATGTTTATTACAACTGGATATTCCTAAAGTGTGACACGGAGAGCCGGTCCAATGCTACTAGTGCTGTGCTTCTGGCCAGGGTACCCCCACCCTCAAGTTTGATAGACTAATAACTCCATTTCAAACTGGTTTGATTAGTTTAATCCATGGTTGGCAGCTGTTCAGGGCCGGCGCCTCCTATAGGCGAAGTAGGGCGCACTTTTGCAAGTGTGACTCTGTGTGTGTGTAAGTTTTACTCTGTGTGTGTAAGTGTGACTGTGTGTGTAAGTGTGACTTTTGCAAGTGTGACTGTGTGTGTGTGTAAGTGTGACTGTGTGTGTGTAAGTTTTACTCTGTGTGTGTAAGTGTGACTGTGTGTGCAAGTGTGACTGTGTGTGTGTGTAAGTGTGCCTCTCTGTGTGTAAGTGTGATTTTGATTGTGTGTGTGTAAAGTGTCACTCTGTTTTACAGGTTATAAACACAAATACAAAATTTTTTGACCAGCGCTATTTAAAATAATACATCATAAATAAAACAATATATCCCGGGGGCGTGTCCGGAAGCTGGCAATGGCGGACGCTTTTGACAACTGCTCCGTACCTGCAGCCTAAACCCGGACACCTACCGAGCAATTTCACGGCCATGGGTCGCCAAAACAGAGCTAACGACCCGCCTAAACTAAAGAGGAACAAGCCAGGGGTCGAACCACCACCCCCAGGAGAGTTTTTTGCCCGCTCTCTGAGCCCGAAGTCCGCGACGGGCCTACCTAAAATGGCCGCAGATACATCTCTGGCTTCCACCTCCATGGCACAGCACTCAGCTAGCCCACGTCCTCTGCCAGTAAGTTGGAGAGAGGCTTTTCAACATCTGCCAACCAAAGCGGATATCACGGACATAGTGGAAAGAGCTATACAGCCACTCCGCTCAGAAATCTCCGGTCTCCGCCAAGACCTTAAACAAATTGATGCCAGAGTACTTACCCTTGAAGAGGGAGTGCCGCTCACCCAAGAAGCGGTCGATGTTTTAAACCAACACGTCCAAAACCAGGAATACCAGATTTACTCACTGCAGCAACAAGTCGAGGAACTCGACAATCGTAGCCGCAAAAGCAATATTAGAGTGAGAGGCATACCTGAGGACACCTCCCCAGACGAGCTGCAACCTCTGGTCAGCCTCTTTGACACAATCATGAAGAGGGAGCCTGACAATCCAGTTGAGCTGGAGAAAGTATACAAGCTTCGTAGCCCTAAAGCAACAGGGAGAGCTGTCCCAAGGGATGTAGTATGCACACTTCACTACCCTAATGAACGAGACTCTATACTCCAGGCCTATCGGAACATGAATCCACTGAAAATCCAAGATGCTACAATAACTCTCTAAGCAGATTTGTCCCGAACAACTCTACAAGTCAGACGAGCCCTATGCCCAATCACAGCGGTACTGAGGGACCGAGACTACCCCTACTCTTGGGGATCACCTTTTGCCCTTGTAGTGAAGAAGGACAACAAAACCCATACTTTGCGCCACCCGGCGGAATTACCTTCTTTCCTGAGTGGACTCGGTTTACCCAACATCCAAGTACCGGAATGGTCTACGCCAACTACATTCCCAGCCCCACTGAGGAGCTCGACAATGGACTTGGCTCCCCCGGAGTAACATGATGTCTGTTATCATATGACTGCCGGGTCCTTACCTTGTTTTACCTTACATGGCCATTGATTTAAAGACGACCTTGCAGATCTGAGCCCGCTCTGAGTGTTTTTATCCTTCTTTAATATGTGGCCCATATAGCAAGGTCACAGTCCATTCATTGCCTATTCACTGTGCCGTTATGTTCTTGTTTTTTCTTTTTTTAGGCTGCACACATGCCAAATGTTAATATATAATTTTTATTCAGAATTGTCGGCGGTTCGGACACGGTACCCCCAGGGCACACTCCCCCATCCCAGATGGGACGAAACGGGAGTTTTCTGTCGTGTCAACGACTTATTGACCATTTTGTTTTTTTAATGACCCTCTTTTGGTCATAGGTGGTCTATCCCACCAGGGGTTGTTGCCCCACTTTTTTACATCACCCCTCACACCCCCCTCCCCTTCCCTCCCACCTTCTTTGACTCCCACTCTCATTTCACCCTCCCCATAATTTTGTTTTTTACCCTTTTTGTCTTCTTATCTCAACACTTTTCTTTTCCCAATACTCCCAGCACTAATATGTCATCCCCTGATTTACCTTTTATATTTTTACTTCCTAATGTATATCTTATTTCCTTGCTGAATTATACCTATATTTTGTAAAAACAAATAAACATTTATTTACAAAAAAAAATAAAAAAAACAATATATCCACACAAAAAGAAAAAGACAAACAATAATTAAAAGTCCAATTTAATTTCATTTAAATTCCTTTTTTAAAGAGGGCTTTTTTTTTTTTTTTTTTACTTCAGATAAATGATATCCTTAAATGTGCGCGTGTGTGTGTGTGTGTGTGTGTGTGTGTGTAAGTCTGACGGTATTTGTGTGTAATTGTGGCTGTGTATGTATGTGTGTTAATCTGTGTGTATTTGTTTGTGGGTGTGTATGTATGTGTTGTATTGCTGCAGAGTCTGTGATACACTCACATACTGCATGTTAGCATGAGTTGTATTACTGTTTAGCCTATAATACACTCACACTGCACACATAAATATATATATATGTCTGTGTGTATAATTTTTTTCTCAATGAAAAATGAATGCGGCCCATGCACACATACATTTATGGTGAAGTGGCCCACTACAAAAAAAACTTGGACATCCTTGACATAGGGCAAGCTGCAGAGGCAAATGACTACAGGGGTCACTATTCATCAATAACATTTAAACAAGAGAAATAACTGGGTCACTGCCACAGAATGTATATAACCTGGACCATGTAGACCACTCTTAATATAATTTATGTCTCTCATCCACCTGTTTAGTTTCTAATATACATCATGCCTCGTCACATGATCTAATTACACTTGTCAGATTAACAGCCACTGACCTCTTCGCCACACACAGCTGCAAGCAGTTAATATGCATTCATTACTTCTCCTCCATGTTTAAATCCAATACAAGCATTACATGGGATTCCAACTGCTTTTTACTCTTTCATTCTGATCTTTCAATTAAACATAAGTTAGTTTGTTGTTTACAGTTGTACTTTACACATGGAGATGGAGTTGAGAGGGTTAGGTCATTTTGTGATAAATATATCATTTTTGTTTGATCCAGCAAATAGGGAATTCTATCTGTGAATGTATGTATTTATATTACAGCCTAATAATTTAATGCAACATATTATTTACAAACCAGGGTTGGGGTTGTGATGGGGTCCCATTTTGCCCCTAGCTTTGGGTGAGCTGGGAAGTGGATTCGTATTTACTAAAGGAGAAGTTATTTTTGTTTAAATTCTATTTAACTGAGGTTTTCATTATTTAGAGGGGAGATCGGCCTTCACGGAATTATTCTGAGGATTTGAATAATAATAATGAGGGTCTTTTCATATGAATTTCATAAAGAATCTATTAGATTTTTGGGCTTAAAAACTATGTTAAATAAAGGAAATAATATACTTTATACAAGAATATTTTAAAAAATATTTCAGAACACATATCTCTAAGTGAGTAGTTATCATGAAATATTAAGATTGTAAAGATGTGTGTGTGTGTGTTTGTGTCTGTGTGTGTGTTTGTGTCTGTGTGTGTGTGTAGCCTCACCTAATTATTAATAGTTTTCCCAGTCGAGGCTACAATAAGTTTTTCATGTGATTATGTATGTTTTTCTCTGTATGTATATTTGAAGAAGGATTGCAGTATAAAGTCACTTTATGAGTTACACTTTAGATTCTGATGTTCTAATGACTTCCTCTCTGCCAAATGCAAAGGTCACATTGCATTACTAATTCTCCAAATATCTCCGCCACATTGAACACTGTTTACATCTGCCCCCTTTCTTGACATGCTATCCATCATGGGTCTAAGAGCACGTCTCTTTCTTGGCTCATCTCATACCTATTCCAATACATCTTTGGTACAATGTCTTAAACTCTTCCACTCTCTGCTGGTCCTGATCTTTTGCTCTTCTTCATTCACACATTTGGTTTTGATCTAATCAACTCTAATCAACTCTTTTGGTTTCCAACTACATGCAGACAACATCTGAATCAATGCGTCAAGTGTTACTAACTGCAGGTTCCATTTCACATGGGAACACTGACTGCTTATACCTTCTTCCCAGAGTCCAACACTAAGCTCCATGATGGAGAATGGTCACTCCATGTCTTACACCAGGGACAGACGACCCAAGCAATGCATATTTATACATGTTTGACAGGAGCAATACATTCCATAGCATGGTACAATGAGCAAATGTCTAATCCAAATATATGGATGGTGTCATTACGTTACAGACATGCCAGTAGAGAAGCACGTACACATGAATACAAATATCTCCAATGAGACTGAATTTAAACATCCTCTATGTTTATTACAACTGAATATGCCTAAAGTATGACACGGAGAGCCGGTCCAATGCTACTAGTGCTGTGCTTCATGGCAGTGTTTGGTTAGTGGTGCCTCATGCTTAGGTGTTGCAGCCTCTGTTTTATGTATATATTTGTCTCATTTCACTTCACCAACTTAGACTATTGTGTTCTGATCCATCACATAAAATTCAGATTAATAAAACATTGAACTTAAGGCTGTAATGTAACAAAATAGGTAAAAAGTCAAGGGGGTGAATACTTTTGCAAGGCACTGTACAAGGGAGGGGAGGGGGGGAGACCACAGACATACAAGTGAGGGGGTGGGGGATAAAGACCACAGACATGGGAGGAGGAGGGTGAAAGAACGCAGACATGGGAGGGAGGGGGGAAAGACCACAGACATGAGAGGCAAAGGGGGGGAGACCATAGACATGGGAGAGTACAGATATGGGTGAAGGCAGGAGAGACATATAATAGGGAGATAGGAGAGAGAGACAGGCATGGGAAGAGAGAGGAGGGAGATAGACATGGGGAGGGAGAGGGACAAACATGAGGTGGGAGTGGAGCAGGACAGACGTGAGGAGGGAGAGGAGACAGACAGGGGGACACATTAAGTAATGTACTTTTTCTTTAATAAGAAAAATAAACTGCTCACTTGTGTATATGTGACTGTCTCTGTGTATGTGTGTGTGTGTGTGTTTGTGTGTGCACACGTGACTGCGTGATTGTATTTATGATTGTGTGATTGATGTGTTGGCTGTTATAAGTAGGCGGGGTAGGGGAGGGGCAATGGGGTGGAGCCAATGGGCGGCAAAATGAGGGTTCGCCTAGGTTGGCAAAAATCCTTGCACCTGTCCTGCAGCTGTTAAGTGTTGTTGTGCATGGGAGAGTACAGTACCCAGTGACTTACAAAGTTACTTTGTCCTGTATTAAAATTCTAGCAAACATATATTGATCCACACGATATAGTGCTCACCACCTGCATTATAACTTGTTCTAACTGTAAGAAGATCAGTTGGATAGTATCACACTTTATAGAAACCATGCACAGCTTTGTCATTTTAGATTCACATTTGTGCCTTCATACATGCTTCTGTTTTATCTGACTTTATGCCCCATTAACAACTATTTTTATCTTATCAATATTATTATCTTATCATTTTTTGTACTTACATTTTTTTTTAAAGAAACACAAAACACATATTAAAAATTATTTTATGTAACACAACACAACACTGTTGTTTTTCCCTTTTCATAAACTTGGAGTATGAATTATTTGGCATGGGACATTGCAATATTAATAGCTCTTGTGAAGTATGTGGCCAATGTACAGTGTGATGGTCAAACAGCAAGAGGTGAAGAGAGACAGATATTCAGGATGGGAGCTGTGGATGGAACATACAGCAATAAATGCCAGGTCTATTGATGATCTCTGAGTCAGCATCCGGGAATTAAGCCCTCATGTCTGGAAAATCATGGAAGCAAAATCTGTCCACTTGGGATACATACAAGCAGAGTAATCAGCAACATGCAGGGCCGGTGCAAGGATTTTCGTCTACACAGGCGAAGGTGCATTTTGGTGCCCCCCTCCTCTGACCCGCCACGACTCCCATACTACCAACCCTCCATATATTTTAAATATATAAAAGTATAATGTATAGTGTGGAAAATAAATCCATCTAAATATTCAACTCGCATGCTCTAAATTTGTCACACATTGAAACCCTTAAACACAAAGACACCCTTGCAGTCACACACAGAGACACACTTACCACTTACACACACACCCTTACACAGACACAGTGACACACTTACACACACCCTTACACTGACACAGTGACACACACCCTTACACAGAAAGTGACACACTTACACACACCCTTACCACTTACACACACACAGTGACACACATAACCTGAGACACACTATTTTTCCACTCAGTATGCCAGTATTTAGCCACTCAATATGCCATTTAATATGCCAATATTTTGCCTCTCAATATGTCAGGATTTTGCCCCTCAATATGCCAGGATTTTGCCTCTCAGTATGCCAGGATTTTGCCACTCAATATGTCAGGATTTTGCACCTCCATGTGCCAGGATTTTGCCACTCTATTGCCACTTTATATGCCAGGGTATTGCCACTTAATATGCCAGGGTATTGTCAATTAATATGCCAGGATATTGCCAATTACCGTATTTGCTCGATTATAAGACGACCCTGATTATAAGACGACCCCCCCAAACTTTGTATATTCCTTTAGGAAAAAAACTAAAAGCCTGAATATAAGACTACCCTATAGGAAAAAAAGTTTAACTTGTATATATGTAAATTGCTTTTTACTATTTAAGAAAAAATGGATATTATACAAATGCATTTCTTGTTTTTATTTCCTTTTATGTGCCAATGCGGCCTCTCTCTCCCCCCCAGCGTCATCTCTCTCTCCCTCCCCCCCAAACTAATCTCTCTCTCTATCCCCCCTCCCTTTGTCTCTCTCTGTCCCCCCTTCCCTTGTCTATATCTCCCCCTCCCTCCCCCCCTTGTCTATATCACCCCCTCCCCCCTTGTCTATATCCCCCCCTCACTTCCCCCCTTGTCTGTATCTCCCCCCTCCCTCTCCCCCTGTCTATATCTCCCCCCTCCCTTTGTCTATCCCCTCCCCTTCCTCCCCCTCACCTTGATTCTATCCCTGGTGGCTAGTGGGGGCAGCTGGGGAATGTCTGCACGATACGTGCAGACATCCTCCATGCTGCCCGACACCTCCGTCTATTATGACGGACAGCTGGTCCGTCATTATAGACGGAAGTGTCGGGCAGCATGGAGGATGTCTGCACATATCGTGCAGACATCCCCCAACTGCCCGATTCTCCTGGGGACCTGGATCCCTGTCTTATAATCTGACCCCGATTTGAGGTCAGACTATAAGACGACCTCGAATGTAAGATGAGGGGTATTTTTCAGAGCATTTGCTCTGAAAAAAACCTTGTCTTATATTCGAGCAAATACGGTAATATGCCAGGGTATTGCCACTTAATATGCCAGGGTATTGCCAATTAATATGCCAGGATGTTGCCACTTAATATGCCAGGATATTGCCAATTAATATGCCAGGGTATTGTCAATAATTATGCCAGGGTATTGCCACTTACTATGCCAGGATATTGCCAGTTAATATGCCAGGATATTGCCCCTCAGTATACTCGTTATGTCACCCTCCTCCCCCCTTCCCCAGACCCCAGTACTTACCTCCTTGCTGCGGTCTCCCGTTGCAGGTCCGTGGCTGTGAGGAAAGCGTTGTGCGCTCCCCTCCAGCCGTGCGGATTCAATAAAGTTTGTTCAAACTTTTTTTTTAAACAAACTTTATTGATCCGCGCGGCTGGAGGGGAGCGAACAACGCTTCCCACACAGCCACGGACCTGCACCGGGGGACAGCAACAAGAAGGTAAGTAAACGGGCCTGGGGGAGTGGGCGATTTTTCCGCCCCCCCTTTGGGCGCCCTAAGGCAGCCGCCTGTACTGCCTTACGGTAGCGCGGCCCTGGCAACGAGGTATGAGTAGTGTGAGCCAACAATAATTAATATTGCATTTCATGGATTCATTTGCACTGGTTGTTTCAAAGATAGCAGGTAACTGATAAATACAAGAAAATAAATACTTGTGTTATGTAGAAAAAAACGTGTGTAACAACTATTTCTTCTTGAACATCAGGGTCTTTGGATTTGGCAGGACTGACCCAAATACACTGATGGCCTGGGCATCAGACTAGTGTGTCATGTGATCAGAGAACCTATACTTCAACACCGAAACTGATTGGAGCGAGAATTAAGCAGAGAAATAAAATCATGGCAGGATAGGAGTTGTAGGTATGGATGGATATATTTTACTGAAGATGGGAAGGTCATAATCAGCTAATAAAAGCCCAAGATCAAGAAAAACCTTATTATTATTGTGATGTAAAATTCAAACTCTACAATGTGATCAGCAAAGGTTCAATTGTGGCAACTCTTTAATACATGCAAGATGTTTTATGGAGATGCTTTTATACATCTCTCCATGCTGTGCAATAGAAAATCCCATCTGGAGAGTAACATTTAGACAGTAGCTCTATATCTACAAGTACAATGTACAAAAGGGCAGGTTGTATCTGGCAAGTACACAAGTTAACTCATTTGTCAAACAGCCAACAAAGACGCACTGTTTGTCTCTGTGATGTTGTAGTGGCAACTTGGGGAATGAAATGTCAGTAAACAGTAGCCATGGGGAATGATGTTTGAGAAAAATTATCCTTACTGCTGCAGGAACCTATAAATTATATGCTCAGGAATTTATCAAGCATTTATATTTGGTGAATGGATTTCCTTCATTTTAAAATCATATACTTGTTCCATTCCTTTTAGGAGATAGTAAAGTGAATTCATAGCAAGTGAATCCAGTATCAATTTTTTGTGCATATAATTAACAAAGTATAAAATAAATATATATATATATCTTTGATATCATATTTTCTAAACATACTATAAACACCACTCACAGATGTTTAGAATTCCTATAAGTCCAAACTTGTGGATTTTCTTTTTGCTCTCTCTAATCAAAACCATGGTTTAAATTTATTTGCAAAAATATTTGTAATTGTTGGTACTCGAAAGACAAAGAAAAGTGGTATTTGACCCGCACCACACATAAAACTATTTATGTTAAATGTTGTGTAGCTTTTATGTTTATGCTCTGTGTTTGTTATACTGGTTTAATACTGACATCACTTGTGTCTGCTTACTCAATACTAAATACTATAGTTTGATTTCAATGTATGGCTTTCTTTTAGAAGGTCTTACATGCAGGGGTCATCAAGCAACACACTAAATCATACAAGAGTTAGAATCAGGGAGGTCTGCCATCAGAAATTTTGGGGCGCCATACAGACAAAAATTGCCCGAACAGCCGGACCCCGTACTGGAATATCGGTTGTACCCCCCCTATTGGTGGCCCTGGTCAGGGGTATCAAGAGCATCAGCAGATTGTTTCCTGCAGGGCTTTGCACAGTCAAACATACACACAGCGAATTCAAATCTATTGATAATGACTGCAATAAATATGGGGTGCAGCTACGGTGACTTAAAGAAGAGGTGTGATTGAAAAAGTATGCAGGAGGGGGCTGAAACAGAACTTTAGGCGTGGCTCTGTGACCTAAGGTTGCCCAAGATGCTCTCCAAATCAAATCTGACCTGAATAACCACATTAAACTAATTTGTAACAATTCATGCTAAAAGTTAATTAAGGGATTTTTAAAAATGACTATAGTGTTTTCAATATTAAGCAAAAAAAAACACTTGGTACACCAGAGTTAGAACAGCACGTACATTTTATCTCTATAAATTCCGGTATTGATTAATCAGGGATATTCTTTCCTTTGCTCCTTAGACCTGCACAATTCTGTATTTATGGCCATATATGGGATTCTATCATCTCCCACCACTGCTTTATTAAGATGAATCAGTCTTTTTCATTTTGGTTTCTTGCTGCCAAGATTCTACTCAAAAAATTCTTGTAACACCATTTTATTACACAAATGAATACACTCTTTAAATATACTATAAAGTGAGAATGTTAAGAAAGACCAAACTCTTCCCCTCCAAAGTGGCTATAATTATAGTGCAAACCAGACGTGTCTAATCTGTAGCTATCAAGATGAGGTTAACATTGTATTAAAATTGCTTTTTTCAATGTTCCCGTCTGTTATAGATGGAAAAGATAATAAATCGTTCCCATTTCTCGAGTCTAAACGCAGCCTGGATATACAAGAGGTAGAGTTGATCTGGCTGACACATCCCCAACTTCTTCCTCGTGCAATGCAGGATTCTGGGGAACATGCTTTGGAGGGGGAATGTCAGCGATGCCACTCAAGCACCACATTTAAGCGGCAAGTGGTTGCTCCATTTGGCTGAACATGTCTTGATGCTGTCAGAGTACGTTACAGGGATCCTGTCAACCTAAACATTACTTATACTGTAAAAAAAAAGGGAGTGGTAGTCTGTGACAGGATCAGCTTGCAGGCTGCCAATCAAAAGAAAAAATAATGTGTATTTAAATAAGTATGTTAGATGCACAAGTAGGGGGTGGGGAAAAACGTTTACAACCTCTTTTTATTACAATACCTATGATACACAGGCAGCCAGTAGACAAACTGTATAAACGTCGTTTGTCAGCAAGAGTTAATTTGTCATTTGAACTTCATGATAGTAATCTTCTTCACCACAACAGGCTATGTTTGGGACTAGGCCAGATGGGAGGAATCGGAGGGCAAAATCTTTAAAGGTCGTCTAGCAAGGTTAGATGTTCTCTTACAAAGTGTGACTAATTGTACCTGGCAGCACTAGGGGAATCAGTATATTGCTCTGAAGTACAGTGAAATGAGGAAACAGAGAGGCAGAAAATGTAATATTGGTTATAATAAAGCATTTCTTAAGTTTTGAATGGAATGCAGTTTTTTCTAATGGGACGTATGGTGGATACATGTATATAGAGCAAGTCTGTGGAAAAGCACTAAAAGTGGAGCAATCCATCTACCGTATTGGTTTTTCTGGAGATTGTTCCACTTGTAGAACATTGTTGAATAATAGTTGTGTATACATAACCCTCAGTTTTTGTTAATGTGCTGGAATTAAATTCTAACATTTGACAGAAAGTACAATAGCTCTAGCTAGTCTGATAAAAAAAAATGCCATGTTAAACTGGTCTTCAACCAGAAAAAAACATCAGTGTCCCATTCAGTAATAGTAAGTAAAATAAACGTACTCCCTTTCTGTGCCTAAATACTCTATATAACTAACCTTTGTGGCAATTAAATATTAAAAAGAACAAAATACAACAATGATCTTTACATTTGTAATGTATAATTAGCAATGTTTAAGATATCTAAGAGCAGATTTGCTATTAGTATATGTGTCTCCTGTGCTGAGAACATTTTTCCCAGCAGGCACCAGGCTGACCTCCTCTTTCTTCATTGGTTCAATATGGTTTTTTGTTTTTTTATAAATCATGTATATTTGTATAAGTCAAGACAGACATGGTTACTTAAGTTTCCAAAATACCACCAGCACACACAGCACAATTTATTACTAAAAACCACAACATATGTATTTTATTTATTCCTTGAATAGTTTTTTCTTGGGGGTTTTTCAGTGACCCGTGTAAACCAGAAAAACTATTACTTAATTTAATGTTGTATCTTATTATGTAAGGACCAGAATAAAATCATGCTAACAACTAGCTCATCTTCTTTGCTCCAAATGTCTGTTTATCATAAACCTAGTGATGCTGTCACTGTGACCTTCTCTTTATCTGGCAGGATTAAATCAAGAACACTGCATTGTTGGAAGTGTGAGATCACTGCTTATTCCTGCTCCTCCATTAATACCCAGTCAGTCAATTCAAATTACATGACCTACAAAACATTATCTTAACCCTGCTCGTTCAAACCACAGTGGATGTGAAGATGTCAGGGTGTTTCTGGATAATAAAATGTACTTGTTTTTTTTTTTTTTTTTTTACAACATGCTTGATCAGCCATTGGGTGATAGACCATTCAAGTTAGTAGAGGGTCTCTAAAATTCAGTGAGATGTAGAGACTCTATGGAGGCAAGCTACTGTGATCTTTAACACATAGCTGTTTTGTCTAAAAATCAAATAAGGCATTGGCTGGTTTAGTAAAATGGGAGTTGTCATCATCTGCACACTTTATGTCAATCAAAATTATATTTTCAATAAACAGCTACAGCATCTTAATGCAGACACTTTGCTCATTATTGTAAAATGTTATTTATGGAGATAAGAAAGTCTCTTTTTTTGCCATTATACTGGGGGGTTTTCTGTTCAATATTCTTTCAAGAAAATTATTATTTGACTCCTTAGCTTGCTGTGTTTCTTGATCCTTTGGGTGGTCAATTAACATGCTCAGTGAGCTATTGAGATATTTACAGCTAAATACCATCTCATTTTACATGTGTTTAAACTGTATTACTTTATTAACATTGACTCTAAGTCCTTTTTATGGCGGGTAAAAGAGTTGGTTTGGTCTGATACATTACAAATTATTAATACCAAGTCATTTTTAAATTGTTTTATAATCTAACAGCATGTAATGTGTAAACATTAAATGTCCATAGTTTGAAAAGGATTATGGGTATGGTAGCCTAGCAGGGCACATGACCAGAATTTCCCGCCATCATTTGTCTTGCTTGGCGTAGCAACAGCCAGAAAGAAAGCTATAGCTCTGTGCTCCTTTTCAAACACTGCACAATCTAATCATATAATAGATGTAGATTTTGGACTTTGACCAAAGCCACATTATTTAAACAATGCAGAAAAATGTGTCTTTCAGAGTACAGTTGCTGCTTAGCACAAACACAATTGTCAGTGTTTCTGGTAAATGGATAATTTGAGTGTTCAGCTGTTACGGAAATAGACTGAAAAAAAACATGAGCAAATAAGGATATTAAAAGTCTATTAGGACTGTTTAGTTTACCTCACAGGAATATTAACAAATACACGGAATAATACATTGCTTTGGGAAGTAGACTAAATGCTAAATATCCATGATAATAAACATATGGCTACTAAATGTGTCATCCTATAAATGTATATAATGGTCAAAATGGTGTGGCTACTTTCCTGATCCCCAAAAGTGGAAATAAGGAGGTATCATTCCGTTACATGGGGAGCTGTGTCTACAATACTCTGCAAACACTACCAGAATTTCCGATTCATCATCTTTCTTACAGAGCCCAATGCAGAGTTGTAATGAGCTTTTTTTGCTCCTGAGCCAAGAATTAAAAGTTGCTCTCCCCTCCTAACAAAGCATCCCACAGCCCTCTTCATTGCCACACCATCCCACTGACTGCCCACAGTGTTTCTACTTCACACAGTCACTGCCTCATAGCTGCTATCGTTGCACTAAAGCCCCCTTTCTGGTCCACATCCCCCATGATTGTCAACTTGCTATTGCTTCACAATGTTTCTTTAATAAGAAAACAAAATACATTTATTAGCCCCCCTTGATTTGCCTTTACTTTCCTGGGAACCTGTTTGTCTTTACCTTATTGGGCACAAGAAGAGGATCCTGACACTAGTGCAAGGACAGATCACCTTTTCACTGCTTGTTTGTGCCACACGATACCCCGTAATGCAGTACACCGATACATGTATTATGAGACACTTACCACAAGATGGGAGTGTAAAGGTGATATTTGCTACCATACTACCAGAGCATAGACCTATCTGCACCCTTTCATCTTGTACACCCAAGGCTTGCCTACACTGCTATGGCCCAATGTACTGGATACACTCAGAGCAATGTTTATATGCAGACACTGCACCTGTGATCACTTATGTTAATCAGCATGTCCATTTATGTATTATCTGTGGATTTCAAAGTACTTTGACTCAAAATGGCAGCCAGTACGGAGCATCCAGCATTTAAAGTAACAGGACCACCATCTGATGAACGCAAAACTCTATGCAATATATAAAAATGATGAATTAGGACAGTTTTGTTTTCCTCTCAGGGCCAAATTGCAGCAGTCAGAGCTCCGCACCTTTCAACATATCAATAAACTGACCCCATACTCCTCTATAGCTCCTGGATTACCCTGTCTACCATGGAGAACAATTTTCTTCTAAAAGCAGATGATTTTTTCAAAAACAGCAGAATGTCTTCAACACAGCCTGTCAAAATTAGAAAAATAGAGCCAGATTTGGACACGAGGCATTACATCCAAACACAGACAAAACAAAACTGTGAGACAGACCATGCACTATACATTATCCCAACTTATCACTCAGTTTGGAAACATTAAATTAGCTTCAGTTTTGCTACATCCTAGAGTTTTGATCAGGCAGAAGATATATTCTGCCTGATTATTTTCTGAATTTTGAATTCTGCACTGTCCAATAGATATTCATTCTTAGAATTTGAAAAAGAACGATGGCCAAGGGAATTCCATCACACAGAGATCTACTTTCTGCCTGTTACAGGTGTTTGGGCTCGCATTGGTTTCCAGAGTGAGTGGATCGAGAGCCTGCATACTATTTGTTTGGGTTTGGGCTTGCAAGTCACACTGCACAAAACCAGTACCAGTGGTAGAGATTAGCATCTTTCTCCATACAGAAATGTGTTCCCCATCAGTAGAAGCACCATTCAACAAGTGTTGCCATCAGGATTACATTTTTGAGTACAGCAACACATTTCCCTTGCTGTAGGATAGGCATGTATGGCAGCTGCCATTAAGTAAAGAGAGACTAAAAAAAAAACATTTTGGATGCTAAAATTCCAAAATAGAGATAGATTCAGAATCTCACAATCTGCAAATCAAGTGTCAGGATCAGCCAGTGTAGTTGTGCCAGCAATGTGAATTAAGAGTAATAGAAGTTGCTACAATGTCACATATTCTTACATTTTGATTAATAGCCTTTCATGGAGTGTCACAGCCCACATTTCAACTTCATGGGACTAAACAGAGTATAGTTAGTTTCAAGTGACAGCATATAAGCTGCAATACCACTGTCAGGAAGAAGCTGGGTTCTAAAGAATCTTTTAAGTAATGGAAAATAAATAAAAATGTTAATTCCTTTTTTAATTACGTAAATGCATTGGGATCACTGTTTATTTAAAGCATGGGGACAATAATTCTATCCCACTCTGCAAACTTGGGGTATAGAAAAAATGTTCATTAGCCATAGCAAAAGCAAATAAATAACTGTCATATGCTACCAATAGGCGCTTACCTTTAAATTCTAGTGAGCCCACGTCTCCCCCTACTGGACACCATGGGTAAAATATAAAGGGAGGCAATAGAACCTTTAGTAATCTAAAAAAAAATCTATAGTTTCTGTAAAATATTAGAGATATAAATATCACAAAAGTTTATGGTGAAGTAAGGCATTTGTTTAACCCCTTAGTGACAGAGTGCTATGCTGCATTATTTTTGTCATGAAAACTCATTACGTATATATACCTCTTCATGGTCCTCAAGGACCATGCTTTGCAGGACGTATATATACATCCATTAGAATTAAGGGGTTAAAATACAGATGTTAATGGACATCCAATGTATCTGTCCCTTTCTGTGCAACTATCACCTTGAGAAATGTATTGAAATATAGATCACAGCATACACTCCCTCACATTTTTAGCCATTTTGCAGGACCTTTTTGTCACCATTATCATCAACTTATCAGCTGCATACATTGATAAAGGGAACAGAGAACCTATGAAACATTTTCTGTGTGATTGTGATTCTACAGTTTTGTGTTGTGCCTTCTCCTTTAATCAATTTCCCTAGGTTTCATAAAGATTTGCATCAAGAGAGCCATACAGCTATGTACATTCACAGGAAACAGAGGTCCCCAACACTAAAAGGGACAGTCTAGTCCCCAAACTCACTTTGGTGCAAGATCAAGATTACTGCTTGTATAGTGCACAGGCTTTTTCCAGTGTGATTTGATGCAGGTATTCTGCATAAATCACCTTTTAATATTTGACTCAAGCCCTCCCCAGTGATTACTATGCATGTTTATTGCAGGAGCGGCAGCACTGATTATATAAACACTGATGATTTCAAGTTTTGTTTAATTTAGTCACTTCCTGTGCTGCTGCAATTGAATACATTGTGTGGACTCTAAGTGTCCTTGCTCTTGTACAAAGTAGGGTCTCTTGACAGTGCAACACATTGTCTGATGACATCACTAGAGAGCCAATTGAATGATATTATTCTCATTGGTTCCTGCAGCAAAAAAAAAGGAAATTTACTTACTAGTGTGGGCAGTCCTGGTATCTTGCAAACTGCTATAATTTCACAATTTCATCTAGCTATAAGTATTTTATATTTTAAGAATGCAAAATGTAAAACAAGCATTTTAAAGTAATTTGAAAACACATTAATATGCATTAACATTTAGCAGATGTATTTTAGGCACCAGACAGTTACTTTAATTTGGTGTTATTCTCTATGTTTATGTGTGTGTTTGTGTTGTAAATGTCACTTTGTGCCCCAAAGACTTGCAACAATCATTAATGAGGGATTTAAATTTAAATGTAGTTTTAGTCAGGCAAAATGTCACAGAGTACCTTTCCAAAGATAAATTCCTTTCTTAAGAAGTCTAACAAAAGATTTCAAAACTGCCACATTATGGAGCAGCTGCATTTGGAGGGTTGATAAAGTGTGACAGTAAATGACCTATTAAACTTAGGGCTTTACGCCAAATACAAAGACTTTCCAGGAAGGACCACTTTTTATCTGTGGTAATAGAGGGAATTATCCAAAACCACTTGTAATCTGAATAATTGAGACTGTATTATGGCCACCAAAATTGAGCCAGGGCATGTAAGTGACAACATTCCTGTCACCAGTAAACTTGTATGGTTGGATGACACAACCAATCACAGACTGTGATACAAGTTGAGTCTCAGGGTCCCACGAAGGGTAAGAATACATTTTATTTTCATTTTTAAATCATGCCATTCAATTAGAAAGCATTAAACTTATTTTTACAGAATTCAGCAATCAGGTGGGAAAATGCAGAAACAGTCTGAGCCCTTTCCCAATCACCTGTGTTTGCAACAAGTCATTAAAACTACTTGTGTGGAAAACATTGCCTCATAGAAATGGCCAACGTCCAGCTTGTGCTATCATGCAGATCTGTTGGAAAGGGTGTGTACAAAGGAAAACATGCATTTTAACTAAATACCATAGAAAGGAGCACTGGGCTCAATGAACCATCTGGTTAAAATTCCTTCTCAAATGAGTGTAATCTAAATGAAACACAAGGTCCCTTTTCCTGCCACAAGAGCTCTGCCATAAATTACTCGGCACTCAGCAGTTTTTTTCTATTTCCACTGCCGGTTTTACCAAGTCAGAAATACAGCAACTAGTTAACCTTTAAACATCACACAAACAGGCAGTACCTAATTTGGTAAAAATTGAAAGAAGGAATGATGCCATTTTTCCTGCCTTTTAACAAAACTTTCTTTGTAACAAAAGTAAAGACTATGATTTGCTTATCTTATGTTCATGTTGTTTATATTTATATTTTAGGTTTAACATAGCAAGAGACTAATTAGGACCGAGCGCCATTAAGCTCATTGCCTGTAGGTTTTTAGATGGCTCCAGGGTGTCTCAGGAGATAGCCCAGAGACAATAGGACAATGGGCTATGGCCTGAGACATCCTGGCAAGTTGGGGTTTATCAGTAATTCAATTAAGGGTTCAAGGGAGGGGATCTTAATTAGGGTCAGGAAGGTTATCAGTAGGAGGGGAATAGTGGGGGGAGTTAGGGTAATCAGGCAGGGCTATTTCAGCTGTAATTTGTGGAGTGAATCATTCTAATGCTTGTTCTCTTTTGTTTCACAGGTTCTATCACAGGAGCTTCAGTCTGAATCCATAAAACATCAGGACATGAAATCTGGGCTGTGCAAGAGTGCCAAACGATACCAAGGAAGGCTGAGGAGCAACACTACACCGCCAAGATCCCTTGGCGGCGGGTAACGTGGTTCTGGCTCCCAGACTGCTCAGGGCATCCTTCTCTTCCCTTGTCTTATTTTACTGTATGTCCCCTTGTGCTGATGGATTTAAGTTTATCTATTTTATGGCCAATGCCTTCTCTGTATTACCTCTGGGGAAGTTTATTCTCCCACTCTCAGTAATTAGTTATATCTATACCTGGTCTACCGATATTTGTATGTAATACTTTCTGATCTTCTCTGTGTTACCACTCCACCTCGGCTCTACCTCTATTAGTCAGTACCCTCTCAGTATGTAATACTGTCTGATCCTCACTGTATTATACTCCACCTCGGCTCTACCTCTATTAGTCAGTACCCTCTCAGTATGTAATACTTTCTGATCTTTACAGTATTAACACTCTCCCTCTGCTCTACCTTTATTAGTCAGTACCCTCTCAGTATGTAATACTGTCTGATCTTCTCTGTATTATACTTCACTTCTGCTCTCCCTCTATTAGTCAGTACCCTCTCAGTATGTAATACTGTCTGATCTTCTCTGTATTATACTTCACTTCTGCTCTCCCTCTATTAGTCAGTACACTCTCAGTATAGTAATACTGTCTTATCTTCACTGTATTATACTCCACCTCTATAGAAATACTTTGGGTTGTTTCTTCTACTCAATTATATTTGTCATTGTTATATATCTAAATATTCTCATCATACTGCCAAATAGGTTGGGTGTTGGAGTGGATGAAAACCATGCATCAGAAACCAAAACTGCAGCATCAAATGGACCATCACGGACAGAGGACACGACCCAATCAAAATAACCAGATAAGTACTTTAGCAGAATCAGGATTTGTGGCATTTCATTATTGCACTTCGGTTTTACATTTCATATTCAGAATTATTTTTATTTCAATGTTTGTCCTTTATTACCATATAGTTTATGGTTTTGGTGGGATGGGGGTGTGTGGTTTCCTTTTACATTAAACTTGTGAGGATGTTATAGTGGCATACAGTACCTTATGTGGCCCCCATGTTACTTCTTCACATGATATCCACCACCCCCTTTTTAGATTGGGATTTTATTTATCCCAACAAAGGTTAAATTCTTGCAAATATTGGTAATTTCTAATTTAAGGTAATTAGAATTATCATAATGTCAGTGTGGGCTTGATGCCAGTGAGTAGATACAGTATATTCTTTGATGAGGCAAGTGTTAGGCAGTTTTCAATTTTCAAAAGTTAAAAGTCAATATCTGTCCAATATTACCAGATTAATCTCCAAGCAGGAGCAATAAACATTAGTCTCTTCAGTCCAGAGGCCCTCTCTACTTTATCTATCTTAATATTCTCTAGTGTCTCTACATGATATTTATCTGCTTCCTCTGCTGAGGGATTATTTCTGGTATCTACTACCCCTTTAGTAAAACAGTGTGTGGTCACATTGCTTTGAATTCGACCACCTTCTAGCTCATAACAATAATGTGCTTCCTGTACTGGAAGGTAATTCCTGGTATCTACTTCACCCCTTCAGTAAAATAGTGGGTTGTCACATTGCTTTGAATTCTACCATCTTCTAGGTATAAGCACTGTACCTCTGCACAAAAAGTACTTCCCTTATCAGCATGGTAAGAAGTAGTAATATGGGAATACTTGTATCATAATAATAATAATGTGCTTCCTCTACTGGAAGGTTATTCCAGGTCTATACTACCCCCTTTTTTGGAAAAATACTGTTTTGTCACATGGCTGGTATTTCTAACACACTCTTGCTCCAAACAGGGTTCCATTTGCATGATTAGCATGTTTAAATATTTAGTAAATATGCATTTATTTAGAAAGTGTTTGTACCAGGAAGAATACATGGAGTGTTTCTCCTGTTTTCAATTATGTCCTTACTCAGTAATATGACAATACTCATATCATGATATTTATATGCTTCCGCTACTGGAAGAGTATGCCAGGCATCTACTACCTCCTTTGGGAAGATAGTGTTTTGTAACATTGTTGGGATTTTTAGTACCCTCCAGCTCTAAACATTGTTCCATGTGCACAATAATACTTCCCTTATGGACATGATAATATCTAGTAATATATGAGAATACTTGTATCATAATAGTCATGTGTTTCCTCTACTGGAGGGTCATGCTAGGTATCTACTACCCCTGCTGGTAAAATACTGTTTGGTCACATGGCTGGGATTTCTACCACCCTCTGGTTCTAAAAATTGTACCATTTTGCAGAAACCTCTTCCCTTATTAACCTGATAATATTTGGCATAATATGGGAATACTTGTATCATGTCTCCTCTTATGTAAACATGAAAAATAAATATTACAAGCAGGGGATTTATGCTTGCAACATGATTAACGTGTATTAGCAGATAGGGTGGGCTGATTTTAGGCAGTCTTGGTTTTGTAACAATTAGGAGATGTATTAGAGCTGAGGGTCTCTGTAATTAAATATACTGTGTGATTTGTTGCTAAAAACATTATCTAATCTCCTAACAATGGAGGATCTTGTACATTCAGGGCTTCATATCTCTGATTGACCTAGTCATAGGGTGTTATCTACATTTGCATGCAAAGGAGTCTAGTCCAGTAAGTTTATTACTTGTGATTGGAGCTGGGCAGAGGCTGGAGGTTATCTCTCTTTGCTGGCAGGGCTGTATATTAGGCTGGGATGGGAAGATTGGATTATAACTAGACATACACAGTGATTGTCTGCTGTATTTACATGATTTACAGATGTTAAGAGTCCTGTATCTGATAGCTTGAATGTCAAGTTACTATTGTTCTGGTGAATTGGAAGAGACACAGTAGATAAAAGTGGTTGTTTGTGTTTATGGTCTTTATAGGAGCAGTTCCTGTTAGTTTATTATCTGGATGTTTGGCACATTTGAAAAGCACTTAAATGTTACTGTAAAACAAATGATAATTCTCCTGCAATTTTACAGTAAAAATGATTTCACAGGGGCTGCTAACATTTAGAAGCATCAGTTACACAAAAGCCTGCTTTCCTCTCCTGCAGTTCCCAAGCTCCCCTCTGGGACGGCGATATTACTGCATAATAAGCCTCTCTGCAGCTTCAGGTGTCGGAATACTGTGGGGGGTAAAGAAAGCACAGGAGAAGTTACATAGAAGGTACCTTTAGGAGGAGCGAGGGTGGAAAGGCTGTTACAAGCTTTACCTATAGTCTGCAGAGAGCAGTGTGTCTCTCTGTCACACAGCAGCTTTGGTCGTGGTTTATATAAGGGGCTTTCAGAATAGGCGAGTTGGTAGCACAGTTGAACAGATATGTTCATGGCAGCATTACAGGTAAATAATGTTCAGTGTGAGAGTGCAGTGGTCATAGGTCTAAGACTGATAGGTCATAGGTCTAAGACTCTAAGACAGGAAGAGAGAATGGCCGTCTGGAGGATGGTAACACATTAGGCAAAGTTGTGACTGTTAAGAAATACTTGGCAGTGAGGCCTAACATCAAGGGACCAATTTTAATTCCCAGTAGCAGGGCCCCCTTCCACAGTTCCAAATTTAAATTGATGCTGTCCAACGTGATAGTTGAAGTTGGGCTTGATCCTTGGTTTTGGAACATACTCATTCCATATTGCACAGCAGCGATGGCTGCAGTTGATGTAAAAAGCCAGGAGCACAAAAGGAGGCTGGGCAGAGGGAGCTCTAATGCCGATTAAAAAGTACATTAGCCCTAGCTATGGCAAGAGTCAGCGAGTGTGGTTGAGAAATGTATTAATTATCATTCTCATTTCAGTTAAGAAATCAGTGAGCACCATTCTGGGGACCGGGCTGCCATGTTGGCAAGCTCAGCACCTCAGGGGAAGCAGCTAGGGATCCCAGGGGTGTGAGCAGAAATCCATTGGCTCGGGAGAAGAGGGCAGAGAGTGGCTGAGCTGCCAGCTATAGTTGACACCGCAAAATAATAATGGGGTAAGCCAGACCTTGTTATAATTCCCCCCAAATGGGGTAAGCCAGACCTTGTTATAATTTCCCCAAAATGCTTAGACCTCATATTGCATGTCAAAGAGGAGGCAGATATACTACTGCAGCGGTGAGAGGGGGTTACACTGGCATGGTCCAACATTATCTCTAGAAAGGTCTGGCGGGGTGCACACCCTATTCGGGCAGTGGAAAGAGTTAGGAAGAGGTTGAACAGGGCCTTAAGGAACTTTGTTCTCTCCCATGGGGGTTGTGTGGTTCAGCATGGACACTTGCAGCCAAGCTATAGTGGTCTGTATAGGGATGATGGAGTCCATCTTTCAGACATGGGGTTGTATCTATTGGACAACAGTCTGCAGGAGGCGAAAGTAAGGTGGTTTGCCTAGTTGGTGGCGTCAAGAGTGGCTAGTGGGGAGTCCCCTCTTGGTGGCGGTAATGCGGCACTCACTACTTCTGGGGATAACAAAAACACCCTGCAGGTTGAGATGGGCGCGATTTGGGTATTGACGTATGGTCGGGCCCATGCGGAGGAAGCGTAGCCAGCCGGTTGGTTGTGGATACAAAGGCGGGAACCGATTGTGTGGTCGGGCCCGCCGCTGGGGCACGGTTATAGCTACTGCAGAACGCAAAAACATGTTGGGCACGTGAGTTGGGGGGCTCACGGGGCTCCAGGAAGGGGGTGGGGCTCAAGGTCAGCTGGCTATCCTGGCCGCCCCGGGATACCCCAGTTTCAGTAGAAGGCGGCGCGGTGATGATGGACCGGCCGTCACGTGCACTGCAGGCAGGCGGGGCTCAGCGCATCTCCAGGGGGTAGGGGTGCCGCATTTGGTTTGGGGACTCCTCCCTTTTTTAACGTTGTTATAAATAAATGACTTCTATTTGCCACCATATGCAAGTGTCCTGGTTTCATTCATGTGTTGTAAGGGGTTGATAAGGGTTAATTTTTTCCATCGGGAAACCGATAAGGCGTGGGAGCTTAAACATAGCAAGAGACTAATTAGGACCGAGCGCCATTAAGCTCATTGCCTGTAGGTTTTTAGATGGCTCCAGGGTGTCTCAGGAGATAGCCCAGAGACAATAGGACAATGGGCTATGGCCTGAGACATCCTGGCAAGTTGGGGTTTATCAGTAATTCAATTAAGGGTTCAAGGGAGGGGATCTTAATTAGGGTCAGGAAGGTTATCAGTAGGAGGGGAATAGTGGGGGGAGTTAGGGTAATCAGGCAGGGCTATTTCAGCTGTAATTTGTGGAGTGAATCATTCTAATGCTTGTTCTCTTTTGTTTCCCACCCTCCCATCCCGAGGCAAGCACATCGGTGGGCTACCGTAAGCGCCAAGAAGTCATCACTTCGAAAATTAAAGCAGAAAGCTTGCTTGTCACGCAGCGGGATCCAGGGACTTGTCTGACTGCCAGTTCATGGAGTCAAGAAGGAATTTTTCACCCACTTGGGAGCAGATTGGCTGAGCTTCTATAGGGGTTTTTTCGCCTTCTTCTGGATCCTTGCTGGCATTTTTTATGGGGTGCGGAGTGGTGGAGTGGGGGGTCCCATCTTGCGGTAATGCGGCACTCACTACTTCTGGGGATAACAAAAACACCCTGCAGGTTGAGATGGGCGCGATTTGGGTATTGACGTATGGTCGGGCCCATGCGGAGGAAGCGTAGCCAGCCGGTTGGTTGTGGATACAAAGGCGGGAACCGATTGTGTGGTCGGGCCCGCCGCTGGGGCACGGTTATGGCTACTGCAGAACGCAAAAACATGTTGGGCACGTGAGTTGGGGGGCTCACGGGGCTCCAGGAAGGGGGTGGGGCTCAAGGTCAGCTGGCTATCCTGGCCGCCCCGGGATACCCCAGTTTCAGTAGAAGGCGGCGCGGTGATGATGGACCGGCCGTCACGTGCACTGCAGGCAGGCGGGGCTCAGCGCATCTCCAGGGGGTAGGGGTGCCGCATTTGGTTTGGGGACTCCTCCCTTTTTTAACGTTGTTATAAATAAATGACTTCTATTTGCCACCATATGCAAGTGTCCTGGTTTCATTCATGTGTTGTAAGGGGTTGATAAGGGTTAATTTTTTCCATCGGGAAACCGATAAGGCGTGGGAGCTTAATGTTTCAGATACTTTGAAATGTTGTTTGCTAATCCACTCTTGTTTGCTTTTAAGGAGGATGTGTCTGCTGTGTGGTGGAGACAATGCAAGGGATATACAATGATCCAGGGCCGCCATCAGAAATTTCAGGGCACCTTACTGAAAAAAGCTCTGGGACCCATGGGTTTTATTTGTTCTTTTGCACAGTGCAGCGCGAGGGGGCAGTTCCAGGTAACACATGACATCATTGTCACGTGACAACCCGGCGCTCAGCAGGATGGGATTGAACGATGGTCTGTGCCTGGCAGACCGAGATGAAATGTACGTGCACCCCTCCCCTGCAATCAAGCAAAGCAGCAGGGATGGGGACACACTGAAACACGCACCTTTTTTTTAAACAAAAAAAAAACCAGCTGACTTGTCGGGTCTGTATGTCAATGTGTCTGTCTCTATCTGTGTATGTATGTCCTTTTGACTTTGTTTCTGTGTGTCTGCATGTGATTTTCTGTGTATGTAAGTGGAACTGTCTCTGTGACTGTCTGTGATTTTCTGTGTATATAAGTGGAACTGTCTCTGTGACTGTCTGATTTTCTGTGTATGTAAGTGGAACTGTCTCTGTGACTGTCTGTGATTTTCTGTGTATGTAAGAGGAACTGTCTGTGACTGTGCATGTAAGTGGAACTGTCTCTGTCTATGTGACTGTCTGTGATTTTCTGTGTATGTAGGTGGAACTGTCTGTGACTATCTGTGTATGTAAGTGGAATTGTGTATGTGACAATCTGCGAGCATATGTGTTTACATGACAGTATGATTGTGGGTATTTTTGCGTGATTGTGTGTTTGTGCGGTTGTCTGGCTCCTAGATTTTTTTGCTGGCTCCTAAAATGACACTTTGGCATGGATAAATGAATGCACTAGGAGCTCAAAATGTTTGGCATTTATGAATGAATGTACTAGGAGCTCAAAATGTTTGGCATGTATGAATGAATGTACTAGGTCCTAGTACATTCATTCATACATGCCAAACATTTTGAGCTCCTAGTACATTCATTCATAAATGCGAAACATTTTGAGCTACTAGTACATTCATTCATACATGCCAAAGATTTTGAGCTCCTATTAACTAGGAGCTCAAAATCTTTGGCATGTATGAATGAATGTACTAGTAGCTCAAAATCTTTGGCATATATGAATGAATGTACTAGGAGCTCAAAATCTTTGGCATATATGAATGAATACACTGAATGAATGCAGTAAAAGCTCAGAATGTTTGGCATGTATAAATGAGTCACAGGGCTCCATGTCAATAAAGCTTATAGTAATGAGTATTGTAACTGCAGTATTGTTGATAAAACATTAAACTGTGTAAATTGATTACTTTGTAACTTGTTTTTAATGATTAGTCCTCCATTATATAAACAGTAATTTTAACCTAAATATTTTTTGGTACTTTCCCTCACACACATTTTACCTCAAAATGGCCCATATAGTTTGGTATTCAAAACACTGGGGTATGATGCATACATTGTGCTTTCCTACATACATATACATGGTACATGTATTAAGAGTGCATTTTAAGATGTGCACAGCAGTGTATATTAGATAAGCTATCAGGATGTTTTTGGAAATTTGTAGAATTCATAAGTTAAAATAAGAGAATAATATGTTGTAAATGCAGTGATTATACCCGTTGCTGAAACAATGTTGTTTTTCCTCAGTCAGCGAGATGGAATGCACCATCTTTAGTCACAGGGGCTGAGGTAAACCGTCTCTTTTCAGGAATGAGGAATTTAAGGTTGAATCGCTCAGATTCAGAATGCTGAATTCCATATTTGGTTATAGTTCATTTTGAGGTGAAACATAGGATGAGAGAAAATAATAATAAGTTATTCTCTTGAGAGTATATTTAGTACGATCGGCCAAACCTTTATCTGAATTTTAAGATATTTGCAAGCATAGTTGTTTGGGAAGGGCAGGCCTCAGTATCCAAAATATGTTATACAATAAAGTCTAAATGGCCACTGTCTGTGCTTCTTTCCCTGTTTTTTTATTTGTTTTTATTATTATTTTTTTTCAGTCTTCAATAGATATGATAATATTACATCAAGAATGAATAAGTAGCAATGCTAAAATTACAGAGGCTTCTCGAGCGATACAATGCTCACGGGGTCATTTTACAATGTATTGTTTGTATTTTGTGGTGATAAATAAATGCTAAGAGGCATTACCCCTGAAAACGGTACATAAAAAAGAAAGAAGAAGAAAAGAGAGGGGGCAAGCAAGAGAGAGGGCAGAGGGCTAGGGGCAGGAATGGCTGCTTTGAATAATAGTTTTGTGATGGGGAAATAGGGGAATGTGTTCTATTTATTGAGGATAGCAATTCATCCAGGAGGTGTAGATTTTTTTTGTAAAGTCTTATTTGTGTTGTGTAGGTGGGTGAGTCTGTCCATGTCGATTACTTCAGTAATTAGCTGGAATACTTTGTTTGGGGGGTGGAATTCTGTTTTATATGCTACATGAATAGTGTATTTTTGAGACCCCGTACCTGCCAGCTGCCCCTATTTGGTCAAGGCGACTAAACACTTGGCATGTATGGGATTCTATGAAATACCCGAGCATTCCAAGAATGTCTGACCAACAGAAACATTCAAACACATACAACTCCATTGTAGCAATGCTAAATCTCTAATATACAGATTTCTGAGGATGCAGGTGCTTCTGGGATGCAGGAGTATACTAATATAGCGGCAGCTCTACTGGCTGCAATATACTTTGTTATTTCAAAGTGTGACTAATTCATTTTGCTGTATTTCTGTACATCTGAATGAAAATCCCCCTATTGTGCAATAAGAAACTCGAATGTATTCTGGTACTCAGTAAGAGCAAAACACATGGCATCCTGTGTGGTTTTCTAAAGCAAATAACTGTGGAATGTACCTCCCTCCTTATAGACAGTCATAGAATAGACTAACCAGGTAGTAAGTATTGAACCAGGAACGTATAGTTGGAATGCTAGTTATTGCTTTGCTATGTGTCTGTACAGAGGGAACACTGCAGAGAAGATCTGGATAAACTAATCTTCTATATGTTTATCAAATAGTAAAACAAAAAAAAGCATAGACTGACAACAAAGTAAGAGAACACTCTCCTGTAATGGACCACGTCTCCAAGGACTCCTCCTGTCGAAAAAGGACACGTAGATGGAAAAAGAGATGGATCCTATTCAACTCCAATAGGTAGAAACAAGACTGGCTTGCCTTATATAAGATATTTGTACCTTTTTCTTTTTGTCTAACATGTACACCTATGTCTTATATAAGACACGCCAGTCCTTTTTCTACCTACTGGAGTTGCTATGGATACCTCTCTTTTCCATCTACATATGAAATAGTAAAACAGAGCACATTTGTTTTCAGCCCAGTGAGGAATATGAACTATTATGAATTTACAGAGTTAGATATTGTAAAACATTCAATGGACATGTGGGTGTGTCTTGAGGTTGCATACCTGCCAACAGCACAGAACTGGCAGAAACAGTCATTGCAGCATATGACTCCTATGTGAAATTTCCCATTCTGCACCTTCAGTGCTGTTTTGCAGTAGACTTAGCTCCACACATGCGAAGAGAGACATTAGGGGATGGCTGCAAGGGTGGCAGAGTGCCATTTGCACACCAGGCTGCTGTCTACCCTGAATTTCCATCCAATTATATGTCTATCAACCTGTCAGCATATCTGTTTTGCCTCTGATTATCTCTGATGATAACAGTCGGGCTAGTAAATTTTCAATATGGGCCACTAAATTGTCCATCCGTCCCCCCAGGCCACAAGTTGTCAGCCCTCTCCTGATCAAAATAGTGTCAACAAAATTGTCCTGTATGTTCAAAATAAAATCCTGAAGACTGAGATCTACCTTCATCAAGCTTACACTTAATATACCACTTTATGTACACCGCAAAAAACAACCATTTATAGCCACTTTGGAGAATTTTCCGCTATTAATTATTATTTTTAATAATTTTTGTAGTTCACTTGTCTAGTCAGCTTTAGTAAATAGTCCCTTTGAAACCTGCTACTTGACACTACAATGTAGAAAAAATGTATTCACTAAATTCTAAGGAATCAGCAAGCATACTTGTTTGGTTTTACACTACTATTTTTCACAAATTTTTGTGGGTTTTTACATATAAAACGGCACCTCGACCAGACTTTAACTTGGTTGTCAAACAGGAATGTAATCTACACAAAATAAGCAGCGTGAATATGAACCATCAATATATTGATTTTTGAAGTTATTATCTTCTTTTCCTTTGATTTCACTGGTTCAAGGTGTGAGTTTTGTGAAGTGGAGAGCAGGTCAATGTGTATGCATGTACCCCTAAGATGGTAATGGATGTATGGAATAGCCTTCCAGCGGAAGTGGTAGAGGTAAACACAGTGAAGGAGTTTAAGCATGTGTGGGACAGACACAAAGCTATCCTAGATATAAAATAAGGCCAGACTAATAAAAGTATTTAGAAGGGAGCGTGTCCGGCGACTGAACCTGGTGGTCGCATGTTACAGCAGCTCTGCATCAACAGTTAGCATTGTGGCAAATTCTGCTTTCCTACTTTACCATGGGTCGCCAAAACAAAGTGGCTAACTTGTCTAAGCCGAAGAGGACCACAGCTGGAGCAGAACCGCCACCTCCAGGCGCGTTTTTTGCTCATTCTCTGAGCCCGTTCCACCAGTCGGGCGTAAACAAAATGGCCGTTGGACCAGAGCAATCCTCTCCCTCGGGTGCCCAACAGCCAGAAAGCCACTTACCCTTGCCTGGGAACTGGCAGGAGGCATTCCGAAACCTGCCGACGAAGAAGGACCTCGTCGACATAATAGATAAAGCACTCCAGCCCCTGCGTCCTGACTTGGTAGAGCTCCGCCATGACCTGAAGCAGGTAGATGGCAGAGTAGCAACATTCGAGGAAGCCGTTCGGCTTACGCATGACACAGTGGATGCTCTAAACCTTCATATTCAGAAACAGGAGTTTCAAATATATACACTGAAACAGCAGGTCGAAGAACTCGACAACCGTAGCCGCAAAGGCAATGTGAGAGTCCATGGCCTGCCCAATGATACGCCTTCAGAGGATCTGCAACCCTTGATGCAAGGCTTATTTGATACTATATTGAAACGAAACCCTGACAACTCAGTGGAGCTTGAAAGGGTGTACAAGCTGCAAGTAAAAAGCACGCCGACTGGCTTTTCTGGCGATGTGGTCTGCATCCTACATTATCAACATGAACGGGATGCGTTGCTACAAACCTACAGGAATATGCCTCCTATTAAGGTGCAGGACACTGACATCGCTCTGTTTGCTCTCATGTACTACGCTGCAGGTCCGGAAGGCTCTGAAGCCTGTTACCTTGGAACTACGAGCAGCTAATATCTCCTACTCCTGGAGCATGCCATTTGCTCTCAGCATACGAAGAGATAATCAAGGGCATATCTTGCGCCACCAGGCAGACCTACCATCCTTCCTGAGCAGCCTGAGAATGCCGAACATCAAGGTCCTGGAGTGGTCGACTCCACTTTTCCTGCACCGCTCTGCTCGCAGACTCCAGACCCGATCTAACAAGCCCAGTGAGAAACTGGCAGAATGTACATGCCTATAAGCTTCCAATGACCCGACAGCTAATTTTTTTTAACTCGTTGCCTTGTTATAACGTTATTATGCCCACCACATGAGACTACAAGCTAATTTACGCACTCCTATGATTAGGTTTTTTATGTTGATGCACTGTTGGTTCCCGGCTGCATGGGGCCGTCCCGGCGGCCCTAGGGTACTTCCCTCGAGCACCTGTGATAATAACGGGTGGTGCTGGGATCCTGTTGCCACAGAAGTGGATTTACTTTACTGCCCTTTTTCTTTTACCTGGCACTCTCTTGCCAGAGGTTGTCTTTCCCACCTGGGGTGTTTACCCCATTTTCCTATTCAAATTTTTACATAATTCTAGTCTGATTTCCCCTATATCTTCCAAACTTATACCAACTCTTATTGTCAATGTACTATTATATATTGACCTGCCTTGTCTATGCAAAATGTATTATTACCTGTAAAACCAATAAACAAAAATTTACAAAAAAGTATTTAGAAAATCGGGCAGACTAGATGGACCGAATAGTTCTTATCTTCTGGTGACACCTTCTATATTTCTAAGTATCAGAAAGTGAAAGACAACCCTGCAATGTAGATGGCAGCAGGCTTCAGTTAAATGCGAAAATTGTCTATAATAGCAACTGGAAGACTGTCAAATATTCTGGAGGGCTATTACCCACCAGGCTGCTCTCTAATCTCTGTCAATGAGCTGGCGCTGCACTACTCATTTTTAAATGCCCCAGTTGGTAACACTTTTGATCTTTCTATCCAACGGTCTTGTCTGCCTATCAATCTCTGTACCTTAAATGTCGCCAAAACTATCTTGCCGGTCTGTCCTTGTCTATCTCTGATGATCAGGTGGGCTGACGAAGTGGCACTAAGGGCAACTAAATCGTTTTTGCCCTCCAGTCCAACAGTTGCCAGACCTCCACTGCAACCATTCCAATGTCATTTAATGGGGAGAAGTCAGAAATGATCTCACTTTGAGTCATGCATTAGAAAGACATTTAGTATTGACTGTTCCTTTAAATAAGATACAGCATGCAATAGTGCAAAGCTACTGTAGCCAAATTACACAGATCACACACAAAAATGATACCTTGGTAACATTATCAGCCTCTATACACAGCAACTATGTATAACGTACTATGGATTACCAGGAAGACAATCAAGAACATAATTCCACTTATCACTGTTTCTTAGTTTCTCTATTGCTAAGAGATGTAAAAACAGAAACATGTTCATCCCCGTGCATTTATAATTTCCCTTTGTGCATGAAGAGAAATATCTAAACACTGAATCAACCTAAGTCATTTTCTGCATTACCCACACTTGCTAAAACTACATTGACATCTGAGTTCTACTAAATGATTAAGGGATTGGATTGTAGTTAAATGTAGCTTTTTTTTTGTACTACTTAATGGCTATTTGTTTATGCAAAATAATATGAGTTGGTACAAACTGTTTGCCCACATGTAAGATTACAATATGTGGAATTTCCGTCAACATAGGCAAGTAAAAAATTATAACCGTTATTGGGGCCTAATCTGTAGTGTCAAGGTTAAAAACCAACTACTAAAAGTCTAATTAGGGAAACATTTTTGAATGAATAAAATGTATAGGACAATATTTTTTCACACTCCGTTGCATGTGTAGGTTCTCTACCACAAGGCTCTGCTACCTTTTAATATCAAATTATGATTCTTGCCTATTTCTTTGTAAATATATATATAAATATATATAGATAAATATTCTGTTATTTTGTGTAAAACAATGGTCAATTGGCTTGATATGTAGTAAAGTGAAGCACATTAATCTAATCTTTACCAAGCATCTGTATTGAGCATTTTGTTTATGCCAGGCTTCTTCAGGATATTTCCCCATCAATATATTAATCACAGAGACCCCTCTTACATTAGGCACAGACTCTTCTGCTGCCCCCTAGCCAGCGCTGTATTTAGTGTGAGGCAAACAAGGCAAGTGGTAGGACACCATGCTGCCTGAAACTAGCCACCAGGGAAAGCCCTGGGGGGGGGGGGGGGGGGGCATGTAATGGGGTGATGGGTGGGGCATGTACTGGGGGTGATGGGGACATATAATGGGGTGATGGAGGCATATAATGGGCTGATGTGGGCAGCCCTGAGTGCAACATGGGTTATGGTGCATGTCCTGAGTGTGCAATGTTGGTTATGGGGCATGTCATGGGTGTGCAGCATGAGTAGGGGGGTGCCCGAATTTTGACTGCCTAGGGGAGAACAAAACCAAGATACACCACCGCCCCTTGCTTACCCCAGAGTACTGTGTAGCACATAACATCCTGGTGGTCTGGTTAACTGGGGGCAGAGCAGGAAGATTCTGTAGCTATGAAGGTAATTCAGACTACAGTTGACCACTATTAATTCTCCCCATCTAAGCCAACTATGGTAAACTAATTTATTGGGGACCTAGAACCAGGATATGGGAATCTGGAAGGAAATGCAAAACATTCTGTGGATGCCTCATAGCACCAATATGTTATGTTTTTCTAGAAAAACTTGAACCTTATTTCTTGTAATTTATTATTCTCTGAATAGTGAACTGACAACAGAAATCAAACCAAAATACCTGAGTTCGAAACACAGGTAAATTGGCAAATTTTTTCAACTCAACAACTTTCAATTCCTGATTTTTGCTACATCACTGCTTAATATAACGGCCCTACTGCAATATTCTCTGTAAGTGGCAAAGGTTCTTCAAACATTATTAAAAAAAATAATGCTAATTAATATTATGGTAGTAAATGACTAGATAAAAAGCAATTGAAATGCAAATGGGAGAACAGGAGTGTGATTTTCTATGTACTGCAGAACCAGAAAGTGTTTCAAACTTTCTGGGCAACATTTTCTCTAGCATGTAAGAAATAAATGCATGTATGAAAAAAACAAATTTTCACTTGGGAAATCAATAAGGATTCACAAGCAATTATCCGATACCAGTAGCAGACAAATATGTAATGATTCCCTAGCATGAGATCACTCAGCAAATATTGACTCACCTGGATTTAAGCACAGATAAAAATATATTCAATCCTGGAAATACCTGGGGGAGCATAAAAATAATGTAATTAGCAGTTTAGAAATCAAAGTATTTTACATCCTGATTTTGGAAATTAATTTTTATTGGAATATTTTGTATTCTATAACATTAGTTCTGTGAACAATATTATAAAAAGCATTGATCATCTATTCTTAAAATCCTAACTATAAAAAAAAGATTATTTAACTTATTTGTTCACTTGAAGTCTGGTAGTTAGAAATATTAACATAGTAAGAAGCAGTGTATCTCTATGGAACATCCATGTGTACAGAAACAAACTCAGTTGTGAGTGTGTTAGTATAGACCCCTTACTGAGCCTGTTGTGTGGTCTCAGAGCCAATGTGAAAGAAGGTGCAGGAGTAGAAACTTACTGTGTGCAGTCAGCTCCAAGGACAGGGATGCAATGACGGAGAGTCACAGGAGGAAAAGACGGGAGAAAGCTACGCTGTGCACCCGCCTCCTGGTGGTCAGTTGAAATACTACAGCAACAGCTGCATTCCACAGATTCATGGGAGCAGCTGAGGGTCACAAACACATACTGAATTTAGTATCAGATTGAAAACCGTATAAAAATGTGATCTCCAAAGGAGCAGAAAAGGGGTACATTTTTAGGAAATCCTTCACAGGTGTCACAAATGGCAGACTTTTTTATTTAGTTTGAATTGAAGCAGTTAACCACAAAAACTCTCCAAACATTTCCGTGGTTTAAGGCTGATAAACAAGTGTGTGCTGATGTGGGTTCATGGGTTACACACCCAAGTATGTACTACAAAAATGTCACACAGCAATGGTCGCATGTCAAAATCTTGCATGATTATTTTGCACATTCTAATGTCATAAAGACTTCCACAGAGCAATATATTGGGAAAGTTCTCACCCAGTCCACATCTGGAGTTTGAGGAATCTAAACCACTTAAGGGAGATTCTGAAAAACAATGAAGGAACAATTTCCCCATTAGAGTGATTTTTTTAAAAAAACCCCAGGAAACAGCCACTTAAATCTTGAATATTGTCCCTCACACAAAAAGGAAGCAGGTTGGAGGGGCGTGTCTAGCCGTCGACAGACATGGCAGCCTAATTGCTGAGCTCCCGTCCTTCCCAGGCAACAACCACCACAAACCACGGAATCAGACAGACATGGGCAGAAATAAACGGACTACTGGAGAGTCAGGGACACCAGGAGGCGGTAGGAGACAAATAACCGCGTCTCTACATGAATATTTCCGCACCCCAGCGGACTTATCGTCACAGCCCCTTGACGACCACGAAGTGGCTGAGGCCCAGTCGCCCGCGACCTCGCAGGCCTCTGATGAAGCAACATCCCCTGAACATCCGATACCCGGTGAGGTCCACGCAACGACATCTGCGGCGGCACTCCACATTTTCTCTTCTGCACCGTAGAAAGAGGATTTCGGTATGCTGATTTCAGAACTGAAACTAACGGTAACCGAGGCGGTGACGGCCCTACGCTCAGACCTGAAAGGGGTAGAAACTCGCCTGACGGCCCAAGAGACAGAGCTTCATAAACAAACGCACACGATCGCTCAAGTAGCCAATACGGCAGCGCAACATGCCCTCTACCTGGCCGACTATAGGGGACGCATCGAGGACCTGGACAATAGGGGCAGAAGGCACAACATTCGCCTTCGAGGTGTACCCGAGTCCAGCTCGCCCCCCAACACTGAAAACACAGCAGACCTCACCGCTAAGATCTGTAACGCCCTTCTGGGGCGCCCCGCAGACACACCATTTGGGATGGACCGTGCCCACCGGGCCCTGAGACCGCGAGGTCCGCCATCAGCGCCCCCACCCGACATAATCTGTTGCGTGACAGACTACCATCTTAAAGAGGCGGTCATGCGGAAAGCCAGAGAACGAGTTCCATTCCGGTATGAAAACGCTGAGATCTCATTCTATCAAGACCCCTCAGACCTGACACTGCAGGCCCGAAGGGCCCTCCGCCCCCTGACATTGGAGCTCAACCGGCAAGACATGCAATATCACTGGGGCCATCCATTCAGTCTACACGTCCGCGAGGGCGCTACCACCAAAACCTTGCGCTACTACCATGAGCTCCCCTTGTTCCTGGAAGAGCTGGGCCTGACCGGGATAAACATACAAGATTGGAGCCTCCCGCAACTAAGACCGACAAACCGGAGGCAAGCGCTCCCGCAGAGACAACGTCCGAGACAATCAGCCTGTCAACGGGACCCCCATGGACTGCAACGTGGTCGGATGGAACCCCCGCCCCCAGCACCCATGGCACGAGAGGAATAGCCCACATACTCCAGAGTTCTCTGTTTTGAACACCTGGCTACGGTTCACACGCTGTTTCCACCAACTTTACCATGTCCCCCCACCACCCACTGAGTGGTCACCAAAATTTTGTCTTTGGGGGATTGCCCCCGATTGGGCAAACCGGCACGACTAACCAAAGAAGAGACTAGGCAGACAACACAGAGAGAAACTTTTTTCTGCTTGGGACCCTTGTCTACATGGCCCACGTCGCTACTATGCCACAATGACATATTATTTTCTAAGGGACCGGGCTGATCCATGAAAGCACATCGGAGCAGGTCGTATTGAGTTGCCCCCCCCCCCCCCCCGTGTGACAGCGGTCTCAGTCTGCCCCACACCCATCACAGGCACAGGAATGGGGCTAAACCTAAGTCACTCCTTACCTGTGCGGGCGATGAAGGTGCCCACGTTACGCCTAAAGTGACTATTTTTTAGTAAACTCAGGATTCCTGATAACTGAGACAGACACAACTCGAGTCCAATACTGGTTTGGCTGTCGAGAATATTTGGTAAGGCTGTCGATGTGGCTCCAAGGGCACGGCGATATATAGGGGATGTAGAGAGATGTTATAGAGGGTGGTATTAGGCTAAGCATTTAAGCCTCACTCCAATAACTTGATAATAATCATTGGCCATCGGGGTGACGGACTTCCCCACCCACCTTGCCACGGTCATGGACCACACGGCAAGCTCCAATTTAAACCCCCCATCCCCGGGATTGTAGTTATAACACTCTAACGGAGCCATATCGACACCTTACACATATTTGAGGACCCGCTCTCAACTGTATGTACTATTTAGATGAATGAGGGATGAGGAGTTATCCACACCTTCATAGGTGAACTGCACTATTGGTGGGGCGATATCATAACATAATAGTGGAAGTATACCAATTACAGCGAACTACCGGCTTTTTGTTCAGTTTTTATTTTACTACTATGTTTAAAGTTTACAATGTATTTTCTAGTCAGATGAAGGTTGCCAGGTGATTTACTACAGTAATAAGCATCACCGTGGTTGTTAATGCTTAGATGTTATGTGTATGTGGTTGATTTTCGGCTTGGGAGGGCCGAGCTGTGTAATGCGAAGATCACATTTTTTCTGTGTTGCTCACTTTCACGGTCCATAGTGACAGGGACGACACAGATTAGACGGCGTCGCTGTTTAGGCGGCTGACATCCTACCCCCGTATCCATAGACGTCCTGGAAGTATTGTGGGATATTGGTGGTTTCCGAATAGAGTAGGTCGGAGCTCACTTATCCTCCAATAGACGTCACTGGTTACTCCCCCCCTAGTTAATTCTAGACCCTTTGTTTTTCGTGTTTTCCCCCCCAGTTCCCTTATTCTGTCATAGTAAACCTAATGTCTAATAACACAAAAACAACCCCATACCGCCCAGCGGACCTAAAAGTTTTATCCTTAAACGTCAAGGGCTTGAATGTCCCAGAAAAGAGATCGCATTTATTTCGAGACCTTCGGTTCCACGGGGCCTCTGTAGCATTCCTCCAGGAAACCCACTTTAAAGCAACCTCACACCCCAAACTCACGAATGCAAATTTCCCCCTAGGGTATTATAGCAATGCCCAGGAGGCCAAGGTCAAGGGTACAGCGATCTTGATCTCCAGGAACCTGCCATTTGTGGAAAAAGCTTATTTGGCTGACCGGGATGGGAGATTCGTGTTCGTAAAGGGCACGGTTTCGGGCCAAATGTACACTTTTGCCAACGTATACCTCCCAAACACACATCAACACAAGGGTCTAGCGACCTGTCTAACGGCCTTACGGCCATTTCAGGAGGGCCTTCTGGTGTTAGGAGGGGATTTCAACTTAGCACTATCCCCGAATATAGATACCTCTTCTGGCCACTCTCGAACACCCATCCACACCTCCAAAAAAATCACAAAAATGCTCCACGAATTAGTTAGTGGATGCATGGAGGGCCCTACACCCCACAGTGCGGGATTACAGTTTCTTCTCCGCCCCCCACAATTCCTACTCGCGCATCGACTATATTTTTATTTCTTATTTTCATTTGTCTGCGTTGCGCCAAGCGGCTTATGGATCCATAACATGGTCCGACCACGCCCCTCTCTTAATTTCATTAGCGGCTGAACTTTCCAAGCCAACACACCGATCATGTAGGCTAAACGAATCTATACTATTAGATCAGGAACTGAAAAACACCACTACGAATCTGCTGACTGATTATTTTGCTAACAACCTCACACCAGAGGTCCCACTAAGCACGGTTTGGGAGGCGCACAAATGCTCGGTCAGAGGTCACTTTATTCAGCACTGTACGTTTTTGAAAAAGCAACAAACGAACACCCTAGCGCAACTCCACACCCAGATCCACCTTAGAATGCTCCCATAAAAGTTCACTTGACAGTGAGGAATTTCTTAAATTAACTCAATTAAGGCAAGAGCTGCACTCAATCCTGAACCTCAAAGCCCACAGATCATTCGCGAGACTCAAAGCAATATATTTTGAGCACGGTGATAAGCCGGGCAAATACCTAGCGAGAGCCCTAAAAACACGACGTAAACAATTCTATATATCTAAGATCAGGGACTCAAAAGGCACGACACGCCATCTACCTGTCGAAATCTCAAAAGAATTTGTGTCCTACTACACACACTTATATAATCTGCTCCCATCACAAACCCCAGACGCAATAATTAAGAAACGGGCAGAGATCAAGCAATACCTACACACCCACCTCAGCCGTAAAATAGCCAAAGATGACGCGGACACACTAGATAGACCGATCTCACCACTTGAGGTGTCATGGGCCCTTAAGTCCATGAAAGCAGGTAAATGTCCAGGCCCAGATGGCCTGCCCATCTCTTATTATAAGGAGTTCATAGACATCCTGAGCCCCCATTTCACACAGACCTTTAACGATATCCTGACAGGAACACAACTAGACCCCCACACGTTATCTGCCACCATATCACTGATTCCCAAAGAGGGTAAAGACCACGAGATATGCACCAATTTCCGACACATCTCGCTGCTTAACGCAGATATCAAATTGTTTTCTAAAATTCTAGCCACAAGGATTAATAGATTGTTACCCACCCTGATCCACCCGGATCAAACGGGTTTTGTCCCGGGCCGGGAGGCTAGGGACTGCACCATTCGAGCACTCAACCTGATACATTACGCCAAGTCTTCTGGCACGGAAATGGCCCTCCTGTCCACGGATGCTGAAAAAGCATTTGACAGGCTGGATTGGACCTATATGCTGGAAGTTTTACGGTACATGGGTTTTGGACCCAATATGTTGCAATGGGTGTCGTCCCTATACTCCCGGCCCTCGGCTAAAATTAGAGTCAATGGAGCTCTGTCGGATTCATTTCCAATACATAATGGGACCAGACAAGGATGCCCCCTGTCCCCCATATTATTTGTTCTTTCGGTGGAACCATTTTTAGAAGCAATACGCCAACACCCCGATATTAAAGGAGTGGAGATAGCGGGTACCCATCATAAAGTATTGGGATACGCAGATGATCTTCTGTTCCCGCTTTCCAACCCACAGGTTTCTATTCCGGTTCTACTGTCGGAACTACAGAAATATGGTGCCATTTCTAATTTCAAAATAAATTTTGCAAAGTCCGAGATCCTAAACATTAACCTACCCCACCAATTAGCCACCAACATAGCCCAGTCGTTCCCTTTTAAGTGGTGTGCCAACAAATTCAAATATTTAGGAATCTGGGTCCCTAATGATTTATCACAACTCTACACACAAAATTTCCTGCCCTCACTAGCCACAATACAGAAAGATTTTAAAAACTGGTCACCCCAGCATATATCCTGGACAGGTAGGATTAACTCGATCAAAATGACTATTCTCCCACGACTACTTTATTTATTTCAGACTATCCCAATCATGCTTCCAACAGCCTTTTTTAAATCTCTAAAAACGATGTTTATACAATATGTCTGGGCGCAGAAATCACCTCGAATCAAATTTGACCTCCTGACACAGCACAAACTAAAAGGGGGACTGGGTCTCCCATGTATCCGTACATATTATAAATCCTGCCATCTACATAGAATAATGGAGTGATCCCACAACCCCCCGCAAAACCTGTGGATACAGATAGAACAACAGGCCACTCGCACCCCACTGGCAGTGCTGCCATGGACTCATCCATCTAAAGCCAGACCACTAGTCAGAGCCAACCCTTTTATTTTAGCATCGCTCACAGTCCTACATACGAATCATCGCGCCCTTAATCTTACAACCTATCCGTCCCCATTGACGATTTTGCGAAACAACCCAGAGTTCCCACCTGGCATGTCCAACAGATCTTTTTTATGTCCCCTAGCGGACGGCCCCCATCGTCTGGCCGACTTCATTCATGAGGGGAAGACCCGGCCTCTTAGAGATCTGATACCAGATAGACCACTCACGACCATGGACCACTACCAGTACATACAACTGGTGAATTTTGTGCAGTCCATAACCGGTAAACATCGTTTACAAAGAGACACAACACAATTTGAAACCTATTGCGCCAGTGAGAGCTTGCCCAGACACACAATCTCTCTTCTGTACAAGATGTTACAAGATGGCAGGGGGAGTCCCCTCCCACCATACGTGGGCAGATGGGAAAACACACTAGGTATAACATTAACAGGTTCCCAATGGGAAAAAAATTTCTTTCTCACACATAAAACATCCAGGCAAAATAAGATCCAAGAAATGTCCTACAAATTTCTTGCACAGTGGTATAGGACTCCGGCAGTCCTACACAAGATGTTTCCAGACAGCCCAGACGTTTGTTGGAGATGTGGGGCTACACCAGCTCACATGCTACATATATGGTGGGATTGCCCGAAGATCACCCCATTCTGGGAAAACATACAAAAAGTAGTACAAACCATCTCAGACCGACCACCAGCTTTCACACCAGCAGCATATCTGCTGCACCACACACCTAACCCCGTCAGCCAAAATCAGAGGTTCGACATTTACTAAATGCGGCCAAAGCCCTCATTCCACTGCACTGGGGAAAGCCCAGCCCACCAACACTGAGAGAGTGGATTCAGGCAGTGGAATGTACCCGCCAGATGGAACAATTGAATGCCCACTCAGGGAACAAGGTAGAACGATACACCCAAACATGGTTCTACTGGTTAGAATTTGTGAACAACCCTAACTCCGTGAATTTGGTATGACAACACTGTATGGAAAATGTATTTCTGTATTACGTAACAAGATTTGCCAGATGTTTGTATATCAATGTATTTACCTGAAAACTGTTGCTAATGTTGATATGCTCAACCAGGTCTCAATATTTACGGAAAGACCTTAGTTTCCTATGGCTTTTTCTCGATTACCCCCCCCCCCCCCTCCCTCCCCATCCTCCCCCCCCCCCCACCCCTCCCCATCCTCCCCCCCCCCACCCCTCCCCCCTGATTTATTTTTTGTCATTCTGAAAATCAATAAAAAAAGATTTACGAAAAAAAAAGGAAGCAGGTTGAGGTGGTTTTCTTTTAGAGTTCCTCATGTGAAATTATCTCCCAGATTCCACCATATCATCCTCTAGTCCAAAATACCTGAAAATGAGCGTCTCCCAACTACTAAAAACAGAATGCTATTATATTACAAAATCCTATATATACTGTACATGTATATTGTTTTTTTTTTTTTTTTTCTCTATCTGTATATATATATATATATATATGCGTGACCGGCTGGTAGTGGCTGACCCGGTTCGGTGTTATGATCCTCCAAGCAATCTGACACCATTTCAACGTTCAGGTTGTTACAGATGCCTCAATTGCATCACCTGCTCGCACAAGATGGCAGGGACTCACTTTGTACACCCTCATACTGGTAAAATATTCGCAATCAAGTATCGCATTACTTGCACCACTGAATATGTTCTATATGTGATCACATGTCCATGTGGTTTATCCTACGTGGGCAAAACCGACCTGACCCTACGAGATAAAATAAGAGGCCACAGATCTCTTCTATTATGATAGCTTATCGTGACCTTAGATGAGACAAACCAGTGGCTAAACATTTCTTACAGTGGGGTCATAGACTTTCCCAATTGAGGTTCATCGCTTTTGACCATATACCAGCTCCGAGATGTGGTGGTGACAGATCTCATTTATTGCTTAAACGAGAGGCATATTGGATAAGAACATTGGAGACCATTGCCCCTAAAGGCTTGAATGAACAGATACTATTTTCACCATTCTTATCACTCAGATAAATATCTGGTATTTTATTCATATTGCCTTTATAGTACATATCTGTACATATGTGCACAGGCAGCCTTTAGCCTCATTGTTAATCATGGTATATACATCTGTTTCTCTATTACCGTATTTGCTCGAATATAAGACGAGGTTTTTTTCAGCGCAAATGCTCTGAAAAATCCCCCTCGTCTTACATTCGAGGTTGTCTTATAATCTGACCTCAAATTGAGGTCAGACTATAAGACTGGGATCCAGGTCCCCAGCAGAGCTGCAGGGGACCTGGATCCCCCTCTCTAGCAGCAGGGGATGTCTGCGCAACGAGCGCAGACTCCCCTGCTTCCGCCCGGCACGACCGCCGGGGCTTCTGTGAAGAAGCCGGGAACTTCCGCTTTCGTCACAGAAGTCCCGGCGAGCGTGCCGGGCGGCAGCAAGGGAGGTCTGCGCTCATCGCGCAGACTTCCTCTGCTGCCCCACTAGACACCAGGGAAAAGCGGGCAGCTGGGGGATGTCTGCACTATACGTGCAGATATCCTCCATGCTGCCCGACACCTCCGTCTATTATGACGGACCAGCTGTCCGTCATAATAGACGGAGGTGTCGGGCAGCATGGAGGATATCTGCACGTATAGTGCAGACATCCCCCAGCTGCCCCCACTAGCCACCAGGGAAAGGGGGGAGATGGATAGTGAGAGACGGGGGGGGATAGAGAGAGAGGGGGGGGGAATAGAGAGAGGGGGGGGGGAGAGAGAGGGGGGGGATAGAGAGAGAGAGGGGGGAATAGAGAGAGAGAGGGGGGGATAGAGAGAGAGAGGGGGGGATAGAGAGAGAGAGGGGGGGATAGAGAGAGAGAGGGGGGGATAGAGAGAGAGGGGGGATAGAGAGAGAGAGGGGGGGTAGAGAGAGGGGGAGAGAGATAGAGAGGGGATAGAGAGAGAGAGACTAGGGGAGGGAGGGGGGAGATAGAGAGAGAGACTACACTGGAGGGGGGAGGGAGAGAGGCCGCAAGGAAATAAAAACAAGAAATACATTTGTATAATATCAATTTTTTATTACATATTAAAAAGCAATTTACATATATACAAGTTAAACTTTTTTTTTCCTATAGGGTAGTCTTATATTCAGGCTTTAAGTTTTTTTCCTAAAGGAATATACAAAGTTTGGGGGGTCGTCTTATAATCAGGGTCGTCTTATAATCGAGCAAATACGGTATGTTTAAATTTGTTGGTGGTGACAGATCTCATTTATTGCTTAAACGAGAGGCATATTGGATAAGAACATTGGAGACCATTGCCCCTAAAGGCTTGAATGAACAGATACTATTTTCACCATTCTTATCACTCAGATAAATATCTGGTATTTTATTCATATTGCCTTTATAGTACATATCTGTACATATGTGCACAGGCAGCCTTTAGCCTCATTGTTAATCATGGTATATACATCTGTTTCTCTATTACCGTATTTGCTCGAATATAAGACGAGGTTTTTTTCAGCGCAAATGCTCTGAAAAATCCCCCTCGTCTTACATTCGAGGTTGTCTTATAATCTGACCTCAAATTGAGGTCAGACTATAAGACTGGGATCCAGGTCCCCAGCAGAGCTGCAGGGGACCTGGATCCCCCTCTCTAGCAGCAGGGGATGTCTGCGCAACGAGCGCAGACTCCCCTGCTTCCGCCCGGCACGACCGCCGGGGCTTCTGTGAAGAAGCCGGGAACTTCCGCTTTCGTCACAGAAGTCCCGGCGAGCGTGCCGGGCGGCAGCAAGGGAGGTCTGCGCTCATCGCGCAGACTTCCTCTGCTGCCCCACTAGACACCAGGGAAAAGCGGGCAGCTGGGGGATGTCTGCACTATACGTGCAGATATCCTCCATGCTGCCCGACACCTCCGTCTATTATGACGGACCAGCTGTCCGTCATAATAGACGGAGGTGTCGGGCAGCATGGAGGATATCTGCACGTATAGTGCAGACATCCCCCAGCTGCCCCCACTAGCCACCAGGGAAAGGGGGGAGATGGATAGTGAGAGACAGGGGGGGGGATAGAGAGAGAGGGGGGGGGAGAGAGAGGGGGGGGATAGAGAGAGAGAGGGGGGAATAGAGAGAGAGAGGGGGGGGATAGAGAGAGAGAGGGGGGGATAGAGAGAGAGAGGGGGGGATAGAGAGAGAGAGGGGGGGATAGAGAGAGAGGGGGGATAGAGAGAGAGAGGGGGGGGGTAGAGAGAGGGGGGGGGGTAGAGAGAGGGGGAGAGAGATAGAGAGGGGATAGAGAGAGAGAGACTAGGGGAGGGAGGGGGGAGATAGAGAGAGAGACTACACTGGAGGGGGGAGGGAGAGAGGCCGCAAGGAAATAAAAACAAGAAATACATTTGTATAATATCAATTTTTTATTACATATTAAAAAGCAATTTACATATATACAAGTTAAACTTTTTTTTTCCTATAGGGTAGTCTTATATTCAGGCTTTAAGTTTTTTTCCTAAAGGAATATACAAAGTTTGGGGGGTCGTCTTATAATCAGGGTCGTCTTATAATCGAGCAAATACGGTATGTTTAAATTTGTTCTCTTCAATTTTTATTTTTATTTTTTTCATTTTTGCGCTTTCCCATATTTTTCTGTCTCTGTATGAGTATTTTTCATTTTTTTTCTTCTCCATCCTCACTTGTGGGTGAGTTACAGTCTACACGTTTCTATTTATGCTTTAGCACATGATCGTTTTCTACTTTGGGTATATAGTATTTTTCTACTGTATCTTATGGTGTTTTGTTGCACATTTTGTGTAACAGCAGGGCTCTGGGGAGTCATACTGCATGTTCAGGTTACGGCTGGCTGTTCAGCCGCGTTACAATCAGTGACCACGTTGGTTTCGTTTTGCTACTCCTTCTGCTCTGGCGTCTCATCACCTTGACAACCTCTCTTCCACATGTGCACACCCCTTCTTGGGTGAGTAGACCTTTTTCGTTTCTCGGGAGTTCCGGCGCTCTGCGAGATACAACACGCGTTCGGTGAGTAATGGTTTCCACTCCTCCTATTTTTGTGTTGGTCTATGTCTTCTTCATTGTTGTATAAATACCGTATTTGCTCGATTATAAGACAAGTTTTTTTTATAATCTGACCTCAAATTGAGGTCAGACTATAAGACTGGGATCCAGGTCCCCAGCAGAGCTGCAGGGGACCTGGATCTCCCTCTCTAACAGAAGGGGGAGTCTGCGCGCTCCCCTGCTTCCGCCCAGCACGACCGCCGTGGCTTCTATGAAGAAGCCGGGTACTTCTGCTTTCGTCACAGAAGTCCCGGCGGTCGTGCCGGGCGGCAGCAGGGGAGTCTGCGCTCATCGCGCAGACATCCTCTGCTGCCCCACTAGCCACCAGGGAGAATCGGGCAGCCGGGGGATGTCTGCACGATACGTGCAGACATCCTCCATGCTGCCCGACACCTCCGTCTATTATGACGGACCAGCTGCACGTATCGTGCAGACATCCCCCGGCTGCTCCCACTAGCCACCAGGGATCATGACAAAGGTGAGGGGGAGGGAGGGGGGGGGGGACAGAGCAACAAGGGAGGGAGGGGGGAAGAGAGACATGAGGAGGGGGGGGGACAGAGCAACAAGGGGAGGGAGGGGGGAAGAGACAGCAACAAGGGGAGGAAGGGGTTAAGAAACAGAGACAAGGGGGGGGGACAGAGCAACAAGGGGAGGGAGGGGGGAAGAGACAGCAACAAGGGGAGGAAGGGGTTAAGAAACAGAGACATGGGGGGGGGGGAAGAGACAGAGACAAGGGGAGGGAGGGGGTGCAGAAACAGAGGCGAGGGGGGAGAGAGACAACACTAAGGGGGGGAGAGAGAGAGGCAGCAATGGCACATAAAAATAAATAAACAACATAATTTTGTATTAAAAAAGCAATTTACATGTGAATATATACAAGTTGAACTTTTTTCCTATAGGGTAGTCTTATATTCAGGCTTTTAGTTTTTTTCCTAATGGAATATCCATAGTTTGGGGGGTCGTCTTATAATCGAGCAAATACGGTACATGTAGGTTGCAATATTTGGTTTAGTCTTGATAAAGGCCCGCGTCGCAGACCGAAACATCGACTATATGTACCATATGTTTCTATTTGCTACATAAAAGTTTCGACAAAGACATCTTTTTAAAAGACCCGTGAGTGCGTGTTTTTTGGATCATAACTTATATCAACTCGTAAACATAGGCAAACATTTCTTAAAACCATCTGGTGGGGAAATTGTTTTTCAGAATCTATAAAGACGTTAGAGCCCATCAACATTATGTGCACATCTTAAAGGTGTGCATCAATATCTCAACACTAATATTATTGGCCGGATAGGCACATGGTATCTACAGAAGGTGAGTAGATTGGGGCTCCCCATTAACCTATAAAGAAGCTCATGATTACGTTTAGCTGCCCTTATGTACAGAGTGAACTTAATACCAGAGACGGACCAAACAAATGCACGTTTCTTTTATAAATAGCCTGTGGCAAGGTTTTTTTTTTAAGCAAAACGTAGATCACTATTGCATTATGGTGCAAATGACACAATCCTTTGCTGGCAGGAATAATGTTATGCATTGATATAAACACCAACTTTGTCATATGCACATAATTATTTATCCATGACTCGGTATGGCTTTAGATCTCTCAGAGCTTTCAGGCACTAATGTATGATATTACATTTCAATAATAACATTTATTATACGATAAACGGTGATCCATCACCTAAACATTGCTTATACTGTAAATGAAAACAAGACAAATGATCCAAAATCTTTGTATTGCTTTAGCAAAATCATACATTAAAAGAAATGGGTTTTAGATGTGTTAATGACATCGCCTTGTGCTTCACATGCAGAGGAGCAGTAAATGTGTATATATTAGGCCACAAAGTGATGTGACAGGAAAACAAAGATACATTTAAAACATATTTTTCTCTTAATTTTTGTATTTTAATGCATTTCTGCTAACACAATGTATAGATCATTTTTCTATCATATTTTCATTCTCTATATTCACAATATACACAGTATAGTAGGTGAATGAGTAGCTTTATTGATCGTAGAGTGATCCATCCGCCTAGGATGCCTCGCGGTAAATACAGCACTGACTGTACACTGTATTTGTAGACTGTATAAGATAAGTGCTTCACTTTAAGTACATTTTCGTTATACATACTCTGGAGCCATGTGTATGTTAAGATGCACGATCTAACCTCTTTCACTGGTACTTTGTAAAACACAGACTCTAAGAGTTAAGCATAGTGTTGACTTTGGTATACAGCCTTCATTCTTGTGAAACGAATGCCATGGGAAATTGATATCCAGCATACATTTATGGATACAAGGCCCGAATCACTACCAAGAGTAATCTTAATGCCAGAAACAGGACTATGTGCCAGACGGTGTTGCAATGTTTTAATATGAAGAGCATTTTTACCCTAATAGTTAATATTTGGAAATTTTTTGCTCTCAGAATGCTGTCTTTACTTCTGTGGATGTAATGAGATTCTACCTTTGCTGTTTTAGATTAGCGTGCCTTACAGAACCAGCGCTCACACTTATTTCCTGTCCTTGTTTATAAAGAGAGGAAGTGAGAAACAAAAATGAACTGAACAATATTTGATTAATGAGATCCTGCCTAAACTAAACATCAACAGCAGGATAAAATAACTATACGTGATCCAGTTGCTAGTAATGTAAAAGTTATTTACCCATGACCAAGTTCCCAGTACTGGTTGTCAGGACAACTCCAGCTTATAAAGAAGTTCATGCTTTATCGTATACAGTTCTTAAGTAAGTGTTTGGTCCTGGACTAATCACCATAAAACGAACACTAAATTTGCCTGCTGCATCCATGGAACTGTTCCATTCAGTGTGCTATGTTTTAGCACAATCCCATGGATAAGCACCAACGCTGATCATGGTGGGGAATTACTGGACTTAGTGACAGACCATTTAAGAATGTTGTATGGACCTTCATGTACCTTGCAGACTACGAGAGAAATGGTTGGAGCCTGTAGAGCAGAGGCGTCCAACGTGCGGCCCGCGGGCCAAATGCGGCCCGCCGGGCATCGAGGTGCGGCCCGCCTGAGCTCTGCTCCGGTAGCCGCACCTCGAACTGCACACCGCACGAGATGCTGTGTCGGGGAACGAAGTTCCCTACACGCTCTGTGTAGGGAACTTCATTCCCCGATACAGCTTCCCGTGCGGTGTGCAGTGCACAAATCCCCTCCTCTGCGCAAGGGTCATGCGCAAGGGTCAGTGGGAGGGAAGAAGTGCACCGGGAGTCCACAGCCACGTGTGTGGGGTAAGTGTATGTATGTATGTGAGTGTGTGTATCAATGTGTGTGTGGGTTAAGTGTATGTATGTATGTGAGTGTTGTATAAATGTGTGTGTGGGTTAAGTGTATGTATGTATGTATGTATGTATGTGAGTGTGTGTGTATAAATGTGTATTAGTGTGTGGGGTAAGTGTATGTATGTATGTGTGTGTATCAATGTGTGTGTGGGTTAAGTGTATGTATGTATGTGAGTGTGTGTGTATAAATGTGTATTAGTGTGTGGGGTAAGTGTATGTATGTATGTATGTGAGTGTGTGTATCAATGTTTGTGTGGGTTAAGTGTATGTATGTATGTATGTGAGTGTGTATAAATGTGTATTAGTGTGTGGGGTAAGTGTATGTGAGTGTGTGTGTGGGGTAAGTGTATGTGTGTGTGTGGGGTAACTGTATGTATGTGAGTGTGTGTGTATAAATGTGTATGTGTGTGAGTGGGGTAAGTGTATGTATGTGAGTGTGTGTATAAATGTGGATGTGTGTGGGGGTTAAGTGTATGTATGTGAGTGTGTGTATAAATGTGTATGTGTGTGGGGGTAAGTGTATGTAAGTTTGTGAGTGTCTGTATAAATGTGTATGTGTGTGTGGGTAAGTGTATGTATGTATTGAGTGTGTGTATCAATGTGTGTGTGGGTTAAGTGTATGTATGTGAGTGTGTGTGTGGGGTAAGTGTATGTATGTGAGTGTGTCGGGTAACTATATGTATGTATGTATGTGAGTGTGTGTGTGTATAAATGTGTATGTGTGTGAGTGGGGTAAGTGTATGTATGCGAGTATGTGTGTAAATGTGTATCTATGTGAGTGCATGTTAAGTGGGTGTGGGGTAAGTGTATGTATGTGAGTGTGTGTGTATAAATGTGTATGTGTGTGGGGTAAGTGTATGTATGTGAGTATGTGTGTATAAATGTGTATGTGTGTGTGGGTTAATTGTGACTGTGTGTGTAGGAAGGGGGGGGGGGGTAAGTGTGACTGTGTATGCATGTGTGTGTTTGTAGTTAATGTGACCACTACACATTAGTGTAAAATATATATATATATTTACATACACACACATGTAAATAATTATATATATTATTCTCTGAATGAATGAAAAATGAATGCGGCCCACGCACGCATACATTTCTAGCGAAGTGGCCCTTTGCAGAATAAACTTGGACACCCCTGCTGTAGAGTAAGGGGTGCAACAAACGAAGTTTGGGGGATGAGATAATTCAGGGCTGAGGCACAACAACATCTAAATACACCACTGGTGGTGGGGCAGTATATGGGTAGAGTCACACTATGACGGTGATGATGAACCAGTGGCACTCGGAGACCTCTGAAATAGTACTCAGCATGTGTCTACATTATCATCATCCATTATGGAGGAATGTTGCGATACAAGACTGACATTTGAGGATATTCTGCAATTTACTGCACAGTTTGTACTTGAACTCATTGGTGCAAGAGAAATTACAGAAAAGCACAATCCAGTAATGCAGGATCTGGACTGGATTTAAATATGTGTTTATCTGTAGCCAAAGCTTGGCATTCACCAACCCATTAAGCTCTAAAACAGATGTGTTAGAGTCAACATCACTGCAAGCTATCACCTCAGTGTTTCAGTTGTATGGATTTGTGAAAATGTACCAAAAGGAAACATTTCATAAAAATGCTTTCAAATTGGAATTTTATTTGCAGTAGTTTGCAGTCTGGTGCAGCATGGCTGACAGATCAGTATTCACAGGGAGCCAGTGTTTAATGAAATGGTTTGGAACATCTGTCTACGTTCAAACTAAACCGTGCTGCTTCCTGTCACGTAAATACACTTGCACCTCAGGACAGGTTAGTGTAAGTTAACCACGGAGATCTTGTTGAAGGTAATACGCACATCTATTGACATGACTCCTGGACACATTTAGTTTTGTCCAGATGTGCAATACTTATCCACATTTGTTGGTGTATTCATGAGGCTGGAAGCACCACAGATTAGTTTGAAATCACGTGGAAGTACAGCATCAGTCAGCCATGTTTCACCAGACTACAAGCTACTAAAATTAAAATTTAAAGGCATTTTTAATGTGATGATTGACATTCACAAGTCTGCTAATTTCCACACTAGATTTTTCTAAGTGCTCATTATCTGGTTCCCTCAAACGCAAAAGCAAACAAGGCAAATGCCTAATGGGAAACCCAGCAAATAGTTTGACTTTAATGATTAAGAACAGGGAAATTTTCATTGTAGAGAAGTGCACATGTCGTGGTGTATTTAGGTTTTGTGCTGTGTTAGGCCTGACTATACGTATGCACCCTATTCAATCTTCATTTGCCCCATCCCTTTCTGTCCAGGCTGAACCTCTTCCTATTTAGAATCTACCCTTTCCTCTTTAGGTCCCACCACTTCTATTTGAGCTGCACCTCTCATCTCAGTCACCAAAACATATTGTGACTGCCATCTCAGTCCCCAAATAACTTGCCAGTGCCATCTGTCCCCAAACAGCTTGTCGGTATCATCTTTGCCCCAAATGTCTTGTCTATGCCAGCTTTGGCCCCCAAAACAGTCTAGAAGCACTGGATGTAGTTGACGTCCAGTGATCTGAGATTAATGAAGGCACACAGTGTGAGGGGGCAAAGCAGCGCAGCACACACTTTACCCCTCATGTTGCACAGCCCATAAATACACCCCCGCCCCCCCATTACAGGCCACCCTAGGCCTAAATACATGCCTATGTGGATGCCTAAATACACACACAACACACTGAACATATTAAATATCTATACATGCATATACGTAAGTCCAAGAGACACAATCAATCTAAAGATATACCTCAGAGCAAAAGATTTTGGGTCACATTCTTACACATTATCAAGTACCACTTTGTGTACTGGATTACGTTACAAACTCTTCATATAACTCTAAAAAAAAAAAATTCAAAAAGGTTTTCTTTTTTTTCCATACTATTTACTGCTAATAAATCCCATGAGCAACATTTGGCAAGATTACATCAGATTTAAAGTGTCACATAAGTACTTATCCAAATATGAACATGTCTCTTCCAAATCCCTCTCAGGATTTCTCAGGAACCTGTTTTGTGTTATATCATTTCCTCACGCTCATAAATAGTTTTCACTTGAACTCACAGACTTGGCATCAACACAAGAAAACAACCTGAAAACAGAAGTCCGTGATGCAGGATAAAGTCTGACTAAAAATCTCCGATGCAACCCCACATATTATTCCTTGTTTGTTTTCCTCTACCACAGGGTCCCCTGTACTGAAATATATCATCTTTGCTAGATTATTAATGAACTACAAACAACACACGTTGTAATTTAGGTACAGCAGAGCATAAAACCATTTATTTGTAGTGTATTACAACTCTTTGCTAGGCATTTTGTTTTTAAGATACAAATAAGGAATGTCTACTTACATTATTTCATTCTTGTACGTAAACCATATTTCCCAGCATGCACCTGACCTTCTCCCTCTGGCTGGTTGCTCTTATATTTGGACTGGAGCAGGAAGATCGAAAAAAGATTTAGAAGACTCATTAATAAAAGTTGGAGACGAAGGTAAGCATTAATTGCACTTAAATGGGAAATGAAAAGATTGGGTTTATGCATTGGTTGAAATAAAGCAGGATGTCAATTTGGCTTATTAAAATGGTATAAACTATACTTTAAAAAAGCATCAGCCAGGCACATGGTGTGTAATTTCAGCTATTCTTTTATCAATTAACTACAGTTCACTATTTAGTTAATTGACCCCACTGTGTCTAGAACAGATATAGGCAAAATGTGTTTAACAGACCCCAGTAAATGTCCATGAGCAATGCTGGTACCTATCCCTGGTCAAGAAACACAGATATTGACTGAGGAGCTCAGACCTTCCGAAGCTCAGACCTGCAGAGGGCATAGCCATATTGACGGAGAATGCTGCTCCATCAGTATGGCTCCCACGATCGCTCCAGAACAGAAATTTCAGTGCTGGCTATTGCCTCGACATCGAGGCAATAGACCAGCACTGTTAAAGCGATCGGTGATAGTGAAAACCGTTTGATTCACTGCAGGACGTTCCCGGCAGGACGTGCCTGACACGTCCATTGTCGTGGAGGGGTTAAGATAGAAATGTAACATTTTATCCTACAACGGGGAGCCAGTGGAGGACGTTGCAGAGAGGAGCTGCCGATTCGGCCCGAAGAATGAGAAAGATGAGTCTGGCAGCTGTGTTTTGAATGGACTGCAGAGGACAAAGACGAGCCAGAGATAGTCCAATCAGGAGGCTGTTACAGTAGTCAAGACGAGAGATCACAATCGAGTGCACTAGGATTTTGGCGCTCTCTACCCTGAGGAATGGGCAAATGTGTTCCTTAGGTGCAGATGACAGAATTTGGCTAAAGATGGATATAAGGAATGAAGGAGAGAGCAGATTTCAGTGATTTTGAGAGCGTATATCAATAGATGATGATGCAATGCTTCAGTCTGTCATATGTCATATCACTTTTCATAGTCATGCTGCTTTTTTTTTTAGTAATATTTGTAAACAATACATACTGGAGGACTGTAATTAGTCATTACGTATGCATTTTATAGGTATTATAGATATTGCAAATAATGGTAATTTGGTTGCCGTAATCAGATAAACACCAACTGAAACACGTTTTCCTACTAACAAACCATCTACGTTTCGTTATTCATGGCATGTGGTCTTGGAAACTGGTCGACGAAAATGCACTCAATTCCAAAAGTATAATTATACTTTACTCCAGGTTTTCATAACTGTAAACTTGTGATGATTCTACAATATTGTTCTTTAATACTATAATTGTGATTATAAATGATCAAAACGCACTCCTGAACATTTTCCCACTGTGAATTATACAAAAGCTTTATTAAAAGGGAAATAAGCCTTAGTACAAATCTGTAAAAGGATAGAAACCTCTTCAGACCAGTTAAGATACAAGAAGCTAATAATATCCTCTAGCTTAAAATATTTCCTTTTAGCTCTTCTGAATGTATAGGGTACATTCCACAAAAGAGATGTCAAGCTTTCAAGTCTATAATTTCCAGGCTTAAATTAGGTTTCCATTTAGAATAAGGGCATCGAGTCTTATCTATGCCAATCTTTCAGCACCATGGTGGATAAAAGTCCTTCAGGAATAAAAATAACTGTCTGGCTAGTACAAAACTAAACTCCTGCATTGCACCACATGCTTGTACTCCATTTGGTTTTGTCTTGTTAGCAACAGCTACTTGCGTTTTGAATTTTGTTTGGTGTTAACCAGATATTTATTGTTTACAAGGTTTCTGTATTATCTAAGCACAAATAATTTTAACATAGGCAGCTTTCCAGGACCTTCGAGTGGCCCTTGTCAGATATAAATAAAATCCTACTGTGTACAAGAGAAAATGTATTACATTCCACACAATGTATTATATTCCAGCAGCACAGGAAGTGACTGAATAAAACAAAACTTTAAATGCTTAGTGTCTTTATGATCAGTGCTGCAGCAGCTGGAGTATTCATGCAGAGTAATCACTAGGGGAGGGCTTCAGTAAAATATAAACAATTTGATTTATGCAGAATGCTTGTATCAGATCATACTGTAAAAAACAGGTCTGTATGCTATACAAGCAGTAGTTTCTATCTCAATTCTATTTTCATGGTTAAAGCTTTATGCCTATACTTGCTGCCAACCCTATAGAAATAATTAAATCAATTAAGCCAACTCCCCAATTTTGCAACCAAGGATATGAAGTAGCACCTATGGTATTTCATGCAGCCCTTAACAGCTTTCAGCAACTGCGTTTAACTGATCTCTATCAGCTGTTCAATGCATCTCACTCATTTTGTTCTCTAGCTTAAGTAACAGCCTATTTCTGCTTTCAGTCTGTAGATAAAAGGTTTAAAATCTCCTTTCATATTTTAGTAAAATGTTACGCCTGCTATGTTACTTTACAACATGGCGGACTGAAGTAATTTAACATATATAGATACAATGTATATAATTTCACTGTATTTGTGAGCATCACACTGAAACTCCACATACATATATCATTTACATTTTAAAAGTCTAAATGGAGCAGCAGATCAATAATATTGCAAATCTGCAAAAATCAGAAAATCACATTTTACATGAAGAAAACCAAAAAGTCATTTTTATTACAACTTGAATTTAGTGACATGCAAAGGAAAAACAGAAATATATATTTCATAAGATTCATAAACATAAAAAAAGGATTAACATTTAAAATAATCCTTGATAAACTTTCAAAGTCAACTAACTGTATAGTGAAAGATAGTGGTATGCTTCCTCTTGACTTTTAGAACTAAGATGTTCGAAGATCTGTCTGGATTCCCCTTATTTTTCTTTCGACTGTCCTCTTTAAGTGGCGTATGGTGGAGCTCCAAAATATAGTTGTGGTTCTGTGTCGGTAATTATTAATAACTGGATATATTGTTGATATCAGTAGGGACATTCCCCAAGCCCTGAAGTTTTGAAATGCAAACCCCACGCCCAAGTCTGAACAAAAAAAAGAACTGTACAAATAATTGCATATTAAAGCCGACTAATTAACAATAATATATGCATTCATTTGTTCCAGTTTTTTTGTTTGTTTTTTTGCAATATTTAACTCAACAAAAAACAAACAAAAAGACTGGTGTCCTATCAGGACACCAGTAGCTCAAGCAAAAAAATGGGTCCCCAATATCTCCTGAGAGGTATCAAACTAGGGTTGCCACCTGGCTGGTATTTTACCGGCAGGCGGGTACAAAATTGGCATCAGGCCAATGTTAAGTCTATGGAGACAGCACCAAGGCCAGTATTTTTCTGAAGAAAAGGTGGCAACCCTATATCAAACAAATGTTCCGCCCTTCTGATCACAGCTATAAAAAAACATAACAGGAGCAGCTTGGGATGAAGTGGTTACTGCACATGCTCCTGAACTGATGACTAAGTGCACCTGCACAAACTGCTCCTGTTATCCTGTTATGGTTTTTTATAGCTGGGATCGGAAGGGCGGAACACATGTTTGAGTTAGCCAACACTCACCAGGAGCATCAGGAAGAGAGTTCTCAGAGTGCAAGGGTGTCCAACATGCGGCCTGCTGGCGGGACAGGTGCTGCCCACTTGAGATTTACAGTGGTAGCTACACCTGAGCCCCGCTTACACTGGCAGCAGGCTGAGCCAACCACTTGTGCAGCGGGATGGGAGGATGCTCCGCTATATATACATGTGTGTGTATGTATATGTATATATACACACACACACACACACAAACACTTTTTCGATGAGACATGGATGTGGCCAACACACAAATACATTTGCGGTGAAGTGGCCCACTGGAGAACAAACTTGGACACCCGTGTCATAGTGGTTTGAATGTAACGCTATGCAAAGGTCCACAATGAACCTCTAATTTCAGGATAGCATGTTCAATGGTCACCAAGCAATTAATTGCAGTGTCAGATTTTTTTTAACTTGGCCAGACAGACACAGGGAATTTCCGAAACAAAAGCTGCCCTACTGCCAAATAAGTACTTGCCAACAGCAGATACAGACCAATAGATTCCAAGCCTTATAAAAACATCTAATGGTTTCTGGAATCAGAACATAGTGTATATTTATACATTGTATTGTTATCTTGGCAAACACTGTGAAATAGGAGAAACATAACCAGACAGAGAACAGAGCTGGGGAGGGTGTGGACTATGATTCATCAGCATTTGAGTAAGAAAGACCCCTTGAAGATTTTCTTGTCATATACGTACAAACCTTGTATCCATTCTTTACCACCGCTATATTATTGAACTTGCCCCCTAGTGCCAACAAAGGATGAATAGTTTACAGTCTAATTCCATCCACCATGGTGGTCTGCATTCAGCATGACTGAGCACAGAAGTCCTGGGTGCAATCTGTGTGCTGTGAGTGTAATGGGTGCAATCAGGTGTTGTGGGTGCAATGGACTTTGTCTTTTCTTTATCATGTGTCTGTCCCACTGACATATCTTTAATATTAATCATTAACTCTGGATGGGTGGAAAATCATTCTATACTGTTCCCACCATGAATGAAAGTCTGCATTATTGATAACATAAAAGGAACAGACTTTGATTTGGGGCACACTTTCTTTGACAGTTGCCATTAAAAGTGGCACCTTTTCAACTTTGCAGGAGCATGTGTAACTTCAGAGAAAATGAATGTCAAATATGTAAGATTTGTGGAGAGAATACTGGAAATAATCTGGTTCAACTCTCCATCCAATAGTGGAAGAACTGACCTTGTGAACTGCCTTCTAGTAGCACATAAATAGCTCCCAGACTTAATAATCCTAGGCAGACAGCTTCCAGCCACAACACAGAAAGGAATCACACAAGCGCTTCTTTTAGGTAATGTGGGTTCCTACAGATTCATAAAGGCTGAGAAGCTTGCTTGGCAACCCACACGGGAATGTGGATGAATTAACTGAACTTGCTTATAGTAATTTATTTTCACAAGCAAGGATATTTCATATGATAAATTAGAGTTTATGGGTGTATATATATAACATTGTGCACAGAAATAGATACTGCAGGGCGTGTGACTGAAACCTCATCTCTTGCCAGGTACAGCACAGAGAAGGTCCTTACTACCACTCTTTGTGGTCTCCTGCACTTACGACTATCCTGTGCAACCTCTGTGGTATCACGAGGAACATATAAATAAAAAAGCAATACAGTACTTCTTTTTAGGAAGGGGAATTACCGAAACACAATAGATACAGTACTTTCCTAGTCATTGTGGGTCATGTGATCTACTTGACACTCTATAGTCTACAAATGTATCAAACATATTCAAAATAACTTTAGCGGCATTATAAGGTAATAATAATGAGGATGCAAATCCAATTCGCCAGAAATACCTTTTACAAATTTAAGAACCTAGTCCAGGTTTATTTCCTGATACAGAACATTTTAATATAACTATGTTTAAATACTTGGAAACAAAATCACACACATGCCACCAGTGTTTCCCTCGGGAGATTTGAGATACCAACATCGTTGCTTCAAAAGAGAATATGTGAGCACAGAAGTGGAGATGTGCTGACAATCAGTGCTTCTGGTTGGTGAAACAAAACGTACAGGCAGTGCAATTAGTCTATCAGACTGCATGTCTCTATTTCCTATGTGTTTATATGGTTACAAGCATAGATGATCAAGCACATACATGTTTTACTACACACAGCATAGCAGGGCTGATATAATATAGTAATATAATAATCACTTACATTTTCAAAACTATGTTTTGGGCTATTTAAAAACAAAATCACTCACACAGAGGCAATGCCCTACAGCTATGTGATATATATATATATATATATATATATATATATATATATAGATATGTGCTATTGAAAAGTTTCATGGCCAGCAGAATAAGTAACTTGATGTTAATGGGAGGCAGGATGATGGGAAATTTAGAACTGGCATGCTCAATCCCATTGCACCAAGTAGATCTCTTATTATTATTATTTGCATTCCCCTTAGTCTCAGATTACCTCACTTGAATAAAAATGGACAAAATATTTAGCAGATGGCTTAGTCCCATAAATATGTACTTGTTGCTGAGCCAGAATAAAGTCCAGTCCACACTTGGGATGTGAGAGTATAGCCTGATGGGACACGGTTAAATAAGACCGCAGCCAGTGGAGTCATTGAAATCGGTGCAAAATGCAGAGCAATGGAAAATACAAATAGTTCTGGCCACATTACTAATAGGCGTTAGCAGGAGATAACAGCCAGATTTGCTTATGTCCACATTTAAAGGATAAGATCATTGGTGACTAAGGAGTAATTTGATGCACTTTTGCTACACCAACAGTGTAACTCTCCATCATTTTCTTTCTATACTATATATTTCTTTCTATACTGACTGTCGCTTAAACTTAAGACTTAATGGATTACAGGCCTCAATAGAATGATTGCAGGGGGTACTTAGAATAGGAGGGAGGAAGACAGACAATCGAGGTGATAGATAGATAGATGATTAAGAACTTTTTCTCTCAAAAAGGCTCCCAGTTTGAAATGCTGGCACATTGGCTGGCTGGTTAGCACAATGTTGGTGATCAATACAATGCAAATGTTTTACTCACCCCATGTGCTCCATATGGCAAATGACAGGGTGACTGTAAATAATTGAACAGGTTCTATTGTAAAACAAAAAATAAGAATTGTGAGGTTTCCAAAAAAGGGATGCCTCTCACATGCCACATGATCTGCCAGACAAACCAAAACTAAACAACCAACAGACACAACCAAAAACACGTGAATGCTACACATTAACATCTTTCATAGATTATCTCATTTAACCTCGTTATAGCTTTACAGCCAAATAAGGTAATCTCGCACTCTGTGCTATATTGACTCTCAAGTTGTGAGCAAGCATCACAAAAAGCTGTCCCTTGCGGTCAGCATCAGCACACCTCACATGCTGGGTACTGTCCTTGTGCTGTTCTGTTATTGCTTACACAGTTGGTTCTCAGCATCTGTAAAGATGCTCAGTGTGACATGTGAATTGGGATTATTTTGGCCAACTGCTTTCCAAGTATTACAACAAGCGTGTCTTTAATAGAATTAGGAATGCTGGCCAAGCTTGATTTAAACAAACAAATAATAACAAAGCATTATTGGAACACAGAATACTTATTCTTGGCAGAGATCAGAGAAATACCAGACCGTCCACACAATTTCAGTTTAGGAATTAGACATATTATTCACCTTTTTCTTCAGATAGAAGACAACGCACTTAAAACGACAAAAGAAAATGATAAATAAATAACGTTAAAATCTAAGGAATCATTTATACTGATTAATGCATTCAGCATAATGGAAAACACACAACTAACAGAGAACGCCGTTTCAATGCCAGTAAAAACGGCCTAAATATTTTCCATTTACTTCTTAATCTAAGAATATGATAAATCTAACACGGCTGAAACCATTACTGGGAACACCATAAAATCTCTTTGTAAAACCTTCTCTTTGTCTGAAAGCATTCCTTTCAAAACCCAATGACTTTTAAAGCATATAAAACTTTTAAAGCACACCCTTTTTTTTTCTAATCTAGCGACATTGTGCTTTAGTGTTGTAATTGGATTAATAAAATGGCTCAAAATGTAAAAAAATAAATATATATATATATATATATTTATTTTAGCATAAATAGTAGTGCTATAAGAGATTCACTTGACAAGTTGTCCATTGTTGGGACTTCTGTACTATTCCTACTTTTCCTTAAGCCTAGAATGTTTGGCGTGTGTTAGTGTGTCACAGAGCTATACAGCAAGACATGTTTTACAATGTAGCAAACGTGATTCTACAGATTTGTAAATAGGATACATGATATTCCTTTAAATAACATAACCAATTACATACGGTAAATAGGTATCCGCTGGTCACAAAATCACTGTAAAAACCTCAACAGCCTCTAAGCCAAAGGCATAATAGTGAAGATTACATAGATAGCCACAAAAATGAATCAGTGTCCCACCATCCACCCACCAAATAACCACACTACCATGATATGGTCACATAATATGGAAGAGTTATGGTGTAAGCACTGAAGAGAGACAGTAATACAGTATACAAAGCAAAATCATTTTACACAAACAATTTAATTAAACAATTGGTGTGCGGTTAATACATAAAATACAATATAAAAAGTGTATTAAAAACCAGTAAGAACCAAGAATATGGCAATACAGGTGCGACACAGGAGCCCCCAACCACGGTCACATAAGTTTTATGTAGCTGTATAACCCGTTTTGTGGGGGCACACACTGATCTTATGTGTATTGTATATACAGGATCAATTATTACATATATCTGTGTCCAGAATCTATGTGTTTACATCAGTATTCCTCCACCTACTTTGCTTTAATGATTTGACAGTGATAAAACCACAGTAAAGACATTTAATACAAAGGAAGATAAAAGTAAGAAAGTATATCATAAATATCAGCACAAGAAACATTGTGTCAACCCATTAACCACTGGAATCCTTGGATACCAGAAAACTTTTGTTTGTGGACTAACTCCTGATATATAGAATTCACAATGGTGCTTGGCATTAATGAGTGATTGTGTTCACAACTAGCTCTTTTCATCAGTGTTCTTTAGTCCTCTACATGCCTTGTTAAAAAACTCCTGTAGCAACACATTCTATTCATCAGGGCACAAAAAAAAAATCAGTTTCATGAAAGAATAAACCACATTCTCGCCAAGAACTTAAATACAGCAACAAATGGATCACTGGCAACTTGTAGAGGTCTGGTGTCATTTCCGTTGATGTGTTATTCTTTGTGCCGGTTAGTGGAATCCCCATGTTCAGTGAAAATGTGTTCCTACACTTTCTACAGGACAGAATGTAGTTCCATTGTTGTCTGTTTTACGTGAAGCTTATTTGCGATCAATTCCTTTGCTTACCTGCCACATCTTCCAACTTAAGTACCATAGTCCCATGTCCTACTAGTGACCCTTACCTTGGTACCAGAGAGAAGGGGGGGAAAAGTTAGAAAATCAGTACAAATGGAACTGTGTTTGCACAGATTAGCAGGTAGAGTGTCTACTTCAACCTCACATGCAAGTCTGGTTGGCTCATTTGTGCATGCCCAATCTAAGGCCTCGCCCTCTAACATCCTTCTGCAGCTGTCCAGAACTATGACAAGTATTCCTTTCAACTGACAGAAGACCCTCGATGGAGGTTTCACTCCTACCGGAATACGGATACTTCACTTAAAATGACTTAAAGTTCTATTCATTAGGGTCTCACTCATCAAAATCTGCAATTCTCAGTAATACAGATTGGGGGAGAAAAGAGTCACTGAATGGACCCTAAATTCAGAAGCTCTAGTAGTTAGAGGGACCCAGCTTCTCTCCGCTGACTTGGAAAAAAAGGTTTAACTGCATAGAGTGCAGGTACCTAACAGTAGATGTGCGCACTTCATTTATTACCCTGTATTCACTCTGATGCAGTTTATGGCTCATCATTTAGCAAACAGTCTGCATAGATTGTGCACATTTTGGGCCTTGAAACAGATGCCCAATTACACCCCAAGTGGAGACTCAATTGGGGGTCCATGTAGACATTCATGCACAAGGAATGTGTCACTATGATCAATGAATCATTAGCAACATTCTTTGTGGTGGACATTTATTTATTCAACTGTGTCCCAAGATCTTAAGGGGTGGAGCCTAAATTGACCGTGATTATGTGACACCACATGACCCTACAAGATTGAGCTCCCGCATACCCTATACTGGGTGTTCACGTTAAGAATGTGTATGTCTTATCTTATCTTGAAAGTGCCCATTTATAAAACCACAAAAATTCACTGAACAGTGCATTACACCATGCATGGGCAGTACTAATTGTGATGCCAGGACCCCAAACAAATGTACCAGCAAATGCGGGAATGTTGGCAAGTATAATGTTCTTATTCTGTAATCATGTTCTAAGGCCCGTCTTGTGCCATTGTACGGACATTTTACCTATCCATGATAGAATATTTCAAAACTAAGATCAAATGTTACATACCATGCTTAAGATGCCAAAAAAATGCTATGAGAATGTTTTGTTTCTGTCACAATATTTATTTTAAAAAATGCAATTGCAAAGTATTTAATAAACATGTCGCAATACTAAATCCAATCACTGTACACGATACACCACACACAATCAACTTTATACATTATCATAAAAAAAAATGAAAGGGTAAATGGTTTAATGAATTCAAATTCAGAAATATACAATAAAACGGTAAAAATGTAAATTTAAAAACACCCAAGCTATGTGGGTTCAACAGTTATGCTACAAGAAACAGGAATAATCTGGCAGTAAAATGAGTTTTGTCCGAGCAGAAATCCATCCTGCAGTAGGAAAAGTATAGAGCACAGAACAGTAAATCGAAATCCGAGATTCAACAGCTATATGAAATTCATTTTCGTTAGTGCACTTAATAATGAAAAAGCAAATTCAGTTTCCCCATTAAATAACACAGGGAAGTTATTATTAAATCTGATTTGAAACTCACCCTCTGGCATCATTCCCATTAAGGTAGCCACCACCACATACATTTTCTTTGGCCTAAATCTAACAAAAAAGTGCTTTAGTTAACACACTGAATAGAGGCACCAATCAAGGCTTGACAAATTCCAGGATCAAAAATTATTAAAAAAAAATATTGTAGCTGGCACCTGATTTTTGTAAAAAAAAAAAAAATATTTTTTTTATTTTGTCTAGAACTACAGATTTGTCTCTTGACTCCTTTAGGTTAATTCCTAGATTTAAATTTCAGTCACAAATTCTATAAATATTTGCCAATGTCTGTCCTGTATGTTATGTCTTACATTTTTTGTTTATTTTAACAATTTATAATTTTCAGCACATTCCAAAAAGCAGTCCTCCAATCACAACACATGATAGGCCCCAATCATTTCCAACATTTTATTATTTGTAACAGTAATATCTCCAGATGTTACAAGGAGGCTGTATTACAACTGCCAAGAAGGACTTGGAAAAAAAAAACACTTCACTTGTTATTGGTTATTTGTGTTTTTAAATCTGTTCAGCAGTTCTTTTAAATTAAAATGGAGTACAAGAATTCTAACATGTACCTTGCATTACTTTTCCATGGGCATAGTGGAAGGTATCCTGCATCAATTAAAATCATAAGCTCTGCATCGTCCCCCCGCCTGACTGGTAGCCATTTGACCACTTTTTCCCAAAGAGGGTACACTTCCCAAGACTGGGGAACTTTTTAAAACGATGATGGCACCTATAAAACTACCTCAGACCTCTACGTAAGGAATCCCTCATTCCAACTCCAATGGCTACATTCCCAGCTGCAACATTTCTTGGGAAGTTTGCCCCCTTCCACCACTGACAGACCCACCCTCGCTATCATAGAGGACCTGTGTATGTCTAAATCAACCCTGATCAAGGTGATTTCCTCCATACAATCCCACCTCACCTCACCTCACCAGATTCTGCCTCAAAGCCTATGTGAGATATTGGGAACTTGACTGTGGGTCCGTGAAGGTGGCTTCACGGACCCACAATGGCAGAAAATCACTCTCCTAACTCCCAAATGCTCACCTTCCACAAAAATTCAGGCTAATTGTTTAAAGATCCTAAGTAGGTGGTATAGAGTCCCTTCTCTACCGCATAAACTGTATCCCTCCACACCTGACCAATGTTGGAGATGCAAGTCTAGCAGAGGCACCTACATACATATATGGTGGACCTGCCCGCTCATTTCCAGATACTGGAACAAAGTAGCCACAATCTTTAATGAGCAATCGGACATGGCAGTCCCCTTCACTCCCCAAGCTTTCCTCCTCCACTCTAATACATATTCAACTAACAAATACAGGAAGTCCCTAACGCCAAACTGCTTAATGAAGCGAAGCTAACCATACCTAAATACTAGAAACTAACCCGGGTACCTTCCTTAAAATACTGTCTGGCTACTCCTGAGGAGATCAGAGCGGCAGAAAACCTATTCTACTCATAGGTAAGGGTTTGCTGTATGCCAAACTGTGGCTTCCTTGGTCTAAATTTCTTGAGAGCCCTGAATGTCTTACCGGACTCCAACATTACAGTCCGTAAAATGTCCTATGTTACGATATACTCATTGCAATCCTGGCATGCCTGCTGAATCCCTGCACCCCTCCCCCAACACCTCCATCTGCCCTACTCCCCTATCTTTTTTTTTCTTTCCTCCCCCCCCCCCCCATTTTTTTCCCTTCTTTTTCCTCTTATTCATGTCTGTTCATGCATTCTGTATTATCAACTGTAACACCAATAAACATTTATTAAACAAAACAAAATAAAATTATAGCTCACATCAGAATTACAGCTAAAGCTTGGTTAGATGAAAACAATCTGCTAAATCCATGTAAAGACATTTTCAGATGGCACATATACTTTAATATATATATATGTGGACAACAAAGCTATCATGTTTAAAAAAAAAAAATCTGCAACAAGAGTACATATACCATTTGGAAACATTATTCTAGTTATCCCTAACTCGCCCATTTATAAAACAACAATTAACTGACCCATAGAGACTTAAGCCCAGTCTGATACTCTGTGTCTTAAATGTGAAGTAGTACTCAAGAAATACGTACTACAAATGCAAAATCTATACATACCCCACAAACCATGCTTTGGACAGTATCAGATTAACAACTTGACCACCATCAAAAAGACAACCAGCATTAATCCATCTGACATATACAGATTTCCTATATTATCTTTTGGAATTGCCCACTTGTCCAACATGCCAGGAAGGAATAGTTACTTAGGACAATAAATTGTACACACACAAAAAAAAGGTTTCATGCAAGATCCAGTAGTTTGTAAATATGTTGCCACATGTACAAAAGAATAAGATGCATATCAAAAATCATTTTTAACTCTCCCTTTATAGGTGTTATGGATGGCACAAGAATGTATAATGGACGGGATTCACATATACAAAAGTCATACGGTGTCTGTGTAATTTAAACATTTTGTAAGTTGGGACCATATTTTGACAGAACTTCAGCTTCTACAGAAAATGCTAATGTTTACCTTTATTGACTGAGGAAATTTGTGTATTTAATAGTATAAATGTGTGTCTTAAAGCATACATTTCACCCATGTATTCTAATATATTCATTTGGTGGTTAGTGACCTTAAGCTCCAGCTGTAGGCTAATTTACTTAAAAATAACCTAACCTGATAATAATTACTGCAGGTTTTGTACCTCACTAAAAATGTAATTACTTTTAAAAGTAAAAAAATGTTACTGCTATGCACACACATGTGCACTCGCACTTAATTGGCAAGAAAAATTATTTATTCATCACGTCCTGAACAAATGTAGAATCAACTCTTTAATCCAGCAACTTCCACAATGTTGTATACTAGAGATATTTCTGTTCTAGGCCTGTTTGAGTGCCAGAACACCTTCCCCGTATACCCAATTCTGCAAGTACATGTCTATCCTTCCTTCAAAGTCATCACCTTCACTTCCCTTAGCATGTGTCTCTACAGGGGACAAAGCAGTAACATGTCGCCAAATTCCAAACACCTATACAGCAGGAAATGGAGAATGTCAAGACAAATAATTACCCTAGTCTGAGAAGCAATCAATAAAAACATTTACCTACATATGGAAGAACAGAGACAAAGGTATTCTTTATAAAACATTCCACACACAAAAAGTATTTTAAAAAGGGTAGTGGAATGGATCCTCCACCAAACCCAGGTTATACACCACATTATTCTTCATACATGGGTTGCAGTGGCTCTCAGGGCACTAGAGCAGCCAAGACTCCTTCCAGCTGTTGGGGCTTACCATGGCACACAATAACGTTACATTTTTATACTTGGGCCCAAAGCTTTTTCCCATAAGAGCATTCTTTATAATCTAGAAATAGTTTAGCACAGACACACGCTGTGTAACATTGGTATTTTCGATTCCAAACCTCATTTCTATGAGCACAGTTTTTCAAACTGTGTGGGGCAAATTGTCAGTGACATAGGAGTATGCTTGTATAAGGAATAGAAATGTTCTTAGAATACAATTAAAACATAATTATACAGCATTTCTAACAAATGTATTAAAACGTTGCTGTAATTCACTAGATTTAAACTATATAAGGGCAAATGGTCCTATGAAACATATCTTCAACTGATAGAGCTTATATTTAACCAGTATCATGGCTGTAGTACGAGCCAGCACTGAAAGGGTTAGTCCTAATGACAGTTTGGGTGTTTAATATTAGGCACCACGTTAAATGAAGCCAGAAAAAAAACAGAGAAAACCCCCCCACATGGGGATATAACATTTTTTTTTTAAATCCAAAGCTTGCAATAATTATTAAATATAGAAAGCAATAATTTAAAGTTCAAGCTAACACCACAGGCGTTAAATGTGTAACTGCATTAAAGCACGGGATTTCTTATTCCTGCAGCTTTTACCTCGGTCAGGCATTAAACATACATTTGTTCTTGGTGCAGAATATTCTGTTTTTTCCTGTCCAAGTACAAATGTTTGAGCATGCAAAAAACAGCCATACTACACCTAAGAAAATTAAATTTGGCATCCCCAGTAGTGACTTCACATGCATGACAGTACATCCCCATACACAGAGATCTATGGGTACTACCAATACACATGTGTTTGTCAAGGACATCCAGCACATGTGAATTGCACATCCGCTTGGTTCCCAGAATGTGATGGGCAAGCCAATTTTTAGAAGGATCACCAGGACAAATTTTGCAAAAGGTTCAAAGGTGAGTGTCACAAAGTGTTAAAAAAAAAATAAAAAAAACAACAACAAAAACTTAGTGACGATTACCAGGGGAAAGATAAATTAACAAAAAAAGCAGACTTGGCAAAAAGCTACAATTACTTTGAATTTCTTTTTTTTCTGATCCATTCACCCCAGTGACGTGTGCTACTTTTGGCAACATATGATTATATACAATTTCAATACATCTACGGGCGAAGGACAGAAATACTAAGAATGCCTATAACATACAACACCCTGAATGGACGGTCTCGTTTACTATGGCTGAAGTATGGGGGGGAAAAAAACTAAAATGGGAATTTCATAATCCCCACTGTGGTATTACAAAAATTCTTGTGTGGAATGAATGTGTAAAAATAAACTTTGGCATGCAGCACCAGGATTTTTTTTTTCATCATCTTCTTAAAACAATTTTTGGCTGGAAAACAGAAATTGTGTTTTCTTCATTGCCTTGGAAAGAAAAGAAGGAAAAAAAATATAGACATACATTCTGATTCTGGCTGTATGTGTTTTATAACATCAGCCAAGTGGCCTGAGATATGGACTGTGATCTGTGTGCCTGGGCCATCTGTTTTGCAGCTATCTATTGACTACACATCCCAGGATCCTTGCTCACAAAGCATTATGGGTTGTATAGTTCAACAACTCTTATTTTAAGCTACTGCAGGGGAGGCCAATGGACTGAATCTACTAAGTAACACAAAGTGCTAACATACAGTATTTGTTGCACAGTGCAATGTAAGACCCTCTGCCAGCAAGAGTTAAATGTCTAAAGTTAACAAAAATCAATAGCTAAACATTTACAGTTTAAACACCCAAAATTAAATTAACCACACAGTAACAGTTCAAGTAAAAAAAAAAAAAATAAAAAAAAAATGGTTAGACATTTTTACATAACTACAAGGGGTGGCGTGATCATTAGCGGACCCACTGTTTTGTGCAAATACTTTCATCGATGGCTTCACTTAAAGTGCATTCAAATGGTTTTTGAAAGCCAAATGGGGAAGAGAAAAAAAATAACGCAGAAATGAGACAAGTCAAACGAGAATTTGATCTTCACATGTGGAGTCACAGGGACATATTTATCCTATGCCATATAATCAGATTTTATACAGATCAGAGCCATGCATTAGTTACAATACAGTGGCATGACTATAATACACAAAACCTTAATCGCCAACACGTTGAGACACTACATGGGACTTGGCCTCCTGGTGGCCTGCAGATTAACGGGGGGCTCACATTCCTCCATGACCAGACGTGTGCCTCTGATGACAAGTTCGTGATCCCCGCAGGTCAGCTCCCGGTCTATTGCATCTTCAGAGCTGTTACCCATATATCTGTGGGAAGAACTACACGAGACAACAGGGTCCGTGCTCACAGTGGAATCTCCGTAAGTGAGACTTATATCACCATCATTCAAGATGAGATCAGAGTCATCATCCTTTAACTGCTCCTGGTTCTGAAATATGAACACAAAAAATAATACCAAACACGTGATCTCACTAAATATCGAAATCCATTACAATTTACTTCTGAGTGTTTCGCAAGTCACTGTGATTAATCCTGCATGTGCAGTATAAGGCACATGTATTACTCGTAAAGGATACCTCCAGCTGACATTTATTCCATGATAAAGCTCCATAGCCCCAATTTTTCCTTTTGAAAGAATCAAATGTTACAAGTCTTGTGACACTGGCATAATACATTTATATTATTTGAGCCTGTGACTAGCTTAGTGCACCAACATTTTTCTTTTCCCTGCTTGCACATAGTTGAGGTTCTTGGCTCCTCATTGTCTGGTTACATCTTGCTGTCAAGGGTTTAATTGTACCTCCTCCAACACATTAAAAAGGTTTTGGTAGCAGAATAAAATGCTTTGTGTGCCGAATAGATAGGAGGTGAGAGTAGGTTCTCACCCTATTGAGTGTGTGCCTTGACGTGGCAGGTGAGCTTAATTAAGCTTTGGCCAATTCATATAACCAAAACCGGTCATTTATATTATGCTTATATATTTGTTGGCAACTTTATTAGGCTGAGAAGTACAGATCGTTTTTGTTTTTTAATCTTATGCCACTGATCCAGAGTAAATATTTACAAAGTACACTTTAGTCTCATACTTGGGCCATTAGACTATTCACTCGTGCTTTCTCAATTAGACCAGAGATATTCAATATTGACTTAATGGGGTTTATTCAATGACATGAGTTCATTTATCTCATGTCGTTGAGTCCCATAGACTGCAAGAGAAAAATTAGAGTTAAAACCCAGTAAAAAGTGAAATTTTGCCTCATTGAATTGGGCCCATTGTTTGTATACTTAATGCAGAAATTACCTTTTAAAAAAAGTATATTAAAAAAAGAAAGAAAAACAGAAAAGTACAGGGTGTTTTTTCATAACTATGCTAATGCTTTACCTAGTGGCTTACCTCATAAGCTTGTGGGCTCGTCAGGCATCTTGCAAGCGGGCCACAACAAGTGGGAAGTGTTGCTGTAAGAGGTGGCCCACTGTGTGTCAGGAGCGGTTTTAGATAACTGCACATGTTAAGAAAGAACTGACATATTAAAGTAGCCACATTCCCTTTTCCACATGCCATGCTGCAGGCCATTACTAGAGCAAATAAGGTTCTAGTGGAAATAAAGATTATCTTTCACTGGAGTTAAACAATAATTCAGCAGGTATTTTTGCTCAAACGTTTCCACTGAGAATATGTTCACCTTATAATCAACTCCATGTGGACACTAAAGAATGGGTGAAAAACACTATTACATCCCAGTGTCTCTCACGCGGCCAGGAGATAATCCTCTCAAAATACCAATGGCTGGAAAATCAGTAAGAAATTTGGGTGGCTGGCATTTGCAGTGTTCAGGCCCTTTTTCCCCAAGTATATTTGGTGGTGTAATCTTCCAGTGTTCAGTTATCAGTGCAGACACCAGGAAACAGAGCAGAGTGCTGGGTGCAAGACAGAGTTGGGCCAGGAGTAATAATAATTTGGTTGTTAACGGAGATCCTGCCCTACAGAGGCAAAGAGGCCTCTACATAGTTTTGGATTGTGCAGTCATCAGGCACCACAGATGGGAAATGACAGGCCCATAAAAGTAGTGTTTCCCAACGCGGGGGGACATGCTTCAGGGAAGATGGGTACTCCAAACACAGTGCCTTTATTAGTGCAGTGCAGGCGAACAATCAAACAGTGGGGTCAAGCCAATAACGCTGGGAACACTGAGCGGTAGAGGAGCATGATCTCAGAATATTGTGAACCTTTCTCCAAAAGGGATTCTTTTTAGTACAGAAAGAGACTTGCATTATTACATATAAATCAATAGAACAAACCTACACAGGGTAACTTCTATTGCGGACATATCAAAATGAGGGGCTGCGAGTGATGGTAAATGACCAGTGTGCATGCTTCTCAGCAAAGAATGGAGGCTCTCAATCCGATGGTGGCAAATATATTAAAAAGATATAGAAGTATAAGTGTGGAAACAAACAAAACACAAAATAATGAAGGGTACTTTGGTCAAAAGTTTCAAATTCCCATCTTAATTCACTGCAATGCCCTTTTTATTAAGTAGACCTTTTTATTTCTATTTTTATTTCTACGTCACAAGCACAATTACATGTAAAGGATACTTGTGATCAAAGTTGTACCATAACCTAAAAAGCCAGGCACTCTCAGTTTTTGTGCTTCTACGTTCATTCTCAGGAAGTCCCTAGAAATAAAATGAAAGAGAAACATTTGAGAATAAAAAGATATTGCAATACAACTATTGTACCATTAACTATACCATTCTGCACTTTCACATGCTGTGCGTGGTAAGGCAGAAGCAGCACTTTTAATGGATTTACAGAGCTCCAAGACCAGGCTGGTTTTGCCCTGGAACATAATTTGAAATTACAAAATATGAGCAAATATCTGTGTCCACAGCAATTTGTTCTTGTTTAAATGTCATTTTCTCATTTCATTTAATGCACACCACAAGTACCATATGACAAAAAGAAATATGGTCACAAAGCAGAGATTTACATCATCTGATGACAGCTTATTGTTGATATAGTTCCATATACTAATGTTCTCGCCTGCTTTGTGAACGGACAATGGCCTGGATTAGTGCAGTGAGCAGTAAATTATCACAAATTTGTGAATCAATGCGTAGTTTAAAAAGCCCTATACTAACAATGAAACGTATGGTGATTACCGCAGTAAAAGTGATTCATTGAGCAGTGGTAACCATTAACCGGCAAATAATAATACATTTTTTAATGTTAACTTGGTGCACAAAAACATCTATGATCTGCATTAAAAAAAAGTTAACGCAGACACCATAGTTCTATCTCATCCATCATTCACACACAGCAGTCAACCAAATAGTATACCATTACAGTATACAACGTGTCATGGCCCATCAACTCTCAGCTGAAAAGCAACAACAGTGGAATGGACAGTTTTACTACATGAAGGGAGCTGGTCGCTACAAGTAAGATGCAAACTAGACATTGTGCAGGGAAGAGTTAAACATAGAAACATAGAATGTGTCGGCAGATAAGAACCATTCGGTCCATCTAGTCTGCCCAATGTTTTTTTTTTTTTTTGAGTACTTTTATTAGTCCCCCGTTCCCGGTCTTATAGCTAGGATAGCCTTGTGTCTATCCCACGCATGCTTAAAATCCTTGACTGTGTTTACCTCTACCACTTCTGCTGGCAGGCTATTCCATACATCCACTACCCTCTCAGTAAAGTAATACTTCCTGATATTACTTTTAAATCGTTGCCCCTCTAATTTAAGACTATGTCCTCTAGTTGTGGTAGTTTTTCTTCTTTTAAATATACTCTCTTCCTTTACTGTGTTGATTCCCTTTATGTATTTAAATGTTTCTATCATATCCCCCCTGTTACGTCTTTCCTCCAAGCTATACATGTTAAGATGCTTTAACCTTTCCTGGTAAGTTTTATCCTTCAACCCATGAACCAGTTTAGTAGCCCTTCTCTGAACTCTCTCCAAAGTATCAATATCCTTCTGGAGATACGGTCTCCAGTACTGCGTACAATACTCCAAGTGAGGTCTTACCAGTACTCTGTACAATGGCATGAGCACTTCCCTCTTCCTACTGCTAATACCTCTCCCTATGCAACCAAGCATTCTGCTAGCATTTAAAATATTTGCCGAAACCCGGGATCGAACCAGGGACCAGTTTCTTGAGTTCCACTGAAATAAGACCTCAACAGGTTGCACTCTTCACAATGCATTGTAAGTGGGGGAGGTTTGAACACCTGCAACTCACCTATAGTGAATACATTAAACACTAACATCAAAACGGCATGTAAATGTGAGTCAGGAACCAGACTATTTAGTGTGAACCATTTTACCATTTTACCACCCTAATACTAACCCCCTAAACCCTAATACTAACCCCCGACCCCTAATACTAACCCCCTAAACCCTAATACTAACCCCCTAAACCCTTATACTAACCCCTGACCCCTAATACTAACCCCCTAAACCCTAATACTAAAATTAACCCCTTAAACCCTAATACTAAAATTAACCCCGAACCCCAATACTAAAATTAACCCCCTAAACCCTAATTTTAAACCCCTAAACCCTAATTCTAACCACCCTTAAACTAAAATAGGTAAAATACTTACCTTTAGCGAAGAAATGTCCCGCGGTGAAATCTCCAGCGACGATCTGTGTTGTGCTGCAGAGTCGGCGGTGAAGCGGCTGCGCGGAAGCAGCCGCGATGAAGAGTCCCATCCCCCCATCCGGAGTAGAGTAAAAGGTTGGTTGGCCAGTGATTCAGCGATAACCGTCAGGTGCTGGTTGAAGCTCCACTCATGGTGGCCATCATTGCCTTGGTCATCCTCTTGCAGTCCCTCCAGCTCTTCTTAATGATCTCCCTGCTCCACTAAAGCTAGCTCACACCATTGACGCAGTCCTCAATTAGCTGCCAAATGCGATGCCTCTTGACAGCAGTGAACTTTCCGATGTGCATCTCAAAGAGCCCATTACTGTGCTGAACAACTTAACTCCACCAGCTCAAGGGAGAACTGGTGGGACCGCTGCCTCTCTCCTCCATGCAGATATTCAGCCTCCTTTTCGCTGCTGCTGGTCTCTTTCCTTCTCTTCCTTTTGCTGTGGCCTGCACGGTCACTGTGATTGTCCCCTAAACATGTCCCACAATTCTTCCCTCATCGAACGTGTGCCTAGCTCCAGCACTCTTCTCCCTTCAGCAGGACAAGGCCTGCCTCCCTGTCTTCCTCTCCTACCATCATTTTCAACTCCAGTAAAAATACAATTTTAAGTGTGAAAATGTGATGTGTCATGTGTAAATGCATGTTCTGTAACTTGTGTACTGTATACACTGTCACAGCGATGACATAACCACTGGACCATCGACTAGTTCCAGGTACACTGCCTCTGTTTGCGTGGCAGATTCCTGGATTTGCAAAACGCTGGTTAGAACCACAATTTTTAATGCAGGACGAGTTGTTCTGTCAAAGGTTGCGATCAGCAACCTGGTCATGGCAGAATAACCCATTCTAACGGTGGGAAGGAGTTAATTCGTTTATTATGGTGGTTACATTGCAAGTAGTCCATTTTAAGTAAAAAAAAAAAAAAAAAACTAATAAAACCTAAATCAACAAAGCTAACCAAAGCATTGAAAACATAAAACTTAAGTTTTGACAAGCAGTCTCCATCACAGACTATTTGCCTTAGTCATTCCTTCCGTACAGATATTAAATTGGATTAAAAATAGAATTGTTGTGATAAAAGGTACAATTCTAACCCGTATCAGGTTACTTGGCGTAACTCTTTAGGTATTTCTTGATTTAATCTTAAATTACTATGGGGGTAAGTATGTGAGATGGCGACTACCACCCACACGTCTATCAACTAGTAAAAGCAGAGTTTTTGACTTTCTGTGTGTTAGAAGTTATGTTAAAAGGAATCACTTGTGTAAACAAGGATTTTGTGATGAACCTTTAAATGTAAACCCATTTTTAGAGAGAATGCGCAATATAAAATCTATGGAAACATTGGTGACTGGACTTTTTTGGCTGTGTCTTACTTACTCTTTGTAACTGAGGCTGTTTTAACACTTCTGCGGTGATAGTGATTGTGTTTAGCTGTAATTTTCCTCTCTAATTTAATGTACCCTCACATATTATATATTATTTTTTATCAACATAAGAGGGTCTTTCTTTAGGTACCATTATTTTGATCATATCATATAATTTAACATAAAAAAACAACATGATGAAAAATTGAAACCCCCAACTATTTCAAAATTTTACTTGAAAAATCTTTTAAACATCTACACTACAAATATTGGAATCTACATAGATTCCAATATTTGTCCTGAGTATAGAAATACCCCATGTTTACATATTATTCTGCTATTTTTGCACATTATAGGGCAATAACTGCAAGTAGTGAGCTGCCTTTTCCTTACTTTTTTTTCAGGATTACCTTTAGTGACATTTTAATCCCAACCCTAAGATTAAACCTAAGCCTAGCCCAAACTTTGCTTTTTGTACTGTTATGTTGCCAACTGTCTTCAAAGGTAGTGAAGCAACATCCCCTGCGCAACAGAATACTATAACTGAGCGCTCCTGAAACTCTTACTCACAACGGGTCGGCACCATCTTTGGAAAGCATTAGGTTTTTCAATATGGCGAATGTGATTGCTCCGGAGAGCACCACATTGCACGTCTTAAATGAGCTGGGGAAATGATAAATGATTGCTTCCAAACATTCAGCGGTGTTGGTGAAATGCCTCAATATCATAACTTAATCCATTATTAAAGTAGTATTCACCAAGATATTAATATGTCATCCATTAAAAATAAATTATAAAAGTATGTAAACCTCAGTATGTAAAAAAATGCAATCCAAACCTGGAAAAAAAACATTAAGAAAAATCTGACAAGAGAAACGTGGCATACACACAGGTTGGTATTTACCAGCTGGTCATGGTCTGCATCCACGCCCACCCTGAAAAAAGAAACAATAAAACATTAATAAATGTACTGAAAAAAATGTAATGCGTTATCACTTCTTTCTGACTCAAAAAAAATGTTGGTATTACAAGCAAAGGTATTTAAACTGTACATTTTTATCCAAAACAGCAAAGGAAATAAGGGCTATTTAGTAAAAGGTGAGGTGCAGGTGAATTGAGGTGAACTAATTTAACTTTACATTGTGCAGGGACGCACCTGGTGAGTTTGCTTACCTAAATTTGTTCATCTCACGTTAACTCGCCTTTTAGTTAATAGGCCCCATTGCAACATACAATTTTGGATACGAACATAGCATCTGATATTAAATTCCTTATATCTTAACAGCATCAAAAAATAAAGATAAAAAACAAAATAAACAAAGAATTTGACAAAATGTTCAATTTGGATGTAGTGCCCAGTGCAAAATACACAGATATGGAATCTTTATGGCCAGCGTCAATCTTATGGACACCTAGGGGTAATTCATAGTATTTATGTTTTCTCAAAGGAATCCACTGTACTGGATAAGAAATCAGGGCATTTCCTCAATACTCTGTTTTTTATTTTGAATCCATTGTTTTCTGTACCAAACTAGAATTCACTTCCTTTCACTGATGAATTATTGTCATTTGAGCACATAATTGGTGATAGTACATCTTCCTTTAATGCCATTTATGTATTTCTGGATGATGTCATATATTTAAGGAATCACTGTCTTTTTTATGGCACTAGAGTAAAATTATGAAAGATTTACAGCTCAACAAATACAAAATCACAAAAAAAAATGAAAGACATTAAAGCTCATCGATACTTTAAAATAGATTAAGAGGCAAAAGGTGACCATTGTTGACTGGATTTGCATTTGTCTACCCAGAATCCCTTGCAGTGGTGGTATCACTGTTAATTTGTGATTTCTGTGGGAAAAGCAGGCCTTTTGGTTTGTTTGGTGAGTGTACATTTGTGTTTGATAATGCCTCTGCTACCCACTGAATTTCAGATGGAGGTTCCATTAGCGTTACTCCCCATTACCTAAATGTTTTTTCTCTTCGATACTTCTCAATAATCCTAAAAAGACTACATCCTTTTTGATAGGGTTTCTGCACCTATAAGAACACTGACTTGTGAGCAGTTGTAGAATCAATACTATATATTAGCAGACAACAGACAACCCAAGGTTAGCTGGTGACGTCTCGGAGATTGAAAAACAACACATTTCAGTGTTAGCAAAACTGTGTCTGAGGATTACCCCCATAAGGGATCTATCATTGGTCTGGATATCTGGAGAAGCCCATTGATCATTTGGATCCATGAATTCCACAAATCTTTTTTCCCCCTATATTATACATAGTTATGGCACATATGTACATATTATTAGTTCTTGCTCCCCAAACTGAATGTTAATGGCCTTTCCCTGTAGTACACACAGGTTACTGTCCTTGTCCCAGGTGCTACCATAATTAAATCCTGAAATTAGCATTTTAGTTTTTGTTCTGCAGACTGCTCGCTTTTTCAAATCTCAAAAGTAAAAAATAAATAAAAGACATCTATTTTAATCAAAAGCTTGGAATTTTCCTTTAACCTTCATATAAACAGGGAATCAGACTGGAGACTTGCTCTCTCTACTTGCAATTTAATGTGCTCTCATATGAATGCCGTTAAAATGAATACAAACCACAGGGGATAAGATTTTTCCAGCTGATCAGCAGGAGAAAACATTGCACAACTTAAGATCTACATTGTATATCTCCCAAAAACGTGTAGCCTAAACACAGCTTGTTTCTATAAAGAATGGGGAAAATAACCTAACAACATGATAATAGATGCAAAGTGGCACCCAATTAACTTAATTGCATTTTATGAAGGAGTAAAAATATAGATTTAACCACTGTGGTGGATGTGGATTTGCTAAGGTTCCACACAAAAGGTTACTAACAAATTACCAAACAGACTTCGGGGCAAACATTTGTGCTTATTGTGATATTATTCTGCTTGTTTACAGGTGCATGGTAAGACTCCACTTGAATATGCAGTTAAATTCTGGGCACCTTTTTTGAAAAAAAGGACATCAAGGAACTGGAGAAAGTGCAGAGGAGGGCTACAAAACTAATAAGGAGAATGGATTTGAGGTATGAAGAAAAGCTAGGTAATTTAAATTTGTACACACTAGAGAAATTGGATCTTAGAGGGGATATTATAATGTTATAGAATATGTTCAGACCCTATGCAAAGGGCTCTGCAAAGACCTGTTCATTAACACAACGGTACAATGGACAAGAGGCCAAATGCTAAGACTTGAAGAAAGGAGATTTCATCTACAAAAATGTAAGGGATTCTTTGAGGTAAGGACATTAAAAGTATGAAATTCACTGTTTAAAGAGGTGGTGAGATTAAAAACAGTAGATGCCTTTAAAAAAGGCATTCTTTTGGAGTAAGAGTGGTAAGTAAGAATAAGAAAAGGGTTGAACTTGATGGATGCAAGTCTTTTTTCAAGCAAGACTACTGTGTAATTGACAGATACATAGAAACCTGGATACTTTTAGCTGTAATAATAATAATACCATTCACAGTCAATATGTCTGCCTGTACAATCACAGTTATGGCAAAACAAATTGTGGGTTGTGCCAATAAAATGCTCTTTACCATCCTATATGAATGGCATTTTGAGGAAAAGTGGAACTACTAATACTGGTTTTAATAGAATAAAAATAAAACGTGTGTTATGTAGGATAACTTAATTGATTAGCTGTTCAGGCATTATGAAACATGATAAAATATAATGATCTTGCGCTGACATCTACATGGTATCACTTAGAACTACATGTAATGCTTGCTAAAATCTGTTCTTCCAGAGAAAATAAGTCTGCTGCCACAAGCTGATTTTCCTACCAAGGATGCCCTAATTTGGTTTATTATAATCTTTGCAAATTGCCACAGGCCAGTTTTTTAACACCCCTTTAAAATGGGCACCAGTCATGCTCTTATAGAAAAAGGATAAGGACTTAAAGCAGTGATGACCAACTATGGCACTGCTGAAGTTTGGGTACTACATAACCCAGAATACTCCATCATAAAGCTGGCTGAGCATCATGGGATATGTAGTTCCAAAACCTATGCCTTGCCAAAGTTAGCCATCACTGACTTAGGGTTACGGTGTGTAGATCATACATTTAACACTATGGTAAATTACACATGTCCACTTATCATGATCTATTCAACAAGTCTTATAATACAGACTTGTACAATTAAATGCACCTACAAATGCACTCACAAAATGTATTTTAATTTGCATTTAAATAGTGAGTCCCAAATATTTCCTCTCCTTCTTACCGGATGTGCAAGCAGGATAACATTGCAGTGGTTCCACCACCGAATACCCAGACTGTGAAAAATACAATTAGGAGTGTTGTGGTGAACATCATTTGTCTTGCGTAGGTGGCAGTGTCACGAATTGCCAAAGCGAATGCCATTGCGCCACGTAGTCCTAGAAATGAGATATTGAAATTAAGGGAGTGACAGGATGAGCAATTATTAATTCGTGGTGTGTCAGGTCGGTGGGTTCAACTCTGTTGAGTTGTGACAAAGTGTAAGGCTAGTGCATGTGCCAAGAAGCAGCTAAGTTCTGCTTGAGAGTACCAAAATAATTGAGGAAATACTTTTTAAATTTTGCCATCATTTAATGGAGAGCAGTTTTGATCACTGGTCACACATACAAAACGTTAATATATCACCCTGATAAACAGGAACTCAAGGCAACCACTCAACACAGGTTCCCAGGAAAGCTGGACGCAAACAATTGGGGAAAAGGTTGACTTTTTCAACATAAATTTAGCAGTGCACTAAAATGTATCTTAGTGTCATAAGCGTTTGAAGCCAAAGAGATTTTCTGGAGAAAACAAAATGACCTAACATTTTGCAATAAATAACAAAAAATAGTTCTTACGAATCTATCGGAATTTACAGCTCCGAAATTAACTTTTATGTCAGCAGTAACTCTTCTGTCATGTCTGTGACATTTGATTTGATATAGCAATAAAGAAGTTTGCAGTCAGCCACCTGTGCTCATGTTAGTGGGCTGTCAGAAAAAAAGATTACCAAACCTCTAAAAAGACTGCACCGTAAAACAGTGTTTTACCAGAAAGAACACATCAACATTCCTCTGATTTTCAAGTATGCCACATCATGGAGATAGCATTATTACCCATCCTAATGATAACCGTTTTATTAACCTCAAGAGAATGAATACCTCAGGTGACCCTGTCGAGAATTGAACCTGCAATCCCAGGGGAATGAACAAGCTCTGCAATGGTGCACTAATAATTCCATATGCAAAAGATATGAGATTTGACCATTTTTTATTTTACATTTTTCATTGTAATCTTTATATACAGAGGGCTGCTATAGACTTAGTTTATTCTCTTATGAGTATTCTCTGCACTGAAGCAGCCACAGATTTTAAACAAATATCCCATTCCTTATTTCTAGAGAACAATAATTTATCTGCTCTTAATTCCACAGAAAGGCAGTTATTGGATTAGCATTACCTTCTGCATAACAACCTAAAGAACCAACCTTGGTCTAATGGACCAATTTTATAGGCAAGCCCCAATACATCACATAGAGATATGCGGATAAGCCAGTTACTTACCACAGACTTCAAAGGCATTATCGTTTGAGTTATAGCTTTGTAATTTGAGCAATTACCTGCAAACATCATCATATGTTGGAAGTTCGAACCAATTTTGTTTCTCCGGCCAAGATTTAGTAAGAAGGAGAGGGGGTAAATATTTGCTGCTCTACCAAGGAAAACTGCAAGCTGTACACAGAGGGTCAAGGGAAGTACTGAGAAGGACATATGAGAAGCAAATAACTGTGGCTATGTTGGCAATGCATTCTGACTTGAAACAGTATGGAGGATCTAAAGTTCCCCTCCATAGAGACCCACTGTGCAAACACTAGTATTATAGAGAGTGAAATAGTACATCCAGCAATACACAGTCTATATTGTATTGTAATCAGTTGTTTATCAGTGCAAACAGGCAGTGTGTTCTAGACCGAGTGGGCTCCAAGTTTTTCTATTACAAAGTTCGGAACTACATGTATTGTGATGCAGGGCATGGTTGGCAACTTTTGGCCCAGGGGCAAACATAGTTTAGTGGCCTAGGGTGCAAATTCACCATCCCACCTTCTATCATTAGAGATATATACAGATAAACAGGCAAGACAGACATGCAGACAGATATATTACAAAATAACTGTATAGAGAGACAGACAGATAGGGCAGTGGTTCAACCCATATTACCCAGCCTCCAATGTCCTTTTATCTTTCCTTCGCTACCTCAAATCCCACAACAATCCTTCCTATCTCAAATCCAGAGGTGAGAGAAAGGCAGCGATGAGGTGGGAAGAGCGAGGGATTCTCCACTCACACGTGAGCATACCTGATCTAAGGCCTTCGTACCCTAATCTATTGAACACAGCATAAGCCTTATCTGTGGAAGATGGCTGCATAACCTAAGAACTGGGGCATTTAAAAGTGAAAAGTGGCGTAGCCTGAGCCCATTGAGTCAGGTAAGAGAGCCCCTCTGTCCCACTTGCCATCCCTCACATATTATGGATGGTTATGCTCCAACCCCCATGCTCCATCAACCCCCCCCCCAGCATCACGCATTTCCAGGGAAAGAAGTTGGGAGGTATGATTAAATTGTTTTAACCCCTTAGTGACAAGACATTTTCACCATTGACTTTCCCTTGGTTTTAGACTTTTATATTGTTTATTTAGATAATACAAAACGATATATTTGGATATTTTTGCATGCATTTCATTTATTCAATTGGATCCTGCCTTCGTCTAAGTGAGACCTCTACTATCAAGATCCCCATCTATTTATAAGTATCTTTCTTTTTCTTTTTGCTTATTTATAATGTTTAATGCTTATTTTTGCTAAGCGCTACAGTTATTTTGGATTTTTTTGTTGATTCTAAGAATTGTGGATGAAGTTGCACTTTTTTTCTCTGTGAGCTGCTAGATTAATTTGTGTTTTAGAATTTTTGTAGCGCCACGATAGTCTCAAATTTTGTATAGATTTAGTCATTTAAAGTTTGTGTTTTAAGTGGTGGGTTAAAATAAGAGAAATAACAAACATTTAATAACAACTGAGAGATGGTCTGTCGACCTGCCTTCTGTTGGCAAAGAGAAGGGCAAAAGAAACCTATATCCATGTAATTGTTACAAAAATATACTTCATTTTTATTTTTTAAGTTTAAAGTTATAACATCCTAACAAATTTTCCTAGAATCAGGTTAACGTACTATCTATATGTAATGTCAAATGTCTATGTTGTGCAATTTTATCTAATCTGTATTTTGTACTTTTGGTAATAATTTTTAATTCTTTTTTTAAATAAGAGAATTAAAATATTGGATTTAAACAGCTCGAGTATGAGAAATACATTTGGTTGAGAGTTACTGCAAATATCTGTGTAATGAAGAACCAAAAAACCAAAACATAGTGCGCTTCAACGAATAATACAATTCACCTCAATTAGAATTGCCATCAGGAAAAGGATACAAAGGCACCTACAATAAATGTAGGGTTAAACACGTGATTCCGGAAAGTAAATAAGGCAAGGCCCATGTAGGAAAAGATGAAATTTTCAGCCAAAAAATTCAAAAGCTCAAAAAGCTGAGGAAAAAAAAAGAAAAGAAAATGATTAGTGGGTACAACAAGTAATGCATTTCTACCTGTTTTTACCTCATACACAGGAAAATATCTATGTTAACTTTAACAAGCTCTAAATAAAAGGGACTGTAGTCAGAAGTGGGGACCCTCCAGATGTTGCAGGACAACATTTCTCATACTTTTCTGCTTTTTCTTAGCTGAAAGCGGATTATGGGAGATTTAGTTCATCAGCAGCTAGCTGGCTACAGGTTCCCCACTTCTGATGAAATAAAGGAAAAATGATCCATATAATTGCGCTAGTAAAAATGCAAGCAAATGCCTAACTTTGTTTTAAAATGTGTTTCAAGGGTGTCTGTGGAGTCTCCAGTTTATGACATCACCTGTGGCCTGATATGCAAATGAACTGCTTTACAATGGGAAATGTATAATTTGCATATCAAGCCACAGGTGATGTCATTAATTGGAAATGCCACAGACACAGTTAAAACACATTTTTCTCCTAATTTAGGAATTTTGCCAACACAATGTATAGATAATTATTTTTTATCCTCTAGACGCACAATAAAGCAATGTGTAGGTGATATAGTCCCTTTAAGGGCATTTGCAAGCAGTCCCAGGTTAGGTTTTAACTCATAAGTGCTCATGTGTTTCATACAACTGCACAGCACTGATCCGACCAAGATGGCAGCACAGTGGGCTGACACAAAGAAGCTGTTTCTTACAGTAAGGTTTGCACTGGGAGAGACTGGGCTGCAATGCCATGCTCTGTGTACAGCATCAAATGGCATCACTGTGCATGTGCTTAGAGTGGTATAAACGGGAAAAGCCAGCAGACTCAATGTTCCTTTTATTTGGCCAAAAAGTGTATTATATTGGGGCTGAGGAGTTTAAACTTGGGTAAAATAAATTTAAAGATTTTTTTGTGTAAAAAGAAGAAAATACACAGATTTAATAAATAGGTGTATTTTAATTTAATATAAAAACAGTTGTCCTTTAACAAACAGAAGCAAATCTCCTTCACTGTGTCATACGTTACAGAAATTATCTCGAGTCTTGCAGAATACTGACTATTCATTTAATGATAATCTTCCTTTTGAAGAAAGGAACAGCAGTTTTCTCATGCTTCTCTGAAAACAGTGGAGGTTATTTATAAATAAGGCACACTGAAATAGAGTCTAATGCTGGTACCTAGTTTCCCCAAAAATAAGACGGGGAGGTCTTATTTTTATTGACGTCCCCCAAAAAATGGTACATTTATTCCAGTTCAACACGTACGAGTATACAGTACAAATTATTGGTACGTTAACAGGTGTTTGGACTCATGTTGTCTGAGGGTAAAAATATGAATCCAATGTTATGCTGTACAAAAGACAGCATTTACTCTTGTAACTACTTTAACCAGGGATGTTTCTAGGCTAAATATGGCAGCTCTCAGCACACCAGGGGCGTATCGTGCCCGAGTGACAGGCGTGCTGCCAGTCCAGAGCACGCCTGTCACTCAGAGGCACGACGTCTCTCGTTTATTTCCGGATGTTTGTGTGCTGAGAACAGCCAGCACACAAACCCCCGGAAATACACAAGAGACGTCATTGCATCCGAAAGACGACGCTGTGCTGATTTCGGCAACAGAGTCACTCACTCTGTTGCCAATTCAACAAGCACAAAAAGTATACGAAAATTTAACGCAGCATTGTCTTTCGGATGTATTTCTGGGGTTTGCGTGCTCTCTGCTCGGAGCACATAAACCCCCAGAAATACACAGTATGGGTGCTCCGTGTTAGGTGTGTGGCGCACACCTAGCACATGTGGAGCATCCGCCACTGCAGGACACATGCAAAAATTAGAGGTAGGTCTTATTTTCGGGGGAGGGCTTATATTAGCGGTGCGTCAAAAATTAGACGTAGGTCTTACTTTCGGGGTAGGTCTTACTGGGGAAACAGGGTACCTGTCTGTGTGCCTTTGTATAATGTGGCTGTGCGTGCTGAAACTCATGTTCCATGCCTGAGATAGGTGCAAAACAATCTACTAAAGAGGCATAAGCTACAAGTTGTAGTACCTGTTTTGTGCGAATCTGAGACTCTGATGATAAATTGTTGTAGGTGTAATGTGCTTGGGTAATTCCACAAAACAAGACGGCAACAACACCTGTAGACAAAAACAAAACATCATGACACATTACAAACAAATCTAGGTAGGCCTGAAAACATTATTACAAACACCAGCCCACATCTAGATCGATTCAGGTTTGATCTTCTCTTCACACTTTGTTATTGGCTATGGATAGTTATTTCGTTGTTATTGCTAAATATAGGTTAAATTACACGGTATTTTTTTTTTAATGTATCGTTATTTTTAATTATTAGTTTTAATACTTCGTACAAAAAATATTTATAATATATAAGACAAAAAAGGAAAATAACTGAAATATATAGCATTTAACAAATACATTTACAAAAAAAACATCCCTATCCCCCTTCCCTGCACTCCATGCCATTTTATTATGTCTTAATTACATACATAGTCAAAACCTGTCAGACAGTTTTTAACATTTTATCACAATGCCACAGTACTACATTTGCATCAAGCTTGGAACAAATTACAAAGTATTAGTTATTCAAACTGATCTACAGAAATATGAATTGCATGGAAAATTTAGCAAGTAATACATTTCTTAACTAAGGCTATTTCTGCATCTCTTCATACATTCAATTAAACACAAAATACCTAAGAGGCTATTTAAGTATCTCCCTAAGTGAATATCATTTTGAAAATTGAGAATACTAATAGTAAACACAACACTGACTCCACCTATAGGACAATGTGGTAACTACACTCACATGTACATATAATTCACACACAAAAATGAATACAGATGAGGACAGCCTACTACAGCCTGTATGCATAGTGGTATAAAGTCTTCCTGTATGTGAAAGTGGATCGTTCTCTAATAATCAGGCTCCTTATGAGATCAGTCTTATCTTTATGACATGGTTCTGTTAACTACTAGTAAAGCAGAGTTTGGCGTTACGTACATTATGCTAAGCATGCTGGGACATCAATCAGATGCTTTATGGCATTGTCGGTGGTTCATAGCTGCCTAAACCAAAGTATATCCTTTCATCTTAATTAATCTGTGCAGAGTATTATTTCACACCCTGGTATAACACACATTTACAAACAGGACATTTAGCTAATCCATGACTCTCCAAGTACTCCTGAGATGGATTCTATAATTTAGTGTTACTAGAATGAACCTGCAAGTACTGATTTAGCCTCGTGGTTATACCTGTGTAACCGCATGCCTCCGCAAGAAGAAATGTGCTCCAAGACATCAAGAAGAACAGGCCAGTCTCCAGAAGTGGGAACTCACGCAGTTTGGTGAACTTTGTGACGTGAAAGAGTGTCAAGGCTAATGATCGCTCTATAAAATGTAAAAAAGTTATATTTGGCCTACAAACAGGCCGAAATGCAAAAACAGGCCAATAGACACGGGAACATAGAGACATGCACAATGATCAACACTGCGGCTGCGATTGCTGGACTGCTTATCACTCAGTGAACAAAAACCTTTTATGCAGAGATTAAACAGGCTTATTATAATTTATAAAGTGACTATGGCCAGGTTGCCACTCCATGTCATATCGTATTAAAGATGTAATTTTATCTGTTTTATCTGCAAATTCAAAATAAACCACAGATTTGGACTCCCTGGGAAACATTTTGTAATAATAACACACCCTAACATTACGTTGCATCATTCAATATAGTCGGAAGGGGGAGTTCACCGGTATGAATGTTGTATGTTTGAATTGGGATCAATCCAGGCCCGACCACGGCCCTACCTGAGGCCACTACAAACGTCTGTGGCTTCAGTTAGAAACCAGAGAATCACGACTCTAAAGTCACTACTATAATTATTGAATAACGATCAGCACTTGATATTGTCTAAAAACTTATTTTTTATATTTTGTGTATTAATAGATTCACTGTTTGCTTTTGGCCGGATTTCCACTCATAATCGTTTTTAACAAATTTGTATATAGATTGTATGAATACTTGTTTGAAAGACCTAGTCATGGAATCTCAGCATGAGTAAGAGGAGTCTTTTAGATTCCACTCCCGTGCAATTAGAAGCAATAGATACAGTGTTTTCAATAAGCATTCTGGCTCATTTAGGTTAAGTGGCAACCATGAACAACTCACCATGAGCTTTAGCTAGATATGATCATGGAATTGATCAGAGTTTCGAACATAACAATGGGTGACCCCTCCAGCGGGAGGGCAACAACCGAAGCATCAGTCCATGACTTCCCTACAAAACATCTGGGCCTCCCAGTGTCGTGCTCTGTCCCCAAACAGTTATACACAAGAAGTTAATAAAAAAAAAAGGATATCAATGCAGTAACCACTCCAGTAGCAGCTCCCATAGCAAACGATCCACTGAATATACCCAGGAACATGCCCACGGACTTGAACATAGCAGTGATATCAAATGTGTGGCTGTTGTCTCCCGCCGGCTGATAAGCAACAATTGACCTGTAGGAAAATACTGGTTTAAAGCATTATGCATACATTTTACAACTTCTACAGATGTGCACAAAACAAATATACAAAGTATTAAGTGTTCAATAAAGCTCAAAACCAGAGTTTAGATTAGTCATTCCTGTAACGATTGGACAGGCCAAACCATGTATTGATGAACATACCTACATATCCCAGACTGGTCCGCAGGCCTGTGTTGCCCACAGATATCCCCCTTACACAATGCCGACACTACTGCTAGAGGATTCTGGGGAAGGGGTAGTAAAGTCTACAACGGTTACTATTGCTGCTGGCATATGTCAGGATCTTCAGCAATGTTTTACTGACTTTATTGTTCCTACAATTTGTAGTTTTTGGTTAGCTTCTTACTTCCCTTAACGCATATTTAGCAAACTATCTATGGCATATCTGGATAGGGTGCAGGGAAAAATAACAAAGAGAGAAAGACAGCATTACTTATGTAAACCACAGTTTTTCAGCGTCATCAAACCACAAAGAAGCAAAGCATTCTCTAACCAGATTTCTTGCTTGGGTTATGAAGTATGTCATTTTGTGTGCAATCTTTTCTTCCACATATTTCATGTGTTCAGAAGAATTCTGTTTGGCAAAATAAAGCCTTGAAACTTTTTCTTCAAAGGACAATGTTTATAGCTTTTTTGCTAGGTTAGCTATGTGTGCATTTAAATAAAAGAGTACACGCTTGCTTTTTAAATCAATCCCCACATATAATATATTTTTTAAGGACAGATAGGGCTTTCTTTTGCAACCATTTCTTTTATATTAACCCTTTGTGTAATGTCGAAAATGTAAAAAATAGTGTAAAAAAATGTTTTTTTTTATTCAATTTTTTTTTCTGGGACACAGTATATTTCTCTCCTCACTCTCTCTCTGACACAAGATAAAAATGTGCCAGTAAGGGAGAGGGGAGATTTTGTCAATCCGTGTTCATACAGCACTGATCGTCATTTACTGTATTATTTTGCATTTATTGCACGAGAGCTATGAGAATGATTTTCTCAGTGATCACATTGATAAATGCAAAAAGAAGGGTTGATCCTGGTCTACTTAACTGTTAAGGCAACCAGGAACAACTTTCCCCATCTCTCCCCCCAAAATTTGGGGAGGATGGCAAAGGATTGTGATATGTCTCTAGACATGTCACAATATTCCCTGCAATGGCCGAGACAGCCCGTCTCAGCTATTACAGCCTAAGAAAGACCCTTTTTGGGTGTTTCTGACTTGCCTCCATCAGAGGCAGTCTGAAACACCCCACACTCTATTTGCATCGTCACTGGCCTGTCACTTTAAGACTGCCCATAGGAGGTTCCGGTGGCCATTTTTGTTTGCTTTCTTCCACTCCGACTAATTACCTTATTTAGTTCATAGACAATAAAATTACCAGGACAGAGCAATGAAGGGTTTAAGCTTGTGTTTATGAAACATGTTAAGCATTAGCTTCATTGCACCATCCCTGTAATTTTATGGTCTACGAAATATATAAAGTTATTAGAATTTATAATTTTCTGGGCACTTACATATCTGGCATGATTGACACAATTTGCTACTGTGTGAACAGAGAATTCTCTCTTTGCTGAGACTACCTGGATGTGAATCAATAAATTAGAAATAAATACAAATTATTTGTGACTTACGAGGACAATACTATGGCAACTGCATCATTCAAGACACTTTCTCCAAAAAGGAGGGCATACAGTTCAACATCTACCTGGAGCTCGTGAAATATGGCAAGAACCGTCACTAAAAAAAAAGAAGGAAAAGACAAGAAACAAATCTGTGAGGTGATTGTGTGTGACGGTAATATTAAAATAGCTGCTGGTTTCCTTCATAGGGTGAGAGATTGTGGGTTTGTTGTAAAAATATCTATACATTTATAATAATACATTCCCTCATTTAATGACAGGTCACCAGTACAACTGAACGCAGAGCCAGAAATGAATTAAAAGGCAGGTTCTCAGAAAATGGAACCACAAGGTTCCGTATAATAACACACATGACATATTAGCTTTCTTTTCCGCCAAGCCCGAAATGTACATTTATACTTCAGCTTGTTATTACATATTGGACAGTACACTGCGAAATAAAAACAAACACTGAAACATACAGGGGAAACGGAGGATATTGTGGGGTGTGTGTAAAGAGCAATTTGGGGGCAAAGTTCAGATTGGAAACCAATGGAGTATACATGCTCATTGCTCAACTGTTAGAATGTGGCTCCAGAACTAGTCTTTGTACACAACCAGCAGTGCCCTAATAATTGGAAAGAGTGTATATGCGGGTAATAAAGGAGGAATTCACTAAAAGACAGTTGCAGCTGATCTGAAGTAAGATGAACATTTCTTCAATGTTTAAAGATTTACCAATGCATGATGCACGGCCAATGGGGGTCTTGTATGAGAAGAAACTCACCAGGTTTGTCCCTGCAATCTCAAAGTGCCACTCAACATTTTTTTTTTACATGTGCAAGTAGGAGCTTACCCAGTTTATTGCAGAGAGAGACATTTGTTTTTGAATGTCACCAACAGAGAAGACATTCTACTTCAGGTCCCCTCTGTTGGTCGCATTTAAAAATGAAGGTCTCTCTCTGTGCTAGAGCTCTGAAAGACCACAATCGGATGGCATGGGGCGAGCCCCCGACAGGACTGGCACTATTAATGTGTGCCAGCATCCAGCTAGGCTCTGCCTCAGCTGAGAGACCGAGCTCAGAGTATACCTGTGTGCATCTATAAAAATACATGTCAGGTTTACTTAAGGGGGCAGGGTTTTTTTTTTGTTTTTAAAAAAAGTGTATATGTCCATCTCACCTCAACAGTCTACACCTCACTTATTGTTCTAATAAAGTAAGGTTTTGTCAATAGGAGTCCCCCATTTCTTTTGGATAAGGAAAGAAAGTGAGGGCTCTACCATTCTTGTGGATCGGTTTGACTAATTGGGTACGATACCTCTTTAAATGTCGTAACAAGAGATATGTAAAATAGCTGGCAGTACATAAACAAGTCTAATCTAATCTGTTTTATCTTAAGGGAAATAAAAGATATGTCATTGTGCAAAGTGAAGTAATATTAAAAAAAAAAAAACAAGTACAAGGTCACTTGTTATTAAAATCACATTGACTATGATCTGATTTTACAAAATCTAATATCTATATTTCCTCTTAACAAAAATCTTAAAATTATTTATACTGTTGAACATAAAAATCACAATAAAAAGTGACATGGTTTCGTCCTTTTAAGGATTTCAAGAGGTTTATGATGCAATAGTGCAGCAAGGAAGGGTTGAAATCCACTACCTGGAAATGTGATGAATGCAGATGCTTTTAAGATTAGATAAGATTTTCGGAAAGGAGAACTATCCCCCCCCCCCCCCCCCAAAAAAAAATAGGTTTAACATTGGGTCATACACAACAGTGAGTGTTTATTCACCTTCGAGACGTTACATTTCTCTAAACCTTCCGGGTTCGGGCATGGCTCCGTGATGTCACACGTGACATCCGGAGGTCTCGCGATTTTTGGGCAGGGACCCACAGGGTCTATTAAGACCCTGATCGGGTCTCTGCCATAGTCTTCCAGGCTACCGATCACCTTGTGATCAATGACCAGGAACAAATTGTGACGTTTTGGTGCTTGCGTCATTTGGAACGCAAGCACCATGCGTCACAAAGAGGTTAATGTACCCATCTTTGTGAGAGTGGCTTCTCAGCTAGGGTAAAGCTGAACACAAAATATAGGAACAGAATGGACATCGATTTGCTTTGTCACCCCATCACCCCAGACACTGAGACACTTATCATAAGGAGCAAAAAGCAGCCCCAGGTTTCCCATTAGCTCTAATTAGTCTGATGGCTTTTTAGCTTAACAGCACTTTCATTTTCACTTGCACTGTGATTACAGCAGTTTTCACTTTGTGAAAAAGCCCTGTTTTTTTTTTTGTTCTGTGTTTTGAATAGTGCATATGTGCAAAAAGGTCATGACTTAGTTACCAAGGAAAAAGGTGGGTCCTAATGTTAGTCAGTTTGAGAACCACAGGTCTAGAGGATATAAACCCATATGAGGTATTTTAATATAATCCAGTTTGATCTACTTAAAAGATGGACAGCACAATAATATTTACCCGGATCAGTTGCAGATAAAATGGCGCCAAAAAATAAGCAGTCTGTGAAGAAAAAATCCCCTGCCAGGGTTCCCGTCACCTTCATCAGTTTCACACAGCCATAAATGAGGGCCCTGAGAAGAGAGAAATATTTTAACGCTCAGGATGTATCGCACAATTGATTAATATATGATTATCATATTGCGCTCCCTTTACTTTTCCCCTCTTTTTTTCAATAACGTGTGCTGACTGGCTAACTGGACTGACATAGTCTTGATAAAAGAAACTAAATAAACCAATCTGTGGCTTCATGACTGGCGTGAAAACAATAATATTATTGCTGTCCTTTCTGCCTTTGTCCTTTTTATATTGAGTTTTTTGATGAAGGAACCTTAACAAGAAATCTTCTAGAAATATATAAATGGTCTGTAAGTTGACTAAAATGTTGGTATAGTAAATATGTCATTTTCAAGTATATAACAGTACAATTCAGTTTTCAACAAATCACAGGCACCAAATCGACAAGAAATGAGACCGAACACTCACGTATTACCAACATCTAGTTAGTCGTAGCCGTGAGGGAGTATGGCTCTATGAACAGATCTCATGTCAAGCTCCCTAGCATTAGTAAGCTGCACTGCATTGTGATAATACTTCATACCCTGGGTTTTGCACCACTGATGTGCACACTATGGGGTTAATGGTTAAAAATAACAGTAGTTGGGTCCCATTAAAGCCACAAAGAATAGAGCTCTTATGTGTGCAAAAGAAGTATGGAGACATATACACACACGTCAATCACAGACTGGATTATTCAAAGCTCCAAATAAAGCTCCATAAGGATTTCAACATGATACTAAAAAATACTTACCCTATAACAAAACAGGAAATCACTGTGCCAAGAAAAGCATAGGCGAGGATGGAACCCAGATTTCTGAAGAAATGCCTCTAGAAAAGAAAGTAAATCACAGCATTATTAGAGTTGGAGAGGTTAAATCCTCCAATACCTATAGCCATTTCTGCCACCTCCCCCATACTAGATTTAAAAAAATGTTTTTCATTAAAATGACCAAGAAGGTTCACTTTCAAAAGCCTTGCAACCGTTTTCTTTTGTGACTACTGTGACCCTACCTTAATATTTTGATTTACTGCTCTCATTAATCAACTGGACAAAATGAAAAAATACAAAATTCATAGGTACACAGAGAACATCGCTAGATGGACCAAATAGTTCATATCTGCCAACAAATTCTACGTTTCTATGTTTATTTTAAGAAATACAGATTATAAAGGGTGAAAGGCAATGCGGACGTTTCCTCGTGGCAGTGCTGAACGGTCAGTGCTAACAAACATAAACCTCCCTAATAAATTAACCGCCCCTAAAAATTACCCCAAACCCCCATACTAACCCTCCCCCCCAAACTAACCCACCGAACCCTACTACTAACCCCCTGAATTAAAACACTAAAACCCCTAATACTACCACCCAAACCCAAATACCGCCCCCCCCGCCCCCCCCCCCGAACCCGGATAATAACATGCCAGAATAAAGCTTAGATTTACATGGGAAGGGAAGGTGGCTTACATCAATATTAAAAAAAAAATAAAAAATAAAAAACTGAACAATTAGTGTGTTGTAGAAGGAGGAGGTATAAGCAGTATATAGTGGGAAGTGCTCATGCCATTGTACTGCTGAGACCTCACTTGGAGTATTGAACACAGTACTGGAGACTGGATCTCCAGAAGGATATTGATATTTTTGAGAGCATTAAGAGAAGGGCTACTAAACGGATTCGTGGATTGTAGGATAAAAATTATCCTGAAAGGTTAAAGGATCTTAAGACAGGTCTAGCGGATTAAATAGATACCCTCTATCAACTGTGTTTGAAATTTCTGTTCTTTCCTTTTTCAAAGTAACTATTGCTCTGTCAAACAAAATGGGCGTCCCTAGCATCTTATGGGAGGTCTTCCATTGAGATGTATGGGGATGCTCAGTGAACTGAATGTGTCAGCAGATAAGAACCATTTGGTCCATTTGCCTATCCCATGCATGCCAACTCCTTCACTGTGTATAGAAACATAGCTGACAGGTTGTCAATGATGTCATCAAGGACATCATTCAATTGTCCTGCTCCCTCCAATCACAGCTGTAAAGAAAATAATACAAAATTTACCAGCTTCAATGAGCTGGTCTTCACACATGCTTACATGAAATCCACAGCTTAAACACCACTAGATGGATCATACTTAGTTGATATGCTGAAAGTCCTTTCAAAACACCTTTACGATACTGACAGCTATATTTGGAATGCCACTTATGCTACGAATTAATATCAACCACAACATATCAGGTTGTGCTTATAAACGGCAGTAGGATTTTGCAATGTTACATTCCACCAACCCCATGCACGGCGAAACACATGTATTTACTAAAAATAGAATATTAAGCAAAACAAGTAAAGAGTTGCAGTCTGCGGAAGTGAATCTTGAGCCCCACGATATTGGTCAAACATTACCACGCCAAAAACTATACTAAAACTGCAGAGAGAACTTCACACTACAGCTGAAGAAAAAAATTATATCAATATGAAAACCAAATAGAAATATCAACACACACAGCCTTGGAGGTGAAACCATGCACAATGTGAAATTGGAGAGTTTTGAAAAAACGTGCTGAGGACTACAAACAGAATTCTACATAGCAAATATTCTCTTTTCCTTTATTGAAAGGGGATGCAAGGTGACAAGGCACAAGGAGAGCCAAAGAATAATATGTGATGAAATACCTAAAAAAAAGTGTATCTGGTGTGAGACTTGGCGTTACCATTTACTACATGTTACAATAAGGCAACAAATATAAAATCAGGAACACTCCTATGTCTTACACACAGGATCTATCAACATAAATCATTCAATCAATCATCCAGCGTGTGGCTAGAACAGCTAGGTACCTTCGGTCTGTTTCGGCTCTTTTATTCTCATGTGATAAGAACATATCCGGTTGTTTGATGTAGCCGTCAAGCATTGATATTTATAGATATACACGTGCGTACATAAAAAATAAATTTCATCAGAACATATATCTTAAAAATACATTATCCGTGAGTGAGCAGCGAAGAAAGAGGAGGATAGAATATTGGATTGGACTCTTATAGGGAATGGTTGAATACTAAAGGGGCAGGTGTGATGTAATGATGCTGTAGTACACCTATTTGATTAATTTTTTTGCTGCTAGGGAAACGCAATAAAGCATAACAGGTCTTATAACGAAAAGAGGAAACACTCCCCAGTGTTTAGCATAGACCCATTTAACAGGCTCAACATAGAGCATTCAAAGCGTAGCTAAAAATGACCCCTGGACTGCACACCTAAACAGAAATCATTGACCACTCAAATGAAACTCTAATGCCCACACATTAATTAGTCGCATCTGTGAAACATAGATTCAATAATCTAGCAAACAATAATCATGGAAAAATGAACTGCATACTTCCATGAAATCACACCTACCGACCTAGCAGGTTGGCAACCATGGATAACCAAATGTACCACCACCAATCGACTGCAACTATTTACATTATGAATTCACACCAACTTATCGACCATTAATACCAACACTACCTGAAAACCTCTTTATCCAACCCCTGCTCTTCTTATATGCTTCCCACAACTCAAAACAACTAAAAGGTCCCAAAAGCCCTCTCTTCAAAAAAAATGTCCAAAATGCATCTTCCAATTGTAAATGCATTTTAAAGGATTTTCAAAGTACCTTAACACAGGGCTTGACAAATTTATTTTGATTTTAGGAGCCAGACATTTTTTTTAGGAGCCAGACAATCACGCAAACATAAACACAATTCATAAACACACACGCCTACTTCACATATATACAAACACACATACTTTACATATACACATATATACAAACACCTCACACACACATATATACAAACAACTCACACACATATATACAAACACCTCACACACACATATATACACAAACACCTCACACACACATATATTCACAAACACCTCACACACACATATATACAAACAACTCACACACATATATACAAACACCTCACACACACATATATACAAACACACATACTTTACATATACACATATATACAAACACCTCACACACACACATATATACAAACACACATACTTTACATATACACATATATATACAAACACCTCACACACACATATATACAAACACACATACTTTACATATACACATATATACAAACACCTCACACACATATATACAAACAACTCACACACACATATATACAAACACCTCACACACCCATATATATATAAACACCTCACACACCCATATATATATAAACACCTCACACACCCATATATATATATAAACACCTCACACACCCATATATACAAACCCCTCACACACACCTACTTTACAATACATACAAACACACACCCACCTCACACAGTCTTTTCTTGGGGTTTCTTCTTGATGTGTCCCCCTCCCAGCTGCTTTACCTCACTGCAGGGGAGGGGGACATTCACGCTGCAGCTTAACTCCGTTGGTCGGCGTGCTGAGTGCCAGGATGTCACGTGACGACACCCGGCACTCAGACACGCGTTGCGCGAGGGGGCGGAGCTTGCAGTCTGTGCCATCGGCCATCGGCACAGACTTTACCCCCTCGCGCTGCGGAAAAATCGGATGGCAGCGGCAAGGGGACCAGGAGGCTGACAGCACCCAGGCGCCAGGTCTAATTTCCTGGTCGCCATGGCGACCTGGCGCCTGGGGTTTGTCGAGCCCTGCCTTAACATACATATTTTACATGTTGCATTGCTTTAAAATACAAAAACAAATTTTAAAAAACCTTAGTTAGATGAATTTGCTAAATTACAACAGTTTTCAGCTATTCAGGAATGCTCACTGAGCCCAAAGAAATTGAGAATCATCATTTAAATGGGATTTCCTGTTTTAGTGCTGTTATATGGCAGGTTCCCACTGTACAAGACCATGAAAAACGAGTTCCCTGCTGTTAACCAAATTACATAAATTCTGTATCTTAAATTTATCGGATTATGGGTTAGATTGTTTACTTATTGTCCCCTTTTCTCTTTTTTTTTTTTTTTTTTATATAACACTCAGATTCCATCGGTTTATCATTGTACCTTAATTGTATCATCATTGTGTCATCCCAATCAAGTATCTCAGCTATTACAAATTCCAATAAAAATAAACAAATCGTGAAAAAAACATACAGTATAAACAGATATAGAACCTATCCTTAAAACATGAGAGCCAAATCAAAACGGTGGGCAGGACCGGGAATCATAAATAATTGTTTAGACTTGCGAAGGTTGCTACGGTGCTAAAAAATAAAAATATAGAATAAGTATGACCAGGACAGAATCTTATTTTGTTGTCTTTTCTTACTTTTTTATGAAAACGCCCGTGGCGTATCCCTTCCGGACCTATATATCCATAGTCCCCAAATTCGTGAGCCCCCCGTTAATTCAATTAGGAGTTTCTATCCCTATATCTGAAACATATAAGTGAAAGAGAGAGACAAAACAGAAAGAAAAAGAAAAGAAAAAAAAAAAAAAAAAAAAAAAAAAAAAAGGAGAACACTTCGCGCTGGGATGGCTGGAGAGCCGGGGAAGAGGAATCATGTCACCCTTTTTCAATTTGGTTTACCGCTAATCAGGGCACTGAGCTTCTGCGACTACTGGGGGGAGGACGAGCCTTCAAGTTTCCTAAGCCAAGTATCATACAAGGCAAATCTACCGGGAGCTAACGTTCCTGACCAGGATAATTCCCTTTCCATATAGAGTTGGTACCTAACCTGCTGAACCAATTGGTTCTTACAGAAAGGGAGGCTGGATTTCCAATTCCGGGCTATGAGAATCTTCCCCGCAACATAGCAATGCATTGCAAGAGGAAGCAGTGTTGTTGAGACCATTTTTTTTTAGGCCCAAATGCAGCAAAGCTGACCCCGGATCGAATGGTATTTTCCCCCCCGTCATCCAAAAGAATAGGTCAGAGATCCATATCCATAATGGTCTGACCGACAAACATCCCCACCAAACGTGTAGGTAGGAACCCCCTCTCCGACCACATCTCCAACAATTGCTCGGATAGTCGGAGTACATCTTTGCTAATCTATTTGGGACCAGATACCATCTGTTGGAGACTTTATATTGGTTTTCTAGTAAGTTCAGACAGTGAATATGTTTTTTTTAAACCATTCGAGGCTGAGAGCCATTCGTCCGGGGTTATATTCACATTCAATTCCTTTTCCCAAGAGGCAATGGCCCGGATCCGGCCCATAGATCCTAGTTGAAGAAGGTCTCTAGCTTTAGCCAAAACTCGAGGAACTGCCTCATAGGAAAAGAGGGCCTTCAGTCTTAACTCCCTATCATGAGGCAATTTGTATAGGGAAACATCCAAGAAACTCTTCAGTCTTAAATAATTAAATTTCTCGCAAGGGGGGATAATCCCTCTATCTGCCAATACTTGGTAAGGCAGCATTTTACCACCTTGGCATAGGTCTTCCACCCTTAAAACACCCCCTTCGTCCCAACGTTTCAAAGAAATATTTTCTAATAAGTGTTCTACGATACTAAGTCTCAGGGAGGGGAGGATTTTGCCCTGTATTCCCAACCTGGTCTTAATAGGCTGCCATGAGCTCCATGTCTGACCCAAGATTAGATTTCTTTTACCTAATAGAGTACCTTTCGACTTGCTATACCGGGACCAGAGAAGAGATTCCAGAGGCTCGAACCCAGATGCTTCACTTTCTAAAATGTACCAGGGTTCTGATTGGTTACTAGCGACCTGTAGCTGATACATGTGTACTAACATGTTTGCATGAAAAAGCTGTTTTATAGATGGAAAATTTAAGCCACCCTTATTATATTTCTTAGATAGGAGATTCAAGCTAATTCTTGGTCTTTTGGCCTTCCATACATAAGCCGTAAAGGACCTCTGCACCATATCAAGCCAACCATCCGGAACTGAAAGAGGGACCATACGAAACAAATATATCCACTTGGGGATAATATATGCATTCAGAATATTTATCTTGCCCCACCATGACGATTCCCATTGTCGCCATTCCTTCAAAAGTTTATTTGTTTGTCTATGAAGCCTCATGAAGTTGGTTTCCATAATATGGTCCACATCCTTTACCATTTTAATGCCCAGGTGTTCAAACTGTTTGTTAGACCAGTCAAATGGGAACTGTGCACTCAACTTGGTCTTCACAGAGTCTGCCAAGTTGAATGCTAAAACCTTAGTTTTGTCTATATTTAGTTTATAATTGGACACCCTGCTATATTCACCAATCTCATCCATCAAACCTGGAAGGGATGTCTGCGGGGAGGTCAGCGTAATTACCACATCATCTGCATAGAGTGAGATCTTCAATATTGTGTTTCTAGTGGAGAGGCCTTCAATATTGCAATTGTTCCGGATTCTAACAGCAAGGGGCTCAATCGATAGGATATACAAAAGAGGAGATAACGGACATCCCTGTCGTGTACCGTTAGACATATCATACCAATCTGAGCAGACATTGGGACACACCACCCGCGCGGTTGGTCGCGTATACAATACGAGAATGGCCTGGAGGATCCACCCATTGAACCCAAAGGACTTAAGCACCGCCTCAAGGTACCCCCAGCCGACCCTGTCAAAAGCCTTTTCGGCATCCAATGACAGGGCCAGGAGGGGGACGGAGGACTTATTAGCCAGATCCAGAATATTCATAAGTCGTCTTACATTGCTATACGATGACCTCCCCGGGACAAACCCGGTCTGGTCCGTATGGACCAGACCATGTATGACAGATTTGATGCGTGCAGCTAAAATTGAGGCATAGATCTTCATATCCACATTGATTAATGAGATGGGTCTATAGTTTTTCATGTCGACCGGATCTTTGTCTTGTTTTAAGATGGGAATTACATTAGCTCTAAGAAGTTCTTCTGGGGGCTTCTCAGATACCACCAGTTCGTTAAACATTTTACACAAAAATGGAGCAATAATTTTCTTATAGAGTCTATAGAAGGAGTTGCTGTATCCATCAGGACCAGGGGTTTTAAAAGGTTTTAAGTTATCTATAGCCAACTCAACCTCTTGTATAGAGAAGGGAGAGTTGATATTAGCAGATTGTAGATCTGTAAGTTTGGGAAGGGAGGCCAAACCTAGATATCTATCTATACTTATGGCGTCTGGCTGTGAAGGAAGATTATAGAGTTGGGAATAGAATTGTCTAAAAGCGGAGCCGACTTCTTTCGGAGAGGCAGCTGTAATACCATCTTCGACGATCTTAACAATTCGGCTCCTAGTATACCTATTTTTTAATCTAATTGATAATGATTTATGCACTCTATTTCCCTGGTGATATGTATGTAATTTTAGTTTTTTTAAAGCAGTCTGGGCTTCCTCTTCCAAACATTTATTTATCTGTAATTGTAACTCGGAAATTCTTAAGATATTGGACTGATCAGGGTTAAGTTTATTTAATGCCGTTGTTTTATAATATGCCAAGTATAGATCTCTCAGAGTCTTACCCCGTTCCCTCTTTCTAATACTATCCATCTTGATCAAGTGTCCTCGGATAACCGCCTTATATGCACACCATAAGTTAGAACTGGTAGAGCCGTCAGAGATTTCCCGAAAGAAAAGCTCAGACATGGTGGCAATATGATCCCTGTCCTTCTCTAGTTTCAACAAGGATTCATCCAATCTCCAGGGTGGTCTGCTCCCACCCACTAATGGTCCCAACTCTAGCACACTTAGGCTGTGGTCTGACCATGTATTTTCGATCAACTCTACTTTTTTAGTCATCCTGACCGCCAACTCATTACCCAGATACATATCGATTCGGGAATATGAGCTGAAAGGTCTAGATAGGTGGGAGTAGTCCTTACTATTAGGGTTAAGGAGTCTCCATAGATCATACAAGCTGTGTCTATGACACGCTGCTCTGAGTTTCTTAGCTTGGTTAACAACATAGGGGTCCATTATCGCCGACGATAAAAAAAGGGTAGATTGTTTACTTATTGTATCAAGCACCAGAGGTATTTTTAATGTGCTGTTGAAAGGTATCAAATAAAAAAAATGTTTACAGCATTTAAAACTAAGAAAATTTTTAAAGCACGGTCTCTATACAGAGAGAAGCTCAGTCTTTATATAAAAGGTACAGTCACTATGCAAGGAGCTGCTCAGTTTCTATACAGAGGTACAGTCATTATACATGGCACAGCAACATCTCTATACAGAGAAGCAGTCACTATACAGGGAGCAGCTTAGTCTCAGTCAAGCATTGGAATATAGAGATGTGGTGTATATCGGTGAAGCACATATGATAAGACAATAATCACATAAAACATTTTATAAACTGCACTAGATCTTTTATGGTCTGCGGCATGCCTGAGCTGCAATATACAATATGTTTGTCTTACTGCCCGACTCCTACAGGAGAGAATTTGGAAACATTTGATGGGCATCACTAATAATTTAGCTACATTCCTGTTAGGAAGCACTTCAATACTTTTTATTTTGTACAAAAAAAATAGAAATATCACACATTCGACAAAATAATTCACAGTTAAAGACTTTATATCTGAAAGGAAAACAATTAATAAATGACCAACTTTACAGTACTACTTTCACTCACGGGGTTGGACAGATATGACATTTTTACGTGGGATTGAGAGCATTACAAGTTTACAAAAATCTCAGACAGAAAACAAACTGACTTGATTCATAATATACTACTTACCCTTTTCAAGCTGTACCCTGCATAAAATATGATGGGTGGAAGTAGAATATTGAAAAATACTTCAGGATCAAATGTAACCTGTAAGTAAACAGGGGAATAATGGATTATGTCAATGTTACAATATCTAATGTGTACTCAACAGGCATACTATCAATGCATTATGGCCCTGATCATTTCAATGCAATTTAAATTTGGTAGGAGCATGTGTAGTTAGATTAACTCGGATCTGCAGAGCCTTGGACACTGCAGAAGCTGTGGAATATGTTCCTTGATGCTGGCTGAGTGTCATGAGAAATGCCTAAGCCCGGTTTAATTGGAACAGAGAGAGCACCATTCAGGAGTGATTCATGTTTATCTGGAGCAATGTGTTTTGTTTTTTTAAAAACAGTTTTAATCAGGCAGGAGTTGTACGGTTTACTTTTATGCAATACTTTTGCTATATTCCCATTGCTCTATAGTATATTTCCATTTGCACTGATGAGAGCAGATGAATATGAGCTGTAGAAGTTCCACACACTTCTGTGCAGTCTGTTGCAGTCAAGTCATATTTCTTTAAATTTGCAAAAGCAAAGCGTGGCATTTCCTCTCTGGCAGGGGCACGCAGCTTTGAGTCATATTCAGCTACGGATTCTAATTCCTGAAATGGCAATAACTGGCTCTTGTGAATTAGCCAACCATGACTCTGTAAAAAGTGTTTCATCCAATGACCGTTTCTATAGTATAGCTCACACTGAGCTATTTTTAAATTAGTTCTCTGGGTGTAGAAAAATAATCAGTTTCAATTGTGCTCATTAAAAACTTTCTAAAAATTTGGTTGATTTTTATCCAAAAAAAAAAACAGTGTCACGAGTCCAAACTTAGCATAAACAGGAATTTATTGTAGCTATAGCTTTAAAGGTAGAATATCATCTAGATAGATTTGTTTATTTATTTTTTGTTATTAAGTATAAACTTTAATAAACTTTGTTCATTTTAGTGCGTAATGTAAGAATTACGTAGCCCCTAGTACAGGTTATAGAGGGGAACTACATAATGTTAGACAGATAGACAGTAGAGAACCCTGCTCACAATTTACAATCTAGAGGGAGATGAGGACAGGAGACACATAAGGGGAGTGAAAAGGTGTTGGTAGTAACAGTATTTGACCAGAGATTAAATGTGTGTCTTAGTTGGTTGAATAGTAGGCTTCCTTATTCGTAACAGTATCTGGGGACAGTGAGCGCTAGGTGGGTTTGGCTAAATGTTAATTAATGGGTGTTCTAGCAGCAGAGGCGTTGCTAGGTTTCCAAAAGATCTGGCGCTATAGCCCATAAGACTTTTTTAGTTTTTTAAATGGAACCATCCGGGCACTTACCAATATATGCTCATCGCTCTGAGCTTCATGCCAGTTTTGTAATTTAGGAGCCTTCACAGGGCCGGTCCTTCAATGGGGCAGCTGCCGCAGGCGGCACCCTGGCAGGGGCGGCACTTTGCTGCTCTATGCAGCAGTCTTTTTTTTTTTCTTGTGTCCAGGGGAGCTTGATTGAAGGAGGTCTCAGCCAATCAGGTGAGACTTCTCAACTCTCCTGATCGGCTGAGAGTTCCAAAGCCTTCCATGATTGGCTAAGACCTCCTTCACACTGAGCTCAAAGCAAAGAGATGCCTGCAGCAGGAAAGTTAAAAACCTGACAGTGTGTGAATGAGTGTGTGTATGTCAGTGTGAGTGTGTGCATGTCAGTGTGAGTGTGTGTATGTCAGTGTGAGTATGTGCATGTCAGTGTGAGTATGTGCATGTCAGTGTGAGTATGTGCATGTCAGTGTGAGTGTGTAAATGTCAGTGTGAGTGTGTGCATGTCAGTGAGAGTGAGAGTGTGTGCATGTCAGTGTGAGTGAGTGTGTGCATGTCAGTGTGAGTGAGTGTGTGCATGTCAGTGTGAGTGAGTGTGTGCATGTCAGTGTGAGTGAGTGTGTGCATGTCAGTGTGAGTGTGTGCATGTCAGTGTGAGTATGTGCATGTCAGTGAGAGTATGTGCATGTCAGTGAGAGTGTGTGCATGTCAGTGTGAGTGACAGTGTGTGCATGTCAGTGTGAGTGACAGTGTGTGCATGTCAGTGTGAGTGTGTGCATGTCAGTGTGAGCGAGAGTGTGTGCATGTCAGTGTGAGCGAGAGTGTGTGCATGTCAGTGTGAGCGAGAGTGTGTGCATGTCAGTGTGAGCGAGAGTGTGTGCATGTCAGTGTGAGCGAGAGTGTGTGCATGTCAGTGTGAGCGAGAGTGTGTGCATGTCAGTGTGAGCGAGAGTGTGTGCATGTCAGTGTGAGCGAGAGTGTGTGCATGTCAGTGTGAGCGAGAGTGTGTGCATGTCAGTGTGAGCGAGAGTGTGTGCATGTCAGTGTGAGCGAGAGTGTGTGCATGTCAGTGTGAGCGAGAGTGTGTGTCAGTGTGAGCAAGAGTGTGTGCATGTCAGTGTGAGCGAGAGTGTGTCAGTGTGAGCGAGAGTGTGTGTGTGTCAGTGTGAGCGAGAGTGTGTGTATGTCAGTGTGAGCAAGAGTGTGTGTATGTCAGTGTGAGCAAGAGTGTGTGTATGTCAGTGTGAGCAAGAGTGTGTGTATGTCAGTGTGAGCAAGAGTGTGTGTATGTCAGTGTGAGCAAGAGTGTGTGTATGTCAGTGTGAGCAAGAGTGTGTGTATGTCAGTGTGAGCAAGAGTGTGTGTATGACAGTGTGAGCAAGAGTGTGTGTATGTCAGTGTGAGCAAGAGTGTGTGTATGTCAGTGTGAACGAGTGTGTGTATGTCAGTGTGAACGAGAGTGTGTGCATGTCAGAGTGAGAGAGAGTGTGTGCATGTCAGAGTGAGCGACAGTGTGTGTATGTCAGTGTGAGCGACAGTGTGTGTATGTCAGTGTGAGCGACAGTGTGTGTATGTCAGTGTGAGTGTGTTGTGTGTGTATGTATGTATGTAACTGGCTGTGTGTGTGTGTGTATATGTATGTAACTGGCTGTGTATGTGTTGTGTGTGTATCTTTGTAACTGTCTGTGTATGTATGTAACTGTCTGTGTGTGTTGTGTGTGTATGTAACTGGCTGTGTATGTGTTGTGTGTGTATGTAACTGGCTGTGTATGTGTTGTGTGTGTATGCATGTAACTGGCTGTGTATGAGTTGTATGTGAATATGTATGTAACTGGCTGTGCATGTGACGTGTGGGACACATTAAGGAATTATTTTTTTATTTAAAAAAAAAATAAAACTTGCTGACTGGTGTGTGTGTGTGTGTGTGTAACTGGCTGTGTATGTGACTGACTGGATGTCTGTGAGGTGTGTGCATGTGAATGTCTCTGTGTATGTATGCTTTTCTGATGTGCCATTGGCTGGCTCCTACATTTTTTTGCTGGCTCCTAAAACTAAATAAAATTTGTCAAGCCCTGATATAAACATAAATCCTTCCTATGCTGTTTGGCAGTCCTGTAATAAAACATGTCACACATACACATGTGTGACGTTATTTATTACAGGACTGCTAAACAGGATAGGAATGATTTATGATTATATATATATATAGTATAAATCATTATGCATATATAGCATAAATCACTTATTTAAATCCACCTTTGTGTATTTAAGCTATATATTGTTGGTTTGAGATTCCTTATTACAGGACTACTAAACAGCATAGGAAGGATTTATGTTATATATATATATATATATACACACACACACATATGTAACATAAATCATTCCCATGCTGTTTAGTAGTCCTGTAATAAGGAATCTCAAACCAACAATATAAAGCTTAAATACACAAAGGTGGATGTAAATCAGTGACCCCCAACCCTCCCCTCTCTCCACCATACCCAGAGCTTACCTGAGTGGGAATAGACCTGCTCTGCATCTCCCACAAGGTGACAGCCAGTAAGGATATCTTCAGAGCTGCTTCACTGTCCCACGTGGAGCTTCCTTCACATCCCTGTGATGATGCTGTGTAAAAGCCCTGCACTGATAGGATGCTCAGTGATGTGTCAGCCAATCAGTGCAGGGCTTTCACACACAGTAATGATGCTGTGTAAAAGCCCTGCACTGATTGGCTGACACATCACTCAGCCTCCTATCAGTGTAGGGCTTTCACACACTGTCTGTGTGATGTCAGGGGGCGGAGCTACACGGAGCTGCAGATACTCGGGGCTTTGCTCATTACATTCGGGGCTTCAGCCCCCTTAGCCCACCCCTAGCGACGCCTCTGTCTAGCAGGATTATTAAGTTTCCTTAAAAGTGGTGAGTTTTGAAGATTGATAATGAGGAAGAGAGGTGGATGCTCTTTGGAAGGGAGATTCAGAGAAAGGGGGCAGCTTGGGTAAAGTCTCACAGGTGTGAATATGAAGAGGTGACGAGTTTGGAGGTGGGGCCAAGGAGAGGAGGGCTTTGTAGGTTAAAGATAGAATTTAAAATGTTATCCTAGTGCACACGGAAAGCTTTACAGAACAGAGATGACAAGTGATTATATATATAATATAAATACAATTGTGTGGTTTAGTCTAGAAGGAAAGGGAATTTCTAGATAAAAAATTTGCTTTAAACTGTTAAAAAGAAACTCATATTCGTCTCATTTACTAAAGATGTGTACATAATAGAAAAAAAATGACTATTGCCCTTTAAGCATCAAACATACAGACCTAAAGACTGTGTGTGTATGTATATATATATATATATATATATATATATATATATATATATATATATATATTAGATATAGATATATATAATTCCCTGTTGTGAATACTATTTTAACAAGCGCAGGTCAGATCATTACTGAGAGAAGGGGGATTGAGTGTTATAAGTGTCACTATGCATAGCCTGTATGAGTAGTGAAGTCTTTTGATGCTTTCATGGCTCTCTCTGTGAGAGCGTTGGCTGCAATGCTGTGCACTGAACACCTAATTTTAGGGTATCATGGTTTGCCTGAGCCTTTTTCCTGTACTTTGTTGAATCTCCTATGTAATTAAACACAGCACATACCGGGTTTTATATTTGCAATTCACATCACAAATTTCATTTGGCAGGGGAAAAAAAGCCATACTTACAAGCAAGTAAAAACCCACTTTGCATCAACATGTTGACATTATGATGGTAGTAAAAGGCATTAGAATATCGCTGGGATGAATATGGCAGATCACATTTTGCCTAAATGACCTATCCACTACACCAGGGCTCGACAAACCCCTGGCGCCAGGTCACCATGGCGACTAGGAAATCAGACCCGGCGCCCGGGTAGCTTGAGCCGCGCATGGTGCTCTAGTAGCCGGGACTTTTTTTTTTTTTAAACTTTAATCCTCCGGTGCGTGAGGGAGCAGACTGTGTGCATCGGATGCACACACTTTCTGCTCCTCCCCCTCGCGCAACGCGCTGTAGTGCCTGAGTGCACAGACCAATGTGGACTTCCCTGCAGTCACACCCCCGCCGGCAAATAAGCACGCAGATTCCAGAGGAAGGAACACACCCACCTGCCTTCTTTATTTCCCCCGTCAACTCTGACCAGCTAGGAGCAGTAGGGTCAGGTGCGTGATATCATGAGCCAGGGAGTGCAGGCTCGCTAAGTAAATCCAATGCCTCATGGGTGCAGGACTTAAAGGGTTAACAACAGCCCCTTATGCTGTGGTTCAATCTGCATAAGAAAAGTCACCACTAAATGGCTTCCCCCTCCCCCCGAGACACCATGCATGGCAGTCTGGGCATTGCAAACATTGTCACTTGTCAGGTTTCTAGCTCTTTAGGCCTGTGACTCACTTGTATGTCTGACATTGTGTGTGTGTGTGTGTGTGTGTGTGTGTGTGAGTGACTGTGTATGTATGTGTGAGTGACTGACTGTATATGTATGTGTGAGTGACTGACTGTATATGTATGTGTGAGTGACTGACTGTATATGTATGTGTGAGTGACTGACTGTATATGTATGTGTGAGTGACTGACTGTATATGTATGTGTGAGTGAGTGACTGACCATATATGTATGTGTGAGTGACTGACTGTATGTATGTGTGAGTGACTGACTGTATGTATGGATGTGTGAGTGACTGACTGTGTATGTATGCGTGAGTGACTGACCATATTTGTATGTGTGAGTGACTGACTGTATGTATGTGTGAGTGACTGACTGTATGTATGGATGTGTGAGTGACTGACTGTGTATGTATGCGTGAGTGAGTGACTGAGTATGTATGCGTGAGTGAGTGACTGACTGTGTATGTATGTGTGAGCGAGTGACTGACTGACTGTGTGTGTGTGTGTGTGAGAGAGTGGCTGACTGACTGTGTATGTATGTGTGTGTGTGAATGAGTGACTGACTGACTGTGTATGTTCGTGTGAATGAGTGACTGACTGTGTATGCATGAATGTACGTGCTGAAGTCTGGCTCATAGATTTTTTTGCTTCCTCCTAAAAGTCAGTTAACTTTGTCAAGCCCTGAATTATACCACAATCTATTTCTATATCGAAATTGTACATAGACCTCTTAAATTCCAGCTTCTTCCTTATTTAAAGGCTCAGGGAATTAGCGTCATGAAGGGGAGGGCACCAGGATAATGTCCATGCAATGTTATATGTCATAAGCATCCATGAATATACTCCCAATTCAACTATGATAGGAAGTCTTCACATTAAAGCCTTGAAAGCATATATCCATGCTGCCAGCATGGTAGCTTCATAGACAGGCTGTATTACTTATATAATATAATAGAGAGAAGCCCTGGATTATTTTCCATTAATCACTTATATGCTAGATTTTACACTGCCACACAAGATCTGGTATTTGACTTAAGGAGCCATTTAAAAAAAAAAAAAAAAAAATTAGAGTCCCTTTAAGTAAACTGTCCCTTTAAGTAAACCTCTCACCTTCCTGAGCATTTCATTGTCCTGTACGTTGTTGAGTTCTTGGGGGCTGATTTCACCTTTCAAAGTATACTCGTAGAATTTGCCACTGACATTCATTAGCAGGGTGGCAGGGCTTGTCTGAAGCTCACAGCTCTTGGTGACATTGTTAATATCGCTGGGAACGTGAATTCCGTACCGTAACACCACGCCCACTAGAAGACCTGAAGAAGAAGAGACCCAAGCAGGGCATTAGTACCTGTGCACGCGCCTACAGCACACAGCCGGGAATCTTCTAAAACACATTCCAATTACTCATTCTATAGGACATATCTCAGCCGTGGCTCCTGTTTCGACTATTCTACATAAATCTCTATGAAAGTGCCAGCTCACTGGATCCGATTACTTTAACCTCAATAGCCTCAAAATTATTTTTTTTCCAAGTGGCCCTGCCACATAAAAGGAAAATTATTTTTAACCAAGCATATCATTAGAAATTGATTAAAGTCCATCCCTTCCTTTAGAAAATTACCAAATTGTCCACCTATAGGGACATTTGCCGCCCAGCATGTCAAACAGGTTCCTATACTATTGGCACAGACTGATCTGCTGGAGATCAGTTCTGGAAACATCTGCCCTATGATGGTTCAAAGCTGATTTTACACCCCAGGTTTCATTCTCCATTACACATTTTTACTTATGCTATACAGTTAATGACACTAATTAATTAGTGTTAATACTTAATCACTATTAATAAAGTTATTCAAAAAATGTAAACAGTTTAATTAGCTACATTCTTACAGGGAATTTCTGTCAGAAATCTACTCAGGATGACTAACTGTGCACTACCAAAAAAAGAGAATTTATATGAAGACTGTGTCCCAAACAAAGTATCTAAAATATATTTCAGAATTTATATTTGTTCCCACTAACTCATGGAAAAAGCCTGTGCTTATTCCCGTTTGTAATTTAAATACCAACATTTTCATTTGTGTAACTTTACCAACCAGCTGCATGAGTAATAATGGAATAAGATGTGTAACAAAAAGTACCACAAATACATTAAATATTAGGTCTCTTTTGTTTCTGACAGTTGTTAAACACTACCGGTAGGGAAGCAAGAAAAAATTTGCAAGCAATGCATCCTGGGAGGGGTAAACTGTAATACACAAGCTACGAAAATCTTCATGTGCACTCTCACAACTCTCAGCCTTCAAACCCTGAATGCCTACGGCATGGCATTCTGGGACTGAACACGCAGCATTGTGGATGTTCACACAGTACAGTTATACATGTCGTTTTTATTTGTAAGATTGCAAATTAAAAATGAAAAACTTGCCATCTATAATTCTGCTAGCAATTTGGAAAACAATTTTTTTTACAGGTACACTTTAATAAAATCTCCAGAGAATATTATTTTATATAAACAAAAGACATTTAAGCATTTCCTTTTAATTCATGTATTACATGGACAGAAAAATAATCCACTCAGAGCTTGTTATTCCTGTTTTAGCAGCTACTTTGCTTTAATTACATTTACTGCTAAATGGAGTACTCTGATAGGCACTCATTAAACCTGAAGTCTTAGAAGAGCATTCACTGGAACCAGCACTCACAGAATGAAGTAAGTAGGTCAGCCTTCATTTTTTTTTTAGATGGCACAGAGCAGATATTCACATTATTAAAAGAATATCACTTCTAGAGATGCCCTGAATGCCAAGAGACAAACTTTTTTTTTTTGTGAACACAGTTGAGATTTTTGTAATTATTTAAAGAAATGAATAAGTTAAATTATTTAGGAATGAACCTAGATCACAGCAAATTGGGGAATACAGCTTCAATGAATTCATTGCAAACCCATTAACATATTAGCCTTTTCCTTCATGCTCAATCCATAATAGTGAAACCCATTGACCAGGTTTCACAGGCCTGAGGGTTATCGCAGTCAGAAATGCAACTCACTAAAGGACTTGAGGGGTCTACTCAATATAAACCTATCTGTCCTGAAATTTCAGAAATTTCAAAAATACCCTGGCCCCTATTAAAATCATGGGGGGCAAAGTTGCCTTGGCCATACCTAATAATAAACGACTCCCAGCCCTCCGTTATGCACATGGGGCTGGCAGGTGTGCAAATGCTCCGAGCCACCAGTATAATAGATGGGGGGCCAAGGCAAGTAGCTCCTTATTCAATAAAACTAACCCTCTCCAGGGGTCATCCTGAAGTTGACCAAATGCCTCTGGATGACCCCAATAAAAACATTAAGCCATTGAAACCCTCAACTTTTAGAGCGTGGATTTCATTTGAAATGAAGGAGGCATCTGTTTGGCTGTCATCCAAACAGAAGCCTCCCTATCCCAGCTTTACCATTTGTGGGGTTAAAAGCAGCCAGTGATAAAGCTGGGATAAGGAGGCCTCTAATTGGCTTGCATGGTGAGCCAATCAGATGCCTTCTTCATTTAACATGAAGAACGCTACAAGGTGGTGGATTAATTTTAAATTTTTTGACAGCCACTTTCCTGGACCAAAGATGTGGATCATGGACAGTGTGGGGCATTTACAAAGGTATAATTTATTTAGCACACAAAGGGTGAGATTTTTTGTGTGTGTTTTTTTTAGAGGGCTCTTTCTTGATTTGTCCCCTCCTACCTAGGCAAGGTAGTGGTGGGGGGTATGTAGGTAATTAATTTTCATCAATGGGTTTTATTGAGTCTGGGGGTCTTTAGCCAGCCTCCAACCTCCTTCTAAAATGCTCCTGAAATAAGCCGAAGTCCTCCCCATAGAAGTCTAAGGGGTGGACTCTGTAGGGGTTTAGATCCTAAAAGTACAGTACAAAAATCAGCCACAATTGCAAACTCCGATGCTTCCTGAGTAACTGAAATTCATGGGCTATTCGGATCAGCAGAGTGATCCACAGTAGGCGAAAACTTGGAGCTCCAGTTTCTCCACTCGAGAAAATCTGAGCTACCTGAGTAGACTTTGGCATTTTCCCAAACATATAACATCACCTGGAAAACTAAATACGGCAACATAGCAAAGCATAACCTCAAAGCAAACAATCTACAAATTAGGGATCGGCCGATTATCGGTTTAACCGATATTATCGGCCGATATTCACAGTTTCCTAAATTATCGGTATCGGCATCTAACTTTACCGATAATGCCGATATTTGAATGAAGCAGTTTTCGCGATCAACGATCGCGAAAACCGCTTTAACAGTGCTGGTCTATTGCCTCGACATCGAGGCAATAGCCAGCACTGATATTTCTATTTTGGGACCCCCACGATCGCCCCACGGAGCGATCGTGGGGAGCCATATTGACGGAGCATGCTGCTCCGTCAATATGGCTAAGTCCTCTGCCGGTCTGAGCTTCGGAAGTGAAAGTAACTTCACTTCCGTCGCTCTGAATATGCTACTTGACTACCCCTAGTGGTGGTTTAGTAGCATTGCAATGGAAAATAATTAAAATACATATTTAATTAAATAAAAATAGGTTATTTAGCTATATTAGCCTATAGGGTTAAAATTAAATATTTTTTAGCATAAGGGATAGGGTTAAAATTAAATTAAAGTTAAAAAATATTAAGGGATATAATAAGGATTAGAGTTGGGGTTAAATTTAGTGTTAGGGTTAAATTTTGGGTTCGGGTTGGGGTCAAAAGATCAATATAGGAAAAAACCAAAAAACACTATTTTTGGTTTTTGCCCCATAACTCGCAAAAAAATACCGAAAAATATGGAAACATGCATATTTTTGAACTCGGGACAACATTTAGAAACTATTTAGCCGGGGTCTTTTTTAATGATTTTATTTGGGTAAATTATATTTTAGGTCAAAGTTAGAAAAAGTGGGTTTTTTTTAATTTTTCATCATATTTTATGATTTTTTTTTGTAGTAAATTATAAGATATGATGAACATAATGGTATCTAATGAAAGCCCTTCTTATGACGATAAAAACAACATAATTTGTGTGGGTACTGTATGTGAGAAAGCAAAACATTACAGCTAAACACAAACACCCTAGAAATGTCAAAACAGCCATTGTCACCAAGGGAAAGTCAAGGTGAAAATGTCTTGTCACTAAGGGGTTAATTAAGCTGTTTTGATGCCTTGCTTATATTTACTGTAGTGTCCCTTTGATATAATTGCCTATGTCATTGCTGCTCATTTTACTAAGATTTAATCTAAGTATGGACTATGTGCAATTGAACATTGTTGTTCTTGTTACCTTTTGACTGATATTTATTTAAAAAAAAAAAAAAAAGTGGTCCAATTTGTTGTATTTGACCATATCACCATTGTTTTGCTGCATTATTTATTTTTATTTAGCAATGAAAAAGATTTACAAAAAAAAGCTAAACTTTAACAATAAACATGTTCATTTAACAGCAGATTTGTGTAGAAATTTTTTTTTTTCCCAAAAAATTAAAATGCACGAAATATCGGTATAAGTTATCGGCTATCGGCCTGAAAGTTCACAGGTTATCGGTATCGGTATCGGCTCTAAAAAATCAATATCGGTCGATCCCTACTACAAATAACTGTTCTCTTAAAGGGACCTAAAGTCAACCTAAGCATTGCTTAGCGATTTAAAAAATGATCTATACACTGTATGAGCAAAATGGCAAACGTGCATAAAAAAAGAAAAATATATATGTTTTAAATGTGTCTGTTGGGTCTCCTGCTTATAACAACACCTTGGGGCTTCAAATGCAAATGACATATTTCCCATTGGAAATTAGTGAATTTGTAGATCAAACCACAGGTGATGTCATAGACTCGAGACACCACAGACATTCTCTTATTTTATGCATTTGCTTGCAGTTGTGCGAACACAAAGTATTTCTACAATCACAGTATAAGCAATGCATAGTTTCACTGAGTCTCTTTAAGAGACACAACATGTGGTTTCAAAAGTATATCAGACGCCAAAATGCTGCGTTATAGCCAAACAACTGAATCAGAAATTCTAAATTTAAATCTGTATAGTGAAAATAAAGTACTACAGAACAGACACTCCCATCATTCCTTACCAGCAAAAGCCGAGATTGTCCAATTCTGGTAAAAAGCATGCAGATCAGACGCTCTTACACAAAAAAAGTTAACGTCCTAATTGTTCTTTTTGACTCCAGTAACCCACAAAATAAGGGAAATTGTTAAATGTGACATCAGTATATTCAGAACACTTTATGAAGCAGTAAATTACTTTTAATAATCATTCTGAAGAATTATTCAGGCAGATAAGAACCATTTGGTCCATCCAGTCTGTCCAATATTCTAAATACTTTTATTTGTTCCTGGTTCCCGATCTTATATCAAGGATAGCCTTGTGCCTATCCCACGCATGCTTAAACTCCTTCACTGTGCTTACCTCTACCACTTCCGCTGGAAGGCTATTCCATACATCCACTACCCTCTCAGTAAAGTAATACTTCTTGATATTACTTTTAAATCGTTGCCCCTCTAATTTTAGACTATGTGCTCTAGTTGTGGTAGTTTTTCTTCTTTTAAATATACTCTCCTCCTTTACTGTGTTGATTTCCTTTATGTATTTATATGTTTATATCATATCCCCCGTTACGTCTTTCCTCCAAGCTATACATGTTAAGATACTTTAACCTTTCCTGGTAAGTTTTATCCTTCAACCCATGAACCAGTTTAGTAGCCCTTCTCTGAAACTTTTCCAAAGTATCAATATCCTTCTGGAAATGTTCCATATCCATATAGTTTTGTGGCAAAAAAAGTAAAAATAGGATATTATTAGTTCCTAGCAGAGAAACGCACAAGCATAGGAGGTATTCAAAACCTCCTTATTCATAATGAGTGTCAAATGGGCTTATTAAAGGAACATTGCACCCTGTTTAACCCTTGCTTCCTTCAATGGAAGCATGGCAGCTGTCGGTCAGAGGACAAACTGGTGCGTACTATCAAAAGTACATGCCAGTTCATCCTCACCATAAGAACAACTAAAATGTCACTTTTTCTATATTAGAAGCACAAGTGAAAAGTAACATTCAATGTTCCTTCAATCTCGCTCCTTCCTATCAATTTCAGACCAGAATGAAGGATAGTGATAGAAATGGCACCAACAGCCACAGCTGATAAGTAACTCTCAGTCAGAAGCTGCACTGAGCAATCATCTGCAAGAGCTAGAAGAGAAGCTCTTGTATCTTAACCCCTTTCATGGCCAGACTGTTTGGCCATATTTTACATTGAGGACCATCATTCATTTTTGCAGTGTTTGTGTTTACCGTAGCTGTTATTTTCCTCATTCCTCTCATTTATTGTAGCCACACTTTTTTTTCAGGATAAGAAGGGCTTTCTTTAGATACCATTATTTGATTCTCATAAAAATGACTACAAAAAAAAAAAAATATGGTGAAAATTTAAAAAAAAAAAAATCTTTTACTCTACTACAACAGTTAATGAAACAACTGCAAAATAGATTCAAATTTGTCCTGAGTTTGAAAAGTACCATGTTACCTTTTTTTGCTCATTTGTAGAAAATATATAGCAAATATAGGAGGTTTAAGTTACTGTTTCTACTTTTGAGTGGAGGAAAAAAATGTAAAACGCAGTTATTTTCCATGTTTAGTGGCTTTTTAACCTGTTTAGAGCCATTAATAATTGAAACAAAAAACAGGTCTTAAAACCTGTTGACCAATCGGTTCAAACAGAAAATCCCATCACGGGCAAGACATATTGCTTCCATCTGTGCAGTCCAAGAGCATACCTGCTATAGGGTAGTATGGCAACATTATCAACAAAAATCGTATGGATTTTGTACATCCTAGGTTTTGTGTATCCAAAGTATAGACCAGCCACCTCTTCATCCTAAACTGACAATTTAAGCCACTCTCAACATGTGTGTACTGTATTAGGGATGACTACAGGACAACTAAAGTTTTTATTTATTTTTTCAACCATTGCTTCCTTTAACCCCTTCATGACGCTAGGTGCTTGCGTCCAAAACGACGCAAGCACCAAAACGTCACAAACTGTTCCTGGCCACCGATCACAAGGTGATCGGTAGCCAGGAACACTCTGGCAGAGACCCGATCAGGGTCTTAATAGACCCTGTGGGTACCTGCCAAAATATCGCGAGACCTCCGGACGTCACGTGTGACGTCACGGAGGCGTGCCCGGAACCACGGCGCGATTTAGAGAAATGTAGCCGGTGCTCGCTTTGAGCACCGGCTACATTATCCCTGTCGGACTGAGGCCACTCAAAGTGGCCTCAGATGACAGGTGGGATCCCGCTGCAAGTGCCTGCAGCGGGATCCGAAAACAGCTCATCGCGGGGAGCCGCGATGAGCTGTTTAACAAAGGACGTACTATGCCGTCCTAACGACTTTAAGGCACTTAGTCAGGACGGCATAGAACGTCCTAACGTCACGAAGGGGTTAACCCATTCCTGACGCTAGGACATTCTATGCCGTCCTATTTTACTGGTCTCAAAAGATACTAGGATGGCATAGAACATCGCTCCCCGTGATGAGCTGTGCTCAATTCTCACTGTAGAGACTTGTATCGGGATCTCACATGTCATATGGGGCCAATTTGAGTGGCCTCAGACTGACAGGGAAAATGTAGCTGATGCTCAAAGCGAGCACCTGCTACATTTTGATAAATTGTACCGTGCCCAAACCGCCTCTGGGACGTCATATGTGATTTTTTTTTGTCAGGGACCCACAAGGTCTCTGCCATTGTTGTCCCATTGTAATTGGTGGCCAGGAACAAAAAGTGGCATTTTGGTGCTTGTGACTTCAGGGACGAAAGCACCTTGCATCACAAAGGGGTTAAGGATCTTTAAAAAAAAAACAGTTGTCCCCCTTCTTCAATGTAAACCTTATGGGTCCCTGTCGAACACTCGAGATACCTTGCAAAGTCACTGAGACGCCATTGAGAAAAATGTAGCCGGCGCTCGCTGTAATCGTTGGCTACATTTTCCCTGTCAGACTGTGGCCACTCAAAATGGCCTCATCTGTCACGTGGGATCCAGCTGAAAGTTGCGGACGCGATAAGCTGTTAAGTTTAGGACGTCCTATGCGTTACTAGCATCTTTTGGGCTTTGAAAATTAGGAAGGCATAGAAAGTCCTAACCTCATGAAGAAGTGAAAGGGACTCAATCGCCTAAAGATTGAATGTAGAGTTCATTCACAATAGAAACAATCTTCAGGTATGCACAGAAACAGGGCATACAAGTAAAAAGGGGTTTATTCTAACACATAGCTGCTATAATGAAATGTTTTTCCTATATTAAACATGTGCTATTGACAGTAAACCCCTTCAGTATGTTCATATATTCACTTAAATTAATAAGCAGTTGCAATTACAAAATAATAAATTAGGCTAAATTCCAATTTTATTACAAACTGACATTTGTTTCAAGCTCATTCAAAAAGACGTGATAAATTATTATTGGTTTTATTAACACAAAAAGCATCTCCCTAAACACGTTAGCGCCATGAATGGCAACAAGTATATTAACCATGACTGTCTGTGATAACCCAAAGGGCATGGCAAGTTTTAACTGGGTTTTACCGACTCCTATTAAACTGGCGCATTACACAGGACAAGGTACTGGGAGGGTAAGCAAGGGAGGGTTCCCCCAAATTCAGGGGGCCACTGACCGTAGATCATGGCCAGACCGGTCTCATGCAGGAATCTGAACCTGCGATGTTTGAAGAGCCAGATGGTCAGGATGGTGAGGGTGAGGAGGAGGATGAAGATCAGCAGGTTGGCGCTATCCTGCCGATGGCTGGCCTCCACTTCTTTCTCGGTCACGATTTCTTCCATGGCGCTGTCCTGGGCCAGGCCGAGGCCTAGCAATAGAAAGAGGACAAGCACGGAGGACCCATGTTTCCTACCCGGGGAGCCCGGCATTGCTGTGCCGCATGCCGCCATGACAGGGCCGGTCTAGCCGCTCCTCCAGTAGAATGATGGGAGAGCTAGGCTGAGACTGCCCGCCCCTGGGAGGAGGATCCAGGGCTCCTATTAACTGCTACACTGCTGGGCTGGCTTGAGGGGAATTCTTACACGGGGGGGAATGCCAGTTGTGGCCGTTGACTACTGGTCCTGTGACGCTGATTCAGAAGTCTACATAGTTATTAAATATTAACTCTTGATGTTCTTTGCTGGAGGTGATACAAATATAGCTATTTACAGTATTTGCATTTACTTTGGTTAATGGCAGATCAAGTTGCAGAATTACTGTCATTTCTAACTAAATTCATTCAAAATAGCTGGAGATAGGACAAAATTATACAAATAAGGATATTGTCTGCTTGCTAATAGCAAAAATAAACTCCATGAGCATAATAGGAAAAGACTTGGAAATCATCTATACAATGTTAGTGTCACATAAAAAGGATTGCAACTAAGCAGGTGACTGTCATCATTCATACACCCTTTAGGCAGTGTTTCTGGTTTTTGAACTGGACAGTCCTGACTCTGGACATTTTGTTAGGGGCTGTGCAACTTTTTCTAGGCCTATGTATTTGCATACCTGCCAAGTGTCCCTATATTGTACCCAAGTCCCTATGGAATGCCTCCCAAATGTCCCACTTTGGGCAGGACAATCCTGGATTTGAGACTGTCCCACCGAGTACTACATCAATCCTGTTTTTTGGGACAGAGGTAGAATTTGGCTCTGTAGTTCCCAATTGTTTTAGGAGGTTCAGGATTTTTGGTGTGTAATTGTTCAAGTACTAATTGACTTCATTAATTGCATAAACATAAATTATGTACATCTACAGGTTACATCTTCTAAATTTTCCTAAAAATGTATCTATTTTATTCTTTGGGCCAAGACATAGGAACCGAAAGTTAAAGTGCCAGCCTTGACACCTCCAGTCTCTCTCTGCCCAACAGCAATCATGTGGCAGGGAGACCTTCCAGCACCTCCATGAATGTATATACAGTTTTAGTATAGCTTATCCAAAATTCTTGGGATCAGAAGTATTTTGGATGACAGATCATTTCAGATAATGGATCATTTTGTCCAATAACATATATAAAAGTCTCTCAGCACTCATGAAATACAGTAGCATCAATGCAAATACTGTACAGAGCAAACAAATCACTGTGATGTAGCATTGATGTGAGGCATCTATGGAGCATCAGGCCTGCACACGTGACAGGAGCCTGCTGCAACAGCACAATAGTATGTCCATGCAGCAGCAGGGTAGCTCATCCTTGCTGCATTGCAAGGGAGCTAAAATCTGGCTGTTGACTGGCTGAGCACAAAAGAAAATGTAAAAAATCCATGTTTTAAAGCTGTAATGCCCTTATCCCAAATTTGGCCTTGTATCTGCCACATAAACCTGGCAAACCAATGCATTTGGGCTATACAGTGGCCAATCCTGGGTTGGTGCACCGCAAGCAGGCACGAGGGAGCAGAGGCAGAAGAAGAGCGCATACCCTCATGTCTGTCTCGCACTCCACATATCTTCATCCTCATTTCCATCTCTTTCTCCTCATTCCCAACACTATTAAAATTTATGTTAAAATAAAGTTTGTGCTGCCCCCCTCCCAAAAAAAATAAATGAAAAGGGCATGTCTGGAACAGACATCCCTTGTAAAGGGGGAGTTAGTAATATAGCCACACCCACATGGGGGCACGAAAATAGAGCCCGGCACCCATGCATCTGCGTCCCTAGCTTCGACCATGGTTGAACATATATTTGAGTGTTAAATACATAAACAACCTAAACACATTTTACATGGATAAAAAAGGTTTCTGAACTAAAAAATGAATTTGCTCTTTATTCTTTAATTTTGATGTATAATTCTTTGTGAGTTTAGTTTTTAGATTAGGGGCTCCCCTAAAGATGATCTTTGGTTTGTCCTGTAACAGTGGACCCAAAATGTTGTCTTTTTTAAGGAGACTTTAATTTTTCCTAATAATCTTTTTCATTTTTTATGCTTTATTTTTATCATCTAGAATAATGGGCAAAAAGAAATCCAATTGATTAGTCTTTTTTTAATGATATTATAGGAGTTCATCTTTAGGTTTTTCAAGAACTTCTTGAATGTATTAATTTAGTTCAGCTTCCTGATATCCTTTTTCTGTAAACTTATCTTTTAAAATCTTGGATTGTTGCAAAAAGGATGAATTGTTACTGCAATTTCTTCTGCAAGAATTGGCTTTTTAGAACTCCTTGTAACCAGGTGGGATAATGGCAACTGTTCAAATTGATATATCTACTTTATTTAAAACGTTTTTTTGTTTGAGTTTTCCATAAAAATCTCCAAATCTAAAAATGGTATTCTTTCTTTACTAAAATTTGAGTTACGTATAATATTATTGTCAATATTGTTTAGGTGAGCCAGCAACTTTTTAAATTTATCTTCATCACCTTTCCACACAAAAATTTGATTATCTATAGAGCACCAGGTTCGCCTCCCAGCCATGACCAGACCAAACGAAAATGATTTTCCCAACTTGCCATTAATATGTTGGCATAAACTGGGGTGAACCTGATGCCCATGGCTTTACCCCTACGTTGAAGGAAAAAACCCCTTATTAAAGAAAAAATTATTGTGGGTCAAGATAATTTCAATGCCCTCTAAAACATATTCTATTTGGTTTTCCAGGAAAAGATCCATCTAACCCCAACATTTGTCTTAATGCTTGTATACCTTGACTGTGGTCTATACATGTGTGATAACCTGTTCGTGACTTTGTATTTGAAACTCCAGATACCTAATTTGCTTTCGATGAATAAGTCTTTTTACTGTGTTATTTATACACTTCATATATCTCATGATCTGGAGGTTATCAGAAGTCCAGACCCAGTGTGAGAGATCAGTAGACCACCTTACATATCGAATTTTGCTGAGGAAGTGTATCTTTCTGTGTGCGCCGCAACCCTAGCATGATCCTGTGCTGCATTTCCGGGGGTTTGTGTGCTCCGAACAGACAGCACACAAACCCCAAAAATACATGAAATAGAGCCGAGAGGCCGACGGCAGCAGCCCATTTGGCATCAGAGTCAATCACTCTGTTGCCAATTCGAACAGTACGAAAAGTATACAAAGTTAGTTTTGTATACTTTTCATGCTTGTCGAATTGGCAAGAGAGTGAGTGACTCTGATGTTCGGCGCACACCTATCACTCACGGGCAGGATACGCCCCTGATACCCACCTGTCTTCATACCCAAAATGGCCCAAAAAAATCTGTGCCAACCTTGTCAACAGCTTATATTTTAATTATTTTGAATCAGTAACTGATGATTGCACAGGGTTAAACAAAAGTGAGCAGCTGACCTAAGGTTGGAAATAAAAAGAATAACGATCACTACAAAATATCCAAATGTTTCCAGCCTGACTTAAACAGGGGGTAGTTATTAGCCTATGACTAAGACCTCCTATGAGTTCAAAACATGCAAGGCATTGTGAGACTCAGTTTTGTTTTTCTGCCTCTGCTTTTCCCTCTTCTACATGTGGTATTTGGAATAAATTCAATTTTTCATGGTGGCAATTTAGAACGTACTTTTTTATTATTGGAGGAGTCTTTTTTTATCCTGTACCAACACCTCTGCTTGCATCCATGGTTGATCTGTATTTAAAAGGGGGTGGGCAAGATATCAGGTGCCAATCTTGACAAAGGACACATTAAAATGTGGAAATACAAAATCCATCTGTTTCCAGCCTGGCCCAAAAAGGGGATGGAAAGAAAACATCCTGCTCCAAAAAAGGATGGGCCTGCTCCAAAAAATGATGGGCAAGAAAAAAGGTGCCAACCTTGCCAACTGCTTATATTTTCTTCAATTTGAATAAGTAACAGATGATTGCAAGAGGTTAAATATATTTGGCCTCTAACCTAGATGTGGAAATACAAAGACAGAGGACTCCTACATAATATCCAACGGTTTCCTGCCTGGTCCAAAAAGGGTATGGAAAGAAAACATCCTGCTCCAAAAAAGGATGGGCCTGCTCCAAAAAAGGATGGGCAAGAAAACAGTTGCCAACCTTGCCAACTGCTTAAATTTTATACATTTTGAATAAGTAACTGATAAATGCAAGAGGTTAAACAAGATTTGGCGTCTAACCCTGATGTGGAAATACAAATGTAACTATTTGCAGCCTGGCTGAAGAAGGGAATGGGAAGAAACTTCCTGCCAGCCATACCAATTGTTAATTTCTGTTTCAATTTGAATAAGTAACTTCTGATTACAAAGTGTTAAACACAACTGAGCCGCTAACCTAAGAGTGGAAATACAAATAGTAAGTATCCTTATATAATATTTACATGTTTTCTGCTTGGCCTACAAACGGGGGAGGGGATAAGATAACCTTGTTTAGTGCGATTTTGTTTCATCAAGATGAATAACTGATGGTTACAAAGGGTTATATATAGTGTTGAGCGAACCCGAACCGCACTGTTCGGGTTCGTACCGAACATTACGGTTTTTGGCCCCCGGACCCGAACGCGGACATTTCACTGTATGTTCAGGTTGGAGTTCGGTGATTTAATGGCGTGTTTTGAAAGGCTGCAGGGCAGCCAATCAGAAAGCCCATAGCATTACATACATATAAATTGTATGTAATGCTATGGGCTTTCTATAAACCAAAATAGAGTGCCCATTCATACCTATTCGTATGAATGGGGACACTATTTCGGTTTATAGAATAGCAATAGCATTACATGTATTACATAAACCGAAAGTCTATAAACCGAATGTCTTTCGGTTTATAGACTTTCGGTTTATGGAATACATGAAATGCTATTGGCTTAGCAATTGACCTATTCGTATGAATGGGGACATTCTTACCCACATTTTACTTCATTTTGCAGCCCTCTAGCCCTTTCCAGGACATTTTTAGAGGCATTTTAGTGGCCAAAAGTTTGTGTCCCCATTGACTTCAATGGGGTTCGGGGTCAAGTTCGAGCACAAACCCAGACATTTTTTCGAAGTTCGGCCGAACCTGCCGAACCCGAACATCCAGGTGTCCGCTCAACTCTAGTTATATACCATTGGGACACTGGCCTATTGATAAAAATGCAAAGAGTTGCAAATGCTACATAATATCCATCTGCTTCCATTACTTGAATAAGTAACTGATGATTACAACTAACCTAAAGATTCAATTACACAGAGTAAGTGCCCTATATAATATCCACCCATCTCCATCCTGGTCCAAACAGGGGATGGGCAGAAACAAGTGTCCATCTTGCCAACTTCTTATATTGGCCTGGATTCAGTGCTGGCCATTAACACGGTTAAGGCACTAGGGAACACTAGGGTACTTCTATACCCCCAGTCCTCTAGCGTTAAATTAACATGCTTTAACGTTTAGTTTACAGCAGTATGTTTTCATTGAATTATACATTATTCAAAATGGTAAAATGACTTAGTATTTAAAAATACTTAACAACCAGCACTGATTCCATGAGACCGGCTTCAGTTTGAACAAGATGAAACTGATGATTTCAAGTGGTTAACTCCCTTTTTACCCAAATCGCTGACTTTATGTTACTGACACCCGATCACATAGTGAGGGACACAGTGGCAGACCATGTGGGTCCTTGACGAAATCTCGGGCACATCACCATTTGGAAAAATGTTACCAGCACTCACTTTGAGGATCCTGCTGCAGTCCTCTAAGTATAGGATATTATATGCCATCCGAAGGGCGCTTGATCCTTGTATTGTAGGATGTCATACAATTCCCTAAGGTCACCAAGAGTGGAAATACAAAGAGGTACATAACATCAAGGTTTCTCCAGTGTAGCGCAAAATGATGATAGCCAAGTAAGCAAGTGCCAACCTTGGCCATCTGCTTATATGTTCTTCAATTTGAAGTCATTGATTATTACAAAGAGTTAAATACCATTGTGAAGCATGGCGCTCTATCCTGATGCCTAATATACACTGGAAGGAGGTTAAGCAGTCCTTAAATCAGAAGTGCTTTATTTTTACATTTTTGACTGCAAAAGAACTAGCGTGGAAAAAGATAAGGAAGGAGCAGGAACATGGGCATCAGCAGAAATTTTTTCAGGGGGGGGCATAATTTTACCGTCATCCTTTCTGCGCCGTGCCTCTTTTTGACAAGTTATCATGAAGTGGAGGAGCTTTGTCATTATCAGTGAAGGCATGCAAAGGGTTGATAAACCCTGCACCAGATACAGATCCACAGCACCAGATATAAACCAACCACACTAGATATAGCCTCACTGCACCAAATATAGATCCACTGTGCCAGATATAGACCCACAACACCAGATATTAACCCACGGTACCAGCTAAAAACCCATGACACAAGATATAAACCACAACACCAGATAAATATCCAGAGCTCTAGCTGAAACTCCACAGCAACAGATAGAACAACATAGCAAATATATAACCCCAAAGCACCAGATACAACACTATAGCACACAATATAACCTCTCAGCACCAGACACAACACTATAGCACACAATATAACCCCACAGCACCAGACACAACACTATAGCACACAATATAACCCCACAGCGCCAGACACAACACTATAGCACACAATATAACCCCTCAGCACCAGACACAACACTATAGCACACAATATAACCTCTCAGCACCAGATACAACACTATAGCACACAATATAACTCCACAGCACCAGATACAACACTATAGCACACAATATAACTCCACAGCACCAGATACAACACTATAGCACACAATATAACCTCTCAGCACCAGACACAACACTATAGCACACAATATAACCTCTCAGCACCAGATACAACACTATAGCACACAATATAACCTCTCAGCACCAGATACAACACTATAGCACACAATATAACTCCACAGCACCAGATACAACACTATAGCACACAATATAACCCCACAGCACCAGATACAACACTATAGCAAACAATATAACCCCATAGCACAGATACAACACTATAGCACACAATATAACTCCACAGCACCAGATACAACACTATAGCACACAATATAACTCCACAGCACCAGATACAACACTATAGCACACAATATAACTCCACAGCACCAGATACAACACTATAGCACACAATATAACCTCTCAGCACCAGACACAACACTATAGTACACAATATAACCTCTCAGCACCAGATACAACACTATAGCACACAATATAACCTCTCAGCACCAGATACAACACTATAGCACACAATATAACTCCACAGCACCAGATACAACACTATAGCACACAATATAACCCCACAGCACCAGATACAACACTATAGCAAACAATATAAACACAAAGCAACAGATTCTCTAAACACCCAAATTCCTAAATCCATGACATTTCTTTATCTCTTTCCCCCTTTTTTATATGTTTTATTCCTCCATGTTTGCCATCTCTTTCCCCATCATTTTATGTGTTTTATTCCTCCATGTCAGTGACCTCTTTTCACCTACATTTTATCTTTTCTGCCCCATGTCACAATTTTGTCTGTATTCTGCTCCAATCAGTCACCTCTTTTCATCCTCCATTATCTTTTCTGCCCCATGTCATCCCATTTTGTTTGCAATCTGCTTCCATCTATCACATCACTTTATCCTCCATTATCTTTTCTGCCCCATCCACTTGTCACCATGTTGGTGTGAGCAGAGCCTGGTCAGAGGAGCTGCTCAGTCTGGACAAATGGAGACCTCAGGGAAATGGGAGGGACCTCCTTGGATTTACCCCACTCTGCCATGTACCTTAAAGCTATTATAAGCTCTTCCTACCTGTTACAGAGGCTCAGCTGTGGTCTCTGAGTATCTTCCCCTGCAGGCTCTCTTCTGTCAGTCATGCTGCCACATGGAGGGCTGAGGGGCGGGGCTATAACTTCATACCCCCGGGCACCCCTGTCATTGGCTCTCCATGCAGCATGACTGACAGCTGCAGAGACCTGCACCAATGTGGATTTTTTTTTTTGTTTTTTTGTTTTTAAAGGGGAATTGCAAAAATCCAGGGGGGGGGGGGGGGGGCAAGCGCCCCCCCTTGCCCCCCCCCCCTGCGGACGCCCATGAGCAGGAATGAACTACTTATGCCTTGCAAACCCAAACCGGCTCTTAATCATAGGCTGTGTTGTAAACGGGAAACAATATATAAAGAAGCTACTTAATTAAGAAATAAGTTAAACCCATATGAAGGTACACAGTGATAAGTGAAACATAAAAACATTTCAAACAATCAATCTAGCAGACATAATATGATGTCATATAAAAAAACAACAACAACAAAAACAAAGCAAGTAAAACAACATAAGATCAGTTGCATTGATATTATTGCCTGTGAGTAAAATTAAACCATTCAGGTCTGACGATTTAATACCCAAAGACTAGGAGTCCAGCAATAAAAAGTCAATTATAAGGGTAATGGAAGAATAATAAAATTATATTTGGTCCCATTTTTTAAACCCATAGTAACCTGGTATTAATCAAAAAAGGTTTCAGAAGGCAACATCAAAATTATATAAAACTGCGAGAAATGGGAAATGTCAGGATCTTTTGACTGACTCAAAAACATCAAAAAAGAATAGTTACCTACTATTATATTCTGTATGTAATTCAGTATAGATTTTACTAATGTATCTTCAGTACTCCAAATTGATTCCTTTTATGGGTGTGTTTTGTAATACTTATCTCGTGGTCCCGTCCACGAGGATCCGCCAATGCAGTTTCGGAGAGTGTGCGCATGCGCTTATGCAACACAGCGCACACTCCACCACACTACACGCTGCTGAGGGCTTAGCTATTGCCATACGGATGTCTCTTCCATAAGGCGGCGCCATCTTAGTTTTTAAGGAGACATGCTTTGGAGGGATATTTAAAGGCTCAGTCTGCATTGAACCTTTGCCTGTGATAGTGCCTTGTGCCTATTTGTGGTGTCGTGATTCAGTATTCGTTATTTCTGGTATTCTGACTCCTGCTTGTTTTGACCATTTTGACTTCTATATTCCTGACCTCGACTTGTTCCTGTTTATTCTGCTTCCCCTGTTTTGTTCTTGTTTCTTATTTGTTCCTGATTGATTCCCTGGATTCTGAGCTCGGCCTGTTCATTGTTTATCCTGCCTTGTCCTACCCTTCTGACCGGCTGTTATCCCAACCTGCTTCTTCAGTTGTATGTGTTCCTAGGGTTACTGAGGTTCTTAAAGTAGTTCTGGGTGCCGCACAAGTCTCTGTCTTTCTCCATCTGTGGCTCAACCATAGGGTGCATGTTGGTCAGAGTGAAAACCATCTCGACTACCTCTTAAGTCCTCAGTTTCCTTCGTCACCAGGTTCTGCATCGCTGATCTACTAGGAGCTACTAGGATAATCTCTCCCTCATACTTTACAGGTAACATTGCCTGGAAGAAGTCCATTCTGGGGTGAAAGGATTGCAGTGGTTGGTGATTTTTGACGGACTTGGCTCCCGATCTGCGTTCTGCATTACCCTGGTGGTTTGTGCCTGTTTTGGGATTTTTTTTTTCCTGCTAATTATCTCCATGTAAGGCATTTCATTGTAATAAATTTGAATGTTATTTTTATATTGCGGGTTGAGTCCTCTCCCATTTTTGGAGTCTGGGGTTGGAGCAACTTATATCTTACCACAAAGATTTGGATGAAAAAATCCCTTGCCTGAAAAGAGGTTGACATCAATTTTAAGGCTTTCTGATGCAAGTACAATGCATTTTTGTGATACGTGCGCCAAACCAACTTATTTTGTGGTCTATTTCTTAATGAACACCATGTGAGCAAGATAATATTCTGAAAGTATCCAGGTTATATATCTGCATTACCATATTGCTATAAGCAAGGCTGGAGTTACATGTTAAGACGCCCTGTGCGGGCCACCCCTGTGGTGCCCCCTCCTCTCTACCCTCATATCTGTCTGTCACCTCTCCCTCCACATGCCTTTCTCTTTCCTCTCACTCCATGTATGTCTCTCTCCCTTCCAATGTTTGTCTCTTTCCTCTTCCTTGCCATGTCTGTCTCTCTCCCTTCCAATGTTTGTCTCTTTCCTCTTCCTTGCCGTGTCTGTCTCTCTCCAACCCCCCCATTTTATGTATCTCTCCCTTCCCGTGTATGTCTCTCCTCTCACCCCCCCCCCCCCCCCATATCTGTTCTTTCTCTCCGCCTCCCCAAACCTGTAGCTATCTTTTAAAAAAATGGCTCCCCCTGTGATGTTGCGCACACCCCAAAGGCTGGCCCTGCCCATAAGAATAACAGTCAGACCTGACTATATATTGTAGGAATGCACAAATGTGGTGTAAATCTTGTTGATGCTGTTCCTATGTTAAATCTGGAAAAAAGATTGTATGGTCAGTAGCCCACAGAGAATATGAGGGTCATAGTTACTTAGATTGTAACCCTTCTTTTGTGCTTACTTACTTGATCAAATACACAAACTGCAGTTATCAATATGTAGGTTGCATAATCAGACCTCTAAAACAGGGCATCAAGGAACATTTAATTGATATCACTAGTGACACGTCAGATACCCATTAGAAGGCATTTTAAAAATTGTGGGGGGGGGTCTTGAATTGTTTTGATTTCAGGAGACTGAGAGGGTTAAGTCATTACCCAAAGGTGAAAATTGGCAGATATCTTTAAATAAAAAAGAAACCCATTGGATTTTCAAGCTTGACACTTGCCTTATATATGTAATAAAAATAGTAACTCTGTAAGAGATGTGAATGCTGTGTTTAGACATCAGTAGTTTTATACGTTGGGACAAAATATTTTATTATTGCATATATCAAAAGTTCTAATATGTCATGTTTCCTTGACAGTTAGGGTTGCCACCTGGCCGGTATTTAACCGGCAGGCCAGCAAAAAATTGGCTTCAGGCCAATGTTAAGTCTATGGAGACAGTACCTAGGCCGGTATTTTTCTGACGAAAAGGTGGCAACCCTATTGACAGTGTGTGAACTAATATTTTCACTGATTCATATCTCCAAGTTGTTTTCTTTTATCTGGATATGTGCCCTTTTATGGTTGGCTCCAAAATGGTGTCAGATTGATGAAAAAGAAACGCCATTGTCTACAGCAATGGTCACGATGGGTGTGCTGGAGACAATGCCGTTTCCTTATCCATCCATAAAGGTATATAATGCTTATTTTGTTGTGTGTTCATTTCCAGCATATATTTTGGTGCCATCATTCCTTCATAAAAGCCCAGACTAAAGCCCGCAATTAGGGCTGAAATGTTGGCTGATGCCTTTATTATTTTAAAGTAAATTACTTTTTTCATTAAAAGATGACTGTGCCAGTTCTTCTTATTGTTGTTTAGTACTTCCCTGTGGACCATATCAGGCTGATCTGCTAAGTTGAAAAAATAATATGACAGTGTAGATTCATACACCAAATATCAGGTGCCCGGCCACGGTCTCCTGAGCCAGATGGACAAGTCAAAAAAATGAATAGGATGACCAGCACTCAATGTACTAAGTGAATGTGTTACTTATTCATTTTATGCATTGCTGCTGATTTTGCCATGTTATACCATGTTTATACATTACTGCTGATTTTGCCAAGCTATCTTACACCTCATTACTTCAGATATTGCCTTGATATGCCTAAGGGATGTTCCCTTATTTTCTGTCTTAACTTTAAGTTTATGAATATGAAAGAAATTAATAATGATATGTAATCATGTGTATGTATGTTCCATGAGACAGGAATTTTATTTCAAGGGTAAAAATGTTGAGAAACACTGCATCAGAGGAAGTTGTCACGGCTCAGAATAAAGTAGCCGGTGTATCAACATAGAACAATAGACAGTCCTGTTAAACCAGTCAAACTTGGACGTGTTAACAGGAGGACTGGAACGACGTGTGACGCAATCAAGGGTCGACAGTTGCACGTGACGTCACCCTTTGCGACTGCCGGCTGTTTGCAGCATCGAGAGGGGAAGGCGCTCCGGAGTCATGGCGTCTTCGATCTGGAAAGGGCTTGTGGGGATCGGCTTGTTCGCCTTGGCACACGCGGCATTTTCAGCGGCTCAGCGTAAGTCCCTGTCAGGCAGCGGGCACCTCCTCTTTGGGCGGAGGTCGGTTTGAGACACTTCCGTGTGTCAGGCCTTCTTGGTCTGAGAGCTGCCTTACTGACCGTTTCCCCTAATCCCTGCACTAGTGACCGGTAGCCTTACGTTTCCTTGCTGGTGTACGGTTTTCATGATGCACAGCCAGTCATATGGCCGATATGGATGGCTGAGCGTCATGGGAAATGTAGTCCACAATAGGTGGAATGCCAAACATTAGCCATCACTTGGCAGCAGCGGCCCTCCTGCTGGTATACTACAATAGCAATCATCTTCCGGTAACGGTGATGGGGGTTGTGCTCCATAATGGCTAGATGACTGTAATTGTTCAGCCCTGATCTATTGTATACCATACTCCTAAACTATATACGTTTTACTGTGATGACAAATGCAAGGTAAGTGTTACAGGTAACCTTAAAGCATTGTAAAAATCCATGTCCAGTTTCGATAAACAGCATAAATAATTAGATACCACATCAGTAGTGCAACTTCGGATATTAAAAAGAAATCTTATATCCATTATGGATGCAGTTGTTTGTTAGAAGAATGTAGACAAAGGATAATTGCTGTTCACATTATAAGCCACCCAAGGTAACAGAAATATACAGACCCAGTAAGACCACCAATGCCAGATGAGCTGTGTAGACTGGCATAGCCATGATATTCAGTAGACATGTGCAAAACTAAAATTTTCGTTTCGTTTTCGTCCATTCGGACGAAAATGTTATTTATTTCGTCTAAAACGAATTTCGTTCATTAGTGCATTCGTTTCAGACGAAATTCGTTCATTATTTTCGTTTCGTTAATTTTTTTCGTTCATTTTATAGAATACAATGTAATACTATTGGCTTTCTATAAACCGAACGAGAGCCCCATTCATAAGAAATTCTTATGAATGGGGCTCTCGTTCGGTTCATAGAAAGGCAATAGTATTACTTGTATTCTATAAGCCGAAAGTCTATAAACCGAACGACATTCGGTTTATAGACTTTCGGCTTATGGAATACATGTAATCCTATTGCTATTCTATAAACCGAACGACTTTCGGTTTATAGAATAGCCATAGGTTTACATGTATTACATAAGCCGAAAGTCTATAAACCGAAAGTCGTTCGGTTTATAGGCTGTCGGCATTTTACTACACGGAGACAGAGTCTCCATTCATAAAATTATGAATGGAGACTTTGTCTCCGTGTAGTAAAATGCCGACAGCCTATAAACCGAACGTTCGGTTTATAGGCTGTGGGCATTTTACTACACGGAGACAAAGTCTCCATTCATAATTTTATGAATGGAGACTCTGTCTCCGTGTAGTAAAATGCCGACAGCCTATAAACCGAACGACTTTCGGTTTATAGGCTGTCGGCTTATGGAATACATGTATTCCTATTGCTATTCTATAAACCGAAAGTCGTTCGGTTTATAGAATAGCAATAGGAATACATGTATTCCATAAGCCGACAGCCTATAAACCGAACGTTCGGTTTATAGGCTGTCGGCATTTTACTACACGGAGACAGAGTCTCCATTCATAAAATTATGAATGGAGACTTTGTCTCCGTGTAGTAAAATGCCGACAGCCTATAAACCGAACGTTCGGTTTATAGGCTGTGGGCATTTTACTACACGGAGACAAAGTCTCCATTCATAATTTTATGAATGGAGACTCTGTCTCCGTGTAGTAAAATGCCGACAGCCTATAAACCGAACGTTCGGTTTATAGGCTGTCGGCTTATGGAATACATGTATTCCTATTGCTATTCTATAAACCGAAAGTCGTTCGGTTTATAGAATAGCAATAGGAATACATGTATTCCATAAGCCGACAGCCTATAAACCGAACGTTCGGTTTATAGGCTGTGGGCATTTTACTACACGGAGACAAAGTCTCCATTCATAATTTTATGAATGGAGACTCTGTCTCCGTGTAGTAAAATGCCGACAGCCTATAAACCGAACGTTTGGTTTATAGGCTGTCGGCTTATGGAATACATGTATATAATAAATAATATGTTATAATGTATATAATAAATAATAAAATTATGAATGGAGACTTTGTCTCCGTGTAGTAAAATGCCGAAAGCCTATAAACCGAACGATCCGTTTATAGACTTTCGGCTTATATAATACATGTAATCCTATGGCTATTCTATAAACCGAACGTTCGGTTTATAGAATAGCAATAGGAATACATGTATTCCATAAGCCGACAGCCTATAAACCGAACGTCCGGTTTATAGGCTGTGGGCATTTTACTACACGGAGACAAAGTCTCCATTCATAATTTTATGAATGGAGACTCTGTCTCCGTATAGTTAAATGCCGGCTTTTAACTATACGGAGACAAAGTCTCCATTTATAATTTTATGAATGGAGACTCTGTCTCCGTATAGTTAAATGCCGGTGTTCTGACAAATTTCTGGAGCAAATTCTCCTGCGCAATCGCAGGAGAATTTGCTCACTGCGCATGCGCATAAAGTTACAGCTGATAACTCAGCTGTAACTTTGTGACCACCGCGCATGCGCCAGCTGCGCAACCCACCTCCCGCCCCCTCACACCCCCTGCACACCCCTTCTTACCAGATCATCGACCACAGCGATACACAGCGCATGCGCACGCCTATCCAGCCGTTTGGGAATGTGCGCGTCCGTTGTTGTGTTCTTAAGGTGGTAAGTAACATGGGGCGTCGGGACATAAGGGGGCAAGCATCCTGGTGAGGGCTGCCTCATCTTGATGGGATTTGTGATCCTCCTGCTGCATCAATAATACAGCAGGAGGATCACAAATCCCATCAAGATGAGGCAGCCCTCACCAGGATGCTTGCCCCCTTATGTCCCGACGCCCCGTGTTACTTACCACCTTAAGAACACAACAACGGACGCGCGCATTCCCAAACGGCTGGATAGGCGTGCGCATGCGCTGTGTATCGCTGTGGTCGATGATCTGGTAAGAAGGGGTGTGCGGCGGGTGTGAGGGGGCGGGAGGTGGGTTGCGCAGCTGTCTCATGCACGGTGGTCACAAAGTTACAGCTGAGTTATCAGCTGTAACTTTATGCGCATGCGCAGTGAGCAAATTCTCCTGCGATTGCGCAGGAGAATTTGCTCCAGAAATTTGTCAGAACACCGGCTTTTAACTATACGGAGACAAAGTCTCCATTTATAATTTTATGAATGGAGACTCTGTCTCCGTATAGTTAAATGCCCACAGCCTATAAACCGAACGTTCGGTTTATAGGCTGTCGGCTTTTAACTATACGTTTGTCTCCATTCATAAATTTATGAATGGAGACTCTCTCTCCGTATAGTTAAATGCTATTGTATTCTATAAACCGACTCTATTTCGGCTTATAGAATGCAATAGTACTACGAATGGACGAATGAACGAATGATTTTCCTTTATTAACTATTCGTTCATTCGATTTAGTTAGCTTAGCATTTTCGTTCTTCGTTTTTCGGGCGAATGGACGAAAATGCAATTTTCGGACGAAAATGCATTCGTCCGAAAACGAATGCACATGTCTAGTATATATTCACATGTAAATTGCTTTTTTAATAAAAAATTATGATATAAATAAAATCTTGTTTTTATTTCCTTTTATGTGACAAAGCTGCCTCTCTCTTTCCCTTGCCCCCAGATTTGTCGCTCTCCCCCCCTTAGTGTTGTCTCTCTCTCACCCTCCCTTTGGCTCCCCCCTCGCTCCCCTTGTGTCTGTCTCTTCCCCCCTTCCCTCCCCTTGTTTCTCTCTGCCCCCCCCCCTTGTTATTCTGTCCCCCCCTCACCTGTTTCTTGCTCCCTGGTGGCTAGTGGGGGCAGCCGGGGGATGTATGCACTATACATAATAGACGGAAGTGTCGGGCAGCATGGAGGTTGTCTGCACGATTCGTGCAGACATCCCCCAGCTGCCCGATTCTCCCTGGTGGCTAGCGAGGCAGCGGTGGATGTCTGCGCGATGAGCGAGACCTCCCCTGCTGCCGCCCGGAACGACAGCCAGGACTTTTATGAGGAAGCCGGAAGTACCCAGCTTCATCATAGAAGTCCCGGCGGTCATGCCGGGCGGCAGCAGGAGAGGTCTCGCTCATCGCGCAGACATCCTCCGCTCCCTCGCTAGCCACCAGGGAGAATCGGGCAGCTGGGGGATGTCTGCACGAATCGTGCAGACAACCTCCATGCTGCCCGACACTTCCGTCTATTATGTATAGTGCATACATCCCCCGGCTGCCCCCACTAGCCACCAGGGAGCAAGAAACAGGTGAGGGGGGGACAGAATAACAAGGGGGGGGGGGGCAGAGAGAAACAAGGGGAGGGAAGGGGGGAAGAGACAGACACAAGGGGAGCGAGGGGGGAGCCAAAGGGAGGGTGAGAGAGAGACAACACTAAGGGGGGGAGAGCGACAAATCTGGGGGCAAGGGAAAGAGAGAGGCAGCATTGTCACATAAAAGGAAATAAAAACAAGATTTTTTTATATCATAATTTTTTATTTAAAAAGCAATTTACATGTGAATATATACTAGACATGTGCATTCGTTTTCGGACGAATGCATTTTCGTCCGAAAATTGCATTTTCGTCCATTCGCCCGAAAAACGAAGAACGAAAATGCTAAGCTAACTAAAGCCGGATGAACGAATGGTTAATAAAGGAAAATCATTCGTTCATTCGTCCATTCGTAGTACTATTGCATTCTATAAGCCGAAATAGAGTCGGTTTATAGAATACAATAGCATTTAACTATACGGAGACAGAGTCTCCATTCATAAAATTATGAATGGAGACTTTGTCTCCGTATAGTTAAATGCCCACAGCCTATAAACCGAACGTTCGGTTTATAGGCTGTGGGCATTTAACTATACGGAGACAGAGTCTCCATTCATAAAATTATAAATGGAGACTTTGTCTCCGTATAGTTAAAAGCCGGCATTTAACTATACAGAGACAGAGTCTCCATTCATAAAATTATGAATGGAGACTTTGTCTCCGTGTAGTAAAATGCCCACAGCCTATAAACCGAACGTTCGGTTTATAGGCTGTCGGCTTATGGAATACATGTATTCCTATTGCTATTCTATAAACCGAACTTTCGGTTTATAGAATAGCCATAGGATTACATGTATTACATAAGCCGAAAGTCTATAAACCGATCGTTCGGTTTATAGACTTTCGGCATTTTACTACACGGAGACAAAGTCTCCATTCATAATTTTATGAATGGAGACTCTGTCTCTGTATAGTTAAATGCCGACAGCCTATAAACCGAACGACTTTCGGTTTATAGACTTTCGGCTTATGTACTACATGTAATCCTATGGCTATTCTATAAACCGAAAGTCGTTCGGTTTATAGTTTAGCAATAGCATTACATGTATTCTATAAACCGAACGTCGTTCGTTTTAAAGACTTTCGGCTTATAGAATACTATTGGCTTTCTATAAACCGAACTAGAGTCGAGTCCCCATTCATAAGAAATTCTTATGAATGAGGAGGGACTCTAGTTAGGTTTATAGAATGCCAATAGTATTCTATAAGCCGAAAGTCTTTAAAACGAACGACGTTCGGTTTATAGAATGCATGTAATGCTATTGCTGTTCTATAAGCCGAATGTCTTTCGGCTTATAGAACAGCAATAGCATTACATGTATTCTATAAACCGAACGTCGTTTGTTTTAAAGACTTTCGGCTTATAGAATACATGCTGCTATTGGCTTTCTATAAACCGAAAGAGTCCCCATTCATACGAATAGGTCAATTGACCTATTCGTATGAATGGGAACTCAATTTCGGTTTATAGGAAGCTAATAGCATTACATGCATTCCATAAACCGAAAGTCATTCATGTCGGTTTATGGAATGTAGTACAATGCTATTGGTATTGTAAACCGACTCTATTTCGGTTTAGAATGCCAATAGCACGAATGGACGAATGGACGAATGAACGAATGATTTTCGTTTATTAACCATTCGTTCATTCGGATTTTGTTAGTTAAAATTTTCGTTATTCGTTTTTCGGACGAATGGACGAAAATGCTATTTTCGTCCGAAAATGCATTCGTCCGAAAACGAATGCACATGTCTAATATTCAGTAAACAGTACTGCTGAGCATCATGTTTTAAATAGGTTATAATAGCCTGGGCCAGAATACAGCCATCACTTGGCTGCAGTGACACTAATTCTGATGCACTGTAGTAACCACAATCCTCTGGCAGGGGTTAAGAACTGTTATTGAATCATGTCAACACAAAGACTGCAGTCCTCAACTGTATATAGGGTTTCCACCTGGCTGGTAAAAAAATATTGCTTGAGACCAATGTTAAGTCTGTGGAGGCAGTAGCATGGCCGGTATTTTTTTTTGTACAAAAGGTGACAACCAACTATATACAAGTGTCTAACACTTAAATAGAATTGGATAGGAGTGCAACTGCAATCTTGATGTAAATATGTCAAGGAGGTTATGACATTTTAAGCAGAAATATACATGCCAAGATTGGATAGTGAAACATACATTATCATGGCGTATTTTGGTTTCCAGGACAGCTTTGTCACACCCAGGTATTTTTGAATTAATTTACAATGATAGCTTTTATTACTTCCAATGTGTACTGTATACATGAATAGTAGCTGTAATATACAAGTAATGCAGCTTATAATATTAAAGGGAATACATTTGTATAGTCAGTGTAATCGTCATCGAAACATATACTTTTAAAGTAAAGGGGGGGAAAAAAAGATCAACAAAGATGATCAATACATTGTGACCACAGAATTGTATACAAATGCACACATTAAGAAAGACACCACATTCAAATTTATTTTTCTATCACCTATACAAATTACACATTTACCATTAGTTAATCTGTCTTGACGTTACATAGTCTTTTTAAGAAAATATCTTCTCTATTTAGCATTATTCAGACTTGATGGGTATTACTAAATTGTACCATTAAAAGGTTTCAAACTCAGTTCTGCAAAGAGTATAGAATATTACTGTTATTTAACAAACAGCTGTGTATAAGGCACATTTCTCTTCATTTTACAGTCATTTCAGAGGGGTGAATAAAGGAAATGTCTCAATTTTGCTGTCCCTCCACCCTTAATGTGCAATGACACTTTACCTAATGTTATATTCCTAACTCTCTAATGTTTAGCCACCCAAAATACTGAACATTATATCCGTCTCAACTCATGGCAAATGTAAAACCACATGCTTGCCTATCTGTGCAATGCTAGCGATAATTATCATCATTAGATTCAAACTATACTGTGAATTGTGCATAGCAAATCAGTTCTGGGATCTGTGTGTTTGCTGGCAGTTCAGCTAACATAATGACCAGTACCATTTTATTATTTATAAAATTCCACCATGTCATTTTGAAGTAATGCTAAACTTTTTACGCTTTTCACAAAAGAGGGAATTGAGCAGATAAGGCCAAAATAGTCAAGCTGGAAAAATTCTCCAGTGGAGATGAATGAGAATTAAAGGACACTACCACTTACATAAGATGTAACTAGAGAACCTGGTCATTTAAAACAAACACATATATAACTCAAATGCCACCATTTGATTTTTTTATTTATATAATTGAATTAATTGCATATAAAAGAAAAAATTAAATTAGGTGTTTAAATGGCTGCATTTTGTGAACATTTCCCATGATGCAACATCATCCAAAATATTCCAGCCAGTCTTGCTTTACAACTGTGGCCAAAGCCTTTATGATGATGTCATAATATACTCCCCTGCTCTCTTACTGGCTCCTGTGTATCCCTAGTGGGCAGGATTAACCTGATCAAACAGGATCATAACTCCACCCCTTGTGAAATAATAGTTACATTTCTATCCCATTCAATGCAAGTCTATGGTCAGAATACAGACTGCATTCTGTGTCCCCAGCCCCAAAGTAAGATACTAGTGCTGTAAAGTCACTGGGGTGTGGCACTCAAAAACACTATATTTCACAAAATGGCGGTGCACAGTAACACTTGTTTTAGTTACATATTTTATTAAATATAGTCACATAACAAAAACAAGACATATATCAAATCAACAATACAAAATAAAACCTTTTCATTTTTTTGGTGGGAGTGTCCCTTTAAGTCTTTTAACAGACAAACCATCAGCTGGGGAACTTTCTCTCACTGTAACTGAAGCAATGTACTCATTTGAGTACTCATAACTGACCTCTCACTGTAGGAACATAGGAACAGTGTGTGAATGTCAGTGACCTGATCAGCCTAGGAGTCCAGCTGTAGCTCTCCATCTGCTGCTGAACCATAATTCCCCACTAGCTTTCTAGATGGCAGAGAATGATGGTAGCTGGATCCCCAATTGAAAACCTCAGGTTTATAATTCTCCAACCAAAGTATACCATTTTCCCCTCATGCCTGGCTCATTATAGAAATTTCTTGGTTCCCCGGTAATAGTTTTTTTTAAGGTAAGGTAACGTTTTAAATCTATTTGTCTGCTTATTGTGCTTTTTGTCTGTGTGTGTCTGTAATTGTATATTTAACCGTGTTGTAGCTCCAAATAGAATTTTTAAAATTCTTTCATTGCCAGGTTTAATTTTACATTTTAGTTGAAAATAAGTGCTACAAACCCAGAAACTTGATGTACTACATACAGCATAATACAGTTAAATTGATAAGAAATTAGGGCCAATTTGAAACCGGAAAATATATTTATAATTTAACATGTTTTCATGCAGTTTAAAATATTTACACTAAAATGTCTCCTATTTTCAAGTATATAACAAAATAGTAAATGTAGCCAACTGCCAATATGTACAAAATTGCAAATGAGCATTTATATAAAGTACTTAATTTCACATTAACCCCTTCGCGACACAGGACGGACTAGGTCCGTCCTGTGTGGCGAAGCGTTAGTGACACAGGACGGACCTAGTCCGTCCTGTGTTAAAAGAGGCACTGAAAGCGATTTTTTTTCGCTTTCAGTGCTTCAACTGTATTGCAACGATGTCTCCGTGTGGAGGCATCGTGTAATACAAAAAAAAAATGCCGGGCGTTTTTCGATCGCTCACCGGAGCGATTTAAAAAGCCGGTTTTAAAGGCACATTGCCTTTAAAACACGTGGCGCGCCCGGCAGATTCAAAGAGCATAGGAAGCGATTTACATCGCTTCCTATTGCTCTCTAAGTGTTGCTGACATGCCTCAGAGGTGGAGGATGTCAGCAACACTTAAAAAAATTACAAAAAATGGCAATACATACCGCGATCTTCAGCCACACTCCATGTGGCTAAGATGGCGATGCCCTTCTAAGGGCAGTTGCTTCAGGAAGCAGCTAGTAGCTGCTTCCACCCCCTGGAGGTGTTACTTGATTGCCTCATCAGTGAGGCAATCAGTAACATCCAATTACAGGGGTAGGAGGTGGGGTGAGAGCTCTGATGAGCTCTTACCATTTGTCTGGTAAGAGCAATATTTATCAATATTGACTCTGACCAGGATGGATCTGCCTCCCTCTCCTCACTTGCGTTTTGGTGAGAGAGAGAGACAGATCAGTATTGTGAGAGATAGTCAGTTAGTAAGTTTTAATAAAATTTTATATTGTGAGACCCAAAGGCTTTTATCAAAGCCATTCCCTGTGTTTTAACCCCTTCCCTATCTTTGATCACTTGTAAATAGTGATCTTGCACAGCTGCACGTTTTTGCTGTCTGTGCATTTTTTAGGGGTTAATTTTTTTTTACCTGTAATTTATTACAGCTCTATTAACCCCTTTTTTGCCGTTGATCTTTGTGATTGCACTGATCCGGCTGCAGAAGCACATTTTTGCTATCTGCATATTTTTTTTTTGAAACCCGCTAGGGGCAATTATACCCGCTAGGGGGTCACGTAAATTAATTATTTTTTTGGGTTATGTCTGAGCGCGTGTATAGCGCTGAGGAGGCTTATGCCATCCTCGCCTCAGATTCTGAGGCCACTGAGTCAGGGTCAGATTTTGACCCTGATCAGTTTACTGATACATCTTCTAGTGATGTATCAGTGGCTGCTGGGCCCCCTGCCACAAGGAGTCACGAGACTCCGGCTGGCAGTGCTGCTGAGGAGTGGGTAGCGCCTAATCGCTATAGGCCAGCTATCCCTCCTTTCACTGCAGTTCCGGGCATCAATATTGATGTCGCAGGATTTACTCCCCTGCAGTTTGTTCAGATTTTTATGGGGGATGATCTTTTGGGGGACATTGTCTCCCAAACAAATCTTTTTGCTCAGCAGCACCGTGCTGCTAACCCTCAGTCCTTTTTGGGAAGGCAGCACTGGACCCCGACTGATTGCCCAGAATTTCTGAAATTCTGGGCACTCACCTTATTGATGGGCATCATCAAGAAGCCCTCACTCCGCTCCTACTGGAGCACGAGTCCTATTTGTAGTACCCCTATTTTCCCCCAGACAATGCATAGGCTGCGTTATGAAACGCTCCTGCGTTATATGCATTTTTCTGATAACAGCCTGTGCCTCCCTAGAGAGCACCCCCAATTTGACAGGCTGTTTAAAATCCGCCCCCTGATTACCCACCTCGCTGCCAGGTTTGCAGAAGTTTATACACCTGGGAAGAATATATCTGTTGATGAATCCCTGATGAAATATAAGGGAAGGTTGGGATTCAAACAGTATATACCTTCCAAGCGCTCCAGGTATGGCATCAAGGTGTATAAACTTTGCGATAGCGAGAATGGGTACACTCAGGCCTTCCGGGTATACGAGGGAAAGGATTGCCACCTTGACCCTCCAGGTTGCCCAGAACATCTGGGAACCAGTGCCAAAATTGTTTGGGACCTGATACTCCCCCATATGAACAAAGGGTACCACTTGTATGTAGATAACTTCTACACAAGTGTACCTTTGTTCAAGCTACTGTACTGCTTTGATACAGTAGCATGCGGTACTGTACGCCAGAACCGCATAGGTTTCCCCAAAAATTTGGCACAGACCCGGTTAAAAAGGGGGGAGACCTCAGCTCTGCGCCAAGAGGAGCTCTTGGCTGTTAAGTACAGAGACAAGAAGGATGTGTGTCTGCTCAGCACCATCCATGACGAGAGGACTGTGGAGGTCTCTGTACGTGGCAGAGCTGAGGTCACCAGAAAACCAGCGTGCATCAAGGCCTACAACAAACATATGGGGGGGGTTGATTTGGCAGATCAGCTGCTGCAGCCCTACCTCATCATGCGTAAGACCAAGGCCTGGTACAAAAAGGTTGCTATTTATCTTTTGCAAATTGCAACCCACAATGCTTTTTTGCTTTGCAAAAAAGCAAACCCCGAAATGAGAGTGACCTTTTTGCAATTTCAGCTCCAGGTCATTTCGGGGATATTGTACCACGATGCACCTGGTCCCCGGGCGGTGATGGGGGAAAGTAGGGTTGGGGCTACCCATTTCATTTTTAAAATCCCCCCTACTCCAAAAAAGCAGAACCCGCAGAGAAAGTGTAGAGTGTGCTACACCAGGGGGCAACGAAAGGAGACCTCCTTCTACTGCCCTGATTGCCCTGGACAACCTGCACTCTGTATAGGTACATGCTATAAGCTGTACCACACAGTGGCCAACTTTTAATTTTTTTTATTTGTGGTTTCTGCTTCAGTGGGTTTTAAATGTTTTTACTTGTACTGCTCCAGACTTTTACATTTTTCTGTTCCAAGACAGCCTGTCCTATAATTTGTGCTGTACTTCCCAACGTTTCAAATACATACACTTTCATGGCGTAAAAAAACTAAACTGGGGTATGCAAAGGGCCCCAAACTAAAGATAGACCTATTAGAACGGAAATTCTAATTAAATCAAAATGATCAAGTCCATGAATTGTGCCTCAACCTTCCCAAAAATCCTGGCAAACCTATGCATGGGGGGCATAGGTATACTCAGGGGGCCTTGCAGAAAACAACCTGGAGTGTTTTCTTGCAGTAATGTATAACAGGCTCTCCTAAGTTGCAGTCAAAAAGCAACATGTGTGAAAAAAACCAAGATTAAAAAAATTAGCACCACACGTTCTCAAACCTTTTTGGGCTAAACGCTTCCATCAGAGGCATCAATTCACCCCATATGCAATACCTTGGGGTGTCAACTTTTCAAATACATACACTTTCATGGCGTAAAAAACTAAACTGGGGTATGCAAAGGGCCCCAAACTAAAGATAGACCTATTAGAACAGAAATTCTAATTCAATCAAAATGACCAAGTCCATGAATTGTGCCTCAACCTTCCCAAAAATCCTGGCAAACCTATGCATGGGGGGCATAGGTATACTCAGGGGGCCTTGCAGAAAACAACCTGGAGTGTTTTCTTGCAGTAATGTATAACAGGCTCTCCTAAGTTGCAGTCAAAAAGCAACATGTGTGAAAAAAACCAAGATTAAAAAAATTAGCACCACACGTTCTCAAACCTTTTTGGGCTAAACGCTTCCATCAGAGGCATCAATTCCCCCCATATGCAATACCTTGGGGTGTCAACTTTTCAAATACATACACTTTCATGGCGTAAAAAACTAAACTGGGGTATGCAAAGGGCCCCAAACTAAAGATAGACCTATTAGAACAGAAATTCTAATTCAATCAAAATGACCAAGTCCATGAATTGTGCCTCAACCTTCCCAAAAATCCTGGCAAACCTATGCATGGGGGGCATAGGTATACTCAGGGGGCCTTGCAGAAAACAACCTGGAGTGTTTTCTTGCAGTAATGTATAACAGGCTCTCCTAAGTTGCAGTCAAAAAGCAACATGTGTGAAAAAAACCAAGATTAAAAAAATTAGCACCACACGTTCTCAAACCTTTTTGGGCTAAACGCTTCCATCAGAGGCATCAATTCACCCCATATGCAATACCTTGGGGTGTCAACTTTTCAAATACATACACTTTCATGGCGTAAAAAACTAAACTGGGGTATGCAAAGGGCCCCAAACTAAAGATAGACCTATTAGAACAGAAATTCTAATTCAATCAAAATGACCAAGTCCATGAATTGTGCCTCAACCTTCCCAAAAATCCTGGCAAACCTATGCATGGGGGGCATAGGTATACTCAGGGGGCCTTGCAGAAAACAACCTGGAGTGTTTTCTTGCAGTAATTTATAACAGGCTCTCCTAAATCACCATCAAAAAGGAATGTGGGTGGAAAATCCAAGATTGAAAAATTGCCACCACACATGTTCTCTCAATCTTTTTGACTAATGGTTTCATCAGAGGCATCAATACACCCCATAAACAATACCTTGGGGTGTCAACTTATGAAATATATACACTTTCATGGCAAAAAAAACCTAAATGGGGTATGCAAAAGTCCACAAGATGAAGATAGGCCTATTCAAACAACTCATATTCAATCTAAAGGACCGAGTCCTTCAATTGTGCCTCAACCTTCCCGAAAATCCTGGCAAACCTATGCATGGGGGGCATAGGCATACTCAGGGGACCTTGCAGAAAACAACCTGGAGTGTTTTCTTGCAGTAACGTATAACATGCTCTCCTAAGTTGCAGTCAAAAAGCAACATGTGTGAAAAAAAAACAAGATTAAAAAATACCACCACACATGTTCTCAAACCTTTTTGGGCTAAATGCTTCCATCAGAGGCATCAATTCCCCCCATATGCAATACCTTGGGGTGTCAACTTTTCAAATACATACACTTTCATGGCGTAAAAAACTAAACTGGGGTATGCAAAGGGCCCCAAACTAAAGATAGACCTATTAGAAAAGAAATTCTAATTCAATCAAAATGACCAAGTCCATGAATTGTGCCTCAACCTTCCCAAAAATCCTGGCAAACCTATGCATGGGGGGCATAGGTATACTCAGGGGGCCTTGTAGAAAACAACCTGGAGTGTTTTCTTGCAGTAATTTATAACAGGCTCTCCTAAATCACCATCAAAAAGTAATGTGGGTGGAAAATCCAAGATTGAAAAATTACCACCACACATGTTCTCTCAATTTGTTTGACTAAATGGTTTCATCAGAGGCATCAATACACCCCATATACAATACCTTGTGGTGTCAACTTATAAAATATATACACTTACATGGCAATAATTAGCACAGTGTCTGCTAAAAAGTCCCCAAAAGAAGATGGGTAGAAGAATATGACAAATTAGAAAAATGTCTTCATATGACAAAATCACAAATTTGACATTGCATCCCAACAATCCAAGAAACCTATGCATGGGTGGAGATGTAGCTGAACACATATTGGGATGTTATTTGACACTGACACATACAAGAATCTGTAAATTCATGTTTGAAGTACAATGTATGTAAAAATACACAAACAATTACTACCCCAAGACTGGTGGTAGAATTAGTGCATGGAAAGTGTTAACAAACTACCATTTGAAATACCCTGGGGTGTCTAGTTTTCAAAAATAAATGGTTTTGTGGGGTAAAATACACTGGCCGGCTTCAAATATGTCCCAAATGGGACATGGGCGCAGGTTGTCTGCACGTCAAAATTCCAAGTGTGAAATTCAGAATGCGCACCTCCCAATTGTGGCCTTTTAGCCCCCAAATAACCTAACAAACCTATGCATGGGTGGTATCCCTGTACTCAGGAGATGTTGCTGAACACATATTGAGGTGTTGTTTGACTGTAGCACCTAACAGTATCTGTGAATGTACTCCTAAAGTGCAGTGAATGTGCAAAAAAACGCACACAAAATGATTACCCATAGGCTGGTGGTAGAATTAGTGCATGGAAAGTGTTAAAAAACTACCATTTGAAATACCCTAAGGTGTCTAGTTTTCAAAAATATATGGTTTTGTGGGGTAAAATACACTGGCCAGCTTCAAATATGTCCCAAATGGGACATGGGCGCAGGTTGTCTGAACGTCAAAATTCCAAGTGTGAAATTCAGAATGCGCACCTCCCAATTGTGGCCTTATAGCCCCCAAATAACCTAACAAACCTATGCATGGGTGGTATCCCTGTACTCAGGAGATGTTGCTGAACACATATTGAGGTGTTGTTTGACTGTAACACCTAACAGTATCTGTGAATGTACTCCTAAAGTGCAGTGAATGTGCAAAAAAACGCACACAAAATGATTACCCATAGGCTGGTGGTAGAATTAGTGCATGGAAAGTGTTAAAAAACTACCATTTGAAATACCCTAAGGTGTCTAGTTTTCAAAAATATATGGTTTTGTGGGGTAAAATACACTGGCCGGCTTCAAATATGTCCCAAATGGGACATGGGCGCAGGTTGTCTGAACGTCAAAATTCCAAGTGTGAAATTCAGAATGCGCACCTCCCAATTGTGGCCTTATAGCCCCCAAATAACCTAACAAACCTATGCATGGGTGGTATCCTTGTACTCAGGAGATGTTGCTGAACACATATTGAGGTGTTGTTTGACTGTAACACCTAACAGTATCTGTGAATGTACTCCTAAAGTGCAGTGAATGTGCAAAAAAACGCACACAAAATGATTACCCATAGGCTGGTGGTAGAATTAGTGCATGGAAAGTGTTAAAAAACTACCATTTGAAATACCCTAAGGTGTCTAGTTTTCAAAAATATATGGTTTTGTGGGGTAAAATACACTGGCCAGCTTCAAATATGTCCCAAATGGGACATGGGCGCAGGTTGTCTGAACGTCAAAATTCCAAGTGTGAAATTCAGAATGCGCACCTCCCAATTGTGGCCTTATAGCCCCCAAATAACCTAACAAACCTATGCATGGGTGGTATCCCTGTACTCAGGAGATGTTGCTGAACACATATTGAGGTGTTGTTTGACTGTAACACCTAACAGTATCTGTGAATGTACTCCTAAAGTGCAGTGAATGTGCAAAAAAACGCACACAAAATGATTACCCATAGGCTGGTGGTAGAATTAGTGCATGGAAAGTGTTAAAAAACTACCATTTGAAATACCCTAAGGTGTCTAGTTTTCAAAAATATATGGTTTTGTGGGGTAAAATACACTGGCCGGCTTCAAATATGTCCCAAATGGGACATGGGCGCAGGTTGTCTGAACGTCAAAATTCCAAGTGTGAAATTCAGAATGCGCACCTCCCAATTGTGGCCTTTTAGCCCCCAAATAACCTAACAAACCTATGCATGGGTGGTATCCTTGTACTCAGGAGATGTTGCTGAACACATATTGAGGTGTTGTTTGACTGTAACACCTAACAGTATCTGTGAATGTACTCCTAAAGTGCAGTGAATGTGCAAAAAAACGCACACAAAATGATTACCCATAGGCTGGTGGTAGAATTAGTGCATGGAAAGTGTTAAAAAACTACCATTTGAAATACCCTAAGGTGTCTAGTTTTCAAAAATATATGGTTTTGTGGGGTAAAATACACTGGCCAGCTTCAAATATGTCCCAAATGGGACATGGGCGCAGGTTGTCTGAACGTCAAAATTCCAAGTGTGAAATTCAGAATGCGCACCTCCCAATTGTGGCCTTATAGCCCCCAAATAACCTAACAAACCTATGCATGGGTGGTATCCCTGTACTCAGGAGATGTTGCTGAACACATATTGAGGTGTTGTTTGACTGTAACACCTAACAGTATCTGTGAATGTACTCCTAAAGTGCAGTGAATGTGCAAAAAAACGCACACAAAATGATTACCCATAGGCTGGTGGTAGAATTAGTGCATGGAAAGTGTTAAAAAACTACCATTTGAAATACCCTAAGGTGTCTAGTTTTCAAAAATATATGGTTTTGTGGGGTAAAATACACTGGCCGGCTTCAAATATGTCCCAAATGGGACATGGGCGCAGGTTGTCTGAACGTCAAAATTCCAAGTGTGAAATTCAGAATGCGCACCTCCCAATTGTGGCCTTATAGCCCCCAAATAACCTAACAAACCTATGCATGGGTGGTATCCCTGTACTCAGGAGATGTTGCTGAACACATATTGAGGTGTTGTTTGACTGTAACACCTAACAGTATCTGTGAATGTACTCCTAAAGTGCAGTGAATGTGCAAAAAAAGCGCACACAAAATGATTACCCATAGGCTGGTGGTAGAATTAGTGCATGGAAAGTGTTAAAAAACTACCATTTGAAATACCCTAAGGTGTCTAGTTTTCAAAAATATATGGTTTTGTGGGGTAAAATACACTGGCCGGCTTCAAATATGTCCCAAATGGGACATGGGCGCAGGTTGTCTGAACGTCAAAATTCCAAGTGTGAAATTCAGAATGCGCACCTCCCAATTGTGGCCTTATAGCCCCCAAATAACCTAACAAACCTATGCATGGGTGGTATCCTTGTACTCAGGAGATGTTGCTGAACACATATTGAGGTGTTGTTTGACTGTAACACCTAACAGTATCTGTGAATGTACTCCTAAAGTGCAGTGAATGTGCAAAAAAACGCACACAAAATGATTACCCATAGGCTGGTGGTAGAATTAGTGCATGGAAAGTGTTAAAAAACTACCATTTGAAATACCCTAAGGTGTCTAGTTTTCAAAAATATATGGTTTTGTGGGGTAAAATACACTGGCCGGCTTCAAATATGTCCCAAATGGGACATGGGCGCAGGTTGTCTGAACGTCAAAATTCCAAGTGTGAAATTCAGAATGCGCACCTCCCAATTGTGGCCTTTTAGCCCCAAAATAACATAACCTACCTATGCATGGGTGGTATCCCTGTACTCAGGAGATGTTGCTGAACACATAATGAGGTGTTTTTTGACAGTGACACCTAACAGGATCTGTGAATGCATGCCTGAAGTACAATGTGTGTGAAAAAAAATTACTTCTCAAAGGTTCAACAAAGGCTGGTGGTAGAATTAGTGCATGGAAAGTGATAAAATACCACCATTTGAAATACCCTAGGGTGTCTAGTTTTCAAAAATATATGGATTTGTGGGGTACAATACACTGGCCGGCTTCAAATATGTCCCAAATGGGACATGGGCCCAGGTTGAAAGCATGTCAAAATTCCAAGTGTGAAATTCAAAATGTGCACCTCCCATATGTGGCCTTTTAGCCCCCAAATAACATAACCTACCTATACATGGGTGGTATCCCTGTACTCAGGAGATGTTGCTGAACACATAATGAGGTGTTATTTGTCAGTACCCCATCAAATTTTCAGGAAATGTTTACCTGAAACATAATCTGTGTGAAAAATATATTTTTATTTTTTTTTGCTGCAAAGTTTGGCAATGTTTGGCAAAGGTTTGTGGTAAAATGGCTACGTGAAAAGTGTCAAAATACCCCAATTTAAATGCCCAGAGTGGTCTAGTTTTGAAAAATATGTACATTTGGGGGGTCATTCATCGATTTAGTACAGATATCAGTGTTAAAGTGTCACTATCGCAAATTTTTTTAAAAATTATTTTTAAATTGCATTGCACTACTTATAGTTCTACCCCTGTAACTTGAATAAAAAAGCACAAAAACATAAAAACATGGGCTATTTCTGAACTCAGGACAAATTGGAGAAACTATTTAGCAGTGTTTTTTTGTTGTCTGTTGTAGATAAGTATGCGATTTTTCAAATAAAAGTCACAAAAAATCTTTTTTTTTTTAAATTTTCACCATATTTTAATATTTTTTTTATATAAAATTATATGCTACCTTAAAAATATTGGCATCAAAAGAAAGCCCATCTTATGCCGATAAAAACAATATATAGTTTGTGTGGGTACACTAAATGAGAAAGAAAGAAATTACATCAAAACACAAACACCTCAGAAATGTTAAAACAGCCCATGTCACCAAGCGTCGGACAAGCCAAAAAAGTCATGTCACTAAGGGGTTAAAAATGACTAGACTGGCTTTTGGATCTTAATCACCTTAACACATTCCTATGTTTTGACTATAATCACCAGCACGTTTCTGACTGTAAATGGCTTAAAGAGCCACTTGCACATAAAAGGAAAAATATAATTAGGTGTTTATCTCCTGGCTCCATTTTTTGAATATTTCCCATGATGCAACAGCTTCCAAAATCTTCCAGCCAGTCTCACTTTACAACTTTGGCCAAAGCCTGCATGATGATGTCATAAGATACACAGGAGCCAGTAAGAGAGCAGGCGTGTATCATAGTGGACAACTTTTTTTTACCTGCCTTCCAACGCAAAGAGAGGAGATTGACCTGATCAAACAGGGTCATAACTCTGCATCCGTGTGATGTAATAGTTGCATTACCCTCCCATTCAATGCAAATCTATGGTCAGAATTCTGGCTTATATACTGCGTGTCCCCTACCCCAAAGTGAGAAATTTGTGCTGTGAAGTCACTAGGGGGAGGCACCCAAAAACACTATTTGACAAAATGGCGGCACCCAGTCACACTTGTTTAGTTAAATATTTTATTAAATACAGTCACATAACAAAAAAAGACATATCTGTAATCAACAATACAAAAAACCTTTTCATTTTGTTTGGTGGGAGGATCCCTTTAATTTCATTTTGATTTCACTTCACAAAGTTCCTAATTTTCCTTTCAATGATAGTTTTCTTTTCACAACACAATAAATGGAAGGAGTAGGATCACAAGCTTGTGCCTGAAGGCAAAGAATTTTAAACCGGCAAGCCTACAACACCCGAGGCAAACAACCTGAAGTTCATTTCTGATGGGCATCTTGACAAACTTACTTGTGAGGGTTTAATGTGTTTATGGTTATTTTCACCGCAAAAATAATAATAATACCGTAATAATAATAATAATAGCAGTAAGATACTCACCTTTACCCACATTGGAGCTTTAAAGTATGTGGCCTGTATAATTAGTTAAGCTCTAGAGCTGCATATCCATTGCAGTCTACGTAAAACCAATGCAAGTTCTAACGACCATGAAAAATGGTCACTGCAGATCATACAAGACTTACTCTATCTGTGGTGTCCGTGTGCTACCATGGCGTGACTCACGATGCTCAGACTTCTGAAGATGCGCGAGGCAGCTAGCTGAGCAGACACATTGATACAGCCGCCTGCTTCCAGTTAGTGAGAGCCAGGTCCCTGCAGCTCTATAATCAGACATCTCTTTTGAGGCCCAATTACAAGGCGACCAGGAATATAAGGCTAGGTCAGTTTTCCAGAGCATTTTCTCTGGGGGGGAAAAAAAACCGTGCCTTATATTAAAGCGAATACAGTATTATGGAAAAATAGCTCACAGCTTTATCAGTTAGGGGCAGTGTTACCAGCCCACCTAGTGGTGTATATATGGAACAGCATCATGGAAATTTGCAACTCGGTCTAAGAATTATTACTATTCCCAGAAATAACATTACAGCTAATACTCTATTCTCCTGACCCTAAAGAGAGAGACAGGTGGACATCATTTATTATTTGGTTTAACTAGCTTTGCCATCTTGGGCTTGTTATTTCTATGTGGCATCTTTAAAGATCTCTTTTTGTTTGTGTTTAACATGTTTTGCTTTGTTTAACCTGCAGATCGTTCTTACATGCGTTTGACTGAAAAGGAAGATGAAACACTACCAATAGATGTAAGCAAGGTTTAATCATCTGTATCACCTGTTAACAATAGGATTCCTTTCTATTCGATACTATGCTTATATTATTTTACAACAGAAAACACATTTAACAAAATGCTACAAAACAGATTAATTTTGCTAGATAATTATGGTTTTATGTTAAATCACTTGGCTTGCTAGTTATTAATTCCTCAATTTCTGCACATTATGTCTCTACCAGGGATAGCTTGCCTGACACCTTGGTCTAGAATACATTTTCCCTGTCTGCCTGAGAATGTTGGGAGTAGCTGATCTACTGGTTGCCTTACCATGATATAATTTTAAAATAAAATGAGCAAGTTTACAAAGCACTAATATTGTGCTGCTCTATTTTGCGGATTGTGTAATTAAGAAATAGATGCATTTCTAGGTTATATAGACAAGCATTTTATTTCCTGTAAACCTATGTTGTTATTTTATTATAAAAATCCGTGTCTTTTTTTTACTTGCAGATAGTTCTCCAAACCTTGTTGGCGTTTGTAGTAGCCTGCTATGGCATAGTGCATATTGCTGGAGAGTTTAAAGACATGGATGCTACTTCAGAATTAAAGAATAAGTATGCCTTCTATATATTCCTTTTCTTTCAATAAACAATTCAAGCCACCTTTTCGCATGTTCAGTGCTTCAATGGGGGAAGCCCTGAGCATGCAGAATTCTGAGCATACACTCAGAATTTTCAGGGTAAGTCCAGTGGGTGGAGCTTGCATAATTGAGCATGCTTCATGCAGTATGCGCCCTCTAAAAATAAATAAAAAGGATGTTGGAGGGGACATTTAAATAGATTTTTAGGTAGAGCATTATTACAACTTTGCAGCTTAGCCCAGCAGTGCATAAAAATGACTTGCAAAGCCTGGAGCAGTTTTAGTGGGATTTTTTTTGTACAATCTCATTTTTGAGTATTTTTTTTTTATTAAAAAATATAGACTACTGCATAAATAAACATTCTCTAGTATAATACAGGAAGTACAAAGTATGAATGTAAAAACAAAAAAACATGTAAATAGAAGAGGAAAAGAACTACAGATGGAGGGGGAGAAGAGGAGAAAAGCCCATTCATTTTAAAAGGGTGAGGGATTGCCTGTGGAAAGCAGTGCAAGTATCAGTTAGCGCAGTGATCTAGTGTAAATTCAGATTCAATAAAACCTGGTATTCAATGCATTCAAGCTATTTAAACCAGGTAGCAATGTACGCTACACCCCTGTTTTGGGAGAGTTAGATAGTTCTTTGATTTTTTTTTTTGGGGGGGGGGGAGAATTTCCATGCAACCTACCCAGCTTGTGATTGTAGGGAGAATTTGATTGCCAATGCAGGAGGATGCTGAGGTTGCAGCATTTAAAATATGGCATGTAGGAATTAAATCTCTTGGTTATAAGGATGTAAAGGGGTTATCAGAGAGAATACAGCTGCAGGCCTTTTCAATAACAGTGTGCACTGAAGTTCAAAATGACTTGATCAGGGAGCAGCTCCACCAGATAAGGAGTAGTGAGCGATGGGACAGTTCATTGTGACTGCTTCAATGTGGAGACATTCAGAGTGATGGACAGTTCAGTCCGAGACATTCGACGTGGGAGAGTTCACCGATCTAGTATTAGGGGTTAGTTTTAGGGTTGGTATTAGGGCTCAGGGAGTTTTAGGGAGGGTTACTTTATTGGAGGGGTTTATTACTGTCTATTTGTAAGTGCTGACCATTCAGAACTGTGACCCTCCAGCTATTGGTGGCCTAGATCTCCCATAACACGCTTTCATCGTACCAGAGTTGTATAGGAGATATAGGCCACGATTTTACATTGTGCTATAGTTCATGCATAGGTGGAAATGTAGGGTCACTATACTGGTCATTGCAGCCTCCATCAAGATGAGGTCTTAACATAGAACACAAACAGGATTGAGACGTAATCTTTAAAAAAAAAAAAAAAAAAAAATGGGGGGGTGGGAGGAGTATAATAATCGCCTTGTCCCGGGCATGAGCCATAAATTTAAAATACTATAATGTGAGCTCAAATTGGTATTTTTATTTTCCTTTCATAGGACCTTTGACACATTAAGAAACCATCCATCATTTTATGTATTCAATCACCGAGGTCGGGTCATGTTCCAGTCACCTGATTCAGAGGAGTGTCCCCAAAACCAAGCTTCATTCACATCCAATCCATCGATGAAGCTCCGAAAGCTAGAAACGATGCATCGTTAAAACAACTAATAATAAAATTTAAAAAAACACAGATTTTTACTGCTGATTATAGGACATTGTAATAACATTGGAGTCCCGGATGTAAACACTTTTTTTTTTTCTTTTCATTTTCTGGAGCAGTATTTATATTGATCTTCCAGACTTTATAAAAAAAATGTAAACAAGGACTTTCTTTGTACACTTAATGAAAAGGACTGTATTGTGGACTCGCAATGCAGTGTAACTTATTGCTACAATTATGCTGTGAAAGATGTCTTTTACATTGGAAAACATTAAACAATGCTGCAGCTGTTTTTTCTTTTTTTTTTTTTCTTAATATATTTATTGATGTGGTTGGGGAAGTGAATGGTTAGATCAATGTTTAATTTTTGGCGGGGGGAGGGCCCATATAAAAAAAAAAATAGGATGAAGTCTGATCTACCATGAGGTAAAAATTAGTCTTATATGGTTGACTGTTGCATTATTTGTTGTCACAAGGGTTACCTGTTATCCTATTTTTTTTTTTTTTGACCAGAACATGTGAAACCTGTGAACATTTTGGGGTCTTGTAACCCACATGTAGAAACCTGCTAGAAGCTGAATTGTTGGTAAGCTGTGATGGATTTAAATGGAGAGTCGGATGTATTATGATACTTTACTGGTTTTGCTTATGATGTATCTAACTTCAAAGCACATTTGCTTGTATTTAGGATGTTTAACCTGTTTTATTGACTGGGATTTATGTCTTTCACCTCATATGCCGAACCTATTTGCTCTCAATACTGAACAGGACCGTGGAGAAAAAGTGTAAATGTTTGCTTTATTTAACTGTCACTCCTGTGGTAACGATGAAATGCAATGCTGAGGCTGTTTAATGAAACATTATTGTGAAGATTCACCAGAGAAAAACTGCTGTGAGCCGATATGTATAAATAAAAGAGCACAGGCCCAGTACTGACACTATCTCCATGTGATCCTATGTATAAAGAAGAATCTGACATAATGTGCACCAGCAAAACCATCTCTGTAAAGTGCCAGGAGGTGTGAAACACGGCTCAATCGCCTGTACACATATGAATGATTGTCCTTTATTTCTCTCGTCCAGACACTTTAATGCGGGAGATTTTATACATAAATTCTTTCATTCTAAGAGTATCTGGAAATGTTTTTTGTTTTCTCCTCAAAGGAATCCAGTCTTTCAGTGAGCTGTTGCTTTAACTGAGTGTAGGGACGCTGAGGTTAAATATTAGGACAGCCTTCCCAACACAATAATTTCCTACAACCTGAGTATTTCACTTGCCCTTGGATGTTGTTATGAAAGTAAGGTCACAAGAGAATAAGGCTTAGTAAAACATTAACTATTTAGTATTACATTGAAATAGTAGTGCTGGTTACCTGAAACTTCCTACCCATAAATATATTTAAACCAGTCCTGCTAACAAAGAAATACTTTAATTCAAAGGATAAATGTAAGATTAACATTAATTTGTCATAAACCTATTGTAATTGATTGAAATGTTTAATGCATGCTGGGAGTTGTCCTCATCTTCTGTGTTTCTGTTTATCTTATATGGCTCTTTGGCAGAGGAGGGTTGGTAAAAGCACTTGTAATTTCATCAACCCTCCCATTACCATCAGAAACGGGCACAAATAGACAAGCAGGACAGCTATACTGACATACAGGGATAGACAGACCAATACAAAAAAAACAGGCAGGATTGATATATTGACCGATAAGATACAGCGATGGTGGTGGATGCATATCTCCATAGCTCTGTGACATACTTGGTTAACTTGCCTATTTGTACTGTAGAAACCGGCCATAGGGCGCCAGCACCAGCCAGCTGATACAGCAAAGGCAGAAAAAAAGAAAAGGGGGTTCACCGCCGCCTGCAACGGACTTCTTTGGCCGTATTCAGAGTCCTGGACATAACTCAGGCCTACCAAAGATGGCCACGGGCCCTGAACGTGATCCACCTTCCAGCCAGCAGAAAGTACTGAGCTACTTACTGCAGGGACTCCCCAGATGACTGTTGGGAGGCTCTCAGCCGGTTACCCTCAAAGGCAGTTATCTCGGACATCATGGACAAAGCTATCCAACCCTTTCGGAATGACCTCCAAGAACTGAGTCGTGACATACGGCATTTAGAAGGCAAGGTTCTTACCCTGGAGGAGGAACTTCCACAGACCCGGGACACTGAATTCATTGAATATGCACATTCAAACGCAGGAATTCCAAATATACACTGTGCAGCAGCAAATGGAAGACCTGGACAATAAAAGCTGCAGAAATAATATTAGAGTCCGGGGGGTCCCGGAGGAGGTCCCTGGCTCAGACCTTCTCAAAATGATCGAGGCCTTCTTTGATGCCATCTTGCAAAAACCAGACGATAACCACTGATGTGGACAAAATATACCGCCTGCAAAGGGGTAACGGACTCCAAGGCTCCCCCCTAGAGATATCAAGTGCACCCTCCACCACCCTGTGGACAGAGATGCCATACTGCACACTTACCGTGCAATGCCACCCAAACACATACTTGAGTGGGAAATCACCCTTTTCACAGACCTCTCTCATACTACCCTCAGAGCGGGAAGAGCTCTAAAGCCTGTGACATATGCTTTGTAAATAGCCTCCATCCCGTACACCTGGGGTTTGCCTTTTGCCCTGTCAGTCAGGTGAAACGGAACAACCCACACTCTCCGTCACCCGAAGGATTTAGCCTCCTTTTTGAGTGGACTGCGACTACTGATGATACCGGTGCCTGCCTGGTCACAGCCTGTTTCTTTCCCGGGCCCTCTGGGTATCTTGTCAGAAGATGACTCTCAAGCTGCCTGATTCAGTTTTACCTGGTCCTAGTTTGCAGATGGATCAGTTTTCCCGCTTGACATATTTTCACAGTCCCCTCAGGACTTTTATAGTTGTTCAGAGCGCTTAGCTCTATCCAATTTGGCACACTGTACCTGGGTCCTGGACACTGTTCCCACTGGCCCACCAAGTATATATATTGTTTCCTAGCAATATTTTTTTTCATTTTATTGACAGTCTGCCCGATGCTGGCGGCAGGACTGGGGTCGAGTTATTCTCTATTTTTGGCCAGATTTCTCGACCTGTTCATTAGCGGTGCTTTACGCCACTGGTGGACTGTCCCACCAGGGCTTTATCCCCATCTTCTTTCTTCTTCTCCTCCAATGTCTCTCGCCTCCTTTCTACCATTTCCTCTCCAGTTCACTCTCCCTTTCCTTGCTAATCTCGTCCCACTTTTACTGTTCTTCTGTTTTTCTCTTACGTCTCTCACCTCCATTCCACTACTTTCTCTCCATTTCTGATTCTCCCTCTCTTTGCTGATTTGATCTCACCTCTCCTTTTGGATTGATGCTAATTCTTTCTTGCATACTAACTGAATATTCTTTGATACATGTCTACAAATCAATACTTTGACCTGCGTGTCATAATTGCTTTTTTCTTATGTTTTTTCCTGAAAACGAATAAAATCTAATTTATGAAAAAAAAAAGATACAGTGATTGATAGAAAAAAACATTGGATAGAAAGTGCTACATACTAGGGCTTCTGCCATCATCAAGCTGTGGCCCCTCAAGCTGTCTCTGTACTACAACTACCATTATTACCTGCCATTTTAGAAAGCTTGTAGGGAATTATGGGGATTGTAGCTCTGCAGGAGCTTGGAGGGCTGCAGTTAGGACACCTAGGAACTAGGGCATTTGGAAGTGAAAAGTGGTGCAGCCCCAGGTCATTGAGTTTGGGTGGAGGGAAGTTGCCACACTGCCCCCATTGCCAGACCCCTGCTATTTGGTACACATCTTCTAGGTAATGCATTACATTTTTCAGGAAGAGGCCAAACAAATTGGTCTTGAAAACTTGCAACCAAATTCTGTTGGCTAATAAGCCACTTGTAGGAATTTCCCAATATCTGCCTCCACAGCTATCTGTTCATAGTACATCTTCTTCCCCTTGATCTTCCTTCCATGTCTGTTGCTGCTTCAGATATACTCTTAGCTGCTCATCTTTGGGTGCCATCTTACTGCTGTATTGCCAGATGCTCTGGGTTTCAGCCAGGTTGGTAGCTCTGACACTCACCAGACCCCGCCCTCAGTCTCTGGGTGTTGGTAGGGTGGAAAACCTTGTACATTGTGGGAAGTTTCCGGTTCTTCAGTGACAGCTTGCATGTCTTCATTAGGCCAGCTCATGGTGACTAGTAGGCTGTACATGTGATGGCATGGATTTGCTTGAAGAGCCAGCTCAACGGGAAGAACATTACAGTTAAACAATCGCATACCAAAAATGGCTCGTCTTTGACAAAATCTCTGGTCCTTAAGGGGTTAAGAATACTTGCAGTGAGGGCTACATGGCCTCATGCAGCAGCTTTACATATATAGGGATTGAAATATATATTTAGAACTCTTCAAAAATCATAAAAACTTTTAACAGGCCTCAAGTTACAAAACCAAGTGTTGAAATATAGCTGTGCTGAAAGGCTAAATATTTATACTTTTTATTTCTGAAGAAATTCAGACATTCCAATCTCTTCCAGGATTATCATGCTTTTATTACAGTATGTACTATCAGCTAAAACTCTTTATTTCTTCCCTGTCCTGAACTTGCCCGACACTGCCAAAGAGTTTCCAGTACGCACGATAGAAAATGTGGAAATCTTGTGACAAGTAGATTAAACAGCTGCTCCAACCAGGTTATACATGATGTAAATTGTCTACACATGAATATGTGTGTAAAATGTAATGTATATTGCAATGCTTACACACAGCATTACATGTGTTATGTTGTATCTTTCAGAATACTTAATAAAGATTGACAGACACAATCTATACACTGACTTGTTAAAAGGTCCCCATACATTGAAACCTGTGTGCATGCAGGAACATATTTTATACACATTTTGCATGAGGAATTCTAATTAAGAATCTCAGGAGAATAGCAAAGGAATATTAAAATCTGACATACATCCTTCACATCTGACATACCACCATGGTAAATATAAAAAAAAAAATGTAAGACAGGGTTGGCATGGGAGCAGCCCAACAGTGAGACAGACACAAGATGTCAGCACTGTAGTGTAAGGAGCACAGATAACACAGAATATTTACTGGTAAGTTGTTTTTTTTCCCCAGAACATAGACCAGGATAAAAGCAAAGCATTTAGGGAACCCTTTTATATGCAAAAGTTTGATTTTCAAAATCAATCCCTACATGTGTTCCATGGTTCACAGTGGTGTTCAAAAGTATCTCTAATGCAAAATCAGGTACTTTTGTATTGTAAGTGTCGTGTTACTTTTCTGCCTTAAATAGACCATTCTTTTCATTATATGCGGCTTACATAAAAAAGGACTATGTAGCGAAATTTAGATCTAGGGAACTTCCTACATCATACATGTCATTTCCTTTCGGTGGTTCACCACGATTTGAAAGCAGGCGATGAAGTTTGATATTAAATGGCTACAATTTTCATTACTATTCAGATTTTTGCAGCAATAAAAAAGGCAGAAACTGCAAAGCTGAACTTTGATTCTTCTATAAAACGCTTCTTTATTTACAGATGGTAATACTCACTGGACATGCACTCTACTTATATTACACTCTTTCCCGAATGAGGAGTTTATATGAACAGTTGATCTACACTTCAGAAGGAAAAATCTAATGCAAGACCGCAGCCCAGCCCTGACATCTACCAGTTTTCACAGAGCGGGCACTATCCTAGTTTAAAGGAACGTTTACACGTGGGCAAATGCTTCATAAGAGTTTTGAAAATGTTAACAGCTTGAACCTCACTACAAAGAGTCTTAAAGCCAAAATGGCTGTCTTAGAGATTTGTAGGAGCTAAAGATACACACAGATCATTAAAAACCAAACAATGATTGCATTGTAACCACTCTATAGAAGAGAGGCATCTACTGCACTTCTCCAGTGGTTGGGTTTTCAGCCAGTCACTGAGGGTGGCAGATAAGTTATAGTTCAGGCTGGAAAGCTGCTGCTGGACACTACTGCTCTTTAGTACACTGGGTCCGTTTTGTGCATTACCATACCTGTATATGTTAAAATGACATATACTTTTTACACTGGTACTAAGATGTTGTTTTTTACGGAATGCGGGAAGTTCTGTGTAGAATTGTTACATTTTATGAAACTAGATTGTGCTTATTTGATTGTGCTATCAGGCTTAAACATTATGTAATACAAGTTAAATGTAGTTACCCCAGTAATCAGCCCCAAGATCAGATTACTTGCAGGAATGCATGCTCTGTGGGAGTGTATCACCTCAGGATGCCCATTTGCAGATGAAATTAATAAGGATCTTCTCTATTTATTAAAATCAATGAAAAAGGTGACTGACAGAAGGGATAGTGAGTGATTACCCCTGGCATCTCCCAATAAAATGGTTGCATGAGGCATTTAATGAATTACACGTGCTTATTTTCCTGAACGGTTAGACTTTGTCGTCTTCTTTTTTTTTATCCTACATGGTTTCAGCTTTTACCAAACAGTGCTGAATGCCTCAGGATATTGGATTATAATTGCCAGAGCGTCCATGGCAGAATATAGAGTACACATATGCAGTGGTGTATCTTGGTTTTGTGCTGCCCTAGGCAGACTAATTTCGGGCACCCCCACACCCACGTTTCACACCTACGACACACGACATGCCCCATCACCCACATTGCACACACTAAATGCCCCATCACCCCCATTACATGTCACCATCACCCTCATTTCATACCCCCATAATTCCGATTAAATGGAAGAAGCTAAAGCTTGCTGAACGTTGGGTAACGGAGCGAAAAGGTTTCAAGCACCAGAAGTGTGGTTTAACACCCTCTGGCAAAGTGCCGCCCTAGGCGAGTGCCTTGTTTGTCTTGTGGAAGATACACTACTGCACATATGTGCAGAGGGGAACAATTACTTGACAAAGCAGGGAATCTGAAAGAAACCACTTTAATTAATGAATTTATTTGCCTCTGAACGCCTCAACCTACCACCTTCGATAATGGTTGATGTGCAGGAAGGTAGTTAAAGTATCACACAGAATTTACAAATACTTACCTTTGAACCAGGGAAGGGCTGGCAAGGGGGACAGAAGGAGAACTGCCCCCCAGGCTGCCCTCTACCCCATGCTCAATGCGCTGCAGCACTTTACACTTCTAAATGCCTTAGTGTTAAAGCATCCAACTGTGATGCACCAGCTGCTGAAAAACTACAGCCCCACAATTTCTTAGCAACTTTCTAGAATGGCAGGGAATTAGGGTAGTTGTAGTACAGAAACAGTTGGAGGGCCACCCCTGGACACCTAGGCCCTAGTGTGTAGCCTTTTCTATCTAATTTTTTATCTATCAATCTCTGCATTATATCTGTCCTGCCTGTCTGTCTATCAATCTCTGTACCTCACCTGTCAGTATATTTCTCCTGCTCATCTGTCTATCAATCTCTGTACCTCATCTGTCAGTATATTTCTCCTGCTCATCTGTCTATCAATCTCTGTACCTCATCTGTCAGTATATGTCCTGCAAGTCTGTCTATCAATCTCTGGATCTCATCTGTCAGTATATCTGTCCTGCCCATCTGTCAATCTCTGTACCTCATCTATCAGTATATCTGTCCTGCCTGTCTATCAATCTCTGTACCTCATTTGTCAGTATATCTATCCTGCCTGTCTATCAATCTCTGTACCTCATCTGTCATTATATCTGTCCTGCCCGTCTGTCTATCAATCTCTGTACCTCATCTGTCATTATATCTGTCCTGCCCGTCTGTCTATCAATCTCTGTACCTCATCTGTCAGTATATCTGTCCTGCCCGTCTGCCTATCAGTCTCTGTACCTCATCTGTCAGTATCATCTCCCTGTGTCTGTTTCTGATGATAACAAGGGGGCTGATGAAATTCTAAAAATTGGCCCCTAAATAGTTTTTGCCCAAGGTCCAAAAGTTGTCAACCCTCCTCTCCTACTGTGAACCATCTTCAATTGGTAATAACCTCTGTGAAATCCATTGATAACCTTTCAGAGCAAATAAAGAAATGGGAGCTTAAAATGTGTCCACAGAGAAATATACAGACCTCTTCGGTTTAAACCATGCTCCTCAGTATGAAAGTCAAAAAGTATGTATGTATACACAAACAAATACACACATACAAGCACACGTTCATTAATTGAATAGGAAATTCTACACGTCCCTTTATGAAAATGTGGCAGCAATTAAAAAATAATAAAAAAAGGTTTATTATATTTATGTATAATATACTTATATACAAGTTCCAAAACCTCTTTATACAAGTTAAAATATCACAAATCACTGAGCTAATAATAGCAATACTGTTCAAAATATTTCTTTCTGTATGAACATTAAAAGTAAATACACGTGTTTTAGGAAAAGACAAAAAAAAAAAAAAAAAAAGTCCTTTTCAAGTGCTTCCAAAGCACAGCGAGTGCAAGGCCACCTGACGAGTCTCCGTCCTGCTCACAGGATGAAAGAAGTCGGGGACCTGGGGAGTCTCAGGTGCACTTTCTTAAAGTCTGTAGACAAAACAGAAGAGAGTCTGAGGTAGATTGTTTAGTGACCTATGGGGAGGGTACAGTCACAGGGCTGTGTTTAGCTTTCCTCAATACAGAATGGCAGGTTCCTTTAAGTATCTCATACAGCCTATTCTGAGAATGACAAGACCTCGTCTTGGGGAAAAGCTACCTCATGTACTCACAGACCATGCACCATGCAGCGGTCACCAACTAGACCCACCAGATGATGCCTCTCGCTCTCTCAAGGACTCTCTACAGCATAGGAGTGGACTATACTGACAAATGAGTAAGTTCATCACCTGTAGGAGGGCCACCAATGGTTATTTTCTCCAGCCTGTTCAGCGGGCGGCACCCTCCACACAGAAAAAGCCCCACAGTTCATAGCAAGTCCTGAAGCTCAGAACATCTCTCCACCACGTTTCCTCTGTCTCTGGCCAGAAAGTGTCCCGAGGTGCAAGGTGTTTAAGGAGGTCGCCATGTCCTCTCTCTTTCTTCTGCGACAGTAAACTCATCCCTGGTCCTTGTTTTCCCAGGCATACTGTTATCTGCTGTTTACATGATTCACACTGTTTGGCAAGTCAGTGGAACCCAATTCAGATATGATTCTTTCCAGGTGCTGTATTAAGACTCGTTTTTTAAACCTGTAGAGCGAGAAACAAACATAGATATAATGGCTCGGGAAATGTTTTGCTTTATCCCTTTACAATATTGCAAAGCACTTGAAGCTCGTTGTATTGTCAGACGCTGTTCTAGAAGTTACAGAAACAATCACCTTGGCCCAATGTGGGTTAAAGATAGGGTGATCACAGGTTTTTTTCAGTGATGCTTATAATAAATATATACTCTGGGGCTGTAATCACTCAAATGCAGAGGCTTAATTTTACTCAATGCAGCTCTGAACTGTGAATTTATCATAAGACTCCCTGAACAAAACTGTAATGTGATCACACTAGTTATAGAAGAGGTAACGAAAATGGTTTTAAAATGAATAGCAAATTCCTGGTTTGCTCAAGTAACTACTTTTAAAAGTGTCTTTCTGTCAAATTTCATTTTGAAATTATCACTGGTTAATTTAATTTCAAAGATATTTCAGTAGAAGAAGAAACTAAATGATCAAGACATGGAATCGATTGCTAGTGGGCGTGCCCTTTTGGAAATAATCAAACACCCTATTGGTCCATCAGAAATGCTTTTCCTCATATCATACTAAAGACCAATATGGTAAAGCTTCCATATAATGCCCTATAGCAAGCACTGGAAAATGTCAATCATACCGTTTAGTTTCTCACCCAATTAATCAGTGATATCTTTGAAACAAAAACATGATACAAAGAAAATGTAAAAAGTCAGCAAAAGAAACTAGGTATTTTTATACTTTTGCCATTACGTTCTCTCTTTAACACAGCAAATTGTGACATCTCTTCCTCTTACCTCGCTGCTTCTTTCATAGTAAATTCAATAAAGGTTTTTTGCACATCAAATGGTCCTTGCACTTCCTCAAGTAATGAGAAGATTTTTTGATAATCTGAAAAACAAACAGTATGGTTTGTTGATAATTTGACTGTTTTATCTAAATACTGAAGGGCTCATATACCTATATATTGTTCAGTAACATGCAGATCTACACTACAAAAAAATCATTAAGAAAACTAAACACTTTTATCCACTTTTTCTGACATGATCCATGAATCTTTTGAGTCATTGTTTCATTTTAATAGGGTGCTGGTTACTTTCCTTTTATTTTTGTAATGTACTAGTTTTAGAGAGGAGGATCAGCTGTACACTCACATTTAATCATAATTTGGTATCTGGGTGGATCAAATAATCTCCTGGATTTTGGCTGTATTGTGTATCTATGAGCCAGGATAATTTGTCAGGGTTAAGGATAGGAGAAATCATAAAGTTGTATACAAAATGCTAAACATATTTAGACATTGAGAGTAATATTCTTGGAGCCATGGAACCCTGGTTCTTTATTAACAGATATTATACTACAAGCAGTTTACAGTATATATGATAAGCTAAAAATATTTCTTATCAGACACAAAACAGGATATATATATATATATATATATATATATATATATATATATATATATATATACACACACACACACACACACACTTTAAACTTTTGCCATAAAAACATAAATGAAAATATACATAGGTACTGCTAGTACATTTCCTGAAAGATGCCAGTCCAGCCCTAGAGATTAAACTGTAACATCCAAGACAGTAAATATCAAGTTGTGAATCGAAGATCTATGTATTTACTTACTCCTTCCGGGCTTTCGAACTTCTTTCATGACTTTAATTTTAATATCTGCATTTGTCCCTTGAATCATGCTTTGCATTTCTTTCAGAGAGACTGATAGGGGCATTGAAGAAGTGCATTCCTGGGTCATTAAGGCATCCTCCAGAGGAACATAGTTCTCCAAAGGTCCTTTTCCAAGTGCATTGTTAACAGTCTTGTGTTCTAAGCTATCCTCATGTAAGCAACTCAGTTCATCAGAAACAGAATCAAAGTCATTAAGCAGCATATCCTCATCAGACAGAGACGCAGGTTCTAATAGTGGAGATAAGCCATCCATTGGTTTTTCCATGGGCTGACCATTATCTGTCCTCTCTCCATTACCCTCTGGAATTAGTGTGGCGTTGGCATCTAGAAGCAAAAAAAACATCTTATAAAGACGGTGCTTAGCTTTCTGCATCTTCATAATAATAAAACCCACCAGATTTCACCCTTTTATAACAAAATTTATAAGAAAGCTGACTTTATAAAAAAAAAAAAAAAGTCTTATAAGAGTAATATTAAATACACAATAACAGAAAAAAAGAAATCTACCTGGTATAACAAACAAGTAATATAACTTAGGTTAGAGACTACCATAAAGAAGAATTCCTTAATAAAACTGAATTAATGGCATGCTAGAATCCTATTTTTCTACAAATATGCACAATACAAGATACATAAACACATTACTATATCAAGAGAAAGGAAATCCACCTGTAGTCCGTGAACCAGCCCTGGGGTTTGCATACAGCATAGAAGTCTGCAATTTTTCTAAGCCAAATGTACCTACTTATTTATTTTAGGAGCAGGGGAAGAGGTACCTTTTTATATGGGGCTACTTTCTCTCAATACACCACATGCAGAGTAATTCAACAACACATAAATGTTATACAGTTTTATAAATTAACTTGATTTTAGGATTTTCTTATCTTACCCCAGTCCTTTGCACGGACTAATATTGTGAAATAATTTGTGCTAAACACCATGCTGCCTGCCACTAGACACCAGGGGTCAGCGCTGCCCATGGTAAGTCCTAGGGTGCTGGCGTGTAATGGGGGTGATGGGGGTCATGGGGACGTAATGTGTGCAACATGGGTGATTGGGCATTTAATGTGTGGGTGATGGGGCATGTCCTGGGTGTGCAACGTGGTTGATGGGGCATTTCCTGTGTGTGCAACGTGAGTAGGGGGTGCCTGTGATGGGGGCATGTAATGTGTGTGCAGTGTGGGTGATGGGGCATGTGCTGGGTGTGCAGTGTGGGTGATGGGGCATGTGCTGGGTGTGCAATGTGGGTGGTGGGTTGCCCCAATTTTGTCTGTCTAGGGCAGCACAAACTTAAGATACACCACTTGCCACACCACCGTGACTTTACAGCACTAGTATCTCACTATGGGGCTGGGGACACAGAATGCAGTCTATAGGTCAGAATACTGACCATAGACTTGCATTGAATGGGAGGGTAATGTAACTATTACATCACAAGAGGCCAGAGTTATGATCCTGTTTGATCAGGTCAACCTCCTCTCTCTTTCAGAAAGATGTACTTTTTGTCTGAAAATGGATGCAGGAGATTGACACCTATTTTTATATGCAATTAATTCAAACATAGAATATAACAAACAGTGGTATATGTCTTATATATGCATTTGTTTTAAATGCACAAGTAATCTAGTTCCATCTTATGTAAATAATTGGAAGTGTCCCTTTAAGGAATCAAGGGTTAAAAAATAAAATATATACTTTATACGTCCTTTACAAGTCTACCACTTTTCAGGATGTGTTATTTCAGGGGGCCAGAGCTTCTTGCCCCATATATGTTATCGTTTTTAATTTTTTTATATATTTTGGGACAACTTTGGCTATTTTTTTCAACAGCTGAAATCCTCCTGACATGAGTCTATATCATACCCATATAAATCCATGGATATTGTGACGATTCGATCTCCAGAGAAGTGCCAATTCAAGAGCACTTCAATGCTTTCTGAATACCCCAAATTCAAGGGCTATTAAGATGACTGAATATCGGCCCTACCTGACGGGTGCGAAAATCAGAGGTACCCGAGTAAATCCTTTGCTGCATTAAATATAGGTTTCAAAATGGACATTACAGAAAGTTCTAACTGCTCTGCTGTTACACATAACCACTGCTGATTCTTGTCCTGCTTATACAGTGTTTTTTTTTTATTAAGTGTTTTAAGCAATCATGTTTTAATTTATTATACAAAACTATGAATACATTTTAAAAACAAGACATGAAATTCAGTAGATAAAAAAAATACAAAGACTGTATTTGCTCGAATATAAGACAAGGTCTTTTAAGAGCAAATGTGCTGTTAAAGACCCATTGTCTTATATTCGATCCCCAAATAGAGATCTGACCATGGCCACCATCAGGCTTAAAAAAAAAAAAAAAAAAAAAAAAGGCAGAGGTGCTGGCTAGGCACATCAAAAGATCTTCTCTCACCAGCCTCTCTGCGGATGAGCAGGCAGCTTGATGTCTGTGTGCTGCCCATGCTGGATCTTGCAGTCCCCGCATATTTTGTGGTAAAAGCGCTCAGACTTCAAAGCGCGAAAAACAGCATGGGATGATGTTTGCATGTCTGAGCAGAGCACAGACATCCAGCTGCCGACTACCAGAGAGCAGGAGAATAACAGTGGGTGCTGGGGCATGCCCTTGGGGTGCAATATGATATATCCAGGGTATGCAATATGGGTGCTAGAGAATGTCCTGGGTGTGCAATGTGGATACTGGGGTATGTCTTGGGTGTGCAATATGGGTACTGGGGCATGTCCTGGGGTGCTAGGGCAAGTCCTGGGTTAGCAATGTGGGTGCTGGGGCATGCACTGGATGTGCAAAGTGGTGCTATGGCAATGGATGTAGGGGCAATAACAAAAGGAGTGCAGGAAACACTCTTGGCCAAATCATATGACCCAGCATACACCAGGGAATGCACTGGCAAGTCACTGAGTGCAATGGCAAATACAGGGTGCTAATTGGCAAATTTGGTTGCTACGGGGGCAATAATGAAAGGTGAGCAGAAGAACTGGCATAAAGGAGAACAAAGAAAGGAAATAAAAACAATAACGCATTTTTCAATCATATTTTTATTAAATATGAAAAAACGGTTTACATGTGAAGGAAAATTTACATTGTTTCCTATAGGGTTGTCTTACATTTTGGCTTTTTTTCTAAGTTAGGTCTGTGGGATTGTCTTATATCCGAGCAAATACGCTATGTGAGTGTTGACAGTTTGTAATGGCTCTTTGCATGGTTCACACTGCATAGCAGTAAGAAATGAGCAAATATGTTTGTCTTTTGAAACAATTATTACAATAATTGTTCCTATATATTTTTATTATCCTATCATATTGACTATGTTCCCTAGAGGTGTCTTACCTTTGTGTATGGGAATAGGTTTAATCAGGTTGTGTGAAGGTGGACTCCCTGAAGCCGCAGGAGGTCCCTTGCCTCCAACATGATTAGTAATTATAGGGGGTGTTTGCGGCCTTCTGAGTAATAATGGAGACATGCTGCGCCTCCTCTTTAGGGATGCTGGAGTGTTTGCCTCTCCAGGTCGCTTCACTTTATTCTGAGGCCCAGCTACAAATTCATCAGCTTCATCGATCATCATACCCTAGAAACCAAAGAAAAAAGGTTAGCTTGTACAATGTTTATTTATAACAAGAGTTTGGTCCTTATCTACAACAACGTCTTCTTCAGCTAAAGCTGAAACGGTTAAAAATGTTTTTTCATTATATATATATATATATATATATATATATATATATATATATATCTTAAACTGTATCCATTTCTTTTATTTGTCTTTAGAGGAAATGTTATTGTTTGTCCCCCCCCAACCAGGATTGCACTGTATTTTTACCTTCTTATCCTGTTTAAATGGATTTCCAAAGGTGTGAAGCCTTTTCGGTTGATCTGGGTCGATCTCTCGAAGAGGTGATGGCATGAGCTTCAAGTATTCCTGGTAATTACCCATTTGAGCAACGGGAACACTATGAAGACAATCTGTAGGAATTGAAATTCAGAAATATTTTAACAGAAGACAACATCAAAAACTTAAGTGCTTTTCCAGAAACATACACAAAATTCACTTATTACATAATGACAAATCATTTTCTTAAATCCCATAAGTCAGAGCAAACAAATGTATGCAGTATACAAATAGGATGGGTAAACCATTACAGATTACAACATTTCATAAGGTTTTCCATAACCAGGCAGTGTGTGAGTCATGGACAGACCAGTCTGTGCCTTGGAGTCGGCGTGGGATAGCAATAGCTTATACCCCTGTGATACCATGCTTATATATGCCCCCGATACAACCCAAAATCAATAGGGAAATATAAAGGAAATCAACGTGTATCAAACAAACTACAACACAATTTCTTATATGAGAAGTCCACTCCTTCCTGTGTAGAGCCATCTTTAAAATTATACTCCATAACGCACAGGAATCCACAAAATGTCAGGTCTAACAGTACAAGCTTTTGGAATATATTTCTGATAATATAAATAGGCTATTCCACTAAAACATTTAGAATTGTTTACATTTGTCAGGTCAAGTTGCTTAACTGTATCTGTATGTTAGATTAAGATGTTAAAAAGGGGGCTTTAGGGCAGATGTATGCTAATTAGGATAAATAATTATTGGGCACTTGTATTTGAAATGGTATTTTAAATTGGTCATTTGGAGCCAAAACTCCACCTCACCACCAGGACAGCAGCTGGTTTCTCAGTACCTCCATTATGTTGTACAAACTAGTATCACATAGTCACTATTACATTAACATTTATTTGTACAGCGCCACCAATTCTCATAGCGCTTGGTACAGAGCATAGAAGGGAACTACATACTAAGTTAGACAAACTAATACAGACTGGTACATGATGTCACTTAACAAGGTGTTAAATTCCACAACTTATTTTGGATCATATAGAACAGCTTAACATTTGAAAAGTAACATTTTTAAAGGATTTGCCTTGACTTTTTTTTTTTTTTTTTTTAAGTGTAGGATTAAATATTTCTTGCATTTACAGGCAATGAGAAATACATTTTTACTATGAAGTAAATTAGAACAACGTTTATTAAATACTTAACACCGTACCTTCATCCTGTCCAACGATAAGCTTATGAGTTTTTAGCAAATTGGTCCTCATTCTAGTTAACTGATCTAATAGATTTTGGCGTGGAATGTCGTAGGCGTTTCTGTACGTCTGAGGCTTCAGATCCTACAATTAGACAGAATTGTTCACAATATTAAGTTTTGGTTAGTGGTTTTACAATTAGAGATTTTTTTTAATTTTTTTAAAAAGAGGAAAAAAAAAAGGTACATACCTTATTTAAAAGGCCCACTTGAAAACCAGGGAATTCTTTAACATTCACTTCAGACATGCGGAGGGGAGTTTCACCAGAGATACCTTGTAGCAGCTGTTTGAAATCTCTGTTATGAACCAGAGACAGCCTTGTGGAGTTATTTTTCACTTTAATCCCCGTCTCCTGCGGGGCCTTCTTTCCAACGGATGCTATTATTCTTTCCGACTCTATTTTTGTCTTAAACAAATGACACACAGTATGTAAGAAGTCAGACGAAAGGCCAACAGAAAATCGAATCACTTTATAAGAAAATAAAAAGATAAAATATTAATTTTAGTTTAAGCGAGAGGCACTGCATTTAAGGAAAACCTATTTGACCATCTCTGGTGATGAGTCTTGGATGTTAAACCCAAAGCAATTTACAGGTAAGGCTCTACTAAAGATTTACTATAGCTCAGGCTGAATAATAAAACAGAATAACTATTAAAACACATTTGCAAAACAAAATAATTACTTTTAGAAGTACAATAAGGTTCATTAGACACAAACCCACACTCGTGCTGAGAAAAAGCAAAGTGGCTAAACAGAAAATTGGAATTTACAGGACATCTAATTAAAGGGCAACTAGTGGCAAAAAAATAAATGATGTGTAATTAAAATATTCCACCAAGTACGGGCATTTGAAATAAATAAAAAATAGAAATGCTTTAATTAAATAATTCAAATCCTGTGTTGTTTAGAATCTTTGGTCAGATTATCCTTCACCTGACCCAAGATTTCAGCCACCTCACGGCTGACCCTAGGTTCACTAACGCCTAGGTGCAGGATTATTTTTGGGTGCTCCTCCTCATTTTTCCAATCCGACTGCTGTCACAATAATCACTTTCAGCCGTGAAACTCCCAAAGCACATACCATGGGTCACTTTGCCTACAACACTTAACCCAGTAGACATACAGTGACAAAAGATGGAGCGCTGGAGTTTTACAAAGAATAGACACAGATATACTTACATTTCTTTGAAGAATGTGGGGTAATAAATCTCAAAAGTTTCTCAGATGTCCTTTGTCGTATGCCACTATGATATGTGGAAGGAAACACAACACAGGAATAGTGCTCTCTGTATATCCCGGACAATAATATAGTCCCCCCATTGATATCTCACTCACTTTTTTGGAGCAGGAATATCACTGCTCATTTTTTGAGTTTGTATATATAGCCACTCAGGGTACTCAAGAATCTTATGATCTCCTCCAAAAGTGACAGTGCTGTATACCTTTAAAAGGCCCTTGGAATAAGGGTGACCACTCTCACGAGTGTCACATCAGCGCTTGTTGGTTTTTAAAATTCAGTCTTGTGTGCTTTTGATGGCGGTTCAGTCTCTTGTATCCTCCGGAGTAAAGTGTCAGACGCGTTTCAAGTGACTTGAGGAAGGCCTGGGCTGGGCGAAACGCGTCTGACCCTTTACTCCGGAGGATACACTTTTGGAGGAGATGAGAAGGCTCTTGAGTACCCTGAGTGTCTATATATACAAACTCAAAAAGTGTGAAATGATATTCCTGCTCCGAAAAAAGTGAGTTATCAATCTGGGGGGGGGGGGGGGGGGGGACTATATTATTATCCAGTATATACAGAGAGCACTATTCCTGTGTTGTGTTTCCTTCCACATATTATCGTGGCATACGACAAAGGACATCCGAGCAACTTTATTTATTACCCCACATGCTTCAAAGAAAGTATATCTGTGTCTATTGTTTGTAAAACTGCCATTGTATGTTTGTTGGAGATGTGTTTAAGGGGCCACGCACCTTTTTGATGTTAGTGACCAGCTTTAAGAACAAACTGAATGTGATCTTATACCTATTGTAATAGCGCCTGAAAACACCCCTTTTCTCTTTTTAACACTTACCCCAGTGTCACTAATGCTGCCAGAACATACCCCAGAGTCACTTTGTTTGGCTCCAGTGTGAAGATAAAATAATTATCTTAGCTGATCAATGTCAAATTGTATGGTGCACCTTCAAACACAGATTAAAAGTGAACCACTCATATACAAAATGTGTGGATCACAAGTTCACCTTCAGGTAGGTATGAACATTTCAATTATATTTTTGTTAGCAAAACCGGTTATAATTGTAGTTTTTTACTTCTATTCTGTGGTAAAAATCCACAAAACGACATAATAAAAGAATCTCCAAAATGTTTGCTAGCAGCAATGTCCTTTAATGTATTATAGATTAAAATTATAATCCAAACGAGTTCTCTTTTTACATAGCTAGTATAACACACACGGTATTTTGCAAGATATGTACAAGATTCAGATTGGAGGTCTTAATCAGTGGATTGGCTTTTTATATATTAAAATACACTTTTAGCATGTTTTATGGGAATGTGTATGACAAAACAAACTGGATAAAAAAATAGTTTGTGTTCTAAACCTACCTGTTGGCTGAGCTTCTTCAAGTAAGAAATTACACTATAGCTAAGACCACAATCCAGATTTTCGGATATTAAATTAGGGGCCGCCATCATGCGAAGTGCTTTCTTTAGTGGCTGTAGACAAGAAGAAAAAATATAGAATAAACATTTTCCATAAGCCTTAGTGTCCCCACCACAAAACTGGAAATGGCCATAACAAGATCATTAGTGAAATACATTTCTGAATTCACTCATCTATTAATGAGGCACTTTCATAAAAACCAAGAAACAAACATTCAACACATTCAGGTATAACTTTAGACAATCTAATTCATTGCCAATAAACACTGAGCATAGTTTTCCTGTACTGCGTGAACTAGTGTCCATGTGACAAGCAATCATGGAGGAGGGGGGTCATTTTTTAGCCAGGGAGGGGAAGAGACAAGGGACAAATAACTTAATGCACACTGCATCATCACTGCTTTTTGTATTAGTTAGTCATTTTAATGCAGCATTATTTTCATGGAATAATGTTCATGGCAATGCATTATTTGGTAATCCTTTGATCTGTACCAGTATATTTTTAACAGAAAACCAACAACATCAGGAAATGTTACTTTACTAAGAGGGCAGTGAATGCATGGGACAGACTTCCAGCAGAAGCAGAAGATGTTAATACAATTGGTAGATGTCAACACATATATGGGGTAGGCATAAAGCTATTCTAGTCATGCCAGGGACTAATGAAACTATTCAGAAATTACGCAGACTAGATGGGCCAAATTGTTCTGATCTGCACACACATTCTAGGTTTCTAGAAGTAAAATGAAGACCATGTTTATCTCATACCACTATTTTACATGCATTGGCAAGTTGGCTGCATTATTTTACAAAAAAGCACCCAATACAGTCTGGCAGATGGAAGTCCCTACAAACCTGAGTGTCCGGGGCCATGGTGATGAGAAAGCATCCAGCCACACAATGGGCATAGATGTGATTTGGCAATGGAGCTACTTCCACCCTTTTACCATGGGTTATAAATCGTGTATAATACCTCGACACCTTCTTTATGGAATTAATAGTTCAATTCTACCAACAGTCTCCAAAAATATTTTTATATAAGTGCTACATCATGCAAAGTAAAAATAAATAGATCTAATCCCCCCCCTCCAAACTGCATATAAGCTATAATACGCTGACTACTTTTGCTGTAACAAAAGTCCTGCTTATCAAACTATGCCCTCCCTCTTGTATTACATTAAAGCACACACAGCCCTTGAAACAGCTGAGTTTGACAGAGAGACTGGATTACACAATCATTGCTACAATGACAGCCCTTTTTCAAGGGGAGCATGAAAACTGTTAAAATTACAAATCTCATAGGACCAGCCTGCATGCTATGTACTCCATTTCAGTGTTGTCACTGAATTTACAGGCACCAGTGATAATTTTTTCACTGTAAAACTAAAGTAAAATTAAGTGCATTTCATATACATTAAGAAAAATGTACAGCATGCAGAAAATTAGCGAGATGACCATAGTTGCCAACATCGGTCATGTTTCTGATGACACAGACAAAATCAAGCTAATTAATCAGAATGGAAATCTCATAGGTTCTACCATTATTAATGACTTTAATTGGATTTTTGTATAAGCATGCTACATACTGCAGTGAGTGACCGTTGTGATTTCCCATAATGCTTAGCATGGTTTTAAGAAGCTGGTCAAAAGAGTTAAACGGCATGACATTTGTTAGGTGTAGGAGGGGATAATTACTTTGAAGGCTTTGCATTTAATTTGTAGAGGTGGGTGTGTGATTCTCAGAAATCATTAACAGTCTGTAGCTCCTCTAATACAGTACAGAATGATAAAAATCTCTCTCAGAGGTTGGGGTGGGCCTACAGATCTTAAAGCTCAACGCCGAATTCTAAGACAGCAACAATGGCAATAATTCCTGTGACCACATATATGTCTTCAGAAAACATTAACTGCAGGACACTATATTTGTAACAGTCATTTTGTCACCTGCGATAACCATTTGCCCCACAAATAGTCATTTCATCATATACAGAAAATAAAATATACAAAGTAATGAACAAATGATCAATACATACCATTAAAAAGTAAGGGGGCATTGTTTTCAAGTAGTTTTCAAAAGACTGTCGCCACTTCAGACTTGGCTTTAGTTTGTGCACCTTGAACAAGTCATCTGAAAGACAAATAAACACAATGAAACCCAACAAACCAGGCTACAGAGCAACTTCATTTTTTATTAAGGGTTAAAGAAGTTGGGATGGAGTATAGGTGAAAAGAGGACATTTACAGAGAAGATGTCATCTATGGGTATTCCTGGATCCTAACAACTCCTCAGGTCTCAGGGACATCCTTACTTGTGCTACCTGTAGACAAGTAGGGATGTAGGTTAAGACATACTGTGTGGAGTTGGTGTCAGGCTGTGTGCTCCTGAGAAACAATCAATTCACCCCCGAAACTAGAGTAACAACATGGAGTCTCATCAAATGTAATGGTTTGCAGATACAGAAACATCCTATATCATAGATACATGGAATGTGTCGGCAGATAAGAACCATTTGGTCCATCTACTCTGCCCAAATTTCGAAATACTTTTATCAGTCCCCAGTTCCCGAAAACAATCAATTCCCGATCAATCGTCACAAATACTCATCAGATGACCCTGAAAGTGAACAGTTGTATTACTTTAAATAACCTTTGACTGTCAGAAATAAGATAGACTGAGCGAATTACTTTTCAGTGTCCAATCCTTTCCCAACTGCTTTAAAAGTTATATAAACCAATTAAGTAAAAGGTGAAAGTAAAGGGCAGTTAATCATTGTCGTACATTATAATTAATAGCTTTAGGGTAGACTGCTACAGTCTAGAAGCTGTCACTTACCAAGTAAGGGAAGTAAAACAGGGTAGTTGTATGGCATGACAAAAAGGTTGACACAGGTCAGGGTGGTGCTTGCTTTTAGATAACCGAATGGTTGACCGATTTCACTGTACTTTCCACTGCTGTTCACAAACACCTGGGAAAGAAAGGTTTACATTATGCGTTCATACATAGATATCTGTAATTACTGAGGTTTAAAGAATATCTGGCTCTTCATCTGCAAGGACCGTATCCTTTTCGCAGTGATGCATTAACACTTTAAATGCCAACTCATAGCAACAACGATGCACCGACTCGGGTACTGAAAGATTTTAGTAGTGTACAGAGTGAGCTTTTAAAACAAAACAAAAAAATCACAATGAATAATGGCCTCTTTTTTCTGAAGCATTGAGGTAAATGTTTGTTTGGCTACTCTAGTTCTGCCACTCATCATTGCACGGTAACACTCTGGAACTCCAATAGTTAATCTAAATGCTCAGACCTGGATGTATCATTACCACGGTGCATGTCAGTGAGAGTTAGACAATCACCGTTGCTAAGAGGTACAGGAGTACATCTACGATAAGCACTGTTACCAGGATACCTGTTCTAATTTTCTTGCCCTGACAAGTGATTAAAGGTACTGTACTGAGCGAGTATGTTTTAGCAATGTAAATCCTTTCTGCGCTTCATTTGTACAACGTGAATTTGTTTACAGCGGAGGGTTTTTTCTTTTAAGCCGAGATCATGTTTATCTGCAGACAGGAGGCTGGTCTCACAGCTGTCCTAAATAGAACCTGTGGCTGTCAAAAATGGAAGGCCAGGTGACTATACTATCTAAAGTCTACTGTAACTAATTTAATTATGAGAAGAATTGTTTTAGGGCAACAATTTATTTTCTAACTAGAGCAACCTATTTGTACACTATAATTCTATTTGTTTTGCCTTCCTCTGAACCCCTTCTAAAGCTTAAGTTAGATTATTATTGTGAATACGTTTTGCAACTGGAGATTACTAGTTTTTGAGCAGATCCAGGTAGATTTTAAACAGGTACACATTACCACAGTTCCTGGTAATTAAACGCTTCTTTGACAACATATCATGCATATGACTCGATCATCAAGCTCACAATCAAATCTATACCAGTGCTGGACATCGTGAAATGTCATGACAACTTTAAGAAAAGCTTTAACGGAGGTTTGATTACTTGTATATTCCAACTGCGTGCATAAGATAAAATGGCAGTAGGAAAGATTTATTATTATTATTCTATTATTTAAGTGACAATCCACACCAGCTGTAAAAACTTAGGTTTAAATGAGTATTTCTGACCTGCACCTAAAGTTGTTTCTCCTTTGTTGTACCAGAATTTAAAAAGACCATAAAAGGATTTTTTAAAACTTTTTCTTCCTTAATAGAATAGAAAAGTTAGCAAACGACACGAGTTATCATTTGGCACTATTTTAATAATTAAAGGTCATTGAATAGAGCCCACTGTGTAAATTATTTGGCGTATACGCAACATGTATTTTTAGTGATACATGCTGGTCTTACATTTAGTTCTGTCTCTCAGTTTAGAGCTTACTATAAATGAAGCATTCTCCAAGAGCAACCTATTGGTTTAGTTGCAACAGTTCCAATTCTTTCTACATAACCCTATAAGTGCTGTTCTTTAGAGGAAACTTACCTGCCAGCAGGTGTGAGGAGATTTCCTTTCTAGGATATACTGGGTTAACGGCGAGGGCTCAAGCTCATATTTGTCAAATGGAAGCTTGTCAATGACCATAGGTTCACAGTCCACACATGAGAACCGTACAATAGGGTGAGAAGTGCGAGGTGGCTGCAAGAGAAAGGCAAACCAGCCATTAAACAGAGTTAGGTGAGGCCTAACAACATTCCAATGCAATAGAAATGCAGTTTCTACTACACAAAACAAAAACATCTGATAAAAATAATGAACCATGCCATTTTACACTTATGTTCTTAAGACAACAAAACTTTCTTTTAACACTGGCTTCCTTGAAGCAAGAGTTGACGGAAGTAAGGGTTAAAAAATATGTGCTGCTGGTCCGGAGTAGACCTAACGTGTATCTATTAAGATTTAAACAGCAGGACTGGATACTGGCGCGCGGTGTCAGTGATTCAATCAAAGCGGGAGCTCGTCCCGTATGTCTGAAGACTGATGGGGTCTATCTCTACTAGTGCAGAGGGAGACCCTTTTTGTGCATGGGATCAGCAGTTAAGGTCCCCCTGCTGAACCCATACTAAAACGAGGATCTCTCACTGCATTGGCAGTCGGCCTGGATGTAGTACTGGATGCGGCCATTTTGGATATTAGCTATTTTTGTACATGCTCGATTGACTTTACAGGGGATTGTTTGAAATAACTCCTCATTCACTTGATTTGCTTTAAATGCTGTGTCTTTGCAGAAGGAAGTTTTGGTGTTAGAATAAAATGAATATAGACATAAAATAAAGAACTAAGCTTTTTAAAAATATATCTGCTTGATGCACATATTGGATCAAGTAAGCAATAGTATATATATATATATATATATATATATATATATATATATATATATATATATATATATATACACACACACACACACACAAACACAGACAGAGTTCTATGGACAGGGAGACAAATAGTTACATTAAACAGAGCAAAAATTAAGATCGCAGAGAGACTGGCTTGACTTAGAAAAATGTGCTTACCAGGGTTGGAGAGTTCTGATCAGGCCAAAAGGATTCAGGGATTGGCCAATGTCCAACAGGAACGCCAGTTTTGGGATTAGGCCGCACATAGATAAGCTTATGACAGCTATGCCATGCTTGTGGAGCAAAAGAATTAATGGGCCTGACTGGATCTGTGATTCCATCTACAAAGATTAAATTGAAAAACTTTAATACAGTAAACCCACGTATATCAGAAAGGATTGCTACCATGACACTAAGTAGAAAGATAAATGAAGGATCAAAGTGGTGTAAGCAGAATCCATTCTTACTGTTGCACCACCAGCCTTACTGAATCATCTTATGGATACTTCAATCCTCAATATTCCACAATCAATTGTTAACAAGCATAACCAGAGAAAACAAGATCTCTAATAGGCTGACATACCGGTCAGCTCGGTATTCTGGAATGAAAATATTAGAATACAAATATTTAAACCCTTCACAAGTCATAAGAAGGAGAATTCTTCTAGAGTGGTGTCCTAAAAATACTCCCTTTGACTTGCTTTGCCAAATATACATTCAAATGCTTAATTTACTAATAAAAATTACTATTTGTGTTCATAGAAGTAGATGGACAAATACAAATGGCCCTTCAACAGTCATTTATACAGTCTAATATTACATAATAACTCTGCACATCCGTAGCTCAATCTGGTTCCCCCATATTGGAATCTGTACCAGACATTAGACATTTGACACTGATCTTACTTACTATTGTATTTTTTTTAGGAATAAATAAGGATATAGTTACCTTCCCCATTAGGTGCAGGGTCAGGACCTGTTTTTTCAAAGTTTATCACAACTCCGCTCTGAACCTTCTGAACCAGAGACTCTAAACACTGGTTTAACATTCTCTGTGTCCGGACGCAGTAGGAACGACCTGTAAAAAGAGCAGGGAAACCAGTTTGATCTAACAAATTATGGTAGTGGAAATAGGATATGTTATTTTAGGTAATATCTGGTTGTACAATATTCACGTTAACGGCAGTTCGATCAGATTTCTTTGAATCATAAACTAATAAAAGGTCTCTTCAAATCTCTTGATGCAGCAAGAATCATGTCTGGTATCCCCCTGTGTACTGCTTAATCACAAGAGAAGAGACCTCACTATCCTTTATCTCATAATGTTTCAGTGGATGTTCTATAGAAAAGTTATAGTCGCTTTATCACAGTACAAAAGTTTTAGGTTTAGTAGTCATTTTTGTGCTTTCTATCGGGCCTAGAAGTGGAAAGCAGTTATTTATTTCCCCCCTATCCTCTCTCTGCTGATTAGGATCCCTGGTGGTCTAATGAAGGAGTTATATGTGCCTCTCCAGTAGAGTGAAGTTCTCCATCACACCTTGCACCAGTTCCCAGCAGATTTTGTTTAAACACGGAGTACAGAACACTCGCGAGAGAACATGCTTTTGAAGATCTCTACTCCCTCTGTGACACAATAAGGATACAGGATGCAATCTCCATGCAATATATGAGGGAACAGGTGGGCAATGAGAGGGCAACATGCGAGAATCAGACTAGATAAGAGGACATAAAAACCGGACAAAAGAAGATTAGACCAAAAAGGGAGAAGGTTCATGGGACATGTAACACTGACCGAAGTAATCTGCCTCTATAGTCAGTTTGTTCCAATGTTTACCATTTATTGGAACCTGTAGGCATTACTCAATGAGCCAGGGATTAATGTGTTATCATACCTATAGGATAGACTTGTAGATTTGTGAAATACTAGCAAAGGATTAGTCTCATGTTGGCCAACTCAGTATCACAGCAGGGACTGTAGGTCATAAGACTAGACTGCCTCATCAGTTATACATTCATGATTTAGTTTATTTTAGCATTATTTGGTGGAATTAGTCTCCTGTAAATGAAAAACCACTACCGAACATCAAAATAGATGTTCCATACCTCCTGTAACTTCACACATCTGTGTAACAGCAGATTCATCAGAGGGGACACTTCCTAGCTGCTCTGGTTCCACAGATGATGCTCCTGGGAGGCGGAGCACAAGTGCAAATAACCTCTGATCCCAACGGAATGGCTCTTTGGTCAGTTCACTTCCAGGCAAAGGGGAATTTAGAGGAAGATGAAGCTGAAGAAGAAAGCAACATCGCAGATTAAAATCCAGACATGTTAATAACTACATGTAAGTCTTAAAATATCAACCTAAATGTGTATTAAACATTATAATTCTAAAGAAAACAGATATCATAAGTACAAGCTTATTCATTGGATTACTCTAGTTCAGCTTCAATTTTAATAGAGAACTTACCTCTTCTTGAACACCAGAAGTCGTTGTAAGCTTGTTGCCGTCTGTGATGGTAATTAAAACGGAGGGTTCCAAAAAGAAAGGATTTCGTCCCTTTACAAGATATTAAAAAAAAAAAAATCAATTAATTTACAGCTTAAAAAATGCAATTACAGAGAAAACACAGCATAAAATGAGCCCAATTGTACTGTTTTGGAAAATATTTCTATACACACACACACTGATATAGACTGGTAGTTTGACAGTCGTACATTTAATGCCAGAATTAAACCCAGAATATGACAGACGTCACGCTACGGACAGTGGATTGCATTACCTCATAGAAAACGTAAGCAATTCTCATGGAAGATTGATTGCAAAAGCAATATTTGTTTTCAAAAATCATGTATGAAAATCTTTGAATATGTTTTGCCCTAGTCACTCTGAAACACGTGATTTGCAATATCCGCTGAAGTTAGAAACCATGCTTTATTGCTGCAGCACACTGTGCCCTCTAACGACCTTGGCATAGAACCTTCCACTTATTTTGCATCAGCAGCAATGTGTATCCAAATGAATAGTACATGATGGAGAAGTTGGATACTGGTTGCAATGATAGAAACATAGAATGTGTCGGCAGATAAGAACCATTCGGTCCATCTAGTCTGCCCAATTTTTTTTGAGTACTTTTATTAGTCCCCCGTTCCCGGTTTTATAGCTAGGATAGCCTTGTGTCTATACCACGCATGTTTAAAATACTTGACTGTGTTTACCTCTACCACTTCTGCTGGAAGCTATTCCATACATCCACTACCCTCTCAGTAAAGTAATACTTCCTGATATTACTTTTAAATCGTTGCCCCTCTAATTTAAGACTATGTCCTCTAGTTGTGGTAGTTTTTCTTCTTTTAAATATACTCTCTTCCTTTAATGTGTTGATTCCCTTTATGTATTTAAATGTTTCTATCATATCCCCCCTGTTACGTCTTTCCTCCAAGCTATACATGTTAAGATGCTTTAACCTTTCCTGGTAAGTTTTATCCTTCAACCCATGAACCAGTTTAGTAGCCCTTCTCTGAACTCTCTCCAAAGTATCAATATCCTTCTGGAGATACGGTCTCCAGTACTGTGTACAATACTCCAAGTGAGGTCTCACCAGTGCTCTGTAAAATGGCATGAGCACTTCCCTCTTCCTACTGCTAATACCTCTCCCTATGCAACCAAGCATTCTGCTAGCATTTCCTGCTGCTCTATTGCATTTGCAATGGCCTATTGGTAGGCCATTGCAATTGGTCACTGGTATTGTCAACAAGCAGCGACATTTGTTTTAGTAATTTTTAATGTAAATATTCCAATTCAAGTATACACTTCCTAGACATAAATAGCAGGGGCCATATAAAAAAAAAACCTGAAGTAAGATTACTACTACAAAAGCATGTCCGGTTTAAGAGAGTAAGCTTTAAAGAAGACAGCTATAGCTGATGGGAGAGGAGGTCCTTATCTAGTGTCTGTGTTGCGTACCTGACCGTAATTGTCGATTCCAGACACCAATCTATTTAAATTGAGTAAATCAAACGATGATCTCAGTGCCTGACCAAGGGTTGTGAGTCCGGACGCTTGCAGATTCTTTAGCTCATTCATAAATGTTGCATGGTTTTCCTTCCAGCCGGCCTTTTGAAAGCAAAGAAGAATAATGTCAAATTGTATACACATGTAAACTTTGGTACAAATCCACAATAAATATAATTAGTGTGCCACTGTATAAATATATGAATCATATGTACACCTAATTCATGGAATTATATCCTCTTAATACTGAAGCATATAGTCAACAGGGATTATTATAGATAAATAACAGGATTAAAAGGGACTATATCACCCTGACATGGTTTTTATCGTGCATGAATAGAATAAAACATGATTGAAAATTATCTCTACATTGGGGGATATGTATATAAAAATAAAAAAGTGCACTCGCATATAACAGTGTTTGCGCTTTTTCTAACTCCCTACTATGCACTATAGCAAACTTTGTTTGGCGTAGGTTCCCCGACACAAATTGATTTTTTCATACATTGACAGCACCAGCGGAACAAGTGCTGATACAATCAAAATCTACGCATTCAGTGTAGATAACGCAGACTCCCGTGAGTCTGCTTTATACACTGGAGCACAGGCCAATTGCGCCAGTATTTGTGTATATACTGTGTTAGCAAAACTTCAAGCAAATGCCTAAATTAGGCAAAAAATGTGTTTTAATTGTATCTATAGAATCTCTTGCTTGTGACATCAACTGGGGCTTGATATGCAAATACACTGGTTTTCAATAGGAAATCTGTAATTTGCATATCATGCCACAGGTGATGTCACAAACAGGAGACTCCACAGTCCCATGTAAAACACATTTTTTCTCTTAATTTAGGAATTTCAATTTTGCCAACACATTTCAATCATTTTATATTCTCTATATGCACAGTATACGCAGTATTTAGGTGATACAATCCCTTAGATACACACTGGTGTTTTCTGTACAACCTGTCCAGTTAAACACAGTGGGTGAGAGCAATTGTCAAAAGCAGTTTATTTACTTAAAACTTAATTGATTTTTTTTTTTACTTAAAAAGCAGAGGTTTGCAAATAAACATCAATGGGGATGTCTGACAGTATTTAAAGAAAAAAAAGTGCTCTCCCTTCCTCTTCCGTTGATGTCAGCACCAGATATAAGAAAGCGTTCAACGCCTGACATAGCGTCGTAAGTTGTCCTACAACACAACCTCCAACAAGACCAGACTGTCTAGAAAACCAGGTAACAGAATTGTGTACCGTTACACCAACGGAGTTAGCAAGGCGCCTCAATCTGCATACAGTATATACCCTGGGGAGACTGCGCGGTATTCATGCTGCTAGACCTAACGTGCTTATGTGACTGTCCAATACAGAAAAAGCACAAGATGAGAACATACGGTGGATCCATTTGCACAAAATGTGTTCGTGACAGAATCAGGAGGGCATTCCTTATTGAGGAACAGAAAATTGTAGTGAAAGTGCTGAAGGCTCCGACACAGAGACAGAAGACAAAGTAAAACTTTATTGGCATTGCCGACATACCACTAAATGTTCCACAAAAAAAACTGAAGTTATGTTCTGTTAAAAAAATGGTAGGCATTTTAAATAGAAATGCTTAAAAAACTAAAATATACAGAAAGTACCTTATTGAGAGCACTTGGATTGCTCCAGTACAGAAGAGACACTTGTAAAATCACAAGGAGCAGCTGTGCAGGCAAGCCATCTATAATTGTAATATTTTGCTATCCTTCACCTTACCTCCTCTACTTTTAAGCGCTGAGCATAATTAAAGCTGCGGAGCCCCAGTTGCATACTAAATCTGGCACCACTGGATTTTTTTTTTAAAGGAACTGCTCTCTGAAAGACAAATCAGTGGTGTGAACAGTCACTGCCTGACCCCACAGCAGCCTGAACCCCTTTCTAGCACAGGAGATAAGCTGCATAAATTACAACAGTAAATCCAGAGCTAAACCCCAACACTACATAGATTTACTCTGGACAATCAATCTCATTTAGTAACACTGCTACTGAACACAAGCATCTTGATCACCTCCCAGCTACCACTTAAAATGCAATTATAACATGCATTTCATAGTGATTATTGGGTTACATGTCATTATTTATAACCTCCTTCCTTCAGTTAAATAATTCTTCTTATCTGCCCACATTTGTAGCAGTGAAATAATTATTTCCGCAATTTCCGGGCATCGCATGTGGTTATGTATTCACTCTTTGAAAATGATGTACGCAAGATGCCAAGATAGCAGGGGCTGAGTACAAAACATCAGCCCTTTCAGTGTTTGGTTTCTTTGGAAGTGAAATGATTTGTACAGACAAGATTACTGCAAAATAGAAATGGCCTTCAATAGCACTCTTCCTCACCCACCCACCAGCCCAAAAACTATGTAAACACAGAGAAATGTGGGAAGTGGCTGGTGAAAAGGAAAAGATATTCATTTTTGTATTGTTTTTTTTTTGTATACAGCATTCTTCTAAAACCTGAGCTGCTAAAAAAAGGGATATATACAAGTCAGACATGTGCCTTATGGTATCTGTGGGGTCCAACTGCAGATCTGCATCACAATACAGATCCAACAAAAGATTGAGTAAAATTACAGAGGGCTCAGTGAGATGCATTTTATACATAAAAAGATGCACTATTTATTTAATGAATGTGTATTTTTTTTAATTAAATATGTAAAATAAAAGAGCAGCTGTTCTTTAAATCTTTCACATCCAACTGGCAGCCCTGTGACACTGAGGGTTTTTGTGTGGCCCCTATATATTGTCAATTGTATTATCTCAAAAAATGTATAATGTCTGGCTCTCAGTCTAGTCTTCTGCATGGTACACAGCTCTCCACATTAAACAAAAAAACACTGCTTTAAACAAATTATTTGTTAGCCATTTATCTCACACAACATTTACACGTTATTTATTCTTTGCATTCAGAATACAAAGTAAGTTTAGACGACCTCGATCCTAATGAGGATTTCTATGGAGCAGCAAATATTATCCAGTTCTACCAGTCAGTACTGACGGGGTCTGCTACCATATCAGTGAATGAGCTGCACAGTGCCCCGGGCACAACAAGATGAGATTGTACATTCATATGTGTATTCTGTTAAGTTGGATGGGTAATGCCGTGTGAAATAGCTAGCTCTTGTTATGAAGATTAGCTTATCTGCGCTGCATGTTGTATTTCATGAGCTTAAACGAGCTTGTTAATAAATTGGGCTAATTAAAGCAATCTGGATTTTATATAATGAGTCATAATTAAGATTTATATAGGACTGGATGAAGTCACACTTAATCTGTTCTGCTGCTAAAGCTGAATATATCATCCAGTGTGAGATGAACAGGAAAGTGCCACCACCTCCCTAATGACATTCATTATATCATGCCGTATTCTTGGCACAAACATTTCTAAACTGTAGTCCATTGAAAGGAGTCTAGTGATTGCCGTTTCACACAAGTGCCAACACTTCAGCAGCACTATATGTAACGCAGACAAAATAGAGATGGTAATCATAACACCTACAGGTTCTCCGTTGATAAAATCACAACTTTTCAATGTGTAGTTTGTATATCAAGCGACAAGGGGAGGTCATAAACAGGAGACAAACACATCCACGATTAAAACAGGTTTCTTTTCATTTTTGGATTTGTGTTTAATTCTGATCCATGTATCTTTAACATGATAGTGTGGATAGAGATGGGTTTTTGAAAGTTTGGTTTTATCAGGGTGTAACGGGGAAGAGTCCGATTCACACAATTTAAAAAGAGTAAGGTAGAAGTAATTTAGAAATAAGGATAATAAGAAGGAGTACCATTACTTATAGTTTTACATTCATGGGCAATTACTTTCATTAACGGAATTATAAGGATATAACAATAGGATTATGAAGACTGTCAGAAAGCACAGTGTTCGATTTATGATTAGTAGGGATTAGCAGCAGTAAGTAATAGCACTTGGCAATCTAGATAGGTGGTTTTGCCATAATAAACATATTGTGCAAAACTCTTTCCTATGGCAGCACTGGTACCCAGAGGAATGAACAGCCCACCTGAGAATGGAAGATTAAATAAAAGCGATTAATTTATACATGTAAATCAAAATTTGAGAAAAAAAATCATTAGAAACATCCCCTAATATCGAGATGCAGCCTTGATCTCGTGATATGGACTGCACAATGTATTGTATCCTGACCCATGTTCACTCTGAGGCCTGTGCCAAGTTCTATTCCAATTAGCTTGTTCTATCCCATTCACATGCTCGGTTAGATTGAAAGCCCTTGTCTAGCACTTAATATATTATTTTCGATTTCATTTTTTTATTCCAACACTGGACTGCATAACAACTAAAACGGTACAAAAACAGTGAAAATCGACATCATCAAAAGCTTCTATAATGTTATTCATAAGTGCCGTAAGACAGGGCTTGACAAATTTATTTTGATTTTAGGAGCCAGACATTTTTTTTAGGAGCCAGACAATCACGCAAACATAAACACAATTCATAAACACACACGCCTACTTCACATATATACAAACACACATACTTTACATATACACATATATACAAACACCTCACACACACATATATACAAACAACTCACACACATATATACAAACACCTCACACACATATATACAAACACCTCACACACACATATATACACAAACACCTCACACACACATATATACACAAACACCTCACACACACATATATTCACAAACACCTCACACACACATATATACAAACAACTCACACACATATATACAAACACCTCACACACACATATATACAAACACACATACTTTACATATACACATATATACAAACACCTCACACACACACATATATACAAACACACATACTTTACATATACACATATATATACAAACACCTCACACACACATATATACAAACACACATACTTTACATATACACATATATACAAACACCTCACACACATATATACAAACAACTCACACACACATATATACAAACACCTCACACACCCATATATATATATAAACACCTCACACACCCATATATATATAAACACCTCACACACCCATATATACAAACCCCTCACACACACCTACTTTACAATACATACAAACACACACCCACCTCACACAGTCTTTTCTTGGGGTTTCTTCTTGATGTGTCCCCCTCCCAGCTGCTTTACCTCACTGCAGGGGAGGGGGACATTCACGCTGCAGCTTAACTCCGTTGGTCGGCGTGCTGAGTGCCAGGATGTCACGTGACGACACCCGGCACTCAGACACGCGTTGCGCGAGGGGGCGGAGCTTGCAGTCTGTGCCATCGGCCATCGGCACAGACTTTACCCCCTCGCGCTGCGGAAAAATCGGATGGCAGCGGCAAGGGGACCAGGAGGCTGACAGCACCCAGGCGCCAGGTCTAATTTCCTGGTCGCCATGGCGACCTGGCGCCTGGGGTTTGTCGAGCCCTGCCGTAAGATGATGTGTTACATCATGGCTTAAACCTTAAGAACCATGCAGACTAATTCAGGAGCCAGCCTCGTCAATTTTAGGAGCCAGGTATGTGGAACTTCCATAGGGTTCTATGTAACCTGTCAAAAAAAGTTAGGAGCCAGCAGTCGGGAATTTACATTACTCCTGGGATATGTCAAGCTCCCATCACTCTGGTTTGGAAGTATAAAAGGATAAAATATCAGAATACTACTCAGTGCAGTTAAAAAGCTTTAAAAAGGTCAATAACTGTAAAAAAAAATGCTGCAAACTGAAAATGAAACACACAGTGTGTGATTTACAAATAGTGTGCTACCTCTGATGACCCAAACATAGCATGCGTTTCCCCACTTCCAGCTGCTAAGTGCATGTGAATAACATTGCACAGATTTAAACAGGGAAGTACAATTGGCCTACAGAAAATCATCCAAGCAGCCTCCCTGTGCTTGCAAATTCTCTGCAAGAAGCCTAGTGTGTGCCAAGCCTCAAAAAAGAAAAATATGTAAATAAAATATATTTTTCTTTTCTCTTTAAATCTTTAGGGTGACAAGTTCAGATAGGCAGGTACAAGATCATAGTCTTGTCAATGTGTCAGCAAATTATATATATAAAAATGTAATATGTACATATCTGATTGCCTTTTGGATGCAAGAATGATCCCCCAGCCCCGAAAGTAGAATTAAAAATTGCTGCAGTAAGGGGGAGTTTCTGCCTTTGTTTGGATCAACAGCAGTAAACAAGGATTAGAAAAATGGTTGAACTTGATGGACGCAAGTCTTTTTTAAACCTAAACTACTATGTAACTATATATATATATATATATATATATATATATATATATATATATATATATATATATCCACAACTGCTGCTTAACATGCAGATGAATGCTTACAAATTATTATTTTTTATGTTTTCACCCCTACACAATAAAAAGTGTTACATTATCATTTGTAGATTATAAATTCAGTTTAAAAAGCAAATCACAAAAGAAAAAGGGGGTTATGGTTTTTTTTTTAGCATGGTTAGCTAAATGTGTGGCCACAATATTTCTTCTCTGTAAACAGACTGCTTCAATACAGAACCATTTGTCTACACACCAGCCTTCCTTATACATGTCTCAAAGGGAAAGAACAAAATGACTTACAAAACACAAAGCACAATATATATAATAGTTTTTATAATTGGCACACATTTTAGGTGGCACATTCTTCTTCGCTAGTTTAGATTCCTTATAGGACAGCACATGTGCAGATCTTTCTTTGCCTTTTGGGGAAGGGAACCAAGCTGCAAATTTAGCATTCCCAAAATAGGTATATGAAACATGACAAGCGTAGCTCAGGATAATGCACCTTCTAACACACTGCCAGTATACAAATGTGTGAACTGCTACAAAATATTTATACACTTGGCTTTTTCTTGGATCGGGGCATAATGTTACACAAGGAAACATTGTTAATGGTTACAACTATATGGACACTCCAGGCATCAAAACTACTTGTTTTGTTCATATAAAAATGCAGAAATGGGATCCTTGGGAATGTCTTGCAGTTTCCTGCCCTAGTTCCCTCTTGAAGAAAACTAAAGTGTAAAGAGCCTCATTTAGTATCTGGTAACTGCCTCTGTTTTTTTTTACAGCAGTGATTGGTGGGACATGAGGTTGATCTCCCAGCAGTTGTCAGAGACTCCCATTTTTTGTGATCTTAACATGTCATGGTGGGGGGGACCAATCTCCATGAGAAAGCCTGCAAAATGTACGTTTTTAAGTTAAGGATTATAAAAAGTAAATGAACCCATCTGGAACAAATAAATTCATAATTATGTGTAAAGTGTTTTACAAATGTGCTTCAATATGCAGCTAATTTTCACACTGGTGTATCCGTTTACCAAATCTTGTACTGGAATGTTGTGTTTAATAGCTCCCTCGACCTCCCAAAGCATGTTTTTGTTGTTGGTAAACATTTGTAGTGCAAGTTTCCTCAATCCAAAAAGGATTATTACGCTATAGTGGATGTTGGCACCAAATATTTAGGGTCCACTGCCTTTCCATCTCCTATTAAGAATGAAGCTATATTTTGTGAGAGGTGGGGAAGGAAGTGGCTTGAAAGTATCATTCCTATGGATTCTGGCCTTAGCAATGTTCGCTGTAGGTTTTCACTGTCATCCAGAATACAAAATGCAATGACAATCCAAAGAATTGAAATATTTTACCCCTGTTTAATGTCTGGCCAAGCTTTGCATTTTTGTGTACATTTGTCTTTATGCTTATCCTCTGGTAATATTTAGGGAGCACAGGGAGTGGCTATAGAATATGTATTCAGCAAGAATGCATTCAAAGCTACACTACCTGTATGGGTGTTTTGTCTACTTTTTCAGCACACATCAGATCTTGGTTGGGAATATCCTCTCTCTATTTTATCCTGTCTCTTAAGACTACTGCAGAAATCAGCATGTGACTGATTTTAAATAGTCTCTCTACTATTGATGGATGGATGACACCAAACTCTTGTGCAATTTTGTCTCCTAACATTTTTGAATTGTTTTACAGTGAACTATGTAATAGAACAATTTCCCTGGTTCCAGAAGCCTATAAAACTGTCAAATCAAAGGTCTCCCACACCAATGCATGGCGATTTATACTGTGCAATGATGTAAGACATGACCGTAAGTATAAGAAGTCCCTTGCTGCCATGCCTCTTCAAGAAGAACCCCACAGGTTCTGAAAATAATAAGGCAATTATTAGGCATGCAACGAGATAAGCATTGGGCATGCACATTACATGTACAGCAAAATATACACAATTCTTAAAAGTTTACTAGAGGGTGTAGCATTCCCATTTTTGTTTTATTTATATATTATATATCAGCCATTGTGACCACCACAGTCAGTGTGCTTTGGCCAATGTTCTGCTGGGAAACCTTGGGTCCTGTGGATGTTACTTTGACACATACCACCTACCTAACCATTGTTTCAGACTTTGTACACCCTTTCATGGAAACGGTATTCCCTGATGGCACTGGCCTCCTTAAGCAGCATAATGTGGCCTGCCACAAGGCAAATATGGTTCAGGAGTGGTTTGAGGAACACAACAATACATTTAAGGTGTTGACTTGGCCTCTAAATTCCCCAGACCTCAATCCAACCAAGCATCTGTGGGAAGTGATGGACAAACAAGTCCAATACATGGAGGCCCCACCTCGCATCTTACAGGACTTAAAAGATCTATTGCCAACATCTTGGTACCAGATACCACAGCACACCTTCAGAGGTCTAGTGGAGTCCCTGTCTCGACGGGTCAGGGCTTTTTTGGGGACCTACATAATATTAGACAGGTGATCATGTTAAAAACTGCACCAGTGCAACAGTTTCATGTAGACCAAAGAATTAAAAGATATATAGAACATTTTGATACTTTACGCGGTATTGCAATACTAACACCCTGCCACCAGCTTCCACTTCTGGTAACCCACCCATGAGGGTTTTATTAGCCATTTACTGGCAATAGTAAAAAGTATAAAACCATAAGCATGTGGTGGCATTTTTTTTCTGCAAGGAATACAATCAGCAGAGCACATAATAGGATGACCAAATATTATACTTGAAGCCTCATTACCGCAGGGTTTGAGTAGGTTTTTCAATTGCAACAGTATTAATAAAATCTTACAGTATTATATGGTATCACCCTTTGTAAACAGTTTCAGACTTAATTTATTCATTTTAAAATCACTTGTACTGTTTCACATTGTTTTAATATTATTCTGTAAAGCATTACTTGATTTAATTCCAGATGTTCCTTTGGAAGCATGTCAGCTGCCAGTCAGAGCATAAATTGGCATATACTATGAAAAGTACACTCCAGTTTATCCTCACATTAGGAACAACTTACATTTCACTTGTGCTTCTATGTTAGACGCACAAGTGAAATATAGCATTTAGTGTTCCTTTAACAATGATACATTCTCCCACCAGCATACAAAATAAAAATACAAATGTTCTATTAATGTGTCTTAGCATATGTATTGTGCTCATGGTGTTTTAAATCATAGTGGGATTTTTGCATCAACAGAGATATTCACGGTGTTAAAATAAGTGCTCCTATAATGACCAAAGTCATTCTGAAAGAGAGGAAGAAACACACTTCTTCTACATTCCAACTTTTCCAGTTTGTCACATCCTGCCACTGACGAGGAATGGGTGGGAAGGTTTGGCCCAGTAAACTTACAAAGCCTGCTCAACCAGGCCTCCAAAGCAAGCCTATACGTCAACTGCAAAGGCAAACAAAAATGATTTGCACTAAACATTGGCTGAATAGTTCTACGAAGTGCAAACACTGCAAATGTTGTAGACACAGACATCATGCAACGTGCAGCTTTTGAGCAGAGACTGAAAATAGAAAATAAAAGAGATAAAAATATAAATGTCTTATGTCAATATTCAAGCATGTGTTTGTATTCCAGTTTCCAAATAGGTTTTCTAGTCGTAGCAAGTCTAAACCATCATTAACCACGCTGAGGACAAAAGAAAAATATGTCCTTTACATTGTTGTGGCAAATGTATAAAAATATTTTTGAAATGTTAATATGATTCAGGTTGCTGGCACATAAAGTAGCACAGAAGTGCTGAAAATATATACTCTTAATCTATCCGATAGCGGGCAATATCAAAATGGGATTTAACATGCCACTCTCTTATACTTGCAATGCTACAGCGAAATTTTTTTTTTTAAATGGCTGATAACATTGATAAATACACCTAGTATGTCGCAGGCTCTCCACAGAAGCTAAAGTACAACATTCTCTAATATGCATTAGTTCCCAACAACAAGAATGCTCAAAACAAAAAGTACTTGGTTGGGGTGAACATGTTGTAACATTTAGAAAGGTTTATTACCAAATAGTGGGGAGTTCGCAACCAAGTTGTACAGCAAAACAGCAGAGATGGACCCATACATACTCCATATTCACTGAAAGCCCCTGCATGTATTTCCCTTTCTAAATTACTCCTTCACCCTTTTCAGCCTGGGGAGTATTGAATTGCTTGAATGCAATACCTCTTTGTAATGGCCTGTTGGCATAAAAAAATAATAAAAGTCTGTAGCTTTTGACCCCATTGGGAGATGCTTAAATTGTATTAATATGAGAATGCATTTCTTGGTATTAAATTCCTTCCCTCTTCCATTCTATATAATTTAATTCTACAGTAGTTATAGTATTGTACCGAGACAAAAACTAAGTGTATACACAAAACACAAAACTTGGCTTGTTCCTAATCCGATACATTTAACTATAGGGTTTGAGGCACTGTGTGTTTTTCCCTTTAAGCTACAAACCACACATCGTAAATCCATTGTTTACTTGCTCTGTAACAATGGTCTCTGTCTAACAGAATATTGATCTTGTAGTTGATCACGTTAGCAGATATTTCGAAACTCTGCTACACGGATCAGTAGCCATAGTGCACGTTTCTCACTAAAGAAGTGGATAGACAAGAGTGTGACAGTGTGGGAACTTTCAGCTAATCCCAGAGAAAAGTGCTGAAGTTAATGATGCATGTCTGCCAGATCAGTTAAAAAGACTTCATCACCTACACACTATTTTCTACTGTGAACATAGAACTAAAATGATAAAATAATATGTTTTAAATGTGTGTCTGTGACATAAAACTGTCCCTCAATATATAATTCTTCCAATGAAGATAATAAGTTGTAACTCATGTCATGGGGCAGAAATTCTGGGTGCTGGGGCAAGTCCTGTGTGTGCAGTCTGGGTGCAGAGGAAGGCAAACAAAAGCATTTTTCAAAATCCTTACACTATATATGTAAAATGTTGAATTAAAATATATTGTTTCTTTTGGGAATGGTAATCAGAATGCTTTTCTTTTCGTTCTAAAGAAGATGAAAACAATGTAAAATGATTACTAAGTCACATGAGTCCAGTATAACCTGTATATAACACTGTTGTTGGAATATAAAACATGCTCCAATAATCAGGCCCCATAACACACAATAGGTCACTTTTACAGGCATAACACTAATTGCAAGTTTCATGACACTTTATTTAAAAAAAGGATGAAAAAGATAGTTTTAAAAAAAATATATATGTATATACGGATACAAACATAAAAAATAGCAAATGCAATCCCACAAATAATAATAAAAAAAACCCATATAATGAAACCAGAATTATGAGATGAAAGTCCAAAATAAATGTCCAAATAGAGATGATACTGCAGCTTCAAAAAAAAAAAAAAAAAGCTGGTAATCTGAAGCAAAAGAAAAACACAAACAGAAAGGAGCAAAACAGGGGAAACATTAAATATATGATATTTAAACAAATATTAAATATCAGTATAAAATAAACCAACAAATAGATAATTTATATATATATATATATATATATATATACACACACACACACATATACATACACACACATATATATATATATATATATATATACACACACACACACACACACACACACACTTCCAAAATCAGAGAGCCAAGGAAAGAAATACAAATATATAATGTTATTAAAAGGTGAATATAAACAGCTACAGTCTGTGCATATGAATCCAAAACCATAGTTTATTTGCGGTAATTACCTAGTTCATTTGGACTTGTCCTTTTATCTTTCCTTCTGCAATATTGGAGTTTGCCTCTTCAGTGAGCCCTCACCTCCATTCAGCTATGGTTTTAGATTGCATCGACTGCAGCTGTTTGTTCACCATTAATAACATTATATATTTTTATTTCTGTCCTTGGCTATACCATCTGCTTTTAGAGGCTATATTTTTTGCTGAGTATTTTTTGTATTATTTTATATTGTGACTTAATATACATTTCTAGTAGGTTTTTTTTATGTATATCATTACATTTATTTGAGTTTACTATATTTCCCTTTTTTTGCATCTTTTTTTTGTAAAAAAAAAAAAAAAAAAAAGTGTGTAAATCTAAGTCTTTCTCCATTCTGTGATTCCCATTTTTTTGTCATTTACCTGCACCTAAGGTGACCAGATGTTCCGTGCCAGACACAGTCCCATCTTTCCCGGGACAGCCCCGTCATAGAACTTTATGTCCAGGGCAGAGCTCTGTGTGAAGGTTGTCTAAGCCAATAGTAAAAGGCTTCTCAACTCTCTTAATTGCTTGAGGAGTTCAGTGTAAGCTGTAGCAGCCTGCCTGTGGCCAGTACCAGCAAAAAAAATCCATAATGTGTCTTTGTCTCTGTAAGTTTGACTGCATGTGTGTGGGTGTGTCTGTGTGTACAGGATTGTATGTGTATCTGCGTTTGAGTTTGCATTTGTGTATGTTGTTGATCTTGTCACAATGTGTGCTTCACTTTGACAAACACAGAATAAATTACACACTAGTCACATACATATAAAATACAGATTATTTTTATTTCATAAATGATTGTGAAGCTTTGGGAAATGTGTGTATATAACATCCAAAGATCCTGCACTATAGCTTATCCATTTCTTTAAAAGTTCACATGCCTGGGTGCAGCTCAAGCCAGTAGATACACGTCCGCATAGAAAAACACAGTCATGGGACTTTAAGTAGAAAAAAAATATAATCCAATTTTATTGTAGGTCACACATATTCATCGACATTATGGAACACAACATGGACCTTTGTCAAGATAACCATTCCAGTCCCAATATATTGAACACAGTTGGATTGGAATGGTTATCTTGACAAAGGTCCATGTTGTGGTTTGAAATGTATGTGTGACCTACAATGAAATTGGATTATAACTTTTTTTTCTACTTAAAAGTCCGCAGAATGCATTTTTTCTATGTGGACGTGTATCTATATATTATGTATGTGTTACTATATGTTTAATATATTGTGAAATCTGAAACCTACAAAGCTTTCAAATCACTTTTAGAATATATTTTATGTTTATGCATATGTAAATCAGTATGTATGTGATGGGGGGTATGTATGTATATACACCAATCAACCATAACATTGACCACCTGCCTAATATTGTGTAGTCACCCTAACAGCTTACAGAGACCGTGTAAACTGGGAAAAAGAATTGATAAACAATTTTACTTTCAGACTAGATTTATAGTTCATTATAAAGCAACTCAGGTGGCTTCTTAAAGGTGCTGTTCCACTTGACATGGGTGTATAGGGAACATATGTAAGGGAAGCTAAATAACTAGAATTTTTTTTCTTTCTAAAAAGATAAAAAAAAAAAATATTTAGTCAATAATTAACTTCAGTGAAATTACGGGGGGGGGGGGGGGGGGGGGATGTGCAACGACTGCTTTCTTTATTTCATTAATAGGGTCCCCAGCCCCTGCTAGAGACTCTTTAATGTTACATTCAAATTGCATTGATTACAATTGTGTACCCGACAGGTGAACTGTGTGTGTGCATATGGGATTGTGGCTTCTTATAGCATTTTGAATCATGGAAAATGTAGTTCTCATTGATTCGGCTTCTGTTTAAAAGCCAAACCCGCTCATGCATGCGCACAGTTCACCATCAGGCATCTGACTGGATTGCATTGAAGACACAGGCTGTGTCAGAAATGCAATTTGGATGTAACATTCGGCCCCTTGGATCATTTGTGCCGGCAACACAACTGAGCCAAGGGGTCAGAAATGAAAGTAGGATGGGCTGGGCATTCTGAATGAATTAAAGTATGCCCCCTCCCCCCAAAAAAAACCTCTCCATTAAATCTTTTCATTAGACACACATAATCATCTCCTCACCACTGATTGGCCGTCAGACCTCCTCTCTCTGCTGTCATGGAGCCTGCTCAGTGACATAGAAACCAACTTTTGGTGCACCATTTATATTAGACCTTTAATGAGGCAGCAGTGGTCTTTGCCTCATTAAAAGATATAAATAGGGGATTGTTACTTCTCACACATTTACATCACACAGAAGGCAACATCTGTGTGATTAACCCTTCACGCTGGATGTGCTTCGGTTCTTAGCGACCAAATCGCCAAAGCGGCGTCTTTGTGCTCTTGGCCCCAATCACACACTGATCAGGAACCAAGGAAGACACAGGCACAGACTCAATTATGGTCTTTACAGATCCTGTGGGTCCCTGCCAAAAAGCTGCAATACCTCACTACATCACGTGTGGCGTACCCGAACGCTCACCTTGAGTGTCACGACATGTCAGACTGATTGCACTCAATTTGACCTCATCTGACACTGTGACCCGCTGTAAGTCCCTGCAGTGGGATCCGCGATGAGCTGGTATACTCAGGACAATCTATGCAGTCCTCATGTAGCAGTGTTAATTTTGACAGCAAATTTTGATTTAGTCATAGTCTTGACTAAAGTGTCATTTTTATTAAGTCGTATTTAAGTAACTTGAATTGTTTTAGTGTAGCATAGTTTCAATCGACTAAATCTCCTGTAGATTATAGTGAGGGAGGGAACAGGTCTGAAAAGGCTGTTACACAGTATTAAGTTAAGTTGCTAGGGAGATGGTAGGGGAAAAACAGTCAAGTAACAGGTGAATCCTCTGGAGTTTGCAGGGCATTCTTCCACGGTGAAGACAGGCACAGGAAGCCCGTGTCTCAGCTGCAGATAGAGTCAGGGGTCTGGGCTGTGGCAGCCCAAAAAGAACCAAAAAGAGAGCTGAAGAACTGAAGAGCGAACAAACACACACCAATCACCGTCACGTGTACAGCTCCATAACATGGAAGACCCCTTAGACTTTGAAAATAATATATCTTTTGAATCCTGCACTCAAATTAGACCTTTAATGTCATTAAAAATAAAATAAAAAACAGGGTCGACTCACTCTTTAACAGGTTATGGTGTCAGATACATGCTTTATATAATGCAAATGATAAATCAATAATTTGACAAAAGAAACAAATATCTTCTTCAATGGCACCAACATTTGCCGTGTTACACACACAAATGTATGACAAACAATTGAATTGATTTAATATTGTGGCCTTGCATCAAGTTGATGGTAAAAAGGTAATTACTGGGATTAAAACAAATATGCTTTTTATACTGAAGGGCAAGTTGCTGATATTTCAAGCCTAACATGTTTGGTTTCACTGGCTGGGTATTAATTGCTGCAAAGGAACAGTCATTAACATTCTTTCTGATAAATGCCAGAGTTATAAAAGTTTAGTAAGCTTTATAAAATGGCATGCAGATTCCTATTGCAAAATTATCAGAAATCACTAAAAGAATAAATCCCAAGTTCAGGTGAGAATATATTTTGACAATATTCAAGAACACCACTTGTCATTTTTCCTCACACTATATACGGATAGTTAAACAAGGTAGCCAAGCAACTTTGGAGCAATATAGAGTTTAACCCCTTAGTGACTTTTTGGCCCTGTCTTAGTCTTACCCTTGGTGACATGGGGGAGGGGGGTTAAACATTTCTGTGGTTTTTATATTTAGCGGTGTTTTTCTTCATCCACATTTACTGTCCACACACAAATCATATATTGGCTTTATCAGCATAAGAAGGGCTTTCTTTAGATACCATTGTCACTAAGTTAATCCTAACAGCCTGCATGACTGGGGTTCTTGGAGGGGCCTTAAGGCCAAACACCTCCTTATAGATTATGGGCCCTGGCTTATGTGCCTTAACTCTATACTTTAATATTGTTAGTATATTGGTTTTGTGTAATGTATAATTCTGTGAGTGGACCACTCTGAACAATTACAGTGCATCAGTGACAATAATTGATAGTTTACCCCAACATCCATTGTTCTGTGTTAACTGGATTTACTGTTAAACTAAATGTTGTGTTCATTATGTGTGTCTCACTGTGTGTTTTGTAATTAGGTCTACTCACTGTATGTTAATTCCTATCTGGTATGCAGCCTGAAAGTATAATGTATTCCTAGCCCAAGTTAGTTGGAGAACTATGCTTAGTTCCATTCCCCCATTGTATACTAATGTCTGTGATGTCATATTTATCTCTTTATTTGTCTGTGTTGTTTCACAAATAAAGTAGTTGTTCAATCTTGCTGTACCTAACTGCTAGTGGTCTCCTGTCTGCTATTTGGGTAGAAAAAGCAAGGTGCCAGGAAAGACTTGCTGGGTGAATGCTAAGATTTAAATGGGGGCTAATGAGGTGATTTCCTACAAAGGGCAGAGGGTCTACTACATCCGGTAGACAGTCCGTTACAACCATTATAGGAAAAGTTTTATTGATCCCCCCACACCTTTAACCTGCAAAATATGACACAAAATGGTAAATAAAAGACCCTTCTAAATAGTTTTTAGAGTTTAGAAATATGACATATGTTTCTATATTTTGAAAGTTATAGGGTAATAATGGAAAGTAATGTTTTTCTAAGCCTAACCCTAGATCTACAGCTAATTTAGCCTTTTTTTTGTATTGCAATGTTGCAGACTGTTCACTTTTGAAGCTCTTGCCCACAAGAGGGCAGCGCCATATGGGCGCCTGCGTTTGATCCATGGAGCAATCGTGAGTGAAATCAGCAGGTGTTGGCATTTAAGTGTTGCTTAACGCTACAACATCAACGCACTGCAGTAACGCCAAGAAAAAATAGCGTTATCAAAGCATTTATAGTATAAAGACTTTTGTGTGCTGTGACCACAAACAAGATGTGTTTTTTTTATTTTAAAATTCCAAAAATCTCAAATATGAGTGGCACGCTATACACCACAAGTGCTGAAAAAAAAAGGTATACTTAAATGTATTTCGTTGTTGCTCAGAAGAAAAAACGTATAAATAAATAAAAATACAAATATAGTGCGATATTGTTTTAAATACAGAGCGTTATTTTCAATACCCACACCCTGGTGTGTCACTCATTTGTTGGGCGAGCAGTATGGCTGCTCACCAGAAAAAGCACAGGGAGTGCCTCCTGGGATGAATGACAGGATTCCAGAGGAAATAGCCAATGTCCACTTAGTAAGTATCCCATTTAAATCAAGGTCTCCATCAGGTAAAGTCAGTTCTGGGTGCAGGCAAGGTAAGACTTTTGACCGGCAGTCTTGCAGCCTCTCATGAGGTTAACGGATCGACTTATCTTCCACTACGGTTGGACAATATGCACAACGCATTTCGCTCACAAGAAAAGGTTCATCAGGTGCTCAAATTCTTCTCCTCCCCATGTGTTAATATTTACAAAACAAATATCCCCATCCATGTATATATAAACATGTGGAGTAGCAGAATTTAAGCACCTGATGAAAGATCTTTCTTGGATACAGAAGGAAGGAAAAAATAAAAACTAAGAAACTTTACCAAAGCCAGTGAGGGGTGGGCGTTCCTGAATATTTAAAAAAAAAGCTTGCAAATTTGCAATTTCTTCTAACTATAACTAAGTAATGCAAAAGTTGCATCATAAAGTATTGTTTAAATTACTTTACTATGCATTAACATTTGGAGGAGACATTGTGTTCAGCCACGATGCTGATGTGGGTAGACAAGCCATTTACTGGTTGAGATGAAATTTTCCTCCCTTTATGAATTGATACTTCTGACAGATTTTGAAACAAGTTAAACTTCAGTGCTGCCACCAGCAGTCCTACGTGGCCACCATAACAAGTCTATGGCCACAAAAACAAATACAACTGTTACTGTAGACTTCAGTTTATATAAGGAGTGTGGGTACATATATTTCTTAAACAGATATACAACACATACACATAACTGAAAGATTACATCAAATGTAGGCATCTTAAATATAAATGTTTTAATGAAAGAATATAAATAAAAGTCTTATTATGTCCTCTCTACTTATATAGCACAGGGGACAGTCAGCTCTTCCTTCATCTGACCCAAGATTCTAAACACCATGTCTGCCCGGGATAGAACTATACAAGGAGGGAAGCCTCAATAAGGTGCTTTATTTATATTCATTTCATTAAACCCTTCAACCGTAGGAGGTGCAAGGTCTATCCAGGCAGAAACTGTATAGCCGACAAAGGACGGGAATGGCCCATCCTGCAGTAGAATGAGCGGTGTTACCGATCAATGTATACTAATATCGCTCAAGCTATGTTGCTGTAATGCCTCAATGTCAAGACATTAAGCCACACCTAAATTTGGAGCCCAATTCACTTGGAATCACTCCACGGACCGAACAAGAGCTTCATATTGGACAGTAGCAGGCAATTCCAATATGACGGCGCCCTGTTGTGAGGAAGAGCTTCTGAAGTGATGCATTATCACTTCCGTCGCTCTCTTGCTAGACTGCCCCTAGAGGCAGTCGGTAACACTGCACTACAAAAAAAAAAGCTAAAATTAGATATAGGTTTCACATAATGGTTACAATTACATTGGGATTAGGGTCATGAATGGGGTCAAAAGGTAGGACAAAAAGGTTACAAAAACCAAGAAAAAAAACAAAACAAACTATGTTTGGTTATTGCCATATATCTTCCAAAAAAACAACAGTAAAACATGTAAACTTGGGCTGTTTCTAAACTAAGGACAATTATTAGAATCTATTTAGCAGATTTGTTTGTTATGTGTGTTTGCAGATTTACCACTTTTCTGTGGGACAAATGGATTCAGGAAGCAATCCCGATCTCATTCTCATAACCAGTCAGTTTTGAATTGTCAAGCATGCACAGTAGTGCTGACACTCAACCTCCCAAACTCCACCCACTAGAATCCCAATCTACTGGAGAAGTCTGGGAGGTGTCCTATTTCAAGATGGCATCTGTGGACTAACTTTTTAAACCTGCCCAGTCCTAGTATAAAATGTGTGCTCATAAAGGGGATAACTTAATAGTTACAGCCTGTTGGTAAGATTTATTAACTAGTACTCCAGGATTTGACAATCTTATAAATTGATAAAAACAGAGAAAAAACTAGTCCACGAACATAAATCCACACTCTTGCCTGTCCTCTAGCACATAGCCACCATTTCAGACTACCTGCATACTGCTCTAGGATGAATTTAGATACACAACCTAAGACACATATGTCCATTACATTTCTACATTCATCTTTATTGGTGCTTTGTGATTAACTCCTAAGTGGATGGCAAGCTAAAGCTGTGGAAGACTGACATGTATGAAGATGATGAGTGCTAGGTTTAAAATGTATTATGCATTGCCTCGACCTGGAGCGTCTCTCTAATAATACATACTCTGTTTATCTGCATAATACTTTAGTGTGCAGTGCTTACCAAAAGAACTGCCACTTTAACAATTGTTAAATAAAAAAAAATGTCTAAATTTGTTGCCATTGCATCTTGACAGTTGTAAGAGACTCAATCTGCAGGAGTCATGATTTTGGATTCCCAATGCTGTAAGTAATGCAGGATTGTGAACCAGGACTGCACATCCCAGTTAGCAAGTATCAGCACATTCCAGGTAAAGCTTTGAAGTGATGTGTTGAAAGGGTGTTTTGTGCTGTACAATGGATATATGACCAACCACAAATTAATAGAAATCCAAAAAGATCTAGTGCAACTAAGTGCCTGACCCTAAGGCAGGAAATGCATAAGGCTGGATATGCTGTCAATATCTGCATTATGACTTCACGGTCTCCAAGCTGTGTTCATGCTTTTATACTGTGGATATAATAAGATTTGAAGGAAGATTCCCAGCTGGTGAGGTTATTTGACCATTTGCAGCTGATTTTTTTTGGATTTCTGTTGCTACTTTGTTTTATTGCAGCTCCGGATCTTATTAACAGAAACCGCAAGTATCACCATTAAGCCCCATAGTAGACAGTTTTGTTTCTTGGTTCTACAACCCCAAATTAATGACTGCTGCAAAATAACCAGCAAATCTTCCTTTAGCATTAATCAGACAGATATTTCCATGCACACAACACCTAGGGTTGCCACCTTTATTAAATAAATAAATAAAAAACGAATTACACCCACGCTATTGCTTCTGTAGAGTTAAAAATTGATTTAAAAAAAAAAAGTTTGTGAGCAATCAGCCAACAATCCTAACACCACCAGAAATGTTCTATTAAACTGACCCAATTTCACTCATTTAGTAGCTTCTTCAATTATATTTCCATCATGTTTCATTTAGAGGCTATAACGAATTTCAGGAGAATACTAAACTTGGGATATATGCTTCCTGGAATCTATTCCATCAGGTCCTTGTAAAATGGATCATCATGTATATCATGGCAAAATCCCACTGTAATATACTTCTACTTTTAAAAACAGGTATATAAAATTTAGGGCACCAGTTTGAGGTTCCGCTGCTGCAAGGAAGTGTATGCTGTGCAATCGGTTCTGGAACATTTTGTACAATGACCAATTACTGCATAGCCACACCAGAAGCGGAAAAAGGTACCTTAAGATTTATATTAATATAAATCCTAACCCATATGTATGCAAGCCAGACAGACAACTAGCAACTCTATAGATGAGATATTTGAGGAGGACTCCTATTACAAGTGACAGAGCACCTTTAACCCCTTCAGGACATGACTGTTTTTGGAATGTTGTACTGTTCAAAACACAGGTGTGTTTTTTTTTACACTTCTTCAGGGTTTGTGTTTCACTGTAATTTCTCATTTACTGTACCCCCACAGTTTTTATATTTTTTGGGGGGATAAAGGCTTTCTTAAGATACCATCATTTTGATCATATAAATTTACTAGGAAAAAGAAAAAAAAACTAATTTTACATGAAAAATATTTTACACATAAGAAAGAACACTACTAAAAAGATTCTAATATTTGTCCTGAGTTTACTAATAGTCAATGTTTACATGTTTTTTATTTTTGTAAGTTATAGGGCAATAAAGTAGCAGGTTTTTTTTCCCCTAGCTTTTCTCCTACAGTGACCTTTTGACCCTAACAATCACCCCAACCCTAGCTCTTAACCATTTCCCCCCTCAGTGTAATGGTGCCGACTGCCTCTAGAGGTGGTCTAGCAACAACAAAGAGTGATGGAAGTGATCACTTCCAAAACTCTTGCCCACAACAGAGCAGCACCATACTGAAATGGCATGCTGCCATTCCAATATGGTGCCTACGATCGCTCTGTGGAGTGATCGCAGGTCATGTGGGCAGCAAATTTTGGTGTTGCTTAATGCCTCTACATCGCCGGAGTGGTGGAAGCGATGGATCATTGATTACTTGCACTGCTCATTTTAACCGAAGACCTTCCATATCATCAGTGCGTCCGCGTGGGGGGAAAAATGACATGACTGCATGGAGTGCCCATGTGTCCTTAACAGGTTAATGAAGCACAATGAACATGTTCTTGTCTAACAGACCAAAAAAGACTCCATAGCTTCTAGATTAAAAGTTGCGTACACGGCTCTCTCACATACCAGCAGGTCCTTGTTCATCTAACATAGTATGTAGCTTCCATCTATGCTCTGCACCAAATAGCACATAAATAAATATTAATTTAATGTAATGTCCGTACAGGGATCTGTTTATAAATCATTTTTTATTTTTTTTTAAAGAGATCCCTGTACGGACATTACATTAAATATTTATTTATGTGCTGTTTTGTGCAGAGCATAGTGTCAGCATAAGCGTTCTTTTTTTTTTTTTTTTTTAAATGTAACATTTAACAAGTCAGTGCTGTATTTGTTGATTTCTAACTATCTCCACCCACATCAGCAACAAGAATATTGCTTTTAAAATTTCAGGCTGGGTTGAGCAAGGCCCTTTTCACCAATTGTTCCACTATTTATAAACCATGTGTGACTACCTAGCTAAACTAATAATGTAGCTGTGGAATTAATACACATTACCTACCTTTTGGTATAGAACTACTAGAATTCTGCACCAAAGTATTTGAACAGACATAAAATGTAGAATATTAGATCTATTTTATTATAGATTATTTTAGTAATCTACACTAAGATGGTATAAATATAAGGAGAATTACAGTGAATTGAGATGGGCATTTCAAACATTAGGCCAAAGTAGCAGGAGTTGGGAAAATGTTTTGTCACTGAATGGGAAACATTTTTACAACTCTACCTATGGAGTAGACTAAAATGTTGGTGAAATTTCCAAACCGGAGAACTGATAGAGGCCATCTGCTGTCAAAACCCATGTACTGCATGTCATTGAGCAGTTAAATCCAAGAGACCTGTATAGTTTTATACTGAACAGGCAGTGCATCAGATGGGGCGGCGGGGGGAGAGGGACCTGTTACAGAGGAGAAAAAGATACAGAAAAACCAAAGTTGTCTAGTCACTAAATAATGAATGGACAACCAGCAAGTCAAGCCAAAATAACAGTGATTGAATTATTCCCCAAAAAATGTAAGGTTCATAATTCAGTGAATAGACCAATATGTATACATGTTCTAGGTGGGCACTATAAACATACCTGTTAACTGCTCATTCAGAATACAAAATTCAAGCTCTTGTCCCCAGTAACAAAGATCACGCAATAAAATGTGGTCCAGAGAGGCACACTTCCTAAATTAGTGTCCAATTGAAATGCTATCTTCTATAAAACCACACCAAACATCAGTATTTAACCAGGAATATAACAAGGTATGACCATGAAAATATAAATGGATTTGTATTTCTTACAGTGGCAGTAACAGAATTTGTTATAATGATAACTCAGTGTTAGCAGGTTAAACTTAATTCATACTGAAATATTATCTTAAACTATGGCAACATCAAATTCCTATAGTTCTGTATTACAGTTTGTGGCAGAAGACCCTTTGTCTTATGAACCCTTTAGTGTCCATCTTAGACATGGCTTGACAAATACGAGGAGCCAGGGATCCTTAAAATTGTGTCTGCTGGCTCCTTTTTTTTTCCTCCTCCCCTGGCTCCTAAAAATTAAAGAGACTTGCCCCTGAATTGGTCAGCTTGACACTTATGGGCTATAAATATTTGTAAAGCCCAGTCTTAAGACATCACAATTTTCTAAAACGATAGACACCCTCCTACTATCCTGTAAACACGTTCCCTTCTGACAGGGGTGTGATGCCCCTAGTGGAGAGCATACCAAAATGTGGAGTTAAACTTTGAAGTGTATTATTCAGACAACTATTTTTAGATTGCATTACAAAAACCTAACATCACATTGTGTGTGTGTCTTCCATTACTCTTTGTTGACACGTTTGTGGCTGCTCAGCATGAGCGTCGCTCTATGTTTCACCCGTGCAATTAGATATTGACGATGGGGGGAATATCTCTCATTGCCATCTAAGGCAAGGATTGTTTTTACTCGTGATACCACTCCTTCCTTCGCCCGGGGAAGATGCACTGCACGAAAGAGCAGCGATTCACGCACAGACGGTGGCCTATGACAACTGTCCAACTTCAGTACTCCAGCTGGCGTGAACTAAATTAACCATACTGCTTAGCAAACTGATCATGGGAAATATAGTCCACAACAGCTGGACCGTCAACGGTTATCCAACCCTGGTGCAGGACCTCTGTAAACTCCCTCCAGCTAAATAGGAAAGGGCAGTTTGGGCCTCACCACCAACCAATAACAGACTTGCTTGTCGTTACGTCAGTAGCCACTCCCACCAGCGCGCTCCCCTCCTCCATCTCAGGCGCCTCAGCCTCATACAAAAGCAAGATGTCCGCCATCTTCACAGGCTGCGAGCCGGCTACTCCCGCCGAAACCCCCCCCATTCCACAACCCCACCCGCCCCTGTCAAGCTCCCGGGGGCCCGCCCCGCTGAGGAAGGAAGCCTCGGAAGGGCATATGGTTGGAAAGGGAGGGGGGCTGGTGGAGACCGCCACGGAGTCGGATGGTGGGGGGAGCAGCAGCCGAAATGCGTTTACCTTGATGCAGTATGGAGGCTCGTCATATGTAACCAGCATGTACCTGTCGCCCCTACTAGCAGGATCCCGGGCACGCAGCTGCGGGGACACAAACACAACAAAGGGGGAGCAATTAAATAACATTATCAGCAACACCCTGAATAAAACTGCCCGCCCCCATTAGTATGTGTGTGTGTGTATATATATAAACCTCCATACCCCCATAGGGCTCTCGGAGGAGGAGGAGGGGGGGGTTGGGGTTGAAGTGGTGAGAAATAAAAGAGAATAATTCCTGTTACCTTCATAAATATCTCAACCGCGCCTTTGGCAATATCCAAATACGTCGTACCCAAATAAGTCCGCTGGTTCATAGAGGCGGACGTGTCTATCAGGAAAAGTAAAATAGGCATTTTTAGCGCATACTAAGGCGTAAAAAACCCCGACCGAACCACCAGCATGAGCTGCCCCCTATCGTGCAGTGTATTGCCCCTCTCTGGGGTAGCTTTACATCTCGTGGGTTAGATGTAGTTTGGTTAGGGGGGTGTAGGAGGTTTGGCCCCCTCTATATAGAGGTGTAGTGTTGGGTTCCTGGCCCCAGGACGGGCCGCCCCTTGCACCGCTCACTTGAGCTCTGAATCTCTTTCCCCTGTTCACTGATAGATAACTTCTCTTCCAAACCCTCACCAGCGAACCATGTGACCAGACTGCAGCCCAATTGGCTGGCCACCCCCAATCTACTTTACATATTCATGAGTCTGTCCCACGTGATCACTCTTCCCTACTGGCTGTCATGTTTTTTTCCTGTTCTAGCAATTTGCATATTTATCAGGTCGGGATGTTTGCACGGCATTCTGGGTAATGAAGTCCATGGGAAGTGGCCATTTTTTACCTCATGCACTTTGCAGTGCTAATGGTTTATGTGATTAAATGCAGACATAACTGACTGGGGTGTTACCAGTTTTTTTATTTTTTTTTAAATGTACTACTTTTATTCACTGCTTTTTCTAGCAAGGTTATAAAATATCTGGTCACAGCTTGATTTTGCTTAGTGACTGCATTGTATTTACCAAGGCCAGTGAGATATATTGAAAGTATAGCAGTGGGCCTAATGTTCACAGGCTTTTATTTTTAACCACTGAACTAAATGTTGTGGACTAGCTATTTTGATTAGTAGGACCTTCTTGACAAGATTCTGAAAATGAATTCAACAGAACTGTATTAAAATTAGTACTATTTTGCCAAATGAAAACGTTGATGTGTCTTCTAGTAAGTGCTTTCTTTATGAGAGAGAGAATTGAAATGAACTGAGGTATTTCAAACTCAAGGCCAAAGTAGCAGAGTTGAAAAAATTCTCCCATTCGTGTGAATGAAAGTATTTTTCCAACTCAGCTACTTTGGCCTTAAATATGACATTTTTAACTCTATTGCCTGAAATTCTCTCTTTCATGAATAAAGCCCATAGTCTTGATGCTAAATCAGGTGGTTGGCCAAACATCATGGGAACTGTAATCTACTACAGCTTGAGTGCCAGAGGCATGTTAGTATAGTTTTATATATACACAAACCAGATGTGCAATAGAGCCATTAACCCTTTGACAGTGAGTGATATCCCTTGTATTCCAATCTGGTCCTTAAAGGGGCAGTTTCACTTATAGTGTTCGAAAACATATTTTTAGATAAGTATTGCATCATGTAAAAAAAATAAATGATCTCAGCATTTCCTAGCTTCTAAAAATTGCAAATAAAGTGTAATAGAGTCAATGATGTTGCTATAGCAAAAGTCCTGCTTATCTCTCAAAGCACCCATTGCTAGATGTCACTGGATTTAGAGGCCCCAGTGACAGAATTTACGAACTGTAAATTGTTTTAAAGTACAGTCTTCTATGTAGCCCCAAAGTATGCATTTTGCTATAAGTATTTCTGAATAAAACATATTTGATCATTGAATGTGTAACAAAGTTTCACCAACAAGTTCAAATAGTGTTTGTTATAACAGATACTACCAAAGTAACAGTGATCATATGTAAATGAAAATACATAGATAATAATCACCAGACAACATTTACCTTTAAAATGTAGTTATTTTACACAGTGTTTAAATAGACCTACTGTGTGTACTTTTTTCTTGAAGAAATAGTAATAATAAAAAAAAATGTGAGGAGATCAGTGAGGTGTAAATGTTTTATATAATACTTTCAAGTGACTATTTTTTTGTAAATCATTTTGTCTGCAACAGTTTTATTCACCCATCAGTGTTTCATATAGATCAGGGGTGTCCAAGCTTGTGCTGCAGTGGGCCACTTCACTGTATATGTATTTGTGTGTGGGCCAAATTCATGTTTCATTGAAAAAAATGTATATATATATATATATATATACATACATACGTGTGTGTGGATACATACACTGAACAAAATTATAAACGCAACACTTTTGGTTTTTGCCCCCATTTTTCATGAGCTGAACTCTAAGACTTTTTCTATGTACACAAAAGGCCTATTTCTCTCAAATATTGTTCACAAATCTGTCTGAATCTGTGTTAGTGAGCTCTTCTCCTTTGCCGAGATAATCCATCCACCTCACAGGTGTGGCATATCAAGAAGCTTATTAGACAGCACGATTATTGCAAAGGTGTGCCTTAGGCTGGCCACAATAAAAGGCCACTCTAAAATGTGCAGTTTTATCACACAGCACAATGCCCCAGATCCTGCAAGTTTTGAGGGAGAGTGCAATTGGCATGCTGACTGCAGGAACGTCCACAAGAGCTGTTGCCCGTGAATTGAATGTTCATTTCTCTACCATAAGTAGGGTTGCCACCTTTTCTTCAAAAAAATACCGGCCTTGGTACTGTCTCCATAGCCCTAACATTGGCCTGATGACCATTTTTAACCGGCCTGCCGGTAAAATACCGGCCAGGTGGCAACCCTAACCATAAGCCGTCTCCAAAGACGTTTCAGAGAATTTGGCAGTACATCCAACCTGCCTTACAACCGCAGACCACGTCTATCCACAAAATGGGGGCAAAAACAAAAGTGTTGCACGGTGTATATATATATATCTCACAGTAATATGCAGTGTGTGAATGTATCACAGATTCCCCAGCAATAAAACAGCAAAAATAAAAAAAACATTAAATGCACACACATTTACGCGTGCACACAGAGACATTTTTTTATACTATATATATCCTTATTTGGATTTGTTAGGTTATAAACTGATCTTCTAAATATTACATTGTGTCAGTGTGTCATTTTATCAAATTGTTTACAGGTTATAGAATTTATCAGAATTATTTATATGTATATTTATTAAGTATATGATATCAGGTATACAACTTAATGTTAATAACAGGATGAAAGAAACGCTCAAATAAATAAAATAGAGATTTGTAATTACATAGCTTAGCTTAATCAATAATTTGATGATATTAGTATTAATAGATCTACCATAAAAGCTAGAAAGCCACAGTGTCCATATTTTCAGAAATTTCTTATATTTGTCATTCACAATACTCGATATCTTTTCATTTACACAGATTTTATTTATTTTTTTAATCCCATCATACCAGGATATGTCTAATTTATTCCATATACTAGCTGTATATATTCTTACACCCATACAAAATGATCTAATTAACCCCTTCACGACAAAGGACGTGCCAGGCACGTCCAGCCAGCAACTCCATTGCCAACAATGGACGTGCCTGACACGTTCTGTGGTGGAATGAGCTCTGAAATTCACTTCTGACGTTCTGAATCTTTTGCTTGACTGCCCCTAGAGGCAGTCAGCAACATTTCAATGAAAAAAAAAAACTTAATTAGTTTTAATCTAGGGTTAGGGTTAGGATAGCTGTAAGGGTTACAATTTAATTAGGGTTAGCATAAGGGATAGGGTTAAAATGAAATTAAAATTAAAATATTTTAAGGGTGATTTAATAGTGATTGGACCCTGGGCAAGCATTTGCTTGGGCCCCCTGGACCCTGCCCCCTCCCATGCATGCAATCACGCCATCCATCGGAATGTTACCCATTCCCCCCCCCCCCCCCCCCCACACACACACACAAAGAAAAAACATAAAAATAAGCATACACACAATTGGACTTTTCTTGCAGTGAGTATTTTTATTGCATTGTATAAAATGTGTATATTACGTATATAATTGCAGTCAGGCCCGGACTGGCCATATGGGCTGCGGTGGCCATGGGCCGAGGCCGGCAGGGGAGGTGGGGCAGTGGCTGCATTAAAAAAAAAAAAAAGACTTACCTCGTTCCTGCTCTGTCCCCCGGTGCACGTCCGTGGCTGTGAGGGAAGCGTTGTGCGCTCCCCTCCAGCCGCGCGGTCAATAAAGGGTGTTTTTTTTAAACAAACTTTATTGTTCCGCGCGGCTGGAGGGGAGCTCACAACGGTTCCCTCACAGCCACGCACCTTCAAAGCACCGGGAGACAGAGCAGGAACGAGGTAAGTACTGGGGTCTGGGGAAGGGGGGGATGAGGGTGGCATAACGAGCATACTAAGGGGCAATATCCTGGAATATTGGGGGCAATATCCTGGCATATTACATGGCATATTGGGGGCAATATCCTGGAATATTGGGGGCAATATCCTGGCATATTACATGGCATATTGGGGGCAATATCCTGGCATATTACATGGCATATTGGGGGCAATATCCTGGCATATTGAGAGCAAAATCCTGGAATATTAAATGACATATTGGGGGCAATATCCTGGAATATTAAATGGCATATTGGGGGCAAAATCCTGGAATATTGAGAGCAAAATCCTGGAATATTAAATGACATATTGGGGCAATATCCTGGAATATTAAATGGCATATTGGGGGCAAAATCCTGGCATATTGAGAGCAAAATCCTGGAATAATAAATGACATATTTCGGGCAATATCCTGGAATATTAAATGGCATATTGGGGGCAAAATCCTGGCATATTGAGAGCAAAATCCTGGAATATTAAATGACATATTGGGGGCAATATCCTGGCATATTAAATGGCATATTGGGGGCAAAATCCTGGCATATTAAATGGTATATTAGGGGGCAAAATCCTGGCATATTGAGGGGCAATATCCTGGCATATTAAATGGCATATTGGGGGGCAAAATCCTGGCATACTGAGGGGCAATATCCTGGCATATTAAATGGCATATTGGGGGCAATATCCTGGCATATTAAATGGCATATTGAGAGCAAAATACTGGCATATTAAATGGCATATTGGGGGGGAAAACTCCTGGCATATTGAGGGGCAATATCCTGGCATATTAAATGGCATATTGGGGGGCAAAATCCTGGCATATTGAATGGCTAAATCATAGCATATCGAGGGGTTAAATACTGGCATATTTTAATTGGCAAAGTGATGCTGTGGGATGGTCTGTGGGGCAAAATAACATGTACTATGTGGAAAGTGACACTGGCTAGTTCTGTGGGGCAATGTTTCAATAACATTTTTATTAAATACAATATTAAATAATTCAAATAGGTATAAATGCAACTAGTTATAGAGAGATGTAAGTGTTTATAGATATGTATTGTTTTCGAATTGTACAATTGTCATCTTGTGGGGCTCCTGTGTGTTGCATAACTAATGGCTGTCCCATGTGTGGCATATTTCTTGGGCCCCTTGTGTGGCATAATTAAGGAGCTCTTTTGTGTGGCATAATTAAGGGGCGCTTGTGTGTGTGGCATAATTAATTGGGCTCCAAGTTGAGGCATAAATAATGGGGCTCTGATGTGGCATAATTTATGGGGCTCCTGTATGTGGCATAGTTATGGGCTCCTGTATGTGGCATAGTTATGGGGCTACACACACACACACACTATAGCCTGTATGCACACACTTGCTATATCCCCTATACACACATTCTCTACAGCACCTAGCCACATATACACCACAAACACAACACAACTAAAACCGACCTTATTACACAATACCACACCACAATCAGCTCACTCTACACACACGCAATCCCACAAGCAGGCTCCAAACACATGCTCAATACTCTTTCCTGACATTTTTGTCTCCTGGTATCCATTTATAGAGACACCAGAGACAAGTTGCAAGGAAACACAGTGCAAGCATGTTATTAAATTTTCTTGCCCTGTGCAGAACAAATACAGGGCTTTTTTCTCATGCTAGAGCTCTTCAGCAGAGCTCTGCGCATGGTCTGCCCTGGAAGAGCATTGAACCAACATGCTCACTTTGAGAGGGAGCGTGTTTGTCATTGGTGATGACAAAACACACCTCCTCTGCCCCGCCCCCTTCTTAGTGGGCCACTGTGATAAAAAAATGCCCGGGCCGAATTTTTCTCCCAGTCCGGCCCTGATTGCAGTGTATAAACTGTATATTTGGATAAAAATGTGTATATATGGCTGCAATATGTATACCATCTTACTATGCAACAGAGGCGTCACTAGGGTTGGTGTCACCCGGTGCGGGAACTCATGGTGTGACCCCCCTGAATTTCCTCCAATACCATGCCAAACAGATTCCTTAGTAATGCCAGTCAGATGGCCCAATAAATATGCCACATACAGGAGCCCCACAAATTATGTCACACGCAGGAGCCCTTTAACTATGCCACACACAGGAGCCCATAACTATGCCACATACAGGAGCCCCATAACTATGACACACAAGAGCCCCATAAATTATGCCACACCAAAGCCCCATAAATTATGCCACACCAGAGCCCCATTATTTATGCCTCACCTTGGAGCCCAATTAATTATGCCACACACACAGGCGCCCCTCAATTATGCCACACACAAGCGCCCCATAATTATGCCACACAAAAGAGCCCCTTAATTATGCCACACATGGAGCCCAATAAATATGCCACAAATAATATGCCAATTATTTCATATTATATTTAAAAAAGATGTTATTGAAAAATTGCATTCCTATTTTTTATTCCCTTCCTCTGCACCCACATTTCACCTAAAGGACTTAACACAGCACCATACAGTACCCACAGAACTTGCCATGCACCTATATTGCACCCACAGCACTTGGCTTGCACTCATATTGCACCTTCACGATTTGGCATGCCACAGTGTCACTTTGCCCCACAGAACTAGCCAGTGTCCTTTCCTCATAGTACATGTATTTTTGCTCCACAGACCATGCCATAACGTCACTGTGCCAAATAAAATATGCCAGTATTTAACCCCTCAATATGCCAGGATTTAGCCATTCAATATGCAAGGATTATTTTGCCACTCAATAGTCCAGGATTATTTTGCCACTCAATATGCCATGATTTAGCCATTCAATATGCCAGGATTTAGCCACTCAATATGCCAGGATTATTATTCCACTCAATATGCCAGTATTTAACCCCTCAGTATGCCAGTATTATTATGCCATTCAATATGCCAGGATTATTATGCCACACTTGTTTTATACCACCCTCCTCCCCCTTTCCCTAGTAGTCCTTACCTTATTTGCTGCTCTGTCTCTGCTCTGTGTCCCCGGCCGTCTTCTCCGTGCAGTCTTCCCTCCTGCACGGAGGAGGGAAACACAGACACCGGATGTGACGTTATGGTCAGGGCCAGTGCAAGGATTTTCGTCTACACAGGCGAAGGTGCATTTTGGTGCCCCCCTCCTCTGACCTGCCATGCCTCCCACACCACCAACCCTCCATACATTTTATATATATAAAAGTATAATGTATAGTGTGGAAAATAAATACATCTAAATATTCAACTCGCATGCTCTAAATTTGTCACATATTGACACCCTAACACACATTTAAACACAAAGACCCTTGCAGTCACACACACACCCTTACACAGGGTGCTCTGCAGGTTCGTATCTGTGAGGGAAGCGTTGTGCGCTCCCCTCCATCCGCGCGCCTTCAAAAAAGTTTGTTTAAAAAAAAAGTTTTAACAAACTTTATTGAAGCGCACAACGCTTCCCTTACAGCCGTGGACCTGGACCGGGAGACAGAGCAGCAAGGAGGTAAGCTTCTGATCCCCCCCCCCCCCCCCCCCCTTACGGTAGCGCCGGACGCAGTGATTTTTTTTTTACCGCAGCCTAATCCAGCAGATGCGGCTGCCAGAAAGAAAAAAAAAGTTCAGCAGCGCAATGCAGCGGTGCCGGCAGCACGGGTGTCACCCCCGCTGGAGGTGTCACCCAGTGCGGTCCGCACCCCCCTCGGGACGCCACCGCTATGCAACACTGCACTACAACTACTCATTACCTAAATTACAAAAATATACACAGAAATTAGAGAGCACTTACATATTTTCATATATATTTATAAATATCTATACACATCTCGCTCTCTCTCACTAGTTTCATTTATACTTATATGAACTTCTTAATAATGTATTCAACTATTTTCATATGTAATAAAAAATTTATTGAAGAGTTGCATTTCTTGTTTTTATTCCCTTTTTCGGCACCCACATTGCACCTAAAGGACTTAACACAGCCCCATAGAGTAGCCACAGCACTTGTCATGCACCTATATTGCACCCACGGCACTTGTCATGCACATATATTGTACCCACAGCACTTGTCATGCACCTACAGTGGATATAAAAAGTCTACACACCTCTGTTAAAATGTCATGTTTCTGTGCTGTAAAAAAATGAGACAAAGATAAATCATTTCAGAACTTTTTCCACCTTTAATGTGACCTATAAACTGTACAACTCAATTAAAAAACAAACAAAAATCTTTTAGGTAGAGGGAAGAAAAAATATAAAAATAAAATAATGTGGTTAATGCCATCATAGCCCTCCATCTCCACTGGTTTAGCTCTTGATGCCTGCATTACTATGTCTTTCATGTATCCAGATGAAAATCTCACGATTACATCTCTTGGTCTTATAATCGAGGTCTCTTATAATCTGACCTCAAATTGAGGTCAGATTATAAGACATGGATCCAGGTCCCCAGCAGAGCTGCAGGGGACCTGGATCCCCCTCTCTAGCAGCAGAGGATGTCTGCGCAACGAGCGCAGACTCCTCTGCTTCCGCCCGGCACGACCGCCGGGGCTTCTGTGAAGAAGCCGGATACTTCCGCTTTCGTCACAGAAGTCCCGGCGAGCGTGCCGGGCGGCAGCAGGGGAGGTCTGCGCTCATCGCGCAGACATCCTCTGCTGCCCCACTAGGCACCAGGGAGAATCGGGCAGCTGGGGGATGTCTGCAAGTATCGTGCAGACATCCCCCGGCTGCCCCCACTAGCCACCAGGGATCAAGGTAAGGGGAAGGGAGGGAGGGGGGGCAGAGAGACAGGGGGAGGGAGGGAGGGAGAGAGGGGGACAGAGAGACAGGGGGGACAGAGAGACAGGGGGGAGGGAGGGGGTTAAGAGACAGAGACAAGGGGAGGGAAGGGGTTAAGAGACAGACAAGGGGAGGGAAGGGGTTAAGAGACAGAGACAAGGGGAGGGAAGGGGTTAAGAGACAGACAAGGGGAGGGAAGGGGTTAAGAGACAGAGACAAGGGGAGGGAAGGGGTTAAGAGACAGAGACAAGGGGAGTGAGGGGGTTAAGAGACAGGCAAGGGGAGGGGGGAGAGAGAGAAAAATGGGGGCAAGGGAAAGAGAAAGGCAGCATTGGCACATAAAAAGAAATAAAAACTAGAAATACATTTTTTGATATCATAATTTTTTTTATTAAAAAAGCAATTTACATGTGAATATATACAAGTTTAACTTTTTTCCTATAGGGTAGTCTTATATTCAGGCTTTTAGTTTTTTTCCTAAAGGAATATCCAAAGTTTGGGGGGTCGTCTTATAATCAGGGTCGTCTTATAATCGAGCAAATACGGTATATGTTTCACAGATCCTTTTTATAAATTCTTCCAGTTGATTTTGCTGTATTGTCTCTGGTATTCCTCTGATTCTAATGTTTTTCCTTCTGGATCTGTCTTCTAGGTCAGTCAGTTTAGCCTCGAGTTGGTTCACTTTATTTTCGAGTATTTTATTTTCCCCCGATAGTAGGGAATAATCTTGTTGGATAATTTTTATAGCTGTTGCTTGTGTGTTTAAAGATTCCGCCAGCCGGACCACTTCTTCTTTTAACTCAGTTACGTTTTTTTCAAGATCTTGTTTAATTTTTATATACAAGGTGTCGAGCATCTCTGTCATCCCCTGTTGTGTTATTACTTGTCCAGCACCGTTGTCCTCTGAGGATCTTGAGATATCTATCTCCCTCAGTTCTCTCTGTTCCAGCTGCATTGATTTCCTTTGTTTTAAGTGTGCTTGAGTCGGAGATTTAGGGGATTTAGGGGAGTAGAATTGGTCTATTGGTTTATTTCTTTCATGTGTCTTACTCTTATCTTTTTCCTTCTCCTTTTGTTTGGGAGCCATATTTGGAGAGAACCCTTTTCCCCTTCTTTCTCACTTGTCTTATTTTCTCCGTTTTTCCCTCTTCTCCTTCTTTCTTCCTCCCCTCTCCCTTCTAACGTTCCTTCACACCTTGCCCCCTCCACTCCAATTTATCAGGAATTAACCAATCGTAGCAAGTATCAACAAAGAAGCAGTTATGGCCAGTAGGTGTCCGCTTGCTCTGGTCAGAGGGCAAATATCTTCGTTATCCTTTGGATCTTGGGATCTTTACCTCGATTCCCTTGTATTCTTGTTCTCAAAAACACTGTGTATGGGTAGTAGGTTGTTAGTTATATTTGTGCTGATTGTCCTTGACACTATGCTATACAGACAGTCTAGTGTCTAGTAACCACATTAGACATAGGGTAAATGTAATATTTAAACACAATACAAATATGATAGAAGTAATAGAAATGTGGACTCACTAATAATATAAAACTATATTTATATAGATAAACACATTATAAATAAGATGGATATAATAGCAATATGGATTCACTAGTAATATATAAACATGATACACTTAAGATAAATATAGTCTATTAAACTAAATATATTACAAAAGGGAGAGAGAGAGGGGAGAGGGAAGAGGAAAGGGTGATATAGTAATAGGCGGGAGCAGAGAGAGAGCAGAGACGAGGGGGAGAGGTAGAGGAAGGGGGTATTAGAGATAGGGGGAAAGGGAATTAGTGGTGTTTTTGGATTCCTCCCAGGTCCGATCCATTAGAAAAGAACACATGTACTAAAACTAGGTCTTATAAGGGGGTACAAAAGAGAGATATAGGTAGAATACAACTTATCACAGGGACCGGAGAGGAAAATAAGGCGGTATATAAACATTGGGTACTAGATTACGGTATTAAGGAAAAGAAGACTATCTCCAATAAGAAACTGCTGTATTTGAAATTACAACTGAATAATTACTTGAAGTGGAACAACTTAGGCATAGAATTTGAACTTGGAGCCCTGTATAAGAGTATAATGATATTAGTAATGTACAAATGGGAGAAAGAGATGTAGTCCCCTCAGTCTCCAGTGCCTCATGTGTAAAGTAAACATTCTAGCTGAGAGGACATTTAGGGAGGGATAGGATAGGATAATTAAAAAAGTCGAGTAGACGGAGACGGGGGAGAGGTAAGCGGTGGAGGAAGATGGGGTAAGGGTATCTCGGAGGGAACTCCTGCAGCGGTAGCAGGATTCTGAGTTGCGGGCAGGAAGTAATGCATTGTGATTCAGATGTATGTATGAATGAATGTAAGGGAGTGTGTATATGGGGAGGGGGTGGGGGTCCCCATGGTCGTGGGCCTGCGGTCGAGGGAGGCCCCTTTCACTACGACAACTTCCTGAACAATGACTTTTAGAGTAGCAACATTTAATGTACAGGGGTTGAATTCGCCCCAAAAGCGGGGGAGTCTCTATAAGTATTTGATTGATAAAAAAGTGGATATTTTATTTGTACAAGAGACGCACTGGATAGAACAACCAGAAACTCTATGGAAATATAGTAAATACCCAGTGATATTCGCATCAAATACAGTTGGATCAAAAAAAATAAGGGGTGTGGCAATAATTGTCTCCGATAAATTAAAATTCGAATACATACACCAAATCAAGGATGTTAAAGGAAGATATATTATACTAATAGCTAAAATAGAGGATCAAATTTATACTTTGATAAATATCTACGCCCCCAATCAGTCTTCAATTAGATTCTTGAACGAGTTGCTATGCACGGCAAATAAAGTGGTATGTGGTACACTGATTTTTGGAGGGGATTTCAATGCAATAGTAGATCAGCGGATGGATAGAAATGGGAAACTTAACCCTAGTGCGAAGCCAAAACAGATAGGGAATCCCTCGGGTCTTCAGAAATTTCTTCATTGTAATTCATTGTATGATTGTTGGCGTATGCTTAATCCCGAGGTGAGAGATTATACCTTTTTCTCACATGTGCATCAGACATACACAAGAATAGATCTAATCATAATGAAGGCGAACGATCTGGCCAGAGTGGTAAAATCAGAAATAGGGCCAATTACATGGTCAGACCATGCCCCATTGAGTATAGATCTGAAAAAGAATCCCGATTATAGGGTCAGAAATAAATGGAGGTTGAATGAAAAAATCTTGGACTCTGCCGTAGATTTGGCCTATCTGAAGTCAGAGGCAGAAGCCTTCTTTAAGGAAAATGAAAACGGGGAAGTGACACAAACAACTGTCTGGTGTACATTTAAATGTTATATGCGGGGTTTATTTATGCAAAAAAAAGAAAGAGGGAAATCCCTAGCCGAATTACATATAGAATTAGTAAAGCTAGAAAAAAATAATAAAATACAGATAGATAGTAAATTAACAGCAGAAATACAAGAAATTAAAGGGAAAATAAAGACTCAAACATTTGAGAAAATAAATAGAACAATACTGTTCTTGAAACAAAAATGGTATCACGAAAATAACAGATCAGGTAAATCACTTACAAAAAAATTACCAATACCAAACGGGTAAGAAAAATATAAAGAGAATTATAGTAGGGGATAGGAAATATCAAACTCCTAATGCAATTGCTCAAGCAGAATATTATAGCTCCCTCTATAATTTAAATAAAACTGAGCCATCTGGAGCAGAGATCGATGGATTTTTAGGAACTCTGAAGATCCACACAATATCTCCTGAAAAATTAAAAAGTTTAAACACCCCAATAACTATTAGAGAAGTTATAGATACCATCAGTAACTTAAAATCGGCTAAAGCACCTGGCCCCGAAGGGTTTTCGGCACCTTTTTATAAAAAACTTGTCAAGGTAGTTCCTCCATCATTATTGAAAACGTTCCATAACATGTTAGAAATAGAGAGAGTTCCAAAAGAGATGTTAGCAGCTTCAATTACCCCTATCCCAAAACAGGGCAAAGACCCCCAATATCCATGTAATTATAGGCCAATATCCCTCATTAATATTGACTTAAAGATTTATTCAAAGATACTGGAAGATCGATTAAAGGGGATTATGCCCGATCTAATACATGGGGATCAATCTGGGTTTGTACAGGGCAGTAGGGCATCTGACAATACAAGAAACATATTTAATATTTTGCACAAAATCAATACTCACCAGATCCCAGCTGCCCTGTTAGCTATAGACGCTGAGAAGGCGTTTGACAGGGTCAGCTGGAGATTTCTGGATAGAGTACTGGAGAGATTTGGTATAATCGGATCCTTTAAAAATAATATTATGTTACTGTATTCCGAACCGATAGCAAGAGTAGCGGGCCCAATGTTTCTATCGGACTACTTTACTATCAGTAACGGAACCAGGCAAGGATGCCCTATGGCACCGCTCCTGTATATTCTCTCAATAGAGCCTTTGGCTGCTATGATAAGAGAAATCGAGGGGATACACGGAATACAGATAAGGAATAAAGAAAGCAAAATAACTTTGTATGCAGATGATGTCCTCTTGTCCCTGGCCAGACCAGAGATTTCGATATTGGAAGTATTAAAAGTAATAGATAACTTCTCCAAATTCTCAAACTATAAAATAAATTTGGGTAAAACCCAAATAATAACAGCAAATATGGACAACTCAAAGCTGGAGTTACTTAAAGAACAACATAAATTTGATTGGAGCAGAAAAAAGATTGACTATTTGGGGATAGGATTAGATTTTGATTATAGGGGCTCCAATGAGAATAACTACCTTGAACTCCTGAGACAACTGAGGCAGAAATTGACTATATGGAAGGGTTTAGAGACTACCTGGATAGGAAGAATAAATATAGTGAACTCTTATGTCATTCCTAGGGTACTATATTTGTTCAGAACGATTCCTTTCAGAGTACAGCATAAGATCCTGACTCAGTTCCAGCGAATGTTTGTAGAGTTTATCTGGAAAAGCCGCAAACCCAGGATTTCACAAATAATTCTGAAAAGAAGAACAAAAGAAGGAGGAGTAGCATTCCCTGATATCGGAGATCTTCATGAGGCATGTATGATTTCCCATTGTATGGATTGGATAAATAAAAGATCGACCAATTTAGACTGGTTCCAGATGGAAGGGGAAGATTTCCGTCCCTATAGATTAGATAAAATCTTCTGGAGTAATACAAAATATATCAGTAGGAAAGGGACAGAAAACCCAATTGTAAGAGATGGACTGATCACTGTCGATAAATGTAAGAAAAGACTGGGAATTTTGAATAAACTAACCCTCAACACCCCACTTGAAACTTTGACATATGATATAACTGACTTGGAGATCTCAGAATGGCTAGGTAACGATATCACAACATTGAGGGATATTATGCAAGCTCATGAAATAATTCCATTCCCATTGCTCCAACAGAAATACGGTCTTTCTGGAAGTGAACTATTTACCTTCCTAAGAATAAAAAGCTATATAAATAAAAAGGAGATGATGGAGAGCCATCCAATTGATGACTATTTGGAAACTATTTCTAAACCAAAACAAATTTCCCGTACAATTAAACTACTTAGAAATGATGAGACCGCAGATAAATCAAACTCAATGTATAAATGGGAGTTGATGCTGCAGACTACATTCTCATTAAAAGAATGGTGGCAAACATTAACCTTTGTTAGACAAACAATTCACAGTGTGGCTCTGCAGGAACTACAGTACAAATTGGTATATCAGTGGTACTGGGTCCCGACAAAGCTCCACAAGGTTTCAAGCCAAAACTCGGAACTCTGTTGGAGATGTGGAAGAGAAGTGGGGGATTTTTTACACATATGGTGGAAGTGTGACTATTTAAACTTAATAAAAACAAAGATGATAGAGAAAATAAAACATATGTTTCCCACCACGGATAGCATTCCCTCCCAGATGTTCCTGCTCCATATGCATTTAGACTCCTACAGGGTAGAACAGAGGAAACTTCTGGTAAATATATTTCTGGGTGTGAAGATGGTAATAGCGAGGCTCTGGAAATGTCCCGACACAGTTCCCTGGACCTCAGTAGTTAACCAAATAGAATACCAAAGGGAGATGGAATCGGGGTTCTATAGAGCAAAGGGCCAACTCACATTGCACAGGGAAATATGGTCCCCGTGGACCAAGACAAGAGGAATCTGAAGCATTGAGAAAATGAGTGAAAGGGGCCCCCATGGGACTTGACCGTTGGCGCCGGCCTGGATGGGACCCCCACTCCAAAGGATGAATGACAGGATGAATGATATATGGGAGATGACAGTGAATGAATGTGCACAACAGATTATTCAGTATGTTTTATTGGATTATTACAAATTGGAAATGAGAAATGTATCTGTTTGCTATTTTATATTTTGTAAAGTGATATAATGAAATAAAGAATATAAATTAAAAAAAAAAAAAAATATGCCACCATTTGTCCATTAAATATTCCACAGTCAATGTGCCCATCAATATGCCAGTATTATTTTGCCATTTTTAGGCCACAGACATTTTCCCATTAATATGCTAGCATTATTGTGCCATTCAGATACCAGTAATATTGTACAATTAAGATGCCCCAGCCAATTTGCCCATTAAGATACCAGTATTATTGTACCATTAAGATGCCATAATTGTTGTGCCATTCAGATGCCAGTAATATTGTGCCATTCAGATGCCAGTAATATTGTGCCATTAAGATGCCAGTAATATTGTGCCAGTCAGATGCCTGTAATATTGTGCCAGTCAGATGCCTGATAATATTGTGCCAGTCAGATGCCTGTATTATTGTGCCTGTCAGATGCCAGTAATATTGTGCCAGTCAGATGCCTGTAATATTGTTCCAGTCAGATGGTAGTAATATTGTGCCATTCAGATGCCTGTAATATTGTGCCAGTCAGATGCCTGAAATATTGTGTCAGTCAGATGCCAGTAATATTGTGCCATTCAGATGCATGTAATATTGTGCCATTATAATGTGCTCATTATATTCCTCCCTCCTCCCCCCCTTCCCTAGTACTTACCGCCTGGCTTCTGCTCCGTGTCCCCGGCCGGACGTCTCCTCCGGGCAGTCTCCTCCGGGCAGAGAGGAGGGAAACAGTCACCGTATGTGACGTGATGTTATTTATTTATTTTTTTACGGTCGTTGCATCCAGCGGATGCGGCTTGCCGGAACAAAATGTTCACCAGGGCAATGCTCTGTGAACAGGGCAAGCAGGGGCTGGGGGCCCACGGGACAGCTGCCTTGGGCCGCCCAGGAGTAACTGGGCCCAGGGCAGCTGCCCCGTTTGCCCCACGTTAAAGACGGCCCTGCGCACACAGACATTGCTTCTTAAGAAAAAACATGTTATTTTGTTTCCCCTACCTTGAGGGGGGTTGTTCCATCTGTGGGCTCCTATTCTTCATCTGAGCACAGGGATGTCAAGCACCACCCCCTCACACACTGACCCTGTTGGAGCACAGGGTGTCAGTGACATCCCATTCAGGGCCGCTTTAAGACCCTAGTGGGCCCTGGGCAAAGTCTTTAGCAGAGGGCCTCCCTCGACCCCATTTTTCTAAAGCTGTATTGTAAAAAACTGTATGTAAACTTTTTAATGTTATTTGCAACTTTTTTCATAGCACATTCAAATATTTGTATGTGTAATAAAAAATGTTATTTAAAAATTGCATTTCTTGTTTTTATTCCCTTTTTCTGCACCCACATTGTACCTAAAGAACTTAACACAGCACCGTACAATACCCACAGCACTTGCCATGCACCTATATTGCACCCACAGCACTTAGCTTTCACTCATATTGCACCCACACAATTTGGCATGCCACAGTGTCAATTTGCCTCACAGAACATATCACAGTGTCACTTTCTCCCACAGAACTGCCCCTGCAGAACAAGCCACAGTGTCACTTTTCCCCATAGTACATGTTATTTAGCCCCACAGAACATGCCACAGCATCACATTGCTAATTAAAAAAGCCACTGTCAGGTACCAATTAACATGCCACAGTCACTTTGTCATTAACATATGCAACAAGCAGTTTGCCTATTAAAATATGCCACAGCGTGCCCATTAACATGCCAGTGTTATTTTGCCATTAATGTGCCACAGCCAATTTGCCCATTAGTATACCAGTATTACTTTTGCACAATAATATGCCAGTGTTAAATTTGCCATTAATAAGCCACAGTCAATTTGCCCAATAATATGCCAGTATTATCTTGCCATTAATAAGCCACATCCAATTTGCCCAATAATATGCCAGTATTATTTTGCCATTAATAAGCCACAGCCAATTTGCCCAATAATATGCCAGTATTATTTTGCCATTAATAAGCCACAGCCAACTTGCCCAATAATATGCCAGTATTATTTTGCCATTAATAAGCCACAAATAATTTGCCCAATAATATGCCAGTATTATTCTGCCATTAATAAGCCACAGCCAATTTGTCCGATAATATGCCAGTGTTATTCTGCCATTAATAAGCCACAGATAATTTGCCCAATAATATGCCAGTATTATTTTGCCATTAATATGCCACAGATAATTTGCCCAATAAGCCGTAGCCAATTTGCCCAATAATATGCACTCTTCCTTCCCCCTTCCCGGGTACTAACCTTCTGGCTGCTCGATGTCCTCGGTCATCTATTCCATGCAGTACTCGAAGGAGGGAAATACAGCCACCGGATATGAAGTGATGTCATATCCGGTGGCAATGATTTTTTTTTCAACTTTTTTTTCCCCCAGCAGCGCGATATGCTGCATGACGGATGCCGGCACCACGGGTGTCACTCCCACTGGGCCTAGGTTGCCCATTGGTTAAAGCTGCCCTGATCCCAGTGCACACTTTGTTTAAGTAGCATAGAGGTGCGACTACCGCTGGCACTCCCAAGCGCACCTCTCTGGCCGGCTTGACACCTGTGATATAGGTCATTATGCATGGCTAACAGGGACTTAATACGTTTTAAACAATTTTTTTTTTTTAAACCGACCCAATTGTTGCTTTAAAGAGAGCTTTGGGCTTTAATCTTAAAATGACCCATTACAATGTGCTATTACAGGGGTCCTCAAACTACGGCCCGCGGGCCACATGCGGCCCGCCGAGGACATTTATGTGGTCCGCGGGGGGTGCTGCCGGCACCCACCCCGTTTACTTTTTTTTTTCTTTCTGGCAGCCGCAAAGGATGCGGCTGCAGGAAGAAAAAAAAAAAAAAATTCACCGCGACCGGATGTGACGTTACGTCACATCCGGATCCGGTAACTGTTTCCCTCCTCCACAGGAGGACACCGCGCGAGACGTCCGGGGACACAGCAGCTGGAGGTAAGTGATGGGGAAGCGATGGAGGAGGGAGGGATAACGAGCACTATTCCTGGCCTCTGACTGGCATAATATTCCTGGGCATCTGACTGGCATCATATTTCTGGGCTCTGACTGGCACAATATTCCTGGGCATCTGACTGGCAAAATATTCCTGGGCTTCTGAATGGCATAATATTCCTGGGCATCTGACTGGCATCATATTCCTGGGCATCTGACTGGCATATTATTCCTGGGCATCTGACTGGCATAATATTCCTGGGCATCTGAATGGCATAATATTCCTGGGCATCTGACTGGCATCATATTCCTGGGCATCTGAATGGCATAATATTCCTGGGCATCTGAATGGCATAATATTCCTGGGCATCTGAATGGCATCATATTCCTGGGCATCTGAATGGCATAATATTCCTGGGCATCTGACTGGCATAATATTCCTGGGCATCTGAATGGCATAATATTCCTGGGCATCTGACTGGCATCATATTCCTGGGCATCTGAATGGCATAATATTCCTGGGCATCTGAATGGCATCATATTCCTGGGCATCTGAATGGCATAATATTCCTGGGCATCTGAATGGCATCATATTCCTGGGCATCTGAATGGCATAATATTCCTGGCCATCTGACTGGCATCATATTCCTGGGCATCTGAATGGCATAATATTCCTGGGCATCTGAATGGCATAATATTCCTGGCCATCTGACTGGCATCATATTCCTGGGCATCTGACTGGCATAATATTCCTGGGCATCTGAATGGCATAATATTCCTGGCCATCTGACTGGCATCATATTCCTGGCCATCTGAATGGCATCATATTCCTGGGCATCTGACTGGCATAATATTCCTGGGCATCTGAATGGCATAATATTCCTGGATATCTGACTGGCATCATATTCCTGGGCATCTGACTGGCATAATATTCCTGGGCATCTGACTGGCATAATATTCCTGGGCTCTGACTGGCATAATATTCCTGGGCATCTGACTGGCATAATATTCCTGGGCTCTGACTGGCACACTATTCCCATTGAAATACTGGTAAGTTTGTTGATTTAACTTTACTTTAAATATTGTATTTGTTCTCGTTTTGTTCAAAATAAGATATATGCAGTGTGCATAGGAATTTCTTCATAGTTTTTATTTTTACTATAGTCCGGCCCTTCAACGGTCTGAGGGACAGTGAACTGGCCCCCTGTTTAAAAAGTTTGAGGACCCCTGTGCTATTATCTACATGGCATTCCATTTCTTTATAATGTCATTCAGCAATAGGCCCTCCTCATAGAATCCTACTTTCTTCTTGGTCCAGAGGCTTAGTGTTAATTTGTTTACATTACTGTTTTGCATTGGTGGAAGCTTAGAAGACAGTGTTATTTTATGCTGTGTTAGGTGTCATTGTTACCACCATTATTAAGTGTTGGGTGTCATTGTTACCACCATTATTAAGTGTTGGGTGTCATTGTTACCACCATTATTAAGTGTTGGGTGTCATTGTTACCACTGTCAATTTGTCATGTGAGAAAAGGCAGCCACTGTATGTTGTGCTGTGGAGTAAAAAAAAACAACAAACAAGTCAGTCAGTCACATCACAGGGGACACTGGGTGGAGTTTCTTAGTTGAGGACAAAGAGAAATATAAAAACACATTCATTTCCCATACTTCATAGCTTCATCTGTTGTTCAGTCTATAAGCAGCAAGTACCGTATCCCCTTTGTGTGACACAATTTGCCAGTTCCAGTAAGAGTGTGTAAATTAGTGTGGACAATGTTTTCTGCACACATATTACACATGTCACTCTAAAGGAATACTGCCATTTGTTTTTATCCTATAACGTATTACCATCTAAAATATTGTCTTGTTTTTTACAATATTCTAACTTGCCACATTTCATGAATCTGTCAGAAAAACAGAATTTACAAAATGTTACAGAAATTAATGAGTCAGACTGGTCTACTTGGCTGACTCATTCACTGAATTTATCACCAAATAAACACTGCTGATTTGTAGTGCAAAAGATATAGCATACCACTGAAACTCTGCTTAAAGTAAAACAAAAGTATACTAAACAACCATGATAGTAGTATTCTTTTAAATTATTACACTTCTAAAATGGGTAAAGCAAGACATTGCACTTGTACAGCATTCTTGTATATTAAATTGGTTAGTATAAAAAAACAAATGGTCTATACATGCTAATGTTTTATTCTGAGGTCAGTCCTAAAGGGCAGATTTTCACCTGGCATAGTTCTAGGGTGCAAGATAGATTTATAGAGACAGTATGACAAATTTGAACAGATGACAAATGTTTGCAGGGTCTAAGGTAAGGCTGCATAGGCAGCTGTCTTAAGACGCCACCGCTGTGCAAAGGTAAACAGTTTTTGCCAGTGACATTGACACAGACTGCTTGTTCTGCCCCCCGAACGCACCTCCCTTAATAATCTGAGCACCAGCTGTCATGTGACATCAAAGGACAGCAGGGTGCTGGAGCAAGTCCAGAGTGCAAATCTGGGGGTTGAGGTACTGAGTGCAAAAGTAGGTGTTGGGGAAAGTCCCAAGTGCAAAGTGGGTGCTGGAACAAGTCTTCAGTGCTTCTCTGGGTGCTGGGGGTAAATCTTGTGATTTCAAATCTGGGTGCTGGGGCAAGTCCTGTGATTGCAAATCTGTGAGCTGGGGTAAATCCAGATATTGCAAATCTGGGTGCTGGAGCCATTTCTGAGGTCAAATCTGGTTATTGGGGCAAGTCCTGGGTGCTGGTGTAAATTCTGGGTGATGGGATTTGTCTTGTGAGTAGTGTCTGGTCTTTTATCTTCTGACCTGGCCAGGTTGGATTGGAATCAGGAAACGGTGCTTATACTTTATTTATATAGTGTGGCCTTTAATAATGTTTGTTTCAAAGTGGAGTCTATGTGTATATAACATATACAGTTGTATACCTATTCAGTATTTGCTGCAAGTTTTTTTATATGTATATTTTTTATTTATTGACAGGCAGGGTCCGAAGGGTTGCCAGAGTAAGATGGGGGTGGTCGGGATTGGCGATGGGGCGCATCAAAACTGCCTGCCTTGAAGAAGCCCTATTGGGAGAAACGCATCGCGAGATTTGTGACATCATAAGAGACCCAAATACTGAAGTCAGCTTCTGGTAACTGATTCACCGCATTGTCCGCCCCGAAAACTTCTCAACTGCTTAGTTCTACAAAGTATTGACGGAAGGACTGGTGATATCTTTGCTGCTGCTTTTTTATTCTCTTTTATGTAAGCCTTAGAGTTTTGGAGGGGTATTAAATATTTGTGATATATTTTAGTATATATCTGGTTGTTCTCTGTATTCCTTTGGTTTTTACCATCTACATGACCGATTGAGTCTTTGGGAGATTATTTCATGTGAGAGATCCTGACCATCATCCAAATCGCTATTTATCTACAACACTTCTGTGGATGATAGGACTTGGAGTCCTCCTCGCTTCTTCCACTCAGAGCAGGTATTAAGGGCTCAATACTGTGTGAGTGAGATTCTATTGGGGGATATTGTTCATATCTAATCTCCTGCCTACTATACTACACATTATTTTTGTATTTTCTTTATTTTTTTACATGTATTTCTGCTGAGAATAATTTGATTTAAGATAAGCATTGTTCTTTGTTCTTTTTCTTTGCACAACACTTTATTATTTTGTATTCAAAATGCACCTTCGCCTGTGTAGACAAAAAAAATCCTTGTACTGGCCCTGGATGTTATGGGAAGCGAATACTTTCTGGCCACGTTGACATCAAAGGGAACTTAAAAAATGATATATTCCAAAAAACAGAAGAACTCTGGTAAATGTGAATGCCTTGTCATGCACTCCTGCAATTTAATCCACATTTATTGTACTATGAGAACATTTTCTGCTGAGCGGTTTGGTGCTAATAAGATGCTTTCATAACCTCAGCTGCATTTCAGAAGCCAGTTTTATCCCACTGGATATATCCACGCTGTTGCACATTTGAACTGATGTGTGACCACTTATTTTACTTCTCAGAAAAGGTTTAGATGGAGGCCTCCTTAGCAGCAAGTATTTTGAATAATGGTTCCCCTTCTAATCAACCTTATAAGCTTAAAATCTTCCTTTCAACATGGGACTTGGCACTTTTTGGACATAATGCAGGGATCATAACCATGTCTTGAAATTGATACACAGCCTGTTTTAAATAGTTAATGATTAATCAGATTTTCTTTGTCTGTGTGAGTATCTATCTGGATGAACGTTATTCTGGCACATCTTTCACTTGTATTCAGTGCTGTATTTAGCGCAAGACAGACATTTCCATATTATTACAAAGAGACAGCGCTACACAAAATTCAAAGAAAGGAGGAGACAAGGAGCATAACTCCCATTACTATATGGTGAGGGAGACACTGGCAGTGGTACAATATACTTCTCCACAATTTCTGATGGTGACCCTGATTTCACCACTTAATTATCACTTTTTATATCTTAAGCACCTCACAACCATAATGTTGTGACCCAAAAAGGATGTTCCCTAATGTGTCATGAGTAATTAGTTTAATTTGAAAAAATCTGTGTAAAGTTTTTTTCCAAACTAGAGTGATCCTCCAATGGACTTGAACAGGCTCCTGTCTGTCACTTTATTTTGTTTACATACTATTTAATTATTGTGCACAGATTTTGCTCACTAAAGTGTTGCAAAATGTCTTCAATTGTTTAAACTTTAGGTCACCGGTCCTAACACAATTCTCATTATGTGACCTATGAGCAAAGTGCTCTATAGGGATGCTGTCAAAGGTGATGGGATGGTTCATTATAACTGTAACGGAACCCTCTATCACTGGGGTTCTTGGAGAGAAGTAATGGCCCGCCTCCTCCCTATAGACTATGGACCCTGTCTGTGTGTGATAGTTATGGGGGTACACACCTTGGGGCTACCAGCAGCACCTTGTCATCAGTACAGCTGGACTTCTTACACAGGTTGCCCAGGACTAGTTCACTCAAGATGACAGCTAAGCCATTGTGTTCCCCAGGTTGAGATTGTCTCCTGTCCTTCACACTGCAGTCTCTCAGGAGGTGTTATGGAATGTTATTATGTTACTGTTGCAATATGTTAACTCCCAGTTCATGGTTAATATGTTTTAAATGTATTCCTGTCATTATGTCAAATTCCCCATTGTCTTTATGTAAGTCATTCAGTGTCCTTTTGTATCCTAGTGTACTCTGGATGTGACTTGACACCTTTGTATCCTGAAAGGTGTTAGGCAGGATTTCCCCATTGTATGTCCTACCATTATGTTGTGTTCAATATGTGTTTGTATTTAAAGGTGTGATTATGTTATATCCTACTGTATCTAATTACCCGTTTTAAACAAGTCATGTCATATTTTTTTGTGTATAAATATCCGTGCTGTTTTCAAATAAATGGTCATTCTTGTTCCACTCCTATACTAGTGTGTGTCCATTCCTGCGGAAGAGTCTTCGGACCTGTCAGGATTGAGCTTATTACTTGGCAGCCTTTGTAAAAGCTGCACTTGGAGGCAGAGGGGTCGATGCCTGCCTCCTTCTCCAGTGGCTAGAGTACTGCCCTGGCTTTGGTCACAGTATGCTACTAGCTCCCGCCCATTGAGCTTCACTTGGCAAAGTCTCTCTACTGAGACCATCATCATGGGGGAGATATAGTCACTGACTTGACCCCGGTCTCAGCAACATTCCCCTTCAGGACGATACACCTACGGGAGAGGCTGATCTAAGGTCCCGAATCATGACAGTAACCTCACATGAGATGGCCAGTTTATCGCTTAACAGTTCATCATAGGATTGCATACAAGGTTAGTATTATTAGTATTAAGGTTTAGGATTAGTATTAGGATTTAGGCTTAGTATTAGGGGATAGTATTAGGGTTTAGGATTAGCATTAGGGTTACTATTAGAGTTTAGTATTAGGAGTTAGTATTGGGGTTAGTATTAGGCCTTAGTATTTGGGTTTGGGGTTAGTATTAAGTGTTAGTATTGGGGTTTGGGGTTAGTATTAGGTGTTAGTATTGGGGTTTGGGGTTAGAATTAGGGCTTAGTTATAGGAGTTAGTATTGGGGTTCGGGGGGTTTGTATTAGGGCTCGGGGTTAGTTTTTGGGGAGTTAATTTATTAGGAGTTTATTCCTGTATTTGTAAACGCTGACAGTTCAGTGCTGTACTGTCAGCGCTTATACTGGCGTGATGAAACAGAAACATAACCTCTGACAGTTCAGTGCTCAAACTGCCGCACTGAACTATCAGCGGTAAAATGGCAGCAATGAACTGTCTTGGACGCACTTTCAAAAGGGTCTTCTCAATAAAGAGAAAATTGCAGGGAATGAAGATGTGAATTTCAAATTTTAGGTCAAAGTAGCAAAGTTAGAAAACTTCCCTGCAATTCTCGCTTTATTGAGTAGACCCTAAAGACTACTAAAGTATGCTGTAAGGCCATTTCAGTTTGCATTTACCTACCTCATTACTGAACGCTCTGAGTTTTAAACATAATAACTGTGTATTTTTTCAATTTTGCCTCATCCTGCACAAATAATGTTGTTAATATATTTAATATCATCGAAAATAAGATTGTAATTTATGACAGGTTGTTGTGGTATAAATAAGGTTTCAGGTTAAAACAAAAAATCAGATTGGGCAGACTAGATGGACCGAATGGTTCTTATCTGCCGACACATTCTATGTTTCTATGTTTCTAAGTTCCATTTTTTGTTTCAGATATTTTCCTCTACTTATTCATATGTGGTTTGAAGGATAGTGGTTTATGCATATTGTATGTGAAAAAGACACACACACACTTTTTTAGGCAAATGTTTTATTGATTTAAGCATCATTAATAAGACAGGCTATTGCAAAACTCCAGTAATATACAAACAAATGTAAATACATTGATCGCTTTGAAAATGGTACAAAATGAGGGAAATGGTTTAGGAATCGCAAATCATGAAGTAGAAGCATCACACTGTAGAAAGCAATTGTATATGAAGTGACCCATAATACCCGTGCAGATTTCATCTACAATAGGCTCTGAAACCACCAAAGTGCTAATTGCAGTAAATAAAAGTCTATAAACCCACAGTATGATAATTATCAACCTAATGGCACTTCCCACATGTCCAACAGCCAAATATACATGGATTGAATGGATAGAAGAAACACAATATATTTAATGCAGATAATAAAAGAGTGGTACATGTCAAAGCACAATAAACATACAACAGAGTCATGCTTGTATTACCTATTGAAAACAGGTAGATTGTTAAACTGTTCCTATACATGTATGCACATATATTGTCAGGGGGAGATACAACTAGACATATAATAACAGTATATTAAAGAAACCATGTACATAGAGCTATACATTCATAAAGGGTTATATCCTACCAAATGCAGACTGAGTGGTACTCACAAGCGTAAATAAATGTGAACTTTCACAAATGATCTCTCTTCACCAGTTATCATGTCTACCAAAGGATTGACCTACCAATTTCTAGCAGGAACAGCACTGATAAAGACCACACTGGTTGAAACGTTCCACCTCCTATTTGATGTGCTAAGCCATTGGTGTCGTTATTTTGTTTACCAAAGGATTTAATCAGCAAATATGGATGGAAAAAAGGAAAATCAAACAGTAGTACTAGCCACAAAAACACATTTATTTAAAAACAGCATGTTATATTCATTAAATACACTATCAAACTGCATCATCATCATCCCACTGGAGACCTCACCACCTGTGCAGCTGCTCCAAGATGTAGAGTTTAGTCACTAAAAAGTGAACTACAAAATAATTGCCATTCATCATGGCTGAGCTTGGAAAAATCTCCAGTTTTTCTATGCTTTTATTTCTGCCTGTTTGCAATTCACTTGCAGTATGCTCAGTGGACACTTTTTAGTGAATAGACTCCAGAATTATAATCTGGTAATGGCTTAAGATGCATCCCTATCAAGGAGGCCAAATGGTCTCCATAATAACGCTCTCCTCCTCCTACTGGCTCTAATTTAGGACACTTCCACAATAGCGGACTTACACAAATATGGTAAATTACTGTCTTTTGACTGGTAGAAAAGTACTCCCTCCGACCTAAAGAGATATTTACGTATCTCAGAATTAAGAATTTTATGATTAGTAGGGTTTACTATAAATCAGAAAATCTATACAAAGAGATAGCAAGAATCTTCTCATGTAGACAAATACCTAAAATCACAACAAAGACTAACGCACTGATAACTATGCTCAATACCCATCCTACCAAAGTTAAAGCCACATGGGAAAGGGAATTGGCTACTCAAATTTCAGAGGAGGAATGGGCTCCTTTGCCCAGGTTAACAAAGCGGTGAGATGCTTGAATTTAGCAGAAAATCAGTTTAAATCAGTTTAAAATAATGTACAGATGGTACAGGGTCCCATCCGTTCTTGCAAAGATGTACCCACAACATTCATCTATGCACTTAACGAAAGGCTCAATGCCGACACTTCTCTCTGTACTTGCTCATATCACTGTTTTTTGTATTTGTACTGTGTGACTGTATGTACTGTCTTTTTTTTTATACGATATGGAAAGAAAAATAAAATATTTCACTTATAAAAAAATAATAATTTAGTACACTTCCTGCGCCATAAGAAACAGCCTATTTTTTTTACTTTGTGTTAAAAGACTATGTATTGCTGGGCCAGGGAGCATGGAACTGATCATCATCATTTTGCGAGAGTACCAGCCACACCCCCTAATGCCATGCTATTTATAAAAATTAGAATGTACAGAATAAACATTATATATGACCCTGGGAGTATTTACTTTGATATCATGTCATTTTAGGAACCTCTTATGTTGTATATAGTCTCTTCCTTCCTAGGTTGGAAAATCACATCTAATACTTATGGAAAGAAACAAAGACTATGTAATTTGTCACGGGGATTATCAAAAGACAGGCCCACATCCTTGTTTCAGCAGCAGATTTTTTTTCTTGCTGTTTATGGAATCATGTCTTGCTTGCTGTGTCTAAGTGTTTGTTTTTTCCTGTTGTTAGCTGCATTCCCATCTTTTTCATGTTTCATTTTTCAGTTGATACATGTATCTGCAGAGCTGGTTAAGCAAGAAGGCAGATCAGCAGACAGCTGCAGTGTGCACTGCACTTTCCATTGGGTAACAAGCTCTGCTCATTTAAAAACCACTCTACCTCCACATAGCACTTTGTAAACACCCCAGGGTACCTTTGGGAAAATACTAACTGAATCACCAAAATATTTTAACTCTAATGCTCCCAAAGGGAAGTGAAAAATATATCATCACTAGACAAGTAATTTAATATGCGTGTTGAATACATGAGAAAAATAAATATAAGTAAAGACCTTTGTTTAAAAGTGTAAATAAACAAATACTGATTTTATGCACAGAATTAAAAGCAGACTGTTACTTGGATATTAATATATTTTTTTAAAAGTGGCCAGTGAAATTAAAGGCACTCTGTTACTTAAACATTGTTGATCCTGTAAATGTATACAAAGGAATAGGGGCGTCCAACATGCGGCTTACCAGTCATTGAGTGCAGCTCATATAAGATTGGCAGCAGTAACCGCACCTCCCCTTGCGGTTAGACACTACTTGTCAGAACGCTGGGTGTCATGTGACATCCTGGTGCTCGAAACCACATGGATTGCAGCTGGAGATGGTCTGTGCCCACGTAGGGTGCACAGACCACACTGGGCTATACTGAACCATCACCCTCCCTGCCATACTAAATGAGGAGCCACTAGAGCAGCGGTGGCAAACCTATGGCACGCGTGCCCCTACTGGCACGCCGAGCCCTCAGCTGTGGCACGCGGTCAGGTTCAGCTCTCACCGCTTATCTGCTCCGTTGTCCTGGAGGTGCAGGCATCAGCGTAATAGATTGGCGCCAAACAGTTAATTGCTTTCCGACTTGAACGCTTCTTCACAGAACGCGCATGCGCCAACCATCTGGAGAAGAAGCAGATGACCGGCAGCGCCCGTCTATTACACTGATGCCTGCACCTCCAGGACAACAGAGCAAATTACCGGTGAGAGCTGAACCTGTATGTGTGTGTGTGTGAGTATAAGTGTGTGTGTGTGTGTGTGTGATTATAAGTGTGTGTATGAGTATAAGTGTGGGTGTGTATATGAGTATGAGTGTCTGTATGAGTATGAGTGTGTATGAGTATGAGTGTCTGTGTATGAGTAGGAGTGTCTGTGTATGAGTATAAGTGTGTGTGTGTGCGAGTGAGTATAAGTGTGTGCGAGTATGAGTATAAGTGTGTGCGAGTATGAGTATAAGTGTGTGTGTGTACAAGTATAAGTGTGTGTGTGTGTGTGTATGAGTATGAGTGTCTGTATGAGTATAAGTGTCTGTATGAGTATAAGTGTGTGTGTGTTTGGGTATATGTGTGTGTGAGTATAAGTATGAGTCTGTGTGAGTATAAGTATGAGTGTGTGTGAGTATAAATGTGTGAGCATGAGTATAAGTGTGTGTGTGTGAGTATGAGTTTAAGTGTGTATGTGTATGAACGTGTGTGTGTATGAGTATAAGATAGTGTGAGTATGCGGTGTTAGCACTTTGGGGTCTGCAAATTTGTGTCGGTCAAAAATTGGGCACTCGGGACCAAAAACGTTCACCACCACTGCACTAGAGGCACAATTAAAACACTTTTTCTCTTAATTTATGCATTTGCTTGCAGTATTGCTAACACAATGTTTAGATAATTTGAGATCATTTATTATTCTGTACAATCACAATATAAACCATGTTTAGGTTGACAGAGTCCCTTTAAATAATTATTTCGACGAAGCACACTAGTTACACAAATCCTGTTGTTTATAAAGTGAATCTAAGCATTTTGTTTCAAATCTACCATAACTAGAAATACAGGTGCAGCCATTTAAAACCTACAATAAATATTTATAACCAAATGTAAACAATAATCTTGATGATATTGTTTTTGTTGTTTTGTTTTAACACCTTCGCAACAATGGACGTGTCAGGCACGTCCAGCTGGCAACTCTGTTGTTGACAATCAACGATAGCGAAAAACGCTCTGACGGTGCTGCTCTATTGCCTTGATGTCCACAGAGCGATTGTGGGTGCCATATTGGAGGAGCAGCATGCTCCCCCAATATGGCTGCTGCCCTCTTGTGGGTAGACCGTCGGAAGTGAAAAAGAATTTCCTTCGCTCTTCCGTCGCTCTGCTGATGTTGCTTGACTACCCCTAGAGGCAGTCAGAAATATTCCAAGAACTTAAGACTTAATTAGCTAAAATCTAATTTAGGTTTAGAATATTTGCTAGGGTATGTTGCTAGGGTTACAATTAAATTAGGGTTAGCATAAGGGATACGGTTCTAATAAGGGGCGGACTGACCATAAGGGCCATATGGGGGGCCCCCCGCTGACATAGGGGCGTATCTACCGGGTCATTGTCACAATCAGGTCTGACGCTAAGGGATCCCTGTTACTATGTGCAGGTAATCTTTCGCAGGGTGAGAGTAGTGCCCATGATGGCACTTTAAGGGGAGGCATGCCTTCCTCCAGTGCCAACATTTTCTTAACCTTAGCGTACAGTTTGCTCCCCCTCACATTCGGCACTCTTATGTCGCAACGCGCAGCGCTCAGAGCCAGGTGACACATGGTGAAGCACTGTGTAGAGTGCTATGCAAAGACCTGCGCAGCGCACCATGGTTGACACCCGCACCAGTCTGCACACAGTGAGAGACTAGACAGTAGGAACTGAAAAAAGTTTTTTTTTTAAATATACTTATATACTGCTGGCATATGTGTAGGTATTTGTATGTGACTGCCTGCATGTGTGACTGTATGTGTGTGTATGTGACTAACTGCATGTGTGACTGTATTTGTGTGTTTCTGTGTGTATGCTTGCATGAGTGACTGCATGTGTGTGTTTCTGTATGTATGTGACTGACTGCATGTGTGACTGTATGTGTGTGCTTCTGTATGTACGTGTATGTGACTGTATATGTGTATGTGACTGTATATGTGTGTGTGTGTATGTATGAGTATATGACTGACTGCATGTGTGACTGCAGAATTTTTTTCAGTAAGGGGCCCTGAAATTTCTGATGGAGGCCCTGTGTGCATGCATACATATCACATATACACATTTTGCATGAGATTGTGTTTGTATGTGCTTGCATAACTGTGTACGTCATAGGTGTGTGGTAGGGAGGGGAGAAGAGGACAGCATTTCAATTCTGTTTTTGTGTCTTCGTATTGGCATGATAGAGAAATATGTATATACTTCACACTAATACACACTCACTAATATACATGTACCAACACACACACACGACTCTTCCTAATACACACTCACTGGGTGTACAATGTGGGTGATGGGGCATGCCCTGGGTGTGCAATGTGTGTTCTGGGGCATGTCCTGGTTGTGTAATGTGGTGACGGGACATGTCCTGGGTGAGTGATGGAAAAGGTGCTGGGGCAAGTCCTGGGTGAGCAATGTGGGTGCTGGGTCATGTTCTGGGTGTGCAATGTGGATGCTGGGTTATATCCTGTGGATGCAAAGTGCGTGCTAAAGTTTAATTTAAAATGTATTTTTTAAAATATGGTTCTATTTATCCACGTTTTCAGCTGGTAGAATTCAAATAAAAAAGGGTGAATAAATAAAACCATTTATTGAGGGCGGGTGCACATGGGAGGCACTTGGGCAGGGCTTCTATAAATTTGAGGAGGGCACAAGGGGCCCCCATGACCCTCTATTGCCTGGGGGCCCCATGAGTTGTCAGTCCACCCCTGGTTACAATTAAATTAAAATTAGTAAATTTAATCAGTTAAGGGTCAGCATAAGTGTTAGGGTTGAATTTAGTGTTAGGTTAAATGTAGGGTTCCTGTTGGGATCAAAAGGTCATTGTAGCAACAAAAACACTATTTTTGTTTTTTGCCCTATAACTGGCAAAAAGATGCAGGAAAAAAGCATATTTCTGAACTTAGGACAAAATTTTGAAACTATTTAGATGGGATCTTTTTTAAAGATTGTATTTGTGTAAATTAGTTAGAAAAAAAGTTTTTTTTATATTTTTTCATCATATTTTATGATTTTTTGTAGTAAATTATACGATATGATGAACATAAAGATATCTAATGAAAGCCATTCCTTTGACGATAAAACAACATATAATTTGGGTGGGTCCAGCATGTGAGAAAGAAAAAAATTACAGCTAAACACTACAACCCTAGAAATGTCAAAACAGCCCTTGTCACCAAGGGAAAGACAAGGTCAAAAGACCATGTCACTAAGGGGTTAAAGAGAGATTAAACTTAAAAAAGTCTTGATAAACCTATTAAAATGCCCTTTGAACCATGACTTTAGTGTGCACCCTTCACAAAAATAATAATCTGTATTTGGAAGACTACGAGCACAGTGACTGGTGTGTTGGTGTATGCTTATCTCTTTGTAGCTAGGGGTTTTGTGTCATAAAACAATACATGAATAACACACTCCACAAGCACACAATTGACAGAACAATTGGCTCTCTCAGCTGGCAGGAGCTTATCTCTGTGACATGGTTACCTGGAAGTATTTAGATGGATTTCCAAAGGCATAAAAATATCTCTTAAATAGGATTCATAAGGTGTTATAGTCATACAGTAGTGGGGTTCTACAAACAAAAACTTTGTTACAAAACAATAAGAGCAGGGAGGCAGGCTTACTCTTTATGAAGTTTGCTGGTTTGTGGCCCTTGGGTGGCTAGACAGATATAGGGAGTGTCAGAGGGGTTAACCCCTTGTGTGGCTAGACAGATGTAGGTAGTATCAGAGGAGTTAACCTCTTTATCCACACACTCACACACATACGCAGACAGTCTGTCACTCACACATACACACACACACTCACTCACACTGACACAAACACACTCTCACTCACATACACTGACAAACACACATTCACTGACACACACTGTCAGTTTTTAACTTACCCGGAGCAGGCATCTCTTGCTTTGGGATCCTCATGTGAAGGAGGGACTGAGCCAATTACTAGAGGCTTCTAAAGTCTCAGCCAATCAGAAGAGTTGAGAGGTCTCACCTGATTGGCTGAGACCTTCTTCAATCCAGCTCCCCCCAGGCACAGAAAAAACAAGAAAAAAACTCCTGCAAAGTGCCGCCCCGGCCAGGGTGCCACCTGGGGCAGCTGCCCTAGTCTGCACCATTAAAGGGCCGGGCCTGAACATAACATAAACCAAACAGCAATTAACCAGCATTGATACAGATATAGAAAACACCATCATATCAGTTTAACTGTAAATTCAATTAACACAGAACAATAGATGTTGGAGTAAACTATCAATCATTGTCACTGACTCCTCTGACACATTGTAATCAATCAGAGTGGTCTCCTCTCAGAATTATGCATTGGCAGAATCTGGGAGCACGAGTAAAAGGGTAAAAACAGCATATACCGTATTTGCTCGATTATAAGACGACCCTGATTATAAGACGACCCACCAAACTTTGTATATTCCTTTAGGAAAAAAACTAAAAGCCTGAATATAAGACTACCGTATAGGAAAAAAGTTCAACTTGTATATATTAACATGTAAATTGCTTTTTTAATAAAAAAATGATATAAAAAAATGCATTTATTGTTTTTATTTCCTTTTATGTGCCAATGCTGCCTCTCTCTTTCCCTTGCCCCCAACTTTGTCTCTCCCCCCCCTTAGTGTTGTCTCTCTCTCTCTCTCCGCCTCCCTTTGACTCCCCCCTTGCCTCTCTCTCCCCCTTGTGCCCCCCTCCCTCCTCTTGTCTCTCTCTTCCCCTTTTCCCTTCCCTCTGTGTCTTCCCCCCTCCCCTTGTCTCTGTGTCTTCCCCCCTTCCCTCCCCTTGTCTGTGTCTCTGCCCCCTGCCCTTGTTGCTCTGGTTCCCCCTCCCTCCCCTAGTTGCTCTGGTCTCCTCTCCCTCCCTCCCTCCATCCCTCCACCCTCTCACCTTGTTCTCTTTCCCTGGTGGCCAGTGGGGGCAGCCGGGGGATGTCTGCACGATACGTGCAGACATCCTCCATGCTGCCCGACACCTCCGTCTATTATGACGGACAGCCGGTCTGCCCGATTCTCCCTGGGGGCTAGTGGGGCAGCAGAGGATGTCTGCGCGATGAGCGCAGACCTCCCCTGCTAATGCCCGGCACGACCGCCGGGACTTTTATGACGAAGCCGGAAGTACCCGGCTTCATCATAGAAGCCCCGGCGGTCGTGCCGGGCGGAAGCAGGGGGAGTCTGCGCTCATCACGCAGACATCCCCTGCTGTTAGAGAGGGGGATCCAGGTCCCCTGCAGCTCTTCTGGGGACCTGGATCCATGTCTTATAGCCTGACCTCAATTTGAGGTCAGATTATAAGACTACCTCGATTATAAGATGAGGGGTAGTTTTCAGATTTTTTTTTCTGAAAAAAACCTTGTCTTATAATCGAGCAAATACGGTATATTGTGAAGTCAATGCAAAGTGCAAACTTACCCACTGTACCCAAATCCAAATGCCAGGGCCTATAATCAGTAGGGAAGAGGCAGGCCCTTCCTTCTCTCTAAGAACACCAGTGGTGGAGGGTTTTGTCACATTTCTCTCCCTTCCAAAAGAGAGTGACACAGGAGGTGACCCCAAACAAGTTGACTCCAAAGTCAGTCAGTGTTTCCTGATGATCGGTGCTCTTCCTTGAGTGGAGTCCCAAAGCATTTGCAAATCCACAAGTACAACTCACCAGCCCGACCTCTGCTTCTCCCGAAGCACATAGCTGCGCTGGAGAGAACGGACCACTGTGCCTTCTCCCGGCGGTTTGCTCAGCCACTGGAGAGAAGGTGGAGGAGCCAAGTTAGCTATACTGGGTAAGGGTGAGCTGTCCAGGTCAGGTCCTGGGAACACTGATGCAAGTTCCATGGTTTGGGCAATATAATGCAGGGGCGGTGTAGCGGGCTAACTGCCAAAAGTGCACGAGACACTGGTGTGGAGAACAATGTTCCATCCAACCCTCCTGGGTCAACATATCCAGAGGCTAATTCCAGGGAAAGTAGCGGGCACAGGCCAGGCCAGAGTTTCTTGGTGCCGGCAGTTCAGCTAGGGTATCTGGATGGGAGGTGAAGGGGGTGTCCCCAGCTGTCTATGAAAACATGGGTGCCAGCATTTCAGCTGTGGCATCCAGTGGGGAAAGGGGACACTGTTTAGGGATCGCAGATAGGGGCAGGCAGAGACTAGTGGCCCTCTGCCCCGAGGCTAGCGTCTTGTCTGAAACTGCTGGATCAGACATTGCGGAACTGTCATGGTCAGGCTTGCAGGGAAGGATGCAAGGCCGCAGGGACCTCCATGCAAAGGGGTTGGAGATCTTATACATCTGCCTAGCATTCCTGGGACCCAGGTGTGGAGACAAATGTTCCATCCACCCCTCCTGGGTTAACATCCTCTGTGGTAAAATCAATAAGATAAATCAAATCCACACAATCCTCTAAGGCCAGTGCTTCTGCTGTAAGATCCTTACTAGACACTGCGGGAGTGTCACAGTCAGGCTGTGGAATAAGGGGAAAGTGGACTGCCGGACTGGACACTGCAGGAGTGTCACAGTCTTTCTTGGAAGGCTGCAAGGCTGCATGAACCCCCATGCAAAGGGTTTAGGGATCTGGGCCAACTGCCCAACATCCCTGGGACCCAGGAGGAGAGACCACAGTCCCATCTATCCCTCCTGGGCCAGCAACTTTAAGTGGTAAATTGGATATCTCCACAAAATCCTTTTTCTCTGGGGCATGCTGTTCAGCACGGTAGAACAACTGTGGTGCCCGCCTTTCAAGTGCTTCCATCTGGCGCTGATGCACTTCTGTCAGCAGTAATCACCTCTGCCAGAGGGTGAGACCCATACCGGGCCAAGCGGCGTAGAACCTCCTGCCAAAAAAATGCTGGTTCCAATATCGCTGTGTTCCATTAGATCCATGTAGCTTGGCACATCCACCCTCAGACTACACTCATCCGATCCTGGAGATAGATCCCAGTGATGGTTTGGAGTGTCCCACAGACAAAGAAGCAATCCCTCTGCTACCACCAATCAGGACCTCCATCAGGGGTGACGGGTGATATTGGCGTCCCGGCGGGTCCAGTGTGCCCAGCGGGCCCAGGTCACCCCGGGATAAAAAAAAATCCCTTGTTTAAGCCGGTCCAAGGCTGTGAGGGAAGCGTTGTGCGCTCCCCCTCCAGCCGCACAGCTTTAATAAAGTTTGTTAGGAAAAAAAAAATGCGACCTGAGTAACTCTGGTCGCATTTTTTTTAAACAAACTTTATTGAAGCCGTGCGGCTGGAGGGGAGCACACAACGCTTCCCTCACAGCCGCGGACCTGCACCGGGAGACAGAGCAGGAAAGAGGTAAGTACTGGGGAAGGGGTGAGGAGGGTGGCGAACGAGCATAACGCTGGCACATTAAGGGGCAAAATCCTGGCACATTGAGGGGCAGAATCCTGGCATATTGAGGGCAAAATAATGGCATATTGAGGGGCAGAATCCTGGCATTTTAAATGGCAAAATCCTGGCACATTGAGGGGCAGAATCCTGGCATATTGAGGGTAAAATCCTGGCATATTGAGGGCAAAAGAATGGAATATTAATTGGCAAAAGAATGGCATATGAAATGGGGAAAGAATGGCATATTGAGGGACAATATCCTGGCATATTGAGGGACAAAATCCTGGCATATTGAGGGGCAGAATCCTGGCATATTGAGGGCAAAATCCTGGCACATTGAGGGCAAAAGAATGGAATATTGAGGGGGAAAATACTGGAATATCAAATGGGGAAAGAATGGCATATTGAGGGACAAAATCCTGGCATATTGAGGAGCAAAATCCTGGCATATTGAGGGGCAATATCCTGGCATATTGAGGGGCAAAATAATGGCATTTTGAGGGGCAGAATCCTGGAATATTAGCTGGCATATTGAGGGGCAAAATACTGGCATATTGAGGGGCAAAATACTGGCATATTAATTGGCAAAAGAATGGCATATTGAGGGGCAAAAGAATGGTCTAATGGCTGCACTAACACATACAAAGCATAAAAGTTTTACTTACCTATGTTTTACTTACAATGCTTTGACATTAGAGTCTCACAGTTCTGACTCTTAAGGGGAGACCTTTGACCTCTGAACAGCTAAAAATGCATTGGGTGACTGGTGTCTGCCTATTGCCTCATCATACAATCCTGTATCTTCACATCGGCCTCACATGCAAACCGAAAATAGTGTTTTTTTGGCCTTGTAGCCATATTTAACACATCAAAATAAAAAATATTTTAAAAGAAGTAAAAATAATAGAACACAATCTAGTCAGATAGGGAAAAATGAATTACAACTGTACAAATGAACCACCAACAAGAAGCATCAACATAGCTGTGATACTATTCTTTGGTAATTTTACAGTTTATGATCAGTGTTGTTGTTTTTTTACAGCATTCCAATTTTTGTAGCGTCCATACATTTGATCTTCTGACATTATCTTTTTAGCAGTTACTTCAATTTTATGTATTGCTACATTGACAGCACAAAATCTAATGTGTAGCTTATCGAACAAAATTCTTTTACTTTTCTAAGAGGGTAGTGGATGCATGGAATAGCCTTCCCCCACAGTGAAGGTGTTTAAGCCAACATGGGATCGGCATAAGGCTATCCTAGATATAAGATAAGGCCAGGGACTAATGAAAGTATTCCGAATATTGGGCCGATGGGATGCATTAGTTCTTATCTTATGAGTTTTCTGCAGAAGGTATATGTCATGGATGCCTGAGTACAGGGATTTTTTTGGCACCCCCAGGTGGATGTTGGCTATATTACTAACTGCTCCCCTTTATGAATGTCTGTTAAGAGACATGCCCATTTATTTATTTTCGAGGTGGGGAGGCAGCACGAAATTTATTTTGACATAAAAGGTCAAGAACAAACTTTAACAGTGTTGTGGGGTGGCGCAAACTTTAATTTGATGTAGAGGGCCATAACAAATTTGTTTTTTAAATAAAGAGATGTTTGGCCATTGCACTGTGTAGTGGTTTTATTTATTTATGCAGGATACTACTATTTCTATAATACTCAGTCAGCAATGAGACTTTTGACTGGCTAGCAACTAACGGAAGTGAGTTTTAACTTCTGTTCCCATCATGTCCAACCAGCCCAAGTCTCCCATTGGCTGAGCAAGAAGAAGAACACAAGAAGCAGTAAATAAAATTCACACATGTTCACCATGTTAGTGACCCATGTGTCTCTCTCTACCCATACACCATGTCTGTCTCTCTCTTCCCACACTCTCATTTCTGCTCTTTCTTTCCATACCCCCATGTTTGTCTATCTCTCCATACACTCATCTTTGGTCTTTATTTCCATATTCCATGTCTGTCTCTTTCTCCCCATATCCACACGTCTGTCTCTTTCTCCCCTTACCCTCATGTCTCTCTCTTTCTCCACACTCCCCCTCATGAGGGTCTCTCTCCCCATATCTAATGTATATCTCCATCTCTCCCCTCATTCCCTATGTCTGTCTCTCTCCCCATATATCCACATATCTCTCTCTCTCCCCTCATACTCCATGTCTATTTTAGTACATGTGTACACCTTCCCTTTCATTGTGGATACACTCTGGTGTCAGCTTTAATGTGCGTTAATTAACTTGTTTTTTTCAAGCTTAAGTTGACCTTCAAGTGTATTATTTAAACTGAATCGTGTAAAGCACTTTTGAAGTTGTACATGTCTAAAATATCCCTATCTATTCTTATGTCGAACGAGAGACAGTTTTAAGGAATCTACTTTTAAAATAAAGGCCTAATAACATACAAAGCCATGTTTGGTCTGTGGTGTTGTGTTTATGGTGAGGAGGAAATGTTCTCTTCCTCTTCTAAAACAACAATAACAAAATAACTAAGAATAAACAGTATAATGTGCATTGCCGTAGCAAGAGAAGATATCTTTTAAAATGGCTGTAGTAACCAAGAACACATTCGCATCCCTGGTGATCTTAGATACAAATATTATATGTGCTCTCCATGACTAAAATTTGAAGTCCAATTTGAAAATGACCTACTTTTTTCCATACATATTAAAGTTACATCATTACAAAAATATATTCATTTGCAAACATTTTTATTACTGTATCCCAAATATAATTAATTTACTTACAAAGATCAGGTTTCCATCTTCTTGATTTGCCTCTGAGCATAAATGCATTATAAATTCTGCAGGAAAACATTTAAAAGTTATATGTGTCCATTAACAAATTGTATAAATGTATGCATTAAGTCAAAACGAGGAAGCACTAATGTAAGATCTATTCAGGTTACGCTAGAAAACCATAGCAATTCACAAAGTGTGGCTGAAAAGGATGGCTGCTTAGGGTACAAGTAATAAAATCATGATATTTTTTGGTTTGTTTAGAGTTGGTCATTATGATGCATCTCTCGTAAAAAAAAAAAAAAAGGGGCTACTAAGAAGGTGACAAGAATAGTTGGTGAACTGATGCTTCTCACTATTGGTGAACATGGACCCAGCAAGTGTTCAGAAGAGGAGTGATCCCATGTGAATCTGATGTGGGTGCTAGTAGATAGTTTTAAGAATAGTATATGGTTTTTAATAGAACAACCATGAAATAACATCCATATAGACAGATAAAAAATACTTTGTATATCACAGATGGAGAAACTTATAGTAGCGAGCGGCTCAGAATTACAGTGGAGCATATAGTGCTGTTGCTACAGTGCAGCCTATACTGCTGTTGCTATGCCTGACTTAGGAACTGAAAACTGTGGCGTTGCGACAATACAGTGGGCTCTGTTTCTGAACTATGGTGTTGCGACAATACAGCGGAGACTGTACCGCTGTCCCCCGAACTGTGGCACTGCAACAATACAGGGGAGACTGTGCCACTATTTGTGAACTGTAACATTGTGACAATACAGGGGAGACTGTGCAGCTGTTTCTAAACTGTGACATTGTGACAATATGAGGGAGACTGTGCCGCTTTTTCGGAACTGTGCCATGGCGACAATTTTGGGGGAGACTTTGCCAGTGTTTCTGAACTGTGCCATAACGACAATACAGGGGTGACTGTGCCAATGTTTCTGAACTGTAAAGTTGTGACAAAACAGGGGAGAATGAGCCGCTGTTTGTGAACTGTGACATTGTGACAATAGAGGGGAGACTGTACTGTGGTGTTGCAACAATACAGACAATACAGGGGAGACTGTGCTGCTGTTTCTGAACTGTGACATTGTGACAATAAAGGGGAGATTGTGCCGCTGTTTCTGAACTGTGACATTGTGACAATACAGGGGAGACTTTTCCGTTTTTTTCTGAACTGTGCCTCTGTTCCTGAATTGTATTGGAAACCATTGCTGCAATGTCTTTGCACATCTGGTTGTGTAAAAGTTTTCAATACAACAATCTCCCCTGTATTGTTGCAATGCCACAAAAATAGTGTGTGATCTTTCCTGTGGGTTCTGGCAGATTTCTTATTCCGCCCACCCTAGGCCCAGACCTTGTTGGCGTTTGCCAAGATACACTCCTGACCTAACATATACATGAAAGTAAGAGAATATCTCAAAAAACCTTCCCTGGTTAAACAGTTTGTTATTATAAGCTTTGCATTTTACTACCATTCTCTGTAAAAGAAGTAACTCTTGGTTCAACAGAAGGTGTTGAACAGTGTGCTTGAGGTTTTTCTTTTCATTAGAGGAAACCAAACAGTAGAAGTGATACACTGTATACTGCTAGTATTAAGCAAAAAATAAAATTCACAAACAAATTAGAATTTTACACCTGGATATGTATGGCCAATGTGCTAGATCACACTGATCAGTCAGTGTCCCTGACATCCACAATGAAAAGCAGGAATCAGTAGCAGGGAAAACTGTAATCTTTAGACTCTTTACTGGCTTAATGTTTTGGAAAAATGTAATGTAATGAACAAATAACAAATAAGTGGACTCTTGCCACAAATATTGTCAGAAGGGCTGCCATCAGTGGGGTACAACCCTCTTGTAAGGGACCCAGTGGTCCCGGGAGACATACTCCCATGCTGTCTTTTGTGCTCCCTACACGTGTTCTCAGGTCAGAGAGTTGGGGGTCAAGTGACCTGCCGGTACTAAGACTCTAGACACACGCAAGCAGCATGAATGGTAGTATGTGAGTATGTCTGTGTGCTCGAAAAGCTTTAAAAAAGCTACCCACCACTACACCAGGGAAGTCCTGGTGATCCAAACTGGGTGCTGGAGAACTCCTTGGATGCAATGTGGGTCCTGTCTGGAGTAAGCCCAAGTTGTGCATGTCCTGGGTGTCCTGGGTTTTGGGCATGTCCTGGGTGTGCAATGTGCATGCTGGCTAGAGTAAGTTCAGGGTGTGAATTGTGGGTGTTGGTACTTGTCCTGGGTGTGCAATGTTGGTGCTGGGGCATGTCATGAATGTGCAATGTGGGTACCTGCTGGAGCATGTCCTACCCTCACAAGCATGTTATACCTGTCTAGTGTAATATGGAGGGTGGTTGGGAGCAGTTGGTCAATATGCCAATAATATTTTGCACTCAATAAGTCAGTATTTTGCCCTCAGTATTCCATTCTTTTGCCATTTAATATTCCAGTACGTTGCCCCTCAATTTGCCATTCTTTTGCCATTTAATATGACAGGATTTTGCCCCTCAATGTGCCATTCTTTTCCCATTTAATATGCCAGTATTTTTCTCCTCACTATGCCAGGATTTTGCCCCTCAATATGCCATTTAATATGCCATTCTTTTGCCATTTAATATGCCAGTATTTTCCCCCTCAATATGCCAGGATTTTGCCAGTCAATATGCCAGGATTTAGCCCCTCAATATGCCAGGATTGAGCTATTGAATATGCCACGATTTTACCAATTAATATGCCAGGATTTAGCCACTTAATATGCCAGGATTTAGCTATTCAATATGCCAGGATTTTGCCCCTCAATATGCCAGGATTTAGCCCCTCAATATGGCAGGATTTTGCCCCTCAAAATGCCAGGATTTTGCCCCTCAAAATGCCAGGATTTTGCCAATTAATATGCCAGGATTTTGCCCCTCCATATGCCAGGATTTTAGCCGTCAGTATGCTGGTTATGTGCCACCCTCCTCCCCCCTTCCCCAGTACCTACCTCCTTCCTGCCCTGTCTCCCGGTGCTCTGCAGGTCCGCGGCTGTGAGGGAAGCGTTGTGCGCTCCCCTCCAGCCGTGCGGCTTCAATAAAGTTTGTTTAAAAAAAAAAAGCAACCTGAGTAACTCTAGTCGCATTTTTTTTTATATATGTATTTATGTATATATGTATATATATATATATATATATATATATATATATATATATATATATGTATGTATGTATATATATATATATGTATGTATCAGTGCTGTATTTACCGCGAGGCATCCTAGGCGGATGCCTAGGGCGGCAAATTTTGGGGGGCGGCAGCGCCCCCCAGCACTGAATAAAATTAAAAAAAAACACGGCCCTTTAAAAAAAAAAAAAGACCGCGCTTGCAGGCAGAGACGGAGGTGAGGTGGGGATCGAAAGATCCCCCCTCACCATCGCTCTGCCGGCCAGGCTGCACGGGGAGCCGAACAGGCAGCACAGAGAAACCTCCGTGCTGCCTGTTCGGCTCCCCGTGCAGTGTGCCGACACGGAAGTGCTGACGTCATACACGCGCCCGGTCACGTGACCTGTCGGCACAATCGCCGGGAAGCCGAACAGGCAGCATGGAGGGACCATGCTGCCTGCCTGCCAGGGAAAGGTAAGTGCTGATGGGAGACTGTGTGTGTGTGTGTGTGTGTGTGTGTGACTGAGTGTGATGGGAGTCAGAGTGTGTGTGGTGGGAGACAGTGTGTGTGACTGAGTGTGATGGGAGTCAGAGTGTGTGTGGTGGGAGACAGTGTGTGTGACTGAGTGTGATGGGAGTCAGAGTGTGTGTGATGGGAGACAGTGTGTGTGTGACTGAGTGTGATGGGAGTCAGAGTGTGTGTGATGGGAGACCGTGTGTGACTGAGTGTGATGGGAGTCAGAGTGTGTGTGATGGGAGACAGTGTGTGTGACTGAGTGTGATGGGAGTCGGAGTGTGTGTGATGGGAGACAGTGTGTGTGACTGAGTGTGATGGGAGTGTGTGTGTGATGGGAGTATGAGCTTGATGTGAGTCTGAATGATGGGGCATGTCTTAGGTGTGTAACGTGGGTGTGCAGCTTGGGTAGGGGGGTGCCCCAATTTTGTCTGCCTAGGGCAGCACAAAATCAAGATACACCACTGGTATGTATATATGTATATATGTATTTCAAATTTTCCTCCAACTCTCATGTTAGAACCTCACACAAGCATGGTAGTGCTTCCATTCACTTGTACAGAGCATGCACAGGATGTAATGGTTTTTAGTAATGTGTTCACATCTGACCTCAAAACATATATATAGATTTTTAAAAAATTAAATAATTGTTTATTTATTTTGGTGTTGATTTCATTGCTTATTTCTCACCGGAATTTGGTTTAGAAAGTGCCAACAGGCGTACATTTGACATATATTGATGCTACATTTGGGAGTTTTGCTTCAGGAAACCATTACCCAATCTGCCCTTTTAATTTGTAAAGACCTGAAAGCGGGAGGCCTGAAAGGGATCACACAAAGCCCTTTACTACCAACCCCTGCAATTGTTATTGAGATTTCAGCCACATAATTGCACTTTACATTTCATGGCATACTTCAGGCTTTTTTGTTTGTAAATCCTTGGTTGTTTTTCTGTCTTGTGTTAGTTATGGGATGTCAGTTACTGACACAATTGAAGTGTTTTACTAGTGATTTTCTTTTTCTTTTGCACACTATATCTCATTATGATGAACTGTGCTCAGGAAATCCCATCTTCAGTGACTCATTTTCTGAAACTTCTACCATTTCACTTCCAACTTTTATTTTGAGGTATCCAAAGGATCCGTTTTGGCCCCTTCTTCACTTCTCCATCTGTAAATGCTTACTCCAGACTTACGGTACCTCCCACACTAACACTTAAAGTCACCAGTTGCCTCTCCACCTGGATTTGTACTGCTACCAAAAAACATAACATGTTTAACACTAAGCTTTTACAGTCTTACTCTTTCACTACAAACTGTACTCCTTATGTCTTTCTCACTGTTGATAACAAAACCAACACTTTTAGCTCCCAAACATGCTGCCTGTTTTAACAACTCTGTTAAGCTCACGACTCACCTCAGGAACATCTGCCGAATTCACCGTCTCCTTACATGAGACCCTATCAAAATTACATACTTATTACATAAATTACATAACTTATTGATACATTGTTACATTCACTAACGCGTTTCCCTCATGACTTGGTCTACTGACCAAACGACTCATGATACAGTTGGGAATTTCCTGGCAATATTTACACCACTACATTTCACATTGCTCTTTGGCTACACCTACCTATCACTGTCAGTCATCTCACTGCCTTTTCCCTCCAAAATTAGTCTTAAAACTCTGACCCAAACATCCAGTATGTATTTATAAATGCCTAGATAGCAATGCTCTTTATTCTCTTTGGTCTTATCTCCAAATACGCTTCTTCATAACCTCTGTGTGCCCTTTGTTTCTTATTACCAAATTCATTTGTCTTCAACACTTTGTGAGAGCTGCAGCCACGTAATGCAATAATACTCCATCATCTCATGCCATACTTTCCCCATACATACAGAAATATAAACAGTCGTTTATATCTCTATTGTTAATTAAAACTATGTTGTTCTACATAAGGTTCCTCCAGATGGAACCAACTGAACTACAGTTCCCATGCTGCCAAGACATAATTGTGGTTCTCTTAGCACCAATTTAATTCCCTCACATAATGGGTATTGTAGTTTAGTAACAGGTGGAGGAACTATTTCTGTTCTAAACCTTAACACACTTCCCTTGTCTATTGTCTCTTTTGGATTGTCAGCTCTCATAAGCAGATAACGCCTACTCATATGGTATCAAGTGCCATGTAACCTGCATTATTAGATTAATTGACCCCCTATACAGCATCACATCTCCTTCATATGCTGTACTAGCAATATTAAATATGTTAATGAAGTGTCACAAAGTGAATCATGACAGTCTGCATGACTGGGGTTCTTGGAAGGCCCCGAGGGTCAAACACCTCCCTGTGGAATATGGACCCTGTCTTTGAAAATTATATATTTGGTGGTACATACTTTGGGGGCATCAGTTACACCCTGCTTCAGTACAACTGGACTTCAACACAGGCTCACTCAGGATGTCAGCCAGGATGTGTGGGATCCAAGCCTTTGCTCTATTTATTTTGTTTCCCCCAGGTTAAGAAATGCTATTATATGTTAATGTTGAAATGTGTTCTTATCCAATCAATATGTGTTTACTTTCCTGTGAGCCATCTATTGTCTCTTGTAGTCTGGATGTCTGGACCTAAAGATGACATGTTTATTTTATGTAAAGTTGTACTGCATTTACCTGTTTTGAGTTAGGTTTTCTATTGTTTGAGGCTTATATATTATAATTAGTTCCCTGTGCTTCACCCCTAGTTGATAGTTAATACTGTGCTTATGTCAGCATAGGTCTGTGCTGTTTGATAAATAAAGGTTGTTCATTCTTGCTATACCTAACTGCTAGTGGTCCTGTCTGCTATTTGGGTACAAAGAGCAAGGTTCCAGGAAAGACTTGCTGGGTGGATGCTGAGCTTTAATCGGGTGCTAAGGAGGTGATTTCCTACAGTGGGCAGAGTGGCTACCGGCCTTGGCTAGCCGTCCCGTTACATGAAGTTTTAAAGAAAAGATAATATTACAAGTAGTTTTGAGAGAACCCGAACCACATTACGGTGTTCGGACCCCGAACCTGAACACTCCACTGTATGTTCGTGTTGGAGTTCGGGGTTCGGCTATAAACCAAAAGTCTATAAACCGAAAGACATTCTATTTCGGTTTATAGAAAGCCGTTAGCATTACATGTATTCGTATGAATGGGGACTCTATTATAGAATAGCAATAGCATTCCATGTATTACATCTGAGAGTCAAATAGAACCGTCAAATACTGTGCTTACAGCGCACTTTGAAAAATTCTAATACTTTTGGGTGGTAAATAGTACATTTGCGTCTTGCGGTGCACTTCATATCTGAGAGTCAAATAGAACAGTCCAATACTGTGCTTACGGCGCACTTTGAAAAATTCTGGCTACCTCCTCCTCCAGCGCCGCTTCCACCTACACCGCCACAGTCACCGCCTCCTCAACCTATGGGTCACTTAGTATAAACTGAAAGAGAATACCCTGCACTCCAACCCTCTCTCAAATAGATAATTCTGTTGATCCTCCTGGCAGCCATGCTTTAGATTTAGATTTATGTTCTTCCAAAGCTAAAATCAAAGATTCCATCTAGTGCTATTTTATGGCTCAGCTGTATTTTTAATTTGTTTGTATTTTATGTTATTTGAAGTTATTTCCCTATCCATATTTGTTTGCAGGGCACTTGTCCTTCTCTTACCCACATTTTAATTCCTTTTGCAGCCCTCTAGCCCTTTCCATGACTTTTTTAGAGGCATTTTAGTGCCCAAAAGTTGGTGTCCCCATTGACTTCAATGGGGTTCGGGTTCTGGGTCAAGTTCGGGGTCAAGTTCGAGCCCGAACCGGGACTTTTTTCTGAAGTTCGGCCGAACCCGCCGAACCCGAACATCCAGTTGTCCGCTCAACTCTAATTACAAGAAGCCAGAGATTTGCACTTGTGTTTAATTTTAATTGCACTGTAAAAAAAAAAAAACACTTTCTGTAGGATACTTACCGTGCCTTCCACTAATATTGGCACCACTGGTAAATATGGAGAAGGCTATGCAAAAATGTCTCTATTTGTTTAACCTTTTGATCTTTTCTTCAAACAATACCCCTGATCTCATGGATTCCAAACAATTGCAAATACAACACAGGTTTATAAAAAGAAAGACAATAACTTGTTAAATATATGGCACAATTATTAGCACCCCTAGTGGATTAATATGAGAAAAATATATTTGAAGTATATTCCTATTTTTATTTCACATATTTTAGAACACCTTGGTGACTAGGAACAGGAAATTGTTCAACCATGACTTCCTGTTTCACAGGAGTATATTTATTAGTAAACACATTTTCCAAATTCCCTTAGTTATTCATCACAGTCGGTAAGATCAAGGAATATAGCTGTGATGTGTGGTAAAATGTTGTTAAGCTTTACAAAATGGGAAGTGGCTATAAGAAAATAGCAAAAGCATTAAAAATGCCCATGGCAAAAGTTAAGAAGTTCCAGTCAAATGGAAATTTTAAGAATCAACCTGGAAGAGGATGTTTGTTTATATTGACTCAACGAACTGTGAAGAGGATGTTTCTAGTGGCCCAATAATCTCAGAGGATCACAGCTGGATATTTGCAGAACTTAGATGAGTCTTGGGGTCAGAAAGTCTCAATAACGACAATCCAATGTCATCTACATCACCACAAGTTGTTTTGAAAGGTTTCAAGAAAAAAAACCTCTACACTCATTGAAAACAAACTCGACCATCTTCAGTTTTCCAGACACTACTGGAACTTCAGATGGGATCAGGTTTTATGGTCAGATGAAACCAAAATAACGCTTTCGGGCAATAAACAGCAGAAATGTACCTCATATGCCCACGGTTGACTATCAGAGTGGCTGTTTAATGTTTTGGGGCTGTTTTTCTGTCAGAGGACCTGGAAATGTTATTAGGATACATGGCATAATAAACTCTATCAAATATCAACTGATATTAAATGAACACCTGACTGCCTCTGTCAGAAAGCTTAAAATGGGCCGTGGTTGGATCTTCCAGCAGGACAATGATCCATAACATACATCAAAATCAACACAAACATTGCTTATTGACCACAAAATCAAGGTCCTATCATGGCCATTCCAGTCCCCTGACTTGAACTGAAGAGGGGGAGTCCACCAGTGTCAGCCTTGAAATGTAAATGGAGAAATTATATATGGAGAATTGGTCTCAGTTCCCTTGCCATGTACTCTTCAACTTCATCAGCCATTATAGAAGAAGACTAAGAGCTGTTATCTTGGCAAAGGGAGATAGCACAGAATATTGACTAAAAGTGTAACAATAATTGAGCCATAACAATGTCTATTTTTATGTATAAACCTGTGTTGTGACATATTTCTATATAACATAAAAATGGTGCCAGCATATATAAAAATAACAATAGAGAAAATGCAGAGATGGCACCATTTTCAGCATCTTCATCAGCAGTATAATCTAGGTATGGTCCTAAAAGCGGCATCAGATAAACAAGAACCCAATATGGTACAAAGGTCAGGAAGTGTAAATTTGTACGTTTTTCCCTTACAAACAACTGTAATAAATAATGAATCCTATTTTGAACAATATTGTTTTTCAGGTCTGTTTCTTTTGGAGGAGTTTGTCTCTAATAATAAAGCACAATACAGCGATAATAGTTCAAATGTGATGAGTTTAATTAGGTCAGGTTTGACAGGAAAGCTCAGTATATCACATCCTGTTTCAAACAGTTAGTAAGCAAAATGAAACTTGAAACATTTCCTATCATGTAATCCACACGAATATCAAATCCGATGTGACCCATGTCATACATGATCAAAATTGCTGTTGTAACATTTTTTTTAGTGTAGGAAGATCATGTTCACATTTCCGGACCATATAGATTTCAGCCACTCTGCATTAGTGTCTGATAGGGTTGCCACCTTTTCCTAAAAAAAATACCGGCCATAGATGTGGGCGGGGCCTCAAAGGGGCGGGGCCCCAACATGCACACAGTGAAAGCCACACGCAGTGACAGTAGCACATGCACACAGTGACAGTAGCGCACACATACACACAGTGACAGCAGCACATGCATACACACAGTGACAGCAGCACATACAAACACGCAGTAACAGCAGCACATACGCTCAGTGACAGCAGCACATACATACACACAGAAACACTAGCACATACACTCAGTGACAGCAGCACATACATACACACAGTAACACTAGCACATACACTCAGTGACAGCAGCACTTACATACACATAGTGACAGCAGCACATACATACATACATACAGTGACAGCAGCACATACATACACACAGTGACAGCAGCACATGCATGCACACAGTGACAGCAGCACATGCATACACACAGTAACACTAGCACATACGCTCAGTGACAGCAGCAAATACATACACAGTGACACTAGCACATACATACACTCAGTGACAGCAGCACATACATACACACAGTGACACTAGCACATACATACACTCAGTGACAGCAGCACATACATACACACAGTGACACTAGCACATACATACACACAGTGACACTAGCACATACATACACTCAGTGACAGCAGCACATACATACACACAGTGACACTAGCACATACATACACACAGTGACACTAGCACATACATACACTCAGTGACAGCAGCACATACATATACTCAGTGACAGCAGCACATACATACACACAGTGACACTAGCACATACATACACTCAGTGACAGCAGCACATACATACACACAGTGACACTAGCACATACATACACACAGTGACACTAGCACATACATACACACAGTGACATTCTCTCACACACACACACACACACACACACACACCAGTAAGGCTTTTAGAGGTAAAAATTAAATAAATAAAGGGGGCGGAGCTTCCGGTCTGTGCTCCTCACACAGACTTCCCCCTTGTGCCGGACAAACAAAAGCAGCAAGGGGACAATGTGGATGAATACCGGGCACCAGGTCTAATTTCATGGCGACCTGGTGCCCGGGATTTATCTGCCCTGCTTGCTGATCACCTCTCCCTGGTGCCTGCAAAACAAATACCGGTCTTAACATGACCGGTATTTCAGTTTTACCGGCACCGGCTCCTGCCTCCCAAATACCGGCTGTGCCGGTAAATTCCCGGCCGGGTGGAAACCCTAGTGTCTGATGACCATAGTTGCCAACAGTCCCAAATTTTCGATGACAGTCCAGTTTTTTGGGGGGGTTCCTCTGCTGTAAAAGTCAGGTCTGTCCCAGCCTAAATACTGCCTATGCACAGTACTGACATACTCTAAATGTGAGTGAATAAGCTCCTGACACCCGAAATCTGTACCGAGTATCCCGGAGCTCAATGCTGAGAGGACACACAAAAGTATGTGACATTACATGGCTTTGCGTAACTCTGCCCTATCAGGCTCTGCCCATTTTTCATTGCAGGACTGCGACATACAAAGTTGGTGCATGGATGATTAGGGTTGCCACCCAGCTGGTAATTTTATTTTCGTTGAGACCAATTTTGAATATAAGGTGGTTACCCTGCTGTCCTACTAAGGACACACAAAAGGAGATTTTACCTACAGCAGCGGAAAGGGATTAAGAACAATAAAGATTTGGATCTCACTGCCTACTGAGTGAGGTTGTACCTGCAGAATCCTCAGTGCTTTAAAAAAAAAAAAAAGGTTTGGATGTAGCAAAGCAAAATTTCCAAAGATACAACAATGAAGCATTATTAAAAATGATCCATTATTGATCCATGAGAAATTAAATGACCTAATATTGTCAGGCTTCAACCCGTGTGCAGTCTCTAGATGCAGGTTTATCTAGTCATTTCTGTATCATTTTTTGCTTTACTCTTGTTTATTATCTATGGTCATTCCTGTCTTTTTCTTTGTATCCCTGTAACCTGTATCCCTAAACAATCTAGCCACACTTGCCCAGTCCAGGCACAGAGTGGCACCTGCCCAGTCTAGGCATGGAGCACCTGCCCAGTCCAGTCCCAGTCCAGCCATAGACTGGCACCTGTCCTGTACTGAAGCCCTGCAATGGGGCTTCCCTGTCCTTAAGCCCTGCAACGTGGATGCCCTATCCTGAAGCCCTTTAATAGGGTTGTCCTGTCCTGAAGCCCTATTGGAGGAATGCCTTGTCCAAGCCCAATCAGAGGACTCCCAGCTTGTACTTTCTTGTTTCTTTATTCTCTTGATCTGATCTATTTCTGGTTTTCTTTGCTGCTTGTTATTTTATCTGATCCATTCCAGGTTTTCCTTGTTTCCTTCTTCCTTGTTTCTTTCCTTCTTTGAAGCCTTTGGTGGTGTAGTAATAACTATTTTTTATATACCATCATATATATATATAAAACATAGGACTTAACTAACTATTGCTGATGGTGTTATTACTTAACTGGATGGTATTCATTTTATTGACCAAAAAAATATAGGCTGAGTTGAGCCTCCCAGGAATTGGGATTTGAGCAGGTATGACAGTTGGAGTTATTTTATTGGATTCATAATGTGTTAAAATTATAACAGATAAATTGATCAGATAAATGTTACATCTTATTTGATAGGCCATTTGTTGGTAAAATATTATCACACTATAAAGGGATAGTTTAACCTAGTATCCAAAATATGTTTAAATAAGCATTGCATCATTTACATTGATATTTATTTATATATCAGCATTTTGCATTGTACTTGCTACAAAGTATAAGGGTAAATACATAATATGTTACATGTACAGGGACAGACTGACACATGGGACTGTTCTCTAAACAGTGCAGCTAGGAGTGCTGTCAAGAATGCATTTGAGGCAGAAGGTTCTTATCAGAAGATCTGATAAGAACCTTTTTTTTTTTTTTTTTACTGTTTTAACAATAGAAGTTACTGTGAATAAAAAATATTTTTTGTCATAGTCCTAGCTGGTTTAAAGGAACTTAAACATTGTTTACACTGTGAATGTAAAGAAAAAGAAATGCTGAAAAATTATATATACATATGTTTCCTGAATTGCAAGCAAATGAATAAAGAGTAAAATGTGTTTTAAATATATCTATGGTGTCTCCTGTTTATGACATCACCTGTGGCTTGATATACAAATTAACTACTTTTTAATAAGAAATGCGTAATTTGTATTTCAAACCACAAGGAAAACAGGAAGACTGGACAAATCCTAAAGTGAAGAGTGGGCAACACAGTGAAAGACTGGGGAGGACTGGCAAGGGGGCCAGGGTGGCAACTTCAACCAGGGTGCTCTTTAATCTCTATACAGTCTGCAACTATGGGGTTAATAAGACGTGAAATACAGTAAAGAAATGGAAAGATAATGGTTACACTGCAACCAACTACTGTCAGTGAACAATGGTGTCCCTAGGGGAGTGCGGGGGGTGCGGACTGCACCGGGTGATACCTGTGCTGCCGGCATCCCCCCGCAGCGCACCGCTCCACTGAACCTTTTTCCCCCCCGGCATTTTGGGTTAAATCCTGGCATATTGAGTGACAAATCCTGGCATATTGAGTGACAAATCCTGGCATATTGGGTTAAATCCTGGCATATTGAGTGACAAATCCTAGCATATTGGGTTAAATCCTGGCATATTGAGGGGTTAAATCCTGGCATTTTGAGGGGTTAAATCCTGGTAAATTGAGTGACAAATCCTGGCATATTGGGTTTAATCCTGGTATACTGAGTGACAAATCCTGGCATATTGGGTTAAATCCTGGCGTAATGAAGGGTTAAATCCTGGCATATTGAGGGGTTAAATCCTGGCATACTGAGTGACAAATCCTGGCATATTGAAAGGTTAAATCCCGACATATTGAGTGACAAATCCTGGCATATTGAAGGGTTAAGTCCTGGCATATTGAGGGGTTAAATCCTGGCATAATGAGTGACAAATCCTGGCATATTGGGTTAAATCCTGGCATATTGAGTGGCACAATCATGGCATATTGAAGGGTTAAATCCTGGCATATTGAGGGGTTAAATAATGGCATTTTGAGGGGTTAAATCCTGGTATATTGAGTGACAAATCCTGGCATATTGGGTTTAATCCTGGCATACTGAGTGACAAATCCTGGCATATTGGGTTAAATCCTGGCGTATTGAAGGGTTAAATCCTGGCATATTGAGGGGTTAAATCCTGGCATACTGAGTGACAAATCCTGGCATATTGGGTTAAATCCTGGCATACTGAGTGGTTAAATCCTGGCATACTGAGTGACAAATCCTGGCATATTGGGATAAATCCTGGCATACTGAGTGACAAATCCTGGCATATTGGGTTAAATCCTGGCATATTGGGATAAATCCTGGCATACTGAGGGGTTAAATCCTGGCACATTGAGTGACAAATCCTGGCATATTGGGTTAAATCCTGGCATACTGAGTGACAAATCCTGGCATATTGAGTGACAAATCCTGGCATATTCAGTGACAAATCCTGGCATATTGAGGGGTTAAATCCTGGCATATTGAGTGACAAATCCTGGCATTTTCGGTTAAATCCTGGCATATTCAGTGACAAATACTGGCATACTGAGGGATTAAATCCTGGCATATTGAGTGACAAATCCTGGCATATTGGGTCCTTCCGGCTTCATCATAAAAGTCCCGGCGGTCGTGCCGGGCGGCAGCAGGGGAGGTCTGCGCTCATCGTATATAAAATGCATTTTTATAATATCAATTTTTTATTACATATTAAAAAGAAATTTACATATATACAAGTTAAACTTTTTTTTCCCTATAGGGTAGTCTTATATTCAGGCTTTTAGTTTTTTTCCTAAAGGAATATACAAAGTTTGGGGGGTCGTCTTATAATCAGGGTCATCTTATAATCGAGCAAATACGGTATTTTGCCGTTTAATATATGCCAGTATTTTGCCATTCAATATATGCCAGTATTTTGCCATTCAATATGCCAGTATTTTGCTATTTAATATATGCCAGTATTATTTTGCCAGTCAATATGCCAGTATTTTGACATTCAATATGCCAGTATTTAGCCACTCAATATGCCAGTATTTAGCCACTCAATATGCCATTATTTTGCCATTCAATATGCCAGTATTTTGTCACTCAATATGCCAGGATTTTGCAATTAAATATGCCATTCTTTTGCCATTCAATATTCCAGCATTCAACCCCTCAATATGCCAGTATTATTTTGCCTTTCAATATGCCAGTATTTAACCCCTCAATCTGCCAGAACTTTGCCATTCAATATTCCAGCATTTAACCCCTCATTATGCCAAAATGTTGCCATTCAGTATTCCAGCATTTAACCCCTCAATATGCCAAAATGTTGCCATTCAATATTCCAGCATTTAACCCCTCAATATGCCAGAATTTTGCCATTCAATATGCCAGCATTTAACCCCTCAATATGCCAGAATTTTGCCGTTCAATATTCCAGCATTAAAGCCCTCAATATTCCATAATTTTGCCATTCAATATGCCAGCATTTAACTTTCAATATGCCAGTATTTGTCACTCAATATGCCAGCATTTAACTCCTCAATATGCCAGTATTTGTCACTCAATATGCCAGCGTTTAACCCCTCAATATGTCAGAATTTTGCCATTCAATATGCCAGCATTTAACCCCTCAATATGCCAGAATTTTGCCATTCAATATTCCAGCATTTAACCCCTCAATATGTCAGAATTTTGCCATTCAATATGCCAGCATTTAACCCCTCAATATGCCAGAATTTTGCCATTCAATATGCCAGCATTTAACTTTCAATATGCCAGTATTTGTCACTCAATTTGCCAGCATTTAACTCCTCAATATGCCAGTATTTGTCACTCAATATGCCAGCGTTTAACCCCTCAATATGTCAGAATTTTGCCATTCAATATTCCAGCATTTAACCCCTCAATATGCCAGAATTTTGCCATTCAATATGCCAGCATTTAACCCCTCAATATGCCAGAATTTTGCCATTCAATATGCCAGCATTTAACCCCTCAATATGCCAGAATTTTGCCATTCAATATGCCAGCATTTAACCCCTCAATATTCCAGTATTTTGCTTGTTTTATACCACCCTCCTTCCCCCTTCCCCAGTACTTACCTTACTTGCTGCTCTGTCTCCTGGTCGTCTCCTCCGTGCAGTCTTTCCTCCTAACATCACGTCCAGTCGCATTTTTCTTCCGGCAGTCGAATCCAGCGGATGCAACAGCCAGAAAAAAAAAGTTCAGCAGCGCAATGCACTGTGGGGGGATGCCGGCAGCATGGGTGTCACCCCCGCTGGCGCTGTCACCTGGTGCTGTCCGCAGCCCCCGCACCTCCCTCGGGATGCCACTGTACTTGTTTCCGTTTTTTTCTGCGCTTTTTTTGCGATTTAAAGGGAAAAAAACTAAAATAGTGTTTTTGTTTTTTTCCTACAGTGACCTTTGGAACCCAACCCGAACCCTAAATTTAACCCTGACCCTTAATTTAACCCCAACTGTAACCCTTATGCTAATCCTGAATATATTCTAATTTTAACCCTATCATTTATGCTAACCCTAATTTAATTGTAACCCTTACAACTATTCTAACCCTAACCCTAGATTTTAGCAAATTAAGTCTTTTTTTTCTCATTGCAATGATTCAGAGCATCGGATTCTCATTTCAACAGATTCAGAGCATCGGAAGTGAATTGTTTTCACTTCCAAAGCCATGCCCACAAGAGGGCATGCTGCTCCCGCAATATGGCGCCCACGATCGCTATGTGGAGCAATCATGGGTGCCCCAGAGTTGAAATTTCGGTACTGCCTATTGCCTTGACATCGAGGCAATAGAGCAGCACCGTCAGAGCAGTTTTCAGGATCAGTGATCGCGAGAACCGCTCGTTCTACCCAGGACGTGTCAGGCACGTCCACTGTCAGCAACTATTTCACCAAGACAGACTTTATCAAATAAAATTACCTCTGATATCAGGCGAGCCAATGAAGTGGCACCAAGGGCAATTACATTTTTTGCCCCCTCAATGTGAAGTAGGGTTGCCACAGAGGCGTAACTAGAAACCACCGGGCCCCGGTGCAAAAATTGCCTCGGGGCCCCCAGACCCAACCATGCAACTCCACCCCAGAAATGCCACTTACATGCCTCCCAACTGTTCCGCTTTGTGCCTGGCCTTGTCTTATATCTAGGATAGCCTTATACTAATCCCTTGCATGCTTAAACTCCTTCACTGTATTAACCTCTACCACTTCTGCTGGCAAGCTATTCCATGTATCCACTACCCTCTCAGTAAAATAATACAAAGTTTCTGACCTCCACTGTATTAACCTCTACCATTTCTGCTGGAAGACTATTCCATGCATCCACTACCCTCTCAGAAAGTAATACTTCCATTAATCCCTGGCCTCATCTTATATCTAGAAAGGCCTTATGCTTACACTTCTTCACTGTATTAACCTCTACCACTTCTGCTGAAAGGCTATCCCATGCATCCACTACCCTCTCAGTAAAGTAATATTTTCATTAGTCCCTGGCCTTCTCTTATATCAAGGATAGCCTTATGCTTATCCCATGCATGCTTAAACTGCTTCATATATTAACCTCTCATCCACCACCCACTCAGTAAAGTAATATTTTCATTAGTCCCTGGCCTTCTCTTATATAGGAGGATAGCCTTATGCTTATCCCATGCATGCTTAAACTCCTTCATATATTAACCTCTCATCCACCACCCACTCAGTAAAGTAATATTTTTACACCAAAAAAACGTTAAAATATTTCCAGCCTTATCAAAAGCTTGAGGTGGACCCCAAATATATGTATATAACTAGCTGCATGTATACTTATATGAACTTTTTAATATTATATTCAACTATTTTCATATGTAATGAAAATGTTATTGAAAAATTGTTAATTTCTTATTTTTTATTACGTTCCTCTGCACCCACATTGCACTTAAAGGTCTTAATACAGCACTATACAGTACCTACAGCACTTGGCTTGTACTCATATTGCACCCAGAGATTTGACATGCTGCAGTATAAATTTGCCCGCCAGAACATACCAGTGTCACTTTGTCCCACTGAACTGCCCCCTGCAGAACATGCCACAGTGTCACTTTCCCCCATAGTACATGTTATTTTGCCCCACAGAACTTGTCACAGTATCAATTTGGCCACAGCCAATTTGCCCATTATGCCACGATTAGCCACGATTGCCAATATGCCACAGCCAGATTGCCAATATGCCACAGCCAATTTTGGCCATTTGCCAGTGTTAATTTGGCCATTTGCCAGTTATTTGCCTGTATTATTTTGCCCATTTGCCAGTGTTATTCTGCCCATAATTTGCCAGTTATGTGACCATCTGCCAGTGTTATTTTGCTCATTTGCCAGTTATGTGCCCATTTGCCAGTGTTATTTGCCCATTGCCAGTTATGTGCCCATTTGCCAGTTATTTGTCAGTTATGTGCCCATTTGCCAGTGTTATTTGCCAGTTATGTGCCCATTTGTCAGTTATTTGCCTGTTATGTGCCCATTTGCCAATGATGTGTCCATTTGCCAGTTATTTGCCTGCTATGTGCCCATTTCCCAGTGTTATTTGCCCATTTACCAGTTATGTGCCCATTTGCCAGTGTTATTTGCCCATTTGCCAGTTATGTGCCCATTTGCCAGTTATTTGCCTATTATGTGCCCATTTGCCAGTGTTATTTGCCCATTTTCCAGTGTTATGTGCCCATTTGCCAGTTGTGCCCATTTGCCAGTGTTATATGCCCATTTGCCAGTGTTATATGCCCATTTGCCAGTTGTGCCCATTTGCCAGTGTTATGTGCCCATTTGCTAGTTGTGCCCATTTGCCAATGTTATGTGCCCGTTTGCCAGTGTTGTGCCCATTTGCCAGTGTTATGTGCCCTCCTCCCCCCCTTACCTGTATGCTGCTTGTTGCACCCGTCTCCTCCACAATGGAAGTGACGTTTCCGGTGGCTGTGATGGAAAGCCGGGTCCCCATCTGATGGATGCGGATCTCACGGCTGCTGCCCGAGTGTGACTGTCTCTGTGTGAGACAGTCACACGGGTAGCGGGGGCCCACGGGGCAGCTACCTTGTGCCCAAAGAATGAAGGGGCCCTGGGCAGCTGCCCTGTTTGAAAATTTTTTGTTGAGGGGTCGCAGGGCGGCTGGGAAAAAAATTGGCTTCTGGCAAAGTCTATGGAGACCGTATTTTTCTGAAGAAAAGGTAGCAACCCTAATGTGAAGAGAGAAATGCTAGGACGAATTAAGTACATAGGCTATTATGAGGTTGGGAAAAGGTTAAAATATGAGGTGGGGGAGTGGGGGGGGGGGGGGAGAGAGACTAGGATGAAGGAGATGAATTGTTGTGAATAAACAATATATATTTATAACCTTTTCTGTGCTAGAGGATGTGAGCATCTGCTTTGGAATCCTTTGCTCCCCTCTCCAGCCTTGAAATGGTTATCCAGACTGGTCTGGGCCTAACTTGGATGCAAAGCCATTCATGAGCAGTCTGAATGTCTAAAACTGCTGGCCACCCCTGCCAACGCTTCTTCCTGACACGTGAAGAGTACACGCAGTCCTCTCACACACAGTGTTTCAAGTCTAGAATTTCACTTACCGTGGGTCTGGGCAGCCGGAGGACGAGTACAGCTGCAGACAAACGCAAAGAGAGACAACAACAGATGTTTTCTTCATACTTCAAGAATAAAAAAAACTCAAACAGTAGGGTTTATTATGAGAGTGAAATAATGAAAAACAATCTTTAACATGACACAATAACTGTCATTTCACAGACAGACTCTCATTACAACTAATATATCAGTTCAATGTTTCAGTGAACACCTGTTGGGACCAGCAGAATCATTTTTACTCTAGATCTTAAAGAAATAAATATATTTTTAGGAATACTTCTCTACTGGAAAAGCATCATATCACAAGTCCAAAATCATATTGGTTAAACTTGTAAACACTTTTTTTGGCTGAAGGCCAGCTGAAAATTTGTTTCATGGGATTTGCAAAGTGCATTCTTTTTTAACTAAATAAATAAACAAATACACACACGCTATTAAATTAATGGAGATAAGCCATGGTTTTTTTTTTCAAGGATTAAACACTAAATAACAAATAAATGTAACCAAACCATAACTCCAATACCACAATAAATGCTTATAAATTATTCTTCTGGGCAGGACCGCCATTAGAAATTTCAGAGTCCCTTTCTGAAAAAAAAATATGCACCCCTTCCTGGATAGTTTATCCACTGATATGCCACTGATAATTTGCTCATTAATAGCCCCTGATAATTTGCTCATTAACATGTCACTAAAACTGTGCTCATTAAATTGCCACTGATAATTTGTTCATTAATATGCTACTGATAATTTGCTCATTAATAGCCACTGATAATTTGCTCATTAATATGCCACTGATAATTTGCTAATTAATAGCCACTGATAATTTGCTCATTAATATGCCACTGATAATTTGCTCATTCATATGCCACTGATAATTTGTTCATTAATATGCTACTGATAATTTGCTCAATAATAGCCACTGATAATTTACTAATTAATAGCCACTGATAATTTGCTCATTAGTAGCCACTGGCAATTTGCTCATCAATAGCCACTGATAATTTGCTCATTAAATTGCCACTGATAATTTGTTCATTAATATGCTACTGATAATTTGCTCATTAATAGCCACTGATAATTTGCTCATTAATAGCCACTGATAATTTGCTCATTCATATGCCACTGATAATTTGCTCATTAATAGCCACTGATAATTTGCTCATTAATAGCCACTGATAATTTGCTCATTCATATGCCACTGATAATTTGTTCATTAATATACCACTGAAAATTTGCTCATTAATAGCCACTGATAATTTGCTCATTAATAGCCACTGATAATTTGCTCATTCATATGCCACTGATAATTTGCTCATTAATAGCCACTGATAATTTGCTCATTAATAGCCACTGATAATTTGCTCATTCATATGCCACTGATAATTTGTTCATTAATATACCACTGAAAATTTGCTCATTAATATGCCACTGATAATTTGCTCCCCCCTCCTTCACTGTACTTACCTGAATGCTGCTCGTCGGCTGTCTCCTCCGCAGTGTTTCCTACACACTCGCTGCGTGCACAGCCACTGGATATGACTTGCTGTCATTTCGTGCAGCTGTGACTAAAAGCCAGATCCGCAAGCGCTGGCTGTGGACTGCTGGCTGCTGCCCAATTGTGACTGTCTCTGTGTGAGAGAGGGCAGGGGCCCACGGGGCAGCTATTTGGGCCTCCAGGCAGCTGGCTTGTTTGCCCATGTTTTTTTTTTTTAAAGGCCCTGGACTGGTGTATCGCCCACCCCCCTGATGGCGGCTCTGCTTCTAGACTCTGCCCCAAAAAGTCTCTAGCAACCCTTTATAATTTACCCATCAAGTTTATATCCAACCTCCTGGACCTCACAAGAGGTAGATATTTTACCCCCTAATAAGACCACAACAATACATTTAAAAAAATAAACTAAATACAGTCCAAAATCCCACCCTTTTATCTGCCCTGAACTTTCGTTGCTAACTTTACACCAGCACCCAAGACCCTACAAATCCCATATTGCCAACTCCTAAAAAGTCTATTGGCCAAGGCAAGTTTTTGACAATTCTGTTCCATACATTGCATAGCCATGGCCAGTTTTTCTTCCTGGTGCAGAGGTGTGTTGACATGGACTAGCCAGGAAAAAAAATATTTGAATTCAGTTCCTTACAGGTCTTACTGCCCCATATACAACCTTCAACTTCCTCCTACCAGTTACTGGGCTCCCTTCATACTGTTTCTCCACTTAATTTTTGCTCTGCAAATCTGCATCTAAGGTATAAGATATATCTTAAACCTGTTTAAGGCTGAAGTTGATATCTTGGCTTAGGAGGTGCCAGCATGGACAAGTTTTGTGGGCTAAAAATTACCTTCTGAAAAGTAATGTTTTCATTGAGTAATAAAAGTTAAAAAAAAAATCAATAAAGGAAAAACAATAAAGAATAGGAATTAAAAAAAAAGAAAAGAGGGGTAATTCAGTAATCCAACATTAAAATATAAAAATAGATACATCAAATAGCATTACACACTTGTCAGCATCATTCCTAATTGCCACTGGTCTATAAATTGTCTATGTACATGCATATATAACAAACAAATTTGACAGTTAAATAGTTGATAATTAAATAGCTTTACCCTTACACTATATACACTGCACTAAGAATGATACAGGAGGGGGCGTGTCCAACAGCCGATGCAAGCGGACGTGTGCTAGGCGAGCTCCGTCTCCAAGGCTGGCAATAACACGAAGCACAAGCGCAACTCAGCTCTAAAAACATGGGGAAGAACTCCATAAAACGCCCTGCCAAAACTGGCGTACCTCCGGTATCGGAGAGACATCACCCGCCTTCACTGAAGTCCTTTTTGGTGCCTGTGAGACAGGACAAAGGCCAGACTCCCAACATGGCGCCGCGGCAAGAAATGGAGGATTTCCCGCCATTGGAGCGCCAGAACGAAGGAGAAGACGAGGACTCTTCAGACTCCAGCGAACGGAGCCAAGGTAGAGACCTACCCACCAGGGCAGACTTCTCCCTCTTTACAGCACGCATCAGCCGGGACTTTGCAGCCCTCACCGCTAACATAATGGACACGATTAAATCTGAAATGGCGGAGATCCGTGCTGATATCAAGCAACAAGCCCACCGTCTAGACACTCTGGAAGCTGATCAGACCACCTTACACGGAGCCATGGGAACCCTTGTACATGACATGAGGGAACAAAAACGAATCACGGGCCTGCTAGCTCAACAGATCCTAGACCTCGAAAATAGAAGTCGCAGGTCCAATATACGCATCAGGGGCCTCGCCGAACTGGTAGGCCCAGAGGATGTACCTACCCGAGTCCTTGAACTTTTTCAAACCATCCTCCACAAAGACCCGAAGAAAATGATTATTCTTGATAGAGCCCATAGGGCTTTAAAGCCAAAGGATCCTACGAGCCGCTACCCACACAATATAATTTGTTGCCTCCACTCTTTCACTGACAAAGAACATATCCTGCAGGCAGCCAGGAAAGCCCAACCTCTCACCTTCCAGGGCTCGCAACTCTTGATACTCCCAGATGTTGCATGGGGCACTCTGCAAGCCCGCAAACTACTCAAGCCAATAACAGATGAACTCAAAAAAGCCTCCATCTCCTTCCAGTGGGGATTCCCCCTCAACATCAGGGTACGCAGAGATGATGTCATCTATTCTCTGCATTCACCGGACGATGCTCCCCACTTTTGTGAGAAATTAGGCATCCCAATACCAGACCTCACTGATTGGAAAAAGTCTGATCCCATGGAGCTCCTACTCCCTCAACTTCTCAACAAACCGTGGCAACCAAGGCCTCAAAGAAAACGAAGACCCCGTCTTCCCCGAGATGTCGCCAACACTAACCTACCCCTGGCATACCCGAACTCACCTGAAATGCCTGCTGCAGCCGGGGGACACCCCCCAAACTCTGGTATCCGGGGAGCACCGTGGTCACCGAACCAAGAGAAGGCATAGAGGAATCTACCCCCTCTGACTCAAGTGGACCCTACCTGTACCCCATACTTACCAGCTTTATACTATAATATACTCCACTCCCAACAACGAGGAATCTACTCCCTCTGACTCAAGTGGACCCTACCTGTACCCCATACTTACCAGCTTTATAGTATGATATACTCCACCCCCAAAAATGGTACAATACCAGGGACAAAATGAGGCTCTCAATCTTCTCACATTCCTCCCCTCCCCAGTATGTTTATCTAAGTTTCCTCAAAAAGCGCGACTGCTACCAAAGATTTTTACTATTCTTCAGCCAGCCGAGGAGAACACCTCCGGCCCCAGGTCCCTAAAAGCTGGCTAAACACGCTACCCCCACAGTGTGTGTGTGCGCCCCTGTATATAGGGATTACCCCTGGATCTCCCTGATTGGAGCCCAGAGGCAGACCGTAGGCGCTTCTGCCCCCCTTACCGAGGGCCTTGCCCACGGTGTACACCGAAGGTGGTTATCACCCAAGTTTGAGTTGTTCTTTGTTATTATGTTTCTAGTTTGTCAATGTTATCTGCGGTTCAGGACAAAATATCAACAGCCATATTACTGTATTTGCTATGTCAGTAGATAACCTTCAGAATGTGGTAGTCACCTCTGTAAATGCCAGAGGTCTCAAAGCCCCTTCTAAGAGAACACGTTTATTTGGGGAACTCCGGGCCTTGAGAACCTCTATAGCACTCATACAGGAGACACACTTCAGAAGGTCTAACCCTCCACAACTAGCAGACAGATCTTTTCCATACTCTTATCACTCATACTCTCCGTTTAAGAAAACCAAAGGTGTTTCTATTCTCATCTCTAAACATATACCCTTTGTCTTCCAAGAATCTAGGACCGACAGAGAAGGCAGGGTCCTTTTTGTTAAAGGTTCCATTGGTTCTCAACTGGTAACTATTGGAAGTATTTATGCACCTAATGTTGACCAACACCTTTTTTTATGCTCCGTTTTCGCAGAATTTTCGGAGTTCTTGGAAGGAGTACTGTTAGTAGGAGGCGACCTAAATATGGTAATGGATCCTCTCATGGACTCTTCCACCGGGGCGACCCATATGCGCTACGCTAAAATTAAGAAGGTAAGAACCGCCCTACACAAAACACAGCTGGCCGATGTCTGGAGGATCTTACACCCTCAAACAAAGGACTACACCTACTTCTCACCCCCCCACGGGCGATACTCAAGAATAGACTTACTGTTCATCTCCCATAGGCACCTTGATTTAGTGCAAAAAGCGGATATAGGCTCCATAACCTGGAGCGATCATGCCCCAATCTCTATGACCCTACAATTCCCTTTGGTCCCTAGACGTTTACCCAACTGGAGAGTAAATGAAAATATATTTAAAAACCTATCGCATGTAAATACACTAACGGACACCCTCCAACACTATTTCGTAGAAAATACTACCCCAGACTGTTCTCCACCAACGATCTGGGAGGCCCACAAAGCCGTCATGAGAGGACATTTAATTAGTATAGCCTCATCCGACAAACGAGCAAACAAAGCGGCCATTTCCAACCTCCTAAACCAAATATCCACCTTAGAATCCAGACATAAGCTTACTCAGTCTAGAACAGAATATCAAAATCTAATAGCCCTGAGAGTGCAGCTAGCCTCTCTGTGCACACAGAAGGCCCAACGTACCTTTCTGCTTACTAAGAGTAAATTCTATGAACAAGGAAACAAACCAGGCAGACTACTAGCTAGGGCACTCAAAGCTAGACAAGGAGCAACATTCATCCCAAGAATTAAGGACTCTAAAGAGAAAATGGTACACCTCACTGAACACATCGCAGAGACCTTTCGCTCTTACTATCAAGGCTTATACAACATACGAGACCCAGACTGCCCCCACCACCCACAGTTCCTAAATGAGATTGACACCTATTTAGACACACATTTCCCCGCTAGGTTCTCTTCAAGAGACAGGGATGTTCTAAACGCCCCAATCTCCCCCGAGGAAACGTTAGCAGCAATTAAAGACTCACCCACGGGAAAATGCCCTGGACCAGACGGACTCACACTTACTTACTACAAGGTGTTTTCCCCGATCTTGATTCCACAATTTGTGCATACATTTAATTCCCTCTCCTCTGAAGTAGGCCTCCCCACCAAAACACAAGAAGCCCACATCACCGTCATACCTAAGCCTGGAAAGGACCCCACCCTATGTGCTAGTTATCGACCTATCTCACTGCTAAACACAGACATAAAACTCTTTGCAAAGATCCTGTCTAATCGACTTAGACCATACCTACCGTCTATTGTTAAACGAGACCAGGCGGGATTCAAAACCGGGACGAGAGGCTAGGGATAATACCACCAGGATTCTTAATCTAGTATATCAGGCCCAAATCCATAACACACCCACTCTCCTATTATCGGTAGATGCGGAAAAGGCGTTCGACAGAGTCAACTGGGCCTTCCTCTTTTCCACCCTGAGACAATTGGGACTGGGTCAAAATATGTTGTGCTGGATAGAAGCACTTTACCACAAACCTACAGCTAGAGTCCGGGTGAATGGAACTCTGTCAGACCCATTGACTCTGTCGAACGGCACTAGACAAGGATGTCCCCTTTCACCCTTACTGTTTGTTCTAATTATAGAACCCTTCCTGGAGGCGATCAGGTCCAACCCCGACATAATGGGACTATCCCTGGAAATACACACCCACAAAGTCTCGGCCTTTGCGGATGACTTACTCTTTATCGTGACTAACCCGCGTATATCCCTACCCAATCTTATGCGAGAGATGACAATGTTCTCTTATTTATCTTACTTTAAGACTAACCTCACTAAGTCCGAGATACTCAACTTGACAGTCCCAGATGTAGATGTGGCAGTGTTAAAAACGACATTCCCGTTCAAGTGGGCCACTACAGATATTAAATACTTGGGTATCACTATCCCACGAGACTCTACCCAATTATTTAAGCTTAACTACCCCCCTTTGTTGCGGTCTATACAAGCCGATGTGAACAAATGGTCAACGAAAAATATATCTTGGTTTGGACGCATTGGAGTGATTAAAATGAACGTCCTACCCAGACTTCTCTATTTGCTACAAGCTGTCCCTATTGCATTGACTAAAAATGATCTGAAAGATATAAAAAAACTCATATCCCGATACGGGATAATCACGCCCCAGAATAGGATATGACTATTTAGCTAGAAACAAACACTTAGGGGGAGTCTCACTCCCGGATATTTCCCTATACCACAAGGCTATTCATCTAACCAGAATTGTCGAATGGACAAGACCAGCTCCCAAATTATGGGTCTCAACCGAACAGGAAGGACTCACAGTCCCGATACCTGCAGCGGCCTGGGTACCACAACCAGTTCTGCGTTCCCCACACCACCCTACCATACCCATGACACTAGCTACATGGAGAAGTACCGCAGACAGACTCAATCTAAGGCAAACACCCTCGCCCCTTACTTCAGTTATCTACAATAAACAATTTCCACCTGGATTTGATGTCCACGTTGTGCGAAATCTCTTCCCTACAGAAATTCGATACCCCAGACTAGGACACATTATGACAGACAAAAAACTCACACCATACGAACGCTTAATACCCACCCAATCCACTAACCCACTAAGGCTCTATACCTACCGACAATTACAACACTATACTGCATCGCTACTCAAAGCACAACAGTATCCAGATACACTTACCCCATTCGAGGCACTATGCCACAAAGGGGAGCCCCCCACGAGACTTGTCTCAACTATCCATAACATGCTTCTCGATTCACAGTCTGACACCAAACCTTATTACGTAAGACTCTGGGAAAGGGATACGAGTACGATACTGACACAGGCCCAATGGTCTAAAATCTCAACCCTAGTCCACAAATGTACCCCCTATGCAATGGCACAGGAGAACTCGTATAAAATTTTTGTTAGATGGTATAGAGTCCCCTCGGTGTTGCACCGACAATACCCAAGAACCCCAGATACATGCTGGCGATGCAGACAAGACAGAGGGCATTTCCTACATGTGTGGTGGTCCTGCCCAGTCCTCAAACCCTTCTGGGATTTAGTCCTAACAATCATCAGATCGGTAGATGACTCCGATTTCCAATCTACCCCCCTACAAGCACTTTTACATCATACACCGAAATCCATTCGTAGCTACAAACACTCCCTGACTCCCCCCCTACTTAATGCAGCTAAAATGCTGATTCCCCATCTGTGGAAACAAACAAGAGCGCCTACTTGTGCTGAATGGGTCGCCTCGGTGGAACAGATAAGAAAAATGGAGGATCTACTGTTTACCTCACAAGGTAAGGGTCTGGAATCCTTTACTAGATGGTCCCCTTGGACCTTATACTTAGACTCGGACTCCTTCAAACAAGTACTATCCGCCCTACCGTCCTCACTGTTATAGGAGAACAGCACTGCCCACAACCTGAGAAGTACACTCTAAACAGGTTGTCCCTCTATTAGGGCTATAAAATACCACCAACAATATTTATGGATGTCCAAAACCGCAGCTAGTTGTTTGGTTTAGATTCTTTTTTTTTTTTTTCTTCTTCCTTTTTTATGTTTGTTTTTGTTTTTTTGTTTTTTTTGTTCTTTATTTTCCTTTGTTGACATATTAAAATATTAAAGATCTTTCTGGATTAGGGCAATAGACTGGTAGACAAGACGTATTGCTGACTAAGCTAATTTCCTGTACTACGATAGGTTAGCCACCTTAATATACTGTTGACAAAGCACGAATACCTGATAATATGATGTATTAAACCTCATGCTCCAACATTGACCATAGATAAATGATGATACTCCCAAACACGAGGAGCGGGACAACACTATTCTGGCTTCTCTCCAAGTAACTATGTAGCTACTCGTTTTCACTATGTTTATGTGCTGTCTATATGTTCAGTTCATCACTGCTAAAATATATATATTTTTAAAGTATCAACTGGACTTCAATGACAACCTAGTGGACAGGACACACTACGGACTAAATTAATTTACTATATCCCGATAGGCTGAACACCTTGATATTTTATTGTTACAGCACTAGTATTTGATAATATGATGTACTTAACTCCATGTTCCAATATCAAACAAAGTATTATGTCAATGTCCCCAACCACCGTGAGATGAATAACACTATTCTGATCTCTGTTTGTGTAACTATATAACTGTCTACCTTTACTATGTCTTTGGGCCTATATAAATGGAAAACTCAATAAAGAAATATTAAATAAAAAAAAGAATGATACAGGAATACATAACAAATTAAAGGTAGAAAAGTATAAAATAAAATAAAACATTTATTTTTTAAATATTGTGCAGGTAGATCTTTCTGATGGCAGGTGATGAAAAGCAGGGTAGGCTGGCAAGGGGGCAGGAGGACAATTTCCCCTCGGTTGCTTTCTAACCTGACGCAGTTGGCTGTGGCAATACCAGGAATATTGGCATCTTCGTGGTACAGAGGTTCTGGTCACCTGCCCTGCTGTTTTTCTAGCACAGACTATTCTTCTGGAAAAAAAAGAAAAAAAAGTTGTTGGGCTGATACGACTGGTTCCCTCCCAGCTGGAGGGCTCCTACTGCAGCAGGGTTTTGGTATCTTTCAGGATTGCCAGTAGATAACGGTAGCATTCCAAAAAATGGATAATGAAAATGTGGACCATGGAATAGGGTTAGGGATAGTCCTGAATAGTGACTGTCCCGCTTAAAGCAGCAACACTTTTATACAATATATATATTTTTCTTTTTTTTTTTTACTCTTTGCTATATTTTCAGGTGTACCTCAAAGTCTAACTGAAATAATAAAAATCTAATATCACTGTGGTCAACTTTTGATGGAATTCTGCTCTCAGTGTATGATCTAATATGCTTTTTTTTTATAAATCCACCTTGCATGGCCGTGCATGGAGGGTCCGATTATCATTGTGTTTTAATTACTCGTTGCAGGGATTATTCTTAGTGTTCCAGTGATTCCCATGAGTGTCACTGAGTGTTCCTTTTTTTTAATAATGGAATTCACTGTTTACATGTGGACCATAAAACATATGTTTACAAAAAAATAAAAAACAAATACACTGTATTTATCTTAAACTGAAGTAATACCACTTGCTTGGAGATTTGTATGATTATAAGATATATGTGGGGTTATAGATACAGATCAATTAAGGGTCAAAGTTCTAGACATTACATAAAAGTCCCTTTCCCCAGAACTGAGCTTTATTTGTTGCCTGTATTGTGTTTTTATTTACTATCAATGGTATGCAAATTATTGTACAAAACTGAGCAGATCTGTGTTTCTTTTTTTTTGTGACTATATAGTATAATCTTTTACATTTTATATGCATCAACCAAATATGTGTAACCTTCTGTATTAAACACATATACTTTAAAAAATAAAAAATACACGTATGTTTACATGCAGCAGGAGCCTTAACATGTCTGCCGTGTCTGTACACCAGTCTATAAATTGTCCATGTACATGCATATATAACAAAAAAATTTGACAGTTAAATAGTTGGTAATTAAATAGCTTTACCCTTACACTATATACACTGCACTAAGAATGATACAGGAATACATAACAAATTAAAGGTAGAAAAGTATAAAAAAAACACCCCTAAATTCATTTTTATTTATATTTTTTAAATATTGTGCAGGTAGATCTTTCTGATGGCAGGTGATGAAAAGCAGGGTAGGCTGGCAAGGGGGCAGGAGGACAATTTCCCCTCGGTTGCTTTCTAACCTGACGCAGTTGGCTGTGGCAATACCATTTTTCACTTCCAAATACCCTGGTGCATAGGCTAGATAGACATCTTCATCAGTTGAGCCTCTGTAGGCTAACCATCAGGAGGTTAGTATGGAAAACCCAAGGTGACGTATACTTTGCATTTTGGACTTAAACACACAGACTTCACAGCCTTTCGCTCTCCTATGCATTTTCTGGATCTGAGGTAGAGAAGGGGCAGTAAAAGGCCAGTGGAAACTGGGTAAAAAATGCACTCGGGCCCACAACCAGACAGAGCACACAAACCCCTGGAAATACACAAGATACATCCGAGGTTCCGACGGAAGCAGGAATTCAGAAGCAGAGTGACTCATTCTGCTGCCAATTCGACAAGCACTTAAAGTATTCGAATTTTCATACACTTTTCGTGCTGGTCGATTGGCAACAGAGTGAGTGACTGCTGCCGAACTCGCAGATGCCATCTGTCTCCCAGAATTATATCCAAACAGGGCGCACACAAACTCCGGAAATAGACAGGTGCTAGGTGTGTGGCGCACTCCTAGCACATATGGAGCATACGTGCCTGCCCACAACTGTTCTATCTTTCTGTGTTATAATTTACTACCAGAATTTTATTTTTTTAGTATAAAATTCCAAATATTTTTGGTTCACAAATTTCTCATTCAATGGGTTTGATTCAAATAAACAAAATATCACTTATTACTGACTATTAACTCACATTTCTCTATTGGAAGAATGTGGGATTAAATGAACTGATATAAATTAAGTTAAGGTCATTGAATAGACCCCAATGTCATTTGAAATAATTTCTCTTCAGCATATTTACCAGACGTTAATTTGAATTAACATATACTGTTTTAATGTGTCATGGCATTTATAAATATTTCCTAAAATAAGTAAAAAAATCAACATTTTATTTTCATTTCAAGCATTTCAAGCAACAGGAAAAGGTTTATGTAGGAAGAAGCAGCCATGGTTGGCAGCTGTCCCTGACATTTTGCATTGCAAATATCTATTAGTCAGGAGCAGCCGTTTAAAACAATACACACGCTGTATTCTCAGGTCAGAGCTACAGAGCTGGTGTCCTTTTTAAACATTGCATGTCTTTCTTGAGACTCGATTAGCATATATATTTTTTAAACATTTCACAGCATCAGCTTACCCTCTCACAAAGGATGTATGTGATAGATTGCCCCTACAATCTATCATCCCCACCTTGCCATATTACTCAAAGGGTTAAATATATCATATCTGTAAGAGTTACTGTTTTTTCTCTCCCAAGTAAGATGGCTATAACTTACACAGATGGAAAAAAACCATACATACCTCAGACTTACAATCATGTGGGGGCCAACATGTCAGCTTTCTGCACCACACCCATATTTATCTTCCCTCATTTATGGTATGGGGGCTAAGAAGTTTTTACCTTTTTTATAGGGCACCACCACCACTTTGGACCTTGGGGGCAGAGTAATCAGGACGAAACCTCCTTCCCTTTTCACTTCATGGTTCCAATTTGTTCCCTAGGTGGGATGATGCTGGAGAGTAGGACTAGACCCACACAAACAAAAGAGAATCGACCCAGAGGACAGGGAAGCAGCTGCCAATCCAACTCTAAAAGTATTTCCAGAACCTCTAGCATATATACATAGCTAGATAGATCAGCCATAACATTATGACCACTGACAAGTGGCCAGCCAGTAGAGACAGTGTAATGCTGTGGGCAATGTTCTGCTGGGAAACCTTGGGTCTGCCATTCATGTGATTTACTTTGCCACATACCACACCTACCTAAGCAATGTTGCAGACCGTGTACACCCTTTTATGGAAACGGTATTCCCTGATGGCATTGGCCTCTTTAAGTAGGATAATTTGTAATGGTACAAAACAAAAATGGTTCAGGAATGGTTTGATGAACACAACAACAAGTTCAAGGTGCTGAAAGGTCTTGGGCTACAGATTCATTCAGGCAGCACATTTACCACCTGGTGGTGCCCAAAGCCTGAGCACCCCTGGACTAGTGCTCACTTGTACTGTACTACTGCAGTCATGCAACTCTTGTGTCAGCACTCTTATGCCTGCTTTGGAACCTAATCCCTTCTGAGTGTATTTAAGATACAGTTTCACCATCCCTGCTCTTTCCAAGGAGTCAGAAGGCAGTAAAGCTTACGTCTCTTGATTTGTCTACTTTCTGAACAACAGAAACATCAGGTTTGGTTGGTATCCTGCACATGATCATATATCATGTCACTGCTCTATCTGTGGCCCAATCCATCTCTAGCCATAAGCAAAGCATATTAAAGGACAACTGTGACGCCATTTCATGCATGAAATAAATGAATAAGCCCTAATACATAATTTGTGCCATTTTTACAAAAACAGTTTACCAGATCTCCCTGCAGTCCTGTTACCAGTATACAAGCTGTGCAATGTGCACAGTCTTGCATGAACAGCAATCACAGGAGGGGAGGGGCTACATGGAGTTTTGGGGGCGCAGCTGCACAGACTTAAGAGGTTGGACTGCAGGTTGTTTGGGTCAGAGATCCAACCCAAGGATGCAAGATGGCAGCCATGATAAATGCAGCAGTAGCTGCTAAATGGTAAAATAGCTGACATTGGCACAGCTTATAAATTAGGGTTTATTAATTTATTTAATGCAAAGTCACTTATGGCATGATAGTTGTCCTTTAATGCTTGTACATCATAATATTTTCCACCCCATGATTGCTGTTATCAAAAAATTATTCTAAAGAGAGAAACTATATCGTACCAACACACCTTTAATCACTCTTCTGTCTGATTAAAAAGCCTTTTACACAATGCTTCTAGGGATCGGAGGTGATACTCATCTTCCCAGAGTTTGATTGTGTGCTGCATAATGCCACCTTAGCTTTTAGTTTTGTAAAGTGTAAGTAAGAATAACTACTGAATGGTGCACAATCTCACCACTATTCCAAAAACAGTTTTAATCAGGCAGATTAGTTCTCTGCCTGATTACAATTTCAGGGTAGACTTTCATCTGAAATAGCATAGCAAATGTGCAAATATAATGCATTCAATAAACATGAGCATCTATCTATTCCATGAATATTAATATCTACATAATAAATGCTGAGATCTGATATTAAATGACTATTTTCCTCTAACAAAAATTAGTTATTGAATATATTTATTCAGCCTATCTCTAAGGTTCCGCTGACCTGTGATTTTTCAGTCCATTGCTCGTTGCCTTCCTCAGGTGTCATTATTCCTGGGAACTGTGATAGCACAAACAGTTTCACTGTTTAGTGTGCAGTGGCTATATTTATTTTTCAGTTCACAACCCCCTCCTTTCTTCTTTCAGGCTGGTGTGCATATCCCTTTCCTTAAATGGAAACCATCATCACATTTTTGTATAACTCTATTTACCTTACATCACTGTCTTAAAGAGGAACTGCCACCCAAAGAAACAGCTTCACATATATCAATGAAGCATAAAGAATAAAAATTTTTGTAGAACTGTTCAGCAGTACAAAATAATACTTTTAAAAGTATATTTGTATTCCTGTGCGTAGAATGTAAAACCAGCATGCACCTGGTCTCCATTCTTGATTGGCTGCTCAGTTTGTGTGTTTTTAAACATTACAATGAGTGGTATTATGTGTAACTGTTGTCTGTAACTGCTGTTTAAACAAAATCCTCTGATGCTGTTTGGCATGTATAAGACCAAATGGATGTGTTTATATATGTTGGAAAAGAAAAGTACAAATATGACTCTTCAGCCTCACAAGACTATAGTAAGCACAGTAAAAGACAGAACGGTTTGGAGAACAATTGTGGCCCATTAAAGTAAACTAAAATACAGGATCCTCAGTTGCAAAAAATCTCAAGCAATAATAAGCCACCATTTTGCTTCAATTGGCTCATTCTTATTTTTTTTTTTGCTGGCAAATAACATTTTTTACAGACACGGTGTCAGAACTGCACCGTTTTCTATACATGACCATCATTATTAACAGGTGTTACAGTCAAGAACACATACCATGGCGGACATTTTCCAATGTTGTCAAACATACAAAATGACACTGCGCGTGCTTTTCAGAAATAAAAAACACGGACACAAAATTACCCCACTTTGTTGAAAAAAAAAAAAAACATACAATACATAACGGTTGATAACAGGATGACTTACTTTGCAAAGATTTTGAACAGAAATACAAAAGCAGTAAAACATGAACTATAAAGGAAATAATGAAAGAATGTAGCATTGTTACAGGTATATATTGTGACAAACAGCCTAAAGATGTTCTTGTCACTGACAAAAGACACAAACGTAATTCCATCATCTCTTCACCCATCATCTCAGCAATAATCTCTCCCACCATCATCTCAATACTCCTCTCAACCCATTCATGTTAGCACCCATCTCTCTCTCCCTTACGTCTTCTCCCTCCCATAATATCTACACTTCTCTTTCCCATTCTCTCAGCATGCTTCCTCTGTGAGAACAAGTTCTGCTACCCTCTATTCCCTACCTACACAATGAGTGTTTCTCCTTCCTCCATATTGTAGCAGCCCCTTGGGCCCATGATAATGTGGGAAGACTAACTGCATGCAGATGGTTATAGTGAGTGCAAGGGTCATATTAGAGAGATACATTACAGGCAGTGACTCAACACAGTGTGAACTGTACCCAACAGCATCCAAGCATCATTGGGTCAACAGTGGCAGCTGGTTTTAGCCCCTTTAAAATGTTCTAGGCAGCTGCCCCCTAAACTCTGTGTTAACAATGGCCCTCAATGTCTGTCCTACAGAGTGAAGGTTGGCCTGCAGAGTGAAGGTTGGACAGCAGTAATCTTATTGACAGGCATCTTGAAAACCATTGGTTATAACTAAATGTCCCATTCATGTGAATGTGGTTGCTTCACTTGCTTGCTGTGTATTTTCAGATCTCTAAATTTGTTAGGTATTCTTTGTTAATCTAGTAACTGTATAAAATAAAAGGTCACTTTGTTTTATATAGAAAACAAATTGCCTGAAATCTCATGTATAAGTCATTTTTGTCTGGCCTGGTCTTATCTGATGTCATGCTGAAGGATGCCAGTAATGGCAAAGAGGCCTTGTGATTTATTTTCAAAATAGCTTTATGCATTATATGTCAATATATATATATATATATCTATGCCCAACAGTACCTAAAGGATACAGCTGCTCTGTATGCATGTTTGTATTTCAAAGTCTCACTCTGTGGAGCTGCAAGTGCTATACATGCAACTTGGTGCTATGCTTTATAAAAAAAAAAAAAAAAAAATCATACTCCATATCTGTGATCAGTAACACATAGACCAGTCTTCATTTTACCTAATGCAGTCTAGGTGTATGTATCTTTATAAGCGTTTCTTAATAAAACGGCGTGGTAACCGTAGGCAGATAGGTTGTAGGGAAAATAAAAATGAGATTTGTTTATTTTATACAATGAACAAAGTATCCAGTGAATTAGGACTGCTCCATTGTCAAAAACAACATACCAGCCATGTTGTTGCTTCCTCAAAATTATTTTTTGCCAAGAGGAGTTGCTGCAGAGTAAGTCACCCCACTCCTCCCAGCATAGAAACAACATCCAACTATGATAGGGGGTATCTAGCTAATAAATAAATACATGTTGGCAGTTCTATGGTTAACACCTAAAGAAAGAAAGGTTCCTGGGTACACTATCAACATTACAACAATCCAATATAGAATCCAACTCCTATAATGCACAGGCAGCATTGGAAATCTGACCGTGATGAGAGTTGATGTAATGCATGTTAACTATCAGTCTAGATTCTAGACTCAATTAATCAGATCCTAAGCTCCTTCTTAATTTAATTTAGCCTAGAACCTCAACATATCGTTGACATGAGTTACTACAATTCTTATCACTTCCAGCCTTCCAGTGATGCCCGCGCATGATGGGGGCTGGATTCTATACGGGCGTATTGTTAACCTAGAACCTTAACAGATAGTAAAGATTAGGTACTACCACTCCTATCACGTTCACACTTTCAGTGTTGCCAGTGCATCGTGGGAGTTTGATTCCATACTGGCTGGCGTGGCAACGTTGACCCGCCCATTACATTATTGTGAGTGAATGTGTGAGTGCCATACTGCACAGAGGAAGCTCAATGCTGCTGTAGAGTGTGAGCTGTCAGTCCCTCACAGAGGCGGTGGCAACAGGAGCAGCCCCAGCATCCGCAGCAGGAACGGTGACGTCACGGCTGTGAGCTGCGGGGCGGCGCTGCGGTCAGAGGCTGCTGACAAAGGAACGGAGACCGGTGGGGTCCGAAGAAGAGGTACGAGCAGACTGGAGCCGGGGGCTGGGGGAGGGAAAAAAGGGTAAATAAGAAAGGGCAAAGGTAATTCAGCACGAACTGCCTGTGATCTGACCTCAGCACACACAGATCCACTGTAAACATGTCCAGGCTTCACTGGATGGACCGGTTGTTTACGTACTGCAGTCAGAGCAAATAACAGACTTCACAGGCATATCATCATGTGGCTTCCTGATAGCTAACCTTAAGAGGTGCTGATGTGGTGGATCATAGCTCCCATGACACTCAGCCAGTCATCTGTTGTCCAGCTGCTGGAGTGCCTAAGGTTAGCCATCAGTGATATAGGTATTATGTGTGTGTTGTACGTGCTGAGCTGATGTATGCAACATTACACTGAAGCTATGTACTGTGTATTTCTTTTTGTAACATAATATTATTCTTTAAAGAGTCACATGATTTGTAGTCAGTAAGCCTACATACAAATGCATCTGAAACACATAGCATTTTATTTGTGAATAGTATTTATGGAATACCTATACAGAAAACATTACACTATCCTGTACTACTGTCTGAATTAATATACATATATATATATAAGTTGTGTGCATAACATAGATGTGGTCCTAACACACAGTACTATATCTGCTACACCAGTGATGGATAACCAACAGCACAAGTGCCACCTTCAGCACCCAGGAGCCTCTAAGGTGGCATTTAGCATGTGACTGCATTGTCACCATCATTATGGAGGGATTTGGAACATATGGAGACACTGAGATGGATACACTAAATGAAAGGAAACAAAAACAGGGAGAAGGGGAAACTGAAATGAAGAGCATTACGAATAAAAACGGGAGACGGGTCATCAATTAGGGAGAAATTACACTTTGAGAACATTTACTTGGTTTAGTGAATACACATTTGCTCTTGGGCTTAAAAGCCTTTGCCATCACTGTGCTGTGCCTATATATTTTGTTTATATATATTTAAGGTATGAGGTGAGCAATATAAGTTCAGTTTAAATATGTTTGTGATGGCAAGCTTTATTCATTTGAGATTGTACTTAAGGTTAAGTCCAGCATTAACCCTATCATGGCCTGTTTGTGTCCATGTCAGATGCTCCATGTTCTAGTCAGTTCATTTGTATGTCCAATAATGCCTATCAAACGCCACCACTGTTTTTGCCAAGAATCTGTCAACTAATTTTCCTTATCTTTGGCCTTGGACCTATACTAACCTGCCTGAAAATTTGCTGTCCTAGTTCTTGCCTTTCCATTTGTAAAAAAAAAAACCTTTGTCCTACTATCCATCTGGAGGATCCCTGTCTTATCTGCTTATATCTTACACAGAAAGGTCTGTTTCACCCAAATAAGACATATTTCAAGGACCTGGCAGGGTTCTTTATGGTGTATGGGTCATAGTCCCTGACTGGGCTTCTGGGAAAGGCCCAAACAATCTCGAACACAAAGAAATTAGCAGAATGTGACTTGTGACAAAGGGAGGGCTATATATATGATACGATAAATAACAATGGGGAAGTCGAAGAGAACAAATTAAACAAAGCACACTTCGTTTTAATTTACATCACCTAATATTCATGCCCAAAGGAAATATTTTAATCCCAAGTGACTTCCCCTGCCATATACATCCTTCCCCTCCCTACTCCACCCTAGCTGTTTACATACTGTTCACATTTTTATTGAGTGGTTTCAAGCACTCCTCCCATATCTTTTCATTTGGTCTGCATCTCACGAATGTTCTTCTTTGTGATCCAAAAACCTCAAACTTAGATTCGTCTGTCCGTAACACTTTTTCTTCCAGTCTACCTCTGTCCAATGTCTGTGTTGTTTTGCCCATCCTAATCTTTTATTTTTATTGGCCAGTCTGAGATGTTTTTTTTCCATTGATACTCTGCCTAGAAGGCCATCATCCTGGAGCCACCTCTTCGCTGCTGATGCTGAGACTGGTGTTTTGTAGGTACTATTTAATGAAGCTGCCAGTTTTGGGACCTGTGAGACATCTGTTTCTCAAACTAGACATTCTAATGTACTTTACCTCTTGCATTGTTTGAGATCTTCGGTTTCTTGGCAATTTATCGCTTGGTGTAGACTTCATTTCTCAGAATAAGATTAGACTGGTGTCAGTCAGAATAAAGTTCTTTGACAGTCAGAAGAAAGTTCTTTGATTATGGCCATTCTGAGCCTGTAATCAAACCCACAAATACTCCAGATACTCAACCAGCCTAAAGAAGGCCAGTTTTGGCCTTTGATACTTTAATTAGCAGTTTTCAGCTCTGTTAACATAATTGCCAAAGGTTTTTCTAATGATCAATTAGCCTTTTAAAATGACAAAATTGGATTAGCTAACACAACATGCCATTGGAACACAGAAGTGATAATTGGCCTCTATATGCTTTATTCCATTAAAATCTTAAAATCATCTGTTTGCAGCTACAATAACCATTAGCAATGTTTACACTCTATTTCAGATTCATTTTTATATTGTTTTTTCTGGACAAAATGTTTGTTTCTTTAAAATAGAAAGACATTTCTAAGTGACCCCAAACTTTTGAACAGTAATGTATATGTATAAATGTGTACACATTTTATACATTTTTTTGCACTTTGGCTGTCAGTTTAGCACAGTTCACTGTTTAGTGTATCTAAACACATATTGCAGAAGTAAATGATCTATAAATATAAATCCAATTAGCATAACACCAAACACCATGTGGCAGCTGTTGAGTTGAGAATGTGGACACATATTGTGGGTGATATCAAATGAAAAGTGTTGTTTATCAGGAAATAGTATCCCTGTGACTTACATCAGAATGTGGAAATGGCTCACAGTAGTAACCAATTCGGCAGTACTGTACAGTGTGACAATGTGACATCTTGTTGAAATGTGTACAGGAATAAGAGTGCTATGCTAAGCCAGCAATGAGCATTTGCTGAGGAGAGGCTGACAATCTTGGGCACACCAGCTGCTATGGACCACAGGTCCCATGATGTTATACAGTCAAGAGGCTAATGGCAACTTCAATGCCCATAGTGGAGGGATAGTTCACAGCAAGGTAGATGGCAGTGGTGGCCAGATTACTTTGTTTGTAGTGTTAGCTTTTAACTGATTCATAGCTTGATTGCATGTCTTATTGAAAACAGTGGACAAGTATCTTACAGTCGGATTCAGTGCTGTGCTTGCTCTTTTAGAAGCATAAAATACAGTAGCTTTTGATTTTAAAAATGTTAATCCCAAAGTATCAATGTATTATTAAAACCTTTGATTTAAAAGAAGTTCCAGATTAACTGTAGGTTCCGGGCTTCACTGAATTAATTAAATATAATGATGGCCAACGTTTAATATAAAGCATTGCCATTTTATGGCCTTTCCATCCAAAAAATTTTAAGTGCATTATGGAGCAATTTTAAGTGCATCACCATTGCCTTCAAGTTACCCTATTTTCTGTGTACTCAAGCATGTACAGTATTTTGAGCACACAAAAAATATATGGATGCAATACTTAGCTCCAGCCCTTGTCTGCCTGTTCCAAATTTTGAACATTCAGCTGTATGTTCACAACCTCACGTGCTCAGCTCTTCCTCTATTGAACAGTACAAGGGAAGCTATGATAGGGTTAGGTTACCACATTAGAGTCACCTTATCCACAAGATCTGCCGATTTTATTGCCAGCAGAGTTAGTTCTGTTTTCCATGCTTCCAGGGTCAGTAAAATGAGTGCCATTAAGTTGGACAAAAATAAAATATCCACACATACTTGAAAAGTAAAGAAATATCAGTGTATCTTTCCTGGTGAAATAATGTATTATTGTTATTACAAGGCACAGGCCATGCATGAAGTTGATGTGCTTTATGATCCTCATTGGCTGTAATTATCAAGTCAGTTTTATTTTATTTATTTTATTTTTATACAGCGCTAAGCATATTTTCAAAGCTCAGGTTGAAAGACACTTTGTGGTACATTACCATTTTTATGATCACACATCCACTTACAAAATACCCCACAGAGTACACTTGCCACAGATGGATAATCTGTGCCTCAGGTGGGCAATAACAAACATAAAATAGTGGGAAAGATATAACAATAAGAATTGTACAATTATCTAAAACACTAAATCTACTAAATCTAGTTTTGTTGTAGTGGTTAGAGACTGCAAACTTTTGGGAAGATTGTTTCCTTTTTAGGCTGTTGATATCAGTCCTTTGTATATACCGTATTTGCTCGAATATAAGACGAGGTTTTTTTCAGAGCAAATGCTCTGAAAAATACACCTCGTCTTACATTCGAGCTCGTTTTATAATCTGAGCTCAAATTAATGTCAGATTATAAGACTGGGATCCAGGTCCCCCGCTGAGCTGCAGGGGACCTGGATCCCCCTCTCTAACAGCAGGGGAATGTCTGCGCGATGAGCGCAGACCCCCCCTGCTGCCGCCCGGCACGACCGCCGGGACTTCTATGATGAATCCGGGTCCTTCCGGCTTCGTCATAAAAGTCCCGGCGGTCGTGCCGGGCGGTAGCAGGGGGAGTCTGCGCTCATCGCGCAGACATTCCCCTGCTGTTAGAGAGGGGGATCCAGGTCCCCTGCAGCTCAGCTCAGACATCCTCCGCTGCCCTCTATCCACCAGGGAGAATCGGGCAGCCGGGGGATGTCTGCACGATACGCAGTGCTGTATTTACCGCGAGGCATCCTAGGCGGATGCCTATGGCGGCAAATTTTGGGGGGCGGCAGCGCCCCCCAGCACTGGGGAAAAAAAAGTAAAAAAAAAAAAAAAATGTAAAAAAAAAAAATCCGGCCCTTTAAAAAAAAAAAAAAACCCCACCGCGCTTGCAGGCAGAGACGGAGGTGAGAGGGGATCGGAAGATCCCCCTCACCATCGCTCTGCCTGCCAGGCTGCACGGGGAGCCGAACAGGCAGCACAGAGAAACCTCCGTGCTGCCTGTTCGGCTCCCTGTGCAGTGTGCCGACAGTCACGTGACGGGCGCGCTGACGTCATACGCGCGCCCGGTCACGTGACCTGTCGGCACAATCGCCGGGAAGCCGAACAGGCAGCATGGAGGGACCATGCTGCCTGCCTGCCAGGGAAAGGTAAGTGCTGATGGGAGACTGTGTGTGTGTGTGTGTGACTGAGTGTGATGGGAGACAGTGTGTGTGACTGAGTGTGATGGGAGTCAGAGTGTGTGTGATGGGAGACAGTGTGTGTGTGTGTGTGTGACTGAGTGTGATGGGAATCAGAGTGTGTGTGATGGGAGTAGGAGTGTGTGACTGAGTGTGATGGGAGTCAGAGTGTGTGTGATGGGAGACTGTGTGTGACTGAGTGTGATGGAAGTCAGAGTGTGTGTGATGGGAGACAGTGTGTGTGACTGAGTGTGATGGGAGTCAGAGTGTGCGTGATGGGAGTAGGAGTGTGTGACTGAGTGTGATGGGAGTAGGAGTGTGTGACTGAGTGTGATGGGAGTCAGAGTGTGCGTGATGGGAGTAGGAGTGTGTGACTGAGTGTGATGGGAGTCAGAGTGTGCGTGATGGAAGTAGGAGTGTGTGACTGAGTGTGATGGGAGTAGGAGTGTGTGACTGAGTGTGATGGGAGTGTGAGCTTGATGTGAGTCTGAATGATGGGGCATGTCTTAGGTGTGTAACGTGGGTGTGCAGCTTGGGTAGGGGGGTGCCCGGATTTTGTCTGCCTAGGGCAGCACAAAATCAAGATACACCACTGACGATACGTGCAGACATCCTCCATGCTGCCCGACACGGCAGTCTATTATGATGGACCAGCTGTCCGTCATAATAGACGGAGAGGCCGCATTGGCACATAAAAGGAAATAAAAACAAGAAAAGCAATTTACATATATACAAGTTAAACTTTTTTTCCTAAAGGGTAGTCTTATATTCAGGCTTTTAGTTTTTTTCCTAAAGGAATATCCATAGTTTGGGGGGTCGTCTTATAATCAGGGTCGTCTTATAATCGAGCAAATACGGTAATTTGCTGTTTAAAGACAAAGCCACCCATTATTTATTTTTAATGGCTGCATGAATCAAAACAACATTTTATTTTGTGTTGTTTTATTCCAGATAGGCCCAGAGTACATCCCTTCCTATAACATAGGTACCACAGTCTATCACAATGTGATGTGTATAGCAAAGGTTTAAATGGAAACTCCAGATGCATAGGCACAGCCCTGCTTTCCTTCTCTGCCAAAGGGTTAGTTTATTGAACTTGTAATGGATCAGAAATATGGCAGATAGAGCACCCAATAGTGATCTATGTGATCCCCCATGTATGCTTGTCAATGGCAACCTGTCCCAGTAGAAAGTTGTCCAATACTGATCAAGAGCATTGCTGAAGCACAGTCTAATTTGGTGTCAACATTTGTATAGAGATATGAATAAACAAATAGTCTAATATCAATGATGTGTTTGCTGCAAAATAGTGTCTCTTTATATACCTCCAAGTAATTGTAGTATTTTAAAGGAAAGGCTGATCCTACTTTGTTTTCACTTTGATGCAGAATGTTATCGCACCCTACTATGAAAGAGGCAGCATTTGGGGGACAGACCTCTTCTTCCCCCTTTTTTAATGTAGTTGATGGAATTAGCATCTAAACATTTTACAACCAATACAGCGATCGTTTTTTTTATTACATTGGAACGAGGAGCTTGGTCTTTGTTTTCCCACATGTAAAAAACCTTATATTAAAAAATATGTCATTTTACTTTTTTAAATCACATTTCTTTAATTCTTATCTTTTGTGGGGTTCTTGTTTTACACAATGATTCTTAAAAAACGCAACATAACATTCAAAATTGCTAATAAAAAAAGTATCATTTTATAATATGAATTATTTATGTTTGTTATAAAGATTTGTTGCCTCTTAATTCCCAGTAAGCACTGGGTGAGAAGTGTATTATAGAGGCACAAACATGGCATCTGTCTTTTCTTTGTTCTCTGATCTGCTGGGATTGGAATCTTTTGTTTTACTGGTGTTGGGCGGGCCCCATCTTGGAATGCCTGCTTCAGGCTCTGAGACCTTAGAAAACTCATCATTGTTTGTAGCCAAGCAGCCTGGTGATTGGACCATGAGGCAAAAGTCAGGGTGACTGGAGTGCATGACATTTATAACCCTGTGCATCACAGACTGAGGCAGAGCTCTGTAAACATGATCACATGACTAGCCACGTGGAGATGGGGCTGAACATGGAGGGAGGAGGGAAGCAGGGGAGGAGGAGGATTGTGTAAGAGACAGAGGGGTTGGGAATTATGTGTTGGAAGAAGAAGCCTTGGTATTGCAACTAGAGAACAAAAACAGCTCAGTTTGAATTCAAAGCACAGCAGGGCTTTGTAGACATGGAAAATAGAGAATTAGGGTGAATTTTCTTATTGATCCAAGCAGTCACATTTTCAAAACAATTTCCTGTGTGTCTGAAACATTTCTCACAAAATGTGGCCGTTTTCAAATAAAATGGAGAGATTGTACATGTAATAGGATTTGATATTTTATGCTTAAAATTTGCAATGGACTATATAGTTTTAGCACACACAAAAAACCCCAAAGTTTGTAAAATCCACAAAATATTTCTGTGAGTTCACCCTTATTTGGGAATCAATTGTGTAAAAAAAAAAAAAAATTTATTATAGGTGCAGCTTCAGAACTGGATTTTTAGTGAGCCAGACAGTAGGATTTAGCAGTTTTTTGATAAGGGATATTGTCCAAACATTCTTTGTTTAAGAGTTCAGTTGGTGCACCATATGGTTGAAATGCTTATCTATTTATACGTCCCGAATAATTATTAAAGTACTTGATTCATGTAGCTTAAAAAACTAGCAATAAAATGTTAAATGTCTGTTACAAAGGCCAAATACAATCAGAAATGATAACAGTTTGTTTTTTTTTATTAAAAAAATTCAGTCGAATTTTCTTTATTGTTTTGTAACGGCAAACACTAGAGGGCAGTGTTAATGGCAAAACGTGGGTGTAGGAATACACAGTAAATTACTTGTTAGGATGGAGATTAGAAAACTAAAATCAATTTTGCCATGCAGCCAAAAATGTCATCAGTATAAACACAGCGAGTGTATATAATACAGCTCTGCTTTGTGTGCTATGTTTAATTTCGGCATCATGTAGGAATCTGATCACATCCTGCTCCACACAGCATGGTTTACTGTAGGTTGGGATTTTAACACAGGGTGTTCCCACTGATGACAATCCATTCTTTTAATATTTTTACAGACTGAATCATGGCATGGAACACAGTGTTATAACAGGTAAGAATGAATCTGCCTAATATACTGTCCTAAAGAAACACTACTATTTATTGGTAGAGTGGTTAACTGTGCAGTTTGGGCATTGGGGCTTCCAGAGCATAATAATGTTATAATAATAATGTTATAAAAAAAGATGACCCTCATACTTAAGGGTTAACTCGATAAAGACAGAATTGGAAGGCAATAAGATGAGAATTTCAAACTTTAGGCCAAAGTAGCCGAGTTGGGAAACTTCTCCAATGCAACTGAATGGGAGAATTTTTCCAACTCGGTGTCTTTGGCCTTAAGTTTGAAATTACCTTCTCAATTCCCTGCATTTAACTCTTTATTGAGCAGACCCTTACATAATTTCTTTTGGGCTTATGTCATTTCTTCTGATAGTATGGAAAGTGTGTCAGATCATTTAGGAGCTATTTTGCTGTTCACCCCATAATTGTTGATGTTTCTTTAATTACTTCCAAAAGCGGTTTAATATTTTTGTGGGCTCAAAGGTTACATGTGAGTGAGATGTGACTATAAACATTGATTCAAAGACAGCAGCACATGATAAGTGTGTTAACCTGGTGTTTCCAAATAACAAATAATGGCCTACACACTCGATTAATAACTGATATAAATGATCATTTCTTATTGTTTGATATTGTATTATTATGCTAGTGTGTGTTTTTATTATCTGTTTCCAAGTACAAGATAATCTTCCTCCGGCGAGCTTTCATAAAGACAAGAGTAGGGTTGCCACCTTTTCTTCAGACAAATACCGGCCTTGCTACTTCCTCCACAGACTTAATATTAAGAATATTTTTTTCCTCCTCCCCTTTCTTCTTCTCCTTACTCCAACGTCCTCTCACATGTGCTCGTTAATTAACTCTGGTTGGTGTGTGGGCATAAGCCATTTCAGCCTTTGCGGCTCACCTCTGTTTTTTTGCCTATGAACTACTAATTAAGTTTGCCTTCATTTATATTTGCTGTGCAAAATGTAAGTGATGTATTTCCTTGTTTGTTAAACTAGACGCTGAGGGAACATGTCATATATATCAATAGAAACTAAAGGGTTTTCAAGCAAACAAATGCATAAAGTTATTCTGGACAAATACAAGACAAAATCTGAGGTTTTCACACCAGGAAGAACATTTTGACAAACTCAGTTTCACTTTATACTGATCATCATTTTAAAAAATTACACGGTACCACTTTAACAGTAATAACATTTTTTCTATACATTTTGACTACTATATTTAGGAAGACACAACTACAAACACAGAAGTTACAATACACCTGTGCATTCACATGCCCTAGACAGTGATTTCAGAATCCTATTGTGCTTATCAAGCTATTAAGATGGTGGAATGCTGACATCACTGTCTGGATTCAGGTGCTCGCAATCATGTCTGTTGTGGCGGTAATATTTGAGAAGTTATTTTAAAGTTAGTATATCTTTTAGTTGATGTATTTGAAAACAAAATAGCCACTTATTTAAATGATGTTCTCACACTAGCTTGACAATGGCAATATCAGCAGAGCAGTGCTTATACCTGCCTAGGGTTGCCACCTTTTCTTCAGAAAAATACCGGCCTTGGTACTGTCTCCATAGACTTAACATTGGCCTGAAGCCAATTTTTTACCAGCCTGCCGGTAAAATACCAGCCAGATGGCAACCCTACGGCCAGGTGGCAACCCTAGGCAAGAGTGCAAACTAGCCACTGGTTCAGAATGTGTTTGGTGCCAGTCAGGATAAGTAAATCGTATTTGATGACACGTTTTTTGCGTATTAAGAGAAGTGGCTGTTTCCCAAGTAAACAGTGTAGAACATCTGTTTTTTTAACGACATATTTAATAGAACAATCATCGGCACACAAGGCAATATATTTAGAAAAGAATAGGTTTATTTAATATCTATGTAGAAATTGAAATCGAGTGTCTTCAAAAGGCTCTCCAATCTCCTAGAGAAATAACTGGGAATTTGGCCAATATTATCACACCATTTCACTGGTACCGAATGTGACTAGTTTTTCTATCATAATGGAGGAAGGTGATGTTTTATGGATTCCAACACTTGGGTGGTATAGTTTAGCGTGACAATATATCGAGAGTTGCCTTTGGGGTCATAGTTTAAAACATTGAAGAAGTAAAAGTCTACATCAGTCAGGGTCTTATGGTTATGATCCCATGTCTTGCTTGCCTCTCTGTCTTATTCACTTTTCGAGTCCACTTTTTTAATTACACACCTGAGAAGTTCATTCACTTACAGCAGGGGGTGGGGAGCCTGTGGCCCTCCAACTGCTGAGGACCTACATCTCCCCTAATGGTCTTTCAGCTAAGAGGCTGGCCAAGGAGTATGGGAAATATAGTCCTGCTACATCTTGAGGCTTCAGGTCCCCCAGCGTATAGTATAGCCTCACACTGGTGGAAATTATAGAGAACATCATTTTTGAGAGTAATCTGATAGTCTTCATTAAAGACCTTTCAGGACCAACTCAGGGTTAGCAAGCTGTGATTTCTTTACACTTTGCACTTTGTATGGTTTATAGTGAAATACACTGATGATTTTAAAGCAAGTTAACCACAAACATGGGCTTCACTAGTTTCCCTTGAGCTGGGGTCACTTGCAGTCACTGAGGGAATTAACTCTGGATACCTACAGGTGAATATTGGTCTGACCACAGTAAAAAAAAAAAACAAAAAAAAAAAACGAAGCTGCGTCAGCAGTTAATGAATAACACACATTGTTTATACATACACATTGAAAGAAAAGGCTGGCTATGCTAAAACAGGTCAGCTAAATCTTCAAGGACATATTCCAGTTGTATTTTCTGCCTACTGGTGTTTCTAAAATCAGTCAACAACATGGGAGCCCCTGTTAACTGGGACAACAGCAAAATGGCTACTAAGCTATACAAACTGTCAGACTTTCATTGCTTTAAGGTTTTATACTATTACCTCAACAGCAACTAGGGTTGCCACCTTTTCTTCAAAAAAATACCGGCCTTGGTGTGGTCTCCATAGGCTTAACATTGGCCTGATGCCAATATTTTACCGGCCAGGTGGCAACCCTAACAGCAACATACATTTAAGCTATACAGTATACCACCCAAGTGTTGCAATACATATAGTTACACCACAAGAATAATCCATCAGGTAACTCAGACTTTCTTCCATCACAGGAATGTTCAGGAATATGTCTGTATTTCAGGAAATTGTGATGAGTTTTTTTTCTTTCTCTTATGTGGGCACTTTGATATTGAGCTCGCAAGTCTGAAGGTACCCTATTGGTGATGACAAACATGACCTCATGACCTGTGACACTTCGCCACACTGACCATTTTGTGAGGGGTCATTGAAATTCCTCTAGCTCAAAAAATGTTCACATCTTTTAGTTTTTCTTATGTAAAGCAACATAGGGAATGAATTTGCAGGTACAGTCAGCTGGTTATATATTCTGCTTTCAGAGTTATTTTGATTAAATTGGGACATTTATCAACTGCATTACCCCCAACCAATACAAAACTTGGCCCACCAGAAAGATCTTTAAGAAAAACCATAAAAAAACAAGCACCTTCATTTGTAAACACTAAAGTAAACATGTTAGTACTAAATGACATGTCTGCACTCTAACGGGCTGTACTTTCCAAATAAATACATTATATTTCAGAGATGTTTGTTTTGTGGTTTGGTACTTTAGGGATGGACAATAATTTCTTCTGACATAGCCCTAAAATTTAAAGAAGAAAGTGTCTGTTCATTTTACCCAATAAAAAAAAAATATATGTTGAATGCATAGTGAGAAGAATTGCTCAGGTGAATACATTCTGTGGCAAATTTTGTAAGGTGAGAAATATAAGTAGAAATGAAAATACAGAAAACTAAACCTGGAAATTATACTCAGGCAGCCACAGCACCACAAGAAAAAATCCCTATGCATTTGCCAGTAAAGTTAATCAAGACAATATTATGTTTTATTAGCGGCATTTGCTGAAAAATCAAGTAATTTCTGGAATACTTTAATGATTTAAATAAACTGTTTTAATATAACATCAGATTACATCGGATACCCAACCAGACCTATATTTTCATGTTATTTACAGCTTTGCTAGTCAGGTTCTAGGAGATTATAAGTCTTCCTCCTAGTTAATTTATGTATAGTTTATCAACTCATCCAATAAGAATCCAGTTTTTCCAGTTTGCCACGCACGTGATTTCTGTTTGGACCGTCTGAGTATCCATTAACATTATCATGAGGAAGAGCTGAAGCATCCCTACGCATGCATGTATCACCTTTACTCTATTATTACACAGGTTGGGATCATTTTTCCAATATGTAGTCAGTGATTAAATAACTTTGTCTCATACCTGACTGATGACTTTGAAAAATGGTTAGTATGTTACTTATGGCTTATGGTCTAAATCCCTGCTATACTTTTGAAATATGTTTTAACTATAAAAAAAAAAAAGGTTAGTTTTAAATGACATGTTCATCTTACCTCAACTCATCTTTTAGTGAATAGCCCCCATAGAGTTGAAGAGTGGGAGGAGTTTGCTGTAGGAGCAAATTATTATTTATTATGGAATAAATAATCTTCCATTAACCTTGGAGTTACTTTCAAATAAGTTATTATTATTATCATCATCATGATTAATGTATGGCTTGTAATTATACACTGTGATCCAATTTCTCAATTATTTTAATTAGCTATTTCCTTTGCTATGTCCCTAGCACCATCATATCTTCCATACAGCACATCTTGATAGTAAGGAATACACCCAAATGGATGTTTTATTTTTCTTCAGTTTAGTCTTGCACTGACAGACACCAGTGTGACAGACAACAGGGAGATTTTACATAATAGGCTATTCTGAACTGTAAAACTATCACTGCTCTCATTTTCTATCATCCCAGCTCTGTACCACTTGAATCCACTTGCACTATATTAATAATGGGTGATAATAAAATGTGGAAAAAAAATATCAAGGGGCCATATATATATTTTATGTATTTGAAGAGTATGTAGCATTAATGTGATCAACCACAAAACATGGTGATAACAAGTTTATCTTGAGGCAGGTATAGGGTTGCCACCTGGCCGGTATTTTACCGGCAGGCTGGTAAAAAAATTGGCATCAGGCCAATGTTAAGTCTATGGAGACAGTACCAAGGCCGGTATTTTTCTGAAGAAAAGGTGGCAACCCTAGGCAGGTATAAGCACTGCTCTGCTGATATTGCCATTGTCAAGCTAGTGTGAGAACATCATTTAAATAAGTGGCTATTTTGTTTTCAAATACATCAACTAAAAGATATACTAACTTTAAAATAACTTCTCAAATATTACCGCCACAACAGACATGATTGCGAGCGCCTGAATCCAGACAGTGATGTCAGCATTCCACCATCTTAATAGCTTGATAAGCACAATAGGATTCTGAAATCACTGTCTAGGGCATGTGAATGCACAGGTGTATTGTAACTTCTGTGTTTGTAGTTGTGTCTTCCTAAATATAGTAGTCAAAATGTATAGAAAAAATGTTATTACTGTTAAAGTGGTACCGTGTAATTTTTTAAAATGATGATCAGTATAAAGTGAAACTGAGTTTGTCAAAATGTTCTTCCTGGTGTGAAAACCTCAGATTTTGTCTTGTATTTGTCCAGAATAACTTTATGCATTTGTTTGCTTGAAAACCCTTTGGTTTCTATTGATATATATGACATGTTCCCTCAGCGTCTAGTTTAACAAACAAGGAAATACATCACTTACATTTTGCACAGCAAATATAAATGAAGGCAAACTTAATTAGTAGTTCATAGGCAAAAAAACAGAGGTGAGCCGCAAAGGCTGAAATGGCTTATGCCCACACACCAACCAGAGTTAATTAACGAGCACATGTGAGAGGACGTTGGAGTAAGGAGAAGAAGAAAGGGGAGGAGGAAAAAAATATTCAAAACACTTCAAGGAGTGTGTTACTAACAAATTGGTCAATTTTGTAATTAGTTATTAGCATACGAAAAAAATATATAGAAACATAAATACAGAATTTGCACAAATATAAAGTGATAATAAAGTTTTCGCATTATGAAACTTTAGTGCTACTGTTGACATGTGCAGTGCAAGAGCTGTATTTTCTGGTTTGTTTGCGTGTACATTTATGGCTGATACGTCATCCGTGCCTCTCAAGTGTAGCTATGCTCCGTCCAGGGTCCATGCGGTAAACTATTATTTTATTTTACTAGCGAAAGTCTCTACCTGACGATGGGGGCTATTTAATAAAATAAGCTTCAAAAATCAGCAGGGAATAATTTTGTCCAAAAAATAACATGAAATGTAGCAGAAATACAGTGTAGACATTGTTAATAATAAATGAGAATTGTATCTGCAAACATCATTCCTGTCTTCCAGTGGCATGTTGTGTTAGATAATCAAAGCTTATCATTTTAACGGGCTAACTGATCATTAGAAATCCCTTTTGCAATAATGGTTGCAGAGCTGAAATATGTTGTGCTGAGTAAAGAACCAATAAAACTGGCCTTCATTAGACTAGTTGAGATGGGGTACCTGCATTTGTGGGTTTGATGACATGCTCAGAATAGCCAGAAACAAAGAACTTTCTTCTGAAACTCTTCAGTCTATTATTATTCTGAGAATCAAAGGCTTTTCCATGCATGAAATTGCCAAGAACCTGAAGATATTGTACAATTGTGTGTTCTACTCCCTTCACAAAACAGTACAGACTGGCTCTAATCAGTAAAGCAAGAGGAGTGGGAGGTCCACAGGGGTACACAGCTGAGCAAGAAGACAAACAGACAGTGGGGTCTAGTTTGAGAAACAGTCGCCTCACAGGTGGTTAGGCATTCAACTGGCATCTTCATTAAATAGTACCCACTAACCACCTGTCTCCAGGAAGCATGGGGTTATATCTCTTGAGATTATTTCTACAAAAGGCTGTAATTACTGAATATGGAGGAATCTTCAAAGAAATCAAAGTTTCAAGGACACAATTATTATTTAAATTAAAAATCATTATGTCTAACCTTGCCAACATCTTGACTGAATTTCCCATTCATTTTTCAACTCATTTGATGTATTTTTTCTTGGAAAACAAGAAGCCCAATCTTTTGAATGATAGTGTATATATTACAGGTTGAGTATCTCTTATCCGAAGTTCCAAAAACCGAAATTACCCAAAATCTGAAAAATTGTTTTCGGATGTGGATCAGTTCGGGTAAGGGATACTCACCTTTCTGGCGTCCGGTAGTGAAGCTCCTTTGCTTCACCCTCCCAGGCGCCATAAATGAGGAGCCAGCACTCATGGGAAATGTAGTTCCCACAGGGAAGGGACTACATGCGATGGACAGATTATCTTGGCAGCACCATGGAAATTATCTATATTACCTAAATTCAATGTGAACAAGTTGCTCACATTGAATTTAGGTAATGTAGAAATTTTTTAGAGCCGGTGATGCCGAAATGATCTATCATCCGTAAGTATCCGTGATCCAAAATGCTGCCGGTCCGAAGATTTTTGGATAAGCGATAGTCAACCTGTATTAATGTAATAGATGTTTTAATTACACCAGCAGTATTAAAGGAGTGTGCTATGCAGTGAAATGGTTCTGAAAAGTTTATTAAGGTCAAAGAAATGCTTAATGGGAAATCGCATTACATTTCAGGAAATGGAGATGGAGAGTACTTGTCAGCTATGCAGTCCTGCTGATTAAGCCTGCTCTACGAATATTGTAAGCAAGAGGAGGCTGCAGTACTGAGGAACCTGCAGTACTAAGGGTTTTTATTCTCTTGCAGAACTGCCAAAATGCAATAGAAGACTTCCCAGCATCGCACAGAGGAAGCTGGAAGATCCTCAAGACAAAAGGAGCTGCCGAGGAGGGAATACAGATTCTGTGCCAATGCAGCAGCAAAAACGGCAGCCAGAGTTAGTGGAAGGAAACCTTCCTGTGTTTGTCTTTCCAACAGAACTGATATTCTACGCCGATGATCAGTCAACACACAAGCAAGTGTTAACGTTATATAACCCTTACGAGTTTGCCTTAAAGTTTAAAGGTACGCTTCTCATCAGTATGTTTCATTACAGACATGTGTACTTTTTTAACTTGATTCCCTTGAAGGACAACTGTAACAAAAAATGATTAATTATGTTTAATTGAAAGATTGTATGAAGTGTAACTGATTTATAAAGAAAATCTTTATTGAAAGAATAGACATAGTTCCTTATTGAGATTTCTTTACGCCATATAGTTTTCTCAGGAGGCAGACATCTTGTTAAGAATCTTGGGTCAGATCTTCACTCACCTTGGTTAAGATGAAGAAAGGTGTGACCCATCTGACCAAAGTTTCTAAACAAAATGCCCCCACCCCCCCCAAACAAAATCCCACAGTCATGATAATCAGTCACACTAAAATGAAAGTTATCTGGAAGTGATCATTTAATGCAAGAGCACCTTTCTAAATGCAAAATTATATGGCGCGAGTATTGCATGATTAAAATGTGTACCCTAAATGTTTGAGCATTTAAACTTAATGTACAATGTTTGAGTCATGTTATAGGTCAGTGGTCACATATAATGTTTAGGGGAATTTCACAGCCTATTTTCATAATAATTACATTACATTAACATTTATTTATATAACGCCAAAAATTTACGTAGCGCTATGTTTGTTTTACCATTTCTTTCTTTTCACCTCATGGGTGAGCTGCTAGAACACATTTTTTTATTTTTATATGCCCACTAAAGCACTTCTTATATACATAATAATATTTTTTTCAAAGAGCTCACCCATAAAGTGAAAGAGAGTAATGGTAAAACATTATTATGATAATAGGCTGTGCAATTCCCTAAAACATAATGTGACCAGTGACCTATAACAAAATCCACATTAGATATAGTTAGTGTCAGACGAGTTAACCCCTGGATGGCTAGACAGATATAGGCAGTGTCAATAGGCGTTAACCCCTTGGTGGCTAGACAGATATAGGAAGTATCAGAGGAGTTAACTCCTTTATCCACACACTCACAGACAGTCTCTCACTCTCACTGACATACATACACACTGTCACTCACATACACACACTGACATACACACACACTCACTCACACTGACATACACAAACACTCACACACTCACTCACTCACACTGACATACACACACACTCACACTGACATACACGCTCTCACTCACATACACACACTGACATACACACTCACTCACATACACACACTGACATACACACACACACTCACACTGACATACACTGACACACACACACTCTTGCTCACTCACACTCTCACTCACATACACACACTGACACACATATACACACACTCACACGCATATACACACACAATCACTCACACTGACATAAACTCACACTGACATACACACTCTCACTCACATACACACACTCTCACTCACATACACACACTCTCACTCACATACACACACTGACACACATATACACACACTCACACACATATACACACACTGACATACACACACACTGACACACATACTCACACTGACATACACATACACTCACACTGACATACACACACTCTCACTCAAATACACACACTGACATACACACACTCACTCACACTGACATACACACACACTCACACCTACAAACACACACACTCACACTGACATACACACACTCACTCACACTGACACACACACCTACATACACTCTCACACACACACACTGACATACACACTCACACTGACATACACACTCTCACTCACATACACACACTGACATACACACACACACACACTCACACTGACATACACTGACACACACACACTCTTGCTCACTCACACTGACATACACAAACACACTCTCACTCACATACACACACTGACATACACACACAATCACTCACACTGACATACACACTCACTCACACTCACTCACATTGACATACACACACTCACTCACACTGACATACACATACTCACTCACACTGACATACACACTCTCACTCACATACATACACTGACACACATATACACACACTCACACACATATACACACACTCACATACACACACTGACATACACACACACACACTCACACTGACATACACACACTCACTCACACTGACACACATACCTACATACACTCTAACACACACACACACACACTGACATACACACTCACACTGACATACACACTCTCACTCACATACACACACTGACATACACACACACACACACACACTCACACTGACATACACTGACACACACACACTCTTGCTCACTCACACTGACATACACAAACACACTCTCACTCACATACACACACTGACATACACACACAATCACTCACACTGACACACACACTCACACACTGACACACACACTCACTCACACTCTCACTCACATACATACACTGACACACATATACACACTCACACACTCACATACACACACTGACATACACACACACACTGACACACACTCACACTGACATACACATACACTCACACTGACATACACACACTCACTCACACTGACATACACACACACTCACACCTACAAACACACACACACTCACACTGACATACACACACTCACTCACACTGACACACACACCTACATACACTCTCACACACTCACTAACACTAACATACACACTCATTCACACTGACATACACACACTCACATTGACACACACACATTCACTCACACGGACATACACACACTCACACTCACATACACATAGTCTCATTAACACTGACATACACACTCACTCACACTGACAAACACACACATTCACACACTGTCCGTTTTGAACTTACCAGCATCTCTCCTTGCTTTGAACTCTGTGTGAAGGAGGTCTCAGCAAATCATGGGAGGCTTCTGCACTCTCAGCCAATCAGGAGAGTTGAGGAGTCTCACCTGATTGGCTGAGACCTCTTTCGATCAAGCTCCCCTGGACACAGAAAAAAAAAAGATGGCTGCAGGGAGCAGCAAAGTGCCGCTTCTGCCCCATTGCAAGTCCTGCATCTGTCCCTTTATGCAGCTCTCATTACCTGCTTTTCCTAAGAGCTTTCTGCAGAAAAGGCCTGTAACTTTTATTTAAATCACTCTTTGTGACCCTTTAATCCTGGTGCAGAGTTTATGTTGCATTTCTGGAATATATTTTCACTTATTACTTGTCAGGATATCCAATACAGTTCACTCATTTTGCTGATTGGTAATCACAAGCGAGCAAAATCCTGAGTATATAGAATCTCCTTCCCTGGTGTACTTGTCACCTGTTGATTGCTGAGAGCCAATTGTAGTTGAACACAGGATTTACAACCTTGCTTTCCGCATACAAGATCTGAGATATGTAAGGACTTGTGTGGGCACATTCTCTCTCCTCACTCATCCAAGATACATAGAATGAACTAGTTACCCAGGCAGTATTGGGAATACTCATGGATGAAAAACATCCCTAGCACAATTTCTTTTGAAGATGGGATTCTTAGAACTACAATATCACTTTCTCCCCTAACTGAAACATTATTAATCTCCAGTGGTGAAGTTTACTTTCTGCACAAGTTGATGATGTGGCTTAGGGAGGAATGTGCTGTAGATATGGATAATTTCATTTGTATTGTTTTACAAGCCAGTCTTAACTAAGCCTACAAATGCCATTCAAACAAAACGTAAATGTCATTTTAGCTGAAATCAGGAACACTTATGGTCCTTTGGCTTGTATGGGACCACCACTCCCTTAATCACTGCCAGCCCACCCTGTGTTTGGCCGGCAAAGCTGCCTGTGTTGGGGAGATGTTATGGCTCACTAACTGTACTTGGCCACTACTGGCTTGCTATAACCAGCAGCAAACGATGGATGGCTTCATTAAATATAAACACTATATCTCAATTCCCTGCAATTCTCTCTTTATTGCATGGACTCTTTATTCTTCTTACACATGTCTTACTCTTTTCCAGTTCTGTGTACATCCCCCAATAAGTACGTTGTTGTAGATGCAGCAGGTGCGGTGAAACCTCAGTGTTGTGTTGATATGTAAGTATACTGTAATCCAATGTTACAATGTGAACTGTGAGAATTCTACTTTCCAGCATGGGGATTAAACTATTTGAGAAAGCCCCAGTAATGGTGTATAGCACTATCTTTCAACTCAGGCCACTGAAAGAGCAATACCCATTGGAGGATATCACAAAAAAAAACTTTATATTGTATATCTCAAATTCAAAATGACACGTACATCACCTGTAATTACATAATGCTTCATATAAATTAATAATAATAATAATAATAATAATAAAAATAAAAGCCTTATGTAAATTGAGCAATTTATTTTTTTGACATTTTTTGTTTGTAAATCAATTTTTATTATTTTCAGGGGATTAACAAGAAGAGGGTATGGGGGAATAAGGCCGACTCAGCATTCCAACAAAGGAACATAATGTAAAAACAAAACATTTACAAAGCAAAGAAAGGGAAAAAAAAAATTATATTATAAATAATGATTACTTGGTGTGGTGGAGTTTGATTGATATTGATAAAATATATGGGAATGTTTAGTTACTGGAAACGTAAATTACATGGAAGAAAGGGGAGGCCTATTGTGTTTCACCAGGAAAAATATAGAGGAGATTAGGACTGGGGGGATGCAAGATGGAAGGATGGGGAGGGTATTGTGCAGTGAAAGCAGCAGGGAATCCAGTACCGCTGGCCTCCAGAGGTCCAAACTCATCCGTTAGTCCGGCATTCGTGGGTCTTTTAATTACTTTTATGCAAACAACGCTGAAGTCGGCTCTACCTGCTGTAAATTTGGAGATATGTGCTCCACCACGTTGATCAGACGAGGACAGCACAGGAAACAAAATTCGGTGTGCACATCATACTCCAAAACAAACCGATGTTTGAAAAAAGTGTTGTGCTTTATTGCAAATAAAAATGAGTCCAACCAAACAGTGCAGACAAAGGAAAGGGTGGTCAGCAGACCCAACCTAACGCGTTTCGAGTATTCCACGCCTATGATTAAGGGTGTAATACGCGAAACGCGTTAGGTGGGGTCTGCTGACCACCCTTTCCTTTGTCTACACTGTTTGGTTGGACTGATTTTCATTTGCAATAAAGCACAACACTTTTTTCCAACATCGGTTTGTTTTGGAGTATGATGTGCACACCGAATTTTGTTTCCTCTTTTAATTACTTATTTATTCATTTTGTTTTTTAGTGTTATTCGACACAAAGATGTCCGAGCCAGTCACTTCGGGGTCATTGACAAATTCCGTCTACAAGTGTCAGAACAAAGTCAAAGGAAGGCACTGGGGCGCAAAGAGGTAATAGCAACGCTACTTCCGTCCGCTAAGGAGCCACAGCACAAAGAAGAAGAGGAGAAGAGGATCAAAGAACATTTAGCAGAAAGTGTATTTTATGAACATGCGTCTTGTCAGCCAGGTCAGTACAAATGGCACTTAATGATAAATACCTTGTACTCTTCCATTAATCCTCCCCACAGTCATCTTGCTTACATGTAATGCTTTGATCAGAAATGTTTGGACTAGGTATCATCTTAACCTACATCGGCCAAGTTATTGGTGTAAGCATTTTATCTAGCGTTAAGTCCTGGGAGTTTCTATAAAATTTTGGCAACTTGATTTTTTTGGAGGGAAATTTTTATTTACTTCTGATATTGTTGCCCCCCAAAAAATGACATCAGTGTCGATGTCATGGCTAGGGTTGCCACCTGGCCGGTATTTTACCGGCAGGCCGATAAAAAAATTGGCCTCAGGCCAATGTTAAGTCTATGGAGACAGTACCAAGGCCGGTATTTTTTAGAGGAAAAGGTGGCAACCCTAGTCATGGCTACAAAAACCAAAAAATTATTGTGTTGTTAATATATGATTTTTTTTATCCTTCACTTATTTTTTTCTGGCATTAAACAAAGTGGAAACTGGGACTAAATGCAAGAAAATAAAGCTTTGTGAGGAGACTCGTTAGACTTTAGCTTGTTAACATTTACTGTATTATTTTACTAGGTTTTGACATTTTAAACAAACAGCTTTATTGAGCAGGGCTGGAAATTGTTAATTCAGCAGCTTAATAACAAGATAAATCTAGTTTTCATGATTGGAAAAGGCAAATATTATTTTTCTTTTTTGGCACAATTCTAATGTTGGGTTTAGATATATTTATATTAATCCTTACATAAACAGAAAAAAATGAACTCATTGGGCCTATTAAGTAAACTCCTGGAGCGTAATTCACGTTTATGTGAATTCACTATTCCCCGTGTTGATATTGACAGGAACTTGGATTTGGAGGGATGACTGGTTGTTCAGTCATAGTTTAATTATACAATGTAACACTTAATTGGCCTTTGAAGGTAATTTCAAATTTAAGGCCAAAGTAGCTGAGGTGAAAAACATCCTCCAATTCAGCTGGATTGGAGAATTTTTCCTACTCGGCTACTTTGGCCTAAAGTTTGAAATTCCTATAGCAATTCCCTTTTTATTGAGGAGACCCTTTTGTGAATATATATGAATTGTTACAACTCAGCTGGTCTTTGAAGTTCACTTGTCAATTCCCCACACCTTTTTGTAAATACATTATGTTACATTAATATTTATTAGTACAATGCCAACAATTTACACAGCACCTGATACTGTGCGTAGAACAATACTACAGACTATGTTAGACAGAGACAGGCCTGCTTGCAAAGTTACAATCTAGAAATATAAACACCAGTATTTTATCCTTATTGTTTGGTATTTTTTTTCCTGTTGTTTAGTACATGCACTCTCACATATCTTACATTGTTAAAAAAACCTGTTGGTTAATTTAGTCTGTTAATATTTAAATGTACAACTTATTTTGCAAAGTAGCTTTCCACACATCAAAGGCATTCTCCATATACTTTGATTTATTGTACTTTCTTTTGTCGACTGGAAGGCTGCTCCAGGCATTTACTACTTTTTCTGTAAAGGGTTATTTTTCACAGTGCCCATCAGAAATCTGATTAACATTAAGTTAGCCAGCAATTGAAAATAACCACATCATCAGCCAGAAGAGTGCTTTGGTAAAATGACAATTTACCAAATTACATTTTTTTTTTCCAGATGTAAGATCTTCTTCCTCAGGACCTAGTTTGGTGATGGTCTTCCTGGGCATGGTTTGCATAGCCGCACTGATGATGCCCACATTGGGTGAAATGGAATCAATGGTGCCCCTCTACCTCCACCTAAGTGTGAATCAGAAATTAGTGGCTGCCTATGTTTTAGGTAAAATCTAATTTTAATCTTTGTTCCTAAACAGCTTGTCTCTGCCATCTTTGTGCCCAGCTTGGATCTGCCATTTATGTGCCCAAACATCTAATCTGTGCATTCCTGTGTGAACCTGCGTTTCACAATGTTGTACAATGACCAACCAGGTTTTTATTGTGTTTTGCTAACCACATCTGCCTTCTCCAGCAGTGCAGTCCAGAATTCATTCTGCACATTGGAATGGCAGTGCATCAAACTCCTGTCTATGTATGGCAAACGCCAATCGATAGCGACATATAGCCTTTCTCTGTGTCCTCCCCCAAATATGAGCGCTAGATATCATCTGGCGATCTGACTTTAAATTATTTGCCAAGCGCAAGGGGGCGGAGCATGAAGACTGTGACGGTTAAGCCGTAAGATTTCACCCCTTGTGCTGCACACACACGCTCTGCAAATCGGGTAAGTGAGCCGGCGAGTGAGCGGATGTCTGGGAAGGCGAGAAAATACTGCCCCCTAATCATGGTGCCCTAGTCTGTCTAGTCCAAAATACACTACTGGTCCAGACCCAGCAGCCATTTGACATGATCAGTAAAAAAAAAAAAAAAATTAGAAAAGTCCGGAATCACATGTCACCCAAATTTCAGTAATCCACGAGAGGCTGGATTCAGTAAAAGTTATACTGACTTCATCTTAAAATGTAAGTACGTGTGGATGAGAGGCTTTTGCATGACTCAACGCCTGACGTGGACACAATTAGACAAAATGCGTCAGGCAGTAATCATGTCCTTCTTGGAGTCCATATCGTTTTTGGAGACAAAAGCCTTTGATCCACATGTAATTGCTTTTGTAAGTTGAATTCAATAAACGCTGTGTTTCACTGGATTCAGCCTCCCTGTGGACTATTGAAATATGGATGAAACCTGTGATTTTGGAGCAGCACTTTTCTATTTTGTCCATTACAATGTATAGTTATATTGATGGGATGAAATGTTCATCTCAGATAAACTCACCTTTTATTGAATAGCCCCATTATCTCTGCATTCTGTTTATTAGGGACCTGTGGAAAAACATTGATGCACAGTTGAGCATCCTACAATTTCAGAATGTGCCACTTTCATTCTGTTTGCAGCTGCCTAATGCTTGAATACTGCTCACTCCTGTGGCACCCCACAGTCTAATAGATATGTAGCTTTTAACTGTAGTTTAAAAGCTCAAATTGGTTTGTCCTTTTCTGTGAAAAAAATGTTTTTGTGGTGAATAGTACCAGCTTTTTCTTCCCTTGATGTTGTCAATGCTTTTTTTGAAAATTGCACAAAATGTCTTTGTAGTGACATCACTAAGCTCTTAAAGGTCAACAACCTAACGCATCACTTATTGCAATCAGCTTTTTTAACAGGAATGATGACATCACAAAAGTGGAGCTGATTTTTCAATGGCACAGAGGCGCTTTTATGTGTCACCAAACTTAAGAAATAGCTATAGCTTCTTTCATGGAGGCAAACATTATTTAAAGCTTAATGGCAGTTCTATAGCAATAAAAAAAACACTAACGTTGACATTTATTTATTATACTTAATGCAATGTATAAAATGTTGCATTAAAAGTCAAACATATTTCTTTGCAGGCTCAACGTGCACACATTTGAGGAAGCAAAAAAATAAGCACTGTATTCTACAAATTCACTGCGTACAGAATGTATACAGTCGTTCAAAAGTTTGGGGTCACTTAGAAATGTTCTTGTTTTCCATGAAAACATACATCAAATGAGTTGCAAAATGAATTAGAAATACAGTCAAGACAGTGACAAGGTTACAAATAATGATTTATGATTTCAATAATAATTTTGTCTTTCAAACTTTGCTTTTGTCGAGAATTCCTCCATTTGTAATTGAGGTAATTCTTACTTACCATATGGTCAACCTCTTCTCATAACATGGCCACTCCATGATATAGCAGCTGACTGCTTCTTCCATAAATAGTTCTTGCATAGTTTACAACTGTGCTTTTGGTCATAGTCCTGTTGTTGGAGGAAACAGTGCATTGCATGGCATTTAAAAATGGAGTGATAGCCTTCCTTCTTCAAGATCCCTTTAACCCTGTACAGATCATCACATTGCCTCCACAATGCTTGACAGACGCTTGACAAATTTTTCATATGGTCTACACCTCGCGAATGTTCTTCTTTGTGATCTGAACAGCTCAAACTTAGAATTGTCTGTCCTAAACATTTGTTTACAATCCTCCTCTGTCCAGTGTCCATGTTGCTTTGCCCAGTTTAATCTTTTCTTCTTATTGGCAAGTCTGAGATATGGCTTTGTGCGTTTCCTCTTGCTCATTTGTGCTCGGCCCTCCAGGTCCCCTTTTGTATTCTGGATAGAGCAAGAATGCCTTGTTCTCTGAAGGGAGTAGTACACAGTGTTGTACAAGATCCTCAGTTTCGTGGTAATTTTTTCAGTCTGCGCCTTTCGCTTTAATCACTTTGACACAAATGTGTGCCTCGCATTTCTTACAAAGCGATTGAGTAGCGCTGCAGTACACAGCGCCATCACACCACCCTGCCCATTGGGATATCTCTGTACTTATTCTCTTTCCTAAATGTAAGGGATATTATTAATGTTATTTTATAAAATGGAATACTCATCTGCAACTCAGTCCATCTTCTTGTCTTTTATGTTTGCTTAATTTCATCGCTGCCACTGCTGAGTAACCCTTTGAGGGATTTGTCCTGAACACTGTATTTGCGCATACATTTCTCCAACTACTGTAAGAGTCTCTCCTATTGAACATTCATAAGCCTCTACTATATCCACCATGACATATTGCACTATATATTGTCTTTTGTGGTTTTCATGTCACCCCCTGCTGAATCATTTTCCATGAACGTTATATCTGGAAAGTATATCTTTATGTTATCCCTTTATATGTGCGCTTGTTGTCTCTTCACTTTCTATTTTTCCCTTTCCATATATGTAACATTGTGTAGTTTGTGCTATATCGTGGGGAAAGCACTGACAGCATGTGCTCACACCAGTTTGCCTTAAAGCCGTAGCTAGTTCTTTCTGCGCCCAAAGCAAAAAGAGAAAATTGCCACCCCCTTTGATATAGTTTCATAGTTGTTATTATGAATAAAATGGAAACCGATACATATAAAACAATAACCACCCTTCTTGGGGTACTCGGCTGTTTCCTTAATAACAGTTCTGGCCTGGTGGTCAGTGGTGTTGAGGGAGTTGTACTTCCTTTTCCCTTCACAGAACTTATACTTGCAGCCACATGCCACATGCTAGCCTGGGATGTGGCAATGGGGATTTACATCCCACACTATTGTCTGATTAGTACGACACGAGACATGAGTGATACTCGAGATCAGGCCAGACAGGACAAAGACATGCAGCCCTGTTGCATAAGGGAACATATGTTTACTTATGTAGCTATCTTTACTGCACCCCCTCATTTGCTTGCTCCTGGGGGTGAGTACTTCACCATTGTTACTGCTCTGTCATAGTTGACTGTTAGCACATTGCCAGTCGCTCGATAAATAAGTCTGTCATTTTGTACAAAATGGGAAACATGACATTGTGCCTATTACTGTAGCAAATTACATAGTGATGTATGTGTTTGATTCTGTGCTGACAGTATTACAATAAATGACTAGATGTCAGTTGCAAGAGGTACATTCAGTATCGCAAAATATATAGATTTACATACAATCTTCTCAGCGTGAAGTGTCAGTAATAAAATTACCTCCCACAAAAGGCACCTGTTATGACGACAAACTAACATTCACTACTACAAATTAATGCCACCACAATGAGTCCAGGACAGACATGTAATACTATATGAATGAAAGGCAACAATCAGGCCAACCATCCTCACCCTCAAATAGCTAAGGACTTCTTTTGACAAAAAAGTACCAATAATTACACCCATTAAGGCTAGTCTGCCTTAACAGAGGTGATTTTAAGCATGATGGGATATATATCATTTGCTTGTTGTCTATTTAGCACAAAAATTAGGGTCCAGCGTAGATAAAGTAACCAGCTGACACACGGAAGGACTTCACAAGCAATCCAGAAAGTAGTATTTCCAAAATAGTGCACCAATTTATTGATGGTCCATAGACCCAAATATAACCATAAAGTAATGCAGTGGGCAGACAAACAAGAGGCTTCACGCTATCAAAAACCCAATGTCCCCCCAAATCTGGACATTTCCATTTGGGTTTATTACCTGTATTTATTTACTTAGAAAGTGTTTTGCCAGGAAGAATACAATGAGATTTCTCTCGTTTTCATGTATGTCCTGGGGACCAAGATCAGAATGGAATTACACCATGTATCACATTTAACAGCAGAAAAAAAACATACATTCTTACGTGTATTTATACATGTTAAGTCATTAATGATACAAACATACCTGTGCGTGCACACCCCTGCGTGGTCCGGAGCGCACATATGCGATTGTGGCTTCCTCCACCACAGAATCATGGGAAATGTAGTTCCCATTGATTCTGCTGTAGTTTACAAGCCTTAATAGCGCTTGCCAATTTGGATGCCACATATGTGTCGGCGACATAACTGAGCCAAGGGGTCAGGCATAAAAGTAGGAGGGGCTGGGGACCTTCTGAATTAAATAAAGTACAAAGTCCCCACAAAAAGAAAACAAACTACAAATCTTTCTTTGGTCTATCAAAAATGCAACTTGTTTTGTTGCTGCTATCCTATACACTTGTTTTTGAGAAATAATTAGCTTCAAATCTGTGTCATTTTACCTGACGTTAAACAGGGAAACATAGAAAAGCTATGATAAGCTATTAAACAGATGGCTTCTAAAACAGGATCTGATAAGTATGATCAGAATATGAAGAACTCTATAATACTTCATGTTCACAGAATGGAGGACACGGATAATGCTATTAAGGTGAAAGGAATTGCGTGGTGAATCTTTCCAGAAATATTTGCATTGGGAATGCGAAATAAAAAATGGCACAGTTTAATAATTAACTTCAGCTAATGTACAGGGATAGGTAAAGTGTCCGTATCATTGTTCTTTTCAAGTAGACTTGTGTATGGAAAAATTTGGCTTGAACACATTGTAGAAACTCTTGACATTTGTTGGGCCTGCCCTGTCATGTCATCGAGTGGCTGTTGTACAATTCTTCATTCTACTTTTTCACGGTGTGTTAGCCACAGATTAACTAACACCCTATTACTATCACAATGAGGTGTGCCTCACACGATTAAAACCAAAGAATTATTATTTCGCTCTTCAATGATTGCTTAAAACACCAATATTACCGTATTTGCTCGATTATAAGACAAGGTTTTTGTCAGAATTTTTTTTCTGAAAACTACCCCTTGTCTTATAATCGAGGTCTTCTTATTATCTGACCTCAAATTTAGGTCAGATTATAAGACATGGATCCAGGTCCCCAGCAGAGCTGCAGGGGACCTGGATCCCCCTCTCTAACAGCAGGGGATGTCTGCGCGATGAGCACAGACTCCCCTGCTTTCGCCCGACACGACCGGCGGGGCTTCTGTGAAGAAGCCAGGTACTTCCGCTTTCGTCACAGAAGTCCCGGCGAGAATTTCGGGCGGCAGCAGGGGAGGTCTGCACTCGTCGTGCAGACATCCTCTGCTGCCCCACTAGGCACCAGGGAGAATCGGGCAGCTGGGGGATGTCTGCACGATACGTGCAGACATCCTCCATGCTGCCCGACACGGCAGACTATTATGACGGACCAGCTGTGTCGGGGAGCATGGAGGATGTCTGCACGTATCGTGCAGACATCCCCCGGCTGCCCCCACTAGCCACCAGGGACCGACTTCAAGGTGAGGGGGAGGGAGGGGGCAGAGAGACAGGGAAGGGAGGTGGCAGAGACAGGGGAGGGAGGGGGCAGAGACAGGGGGAGGGAGGGGGGCAGAGAGGGAGGGGGGGAGACAGTCAAAAAGGGAAGGGAGGGGGAAACAGAGCTACAAGGGGGGGGGAAGAGACAGAGGGAGGGGGGCAGAGACAGAGGAGAGGGGGGAATCAAAGGGAGGGGGAGAGAGACAAAGCTGGGGGCAAGGGAAAGAGAGGCAGAATTGGCACATAAAAGGAAATAAAAACAAATGCATTTTGATATAATTTTTTATTAAAAAAGCAATTTACATGTGAATATATACAAGTTTAACTTTTTTCCTATAGGGTAGTCTTATATTCGGGCTTTTAGTTTTTTCCCTAAAGGAATATCCAAAGTTTGGGGGGTCGTCTTATAATCAGGGTCGTCTTATAATCGAGCAAATACAGTATAAATCGCTCTCCTGATCAGTCTTGTGATAATTAATGAGTCTAAATAAGTCATCAATGAGCTTTCAATAAGGACAGACTGGATAGAAAAACTGAGTTTTATACTAGTCACACTCTATTTTTATCCCAATGTATGGTGCATCAAGGACTTCTTGAGAATAAAATGTACAATGGTTAAAATGATTTGCAGTTATTACTAAGTGCACTGAAATATTGTGACGTCTAAGGTGTTTGATTTTTGACTGGCTATTTACAGTTTTTCTCTTGTTAGTTTATTTTAATTAAATATACATTGAATTGACAAATCTTTGTGAATGGACCCAGATGTCTGGAGTGATCTTCCATAGAGATTGTTTGTTTGTTTGTCTGTCTGTCTGTGTCTCTCTCTCTATATATAAATAAAGTATTGAATTCATAAAGTACATGCACTTTCTTTTCTTTGTCCTACAGGTCTAATAACAATGGTTGTTCTAAGAACGTGAAGAGTGTGAATTTTTGGAACTGTGAATGTGTCTGTTCAATTCGTCGTGTGGACTGCCTTCAACTCTTGTCGGGTCAATATGCACACCTCAGAAATACTTACTAGCAGCTTGAGACAACATTGCAAGAATATAATATATTTTAACTCTGTGTATTACTGTAATTGAATGGATGAAACCATATTATCAGTGAATCTGTTTCGGACAACCAAGAATCTTTGTTTAATGATATCTGTGAAAGGAACCTGAAGAAACTGCATTTTATATGTACGCCTATAAAAGACTTTTATCGTAAAAGCGATGGTCTCTCTATTTTTAGTTTCGTTTTTGTTATAAGATTGTTAGTAATGTGATATATATTGTTAAATGCACTGAAGAGAGGGTCCTTCAACACTTTCAACTTCAAATCTATTATAATTTCTATTACAGAGACTATAATGTCATATTAATCTTATTAACCTATACATCTCATTTATATAGACAACAGAATATCCTTGTCTGTGATCCTGGTTTTGGGAGTTTGGGTATAGTGTTAGCAAGCCATACATATAAATAATGCTTCTAATTAAGTGAATAGATAAACAGATCACACCCACTTGTAACTACAGTTGCCACGTCGGCCATTTTTTTTTTCCACCAGCCACAAATAATATTTGCTTTGCAGTCATATGTTAGCAGACGAAAATCAATTAACTAATCAAGGATCTGACCCCACAGAATCACACTGATTAGTTAATTGATTTCCTTCTGGTCACCTGTAACTTCTACAGAGACGATGAATGACAAAGCACTCAATCAAGTGGGGTGTTTGACAAAGACCCGATAGGGTTGAAACATTGCCGCTTTGGTGAAAATAAACACCCCACCTGATTGAGTGCTGTGTGGTTCATCAATTTTATTTATGTTATTGTATAGGACTTGGTGGAGTACTACACCCGGCACTGTTTGAAGAGTGAGTGCTGGTAGACCTTATTTGTTTTTATATATAACTTCTACAGACTTCAAGGCAGCATGCAAACGTTATATGTAGCCGGTAAAAAAATTACTGAGGTGGCAACCCAACTTGTCAATGGCATCAACTGGATTTTGTTCAAGGAATGCTGGAATTGCTACACAGTGCTACTCAGCTCCAGCTTAAAGGGAAACGCATGAGGCGTTACGTGTTTGCAAATATAGCATTGTGAGGTCTATTCAGAGTTGTAGGTGAGTTGATGTGGGATGAACATTTCATCTCATGGACTTAGCAAAATATTGTACTGGGTCTCCTGCTTATGACATCACCTTTGGCACAGTATGCAAATTACACATTTCCCACTGAAAAGCAGCACATTTGCATACCGTGCTTCCGGTGATGTCATAAGCAGGAGACTCCACAGACATTTAAAACACATTTTTCTCCTGATTTATACATTTGCTTCAATTCTGCTCACACAATGTATAGATCATTTACAATGTTTTTTTATGCTCTACATGCACAGTAAAAACAGTGTTCAGTTGACACAGTCCCTTTAAGACTTACTGGTTGTTCACTGCTTTGAAAAGTGTACAAAGGAGTCCACAACAATTATTTATTAAATAACCCAAAAATTAATAATTGTTCACTGAATTGCTTTTTTACACAATAGAATAGAGCAATACACTGACTTGTTTAACACATTACTTTTATTATTACCTTCATCATTGTAGCTCAGATTTCTGTGAGTTGGGATTTACCAGGACATATGGAACCTTCCAGGCAAGATGTGAATCACCATGTAGAATCCCTGCCTCCCTATCCAGCAGTCCCAGAGCAGCCTGACGGACATTGTGAGGAGCACATCTGGCATGAAGTCTTATGGAGATTTGGCTAGGAATTTGGTTCTTCCTGTACAAAGATATCTCAGTATGGTGTGATGTTATTGGGATTCCAAATATTGTGTCTCAGTTGTCAAATGTGCTTATTCTACGAATGGTGATGACAAAACTTCACTGCGTTTTTTTTCTATATATTAGAAAAAATAATTAGAAAAACAAGAGTTTAATATATATATATATTATTTTATTTTCCTAAAAAATGGCATTCCAAAAGTAAAGCTGTGTTTAATCACTGGCTCCTTCATAGTTGCCCACATCCGCCATGTTTCCAGCGACAAATATTTATTCCACATGCTGCAGAAAGAGCATGCAAAGTGCAGCCCGACAATCTGTAGGATGCATATACGCACAGACACAATCAAATTAATTGATCATGGTAGGTCCTATGAGATTTACACCGCGATTAATTGGATTCTGTCGTATATCCATCCTACATATTGCCGGTAGGGTTGCCACCAGGCCGGTAAAAAAATTGGCTTTAGGCCAATGTTAAGTTTATGGAGGAAGTAGCATGGGCGGTATTGTTTTGTAGAAAAGGTGGCAACCCTAACTGCGGGGATGCACTGTTCATTGTCTTTCTGCAGCATGTGGAACAAATATGTGTCCCTGGAAACATGGCCGATGTTGGCAACTATGCTCCTTGTACTGCAGATGCCATACACTCAAATAACACATATAAGTACGTTATGTTGCAATTAACCAGATGTAACATTATTGAGGATGTATAAATAATTCATCCTGCAAATTCTATTTAATGAATTATCTGCTTGTTATGAACTAAACTCTTCCCAGCTGTAAAGTTGATGAATCCAGGAGAAAAATCAGTTTAAATGATCAGTATTACCACTTTGCATGGGATCCTGCTTCTTGATAGAGTGCGTAATTAGGTTTTATCTTGTTGATTAAATTATACATAAAACAGATCACAATAGGATGTAATAAGTCCTCTAATGGAAAGTAAGTCCATTCATTAGAAACAAAGGCCTGCAAGCAACTAGCAACATCTAGCTATGGCCAGGGCCAGACTGGGACTAAAAACCAGCCCTGGAAATAGTAGTAAATCAGCCCCATAGTACTACATTTTTATTTTCTTGTTTATAAAAAAAGGCAAGCCATGCATTGTAAAGCACATTTGAAGAGGTTTTTTTTTTTTATAGATAAGACTGATATATACCCCTGCACAGAGGCATTGCTAGGTCTCCAAAAGCTCCAGGGCTGGAGACTGTGGCAGATTTGATAAAAGTTGAGTAAATAAGCTCACATGCTTATGCAGGCATACAGACGGATATATATGATGCTAATGAACGATAGGTATATATTGTTATATATCACGGCTCAATAAATCCCAGGCTACCAGATAATTCGATCTGGTGCATGGGTATTGTTGTCCCCGCAGGGTGCCCTTGCTGCTGGATCACCACACTATAGTGTCTGAGTGCCGGGTGTGCCCAGCAGGGCTAGAAATGAAGATGGTCCGTGCCTGTGTGAGACACACCCCACTGTCAGACACACACACCAACCATGCTGTCTCACACAGACACACACACCAAGCACGCTGTCTCACACAGACACACACACCAAACAAGCCGTCTCACACAGACACATACAACAAGCACGTGGTCTCACACAGACACACACAAGCACGCCATCTTACACAGACACACGACAAGCACACTGTCTCACAGACACCAAGCACGCCGTCTCACACAGACACAACAAGCACGTCGTCTCACACAGACACACACAGACCAAGCACGCCGTCTCGCACAGACCAAGCACGCTGTCTCACACAGACACACACAGACCAAGCACGCTGTCTCACACAGACACATACAACAAGCACGCTTTCTCACACAGACACACACACCAAGCACGCTGTCTCACACAGACACACACACCAAGCACGCTGTCTCACACAGACACACACACCAAGCACGCTGTCTCACACAGACACACGCACCAAGCACACTTTCTCACACAGACAAACACAACAACCATGCCATCTCACACAGACACACACAACAACCACGCCATCTCACACAGACACACATAACAAGCACGCCGTCTCACACAGACACACACACACAAAGCACGCCATCACACACAGACACACACAGACCAAGCACGCTGTCTCACACAGACACATACCACAAGCATGCTGTCTCACACAGATACACACACCAAGCACGCTATCTCACACAGACACACCAAGCACGCTGTCTCACACAGACACACACACCAAGCACTGTCTCACACACACCAAGCACACTGTCTCACACAGACACAAACACCAAGCACGCTGTCTCACACAGACACACACAACAACCACGCCATCTCACACAGACACACACAACAACCACGTTATCTCACACAGCACACATAACAAGCACGCCGTCTCACACAGACACACACACACACAAAGCACGCCATCACACACAGACACACACAGACCAAGCACGCTGTCTCACACAGACACATACCACAAGCACGCTGTCTCACACAGACACACACACCAAGCACGCTATCTCACACAGACACACACACCAAGCACGCTGTCTCACACAGACACACACACCAAGCACTGTCTCACACACACCAAGCACACTGTCTCACACAGACACAAACACCAAGCACGCTGTCTCACACAGACACACACAACAACCACGCCATCTCACACAGACACACACAACAACCACGTTATCTCACACAGCACACATAACAAGCACGCCGTCTCACACAGACACACACACACACAAAGCACCCCGTCTCACACAGACACACAGAACAAGCACGCCGTCTCACACAGACACACACAACAAGCACGCCGTCTCACACAGACCAAGCATGCCGTCTCACAAAGACCAAGCACGCTGTCTCACACAGACCAAGCACGCCGTCTCACACAGATACACACAGACCAAGCACGCCGTCTCACAGACACACACAGACCAAGCACGCCGTCTCACACAGACCAAGCACACCGTCTCACACAGACACATACAACAAGCACGCTGTCTCACACAGACACACACAACAAGCACGCTGTCTCACACAGACACACACAACAAGCACGCTGTCTCACACAGACCAAGCACGCTGTCTCACACAGACACACAAAGACCAAGCACGCCGTCTCACGCAGACACATACAACAAGAAGGCTGTCTCACACAGACACACACAACAAGCACGCTGTCTCACACAGACACACACAACAAGCACACTGTCTCACACAGGCCAAGCATGCCGTCTCACACAGACACACACAACAAGCACACTGTCTCACACAGACCAAGCACGCTGTCTCACACAGACACACACACCAAGCATGCTCTCTCACACAGACACACATAACAAGCCCCCTGTCTCACACAGACACACATAACAAGCACACTGTTCACACAGACACACATAACAAGCACGCTGTCTCACACAGACACCCACACCAAGCATGCTGTCTCACACAGACACACATAACAAGCACGGTGTCTCACACAGACCAAGCACGCTGTCTCACTCAGACACACACCAAGCATGCTGTCTCTCACAGACATAGACACACACACACCACGTCACGCAAACAAGCGCTCACCAGGGCAGGTCCAAGTCATTGTGCTGCCGGGGTCAAAAATCGAAATGCTGCCTCCTCTCCCCCATGCATGCACATACATAATCACACACACACAGTCATGCACGCATACATAATACAGTGTCAGATAATCACACACAGATATAGTCAAACAACACTGCCGCTCACGCACATTTGCGTATACTCTGGTGCACACTTACACTCTGCCACACACTCACACTCTGCCAATCACTTACACTCACACTCAAAGCACTAGCTGTCACCACCAACTCCAGGGAATTGTTGCAACTGGTCCCACGAGGTCCAGAGTCTGATCTCAGGAGGGGCCCTGCAGATGTCTGTCTTTTCCTCTCCCCCCATGTCCTTTGGTCTCTATCATCTCCCTTCCCAAATCTGCCTGTCTCCCTCCTCTACCTTCCCGTGACATTCTGTCTCTCTCCTCTTCCTTCCCTATCCTCTTTTTTTCCCATGTCAGCATCTATCTATCCTCTTCCTTCCCATGTCTGTCTCCTTTCCCTGTTTGTCCCTCTTTGTCCCTGTACCCATGTATGCCTCTTCCTCCTCTCTCACACTATACCCACCTCCTTTCCCCCATCCTGTTGTCTCCTCTCTTCTCTCCCCCACCCTGTTGTATACACTTTCCCCCCAACTTCTTGACTCTTCTTTCCCCCCCAACCTCATGTCTCTTCATTCCCCCAACCTCTTGTCTCTTCTATCCCCCAAGCCTGTTGTCTCCTCCTCTCCTCGCCCCTCCCCTCTTTACCTGATAAGGTGTGGATCATTAGAGATGCAGGCAGCATTGGCTCTGTGTGTTTTAAACACACTCAGAGCTCAATCACTGCTGCCTTATGCTCCCCGCACGTACTGATGACACAAAGCACCGATGCTCTGAACCATCACTATGCACTGGGAGCACGAGACAACAGTGTTTAAAACACACAGAGCCAATGCTTGTTGATTGCACCCACTTAGTGTGCACTCACAAGAGTTGCCCCAGCACCCAGGACTTGCCCCAGCACTTATATTGCACTCACAGGACTTGCCCCAGCACTTATATTGCACTCACAGGACTTACCACAGCACTTAAATTGCACTCCCAGGACTTACCACAGCACTTAAATTGCACTCCCAGGACTTGCCCCAACACCCAGGTCTTACCCTAGCACTCAGATGGACACCCATTAAGTCATATCTGGCAGCGGCAAGCCGACATTACATTTGCCGCAAATAGTGCTCGCTTACACTCTTGCGGCCACCCCACATATTTTGCCATACCGTGCTGATTCCACCCTCAGCAATGAATACACAATGTCTCACATGCACAGTAACACATATACACCAACACTTATACACACACACACACAGGCACATATACACAATTGTAGTAACAAAGCTACAATATCAATAGAGCTGTCAATATGTGAGTTCCCTGGTCCTTCTATTGCAACAGAGAACTGTGATACACCCATTTACTACATTCTGCCGCTCACACTCTGCCACTCACTTGCACTCTGCTGCTCACTTACATACACTTGCACTTTGCACCGCACACACACTTACAATCACTCACACACTTACATTCGATTGATATAAAATAAATGTGCCCCAGCACCCATATTGTACCTGTCCCTGCATTATAGCCAACTGCCGAACTTCTTAAAGCGGCCCCAGGGCAGACGGCCTACCGGGAGTTTTCCAGGTATCCCAGTAGGCTAGTCCGGCCCTGGGTATGGCCTTTATTAAGCAATTACTAATGCATTGGGTCAATTAGTCTGTTACCTACAGAGACCAGCATTGCACTGATTACACCAACTTGAGATTTGAAGCTCCTCCTCTTCTTCTTCCGAATCTCACAGAGTGGAATTTGTTTGCTAAAAGTTTATAGGCTGCATTCATGAAAGAGACAATTGCAGGGAATTGAGATGGGAATTCCAAACTTAAGGCCAAAGTAGCTGAGCTGGAAAAATTCTCTCTTTTTCAGCTGAATTGTTCTTACTCGACTACTTATTCAACAGGGACTTTGGTCTTTAGTTTGAAATTCCATTCTCAATTCCCTGCAGTTCTCATGAATAAAGGCCATAGACGTCTTTCCTCCTTCATACCAAAGGTGTCTTTTTAATGATGGCTTATGGGTCACAGCAGGGGGTACATTTACTATGAGGATATGTGTTAAAGCGACAGATTGAGAGATTATTATTCTAGGTGGAGGAGTTTTTAAGATGGCCGATTTATTAAACTGTTGCTGACAGGTTTGTTAACATAGACACATAGAATATGTCAGCAGATAAGAACCATTTGGCCCATCTAGTCCCTGACCTTATCTTATATCTAGAATAGCCTTGTGACTACCCCATACACGCTTAAACCCCTTCACTCTATTAACCTCTACCACTTCTGCTATAAGGCTATTCCATGCATCTACTACCCTCTCAGTAAAGCAAAACGTCCTGATATTTCTTTTAAATCTTTGCCCCTTTTATTTAAGACTATGACGTAGATTGCCAATCTTTCGTCAATAAACCAAAAAGCTGAAGTAAAAGGAATAAGGTATTTTTTATCTCTGCACTGAACGGGTCTATTATTATACTTTACATACTGCTAACTCACGGCCGAGTCTAATGGACGTCTCTCTTATTGGTGGTATTGCCAATACATTGTGACCAGGATACAGGGAAATCACATACAATGAGTATTGGCTTTAGGACAGGACACTTTTAAAGTCTACCATCCCAAAAGAGTCCATTCACTATAGTGAGCACTAGTACTAGCACTCCTGCTGGTGCCTGTAAGCACCTACTGTATTCACTATTCATCAAGCTGCTTTCATTTTTGCTCAGTTGAGCCCCCATCAAATCTGCAATCAAACTAGCGGGAAGCTCAGCCCACTAGTGTCTTAAACAAAGACAAAAGAGGCAGTTTCCCGAGCCCCAGGTTACAAATTTACTAAGACAATCAACGGGATATGAAAATGTCTTCTGGTCCAAAAAGCAGATTCTTCATTATGTTGTTTAATACTTTGTGTAGTGATCATAAGAGATTAACGTTTTCACCAAAAATAAAGAGGGAATTAAAAAAAAAAAACAATCAGATAATTTTCATGTAGGAGTAACAACACCTGCAAAGGGGTAGTAAAGAAGCACCAAAGACTCCATTCCGAATTCGCTTCAGTAGAACTTTATTCAATGTAATCAACATTTCAAGGTCACACTGTTTCCTCACATCCTTCCTCCCCCAAATACATATAGGACTGTGAGATATTCAACTCTTTACAATGCACTAAGAGTCAAAATACAGAATGCTTCCCTTTGAATAAGGCATTTTATCCTCTAACAGCTTCCTACCCTCTTAATGGGCATCACTCTTAAACCATTGATAGTGGCTTTCATTACCTCTGTCTTTCCCAAGTACATTTCATTTTTAGCTTTTATGTTTCTGAAATCTTTTCTTACATGGAATTATTCCCACGTAGTCAGATACAAGAACTTGCAGAACGAACAATTGCAGTGTTGCAATTATATTTTTTGATCCTATATTTTCCAAAGCCTCAAATCAATAAATCACATGCATTACAATTATGACAAACAATAGAGATATACTGCGCCTTAAAGTGACAAAGTGAGCAGCACCTGAACACAGCTAGCGTTTCACTACTAGAAAAATGTGCAAACAAAACAAGGTAAAGTGAACTTGTGCGCTAAATAAACACTCAGTACACTAAAACATTACCCTTTTAAAGAGACAAATTTTCTCCAGTATTATGGAAACGGAGATAAAAGACATCTTCTGGATATACTACGCTATATTATTATTGGTCTTTTATCTCCCTTTGCATAATACTGGAGAAAATTTGTCTCTTTAACCCCTTCATGACCAGACTGTTTTTGGAATGTTGTGCGTTAGTGACCGAGGCTGGTTTTAACACTTCTGAGGTGTTTGTGTTTAGCTTTCATTTTCTTCTTTGTCAGTTGCTGTACCCACACATATTATATATATATATATATATATATATATATATATATATATATAGACATTATTTTGTTCATATCATTTATTGTATTGTGGAAAAAAATAGTAAAATATGGATAAAATTAAAAAAAAAACACTTTTCTTTTTACTAAGCTCCAAAAGCTATTGAAAAAACCTGCTAAATAGATTCGACTATAGGTCCTGAGTTCAGAAATACCCAATGTTTATATGTTTTTTTGCATGTTTTAGGTTAATAAATACAAGTAGCATATAGCTGTTTCAAAACCATTTTTTTAAAAATTAGCGTTAGTGACACTGTAACACCGATATCGGACATGAATCGCTGAATAACCCCCCACATGTACACATTTTTTATAAAGTAGACATCCCAGGGCATTCAACTTGGGGTAATTGACACTTTTCACTCTGTCATTTTACCACCAATCTTTGACAAGTTTTGGCGTAGTAATTTTGTGTGTGTTTTATTTCCACACACTTTGAAACTTAGGTATGAATTTAACCCCTTAGTGACAAGACATTTTCACCTTGACTTTCCCTTGGTGACAATGGCTGTTTTGACATTTCTAGGGTGTTTGTGTTTAGCTGTAATTTTTTTCTTTCTCACATACAGTACCCACACAAATTATATGTTGTTTTTATCGTCATAAGAAGGGCTTTCATTAGATACCATTATGTTCATCATATCTCATAATTTACTACAAAAAAAAATCATAAAATATGATGAAAAATTTAAAAAAAACACACTTTTTCTAACTTTGACCTAAAATATAATTTACACAAATAAAATCATTAAAAAAGACCCCGTCTAAATAGTTTCTAAATGTTCTCCCGAGTTCAAAAATATGCATGTTTCCATATTTTTCGGTATTTTTTTGTGAGTTATGGGGCAAAAACCCAAAATAGTGTTTTTTGTTTTTTTCCTATATTGATCTTTTGACCCCAACCCGAACCCAAAATTTAACCCCAACTCTAATCCTTATTATATCCCTTAATATTTTTTAACTTTAATTTAATTTTAACCCTATCCCTTATGCTAAAAAATATTTAATTTTAACCCTATAGGCTAATACAGCTAAATAACCTGTTTTTAATTAATTAAATATTTATTTTAAATATATCCCATTGTAATGTTACTAAACTACCACTAGGGGTAGTCAAGTAGCATATTCAGAGCGACGGAAGTGAAGTTACTTTCACTTCCGAAGCTCAGACCGGTGTTCTGACAAATTTCTGGAGCAAATTCTCCTGCGCAATCGCAGGAGAATTTGCTCACTGCGCATGCGCATAAAGTTACAGCTGATCACTCAGCTGTAACTTTGTGACCACCGCGCATGCGCCAGCTGCGCAACCCACATCCCGCCCCCCGCACACCCCTTCTGACCAGATGATCGGACAACGGCGGTACACAGCGCATGCGCACGGCTATCAAGCCGTGTGGGAATGCGCGCGTCCGTGGCTGGATTCAAAACGCTGGTAAGTAACACGGGGCGGGGGGGACATAAGGAGCCAACAGAGAGGTAAGCACCCTGGTGAGGGCTGCCTCATCTTCATGGGAGTTGTGATCCCCCTGCTGCAAATACACAACTCCACAATACACAAGATCACAACTCCCATGAAGATGAGGCAGCCCTCACCAGGGTGCTTACCTCTCTGTTGGCTCCTTATGTCCCCCCCGCCCCGTGTTACTTACCAGCGTTTTGAATTCAACGGACGCGCGCATTCCCACACGGCTTGATAGCCGCGCGCATGCGCTGTGTACCGCCGTTGTCCGATCATCTGGTAAGAAGGGGTGTGCGGGGGGCGGGATGTGGGTTGCGCAGCTGGCGCAGGAGAATTTGCTCCAGAAATTTGTCAGAACACCGGCAGAGGACTTAGCCATATTGACGGAGCAGCATGCTCCGTCAATATGGCTCCCCACGATCGCTCCGTGGGGCGATCGTGGGGGTCCCGAAATAGAAATTTCAGTGCTGGCTATTGCCTCGATGTCGAGGCAATAGACCAGCACTGTTAAAGCGGTTTTCGTGATCGTTGATCGCGAAAACCGCTTCATTCAATGCAGGACGTGCCAGGCACGTCCTTTGTCATTAAGGGAGTTTCTCCCAGGACGTGCCTGGCACGTCCTTTGTCGTCAAGGGGTTAAAGGGGTTGTTCTATTTTATTGCCAAACAAAACCCCAATATATGTTCAGCAACTTCCCCTAAGTATGGCGGTACCCCACATGTATAGGTTTGCTAGGTTTATGTGGCAGATACAGGGCAAAATTTAGGATACGGTTATTGCAGCTTTAAAACGTGTATTTATTATGTGATGCTTATCGCCATCGGACCTGCATGACGGTCCTGGACCGTCATCGGTCACGAAGGGAGATTTCCCTATGACGGTCCAGGACCGTCATCGGTCGCGAAGGGGTTAAAAGGGTAATGTTTTAGTGTACTGAGTGTTTATTTAGCGCACAAGTTCACTTTACCTTGTTTTGTTTACAATTATGACAACAAACAGCTTGCTCTAGTCACGATTCCTCTTCCTGTATAATAAATAACCTAGTTACTAGCAATAAACATTGCTACCGTTTTCCATAACTCATCCATCTTTTCCCTAATCAGCTGTGATTTATATGTTTAATAAAGGACACAAGAGTAAATAGGTATTATATGTGACATAATAATACATTTACACAGGAGATAGGAAAATATGGCACCAAGTAGGGCAAAGGAAATAGGTAACATAAATGTGGATTCAGGTGCAGGGGAGGAAGATTTAGGAAGGGAGAGAGAGAATAAAAAGGGAGGTAAAGTAAGAAAACATGATTGTACTCCATATATTCCAAAATTCTCAGTAATACAACTTTACTAGATATTTCATTACTATATGTGATAGCTTTATTTTATCCTTTTAAAAAATGGAAACTTAGTACCATGTATAATGAAAACATTACTCTCTACATCTCTCTGTAGAGAACAGAAGTAAAAGAACAAACATAGGTGTGTGCAGCATATTGTTTCCAAAGCAGGAAGGTAATTAAGTCCTGAAGAATTTATGCACAAACTGATAAAAGATCCAACGAGCAAGAGGGAATGGTATAAAACCATTTTATGTGCTCAGGAAACTATTACATTACATAACATTATCATACAAATGGAGGAGAAATGGAACAATGTAATCCACTGATGGTTAGTCTACGGCACTCAAGATCCTGTGGACTGCCGACCCATCATTGTAATTTCACTTACCAGTGTTAAAAGTGGCTTAATTCTGAAATATTATCATTTGTTTCCATTCCTCAAGATGTCATGGGTGTTGGCTCTGAATGGGCAACCAGTGAAATGGATAATTCCTTTCTATACGTAAGAATATATTGGCATTTAGGTGGATCTAGAAGGTTACATTCCAGGTTAAAGACATAAACTCCATTATCGTTTCCCGCTCCTTTTTCAAGACATACTTATGTAGGCTATGAAGGTACTAGGGTGCCATGCCTTCTCTTGCCGATCTCACATATCCTTTCCACCACTTATCGCTGAAACCTACAGCCTATAACAACTTTTAGGACAAAGCTGCTAAATTTGAGGAAACCAGTCATGGGCAAAACGTGTCGGGGGAGTTCTTGTGAAGACTCTTCTTGGATCATCAACTTGTTTTAGGACACCTTGAGAACTTCAAAAGTACGGCAGCCCAATGCAAACAGGCATTTCTGACAGATGGTCCACTTCAGATGTCCCTGACGTACACTGGCCATAAAGGTCAAGCTGTATTTCATTTAATTAAATGCATCATTTAATATTGAGCTTCCTTTTCCATTATTGAATACAGTTTTGCATTGGATTGTGTTAAAATCCACTCATGTCTACAAAAAACGTCTTCAGGGCTGTGTTTAATGTTAACAGGGCTCTAGGCAAGATCTCAATGCCTTGTGCTCCAGTCTCATTGTGGCAGCACAGCCCCCTCTCCCCCATTGTCTGCCTAATACATATAGGCATGCAGTGCATATAACAGTGATTACTAACCTTTTTCATTCTACTAGTTGTAAACCTTTTTTATATGGCTGGGACATTCCATTGCTTTCCATGAGGACTACTCCACTTTTTTTTGCCCTAGAATTGAATTACATTTATGGACCTGTGTCCCTACTCACAAACATTAATAATATCAGCACTGTGTAAGTGATAAACATGGATTTTGCGTTTCTTATTTTAATTTACTGATTTATTACTAGATAAATAAATGTAACTAACTCGGTAAATACTAGAAAAAAATAAAAATGGCGAAAAATAGTGAGCTTGAAGGGACAGTCTAGTGCCCAAACTCACTTTGGTACATGCTTAAGACTACTGCTTGTATAGTGCACAGGCTTTTTCCCCAGTGCGATTTGATGAAGCATTCTGCATAAATCACATTTTTAATATTTGACTCAGGCCCTCCCCCAGTGATTACTCAATATGTATACTACAGGTGCGGCAGCACTGATTATATAGACACTGAGCATATAGAGCTTTGTTTCATTTAGACACTTTGTGTTGCTGGAATAGAATACATTTTGCAGACTCAAAGCAACCTTGCTCTTGTACACAGTAGAATCTCTTAACAGTGCAACACATTGTCTGATGACATCACTTGAACAGTCCCACCAGACAGTCACTTTAAACATGCAAAGTACTCTGCCAAAGAGCTCACAATCCTGTTTGCCATGAGGGTAATTTTTTTATTAAAAACAGAATTCAGGCGATATTTATAAATCGTTATTCAGATCACGACTTCAAGAGACTCAAATGATACAAATACTAAAATACAGGGCTTCAATACAGGAGAATCCAGCAGTAGTAATATATATTACACTATGACGTTTTTTTCAGTCCCCCATAAATAAATAGATCTTTGTTTTAGTGTTGGGGACAAAGGTTGTCAGCAGCTTATAACACAGCATGTCTGCGATTTTAAACACCAAACACATTGGTAAGATTTCTAAGAAAAATAAGCTCAGTTAAAAGTATCTTGACCACAGAACATTTCAGCAAATTGTGACGTGCAGAGGATCAGGACGTCCTAAGAATGTTATGCATAATGAAGAACAGAAATGTCTATTACTTTGTCCTGCGATTTGCATTTTCAAGAAACAGAATTTATTTCAGGGTCCAGAGAACAGCACTGTGCACCCAGTGGATCACTTAGGAGAAGGATGGTCGACTGGCATAAAAAGAGAGCAGGAATCGGACGACGGTGGAGATTCGTTAACTATGTTTTTAGCAGGAGACTCACAGGAAGAGCTCAGGCTGCTGCTACTTCCATCCAGGGTTTCGGAAGACAGGCTTACGGAACAAAACAAAAACCGGCATTCAAGTGTGGGTTTATACAAAATGGATACACATCACTTGCGGATTAAATATAGGGATAACTCAATAGAGAGAGAATTGAGATGGGAATTTCACACTTTAGGCCAATGTAGCCGAGTTGGAGAAATTCTCTAATGCAACTGAATGGGAGAATTTTTCCAACTCTGGCCTTAAGTTTGAAATTTCTGTTTCAATTTATGCAATTCTATCTTTATTGAGTAGACATATATATATATATATATATATATATATATATATATATATATATATATACACACACAATTATTTTGATAGATGGACCCATGCATATGAATACTGTTTAGAAAATCTTCTTAGTAGACTGTAAATTACTGAAGTCATTTTTCCTTATGTGTAACTCATCCAGTCCTGATGCAGGGTCAGTAAAACCTACAGGTCACTATTACCCCAAAATAAGCAGAAAGTAACAAACATGTGGTTTTCCTTTTACTAAGGAGGAATCAACCATCCTAATGGGTCTTTTCAGACAGACTACAACTATGGTTTTAAATGATTGTTTCCATGGGGGGGGGGGGGGGGGGGGAGAGACTAATTAAATATGCAAAACACATATTTTGTTTACTTGATAGAGGTAGTTTGTTGAGATAGCCAAAAGGACACCCAACAAAGAGTGACAAACTTAGTAAAGATAACTAGCAAGAGTTACAGGCCAAAGGATGAAATATCTTCAGAGGATATGTGACTCTACCATTAACAATCACTCTAGGAGTTAAATTCTGATGGCTATAAAAAAAAAAATTAAATGATTGTTTCCAAATAATCAATAAATAATTTATGTTAAATGTTAAATGTAACTGAATATAAGACACATACCAACTAATCTTTGTAACCCTACTATATGCATATAACATTACAAATACATTTGTCCTAGGTGATGAAGCCACTTGCTTAGCTGGCTATGCACCTGTGTTCTGACATTAATGAGAATAACTTCCTTTACTTCAATGGTGTACAGTGGTATAATCCTTCTTGTCATTGTGTGACAAAGCTAAATGGTTATACTAAATAAAAATGTATGTTGCTGGATATGAACTTTTAATCCACTCACTTTATTATGCAAATGTATAACTGCAAACGGACAAAAATATAAAACTAAAACATACTAATGGATGTGGATTTTAATAATATTATTAATGTAACTGTGTTGCAAGTACACTGGATTGGAAGTTTAATGGAAAGGAGAAGGTATAATAAAATAATGTGCTATGCAAGATCTTACTCAATAAAAAAAAAAATGTATATTCCTTTCAGGCGCTATATCAACTTCAAATGATAAGGGTACATGGAAAAACGTTAAAAACAAACAAACATATAATCACAATACTTTCCATATTATATAGATGAATCCTCCATTTCCCAGTACAGTCCATACTATTTACTGGGGTATGGAGATTATCACTATATAATACAGAAAGTGCTATGATTATACAGCCTTCTACTTTTCCCCCCATGTACCTACTTCATAACACACCTTTTGTGAAACAAAAAAGTGTTGTTTTATTTAGCACGATCTGGTGTATTTTGATGTATTATGTTATTATTCTTTACTGTACTGTATTTTGAGAGCATCACTTTCGCATGGAAAGTAGAACTTAGCTAAAGAATGCTAAAAGTACATATTAACGAAAATGTGCCTCACCAAGCCCCCAGATCTGATAAATGTGCGACATCTGGAGATAGGATGTTTGTAGTTCCCTGGAAAAGTCTTTTTGGCTGACTTTCGATCTCCATTTCACCTTGGAAGAACAATTTCTAATCAGTATGGAAGAGGGAAACAAAAATCTTTTGTTTCTTACTAGGTTTTACAGAGTATAAAAGATAAGAAAAGCCTTGGCAAGCAAATTACTGTTCAAATGGAAACATGGAAGGATCTCGCCCTACCTTTTCTTTTAAGAGGTCCAAATGAACTAGGTCGAATGCAGTTAATAGGACTCTGACTCCTCCTGCTTAAATAAAGGACACTATACATCAGATGTGGCATTAAAGGGAGAGTATGCGCAGGAAAAATGCAAACCTACCACCATCCTTTCAAAGGCTGAAGCAACGTGTCTCCATTCTGTGCATCTTAAAAGGACATACGGTTTTCAAAATATCAGCTTTCCAGACAAAATATTATGTTAAAAGAGACAATGATCAGATACTGCAATATACATGTAGCGAATCAACACATTTATTACTGGTAACAATAGAGCAGTAGTTATCATGGTTTCTGCAAAATATGATAGGTGAAAACAAATAATCACACAACACATACCATATCCACACTGGATGCAACGTATTGCTGATTGACTACAGACTAAAACAAAAAGATAGACTGCTATGGAGGGAGGTGAGAATGGTTGGGATAACGAATACTATTATTAAATAGCAGCCTCCAAAGTAGTAATTCTACATATATAATAAACAGACATGCATATCTATCATAAATTACTAATTATTTTCTTTTTTTTAAAGGAACACTATGCTATTGTTAATACAGTTTTATAACATTACATTTCAGAATGCATTAATCTTGAAACTGTGTGGTGTAATTATAAACATTTTTTTGGTGACTATATTCAAATCTATGGAGAGGAAGGGGTTAGAAAAAAAAACCAAATCTCCAGTAAAATAGCTAGCTCACATTCAATATTTACAGAAATGCAATGAAATACTGGCTGGTGTGCTTTTATGCACATGACATATTTAAAAAGCAACACATTGCCACAGTGATGACTAACCTTTTGCATTCTACTAGTTGTAAACCATTTTTTTTAAACAGCTGGGACATTCCATTGATTTCCATGGGAAAGAATTTTACCCCAGAATTGGATTACATAAATGACCCCGTGTCCGCTCCTGGCAAAGGTTATAATATCAGCACTGTGTATGTGATACAAATGGCTTTTTCTTATGTTCTTTTTTTACTATATTTTTAAATTACTGATTTACTACTAGATACATAAATGTAACCAGAAAATACTAGGGAAAAAAAAAATGTCCAAAAATAGTGATCTTAAAACATGCAAAGTCCTTTGTCAAAGAACTCACAATCCTGTTTGCCATGAGGCGATTTTTTAAAATCGTTATTCAGATCACAAATTCAAGAGACTCAAATGATACATGTAAATATAGTACACAATATGTTCTAAAGAGTGATTGATATAGCTTTCACGGGGTGGTGGGATCTGGTTTAATACTTACGTCGTAAAACGTCTTGTTGGACTCGGAGTGGGGCTTGGAGGTAATCCATTACTGCTGACGAGAATTTGTAACGATGGCGAAAAACATTGCTAGAGACAAAAAGGATTGCACAGTCACAGACCTATATCAATTCTCAAACAGTTTTACGAGCAATGAAAATCATTGGAAAAAGAAAATCAATAAATATATAGGTTGTATCAGTCTTATTTCAAACAGACCATCTTTGTGTTTACAAACTTTAGTTCCAAAAGATCTGTTTGCATACTTTATTGCACTTGTTTTGTAAATAATCCATGGTTTGATCCAAATTGCTTCTTAATTGACACTTGTGGGTGCGGCCATCTAAGGTTTTTGTATATAAGTAGATGTTGCCGAGAGGGTGTGTGCCTATGACTAAGTCCACTTAGATGTACGAAACATGGAGGTGGATGGGGTGTTTTGTTTATATGAATGTTTGGCATTGCTTTTAAACTTTATGCAAAAAGCGCTAATTTTTAACAGAGATCTCTAGCCTGCAAGTTATTAGTGTTGACACAGTTTGCCAACACAGACCACCCGTTATTAAGATTCTTTGGATTTACGATTAGATGTCTGATTTCTATCCAAAATGTGTTTTGTGATGTCATCTGTAGAAGCAATAGAGTTCAGCACAGAACAAAGGTCAATGCACTTCTCATAAATATTTCCTTTTTGCAGTTTTAAATGACAAATGTGATTTCGCAGAGAGAGATACAGTCACTTTAATTAAATATATTACGTCATCAAATGAAGAAAAAAAAAAAAGAGGATGTCACAGAAGTCACTAAACACAATGTCATGAGCAAGTTTTATTAAGCTTAAATAACGCCAGCGGATTTTAATCAGCCGATATTTATGAACTTCTCAAAGTTTTGTCACTCCAATAGTAATTTGACAAGAAGCAATTATTTCACATTAAATGTATCCATGATTTGCTCGAGTGTATGGTTTCCAGCTGCTTACCCATATAATACAAGTTAAACATGACTGGAAGACTAGCCATTTTTTCCTGGGTACATAATGTTTACATGCTGCCATGCACAGTATTTAGAAATCAAATGTGTTTACTAAAGAAAATTAACTAATCAAGGTGGTTCATATAGGATTCATTTGTTCATGAATTAATCTGTTCCTCCTGGATGCATATAGACATACTGCAGAGCAGCAAGTCAAGGGATAGAAAGTAGTGGGCCCCCCTTCATGAACTAAACCCTTGGGTTTACTCTGAGCTCTGCCTCTCAGCAGAGGCAGAGATCAGCTGGATGCTGATAAATGCTGACAGCTCATCCCACGCCATCAGATTGGGGTCTGTCAAAGCTCACAGTCTCTGCCAGAGCAGACAGCAAGCTTACAGTTTGAAAGCTACCAACAGATGGGACGATAACTAGGTCCCATTTGTTGGTGGCATTCAACAATGAAGGTTTCTATCTGTGCTAGCAGAGAGAGAGACTGTCGGCAACAGCTGTTTACAATAGAAGCATCAGGCTTCATTAAAAAGTACATGACAGTCTAGTCTAGGGAAACTCTTATTTTCACTTGTGCTTCTATATTAGAAAGGGGGGGGGGGGGGGGGGGAGAAGAAGTACCCTTTAAATTGCTCTTGCCACACGTTAGAAGAATTCTTAGCTGTGCATTTATGATCAAAATTTGTTATTTTGCCCTTTTGTCAGAATACCCATTGCCTCGCCTTTTCTATGTCTCAACATTTTTCCTTTTTGAAAAACTCTTCAAAACAATTTATTTTCCTTTAACCTAGCTATTTAAACAGCCCTGGCATTAAAAAAAAAACCATTCTAAACACTTTTAATATTGTTGCGCAGATTAAATTATGACTTCACACAAAATCCCTCGTTATTTATAAAAAATAAAAAAAAGAAACTATCAGTTCCGCATTGCTGTTGGAAACTGTATCTGCTTCAAAGCATAGAAAAAGAATTTAGCAGTGTTAAAGTGGCAGTAACATTTTCTTTTAACTTTTGTTTCGCTATAAGCAGCAAACGATTTTTGCCCCTGGTGCAGAGTAAACTCGATAATTATTTTTACAGGCATTTAAATGGACTGTATCACCTAAACATTGTTTTTATTGTGACTGAAGATAATAAAACATGATTGAAAATGATCTATAGATTGTGTGAAACTGCAAGCATATGTCAAAATTAGAAGAAAAATGTGTTTTAAATGTGTCTGTGGAGTCCCCTGTTTATGACATCACCTGTGGCCTAACATGCAAATGAACTGATTTTCAATGGGAAATGTGTAATTTGCATATTAGGCCACAGGCGATTTCATAAACAGGAGACTCCATAGACATATTCAAAACACATTTTTCTCCTAATTTAGGCATTTACTTGCAATTTTGCTAACACAATGTATAGATCATTTTCTAAAAAATTTTATTCTCTACATTCACGGTATTAGCAATGTTTAGGTGACACCGTCCTTATGAAGGGCTCTCACTTCACCAGACTATTACCTTTCCAATCCCTCTGGTGGGCGAGGGTGCTGGTGACACTGGAACAAAATCGATTCGTTTAGGAGAACATGATTTCTCCCAATCGTTGTCACTCTGGGGAAAAAATGAACAGAGCCAGCATAAAAACACTTTGCAGAGAAACACATAAGCCATTACCAGGCGAATGTATATAAAAGCATCAAAAGCATTTTATATGTGATATCTTAGAAAGAAGACGCTTTCGCAAATTTTTCACAATAAATGTGTACATATACTTCACGTGGACAAAAATTTGGATATGGTTGTTGAACAGTCTCAAAAAAAAAGCAAGCAGGCCAGCCACTATCAAATAATAAAAGGTGAATAGGTGCCAACATTCTTAATAAGAATATGCAGTTTTGGGGACAGAAGATACATAGAAACATAGAATGTGTCGGCAGATAAGAACCATTCGGTCCATCTAGTCTGCCCAATTTTTTTGAGTACTTTTATTAGTCCCACGTTCCCGGTCTTATAGCTAGGATAGCCTTGTGTCTATCCCACGCATGCTTAAAATCCTTGACTGTGTTTACCTCTACCACTTCTGCTGGAAGGCTATTCCATACATCCACTACCCTCTCAGTAAAGTAATACTTCCTGATATTAATTTTAAATCGTTGCCCCTCTAATTTAAGACGATGTCCTCTAGTTGTGGTAGTTTTTCTTCTTTTAAATATACTCTCTTCCTTTACTGTGTTGATACTATGAATATAAGTAGGTTCAGAGACGGGCCATTAAATTGATTAAGGCAATGGAAAACATCAGCTATGATGAAAGGCTTTCTAAACTGGGATTGTTTTCTCTGAAAAACCACCTTTCTGGGGACCTCTTTTTATAGTGAACATTTCATATCCCATAAAGTTGGAAGAAAAGAGCCATCATATTATCAAAGTTTTCTTTACCGTTAGTTTATTCAGCCACTGAAATGCCCTACCATCTGTTTAGGCAGATTCAGTCATTTTATTCATAAATGATTCCCTTTTAGATAAATTTACAAGTATCTCAGTGCTTTGTTTTTTTGTCTTCTTCTGGATCAGCAAATGTGGATGTGTGAATGTCTTTAACTTGATGGACGACACTTAATGGACTATGTGACTATAATATCTTTACCAATTGTTTCTTAAGGCCACAAAGCAAGGGAACAGTTCACTAAAAGTGCACATTTTTAGGTGTAAAGTTATACCTCAACTTAGTTCTGTGTGCTTGCCACCTCAGGAACCCGTGCAAGGGAGCAAAAGCACACAACTTAGACTTCTGGTGGATTTTTCAAAATGTCAAACTCAGAGCATCTCTCTATGATCTGTGTAGTAATCTAGCTGGTATAATAGGTTCATTGCATGTTGTCTCTCACCTGATGATAACCTAATTCCAGTTGCACTCTACAACTTTATTTAGTGAATAGAACCTTAAACGCCAAGTTGCCTGATGCGACTCTGACTTGTTCTAGAATGATTTTAACAGATTGGCTCTAGAGCACTGATGTCCAACTGGCATACAGCAGGATGGATGTATTCCTCAAGAGATTTAGAGCAGTCTCTGAATTGGCTGAAAAGGTCCCAGATTCTATGGCATTACTTTATAAAAGTAGTGATGCCGGGTCCCCAACCTAGTTTATGTATGGTATCTGCTCCTTCATATAAAAAAAGTAAGACAACACTGCTCTATAGACTCTAAACTGTTGGAAATTAGAGGAGGTCATCACAGAAGACTGCTAACTCCAAATAAAGGTACGTTTTTTAAAATGTCCTTTAATGAGCCTTAAAGTATACTCCGACCTTCACATCTATACTTTTGCTGATAAGCACTAGCAAAATTGTCCCCAACTCATTCAGACTTACATTAGGGATTTATTTATACATTTCTTTATACAGATGTTTTAAAAATTAATTTGTATCCCATTAATACATTATGTAATGATCTTAAAGCTGCACTGCAGGTTTTATTATTGACAATGAAATTTAAGGTTACTTTTAGTTGATTTACATTCCATTCGTGTTGTGATCTACAAAACAGAAAAACACACATGGACCATAGAATAATATGTTTAATACAATAAAGAGCAACACCCTGCCTACTACTGGAGGTACTTACAGGATACTTGCAGACAAAAACACGAGATATGTATATGGTTGAGTAAAGCAGATATGATGAAGAGAGGTTCGCCCGAAATCCAAAGTAGTTGGAACAAGGCTTCATTCAGAGCTACTCACCACAAACTGTGAGGAATGCACACCAGAAGTAGCGCTGCAAATTAGTAAATCCAGTATACAGTGTCCAAAATCTCAAAGAAAAGATTCCTACGAGCTTTTATCTGTATTAAACATATTACGCTATGGTGCTTGTGTACGCTTCTGTTTTGTAGATTCAATTTGTTTCTAGTTTTGACCATTGAACAATTCGCTGCACTGGACCAAATATTGATATATCTACAATCCAGTTGAGTTGGACATAATATTATGGCCAAGGACTTTTGAGTGCTGAATCTCTTATTTCTTTATATTCATATGTTTACTATGACAGACAGTCTAGCATGTAGGTTAATATGCAGTATTGAGAATCATAAAGGAGGAAAAAATAAAATGATCTAAAAGAGTTACCAGATTCAGGCTTTCCTCCCAGGACTGGCTCATTTGCATTGCCACCTGTACTTCCCTGTAACCAGATTCAAACAATAATATATCAACAAATACAGAAGCAGATGTATCCTCAGTCATTATTTTTCCAATTTAAAGACTGACCTTTCATGTGCAGTCTCCCTGTTAATCATAAGGTCCACTCCTTCCTCCTAGAAGCAAACCAAGAAAGTGAAGATAATTAAAACATGAATAAAACTAAATAGCTGTAGTCAAATTAAAAGAACATAAATCACTTAAATATCAAAACATTGTGTTAGCAGATTTTCAAGTAAATGCATATATTGCAAGAAGAATGTGGTTACCATCTACCTCTTTGTGAATATTGTGGTTCCACATGCAAAATTCATTTTTGCAGCAGAATAATCAATTTGCATAGAAAGCTGGATGATGTCACAGATGGTAGACACCACAAACATGTGAAGGGACACTACCACTTACATAAGATGTAACCATTTTACCTGTGCATTTAAAACAAACACATATATAAGACATATGCCACTATTTTTATCTATGTTTGAATTAATTGCATTTAAAAGTATAAATACAATGAGGTGTCTGTCTCCAGCATCCAGGTTGAGAATTTTACCCATGATGCAACATTCTCCAAAATCTTCCAGCAAGTCTCACTTTACAACTGTGGCCAGAGCCTGCATGATGATGTCATAAGATACTACCCTGCTCTCTTACTGGCTCCTGTGGGCAGGACTAGGTGGCCGTGTACAACATTTTTTTTTATCTGCCTTCCAACACAAAGAGAGGAGACTCACTTGATCAAACAGGATCATAATTCCGCCCCCTTGTGATGTAAAAGTTACATTACCCTCCAATTCAATGCAAGTCTATGGTCAGAATTCTGACTTATAGACTGCATTCTGTGTCCCCTGCCCCAAAGTGAGATACCAGCTGTAAAGTCTCTGGGGGTGGCACCCAAAAACACTATATTTCACAAAATGGCAGTGCCTGGTCACACTTGTTTAGTAAAAGATTTCATAAAATAAACTCACATAACAAAAACAAAAGGCATATCTTTAATCAACAATGCAAAATAAAAAAAGAAAACCTTTTCCTTTTTTTGGTGGGAGTGTCCCTTTAAAGAACATTTTTATCTTCTATGCATTTTCTTGTAATTCCGTTACGAATTCACAGATCATTTCTCATGTTAAGCAATATTTGGGAAATACAGCATTATAAGTGAACAGATAATAATCAATGTATTATGCTTTATTAAAAAAAAAAAAGCTACAAAAATGAATGTGAGATTTTGTCCATTCGGTCCAAAATACAGACAATTAAGGGGGAAAAAACTAGTCCTCCACCTTCTATGACAAAGGAAATGTTCTCATTATAGAGAATACTTTGAGAGTGTGTAGACCAGGCCCGGATTGGGACAAAAAAAAAAAAAAAGGCCCGGGCATTTAAGACTGACCAGCCCAGTTTTATTTTGTTGTTAAACCAAATGGAAAATTCTGACAAACATAATATACTGGTGTCTTGCTGTTCACTGTAATTAATCAGCTGGCGTTATATAAATATTTGATAATAAATGAAACACAACTTAACGCAATTTATGATGTGCGATAGCTTTAACCCCCTAGTGACCGAGTTCTATGCTGCATTTGATGTGCCTTGAAGACTAGAATTCCATTATTTTAGTTGTACGTTTGCTGAACTGTGAATTTCTTTCTTTGTGTTCAGTCCACCCACACAAATTATATTTCATTTTTTTAAAGGACGAATAGGGCTTTCATTTTCATCATATGATTTAATTTACCGTTAAAAAATATACAAAATATGATGAAAATGTGCCATATAAAACACTTTTTCTAACTTTAACCTGATATTTTTAAAAACAATTACAAATGGTAAAAAAAAAAAAATCTATATATATTTCTATTTGTCCTGAGTTTAGAAAGATCAATGTTTCCACGTTTTTCTATGTTTTATTTCAAGTAATAGGGCAATAATCAATATTAGTCTTTTTTGTTTCCTAAATATTTTCTTTTACAGTGACCTTTTGACCCCAACCCTAAATTAATCCTAAATCTACCCCCACCTCTTAATCCAACCCTTGTGCTAACCCTAACCCTAATTGTTACCCTAACCCTAGATCTAGGGTTAGCGTTCTCTTTTTTTTTTTTTCAAACTGTAATGTTGCTGACAGTCAAGCAACAGTTTCAGAGCTCTCTGCTGGGCACACTGTATTGGAGGAGCATGCTCCTCATACGCGGTGCCCTGCCGGGGGGGAGGCATGTTACATGATGGCTCGATGACGGCACATAGGCAGTGAACGCTGATCACACACGTCCAGGTGCGTTAAGGGGTTAGTGAAAGATTCAAAACAATAACAAATCTTTGACTGTTTAGTTGGTTTTTAGAGATGTAGAATATGTGTAAAAAAAAAACCTCTCACTTACAAAGTAAGCCCTGCTTACTTAAAAGGGTATGTTAAGCATAAAAACAACTTTAGCTTAATGAAGCATTTTATTCTTATTTAATACAATATGTGTACAACAAGAAATTACACAAAATGACATAACATGTCGATCTTCGGCAACAATCATATAGATATCTAACATCATTTACTACTTAAGATCTAGCAAATTGCTAATGAAGCATTTTTTGATCTGACCAGGCGAATGGTGATTCTCATCTGAGCAATCACCAAACCGCCTTTGCCACTAATTCACTGTTACTGATCGCTATACATGCGCTCAGACAGCTTAAAAAAAAAAAAATAAAAAAAAAAAAATATATATATATATATTTATTTTTTTTACTTCTCATGTAACCCCCTAGGCGGGTGTAAAAAATTATGCAGATAAAAATTGCTTTTGGCATCAATATCATTGTGTAAGCAGTGATCTACGGCAAGGAAGGGGTTAATAGCTCTTAGAAGCGACTTTGTAGTATTGTAATAAATTACAGTAGAAAAAAACCACTAGAAAATGCACAAACAAGAAAAAAATTGCTGATGTGAAAGATCACTGCTTCCACATGATCAATGGCAGGGAAGGGCTTTTATAAAAGTCATAGGGTCTCAATTTTTTTTTTTATTATTGTTTTATTGTATTTTTATTATTTTAAGTTATTTTCACTTACTTTTACTACTTTGATCTGTCTCCCTCCCTCACTAAAAATAATATGCGGAGAGGGAGGCAGATCTAAAGTGGTCAGATCAATATTTTACATTTGCTTCCTATGCTAGTTTTTAACACCTCCGGAGTGATCGAAATGCCAACGGGTGTTTTTTTTTAGTACTGCATGATGCTTCCACACGGAAGCATCGTAGAAATACCATTGGAGCACTGAAAGCGGGGGGGGAAAAAAATCGCTTTCAGTGCTCGTTATGCTGCAGGTTGGACTAGGTCCGTCCTGTGTCATTAACGCTTCGCCACACAGGATGGACCTAGTCCGTCCTGTATCGCCAAGGGGTTAAAGTGTTGGCCTGGATGGTGCTGCCCACCGAGCAAATGCCCAGTGTGCCCGATGGCCATTCCAAGCCTGGTGTAGACTGACACGAGCACACACACTACTTTCAACTTCTCTTCTCTGTTCTGTTTCCATTCTCAGATACTTTGACCGATGCATTTTGTGAGCATCTGTCAGAACATGCAAAAGATTCTAGGAGGGAATGTCATAGAAAGTTGCCTGGAAGGGAAATAAGTCAAAATCAATCATTTAAACCAGGGCTTGACCAACTTAACTGACTTTTAGGAGACAGCAAATAAATCTAGGAGCCAGACATTGGCACATACTGTAAGATCGGTATTTCTGTCCCGCGACGGGCCCCTCACAGCATGGCTCAACTCTTCTCACCACCGAAGATCCTCTTCAGCACGCACCCGTCACTGGAGACAGGCGCGTGCACTAAGAAATACCCGTTCGCTGCTATCCCGGTCATCACTACGGCAACGGGCAGAGAGACGCGCGTCGCGTACGTCAAAGGGGGCGGAGCTAAGCCCTTTAAATCCATAGCGCGCGCAATTCAAACTTGCTTGATGAATATGCAAGCTATCTCTGCGTGGATTGCTTCTAGCTTTTCCGTAGTTGATCATTCTGTGATTCTATGTTATTCTGCTCTACTGGACTTCTGACCTGGCGTGTTTTTTGGATTATCTCTCTGCTTTTGTCCTTATATTTTGGCTTTCATCTGGACTCTGCTGCCCTCTGGAATCCCTGACCCGGCTACTATTTTCTGACTATCCTGAACTCTGGAAACCCTGACCCCGGCTTGTACTTCTGACATTGCTTCACTTCTGGCTCCCCAACTCGGCTTATACCTCGACTATTCTATACGGCTGCAGCCCATCTATACCTGGTTGCTGCTTTCGTGCCTGCTGCCACGTTCGTGCCTGCTGCCATCTATTGAAGTCTGCTTGCCCTGTAGTCCTCGGTATCGGTGGTGCCAGGCAAGAACAGTCTAATCTGCTATTGGGGTCCCTACCTCTCCGTACGAACCACGGTACGTTTACCTCTATTATTGTTACATATACACACAGTCACATACACACATACTCATACATACATACATACAGTCAGTCAGTCAGTCAGGTACACAGTCAGTCAATCACTTATACAGTCAGTCAGTCACACACACACACAGTCTGTCAGTCACTCATACATACAGTCAGACATACAAGAGTGTTTTTTTTTTTTTTTTATATCTTAAGCAGTTTTTTTTATCTATCAATGTGTCCACCCCCTCATTGCAGGCAAGGAGGGGGGGGGGGGGGGTATTTTCGTTCCGCATTGGTCTGGGTTTCTAACAAAGGCACAGATAATAGTTGCTTCCAGTGCTATGTCACCACAGAACTCACGATACCCGGCGCCCAGGGTTTATCGAGCCCTGATTTAAACAGCATGTCCGGATAGCAGCGGTCAGATGCTTATGCATGCTGAAGTGTAATTAAAAGCTGATGTGGATGATGGAGCCCACTGAGTAGCTGACTGCTCCTGTATTGGGTGTGTCAGGTCTGATGACTCCCCTCTGCTTATTTTTACATACCATCTATTGGGGGGACCTATGTATACATGCCAATTTATCCATTATATATTCTCACTTGTATTTCTATATTAAGGACCAAAGTAGGAAAAAGGGTTAAAAATAAATATGCATTAAATTCTCTGGGACATAGGACATGCTAGGGAGAAGCTCTCTTAATGGCATAGGAAAGTGGAAATCAATGAGAATGAATGACCCTGAGAGAACCAGTCCCAAGGAAAGTATTCAAATACTAAATTCACACTTCCTCTGGAGAAAATAGATTATCATTTCTCATTAATTTCAGATGTGCGGTTCTACCCGGTTTTGTGTTTTTCTGCACATTTGCCATTTTCCCATTTTTATCTCCTTTAAGTTACATTAAGGTACTCTTTTAATAAATATATCTAGTGTGAAGGCCTGTGCGTCACTCAAGGCTTTTTATTACTTTGTTTTTGAGAGCATATATTACCTTTTTTCCCCACTATAACATTCATTCATTAACAAAACTACACTATGTTTTGATATTTTTTCATGGGTTATGTTCAAGGGATTCCTGGTTTTCTGCCATCACCTGTTTGCATATTTCAATATGGCGTTGCCCTACTGTGGACAAGAGCTTTGGGAGGAAATATACACGCCTTCGAGCTAGGGTTGGGGTTAAAATATACCTATAGGCGATAATGGTTAGGAAAAAGCAATAGGCTACTTTCCGTTATTGTCCTATAACTTGAAAAAAATATATATATTTTAAAACATGTAAACATTGGGAATTTCTAAACCCAGGACAAATCTTAAAATCTATTTAGCAGGTTTCTTTCTTAGCATTTGTAGATGTGCAAAGATTTTTCATGTAAAAGTTAGAAAGGTTTTTTATTTACATTTTTCAGAATTTTATTACTTTTTATAGTAAATTATATAATATGATCAGAATAAAGGTATCTAATATGTGTAAGTATATTAAATGAGGAAAAATTACAGCTAAACGCTGCAGAAGTGTTGAATTTTTATTTTATATAAAAGCAGGGGTAAAAAACAAACACTCAGCAAGACCAATAAAAAAACAAAACGTACATGTTTCGAGACATCCCCAGCTCTTAGGGATCATCATCTGCTGCTGACAATTGGCTTTCTGGCATCTCTTGGGAGCCAATCAGCAACCTCCCTGTTGAATTGTCCAATTTACCAGCATTGCACACGTACAATAAGAATGTGCATACTCGTAGAGAGGAGCAACCCTTCTCCCCATCACCTTTCAAGGAGGAAGCACTTGGCATATGAAGAACTGCACCCTTGGAATTGCCTACAAAAATGATGCATAATTCAGCATGAAAACATATGTTATATGTTTAATGCAGTATGTTCTATCAAATAATCACAGATAATAAAATGGGGTCGGGACAGGGAGAACTCTGTCTCCTGTGATACAGTCAGCAGAGGAACTCCTTCCTTGGGTCTGCAGAGGATGTGTATATGGTGTTATTAAGTTGTTTATAAATGTACAGTGATGTAAAACCTTTAAGCAATCCAGCTGCTGTAACCCATATCATGCACATCCAAAAGCTTGCAAAGCACCATGAAAACCCTAGTTTGCAACTGATTGAGTGCAATCCAATGTACTCCATATCTATGTGTCTACTTCTATGCATGTGTCCAAATACGTTTATCCAATACAAGGAAGATGTTTTATGGGCAGATTGACTGGGGCAATGGGAGCTTTATGGAGAACTTGTCGAAGGTGCTTGCCCAGGGCCCAATAGCCAATAACTCTGAAGAGCCATGTCCAGAGTTTCAGTGGAGTGACAAAACCTTATACAGTAACTACAGGGATAATCTATTGAGAAGGTTAAGGAGTCAGAGGTTTAAAAAGCAATCATTAAGTTTTATATTATTGAAAGAGTGGTGGATGCATGGAATAGCTTTGCAGTAGAAGTGATAGAATGTAAGTATTCACAGGATAAGCATAAGGGATTTTATGATAATTATCTACAAACAACAAAAAAGGTTTTCACTTGCCTTGAGCTTTGCTCATATGGGACAAGCAGATTTTCTTAGTCTGAAATACAACCCAAAAAAAAAACAGAAATATTTTTTTTAAAATAGCAAACAGGGAGCACATGGCGATGGTGACCACATGTCCAGGACTGCACGGGACAGTCCCGCAATGGGACTTTATGTCCTGGGTTCCAGCCACCCACAATCTGGGACAATACAAAGTCCCGGATTGATAGCTCTGAGAAAAGGAGATCTCAGCCAATAAGATAAGACCTTTCAACTCCCCTGATTTGCTGAGCGTTCAAAAGCCTTTCCTGATTGGTCCAGTAACTCCTTCACATGGAGCTCAAAGATGCGGCAGCCTGCACCATTTAAGGTAAGAACTGTGTGTAATGGATAAAGTTCTCTGAAACTGCCTATCTAGCAATACAGAGGTTACGTTCTCTGAAACTGCCTATCTAATCAGACACCTAATAGAAGGACTGTATGTATTTTATAAATATATTATTTAATCTGAAATCTATATGGTTCCCAAGGCTTCCTAATAATTTATATAATATAAAATGTGTTTCCCTGAATGGCAGAAATAAAATGTGATCACCCTACACAGTCATATCTATAGCATCTAAAACAGATTTTGAGCATACCGGCTGGGACATTTCTTAAAACGGAATCTTTGCAGTCAATACTTTGCAGATGGCATTATCTCCTCTTCTTAACCCTCAAGAACTTGCATCAGAATGATTTGAAAGACTGAATACTCTGTCAATCCACGTGGGCAAACATTTAGACATGATGAGCTTAGGGTTGTTTAACTCCTACATTCCACTTTTAGTGTAAAATGTGTTCCACAGCTTTAAACTTAGATATATTACCTCTGTAGGAAAGCTGCAGTAAGGTTTTCCACACATGCAGCAGGTAATTTATTACAGGACAATGAGTTACTCCAGCCCCCGGCTCCAATAATTTGTCACACCATTTACTCGATGGCCTACTTGAGAATAAGCATTTGGGATTCCACTGGGAAAATCTATGCCATATCTATATTTCAAATATATAATCTCACAATTAAAAGGACTCTGCCATCACATAATTGCCAATACTGTAAATGTAGAGAATGAAATTGTTTTAAAAGTACACACTGTGTTGGCAGAATTGCAATACAGATAACAAAATTGCCATTGGAATGACCAGATTATCTGATTCTCTGAATGTCAAGCCACAGGTAATGCCATAAACAGGAGACTACACAGGAACATTGAAAACATTGCGTGTATTTCAGGGAGCACAATTTTTTGAATTCCCTACATTCACAGTAAAAAAAACAATATTTTGGTTATGGTGTCCCTTTTCCTTCAAGGAAACAAGGGTTAAAAAAGATTTCCTGCGCCTCCCAAGTAAACCCTATGGGTATCCTAATAGATTCATGCAGATTTACGCTGTGTCTCACAGCTACGACACCGGGTCTTGGACACCCCGCTTGTCTGATCAGGGTCTGCAGCTTGAGGGGGTCTCTCTCTCTAGTCAAGGCCCCCTCTGCTGACCCCATGCAAAAATGAGGGTGTCTCTCCGCGCCAACAGTTGCCGACCAGATAGGACTGCTTGCTGCCCATATACATGCCAGTTTGTCCCCAGACTAGGGTCAACTCAATTTTTACTTGTTCTTCTAAATTAGACGCACAAATGAAAAATATAATGTTTAATTGTCCTTTAAGTGTTTATCAGAGGTATCCAATTAAAAATAGCAGAGCTGACTCAATATAAATATATATTATTATAAATAAATTTTCTAAGTCTTTTAATTCTGGCTTCAATATTTGTTAACAGGCAGTGAGTGGCCACTATCAAACCCGGGTATTCTATCTCAGACTACTTGCAGTTTAAAATTGACCTGGTCTAGAATCAAATAAAATCCATGAAATAACAATAAGTTATGGAAATACAACCTCCAAACAGCTATCGGATGCTAATAGAGAGATCTCAGAATAAAACACATTAGTTCAATGAGTAGGTGTTTTAGTTGCTCATATTTCATACATTTTCTTTGTCTGACAAAAACCTATTGTACTCTCTGCCTCATTAACATAAAAACATCTGTCATGAAGACCTCTAAGTAGAAGAAAATTCTACTCAACTTAAAGGGACACTAAAAAATGTTTTCACTTGTGCTTCTAATATAGTAGCACCTAGTATAGTTGTCCCTAGTATGAGGATAAACTGGCAGGTACTTTTGATAGTACACGGCAGTTTATCCTCTGATCGACAGCTGCCATGCTTCCATAGGAAGTAGGCAGCCATCTGGTCAGTGACCGAAAGCGAGGGTCTCTCTCTGCTAGCACAGAGAGAGACCCTTGTTTTTGCATGGGATCAGCAGGGGAGCCTTAACTAGGTGCTTGCAGCGAGAGACCCTCGCATTCAGATGTCAGTGCGGGGCGAGACACAGCAGCATACGATACATGTCTGGTTTACTTAAATGTCCCGTGACATGTTTTGTATAACCCTTGCTTCCTTCAAGGAAGTAAGGGTTAAACAATGTTTAATGTTCCTTTAATGACCTTGCATTTAAGAAAATGAAACTATTATCAATATATATGTGAGAGGTGTAAAATTCTGATATATTTACCTTTTTAACATGTTCACACAGTACACTGACGATCCTTTTAATAAAGGAATTTTCTAAAAAATGAGATGTAAAATAATTAGTACTAGTAACCAAAAGGTGTAATCCGGTACTTATGTCCATTTTATATATTAAATACCGATATATAAAAAAAAAAAAGAAAAATAAGATCCTTACACTTTGCTGAAATTTCAGCATTTGCTAGCTTCTCTGCTACACCCCCTAAGCTCCAACATTTAAAAATAAAATTCGAACAGTGCTATGGGAGGGCTGGCAAACAGCAATTTACTAGGTATTCATAATGAATCCCTGCATCATTTTGTTGTAGAATCCACCTGTACACACTACCAGGTGCACCAGTTACTTTGGTGCCTGAAGTGTCCTTTTAAAAGAGATAATCCCCATGATGACATTGTGCTGATGCTGGTAATGCATAATTAAAGCTCACTGTAACTAGCAACAAAAAATGTTAAATACCCTGGAATTTTTAGAGAACACTTATCATTACGAGTTATTTCCAGGTAACTACAATTACCTATTCATGGAAGGTCTTGTAGGTTTACAAACGTGACATCACCTGCCACAACTGTTATTTTCTGCAGGGAATTGAGAAGATGCTGATTGCACATTCCTGAGCAGCCCTGTCACTACACTTGCGGAGTTATGTTGATGGAAGCAGTGGTGGAGGGGGTGATAGCTTGCTTGTTTCTATTTGTTAAAGTTTTCACATAGCTGGAGGAACTTGCTGCAGCAGGAACTAATACATATTACTTAACGCTTCTTTACGGAGCTATTATATGACGGAACTGCATTTTAATTTACTAATGAAGAATATATTTTAATATAGAGTATACAGAAAGTTAAAATGAACATGTAATGCAAAAGCATACAAAATAAATCTGGACCATGAGTAGACAAATATTATGTATGGGAGTGTGTGTGTGTGTGTATAAATGTGTGTGTGGGGTAAGTGTATGTATGTGAGTGTGTGTATAAATGTGGATGTGTGTGGGGGTTAAGTGTATGTATGTTTGTGAGTGTGTGTATAAATGTGTATGTGTGTGGGGTAAGTATGTGTATTGGATATGGCTTGCAAAGTCATTTATTAGTGATTCACGTCACTGAAGCAACTCCATAAGTATATTAATGATATGAAGTACCTCCCTTTAGATAGACCCCTCCTCTGACTATGGCATCCATTTTGATATCTGATCTATGTAGCATTGTAAGAAGTGCATTACTCCTACCAACAGGTGTCACTAGGGAGTGAGTGATGGGAGTGAGTGATGACTCTTTGTTCCACCAGGTAAATCCTGGAGGGGGGGAGGTGATACTGGACAATAGCTGTGGAGGAGGAGGAGAGAAAACACATGTGGAATGGCCAGAAAGAAACAACATGGTCAGAAGGAAGAGCTCTGAAACTATTTCTAGTTAATAGTAAAGCTTTCATCTTGGGCTAAGTTTAAGTGCCAAGAAGCTAGGGTTTAGTTTAATGCCTAGTATTGTAACTAAAAGTAGAAAGTAACTGCTGCAGAAACTCCTTCAAAATCATTCCTTTATCAACCTGGAATCAAGAGCCATTTTGGACACAGCCATGTGCCTTGCTGAACCTCTCTGAAGTTAAGTACACATGATATCTAATTAATACAATGCTATATAGAATATAACAGTTGTATGTTTGTAACTTTGTTTGTGATATCCCTTTAGATATATTGTTTTTACCGCCAGAGGTATAAATAAAGTATATTATATATATCACAACGTCTTTTGGTATTCATCTTTACATAATTTATCTGTATTCTCGAATCAAAGAAATTTATTGTTGTACGGTTAGTCTTGTTTGTCTAAATAAATATTTATTAATTATTTCATTAATAATTAGCATAATTTAGCATACAGCAGGCCACGACCGCAACAATTGGCGTAGTCGGCAGGATACAGTAACGATTATTAAAGTGAATGCCGTTTTTACTGTGCACTTTGCATAAAGTTACAGATCTGTGTATTTAAGCTCTAGAGCTCTAAACCCATGTGCTTGTGTATTTAAGCTCTAGTGAATAGACCTTGCTTGTGTTTGTTTGTTTATTTCTATATTACAGTACAGTGTTTAGTGCATAGACCTTGCTAGTAATACTGTGTAGAGATGTTTAAAACAATTAAACAGAAATCACCAGCTGTAGCAGGGCAGGAAAGATCAAAATATGGGGCAATTCCTGTATGGGCAGAATTTGGTAGTTGGAAACCCATTTCTGAGGAATTAATAAAATATGCAGCTCCCATATATCCTGACGCTGGTACTGAGCTTGGTGCGCAAGCATTACGGTTAGACCTAGGGGTTTACTCAAAGAGAGAGCGTAAAGCAGCTGCCACCACAGGGTGGATAATTGTGCAGGCCCTCAGCCGTGAGGTGCAGAAAAATGAAGCACTTAAGAAAGAGTTGCAGGAAGTGAAAGATTCCCTAGTTCTGACCAAGGAATGTATGCGTAGCAATGCATCCCATGTGACTGCCCTAGAAGAGAAATGTACTAAGCTAGTGGTAAGCAAGATAAACCGCAAGAGGTCACAGAGATGTAGAAAGCCAGTGCCTGTAAGCAATGTGCGAGCTATGGTTGCAGACCCCAAATGGGATCCTGCAGAGATTCTTAAGCAATCTGATGATGAGTATGTCTCCTTTTCTGAAGATGATAATGAACTGGACAGGCAACAAGCCCGTCCTGTCATTATACAACAGCAGAAAAGGAGACTACCCTGTGACCAACATAGAGAGCATGACTTGAGAGCTGGTGCATGTGATGCAATGAAGGAAGTGATAAAGAGTTACTCACAAACTGAGCTGATGGAGCTAGCTAAGATACATATGCAACAAGTGGGTGAAAATGTGGGAGAGTGGTTGCTACGAATGTATGATGCAGGAGCTGACCATGTGCTGTTGAATGCAAGGGAAGCCATAAGTATGGGGAAGCTGACAATGCATGTGAAGCTCATGCAGGTATTACAGAGGGTGAGAGAGATTAGGGGGACCTTTTCATTGTTTGACATGGTTCGCCATGCTGTGTTATTAGTTTACCCATCACACTCCGATATTGAGCCAACAGCCCCCTGGGTAACAATGAAAGATGCCATAAATCATGTAAGAATTATGGGTTGTGTTGCAGGATTGACCAAGGATAATTGGGAAGGGCCTGATATGGAGGATTTTACAGATGGCATGCGGTCAAGGTTTCTAAAGACGGCACCGCTAGATCTGAGAGTTCCCCTGTTATCTCTGCTCTATGGGATTAAAGACAATGGTAAAATACACCATGTGACCTCCTTATTAGCGGAGATTGAAGCATTAAATACTGAAGCCAAACAGACTAAGAATATTTGTACAGCAGGAAAGGCTAGAGTGGAGTTTGCAGAGCAAAAGTCAGAGGGGAATCAGACAACGCTGACTAGAAGGCAAATGTGGAATGACTTGTTGCAGGCGGGTATACCTAGAGATGAGATAAATGGTATTCCTACTGAAGAGATGTTTAACAGGTGGAAGGCAGTAGTGAACAGGCCTAGGCAGGTACATACAGTTGCTTACAACCCTTGTAGTAATAATGGATCCCTGTCAAAGCCACATTTAAACCAACAAAGAAGTGTACTCATTGAAAAGCCACTCCCAGCAAATGGTGGAGATGGAGTGCAAATTAGGTCCCCATACCCTGGTAAACAGACTAACAGGAATATGGCCTCCCAATTATTATCCACTGGAGACCGCTGCCAACAGGCTGGTGTGGGGAGGGATAATGATAGGCAACAGAATGGGGTATGGAGAAGGGGGACAGGAAATGAAGAAAAAAACATTCCCATTATGTCAGCTCCATCCATTGATGTAGTGCCCACAAGCCAGATGTCAGGGGTTAATAATTTAAAACAGGACAGTACGCAAAATGTTAGTGAGGAGTATTTGTTTTCATGTTTCCCTAGTAAACAGTACTTAAGGGAACATGTAAAACCTGGTGATGTTTCTTCCTCAGCCATGCCGATTTGCCATGTGCAGAACCGACAGCCTGGAGGACAGAACAGAGATAGATATTCAACCCACTGTCAGCTCTATTAACACGTTTGTCTTGCCTGTTTTAAGTGTCAGATGACTCTGGGTTGGCTGCTGACTACCGGGAGGTGGATTTGGTAGTCCCATCAGTGAGCACTGTGGTTCCCAGTACAGTCAATGCAGATAAAGGGTAAACAGGCAGACACCTGGCGAGCTGGGATTGAATTAGGAATGGCCTCTCTTTAATTCTCCTTGCACCAGAGATGAACTGATAAGCTAGCTTTGCCTGGGAGAAGAAATCATTTACATCCAGGTAGTGCATCAAGACAGTCGACAGGGATGTGAGTCATTGTATCTCAAAGACCCCAGTATGTCTAAAGACCCAAGAGACACTCCCTGCACTGATTGACCCACGTGACAGGCCTGGACAGACATCAGTGTCCAGAAATGAACTGCCTACCTGAGCACAGTGCAAGAACAATACCAGTGGTGGACTATGAAGATACAGACAAAGAAGAAACATCAAGCAAGATTGCTAGTGACAGAGTACATTGTAATTCTCCTGCAGATGCAAAGCTGAAAAATGAGTTGCAGAAGAGGAGTGAAAAAATGATGAGAAGCTGATTCCACCTGTCATTAAGAGCTGGCCACACCAAGTAGCCCTAAAGAAAAAGATGGGCACACTTGGCAGTTGAACTGTGAAGGCCGAAGACCTAGAGGTGGACTGAAATACTGACATTTTGAGAAAACTATCCAGAAGAGTTGTTGCTTTTAGTCCAGCAAGAAGACACTGTTAAAAGAATTCATGGAAGAACCAAAGACAAGAACTTGTTATCTATGGACAGTAGCGCTTGGGTTATTGGGCTACCACTAAGCATATTGTGGTCCCTAGCCTATCACCCTAAAGCCTCTAGGTTGATAGAGTGGTGCAAAAGTTTTCAAGAGAGCACATTCAAGTACTGTCCCCAGTAGTGATAGATTGTGGGTGGGGATGGGTTTGCAGACATTATTCCTTTGTACAGCATTGCCAACAAAGATTCTAGTGTAGCATATTGGGTTACATAGGATGTTGGTATATGAAACCGATTTCCACGGATTGTGAGTGTGTGTTTGTGACTGATATGAAATGTGTGGTTGATGTAATAAATATAACACTGTTTGCTTTGTGAAAGGGGATCATCGTCCAAATGAGTATAGAGCTGGGGTAACACCATATTAGTAGGATGTTTTTAATGGTGGTTACTATGCAGACAGGAAATGTACTATTGTGCATGATTTATTGTGCAATGATAAGTGTGATGCTTCACCTTGTTTCATGTTTCTCTCCAATAGATTGGCAGCCATTTTAAGAGATCCTGATTTTCTATTGTGGATTGTCAAAGAAACTTCAAGCAGCAGGGGATATGGAGTTACACTTCCAGTGACTTTATTGAAATGTCTTGACAGGATCAAGATGGAGGAGTGCCTCGTGTGGGGAGGATTCAGTTGGACATTCTGTGGGGATTATTGTTGAGGGTTATATTGTCTTTTTATTTGTTTATATGTTATGTTTGTGTGTCTAAGGTATCACTGTGAAATGAGTGCCATAGTTGGGGGATTATCTTCTGGAGAGATACATTTATAGATATTGTTGCTATATGATGTGAATCAGGAGGTGGATTGTATTGGATATGGCTTGCAAAGTCATTTATTAGTGATTCACGTCACAGAAGCAACTCCATAAGTATATTAATGATATGAAGTACCTCCCTTTAGATAGACCCCTCCTCTGACTATGGCATCCATTTTGATATCTGATCTATGTAGCATTGTAAGAAGTGCATTACTCCTACCAACAGGTGTCACTAGGGAGTGAGTGATGACTCTTTGTTCCACCAGGTAAATCCTGGAGGGGGGGAGGTGATACTGGACAATAGCTGTGGAGGAGGAGGAGAGAAAACACATGTGGAATGGCCAGAAAGAAACAACATGGTCAGAAGGAAGAGCTCTGAAACTATTTCTAGTTAATAGTAAAGCTTTCATCTTGGGCTAAGTTTAAGTGCCAAGAAGCTAGGGTTTAGTTTAATGCCTAGTATTGTAACTAAAAGTAGAAAGTAACTGCTGCAGAAACTCCTTCAAAATCATTCCTTTATCAACCTGGAATCAAGAGCCATTTTGGACACAGCCATGTGCCTTGCTGAACCTCTCTGAAGTTAAGTACACATGATATCTAATTAATACAATGCTATATAGAATATAACAGTTGTATGTTTGTAACTTTGTTTGTGATATCCCTTTAGATATATTGTTTTTACCGCCAGAGGTATAAATAAAGTATATTATATATATCACAACGTCTTTTGGTATTCATCTTTACATAATTTATCTGTATTCTCGAATCAAAGAAATTTATTGTTGTACGGTTAGTCTTGTTTGTCTAAATAAATATTTATTAATTATTTCATTAATAATTAGCATAATTTAGCATACAGCAGGCCACGACCGCAACAGTATGTATGAATGTGAGTGTGTGTATCAATGTATGTATGTATGTGAGTGTGTGAGTGTGTGTGTATAAATGTGTATGTGTGTGGGGTAAGTTTATGTATGCGAGTATGTGTATGTGTGTGTGGGGTAAGTGTGACTGTGCGTGTGGGAAGGGGGGGGTAAGTGTGACTGTGTATGCATGTGTGTGTTTGTAGTTAATGTGACCACTGCACATTAGTGTGAAATATATATATATATATATATATATATATATACACACACACACATGTATATAATTATATATATTATTCTCTGAATGAATGAAAAATGAATGCGGCCCACGCACGCACACATTTCTAGCGAAGTGGCCCTTTGCAGAATAAACTTGGACACCCCTGCACTAGAGGATTTAAACACATGCTGAGAAGGCATGTCACTGAAGCGTTAATACAGAATATTCTATACATTTGCTAGGAAATTGGTTGCACAATTATATGTATTTATCATCTGGAAAGTGATACCATGTCATTTTTAAATGTCAGATACACTTTCAACAATTTGTATTACTTGGAAGAATCAGTGCATGTGATATCCTATGGAGCACCGATTCATAGTTAATGATCCTATGTGTTAGGAGGAGGCTAGGATTAATGTTACAGTGAGGATCGTCAACCTGTACCATGACAGCTGCTGACCTGCTTCAGATTTACATCATAGTAATTACCCAGGATACCCAATACCAGAAATAGCCACATAAATACATAAAATATTATTTATAACTACATGCACTAGTCTTTTAGAGCATCTATAGATATGTGCTTGGACTTCAGATATAAAACATGCACCAACTCCAGAATAAGTACAGCATTCACACACCTGAATATACCCTGCACCATATTTAATTGTGGTATTAGCGGCCGTCTCGATCCATGAACTCTGTAATCGTAACCAAAAATGTCATAATTTCGGTTTGTCTGTAACAGGATGTTTTTCCTGTCTTTTACTGTGAATGTTTTGCATTGTTTGACCCATACTCAATGTTTAAGGGTTTACTCAATGAAGACAGAATTGCAGCGAATTGAGATGGGAATTTGAAATGTTAAGCCAAAGTAGTGGAGTTGGACAAATTCTCCATTGCAGTTAAAAGGGAGGATTTTTCCAACTCAGCTACTTTGGCATTAAAGGGATTGTCTGGTGCCAGAAATGCATCTTCCAAATGTTAATGCATATTAACCAATTAAGGACAGACCCTTTGAAACATTTTTGGTCATTCTGGACAATGGCTAGACAATTTGCACATTTCTGTGCTGTTTGTGTTTAGCTGTAATTTTCTTCTTTGTCATTTTATGTACCAACAAAAATTATACTTTTCATCGGGACAAGAAGGGCTTTCTTTAGATACCATCATTTTGATCATATCCTTTAATATACTATAAAACAAAAATTTATGGTGAAAAAAACATCTTTTCTGACTTTTATTTGAAAAATATGTTAGTCATCTACAAAAGCTAATGAAAAAACCTGCTAAATAGATTTTGCTATTTGTCCTCGGTACGGGGATACCACCCATGCATAGGTTTGTAGGGTTGTTTGGGAGCTTAAAGGGCGCAGTTGAGAGGTGCGCTTTTTGGTTTTCCAACTTGGAATTTTTACGCAATTTTTTTGTAGCGCAAGGAAGGGTTTAATCACTCTTAAGGAGCTTTTGTAATAATAAATTACAGTACAAAAAAAAATAACCCCTAAACATGCACAGACAAGAAAAAATGTGCTGCTGTGCAGTGATCAGTGGCAGGGAAGGGTTTAATTTACAGGGTACACTATACAAAGGGTATGGTTTTGATAAAAGTCCTTGGGTCTCGCAATTTTATAACATTTTATTTAATATATATTACAATGAAAAACTTACATTATACATATCTGTCTCTCTCCCTTACTAAAACTCAAGTGAGGAGAGGGCGGCAGATGCCAACGGGTCAGATCAATATTTACCAATAGACTTTAAAATAGATTTTAGACTGTTGTTTTTTTTCTGGCCCTCACCATGTGGCAAGCACCATAAATGACAGTGACTGATCCTGAGGGAGACGCTCAGAACATTGCTCAGCATCTCCTCCCATATGTCAGGAGAAAATGTGTATAGCTTATCAAGCACAGACCTGCTCTCAATCCAGCTGCAAACCGCGTTGAGTCAATGAGGATGGAGCTCAAGCAGAGATGGGATTGGGTCCCATTGCCTGGCTGCATCCACATCTCCACCACAGTGTGGGCGCAGTAGACCGACTAATCAGTACTTTGTAATGTATTTCATTAAAATTGAAACAGTGTATTTTTAAAGTCATCTATTGGGATCCTAACCTGTAGCTCTTGTTCCTATTTGGCCAGTGCTGGGGGACGATGTTTCCTCCCTGTTATACAAACTAAGTTTGTAATTTATAGACGAGATCTTTATATTCCTCTTGCTTTAGTAATTTAGTTCATAAGTCAAGCAGTTGGCTCTGGGCAGCAAGTAACGTTTAAGGTAATTAAACATGTCTCTGCTGGGGAGATTGAACTCCAGCTGTAGTTTATGAAATGTTTTCAGGTTTGTCTCGTCCATAAGGTCAAGAATCTTATTAATACCTTTCTTTATCCAAAGGGAGATGTCAATATGTTTCAGTACATTCATTAAAACTGAAGTAGGCAGGCATCTTATCTGCAAGACCTTTATATATTTATCTTTTTATAAAAGCTAGTTGGTTCAAAGGCTTTAAAGGTCAAGCAATTACTATATTATACTACCTGTTGTGTACTCTCAGCAAACTGGCACACTAAGAACAATCTTAAGAGGTATGTCTGTTTTGTGAGAATATACACCTAAAATTGTATTAATTTCTCCAGCCAGGAGATTTTAAGGGTTTTCTAACCCGTGAAGGATCTATTTGTCTCTTTGATTAAAAGGCAGTACGGTAAGTTTATTTTGCATCCATTTGCTGGTTTGCAATCTTAATAATCTGTTGTAAAAAATAATTAATATTCCAAGACTGGTTTTTATTCTTAGTCTAGCCCAGTGTCTGGTCACATTAGGTCTACCTAATCTTACTTTGGTTTCAGAATATCTCTCCTCTTGTGCATTTTACTGCCCCACTTAGAAATATTAAACTTTGTCAGAAAATCTTCCCTTTGCCAAACTTGTCCTCAAATTGCTTCACGATGTCCGATTGACAGGATTACAAAAGGTATTTCAACCAGTGTCGAAATTCAGAGGCCCTACCTAACAGGAGCACATAAAGGGCCAGTCTAGTAGAATATCAGGGGTTTACTGCTAAAAGTCAAATACAACTCACATGATATAGGATGTTATTCTTTGAATAAAATGTAAAGCAGGTCTCAGGATCCAAGCACTCAAATCTCAATATTAGCAGGATTGCCATACGAGTCTGAGAACTCACTAAACTTCATTAATTCGGTAGTTAAAGTGAGATTCAGTGACCCGCTGTACTCTTGGGTGCAATCGGAGCACAGAGTTCAACGGGGAACAGTGCTATAATGGGGACTATTAACAAATGGTTTGTTAGGAGGATATTCATATAAATGGCAAATTTTACATAAAGACTTAGCAAAAAAATATGTTTAAATAATGTATTCTTGGATTAGAAACATGAAATCAAATAAAACCAGGTGGACAGACGTCTGGATCACACACACACACACACACGAGAATACAAACCATGCTATACTAGTTATCACACTGAATTAAACAGTCATTGATCTACCAGTTCTTCATATGTTTTAAATATTTGAATTAGACTGTTTCACAGCGTTTGATTTTACAACGACAAAAATGCAAGATCATACAGGAAGCTTTATGTAAGGCAAGACGGAAAAAGGGCATTAAAAAAACAGAGACCAAATGGCAGAAAGGGTATTAAAATGCAAAAATGTAGCCGACCCCAAAGCACAAAATAAAATAAAAAACAACAACTTTCCAATAAACTCAGGGGACGGAGAGTTTGGTAAAGTAGGTGTCCTCTGTTTTTACCTGCTTAATCTGGTGAAGACGGCTGCTTGAGATACGTACAGGAGAAGATGGCACGACCTGTTAAATTAAAAATAAACAAGGCACACAGGGTTATAAAGTGTATCAGACAAGCCTGATTAGTTAATAACTTTATCCCTTTAGTGCCTTGGTATATGGATTGTATGAATTTGAAGAGCATTCACGACCACAGGGCATTTAAAATTATAATAGAGAAATTAGAACACTTATTTACTTCTTTTATTTTATAGGAAAACCAATACAAAGCACATCTGACTGACAGGGATTATCTCCTCTCTTTTTCCCCTAAAGTCAAGAAATCAAAATTAGCTTCTTAGTCTTTTTGCGTGGCAACTTTTTTGTAGTTAGACATTGGGCATCAGAATAGCTAATAAAGGTGCAGACAACGTATTTGAAAGAAAATAACCTTAATTCTTTTCTTACTCTTTTGGAATGGGTTCCCAAGAGGCATGAAGCCGTTTAACTGGTCTTTAATAAGTCTTGATATGACGTTGCCAAAAAGATAAAATAAATCCAAATGACCTTTTGGGCATCGGAGACAACAGTTGGAGAGAAATATTTAGTATATATGGTACATGTGTGTTTTCCACTGCTTCAAGAACATAGGACAAAAGTGCAAAAGGCCTGCCAATGATAAAGTATGGAATCGAGCAGATAACCCCCTTTATCTTCTAACGCCATCAGAGGCCTCTCTATTTAAAGTTGTGCCCTGTTTGATAGCAGCCTGGACAACAAAAAATGCTCCTCACCTTTAAAGATTTGACGGCATGTTCACTGCTGGATCTTTATCATAATATTTACATATAGAAATGTCACAATTTGTGTCACATTTGTCTGGCATGTTGTATTCATTATCTAAACACACCATGGTTATCCAGGGATTTTATGCTTTTTATTTTACTTTCTTTTTAGCTTCCTCCCTTCCTTTCATCACTCTTTCTGTCCTTCCTCTATGACTCTTACATTTATATGTTTTTCTTTCATTTCCATATCTATTGACAATTACAATCTCAGTAATAAAGCATATATCCCAGATTCCTTGATTATACTGTATTTTGTGAAGGCGAAAAAAATAATTAAGAAATAAATAAATAAATTGCTAGTGCTTTAGGGGTCACCAGAAAACATAAAAATAGCAAAAGTGAATATGCACAAATACCACATTGCCTTTAGCAGGCATGACCCTACTCCCCCCTGAAAATATACAAGAATACAAGTGAAGTCATTGCAGTTTCTAATACCATAAATATAAACAGGCATACAGAAAAGCAGTGCAGCTATGTGCATTAGTTACACTTTTTTCTTGTATATGGTCACTGGTGATATAGAAATAAAAAATAAATATAAAATGTAAAAAATATGTCACATTATAACTACCTATAATGACAGATCTTGTAACTAGAAGGTTCCAACTATGATTAAAATAAAAGGAGAAAAAGTAGAGTTATTTGAATGCTTCAAATGAACATACACATGTCATTTATATATTATAGGGTCTACTCAATAAAGACAGAATTGCAGGGAATTGAGATGGGACTTTTAACCTTTAGGCCAATATAACAGAGTTGGAATAATTTCCCAATGCAGCTGAATAGGAGAATTTTTCCAACTCGGCTACTTTGGCCTTATAGGGACAGTCTAGTCCCCAAACTCACCTTGGTGCAAGATGAAGATTACTGCTTGTATAGTGCATGTATGGTGCAAATATTTATATTTGATCCAAGCCCTCCCCAATGATGGCAGCACTGTTTATATAGACAATGAGCATTTAAAGTTTTGTTCCATTTAGTCACTTCCTGTGCTCCTGGAATTAAATACATTGTGTGGACTCTAAGTGACCTTTCTCTTGTAAACAGTAGGATCTCTTAACAGTGCAACACATTGTCTGATGACCTCACTAGAGACAGGAAATTCCATTCATTTGAATGAAATTGTTTGCATTGGTTCCTGCAGCAAAAAAAAAAAGTAAATTACTTTTACTCAGGTAGTGTGTACAGTCCTGGTTTCTTGCAAACTGCTGTAATTTCACAATTTCATCTAGCTGTAAGTATTTTATATTTTAAGCAATGCAAAAAGTAAAACATGCATTTTAAAGTACTTTGAAAGCACATTAATATTTGGAAGATGCCCTTTAAGTTTGAAATTCCTGTCTCAATTCCCTGTAATTCTCTCTTTATTGAGTAGACCACCACATGAAAAAGTAACAATCACAATTAGAAGCACAGCTGAAAAAGGTATCAATGTAGCAGTACATGTGTCAGCTCTGAGTTTTCAAAGAAACATGAGGCAGAGTCCCTAAAAGTTAAGAAAGTTGGTGCACCAGTCCTGCAAATATATTTATTATGACAATGGAAAGTCAAATAAAGTTGTGAAAGCATATGACAAGAGGAAAAGTAGTAACAACTCACAGCCCATGACGGATGAACACTTAAAGGGACACTAACCTATGGAAGAACAAGTAAAATATGTAGTGTCATTTGTATGATGATAACCTGGCATGTAATAGTATTATCATATATCTGCCATGTATCCCAGGGAAGAAGGCAGCTTGGTCTGGTCAGCTACTGTACCACTCTGCTGGTGCAGAGAGACCCACGTTTTTAACTGGGATCAGCAGAGAGAACATTAATTTTTACCCAAATAAGGTCCCCGCTGCTGATCGCAGAAGGTCCCCCGTACTGGTCAGTCTCCTGACAGACCCTGCCTCTGTTCTGATGCAGATCCAAGTGTTAACATAAGTATCTGTAACGATATAAATCTGGTATATTTGAGAGAACGGGGCACTATTTCTTAACTTTTGCTTCTTCTAAAGGAACAAAGGAGTTAAAAGAAGTGTAGTATCGCTTTAATGGAATAGTACATAAGTACTTGCAGAAAAATGATTTAGCTTGGTGTTGTAAGAGATGCTAGTGACCAGACATCTAAAAGGGGCAGAGCTGAGCACTATAGATTAATTATTTAAACTTTAATTATAAGCAATCAAAATGACATTTTGGTTAATGTTTTTCACTACAGAGGCACACCCGCCACCAAACGTACTTTAATGCATTCACTGGTATTTTTAATAAGCTACTTGTTTATTTTTTGCATGAAAATGGATGAAGATTTTGACCTAGCAATACAATTATTCCCACCAATTTCTGTTAAATAAAAACAAAAAATCACAGAATTTCAGTCAGCAGTGCCTGTGACATTGAAAGGAAGACTAGGATTTGGATGAAGAGAAATCTCTTTGAGACACCAAGAGAAGAGCAAACTGTTTCTTGTGTCACTTTGGCTACTGGAGCAGAAGTAGATAAATATGTAGAAATGGCACTCCGGGAGTCGATGAATGCAGTAAAAAAGGTAGGTGTTTATTATTCCAAGAAAAAAGTGATACAGCACAGCAAAATATTGGGCAAAAAGTGGTAAAGACAGGTAGTCCTGAGTCGCTTGACGCGTTTCGCGCTAAGATTAAGCACTAAACAGAGCGAAATGCGTCAAGAGACTCAGGACTACCTGTCTTTACCACTTTTTGCCCAATATTTTACTGTGCTGTATCACTTTTTTCTTGGAATAATAAACACCTACCTTTTTTACTGCATTCATCGACTCCCGGAGTGCCATTTCTACATATTTATCTACTTGTGATTTTTGATGGTGCGGACCAGGCACCAGTAGAGGCACCGGAGCCGTGGTCGTGGGATTTGGCGAATTCTAAGTACCTCCAACGCTGGTGAGCCTGTTTGTTCTATTACTATACTGGAGCAGAAGCTCTTCTCTGTAAGTTTTTTTTTTTTGGTACATTGGAGGAGTAGAGAAAACATTATCCACCCCCAGTAATTAAAGGGTTGATGCTTATGTGAATTTATTATAAGGTATTGTGCTGCAGGAATTTTATGTCTGTTGCTATTAGCTTAAACATGCATTAAAAGAAGATGGTATTTTAGTGACTATACTGGGAGGGAGGGAAGGCTTCACTGGTCCTTTAGTGAGCTTCTCAATAGGTACAGGTTTCATAACAGGGATGATTAACTGCAGTCCACCAACTGTTAGACTTGAACTCCCAATTAAATAAAGCTTACATGAAGCAAGCAAAGGGGTGTTAATCAGCACCAGGAAGGCGGAGCATGAACAGCCTAATTTACAGCATTACACTCTTGGTTCAATAGGGTCAGAACAACAAGCATGATTCTCAAAACAAATGATCTTGTAGTCTGAAGATCAATGTTCACAATGTATAAAAATGTTACAGCAAATGGTAGTACAAGCATTAAACTGTATACCCCACATTGTCTAACTATATTTACAGAGTGCATCTTCTGATTTCTCCCCTGCTAAGAAATTCTTCCATAAACTCATTAACTTCATTTTTTGCTATCTGTTTCCATGGGAATGCAGCAGGTATAACACATATCAGCCTTGGATGATAAATTAAATGTAAATTCTTGCCAAATCTCCTGCCCTTGGTTAATGCTTAATAGATTCCTTTCAGCTAGTTTGTCACAGAAACATTCCAGTCTACATAGAGGTTGTTCAGCTGTCATCTGCTGGTTAAAATAAAGTCAATATTGTTATAAAAGAGCCTTCAACACAGATTAGATTGATTAAGTAAAAGTGGACAAGATGCACAATTTTAAACAAATAGGCAGTTCCCCCAACAGGGTCCCAAAAAATATGTTTAGAAAAGTACTGCATCATATAAAGTTAAAAAAAAAAAAAATCACTGCAACACTGCAAATAAAGTATTACAATTATGTTGCTATAGAAATCCTGCCAAGCTCTCCTTACTAGACACCCCCGTGAAATTGTTTGTAAAACTTCTGGAGAACTGTAAAGTGTTTTATTTGAAAAACATGTACAACATACAAAAACAAAAATCTAGGTGGAACAGTTCCTTTAACACATGACTGCTATAAAACCATATATCCTCAGAAACATTCTTGCCAATTCAACATTAATAATATTAAACTTGTCTGGTAACAAATTGTGAATGTTCCACAACAAATAATTATAAAAAATAACATATAAATGGTTTTAGAAGGGTGTATATTATTATGCAGACATTCACAATGCTTAGTGTCAAGTCCTAGAAAGCCACGAATGGTAGGCTTGAAGGCTATAACTAAAAATTTTCATAGTGGCCATTATGCTCTCCCTGTCGGAACAGGAACTGGTAGCCACACTTTTGTGGAAACACTGGAAATTATTTTCCAGAGTGGTTCAAACTAATCAAATATTCATGCTAAATACACTACTTTTAGATCTTTCATCATATAAGCTCTCTAGTATCATGTTTTATGTGCAAATTAGATTTTATAAGTGAAAGCAATAGGTGATCCTAGAGCAGTGATGGTGAACCTATGGGACAGGTGGCGTCCGGAGACCTCTTAGGATTTAGGTGTGTCTACATTATCCCCATCAATTATGTTGGACCAAGGAAATGTTATGACCCAAGACTGACATTTGTGGATACTATGCACTTTAGTGCACAGTTTTTACTTGAACTCATTGGTCCAAGAGGAATTATAGAAGGGGAAGGATGAAAGCGTAGGAAGGCTGGCTGATGGGCAAAGAAATATCGGTTTTGAGACCACTTTGAGTACTTCAGTGCTGCCTGTTCGGCTCCCCGTGCGATATAAGGTGGAAGTGCTGGCAGGTCACATGACTGCGCGGGGAGCCGAAGGAGCAGCATTGTAGGTCACCATGCTGCCTCCCACTAGCCACAAAGGACCAGGGTAAGTCCTGGGATGAGGGGGGATTGTTGATGGAGACATGTAATGAGGGTGATGGGGGCATGCAATAGGGGCAATGGGGGAGATGTAATGGGGGTGATGGAGGTAGATATAATTGGGGTGATGGAGGTAGATATAATGGGGGTGATGGAGGTAGATGTAATGGTGGTGATGGAGGTAGATGTAATGGGGGTGATGGAGGTAGATGTAATGGGGTGATGGGGGCATGTAATTGCGGGTGATTGGGCAGTGGCGGACTGGCCAGGGTGTCAGATTGCCCGATGGCAAGTGGGCCCCGTCGGCCCGCTCGGGCCCCAGCCCATTAAAAAAAAAATGTGGGCAAACGGGGCAGCTGCCCAGGGTCCATTCATTAGTGGGGCCCAAAGCAGTTGACCAGTGGGCCCCCGCTGCCACATCACTGTCTCACACAGAGACAGTCAGGTTCGGGCAGCAGCCAGATGCAGACGTGGCTTTCTGTCACAGCCAAATTATCAGTGGCATATTAATGAGACAGTCTCGTGCGCACCTTCTTGACACGTCACTCCACTCCTGCGATACTACGCTACTGATGTAATCCTCTCCCCCCGGGCAACTCCACCACCCAACTTGGACATGGCAGTAATTTTTTGGGACACAAGATGTGGCCCCATCCATATTTTGGCTTCGCTGCCCGATGCCCTCCTCTCATTTACTTACTATTTCTCTTACTTACATCCTCTTAAATCTATTGATTTATTCTATTTACGTATATATTCGTACACTTCCATTTGAACAGTTCACTTTAAGTATAGGACTCTGCACTATTTGTTTGCTCTGTATTCCTTACGGAGAAGTGTCATGACAGCGAACATTATTAGGTCGAACCAAATAACAGAGATTCTAATCTAAGACACATTTACAAAAGGTTAACTGCATACAATCTAAGTGACAACCCATATTTGTGATATATTTGTATAATTTTTCTTATACTTTTTCGTTGGTGGATTTGGTATACACGACCCCCGGTCTGTATTTATTTTATCCAATACATGGCTATGCAGGGCAGTGGAAATCTAGAAATAGTCCATTCCTACTCTCCCTACAGAAAGTTTATGTTTAACCAATAATAGACACGGCAACCGTTCCTTAACTACGTTTTTCTATATTTGAGTTATAGAGTTTGGACCACATTTAGTCTGTAGTAGATATTTATGCCATATATACAGACCTGATATATGTTATCATAGCGGTAAAGATACAGTTCATCATTTGGCATGTGCAATATACTATTTATATGCCTTTTTTATATCTCAAGTTCCAGTTTATTGAAATTACAATATATTTGTTAAAGTAACCGAAAGATTTGACCATATGTTATGTAAAAATGTGAAATATAATAATTGAATGCTTTCGTATTTATATTTCAAAAACCTTGAAATGGCAATTGTTGTACTTTTATATTTTTTTAATGGCTGTGAAGAGGGCAAATAAATTAAAAATAAATAATTAAAAATAATTTCAAAATTAAATTAAATTATAACAACAGGTATTTACATGTATCTATTGTATACTGCCAGTAATATGTACACTGTAATTACTAAAAAAATATGTCTAAATTCTTTTTTTAATGGTACCTTTTTTCCACTTGTGTATTGTTTGAAAATTGTATTTATTTATTTATTATAAAAATTAAATTATAGCCTTATAATTGTTGGTGGCCCCTTCTGCATCCTGGCAACCAATATTTTTAGACCCAATCTGCCACTGGATGGGGGCATGTAATAGGGGCATGTCCTGGGTGTGCAATGTGGGTTATGTGGCATGTTGTGGGTGTGCAATGTGGGTAGGGGGGTGCCCGAATTTTGTCTGCCTAGGGCAACACAAAACCAAGACACACCACTGCACTGTACTAGAAGCTTCAAACTGAAAGCCAGGGAATTAACCAAGCAGTGAATATAGAAGCACAAGTGTAAAAATGAGAGGCACTAGTATGAATACCAACTGGCATGTACATTTTAACCCCTTCAGGACAATGGCTAACTGTTAAAGCAAACAGGATCACCTCATCCCATCCATCTCCCAAAGGAGAATGCCAATGGATTTTGATTGCTCCCAGCCTAATCAAAATCCTCACTGTAATGGCTGAGACAGCCTGTCTCCATCAGAGACAAACAAAGTCAAAAGAAAGTGTGGATTTCACGGAAAGAATCATCCAATGCAGAGTAGTTATGCCAAAGGAGAAAATGTGTTTAATCGGTGGTTTGAAGACGCATACAGGAAACAAGTGATCCTAGATTTACGCGTTTTGTGCCTTAATGGCACTTAAATCATGAGCATACTCAGTGAGATTAACGCACATGTTATATACCATTGGTAAAATCAGTTGTTAATTGATCCAACATGAGTGAACCTCACTGTGAAAAAAGAACTTAATTTTTACATTACTGTGCAAACACACCAATAAAAATACAATGGTGCAAATGTGAATTAAAACAAGTCATTCATTTCCAGACTAACTTAGAAGGAATCTGAAACTTCAACTTCATTATAATAAATCTTTTTATAGACATCCAATTCACATTTGCAAGAGATGACTTGTTATATTCATGTCTGTCCAGTCAATTCAGATATTTTCTAATTCACCTTGTTAATAGCAAGGGTTAACCAGCATTTTACCATCATGCTCTAGCCCCCCCCCCCCCCCCCCCCCCCTCAGTTCTCATCAATCTACATTTTACTGCCTACAATAGCTTATACATTAGATAGACACCCTTTATCAACTGCATAAAGCATTTCCGTTCTTTTCTTTTGCTGTACTTAGCCCTTTTTGTCTGTAAGCCTATTAATGGAACAATAAAGAATATCCAGACATTCTGCTTGGAGTACTGATGCTACCCCATGGTGACATCACACCAGGGCCGGACTGGGAATAAAAACCAGCCCTGGAAATTATAGTATTCCAGCCCCATAGAATTGCATATTTATTTTCTTGTTCATAACGGACAATCCATACATTTTACAACACATTTGAAAAGTGTATTATTTTATAGATAAGACTGGTACATACCCCTGCACAGGGCAAAATATGCCCCCAGTATGTACACAATATTATAACTAACGTACTGCTCTGATATATACCCCATGCACAGGGCAACACATAGCAACCAGTACACAAGGTTATATGAGTTGCCCTGTGCAGGGGATTATATAATTAGGGAATTGTGTGAGCTATAACCTTGTGTACATACTGGGTGGCTATATTGATTTACCCCAGCACCCAGACTGCACTCACAGGACTTAGCCCAGCATGCAGATTGCACTCACAGAACTTACCCCAGCATGCAGATTGCACTCATAGGACTTATCCCAGCACCCATAACTTGCCACCTTTTTTTCAGAAAAATACCAGCCTTGGTACTGTCTCCATAGACTTAACATTGGCCTGAAGCCAATTTTTTTTTACCAGCCTGTAGGTAAAATACCAGCCAGGTGGCAACCCTATTCAGTACCCACAGCATTTGCCAAGCACTCATATATCACCCACACAATTTGGCATGCAACAGTGTCACTTTGTCCCACAGAGCTGCCCCTGCAGAACAAACAACAGTGTCACTTTGTCATACAGAGCTGCCCCTGCAGAAAAAAATCACATTGTCCCTTTCCCCATATTACATGTTATTTTGCCCCACTGAACATGCCACAGCATCACTTTTCCAATTAAAATAAGCCAGGTACCAATTAACATGCAACAGCCACTTCGTCATTAACATATGCAACAACCAGTTTGCCTATTAAAATAGGCCAACAACCAATTTTGCCACTAATATACGAGTATCATTTTGCCATTAATATGCCACAGTCAATTTGCCCATTAATATGCCAGTATTATTTTGCCATTAATATGCCAGTATTATTTTGCCATTAATATGCCACAGTCAATTTGCCCATTAATATGCTACAGCCAATTTGCCCATTAATATGCCAGTATTATTTTCCCACTAATATTCCACAGCCAATTTGCCAGTATGATTTTGCCATTATTATGCCAGTATTATTTTGCTATTAGTGTTACAGTAAATTTGCCCATGAATATGCCAGTATTACTTTGCCATTAATATGTCAAAGTCAATCTGCCCTTAATATGCCAGAGCCAATTTGCCAGTATTATTTTTCCATTAATATGCCAGCATTATTACAGTCGATTTGCTAGTCACTCACACACTTATACAGAATTATGTGTATGTCTCTGAGAAACTGTATTTACAAAATAAAAGGATTTGGGATATATAGGAAGTTAGGTTGGGAGGTGGATGGGGTGTCAAATAAACAAACTGCCCCAGGTGACTTTTTAAAATCATATGATGTTTTTTTTTTTTAGCTCACAGTGTCCCTTCAAAAATCTGGTGCATGAATACACAATCACAATATAACAGTGGTGGTGCCCTGCTTTTTAATATTAAAACCTCTTAATCACTCCACTCCGCAGCAATATTATGACAAAATATAGCAAGCAATGCAATCGATGGTGTGGCTTAACATTAAATCATGTAAGCTACATCTGGTCAAGATGTTCCACTCACTCACACACTTACACTCTGCCCCTCGCTCACACACTTACACTCTGCCCCTCGCTCACACACTTACACTCTGCCCCTCGCTCACACACTCACACTCTGCCCCTCGCTCACACACTCACACTCTGCCCCTCGCTCAAACACTCACACTCTGCCCCTCGCTCACACACTCACACTCAGCCCCTCGCTCACATATTTACACTCTGCCACTCACATCCTTACACTCTGCCACTCACTCACATCCTTACACTCTGCCACTCACTCACATCCTTACACTCTGCCACTCACTCACATCCTTACACTCTGCCACTCACTCACATCCTTACACTCTGCCACTCACTCACATCCTTACACTCTGCCACTCACTCACATCCTTACACTCTGCCACTCACTCACACCCTTACACTCTGCCACTCACTCACACCCTTACACTCTGCCACTCACTCACATCCTTACACTCTGCCACTCACTCACATCCTTACACTCTGCAACTCACTCACATCCTTACACTCTGCCACTCACTCACATCCTTACACTCTGCCACTCACTCACATCCTTACACTCTGCCACTCACTCACATCCTTACACTCTGCCACTCACTCACATCCTTACACTCTGCCACTCACTCACATCCTTACACTCTGGCACTCACTCACATACTTACACTCTGCCACTCACTCACATACTTACACTCTGCCACTCACTCACATACTTACACTCTGCCACTCACTCACATACTTACACTCTGGCACTCACTCACATACTTACACTCTGCCACTCACTCACATACTTACACTCACTTTCCCCAGCACCATACTGTATTTACCTTACCCTGCAGTCCGGCAGCTTCCTCTCAGGCAGCAGAATCCCCCTCCCCTTCCTCTCCCGCTCAGCAGGCTCTGGGTGAAGCCGAATTTCTTTAAGGGAAGCGGCCGCTGAAATTTTGAAGGGCCGCGGCCGCCGAAAGTCTTAAAGGGCCGCGGCCGCCGAAAGTCTTAAAGGGCCGCGGCCGCCGAAAGTCTTAAAGGGCCGCGGCCGCCGAAAGTCTTAAAGGGCCGCGGCCGCCGAAAGTCTTAAAGGGCCGCGGCCGCCGAAAGTCTTAAAGGGCCGCGGCTGCCGAAATTCTTAAAACAGCCCCAGGGTAGGCGGCCTACCGGGATTTTTCCCGGTATCCCGCTAGGCCAGTCCGGCCCTGCATCACACATACACCCTCATTGTAACAAACAAACCACTGGATACCTAGCGCTACTAATAGAATATTTTTTAACTTCAATGTGCCTAAACACCCAAGCTGCCGTCTACCACCACCCTGGTTCACTAACTGGGAGGAAAAACTGAAATTTTAGTTAGAAGTGTTGTATGTAAAACTTAACAATTTTATGAAAAAAATGAGGGGATGGGGATATTCCTTCTAATTTCAAACCTGGTGCACTTAATCTAGGGTGACAGATGTGCACTCACATCCTTACACTCTGCCACTCACTCACATCCTTACACTCTGCCACTCACTCACATCCTTACACTCTGCCACTCACTCACATCCTTACACTCTGCCACTCACTCACATCCTTACACTCTGGCACTCACTCACATACTTACACTCTGCCACTCACTCACATACTTACACTCTGCCACTCACTCACATACTTACACTCTGCCACTCACTCACATACTTACACTCTGGCACTCACTCACATACTTACACTCTGCCACTCACTCACATACTTACACTCACTTTCCCCAGCACCATACTGTATTTACCTTACCCTGCAGTCCGGCAGCTTCCTCTCAGGCAGCAGAATCCCCCTCCCCTTCCTCTCCCGCTCAGCAGGCTCTGGGTGAAGCCGAATTTCTTTAAGGGAAGCGGCCGCTGAAATTTTGAAGGGCCGCGGCCGCCGAAAGTCTTAAAGGGCCGCGGCCGCCGAAAGTCTTAAAGGGCCGCGGCCGCCGAAAGTCTTAAAGGGCCGCGGCCGCCGAAAGTCTTAAAGGGCCGCGGCCGCCGAAAGTCTTAAAGGGCCGCGGCCGCCGAAAGTCTTAAAGGGCCGCGGCTGCCGAAAGTCTTAAAGGGCCGCGGCCGCCGAAAGTCTTAAAGGGCCGCGGCCGCCGAAAGTCTTAAAGGGCCGCGGCCGCCGAAAGTCTTAAAGGGCCGCGGCTGCCGAAATTCTTAAAACAGCCCCAGGGTAGGCGGCCTACCGGGATTTTTCCCGGTATCCCGCTAGGCCAGTCCGGCCCTGCATCACACATACACCCTCATTGTAACAAACAAACCACTGGATACCTAGCGCTACTAATAGAATATTTTTTAACTTCAATGTGCCTAAACACCCAAGCTGCCGTCTACCACCACCCTGGTTCACTAACTGGGAGGAAAAACTGAAATTTTAGTTAGAAGTGTTGTATGTAAAACTTAACAATTTTATGAAAAAAATGAGGGGATGGGGATATTCCTTCTAATTTCAAACCTGGTGCACTTAATCTAGGGTGACAGATGTGCATCTGGTCATTTTATAAAACCAATCTTAAAAATATTAAAATGGTAGGGATTAGATAAACATATTTATCTCAAAAAATAGAATTCTTTTAAGAAAATACAAATAAAATGATTATCACAGATGTACATAAAAAAGCAATACATTAAATAATGTGTACACTGTTCCTCAAATGAGATAGCAGACACTTTGCGTCAGACAGTATTTAGTCCAAATGAAAATAAAAAACAAATTGCCTGATGCGTTTCACTACGTCAGTAGCTTCCTCAGAGGCCTTACATATTTCAAGTGTTTGTCATAAAATCCCAGTGCTCTGAAAAATACGACCCACGGTTTTATTCCAAAATTGATAAGCTTTTAAATGGAAACTGCCAATATACAAAAAATGGGAAATACATATTATATGTTGCACAGGACCAAGGAAGCTGAGAAGCAACAGTGGGGTAGATATTACATTAGCTTGGGCACCTGACTTTTTATTGTAATAAGAGAACAATAAAAACCTGGTAGGAGTCTGACACACTAACTCAATAAGTATTCTTATTTACAGCTAAACTACCAGCATGAAACCTAAATACAAGGAATAATTCCATTATATAATGAAACATTACCTGCTTTTAAAAACCACTAAGGAAGCATGAAATTAAATATTAAATAGGTTTTGCATTCTGAAAAGCTTCTGGGTGGCAATTATTTTAAATAAATGCTTATGACTTTATTACATTGTGTGTGTGCACATACACACACACACACACACACACACGCACACACACACAGGAGAAGCGTCCAAAATATACATCAAATTCAAACACAAAAATGGTTTACTGACCACAAAATCAAGGTTGGGTGAACTAAAGAGGAGAGTCCACCAGTGTTGACTTCGAAATTTTAAGGATACCGCTGCTGCATTTGTGAGCAGGTTGCAGCTTTGGAGAATATCATACTACATCTTAAGAGGCAACTGGCAACACCGAGGGACATAAACAACATGGAGAAGTGTTTACTGCTCATGAACCAGGCATTGGCTGGGGCCAGTGTAGAGGAGAGTGAAGATGGAGGAGAAGAGGTTTCTAAAGCAGAGAGCTGGGTTAGCTGTGTAAGGAGAAGTAGGGGTCAGAGAGCTAGGGAGGCTTGTTCACCTCAAAATGTTTGCCAGCTGGGGAGATTAGCTCAAAAGAGGCATTTTTGAGGAAGCCTGACTCTCCTAGCAGCCTCCCTATCACAGTTTGGAGCCAGGACACTAGGAAGGCTAGCAGGTACTGGTGGTAGAGGAATATATTATTACGAAGGTAGATAGGGTAATCTGTCGCCAGGACCCCGAATGCCGAACTGTATGTTGTCTCCCGGGTGCTCAGGTTCAGCATGTTGCGGACTGGGTAGACAGATTGTTTGGAGGGGCTGGGGGTGATCCAATGGTCTTAGTACACGTTGGTACTAATGACAAAGTTAATGATAGGTGGAGGGAAGTCCTTAAAAATGATTTTAGGGAACTAGGAATTAAGCTGAAGGAAAGGAGCTCCAAGGTAATATTCTCTGAAATTCTCTGACAACGGGAGCTTAGAGAGATTAATGTGTGGCTGTGAAGGTGGTGTAAGCAAGAGGGATTTGGGTTCTTGGAGCACTGGGCAGAGTTTGCAGTCAGCTACAGACTCTTTGGACGGGATGGACTGCACCTCAATGATGAGGGGGCTGCAGTATTGGGGAGAGGATGGCTAAAAGGTTGGATGAGCTTTTAAACTAGGCTCTGTGGGGAGGGTCAAGATCAAAATAAAGCAATGGTAGGTAGAGTAGATTGGAAGGTAGGTCTAGCTATGGGAAAGGAGGAGGAAGGCAGTGGTGGGGGGTAACAGATTATCAGGAGGTACATACAATAAAACCTGCGGGCATTACGTGTTTGTCAACTAAACAGAAAATGGGTAGTAAATAAATGTTTTTTAGCAAATGCAAGAAGCTTGACAAACAAAATGGGTGAGCTTGAGATACTAATAAGTGCTGAACAATATGATTTATTCGGTATCACAGAAACGTGGTGGGATGAGACCCATGACTGGTCAGTTAATTTACAAGGCTTTTTAGAAAGAACAGAGTAAATAGAAAAGGGAGAGGGATTTGTCTATATGTAAATCCTAAATTAAAGCACAGTTTTAAAGAAGGTGTGCATGATGTAACTGGAACTGATGTGGAGACACTGTGGGTTAAGATTAGCATAGGCATTAAAAAGAGTCACACATTACTTGTAGGTGTATGCTACAAGCCACCAAATATTAGCATTGGTGGAGTAGATCAGATTTTATAAATTGAAAAGGCTGCAAATCTGAATGAGGATTGTTTTCTGGACTAAACAAAGAATTGGAATTCATTTAAGGACACATTACAAAAGTACACATACCAATATATACCTTTGGGAAACAAATACAAAAGACACAAATCAAAACCAAACGTGAAACAGGAAATACAAAAAAAGAAAATGGCATTCAAACATTATAAAAGAAAGGTATCAGCATTATCACTTATAGAGTGCAAAGATGACAACAAAGCCTACAAAAAGGCAATTAAAATGGCTAAATTGGAAAATCAAAAAAGGAGAGTAAAACTAACCCCAAAAATGTTTATTAGTATATAAATGGAAAAAAGCTAAAGGCAGAAAAAGTTGGGCCCTTGTTATCCTAAATGGGAAATTTGGTTAGTGAGGACAGAGAGAAAGCAGACATTTTAAAAACATTTTTTTCTCTTCTGTTTATACTAAGGAAGAACCGATGGATGAGCCCCTGCTACCAGAATTTACGGAACAGTCGCCGCAAACATGGGATTGGCTGACACAGGAAAAAATGTGTATTTATGTATTTTGGATTGCAAATTGGCTAAAATACAGAATGCAGAGGGTTGTTGTAAATGGAAAATTCTCAAATTGGAGCAGAGTATTAAGCGGAGTACCTCAAGGGTCTGTTTTAGGCCCTCTTCTTTTTAATTTGTTTATTAATGGTCTCCCAAGTTGTGTTGAGAGCCATGTCTCAGTGTTTGCGGACGACAAAAATTGGGTAAGGTAATACAGACTAACCTTGATGTCTGTTCTTTACAGGAAGATTTGGACAGCGTGGGGGACTGGGTGATTAAGTGGCAAATGAGGTTCAATATAAACAAATGTAAAGTTATGCATTATGGGAAAAACAATAACAAAGCAACAACATGCTTTAAATGGTATTTCACTGGGAAAAACTACTAATGAAAAGGATTTGGGAATAATTGTATATAACAGACTTGGCAACAGTGCTCAATGCCAGTCAGCAGATGCAAGGTGTAATAAGATATTGGTATGTATACAACAAGGTATAGATTCATGGGAGGAGAATATCATCTTGCCTCTTTATAAGTCAATGGTAAGACCTCACCTTAAATATGCAGTAGAATTCTGGGCACCAGTCCTAAAAAATAATTTTTTATTAGGGGATATGATAACATTATATAAATATGTGCGGGGTAAATATAAAGAGGTCTCCAGCGACCTGTTCATTTACAGAAATGTACAAAGAACAAGAGGTCACTCCCTGAGACTGGAAGAGCAAAGATTACATAGACAGAAAAGGAAGGGATTCTTTACAGTAAGGACAATAAACTTATGGAACTCACTGCCAAGACAGGTGGTGCTATCAACTACAATAGATGCATTTAAAAATGGTCTGGATGGTTTTTTTTTTCTTAGAAAAGAAGAACATACATGACTATTAATAAAAGAATAAGCATTAATAAAAGAGCTTCCTGATCCAAGGAGAAATCTGATTGCCCTTTAGAGTCAAGAAGGAATTTTTCCCCCCTAGAAGGCAAAATTCGAAATAGCTTCCTTAGGGTTTTTTATTTTTTGCCTTCCTTTGGATCAAAAGCAGGTATAATAGGTAGAAGGGTTGAACTTGATGGACATAGTGTCTTTTTTCAACCTAAATTACTACGTTACTATGATATTGAGAGAGTTTGTATGGAGGAATGGTCTCGGATGCCTTGCCACATATTCTCCAACCTCATTATAAGAGAAGACTCAGGGTTGTTATCTTGGCAAAGGTAATTGACCAAAAGAGTGCCAATAATTGTGCTAAACATATGTTTATAAATGCCTTCTTTTTTTTAATAAATCTGTTTTGCGTTTGCAATTGTTTAATATCCATGTGTGCGTGCGTGCGTATGAGTAAAAGTGTGTGCGTGCGTGCGTATGAGTAAAAGTGTGTGCGTGCGTGCGTATGAGTAAAAGTGTGTGTGTGCGTGCGTATGAGTATAAGTGTGTGTGTGCGTGCGTATAAGTGTGTGTGTGAGTATAAGTGTGTGTGTGAGTATAAGTGTGTGTGTGAGTATAAGTGTGTGTGTGAGTATAAGTGTGTGTGTGAGTATAAGTGTGTGTGTGAGTATAAGTGTGTATGTGCGTGCGTATGAGTATAAGTGTGTGTGTGCGTGCGTATGAGTATAAGTGTGTGTGTGCGTGCGTGCGTATGAGTATAAGTGTGTGTGTGCGTATGAGTAAAAGTGTGTGCGTGCGTATAAGTGTGTGTGTGAGTATAAGTGTGTGTGTGAGTATAAGTGTGTGTGTGAGTATAAGTGTGTGTGTGCGTATGAGTAAAAGTGTGTGTGTGCGTGCGTATGAGTCTAAGTGTGTGTGTGCGTGCGTATGAGTCTAAGTGTGTGTGTGCGTATGAGTATATGTGTGTGTGTGCGTATGAGTATATGTGTGTGTGTGTGTATGAGTAAAAGTGTGTGCGTGCGTGCGTATGAGTATATGTGTGTGTGTGTGTATGAGTAAAAGTGTGTGCGTGCGTGCGTATGAGTATAAGTGTGTGTGTGTGTGCGTGCGTATGAGTATAAGTGTGTGTGTGCGTGCGTATGAGTATAAGTGTGTGTGTGCGTGCGTATGAGTATAAGTGTGTGTGTGTGCGTGCGTATGAGTATAAGTGTGTGTGTGCGTGCGTATGAGTATAAGTGTGTGTGTGCGTATGAGTATAAGTGTGTGTGTGCGTATGAGTATAAGTGTGTGTGTGCGTATGAGTATAAGTGTGTGTGTGCGTATGAGTATAAGTGTGTGTGTGCGTATGAGTATAAGTGTGTGTGTGCGTATGAGTATAAGTGTGTGTGTGCGTATGAGTATAAGTGTGTGTGTGCGTATGAGTATAAGTGTGTGTGTGCGTATGAGTATAAGTGTGTGTGTGCGTATGAGTATAAGTGTGTGTGTGCGTATGAGTATAAGTGTGTGTGTGCGTATGAGTATATGTGTGTGTGTGTGCGTATGAGTATAAGTGTGTGTGTGCGTATGAGTAAGTGTGTGTGTGCGTATGAGTCTAAGTGTGTGTGTGCGTATGAGTCTAAGTGTGTGTGTGCGTATGAGTCTAAGTGTGTGTGTGCGTATGAGTCTAAGTGTGTGTGTGCGTATGAGTCTAAGTGTGTGTGTGTGTGTGCGTATGAGTCTAAGTGTGTGTGTGTGTGTGTGCGTATGAGTCTAAGTGTGTGTGTGCGTATGAGTCTAAGTGTGTGTGTGCGTATGAGTCTAAGTGTGTGTGTGTGTGTGTGTGTATGAGTAAAAGTGTGTGTGTGTGTATGAGTAAAAGTGTGTGTGTGCGTATGAGTATATGTGTGTGTGTGCGTATGAGTATATGTGTGTGTGTGTGTATGAGTAAAAGTGTGTGCGTGCGTGCGTATGAGTATAAGTGTGTGTGTGTGTGCGTGCGTATGAGTATAAGTGTGTGTGTGCGTGCGTATGAGTATAAGTGTGTGTGTGCGTATGAGTATAAGTGTGTGTGTGCGTATGAGTATAAGTGTGTGTGTGTGCGTATGAGTATATGTGTGTGTGTGTGTATGAGTAAAAGTGTGTGCGTGCGTGCGTATGAGTATAAGTGTGTGTGTGTGTGCGTGCGTATGAGTATAAGTGTGTGTGTGCGTGCGTATGAGTATAAGTGTGTGTGTGCGTATGAGTATAAGTGTGTGTGTGCGTATGAGTATAAGTGTGTGTGTGCGTATGAGTATAAGTGTGTGTGTGTGCGTATGAGTATATGTGTGTGTGTGTGTGCGTATGAGTCTAAGTGTGTGTGTGCGTATGAGTCTAAGTGTGTGTGTGCGTATGAGTCTAAGTGTGTGTGTGCGTATGAGTCTAAGTGTGTGTGTGCGTATGAGTCTAAGTGTGTGTGTGCGTATGAGTCTAAGTGTGTGTGTGCGTATGAGTCTAAGTGTGTGTGTGTATGAGTATAAGTGTGTGTGTGTGTATGAGTAAAAGTGTGTGTGTGCGTATGAGTCTAAGTGTGTGTGTGTATGAGTATAAGTGTGTGTGTGTGTGTGTATGAGTAAAAGTGTGTGTGTGTGTATATATATATATATAAGTGTGTGTGTGTGTGTGTGTATGAGTATAAGTGTGTGTGTGTGTGTGTGTGAGTATAAGTGTGTGTGTGTGTGTGTGTGAGTATAAGTGTGTGTGTATGTGAGTATAAGTGTGTGTGTGTGTGTATGTGAGTATAAGTGTGTGTGTGTGTGTGTGAGTATAAGTGTGTGTGTGTGAGTATAAGTGTGTGTGTGTGAGTATAAGTGTGTGAGTATAAGTGTGTGTGTGTAAGTATAAGTGTGTGTGATTATTATAGTGTCTAATCCTATAATTAGCCTTCCAAACTTGCATAAGGATTTAAAGTTTTTTGAAAACATAATTTAATACATATTGCCACTAATTAGTGGATATCTTAACGCAAGAGGCACCAGTATAAACTATCTATATAACTATCAGGCCTAATAGGGTAACCTGAGCACAAGTTCCCTGTCCCATTCATTCTAATTTGTTACATTCTAATATTGTGATACAAATCACTGCTACATACACCCCATTAACCTTAAAGAGATGATACATATCATTCAACAATTTTGTAATAATAATATATTGTTATATGTCTATTTTATTGGTAAGACATAAAAGCTAAGTTTTATTATATCAGAGACTTCAAACACACTTGTCATTTTGACAAGTTAAAGAGACAGAACTGTACCACTTCAGAATATGCCTATATTTTAGTACACAACAAAATTTACAAAAGCAACAATAGGTTTCTCTAGTACACTGGACATGACAATCCAATTCCAGTTATCAACATATTGATCTATTCCCCTCTTTAACAGTAACAAAAGAATTTGTAGGGCCGCTTACAGAACAAAATGGCCTGGGCCCCCACATCTGCCACTACATTTCTCCATAGCACCCACATTGCACACCAACAACTTGCCCCACCACCCACACTGCACACCCAAGACTTGCTCCACCACCCTCACTGCACCCCCACAACTTGCCCCACCACCTCTAGACTTGGCCCAGCACTCACAAGATTTTCTCCAGCTTCCTGGTGCCTAGTGGTAGGCAGCTGGATGTCTGTGTGCTGCCCAGGTGCAATGTTTGAGATAGGCAGAAGACTAAGATATGTCATTTAAAACCAATGCATGTTTTCATCTCTCTATATTTAGATGTACAGCATATGGAAATGAAGAGCAGAAGATGAAGCTTCAGAATCCACTAACCTGCATCTGACGATTCACTACAGTTGTACTGTTCCGGCGAGCTCTGGTAGCATCTGGCTGAAACACCTGTGAACTGTCACTAAGAGAGGGGGAAAAAAACAAATGTCAAAAGCAGACACAATTGACATTTTTATAGGAATACAGGTGAGCAGGTACACTTTAAAAAGGAATATGATTACATAGCAGCTTAGGAACGAAACACACAAAGACGTAATTTTTCTACTATTATAAAATGCATTCAATGACAACAGTCAGCATAAAATGTGTTCTGTCTACTGAAAGATTGCATTAAGTCAGAGCTTGACAAATTTAATTTGATTTAAGGAGCCAGCAAAACATTTTAGGAGCCAGAAAATCACGCAAACATACATGCAATTCATAAACACACACACCAACCCACTTCACATTTACACACACCCACATCACATACATATACACAAGACACACACACACCTACTTCACATACATACATACATACATATACACAAGACACACACACTTCACATACATACATATACACAAGACACACCCACACACACACTTCACAAATACAGAGTTTTTTTTTCCTTTCTTAACTTGTGTGAGCGCTGGGTGCCGTTACTTAACAACCGAAAGAGCAATGAAGATTGGCTGCAGCACGAATGTGACGACACCCAGCGCTCACACATACATTGTGCGAGGGGGCGGAGCTTGCTGTATGTGAAATCCACACAGACTTTCCCCCTCGCGATGCAAAAAAAACAAAACAAATGGCAGCGGCAAGGGGACCATGAGGGTACCGGCACCCGGGTTAATTTCCAGGTCGCCATGGCGACCTGTTGCCCGGGGTTTGTTGAGCCCTGCATTAAGTATAGGTATTTTAATTAGAAATTCTTTAATGAAAGAATACAGGGTCTACTCAATAAAGAGAAAACTGCAGGGAATTGAGATGGGAATTTCAAACTTAAGGCCAAAGCACATACTGAGCCCTCTTTGCTCTATCAGGGGCAGACATCTTAGGAAAGATCCAGGGGCTCAATAAGGTGCATTATTGGTATGCTTGCATTAACAAATTTCAAATTAAAATCTTTACAATCCTTCAATTAAACTTTTTTTTTTATTTTTTTTTGCAACAGTTGTCCTTTAATACTATTGTGTGCGGATTTAATGCTGTATAGCCTTTGTCTGTGCTTTCTGCTGTTAACGACCTCATTTTGAAGGGTTACATGCAAAATGACCTACAACACTGAGGAACAAATTACTTTTGGCTTCACAAGAAGATGTAACTCTTCAAAAATTACTTGATAGCTCTACAATGTTATAATGAAATAATATCCTGGCCTTACAAAATGTGCAATCATTACAATAACAAAGCTTAGTTTACAAACCAGTGGAAATTACTCCAGAACATACACCTAAGTTTATATTAACATTTACTTTTACTTTTTTTCCTTCATTAAATTAATCTTCAGCAACACACTGTGTTTTTATCTTTAGAATGAAGTAAAAGACTATTTTACTCCACACATTTCTGCTTTTCTTGCAAAGCTGATGTATTTGTATTCATTTACCAGATATATCTACTTACATCAAAAACAAGATATTACATTAGGTGAGCAATGGGGTCCATTTACATTTTGTTTCACTTATGTAAAGTATGTTTTTCAAATGATAACTGTACTTGCAATGTGCCCATGTGTTGCACAGGTGTACAGCTGTATGCTGTGAAGTTAATGTAAGATCTTTGTAGGTTAATAGATTAAAATAAAAAAGTAGTAATTTAGAAAGTGGAGTCAAAGGGGATGGCAGCTTATAGTAAAAGTGGCAAAATTGTGTATTCTTTTCTTGGAGTGGATCTTTAAAAGTAATCATTTTAATTGAATACTTAAAATGTTATTAATTCGTGCATAATTATATATATATTTTATTTTTTTATTTCCCTCCAGTGCTTTTGCTATTCCTTCATTACTGCCCAACATCACCTTCCACAGCACCATTTTGCTAATGCACCAAATTTCCCCCAGAGTATTTTCCATAGCTCCAGCATGTCCCACCTCTCCTTGGTGTCTGTGCATTGCTCCAGGCACACAGACTTTCTCCAAAGTTACCCAAAGCTGCCCATGCTTCTGCAAAGCCTGCGTGCCATGAAACCACATGACCCTCAATACTTGACCCCAGCAGAGGTCTGATTATAAGGCAGGCATTGGCTCTGAAAAAACCCTTGCCTTACATTCGAGCAAATACAGTAATTTATAAGTGCTTTGAAAAAGTGAATAAATCAATGCTTCTTTCATGCCTGAACAACCAAAATTCACAATTTTTGTAGACAGTAAACAGAGTAACGGGCTCTATTAAAGCTGTTTAAAGGACAATTAAACAGGGGCTTGGGACTATGAATGAAATAAAGTTCTCTCCCGCCACCCAAAAAATTGAGTATGAGTAAAAAAAATAAAAAAAAAATTGTTTAGTTGTCCTAAACTTTGGAAGCACTTCAATGCTGCTTCTTCACACCAAATATTGCTACGTTTGGGTAACATTTTTTTTTTATTCTAGTGTTTACTCACAGGAAATACAATCTTGTGTCCAGTGTAGTACATTTGGTATCCGGTTTCTTTTTTTTCCCTTAAAGGAACATTAAAACTTCCTTGAAGGAAGCAAGGGTTAAACAAAACATGTCCCAGGACATTTAAGTAAACCCGACGTGTATCTTAACCCCTTCGCGACCGATGACGGTCCTGGACCGTCATGCAGGTCTGATCGCGGTATGCACGCTGGCATACCGCGATCGCGCTACTAACGGCATGGCTAAGTGTCTCGATACCGAGAAACTTCAGCCATGCCGGTTGAGGACCCCCCCTGAAACATCCGGGCACTGTGACAGCCAATCACAGCGCCCGGTAAAAACACACTTAGTGACCGATGACGGTCCAGGACCGTCATGCAGGTCTGATCGCGGTATGCACGCTGGCATACCGCGATCGCGATACTAACAGCATGGCTAAGTGTCTCGATACCGAGACACTTCAGCCATGCCGGTTGAGGACCCCCCCTGAAACATCCGGGCACTGTGACAGCCAATCACAGCGCCCGGATGTTAATAGCTGTCAAAGCAGGTGCCTGCTTTGACAACTATAGTCTCTCCCTGCTCCACGGTGATCGTGGGGCAGGGAGAGACTAAATATATTGTGTCAAATCTCCCCCTGGTCCCCCCCAGTAACAACCAGCCCCCCAAAGGATTTTTTTTTTTCCTATTGTGCTAATCCTAACTCTTGGGTTAGGGTTAGAGTTCATCAAAACCCTAATCCTAGAGTTAGAATTAGGGTTTGTACTAACCCTAACCATAGGGTTAAGGTTAGAGTTAAATAAAAATAAAAAAATTTAAAAAAAAATTAAAAATTAAATAAATAAAAAAATTTAAAATAATAATAATAAATTGTATAAAAATAAAAAGTTATTCCGTAGAGGACCAATGACATGTTATGTCTGTCTGTGGTCCTCTAGGGATATTTTATTTTAAAAAAAAAAATACTGCTAGTGGGGCCAGTGCTTTGCATTGGCCCCCAGCAGTAGATAGGGGCCCGCAGCAGCTGGATATTTGATCCATGCAGCCGCAGGATAGCAAGGATAGCAAAAATCGGTGCTTCCTACTATAGACTACATTTCCTATTCTGCTACGGTAGCTTTTGGCTGGCTGAGCATGATAGGAAATGTAGTCACAAGTATTACATAATAAATACACGTTTTAAAGCTGCAATAACCATATCGTAAATTTTGCCCTGTACCTGCCACATAAACCTAGCAAACCTATACATGTGGGGTACCGCTATACTCAGGGGAAGTTGCTGAACATATATTGGGGTTTTGTTTGGCAATAAAATAGACGAACCCCTTTAAATTCATACCTAAGTTTCAAAGTGTGTGGAAATAAAACACACAAAAAATTACTACGTCAAAACTTGTCAAAGATTGGTGGTAAAATGACAGAGTGAAAAGTGTCAAATTACCCCAAGTTGAATGCCCTGGGATGTCTACTTTATAAAAATGTGTACATGTGGGGGGTTATTCAGCGATTTATATCAGATATCGGTGTTACAGTGTCACTAACGCTAATTTTTAAAAAAAATGGTTTTGAAACAGCTAAATGCTACTTGTATTTATTAACCTAAAACATGCAAAAAAAAGCAAAAAAAACATATAAACATTGGGTATTTCTGAACTCAGGACCTATAGTCGAATCTATTTAGCACGTTTTTTCATTAGCTTTTGAAGCTTAGTAAAAGAATTTACAAAGAAAAGTCAGGAAAAGTGTTTATTTTTTTTAATTTTAACCATATTTTACTATTTTTTACACAATACAATAAATTATATGAACAAAATAATGTCATGAAAAGAAAGCCCTTCTTGTCCTGAAAAAAACAATATATAATATGTGTGGGTACAGCAACTGACAAAGAAGAAAATTAAAGCTAAACACAAACACCTCAGAAGTGTTAAAACAGCCTCGGTCACTAACGCACAACATTCCATAAACAGTCTGGTCATGAAGGGGTTAACTGCTGCGAGACACAGCAGTTCCAGCATGCCCACAGTCAATCAGAACGGGGTCTCACCCCACTCTGACAGACGGATGCGATGGTCTCTCGCTGCTAGCGCAGAGAGAGACCCTCGTTTTTGCATGGAATCAGCAGGGGGACCTAGTTAAGGTTCCACCCGCTGATCTGCGCTAGTAGAGAGCCGGTCGCCGACCAGACGGCTGCCTGCTTCCTATGGAAGCATGGCAGATGACAGTCAGCGGACAAACTGGTGTGTACCAAAAGTACACGCCAGTTTATCCTCATACAAAGGACAACTAACTTTTCACTTGTGCTTCTATATTAGAAGCACAAGTGAAAAAAAAAACATTTAGTGTCCCTTTAACTGCACATTCAATTCCCTGGACATGTGTGTGATAATTTCTTAATGTAACAATTTTTATTTCATCTTCTGCATTTAGATGTAGCATTTGTGTAGAGGGGAGGAGGAGGGGAATAGTTACTCTTGATAACTAAGTTACAAACATATGACTAAAATAGTCACCTTGCCACAGCATCAGTGTATTTTTATTGCACTATAATTCTTCTCCATGCTATCCTATTCATACATTATCTGCACAAAAAATTGCAATTTGAAAATAAAGTAACCCTGTCTCCCTTGTCAAATGTATAACATCCAGAAACATATACATAAATAGGAGCAGAATTTACTACTAGAGAGAAAGTGGTTAGTTACAAACAGCACCATAATTGATATATATAAGCGCCTACTCAATAAAGAGAGAACTGCGGGGAATTGAGATGGGAATTTCAAACGTTAGACTAAAATTGGAAAGATTCTCCAATGCAGTTTAATGGGAACATTTTTCCAACTTAGATACTTTTGCATAAATTGGGTATTGGGTAGACCTTCATATCCTCTTTTCCTAATCTGTGCTACAGAGGAAGAGTATTGAATCTGGCTAATTCTAAAAGTGTAGCCATTGAAACAAAAGGCATTTTCCTGATTGTGTAAATTTTAGAACATTGGAATTCAGGAATAAAGATCAGTTCTGGGGGGCAAAGTGTCTATTTTAATAATGTTTGGAATATGAGAACGACTGAGTTTTGCCTCTTTTAGCTGTAACATCTGACTTGAGTTATATTACATAGATAATAAAGCAATTGTTCAATAAATGTGTGTGCGTATATATATATATATATACACACACACATATATATATATATACACATATATATATATATATATATATATATATATAATATATATACACACACACACACTGGTACACAACTACTGTAGCCTCTTAACCCCTGTATTTACCCTGCCTACATTCTTGGTGCCATCACTGACTAATGCTCTACCAATTCCAGATCAGTGTTCATGTTTATATCATGTAACTCTTACTATAAGTCCACTTGTGCAACAATGTTCTTTTGTTCAATGTCATGAACCACTGACAGCCCTCAAACCATTCGTGGAAGGGCTTCTCCCTGAAGCTGCTGTTTTTACCTACCTGCTCATTAGAAGGAAAGCACTGCCCCCTGCCCACCTACCAGGCAGAGTAATGAGTTTCCTAAATACCCAGCAGTGACATCAGTTCATAGTTCCCCAAACCAGTGAATGCACCCAGCTCCTAATCCGTACACTCTCTCCTCGCCTCACCTCAGCCCGTTGATGAGTGGGGCGCTGTTGGATCTCCTCAGACTCCCATCACTCGGGGGCCCCGGAATCTCCAGGTCCAGCTCCATCTTCTCCTGGGCCATGTTGGTGGAATCGGGTGGTCACTGGAAGCTGAATCCGGGTCCTCCCGCTTCAGGCTACACCGACTACAGCAGTTGAAGAGCCCGATGTGAGCCAAGCCAGGCCGCCATAGCTCTGAGCGTGCAGCAGTGCCCCAGTCTCTTCGTGCCCTGAACCGAGAGCTGCAGCGCTGGAGCCCGCCAGGCCCAATCTACCAACACAGCCGACCGCGCATGCGCACTGCCTGTCCTCTGCACCTCTTTCTCTACACTGCTCAGAGATACCCAAAAATGTTAATTTATTACCCCATGAAATGCAGCATGACAGATAAACATATGATGAATTTCCACAAATGGAAAATAATGTAATATTATTCACACAATCATCTATTTATAAAACCAGTTATTAAATATGATCTAAGGTGACCAGATTCTTAATTTTTTTCTTTTCGAAAATCATTTTATTAGCATATCGTCCACAAATTATGTACAAAATGCCATATTTTTGGATAAAATATGATATGTACATATATTACACAACATTTCACATTTCCTTTTTAAAATACAGAATGCTTTGGCTCAGGGGCGTCACTAGGGTTGGTGTCACCCGGTGCGGAAACTCATGGTGTCACCCCCCTAGATTTCCTCCAATACAATGCCAAACAGATTCCTTAGTAATGCCAGTTAGATGGCCTATTAACTATGCCACACACAGGAGCCCCATAACCTATTCAACACCAGAGCCCCATAACTTATGCAGCACCAGAGCCCCATAAATTATGCCACACCAGAGCCCCACTATTTATGCCTCACCTCTGCCCAATTAATTATGCCACACACACAGGTGCCCCATAATTATGCCACACACACACAGGTGCCCCATAATTATGCCACACAAAAGAGTCCCTTAATTAAGCCACACAAAAGAGTCCCTTAATTATGCCACACATGGGGCCCAATAAATATGCACACATGGGACCGCCATTAATTATGCAACACACAGGAGCCCCACGAGGTGACAATCTTACAATTATAGATACCAGTAATATTGTGCCATTCAGATCCCAGTAGTATTGTCCCACTCAGAGCCCAGTAATATTGTGCCAGTCAGATACCAGGAATATTGTGCCATTCAGAGCCCAGTAGTATTGTCCCACTCAGAGCCCAGTAATATTGTGCCAGTCAGATACCAGGAATATTGTGCCATTCAGAGCCCAGTAATATTGTGCCAGTCAGATGCCAGTAATATTGTGCCAGTCAGAGCCCAAAAATATTATGCCACTCAGAGCCCAGTAATTTTATGCCAGTCAGATACCAGGAATATAGTGCCAGTCAGAGCCCAGTAATAGTGTGCCAGTCAGAGCCCAGTAATATTGTGCCAGTCAGATACCAGTAATACAGTGCCAGTCAGATACCAGGAATATTGTGCCAGTCAGATACCAGAAATATTGTGCCAGTCAGATACCAGTAATACAGTGCCAGTCAGATACCAGTAATATTATGCCAGTCAGAGCCCAGTAATATAGTGCCAGTCAGAGCCCAGGAATATTTTGCCAGTCAGAGCCCAGGAATATTGTGCCAGTCAGAGCCCAGGAATATTGTGCCAGTCAGATACCAGTAATATAGTGCCAGTCAGAGCCCAGTAAGATTATGCCAGTCAGAGCCCAGTAATATTATGCCAGTCAGATACCAGTAATATAGTGCCAGTCAGAGCCCAGTAATAGTGTGCCAATCAGAGCCCAGGAATATTATGCCAGTCAGAGCCCAGGAATATTATGCCAGTCAGATACCAGGAATATTATGTCAGTCAGAGCCCAGGAATATTATGCCAGTCAGAGCCCAGAAATATTGTGCCAGTCAGATACCAGTAATAGTGTGCCAATCAGAGCCAAGGAATATTATGCCAGTCAGAGCCCAGGGATATTGTGCCAGTCAGAGCCCAGTAATAGTGTGCCAGTCAGTTACCAGTAATATAGTGCCAGTCAGAGCCCAGGAATATTATGCCAGTCAGAGCCCAGGAATATTATGCCAGTCAGAGCCCAGTAATATAGTGCCAGTCAGAGCCCAGGAATATTGTGCCAGTCAGAGCCCAGGAATATTATGCCAGTCAGAGCCCAGTAATATAGTGCCAGCCTGAGCCCAGTAATATAGTGCCAGCCAGATCCCCAGTAATATAGTGCCACTCAGAGCCCAGGAATATTATGCCAGTCAGAGCCCAGTAATATAGTGCCAGCCAGAGCCCAGTAATATAGTGCCAGCCATAGCCCAGTAATATAGTGCCAGCCAGAGCCCAGTAACAGTGTGCCAGCCAGATGCCGAGTAATATAGTGCCAGCCAGATGCCCAGTAATATAGTGCCAGCCAGAGCCCAGTAATATAGTGCCAGCCAGATACCCAGTAATATAGTGCCAGCCAGAGCCCAGTAATATAGTGCCAGCCAGATGCCCAGTAATATAGTGCCAGCCAGATGCCCAGTAATATAGTGCCAGCCAGAGCCCAGTAACAGTGTGCCAGCCAGATGCCCAGTAATATAGTGCCAGCCAGAGCCCAATAATAGTGTGCCAGTCAGAACCTAGCAATAAACTGCTCGTTGTAAACCCCCCTCCTCCCCTTCTTCCCCATCACTTACCGAATCGCTGCTTCTCTCTGCTCCCGGACGGACGCCTCCTCCGTGCAGTCTTCCCTCCTGCACGGAGGAGGGAAACACAGTTAACGTCACATCCGGTTGCTGTGGTTTTTTTTTTTTTTTTTCAGGCGGCTGGAACTGTTTGGGCTTATTAGCCTGGTACTGCTATGTAGAAGCAGTTAGTGCAGGGACAGTGATTCCAGAATTCAGAATTATCCCTATTTACCTTAATTAATTTACCCCAGGCCTAGCAACCACAGGATATGCCCAGGCACTCACATTGCACTGGTAAGCTGTTTAGGATGGCACTGTGGAAAGTGAGGGTGTATGGCACTAGTGATAACATGCAGTGCCGGCCTTAAGTGTTCCGGCGCCCTGTGCAGGCTTCCCTCGTGGCACCCCCCCCCCCCCCCCCCCAGTCTCTTTTACCCCCCTATGTATGTGTCTCTCGCCCTTCCCATGTTTGTCCCTTTTCTCCTCCTTGCCATGTCTGTCTCTAACTCCCCCATACCTGTTCTCTCTCTCCCCCCATTCCTCTGTTCTTTCTCTCCCCCCCCCCCCCTCCCCGGCTACACCTCTCAGCCGTTTTTTTTTTTTAAACTTTTTTTTGGGGGAGCGGGCAGGCACTCCCTGGGGTTTTGCTCGCACAGGTCGCACACCCCTAAGGCCGACCCTGATAACATGTTTGATGAAGTTGGGATAGGAGCTGGGGCTTTTTGCACCAGGATTCCATGGTTTCTAGTTACTCAACTGTATGTAAGTGTGTGTGTCTGTATGCAATTATGTGTGCGTGCACGTGACTTTGCATGCATATGCATGCGTATAGGACTGTTTATGTGACCCTGTGTGCTTGTGTATGTCTGACCCAGCGAGTGTGTGTGGGGGAGATGGGCGACATTTTTATCTCAGACACTGGCTTGGAGATCAAAAGCTTTTGGCTGACTTGGCATCATAGGAGCAGTGGCGGATCCAGGGGGGTCAATGGGCCCCAATTGTAACTGCCATCAGAGCCAAGGGATGGGGGCGGACCACACCATGTGCGGGGTGAAGGTCCGCCCCACCCTGTAGAGCAATGTGATGCGGATCACTGATGGGGAGGCGCAGGCAGAATTGGCTCTGTGTGTGTTAAACATACTCAGAGCTCAATCACTACACTTGAGGCAGAAGAGAACAGAGACAACCATGGGGAAGAGGAGAGACATTCATGGGGACACACTGATGGGGTAGAAGAGAACACTTATGGGGGAGAAAAGAACACTGATGGGGGAGAGAGAACACTGATGGGGGAGAAGAGGGAACACTGATGGGGAAGTAGGGAGAACACTGATGGGGGAGAGAGAACACTGATGGGGGAGAAGAGGGAACACTGATGGGGAAGTAGGGAGAACACTGATGGGGGAGAGAGAACACTGATGGGGGAGAAGAGGGAACACTGATGGGGAAGTAGGGAGAACACTGATGGGGGGAGAACACAGACAAGGAGAGGAGAGAGTACAGACTGATGGAGGAGAAGAGAGAACACAAGAGGGGGAAGAGGACAGAGACAATCATGGGGAAGAGGAGAGACATACGTGCGTAGAGTGACAAAGAGACAGTCATAGGAGGTAGAGGAGAGAGACAGGCATGTGAAGGGAGTGGAGAGACAGGCATGGGAAGGAAGAGGAGAGAGAGACATGAGAAGGAGAAAGACAGACATGGGAATGAGAATAGAGACATGGGAAGGAAGAGGAGAGAGACAGAAATGGGAAGGAAGAGAGACAGACAGACATGGGAAGGCAGAGGGGAGACAAACATGCCAAGGAAGAGGAGAGACCGGCATGGGAAGGAAGAGGAGAGACCGACATGGGAAGGAAGAGGAGAGACAGACATGGGAAGGAAGAGGAGAGACAGACATGTGAAGGGAGAAAAGAGAGACAGACATGGGAAGCTAAAACAGAGAAACAGACATGGGAAGCGATAGAAGAGAGACATGCAAAGCGATAGAAGAGAGACATGCAAACCGATAGGAGAGAAGCAGACATGGGAAGGAAGAGGATACAAAGACGGACATGAGAAGGAAGAGGAGAGGGACAGCCGGACATGGAGAAAGAGAGGAGAGGGACAGAAGGACATGGGGTGAGGAAAAGACAGACGGACATGTGCAGTGCCACCCTTGCATGGGAGCTGAAGTTCAAACATTCTTTTAACTAAATTTCTTCCGATGCAGCATCAGCAAAACACTTGCATGATGCTGGCTGGGCACGATAGGCATAGCATAGCGGCAGTATATATTTATGGGAGAAATGCCAGGATCCAAGGGACTGATACTATACTGACAGGGCCTAGGAGTTACTACATGTGTGTTTGGGTACCTATATACCAATAGCAACTATGCTTTAAAAATCTCAGTGTCTGGCTCACTACATACAGTATTTATTCATATGCATGAGTAGTTCACTACATACTGGCAGTAGCTATGCTGTACTATACACATGCCCTGTGCCTAGCTCTCTGTACATGGACAGGAACCATACGTTACCATGTCTGTCTCTCTCTATACTGATGGAACCATGCATTACCATGTCCGCCTTTGGCTCTCTGTACATGGACGGGAACCATACGTTACCATGTCTGTCTCTCTCTATACTGATGGAACCATGCATTACCATGTCCGCCTTTGGCTCTCTGTACATGGACGGGAACCATACGTTACCATGTCTGTCTCTCTCTATACTGATGGAACCATGCATTGCCATGTCTGTGTCTGGCTCTTTCTATACTGACAAAATCTATACATAATACTGTGTCTGGCTCAGTATATACTGATGGATGCTATGCAGTACCACATTTGCTTCAAAATATATACAGGTGGGAGCTTTGCTGTACCACATCTGTTTGACCAACAAAGTACTGATGGAGCTACACTGTACCAGCATCAGTCGCTGGCCAATTTAATACTGATGGGAGCCATTGGTCTACTGATAGCATTTATTCAGTACCAATATCTGGCTAACTGTATATTGACAGGAGCTATGTAACTATATACCATATTAAACTATGTACTGATAAGAACTATATTGTACCACATCTGTATTTGCTAACTGTAAACTGAGGGAGGTATATCAAAACACCATGACTGAGAGGGCAACACTTCACACTTCTTTGCCTAGGGCAATAAAAGTCCTTGCACCGGGGGCGGGACTTAAGGATGTGCTTGCGTTATGTGTTGTAAGAGAGTTCAGCACTGCCCGCGATTCTAACAGCGTTCCCGATCCGGTGATTCGCATCCTGGACGGTGAACTTCAAGACCCATATGTAGGGAGAGAGAGGGAAGAAGAAAGAAAAATAAAAGAAATAAGAAAAGATAAAGAAGATCATAAGAAATCGGAAATCCGAACACTCCGCTACCAGACACTAAGCTGCAGTAACTACGGATTTGTCTCAAAATGAAAGGATTATTGGAGAAGTTTAAGCTAGGTTTGCAAGCCCGGCAGGGAGCTGGGTCTAGGACACTTCTTCGCCGCATCTTCATCACTGACAGTTCAGCGCGGCAGTTAGAACGCTGAACTGTCAGCAATGAAGTATAACGCGGCCGTTTCATCGCGGCTGCAGCTATGTAAGAACTGACAGTTCAGCGCTGAACTGTCAGCTCTTACAAATCTAAAAGTAAAACTAAAATAACCCCCCTAATAAATGATCCCCCCCCCCCAATAGTAACACTAAACACTAAACCCCAATACTAACACTAAAATTAACCCCAATACTAAAATTAATCCCCTAAACACTAATACTAACCCCCGACCCCTAATACTAACCCCGACCCCTAATACTAACCCTAATACTAACCCCCGACCCCTAATACTAAAGTTAACCCCCTAAACCCCAATACTAACCCTAATACTAACCCCCGACCCCTAATACTAAAGTTAACCCCCTAAACCCTAATACTAACCCCCGACCCCTAATACTAATATTAACCCCCTAAACCCTACTACTAACCCTAATATTAACCCCTGACCCCTAATAGTAAAATTAACCCCTAACACTAAACCTAATTCTAACCCCCTAAACCCTAATTCTAAACAAACTAAAATCGGTAAAATACTTACCTTTAGCGATGAAATGTCCCGCGATGAAATATCCAGCGATGATCTGTCTTGTGCTGTAGAGTTGGCGGTGAAGCGGCTGCGCGGAAGCAGCCGCGATGAAGTGTCCCATCCCCCAGGGAGCTGACTGTGATGAGACTGTACTCCAAGGAGGAAGGGACTACACACAACAACAGATCATCTCGGCAGCACTGTGGAGCAGGTAACCAGCTCCACTGCTTGAAATTAACTATAATACCTTAATACACTATGAGAAAGTTGCTCACATTGAATGTAGGTAATGTAAATCATTTTTAGGGCCGGTGATGCCAAAATGATCTGTTATATGTAAGTATGCGTTATCCAAAATGCTACCGGTCCCACACATTTCGGATAAGGGATACTCAACCAGAAAGTCAATTTTTTCTGCTGTATGTGGGCAAATGCAGGGAATCTGCACTATGCACTAATATAACAATTTTGCCAAATAAGATCTCCAGATATTTGGTGAGAGTCATTCGAATGTCAGATGAATCTGAACTTTAAGTAATTTCTGGATCCGGGTACATTGACTCTTATTTGCTTGACCTCTATATAATTTGATGTTGGAGTGCATATCTTGGTTGTATTTCAAATTCATTGATACACATTCAGACAAACTGATAATTTGTGATATCAAGGTAAATGTTTTTCTAGAATTTTCTCCCAGACAAGCCTGGAGCCATTTTCTGGATCTGGCTACCTTTAGTCTTATACGCTGGAAAGCTATATCAAAAAAGAGCATGTAATTGATGATAACAGAGACAGTGCATATACAGGCAAGTTTGGAATTTTGTACACTGACTCTTATACGCTGGAATTTTATATCAGAAAGGATCGGGTAATTGATGTGAAGGGAGATATCGGTTGTATTTGCATATATTCAGATGACTTGATAATTCAGGATACCACTGTAAATATTTCTGGATATTTAATTTTTTTGCTTGATGCATTGCATGTATCAGGGGAGAAGAGAAGACCGTAAACGAAGGAACAAGGGTGAACTCGGGATGGTGAAACCGTCAGTAGCCGCCAGTGCCTGGTTAGAAAAAAATGGGTGAATTCATACAGTCTGCTTGCTCCCCTTTTTTCTTTTGTGATTACACATGGTCGTATAAAAGTCTTTACACGGCACCATTGAACGGTCGGGGTGTTGCAGGATCAATAGAGGGTGTTAAATAACACAAGGATATAAAGATTAATGTAATGAGGTGTAGGCACCAATACAATTAATTAGAAGTAAGTATTATTGATATAGATAATCCATAATATATGATGAATTAATAGGGAGGGCACAGAACGTATTTAAATAAGAACTAATAGCAAAAATAGAGAATAAAACATAAAGACATGATATTTAAGATGATGTAAGGAATGGTAGATTTCTATAATCCACTCTACACATTTTATTTTTTCATTTTTTATGGCGGGATTATACATGGTGTCATGAAATGAGTTTGGAAATCCACCAAGACTGGGGCCCTTGGAAGGCCCTGAGGGCCAAACACCTCCCTGTGGACTATGGCCTCCATAGGATAAAGGACTACCCCTCCCAAAGGAGCTATGTGTCATGGAAGCCTGCATGCCCTAGGCTGCCCTGGCATTGGAATGGGTTATAGCATTCCCAAAGGACAAATCACTGGCCCCCTTGCTCCTTGTTTCCTGTCCCCTGGATCTACTATTGACTAGCTCTATGGGGCCCCATGTTGTGCCCTTTTCCTAAAGGCCCAATAACCTGTCAGTATCCAGGGCCTTTGCCGCGTACACACCTTGGCAGTAACCTGAAGCACACATTCAGTGCAGCAAGGAATTCAACACAAGGTGTCCAGGTAATGCTATTCCAAGTAGTGTGTGCAATGTTATTATATGTTAGTGTTGAAATGTGTTCTTATCTAATCAGTAAGTGTTTACTGCCCTGTGAGCCATCTATTGTCTCTTGTAGTCTGGATGTCTGTGTCTAAAGGTGTCACGTTTATTTTATGTTAAGTTATAATGTATTTAATTACCTGTTTAACATTAGGTTTTCTATTGTTTGAGGCTTACTATATTATAATTAGTTCCCCTGTGCCTCCCCCTAGTTGATGTAACATTTGTGTGTATATTAGACTCTGTTTTCTGTTCCAATAAAGTTGTTGTTCATTCTTGGTGTACCTAACTGCTAGTGGTCCTGTCTGCTATTTGGGTACAGAGAGCAAGGTGGATGGGTGGATCCTGAGTGTTAATCAGGGGCTAAGGCGGTAATTTCACACAACGAACAGACATGCTACCAGTGTTATGACAAATTTCTCAAGTGAATTCTACTGCACAGGCGCAGTAGAACTCACTGACCGCGCATGCGCACAACGTTACAGCTGATCACTCAGCTGTAACTTTGCCAGGACAGTGAATGCCCGAAGGACACACACCCCCTCCTGCCACCTTCTGATCAGCTGTGGTAGGAGGTAAAGTAAGAGCGCATGCGCACTTCGCTCAAGCTATTTGTCAGCCGTTTTGGCATGCGCACTTAGCTCGAGATATTTGTCGAAAACTCTGCTGTTTTTACAGGATAATAAATACCCCAGGAGGACAGACTGGCTCATACACTGTGTTTGGAGCAGGAACACTTGTGTCATTATACAATTCCCTAAATAATATCTCTGGAGAGGGAGGTCACATCTTGTATATCTGTGTAAGCCAGACAATGGGCTGTCTGTGTGTCTACTAATGTACTTACTAGCAAAGATGTCCCCCCGATTGACAAGTTTGGCTCTATTTCCATTCAGCTGACGGCTGACACATAGCTCGAGCGAAGTGGGCATGCGCTCTTACCTTACCTATTACCACAGCCGATCAGAAGAGGGCGGTAGGGGGTGTGGTCCTTCACTCATGCTCTGTCCGCGGTTAGTGAGTTCTACTGCTCTGTGCAGTAGAATTCACTCGAGAGATTTGTCAGAACACTGGCCTTGGATAGCCGCTACGTTACATTGGTGGCAAGCAGTGGGATCCTCCTTGCAAGTGCCTTGTGGTTTAGCAGCAGAGCATCAGCAAGTGATTGCAGTCGGCACGATGGCTGTGGATTACAAGTATTGCAAAACTGTCTTGTTGACCAGTGAGTACCAGGATGTAAATGCTACAGCGAGCTTGCAGCCACCTTACTCCATGGAGGAACACTCTCATATGGGACCAGGATTACAGGGGAAAGGTCATCCCCAGCTCCCAGGAATGGTATGTGAGCCTGTTGAGCGAGAGAATGCCATACCTGGGAGAGCAGCCCAAAAAAAAGACTGGGTGGCTGAGTTAGAGGAGCTGGTTCATGTTAAATTGGTCGTGGATTGTGGGTACTGAGCCTTACAATGGTACGTCACCCAGCTATACCCTTCCCTGGAGGATGACACTCCCATGGAGGGATACGATTTTGGGGACCCAGGATTCCCACTGGAAAATCTCCAGCAGGATCCAGACTTTGGGCGTGCCTCGACAGACCATTGGAGAGATCTCTGGGAGTTCCGGGAGGCAGATGATTTCTGTGTACCTGAAATGAACGCCGACTAGGACTACTTAGTGACCCAAGAAGTGGTACTGGAGAACATAATAACTCCAGCTTCTCAGCCGGGTACCACCAGCTGCCTCAGAGACTGTATCAGTGCTGCCCCCCCCCCCCAGCAGATGCACTAAACCAAGAACTGTGCCCCCCGGAAGAGCTGGTATCCGGGCAGATTGCAACTGGCTCTTGCCTGCCCCTACCACAGACCCCAGATCTGTGTCATTTTTCCCCTGTGGGTGACACAGCTGAAGCCATGTCTCCGGAACTGCCATCGTCTCTGCTGGCAAGGAAGTTTTTTTTGTTTTTTAAAGGGGCGTTTTTTCTAAAAACAACATTTTTTTTTGCCAAACAGGGCAAGTGCTGCCCTATGCTCTAGCCTTGTTTGCCTCATGCTATATGGTAGAAGTAAGTACAATCAGTATAGATAATATATAATATAAGATGAATGAATTGGGAGAGCAATAGCAGCAAGTTGAAGTTGAATTTGAAAGAGGTAGATTAGACAATATAGGGGATGTAAGTAAACGTAGATTTTCACTAGATTACACTTCTTTTTTTTATAAAGCAAGCACGAGTTTGAGGGCAAATAAATTGGGAGACTAGTATAGTAGGGGGCAAGATGAAAAGTGAAAATAGAGAAAAATATAAAATATCAATTACAGGTGAATAAGATATAGGCTGAGGGGATAATTAGACAGAAATAACAAGTTCATCAATTTCGATCAATGGCAGTAACAGGCATAGCTCTTTACAGCAACACAAAGGCTGTAAATACACAGATAAATGGTGAAAGGTTTCTATAGGTGTTAGAGAGGTGGGTACAGGGGAGGAGATATTAGTGGAGGCGGTGGTGGAACATGGAAATCTCAATCCATCTCTTCTGGATAGTAACAGACAGGGTCGATTTATTTTGATGTAAAGGACCAACACAAACTTTTATTTTAAATAAAGAAATATATTTGGCCATAATAATGTAGTGCTTTTATTTATTTCTGCAGTATACTACTATTTCTATGATGCCCAGCTGTAACGTAGGAGACTTTTGGCTGAGTGAGTTTTAACTACCTTTCCCATGATGCCCAACCAGCCAAAGTCTCCTATTAGCCTGGCTGAGCATCACTGGAAAAGAAGTACACAAGGAGCAATATATAAAATTCCCCCATGCTTAACAGAGTCACTCACATGTCTCTCTTTTCCCATACACTCATGTCGGTATTTATCTCTTTCCATACCCTCCTGTCTGTCTCTCTCTTCCAATATCCACATATCTGTCTCTCTTTTCCCATACCCTCATGCCCGTCTCTCTCTTTTCTCTCTGAACCCCCATACCCTCATGTCTGTCTGAACCCCCATACCCTCATGTCTGTCTGAACCCCCATACCCTCATGTCTGTCTCCCCCATGTATTTATCTCTATCTCTCCCTTCAACCTTCAATTCTGTCTCTCTCACTCTCTCCCCATACCCTTATGTCTGTCTCTCTTCTCATACCCACATTTCTGTCTCTCTCTTCCCATATCCACATATCTGTCTCTCTTTTCCCATACCCTCATGCCTGTTTCTCTCTTCCCATACCCTGATGTCTGTCTAACACCCCCATACCCTCATGTCTGTCTCCCCCATGTATTTATCTCTATCTCTCCCCTCATACGCCATACCATCATGCCTCTCTCTCCCCATAACCCCAGCTATATATCTCTCTCTCCCCTCATACCCCATGTCTGTCTCTCTCCCCTTGGCTAGGAGCTGTATAGACATACACAGCTTCAATTACACACAGAAACACACACACAGTAACACTTACACACTTTTTTAATACTATATATCTTTATTTGTATTTAATAGGTTATAGCGTATCTTCATTTATCAAACTGTTAACAGAACTTATCAGACATTACATTAACACACATACATACACCCTTATACACACTGTCACACACACATTAACACTTACACACATACATACACTATATATTTTGGGGGGATTTATTAGGTTAAACCAGGGCTTGACAAATGTAATTTGATTTTAGGAGCCAGAAATTTTTTTTAGGAGCCAGACAATCACGCAAACATAAACGCAATTCATAAACACACACGACTACTTCACCTATATACAAACACACCTACTTTACATATACACATATATCCAAACACCTCACACACACCTACTTTACATATACACATATATCCAAACACCTCACACACACCTACTTTACATATACCCATATATACAAACACCTCACACACACCTACTTTACATATACACATATATCCAAACACCTCACACACACCTACTTTACATATACACATATATCCAAACACCTCACACACACCTACTTTACATATACACATATATCCAAACACCTCACACACACCTACTTTACATATACACATATATCCAAACACCTCACACACACCTACTTTACATATACACATATATACAAACACCTCACACACACATATATCCAAACACCTCACACACACCTACTTTACATATACACATATATCCAAACACCTCACACACACCTACTTTACATATACACATATATACAAACACCTCACACACACCTACTTTACATATACACATATATCCAAACACCTCACACACACCTACTTTACATATACCCATATATCCAAACACCTCACACACACCTACTTTACATATACCCATATATCCAAACACCTCACACACACCTACTTTACATATACCCATATATCCAAACACCTCACACACACCTACTTTACATATACCCATATATCCAAACACCTCACACACACCTACTTTACATATACCCATATATCCAAACACCTCACACACACCTACTTTACATATACCCATATATCCAAACACCTCACACACACCTACTTTACATTATACACATATATACAAACACCTCACACACACCTACTTTACAATACCTACAAACACACACCCACCTCACACAGTATTTTCTTGGGGGTTTCTTCTTGATGTGTCCCTTTCATGCTGCAGCTGCACTCCGTTGGTCGGCGTGCTGAGTGCCAGGATGTCACGTGACGACATCCGGCACTCAGACACGCGTTGCGCGAGGGGGCGGAGCTTGCAGTCTGTGCTATCGGCACAGACTTTACCCCCTCGCGCTGCGGAAAAATCGGATGGCAGCGGCAAGGGGACCATGAGGCTGGCAGCACCCAGGCGCCAGGTCTAATTTCCTGGTCGCCATGGCGACCTGGCGCCTGAGGTTTGTCGAGCCCTGGGTTAAACTTAGATAAACTCATCTTTTAATATTACATACTTTCACACACACAGTCACACAGTTACACACAGCCTTTCACAGACAACTTTACACACACTATCACACTTACACAGACATTCAAACTTACACTCATAGTCACACTTACACACACACATACACAGACACCATTACACACACTGTCACACATCCGTACACAAACTTACACAGACACCCTTACACAGATACCATCACACACACAGACACCCTTACACACACACACACACCGACACCATTATACTCACTGTCACGCATACATGCACAAACACACACAATCACACTTACACATACACCCTTACACACATAAATACACAGAAACCCTTACACATAGTTTTTGTTTTGTATTTTTACCAAAGGGCAGCACAAAACCAAGATACACCACTCTATGGAGGGTCTATCATCCCCAAGAGGGGGATTATACCTGCTTCTCTAGATCCTTCAATTCTTATTCAAGAATTGATCAGATAATGGGAAATATTGCATTAGTAAATAGGGTTTAAAAAATTCATAAAAGAAATCACATGGTCAAATCACAATAAAATTATCATGGATTTGGAAGTCAAAATGAACAAGCTCCTTGTTAAATTATAAAAATTATGTGAAACATAATGCCAAGTTGACAGATATATTTATTTTTTTAAAACTGTAATGGGTGGTTTCAGATGCAATAACATGGTGTGCCTATTAGGCTACAACACAAGGCTATCTAATAAAAATGGAGGTGGAAAGTAAACGGAAGAAGGGTAAATACCTACTGGCGTTGTGTATAAAATACTTTAACTTGTCTAAAGAGAATAAACAATCTATTGGAAATAATAATGAAAATAAAAATAAGCTAATGACACTAAAAGACAAAATAAATGATTTCCTGATACAGTTTGAAATCTAGAATATTTGAACGCTAGATACTATTATAAAGGAAACAGGGCTGACTAAAAAAATAAAAGGTAAAAAAGCAAATAAATGGATTACTGCATTCAATAAGTTTTATAAGGAACTTTATATTATTCCCGAACAGGGAAGCAGAGTAGATATAACAGAAAATAGACATCAGGTGTTGATAAATATAAATTACCCTCTACAGGCACATGAAGTCAAAACAACCATTTGTAAATTAAAGTTAAATGACGCTCGCGGGCTGGATAGCTTTAATAATCCCTTTTATAAATTATTGTTAGATCATCTGATATCATTTAACGCAAACCTTTAATCATTTTGTAGATAGAAATACGATCCCTGGGGAATGCGTAAGAGCTAATATTATTCCAAAAAGAAAGCAAGATAAGGACCAAGAGAGAGTTGAAAATTATAGGCTGTTATCCTTGTTAAATACGGATCTAAAGATCTATGCTGCAATCCTGGCTGACAGACTAAAGATGTTTGGTTTGTCAGGTTGGATATTACATGCTATTCTATCATTATACACTATTCCATCTGCCAAAACTACCGGCCCAGGAATTACATCTATATGGATTCAAATATCAAATAAAACAAGGCAGGGATGTCCATTGTCCCCCTTGTTGTATGTATTATTAATCTAACCCCTGGCCACAGTGGTGTATCTTGGTTTTGCGCTGCCCTAGGCAGACAAAATTCAGGCGCCCCCTACCCACGCTGCACACGCACGACATGCCCCATAACCCACATCACCCCATTACATACCTCCATCACCCCCATTACATGCCCCATCAGCCCCATTACATACCTACATTGCCCCCATCACATGCCCTATCCCCCCATTATATGCCTCCATTAACCCCATCTTCCCCATTATATGCCACCATTACCCCCATTATATGCCCCCTCACCCCAGGACTTACCCTGATCCCTGGTGGCAGACAGCATGGTGTCCTACCATGCTGTCTGTTCAGCTGCTCACGGTGAGTGACCTGGCGTGTGTCTGACGTAAGAGCGCCATGTTAAGTGACCTGTTATCTCTCCATTATTCTTATGGTTAATTGCTGCTGAAGCACGAAACGTATAAAGCTGATTTCACTTGTTCCTGCACTGTGTCCTTTCACCATGGATTAAATATAAATTTTTTACTTTGGCATACCAGTCTGCATAGTTGATTCTTTCCGCAAAATCCACACTTCTTTTTTTGTTTTATCGCTTTCCCTAATTTCCCAATGCTTCATGCGACCTGCATGATTATACACTCAATGGAATGGTCCACTTCCAGGATAATAGAACTTGACTGGTACAAATTAGAGAAAACTGATTTGTCCCCGCTGCATCCATTATGTATCTTTTGGCTCGACGGGAAGAAATTAAAAAAACTCAAAACAAAAAACCCAATAATACAAGATTGTCTCTTTACTACACAAAATTTAAAAAGCTGAACCTCTGGGTGTCTATCCCCCTGTGCCTCTCTCGGGGTTATCTCATTAGAGGTCCCCGATATTTGATCTACCTATAAAGTATTTATATCAATTCTTAAGAATTAAACACCTTTTATCAACAAAAACAATGCTACCTCCAGAACACTTTGTAGTCAAATTTATATCAAAATTATTTAAAACTAAACAAATTACAAAGATTAATAGATTATTTAAAATTTAAATTTAAAATTAGTTACAAACCACTACCACTATTGAAGTGGGAAAAGGACATTAACATAGTAATTCCAGTCAGGGGCGTCACTAGGGTTGGTGTCACCCGGTGCGGAAACTCATGGTGTCACCCCCCTGGATTTCCTCCAATACAATGCCAAACAGATTCCTTAGTAATGCCAGTTAGATGGCCTATTAACTATGCCACACACAGGAGCCCCCTAAATTATGCCACACGAGAGCCCCATAAATTATGCCACACCAGAGCCCCATAAATGCCACACCAGAGCCCCACTATTTATGCCTCACCTCTGCCCAATTAATTATGCCACACACACAGGTGCCCCATAAATTATGCCACACCAGAGCCCCACTATTTATGCCTCACCTCTGCCCAATTAATTATGCCACACTCACAGGTGCCCCATAATTATGCCACACACACACACACACACACACACACACACACAGGTGCCCCATAATTATGCCACACAAAAGAGTCCCTTAATTATGCCACACATGGGGCTCGATAAATATGCCACACACAAGCGCCCCATAATTATGCACACATGGGACCGCCATTAATTATGCAACACACAGGAGCCCCACGAGGTGACAATTGTACAATTATAGAATATTGTGCCACTCAGAGCCCAGTAATATTGTGCCAGTCAGATCCCAGTAATATTGTGCCATTCAGATCCCAGTAATATTGTGCCAGTCAGATACCAGGAATATTGTGCCAGTCAGATACCAGTAATATTGTGCCAGTCAGATACCAGTAATATTGTGCCACGCAGAGCCCAGTAATATTGTACCAGTCAGATACCAGGAATATTGTGTCATTCAGAGCCTAGTAATAGTTTGCCAGTCAGATGCCTGTAATAGTGTGCCAGTCAGAGCCCAGTAATAGTGTGCCAGTCAGACAGAGCCCAGTAATATTATGCCAGTCAGATACAAGGAATGTTGTGCCAGTCAGAGCCCAGTAATATTGTGCCAGTCAGAGCCCAGTAATATTGTGCCATTCAGAGCCCAGTAACAGTGTGCCAGTCAGAGCCCAGTAATAGTGTGCCAGTCAGAGCCCAGTAATAGTATGCCAGTCAGATCCCAGTAATAGTGTGCCACTCAGATACCAGGAATATTGTGCCAGTCAGAGCCCAGGAATAGTGTGCCAGTCAGAGCCCAGGAATAGTGTGCCAGTCAGAGCCCAGTAATATTGTGCCAGTCAGAGCCCAGGAATATTGTGCCATTCGGATACCAGGAATATTGTGCCAGTCAGAGCCCAGTAATAGTGTGCCAGTCAGAGCCCAGTAATATTGTGCCAGTCAGAGCCCAGTAATATTGTGCCAGTCAGATACCAGGAATATTGTGCCAGTCAGAGCCCAGTAATAGTGTGCCAGTCGGATACCAAGAACATTGTGCCAGTCAGAGCCCAGTTATAGTGTGCCAGTCAGATACCAGGAATATTGTGTCATTCAGAGCCATGTAATAGTGTGCCAGTCAGATGCCTGTAATATTGTGCCAGTAAGATGCCTGTAATATTGTGCCAGTCAGATACCAGTAATATTGTGCCAGTCAGATACCAGTAATATTGTGCCACTCAGAGCCCAGTAATATTGTGCCAGTCAGATACCAGGAATATTGTGTCATTCAGAGCCCAGTAATAGTGTGCCAGTCAGAGCCCAGTAATAGTGTGCCAGTCAGAGCCCAGTAATATTATGCCAGTCGGATACCAGGAATGTTGTGCCAGTCAGAGCCCAGTAATATTGTGCCATTCAGAGCCCAGTAATAGTGTGCCAGTCAGAACCCAGTAATATTGTACCAGTCAGAGCCCAGTAATATTGTGCCAGTCAGAGCCCAGGAATATAGTGCCAGTCAGAGCCCAGTAATATTGTGCCATGCCAGTGCTCGTTTTTTGAAGACCAAACTTAGAACAATATTCGTATGACTTTTCCCTTCGATTGGTGATATCTCTCATGTAAACTTTCTGTTCAACATTGAACTGGAAGAAAATGATCTAACCCAAAAAAAACATATCATACATATCTTGATTGCAATTACGATATGTCTTGCGAGAAATTGGAAAAATCCTATAACAGCAAATTGGTTAATTATAACGGCCCAAATAGAATATAAAAAATCTATGGAATTAGGATTTTATATATACGTTCCGACCAACAAGATTTGTACACAAAAATTTGGTCACCATGGACGAATTTGGAAGAATCATATAAAAAATAATCACTATACCATCTAGCCATATATTAAGTTTACTGGCCCCATAGCAAAATAAACAAGCGGACCTCCACCTCCCCCCATCTCCCCTCCTAAGACCCACATTATATTGACACTGACATCTATATTTGAGATATTGATCTCTACATTACACACTCCAGATGAAGAGTTGAAATTAACTCTAAATGATGGTCAAACGAAAACCCCATATGGGAAATGTGCAGATCACTTGGCAAATGCCTGATAGACTACTACGGTACTATAATTTATAAACAACAAACCAACTAGACACTTTATGACTTTGCAGATGTCTTAATTTTATTTTATGTATTTGTATGTTTGTATGTATTGTCTTTTTATAAGTGAAAATAAAGACATAAATAATAAAAAGAAAGAAAGCAAGGAGCAATTGTACATAATACAAGTTTATTATGTTATATATATGTAAATTTATGCCAAGTATATAGCAACACAAAAATAAAATTACACTCTCACGACCCTCAAAATTTATAACAAATAAAATGTATTTTCCCTTTCCCTGACAGAGAAAACTTGAATAGCTTGAGCTGTTATTTTTAAAGGAACTTTGTGGCAGTGAGGAAGGTGTAAGTAGCAGCAGCAGCAGCAGCAAGATAAGAGAGGGCACCTTCATTTCATACAGAGAAATATAACCCACTGGGGATATTTCAACAGGAAGCAAAGCACTGACTCTAGTTACAAGCAGTGTGTAACCAGGACCAACTGTGTCCTATTATGCAGCCAGTCCCGACTCCCGACTGGTACCTGAAGTAAGGTGGGTCTCCTGGCTTAGTCCATCAGTTCTAACAGGGTGCGCTAGGAACTTAAGCTCATGGCCAGTGAAAAATGAGTACCTCCCACTCCATGCATTGAACTTACGTACAGGGCCAGCACATTCACCATCACACAGCCCGGGAGCATCACGGGAGTTGTAGTCTAGTCTGCCATCACGGTGGACTATAGGGTTTTGCAACCTGTCAGTTACACAGAGAAAATCCCTCTATAAGCAGTTATGAATAATCTATGGGGTAACATTGTACTGCAGTCTGAATTATGGAAACATTAAGTACACTTCAACTTCATATTTCTCTGATCCGGAGCTGCATCAATGTTTTCTTTAAAAAAGAATAAAAGAAAAGAAACGTTCTATAAAATGGTATTACGTCCTAAGTAGATAGTAAACAATTCACGCACAGGCCACAGATATATGTTGGAAATTTAGGGACCTAAGTACATGTCTGGTGGAGCTGCTCAAAAATAATGGGGCTGTGGGGTAAAGGTCCTAAAGAAAATGGGCATTGAGCTAGATACGGCACCAGATAAGATATTATTATTATCAGACTGGCCAAGGATAGGTGTGCAAAGAGAGGTGTGACATCATTTTTGGAACCTTTGTGGTTATTGCAACACAATGTGAAACTGTGACGAAATAGAATGTGATCTAGTCCACGCTCAGATATATCAGTCGAAGATGGAAAACGGACAAGGTAAGTGATAGATGGGAAAGGTGTAGTAAGAATTAATATCGGTCAGGGCTTATATATTAATGAAACCTGCTTTCAGAAAATAGGCTAAAAAGGGAACATCCTTATCTGCCTGACGGCAATATGATTCAAAAATATTATAACATCAGCAACCAATATGTCAATATGTAGGGTCGTCTATGTTGTGTTATATGTATGGATTTAAGTTAATTTTATACTGGGAGGTGGATCCCATATATTGAGATTGTATGTATTTCGGATCAATAATAAAAATAAAAAAGCCCTTGCACTGACCCTGCCAGTTAGAATAATAACTAAATCTTAAAATTAAAAAAATGTGTCTTAGCACTTGAACTTATAAAATGTCACAAAAAATGTCAAAAAATATGCCGTCTTTTATAATAAAGTTTTACCAATATATTTGAAAACATCAGATTAAGGAGGGTACAATTATTCATAGGTCACAAACATATATTGCTAACAACTTGATGCATTTTGCCATTCGACTTCTTAGAGATTATGGGAATGTGGAAAAATGTAATGCGATGAGATGCCTTAGATATGTTAGCTTTTTTATATATATACTAAATTGAAAAAAAAATTTGAAAGATTGCATCAAGTATACACATTTTAAATAGAAATGCTTTAATGAAACATAAATAAAGTACCTTATTGAGCACTCTTTGCTTGTATAGGTTGTTCAGGCAGTATGCTGTTTATGTCTGGGATCAGATATGACCCAAGGTGTCTGCCTCCTGATAGAGCTATACAGAGCAAGGAGTTAAGGGACTTTATTTGTGTTCTTTCATTAAAGCATTACATGTGCCTACATTTGGTGCAGTCTTTTAAGTAAGCATAACCCTTTTTAGGATCATTGTACTTTAAAAAGATACAAAGGCATTTAAAAAAATGTCCAGGGCTGCATAAAAATAACTTTGGCTTTACTTGCACCAGATCAATATGTTATTAACATATCAAGCCATAAAATAGGAGATACCACAGACATTTAAAACACATTGGGGTAACAGTTTCAATTCCCCACAGGGCTGATTCAGCCCTTCAACCATCCAAGATATATAAAACGAGTACCATTACTATGGGTAATATGTAATTACTCTACTATTACCTGTAAATATGCAATTGTTGCTTTAATTTCAACTTTCTGGCCACTGTAGCCTCTTGAGCAATCAAGATTTACAATGTTATGAATTTAATGATTTACATTGTTTAAATTAAATTGGAAAACCAATGTGGGCATTTACTTTGCAGATGTTTTGCAAGCAGACCTCTTCATTGTCTTCATTAACAATACTTTAGTTCAGGGTTAGCTAACCTGTGGCCCTCCAAGTGTTGCAGGACTAAATTTCCCATATTCATCTTTAGCTGAAAGAGCATTTTGGGAGATGTAGTTCATCAGTAGCTGGAGGGCCGCAGGTTCCCCACCCCTGTTTTAGTTGCTCAACTACATTCCTATTTATATTGATAAAGGAAGGTTATCTGAAAGTATAAAAGGTTCAAACGGGAGTTACCCTAGCCCAATTAAAAAGGTAAATGTAGAGTGAGCATATATCCCCTTCAGGGATAGACAGCCACAAACTCTCTATGTTGCAGGGCTGTATTAAAAGCACTGTCATCCTTAGGGCATGTTTGTTTGTTTGTTTGTTTTTTCCCAATAATGGTCTACCCAGAATGGTGAATTCTTACCACTTTAGGCAAAGAGCCTAGTCATTTTTTAATGTGTTTCCAATCTTCCAAAAACATGTCAGTATATTAACATTTTGGTTATGGGTACTCAGAGACTGAGGTGCAAATCTATTCTATGACTCCAACCACTCAATGGAAAGCACAAATGGGGTTATTTCTAAAACCAGTGCAAATGTGTTGGGAACTGATAATGAAAGGTGCAGTCAAGGTGTTCCAAGCAATTTTACTTTGATGGAGCTGCAACTGTGCTAAGCCAGATTTGACAGAAGTTATCCACTACTTTAGTGAGTGGATACCAATTGTAATTTTGGCATGCATTGCACTAACGCATGACTACCGAGATTGAGAAATGTGCAGTAGGATGCATATAATTCTCTCCCAGTGTTAATTAACTATGGAATAATGTTAAGTGCATAAATTGGTGACACAACCAGATTTTTCAATTACTGTATAGCTGGTGATTCAGTAATATTCAAATCTGGAACCAGGACATTAGCAGCCAATCCTTTAAGTCCTGTAAGTTGCGAGGTGGGGCCTCCATGGATTGGACTCATTTGTCCAGCACATCCCACAGATGATCAACAATACCTTTAACTTGTTGTTGTGTTTCTCAAACCATTCCTGAACGATTTTTTGCTTTGTGACAGGTCGCATTTTGCTGCGGAAAAAGGCCAATGCCACCAGGAAGTACTGTTTTCCAGGGTTCTCAACAAAGCTTAGGTAGGTGGTATGTGTCAAAGTAACATCCACATGAATGGCAGGACCCAAGGTTTCATGCCTCCGCCAGCTTGCACCTGTCAGTGGTCATGAAGTTAGAGCGGATCGGTATATATAGGCCTCACCATAAAAGTTCAATAAGTCCCACAAAACGTGATTTAGTATGCTTCACGCAGAAGTACCTAAAGTATAAAAGAAACAAACATGTCAGCTAAACTGTTACTGACAACCTAAATCAATCACTCCATGACAAATACAATTATGCAGAAGTCAGTACAGGAACATGCTATTAACATCAGTATACACCATCCATCACCCAGGCAAATTCTTCCAGGAGACATGGGTTCCCATTGACTTTCATTATTACAAACATCTCGCAATTGATTTTTTAGATCATTGATATCCAACCTGCAAGCCTGTGGCCAGGTAAAGCCCTCTGAGGTTTTAATCCAGCCCATATCTTGGGTAGAAAACCAATATATTTTATTCTCCTACCTCATAATAAACATTATACAGCCCCCAACCAAAACCTCTAACCTGGTATGTGGCCCTTCATATTAAAAACTTGCATAACACTGTTCTAGATAATTTAGCATTGTCTTAAATGACAAAATTTAACACCTTGATTCCTTAGTAAGGGTTATAAAAAAAAGTACAAATGAAAAATAAATTATAGTATTTTTTTGGTTCATATTTACACAGTTTTTTTTGAATAATTGTGTTTCTTGGGGCGGGGGATTAGTAATATGTACATTGGTGCCAGTGGAGATTGCACTTATTAGCGTCAACTTGCAATAGGCCAAGTTAGGTTAAAGGGACTCACTAGGTCATGCCCGCTCACCTGGCATGACGGACAATCAGTCTGGGGATGTTTTACTCATTACTTATCAATAACAAGGAAGGTACTAAGCAGCAGATACTTAGAAATGCCAAATGTGCTTAATCATAGGCACTGTACAGGGGGTAAATGTTATGGTTTTAGTTACAGATCCTTATCATCACTTGGCCACATATTTGGTAGCAGTCGTTACCAGATTAATAGAGCAAGACTCTATCAAATGTCTTACCTTTAAGGATTTGTATCCAGTGCATAAATATCTTCCAAGAAATATATTTATAGAGGGCAACACAGCTTATCCAGCCATTTTTTGTTATGGCCACTGTTGGAACGATCTTGTTCAATTACAGCCATGGTCACCAGGATACAGTTTCCAATGCTATAATGCATGTGTATGCCAAACCAGACCCGGAAACCTACTTTGGTTAAATGAACTGTCTGACTTGAAAATGGCCTACTTTTTTATGCTTATTAAAGTTTAATAATTATTAAAATGTATGAATTTAATAAAAATGTAATATATAGTCTAAATGTTTCAGTTAGTAAACAATATCAGGATTTTCCATGACTTTCCCACTCGGCCCTCAGCATTTGGCTGGGGCCTGGGAGAACAAAAAGAAACATTTAAAAGTTTTTCAAACGTGATAATTAAACTTACAAAAGGTGCATATTCTCAGGTTTGGCTTTTGGGTTTCAGCCAGTTGTACAGCTAAGGTTGAGTTAGAGTTTCTGTAGCAGCTATTCAAATTAATATCAAGAAAATTGTTGCAATTCAGAGAGTTTGACTGAGAGGGATGGCTTCATAGGATACAAGTAGATAGACTTAGTATCTGTCAATAAATCGATTTTAAAAACTTAGTTTAAAACTGTTTTATTAAGTTTTTGGTTGTCGGGGGGGATTGGGGGTTGCACATAGAACTTGTTTTTTGTTACTTTTTTTTTTTTTTTTTTAAGAAAATCTCTCTGGTAACCCTGGTCTAAACCAGAGTTTGCGAAGTTGATTTTAACATTGTTAGAGCTTCTTCACATTCCTTATTTGTTTATATTGGTAATATTTAACACAGGAAAAACAAAGGGATAAATTGTCAAAAAAATATATATGTGATTCAACACGGTGACAAAAATCTGAGCCTCAGCATGCTTCCTCTTTTTAGGAATCAGGGTCATGTATGTAATACAAAATCTTAATAAATATGTTTTGCAATGACCGACTGAAAACACTATTGCAGTAATATTACACATTTACATTGCCACAAGAGCAAAACTGCTGTTTTGCAACTAGCTGTGTCTGTTACGCTACCATTTCATTATATCTAGTATACTTCTTCTATACCATAATTTAAAAATAATGTGAACTGACGTACAAATGTTTCCAATGGTTTTTTTTTTTTACTTTGTAATCATTCTTTATTTAAAATAATCTGAATACAACTACATTATGTTAGTATAGTGAGTGATACAAAACGATGTGTAAATGGTACTTATTTACCATTTAATAATGAAATGCAGATTATTCTGTGCATAACTGTGAATACTAAAACTACTACAGTACCTTTTAGGTTGTTCTATGTAATTAAGGTTTATAAATTGTAATTGATAAATAGTATTTAATTAAAGTGTGTTGTTTTATATTTTTTTATCTCTCTTGAGGAGTTAGAGATAGGAGTGCCTGTACATTGTGTACCAGTTAGTTTGCCTCCTGTAGTGGAGGGAGGTGCTGAATCCCCTTATAGAAAGACCAAGGCCCTCACTTAGCCCATTGGAAGCGGTACAGGAAGTGCGCATGTGCGGGAGGCTGGGCTGCTTTAGATTCACGGCCTATGATATTGTATTACTAGACCGGGGCCTGTGGAAGCGAAGGGCCATAGCTGCAGAGACCCGACGACGAGCTGCACCTGCCTTCACTGCTCTTGCCGTGATGGAGGTCTGGTTGGTGGAACAAAAGGCTGTTCAGCTGGCGTAATAAGCGAGGCCTTCTCGTTGGAGGGTCAGTTATAAGAAATCACACCGGAGCCTCTCACAATACAAACATGGCTCTGGAGAAAATGGAGCTAGACCTGGAAATCCAGGGACCCCCTCAAAATGAGGGGAGTCTAAGGAGGTCCAATAGCGCCCCCCTCATCAATGGCCTCAGGTAAGGGGACATACGGGATTTTTTTGGGTTGAGTAGGGAGGATGATAGTACAGGACACTTGTGGAAGAAGTTATACCAGCGAGGGCGCTCCAACTACTGTGGACTACATTTACCGTGATGCCGAGCGCCATGGGACATGTAGTCCATAACAGCTGGAGTGTGAACATGTAGTCATCACTCCTTTGTCTTAAACCTGGTAAATAGACCGAGTCGAGTAGGAGATGGGTAACTTTTAGCCATATAATTGTTGTGGACTTTTTTATTTGTGCTCAGCCATTCCAATGGCTGGCCTGGCGTCATGGGGGAGGTAGTGAAAAACAGCTGCAGCGTGTATGAAGAGGAGTGTGCGTGAACTATCCGAGAGTTTGAATGGGGTCGTAAAGTGGGGATCTGGCTATTCAGTGCTGCACGGGCTGAGTGTGCTGTGTAATTATCCTGCGGTGCTGGAGTCTGCATCTGTTGTGCGATGACCATTTATTTTTAAGTCCTTTTTGTTTTGCAATTGCAAAAACAAAACAACAAACAGATGATTTAAAGACTTTTCCCTGTAAACCGGAATTGAGCAGAAAATGTGATCACAGTGCCTCCCCCTGTTACGATTTGGTTACAAATGTTTAAACTACACTTTCTTGAGTGATGGCCGCTACATTTAAACAGCTGGACTGTGGCAATTGGTTTGCTTTTAATATTACTTTAAAAACGATTAAAAAAAAAAAAAAATCATGTTTTTAAAGGTTTATAGAATTTTTGGGCATTTTATAAATATTTGAATATTTGTGCTTTATACATGTTTTAATTTACGTGCAATAATCCGATAAGTGGCTTTTACTGACCCACCCACTCCAGTGTTGGGCTGCAGACTGGAAAGAAAAACAAAAGTAGCATTACAAAAAAAATTCAAAGTATCCCAAATGAAAACGTTATAGTTTCAATATGTGCATACATTTATTCCCCACCAATGTATAATGTTAAGTATTTAGTTAACTATTTATGTAAATTACCTCTCTGGTTCTTGCCATGACCTGACCAGTTGTCTAATAGTAATGGAATATTTTTATAAAATTCTTTATACTTTTTAAAAATATCCTTGCAATATACATTATCTCAAGGTGCCAATTTGATTATAATATTTGTAAGAGTGGGAGTGAATTGGAAGCCCACCTTTGGACTTTATTGTATTAAATTTATCGTTGAGTGGTTTAATAATTTGTTTTTCTTATGTTCTTATTCAGTGATAATGCGCAGGTGTTTCAACCGTATGGGGTTCGAGCGCGTAGGAACAGCACTACAGTTGTTAATCGCCACAGTGTGGTAAGTGGAGATTGACGTACATCCAGCTTGTCTGATACTGAAGCTATGGAAGATATGTTAGTGCCTTCTAGGATGAAAATGATATGGTTTTAGTTCCTACACCTACTAAGTTATGTTATTTTAGAGTGTGAATAAAAGGACTTTCTAAAGTAACATTTGTTGATATGGATTGGATGTAGAATGGTTCTTATTTTATTTACAGATCTCAATATCTTCACCTGTCCTCATACCTAGCCGCCGGCTTTACCAGATCAAAAGGGTAAGTGAAGACTCTACCAGATCAACTATAAGATGCTTGTACATTTATGGTTTTATGACACATGTTACGTGTGGCAACTCTTGAGGACAACCTGTGTCTGCCTACATTGTTCTCCTGGTGAATTTAACTTACTATCGACATTTTGCAAAGACAGTACGCCTCCCTTTTCATGTAATCATTTGTACACTGTGATTGTGGGGCAGGAAGAGTCTAAGGATAGTAATAATCTAACTAAAAACAAAAAACAAATTTATGAGATAAAACCCCCCTTTTTTTTAATTTTTTTTCTGTCCTAACCCTTGAGTATTGGGTTCGTACTAACCATAACCCTAGGTTTAGGGTTAAATATTTGAACATGTAATAAAAATCATAAAACAGTTATTCCTTAGAGGACCAGTGACATGTTAGGACTGTCACTGGTCCTCTAGGGGTATTTTATTTTATAAAAAAAAAAGACTGCTAGTGCTGCTGAAATGAGAGTCTTCTCACTAGGTAATTCCAAGAGATGAATGTCCCTATAGTAATGCATAATTACCTGAATGGTGAATTAGTTTTGATTTAAAGTAAGCTACAATTCTCATTTGAAAGTCTGTTCTGTTTAAGCTCGCTACCTACTTGCATTTTGTTGAGTGCATTTAATCAATTCTATCAATAAATAATGAAGATGCGGGATCCCGTTCAGCGAGAATGGGCAAAAGCTGAAATAGCCAGCCCTATAGGATGTAACCTACTTGAGAGAGGAATCACCGTTTTTTGCTCGCTTGCAGAGGAAACCTCTCCATTAGCATATCAGACTGGTCCCACCCATAAGGGCAGTCCAGATCCAAATAGCCTGGCAGGTCTCCTCTGCACGTAGAATACAGAAACCACGTACGTTTCGGCCTTGCTGAGAGGGGTCCCACATCTTCGTTTTTTTCTTTATCAATAAATACCTTTTTTTATTTTAAATATGGTTTTGATTTAAATGAACTTTTGTATCAGGACAAGTAGTGTGGGCTGCCACTTTAATCCCTTGGTCAAATGTATTTTTTTGGTTATCCAGCCATTATTTATCAATATTTTTTTTTCTATTTGAAGAAACCTGAGTATTTATTTATTTACTTGGTTACGTTTGAATTCAAGTGTACCACATGAAACGGTGATCATTGCACACTAGAAGTATACTAATACATTTTAATGTTTTTGCTCACTTTTTTCAGGATATTCGTTGGTTAATTACAATTCAACTGGTAGTAGTATGGCGCATAGGCCATTTAATGTAAAATGCCTAACTGGTGTGCATGCTGGGTATCATTATTGTTGTTCCTCCTCCCTATGGGGTACCAATTAACCCATTACATGCAATATAATCAAAAAGAGTCATCAGGGCTGCCAGCCTTGAAGAACAGGCTGTGTGGTAGTATATTACTCCTACACTTGTATTCTTTCTGTATTCTGTGTGTTTGTGTGTGCGCTACTGCCCCACCCCAGGCCAGGAAGCCAATAGAATAAAATCCATGTATGCATTTGCTGGTGGTTAAACTAGCATAGCATATAGAATAAACTGTATTGCCTAACTTTTTGGGTGTTGACATATACCCCTGACGCAGTGCAGAGTGGTATCATGGGAACCCCTTTGGAAGTTTATGGAATAGTGAAAAAAGTTTGCAGTTGAGTTGATCGCCAGTGCCTCTGAGCTTCCCTAATCTCTTTTGGCAACATAACTTTTATAGCTAACACTTAGAGTTTAGGAATTCTTTTGATTTTAACCAGAAAGCTTGTTTACAAAGAATTTTTTTTTTTATTTGCTTGATGCAGGAGGAAGGTGTGGATTTAATTAACAGGGAAACTGCTCATGAGCGGTAAGTATCTATTGATCTCCATACATGATGTCATATGTTGTGTAATGGAATGTGATGCATGCAGTGTGCATTGAGTATTTACTACAGAGCTTGTGAAACAAATATTTATACTGATAACTGTTTTGATAAATGCATGAGCTGGACACATTTAGTTCACATCTAGGAGCCAGACCTCCATAGCATAAACTGCACCCACACACAACTCCAACCAGGCACACAGTGATGGCAAGCATTTACACCCCAGCTGTTGTGAACTACATTTCCCATGGTGCCCATCCACCAGTTTGGCTGGGTATTCAAGTTGGCTTAATAATTGTGTAATCCCTACTTTTAAAACAAGATTAACACTGTTCTTCTGGAGAAAGGGAGAAGCCACTGCTTCCCTGGAGTCTATTCTAGTGTGAGAGTGCATACATCTGTATGTATACATGCTCAGATCCCCTGTGTACTTCAGTAATGCTGCATTAATTGTAAATGTTTTTTTTTTTTTTTATATATTGTAATCCTTTTAATAATTCATGCTAAATTTGTAACTTGATATTCTTTCCTTCTCGCTTACAGAGAGGTGCAGACCGCCATGCAAATGAGTATATCGTGGGAGGAGAGTTTTAGCCTGGTATGATTTTGTCAAAAAATTAAGTACACTTATTTTGTTCCAAAATGGAAACTTTCCATGTTACATATAGTCTGCTTGTAATAAACAATTGGTACTTCCTTTTAATTGCATTATGAGATATTCTGCTTAAGGAAAACCTATCTGTGATTAAAGGGATACTACCATCCACAATTCCAAAATGAATATGCATTTATTTAGTTATCAAGTAAATGTGCTTCACAAAGAGAGAGAGAGATTTATGTCCCTAGTTCAGTCTTCATGATTAACCCTCAAACTGCCAAAGAGCGACACTGCACATAGAAGCCAATGGGCTTGAGTAAATAACTGGTAACGTATCACTGTATTAAAGTAGTCTATTAAAGTAGCACACAGCAGACATAACAAATGGAGGACTACAACAGTTTTGCAAAAATATATAATTTATTTGGATCCAAGATATAAAAAAAAATAAACTTTTTTACCTTTTGATCCAAATAAATGTATTTTTTTTCTTTTTCATGGTAAATTGGCCACAAAATGGGTCCAAGATACAAGCACCTAGCTTTTTCTTATTTATCTGTGATACATTTAAATAAAAGGGTTATATTGGGGGTAGTGTGCCTTTTTTTAAAAACGCAAATGTGTCTACCAAGATGTGCCACTTAAAATTTACTTGATAATGCATGTGATGTCTTTTTGGTTTACTAGTGTGAAGTCCTATAGAATGAGGAAAGATCTCCTGTGGGGTCATGTTTCCAGAAAACATTTTACATCTTTACTGTACAATAAATGCTTTATAGAACTATAGAAAACAAAGCACTAATTGTCTAGCTTTTATCTGTTTTTTTTTAATTATTTTTTTCCCATTTAGAGCGATAATGATCTTGACAGGTCTGAAAAGTCATCATCTCCAAAGCGTATAGACTTTACACCAGTGTCTCCAGCTCCATCCCCAACCAGAGGAATAGGAAAGGTAATTCAAGGCACCTCATCTCCCAATAACTTTTCTGTAACCCACAGATTTATTAGGCATTGGCTTTTTAGAAAGATCTGTTTTAAAAGAGCCTTGTGCACCTTTATGGTCATAAATAGTGCTGGCTTAAAGCAAGCAAGGGGGGAAATTATAACAATCTTTAACTTTAAAAGAAAATCTTACCCTGGCACATTATCTAATGCTGCCAAGATATCCCTGTACACAATTGAGGGAATTTTCCCCAAAAAATCTATTGAGGAAACCTGAGTATTTACTTTTTCTGTTTTGAGCTACTTCTGGTGAAAAACCTAAAACTGTGATCATTGCACACTGGGAGCAGTTTTGCTCACTTTCATATGTTATGTCTCTATTAAAAATGTTTATTTAGAATAATTGCAGCATATTCAAAGGTTAATTACAAGTCTGATAAACTGGTAGTAGTATGGAGCGTAGTCAATTTAATGTAAAATGCCTCACTGTTGTGCATGCTGGGTATTATTATTGTTGTTCCTCCTCCATGGGGTACCAATTAACCCACTGCATGCAATATAATCAAAAGGAGTCATCAGGGCTGCCAGCCTTTTGAAGAACAGGCTGTGTGGTAGTATATTACTCCTACACTTGTATATTTTACATATTTTGTTGGGGGTGTTTGTGGTACATATAGTAAACCAAAGTATATGTATGCATATTGTACTCTTTAGTTATGAGTTGTTTTTGTATTTTTCGCCTCTGTTTGTTTATAGCAATGTTTCTCTCCATCTTTACAAATGTTCGTAAGCAGTAATGGCTTACCCCCAAGTCCAATACCTAGTCCGACAAGGCGCTTCACAGCGTAAGTATATGGTTTTCATTAATTTAGTTAAAAGTCCGTCCTTGGCTGATTTACTCAGCCATCTTACTACAGTTTATATAGTTGCCCTGAATTATGCTGAATCTAGAGCTCACTCAGGCTAAACCGAGATCTGTATTTTAAATTTAACATCATTGTTCAAGGGGAAAATGTATATTATATAACCTCAAAATGTAGTTAACTTAGTTTACAAGTGCAGTAACTGTGGATGTCAATGAGGCTGCATGTCGTAGGATATCTGTTATTTACTTTACTCCAATGGTGTTTTAATGTTTCTCAATGATGTTGTCCTTTTCTTTAGGAGAATGAGTCAAAGTCCAATAAACGGTATAATACGTCCGAGTGCACTTGGCCCAGTAAAGCGAAAAGGTAATGTGTCAAATTTGAATTTCTTTTAATAATGCTTGGTCTTCTACGCTTTCCACTATTTGACCAAATGCATGATGGATGTTGGAGTTGTGTTCCGTCTTCTAAGTGGGACATCAGTTTATCCATATCATGCAAGAGCAAAATCCATAAGGAGTTCATCAGGGCAACCAGTTGTGAAGTACAGACTGGATTGTAGTATATGTCTCCTACAAAAAGATGCACAAGCACTATCACTGATCTCATCTTAACCTTCATTTTATATCTGCATGTTTGATCCATACGCAAAACTCCCTCCTGCTTATTGTTGGAATGTCATTTAAAAAAATATATAAAACACATTTCTTCCCCCACAGTTGAAGGGGAACTAGAAAATCAACCAAAGAGGCTGTTTCAAGGAACAACAAATATGCTTTCTCCTGATATCACACAACTGTCAGATTTCAGTTGGTAAGAAATGATTTGTCTATTTGCAGAGTGATTTTAATTGTCATAAATCACATGAAATAACTCAGAGTTGGCCTCTCTTATGTACTCTCTTCTGAGGTTGTCTTACCCCCTGTGGCTTAAATGTCTACTACATCTGTAGCTTCCCTTTTGCTTTTCTATTTTGGGGTGCATACCCTTTTGGTGGCTTGTACACCCAGAGTTGGGTTTGGGTAACAGTCACTTGTGTGATGTACACGGAGGTGAGCTCAGGAGCAGAAAAATTTGAGAACCGCACACAGAAAAAATATTTTATTTTTTTTATTTCCATATTTAATTGAAAATGCATTTCTGTACATTATGGAGAGAAAAAAAAAACATATGTTGCCAAATGTGATTAAACTGAGCACTCAGCCAAAGTTTAATGTAAGTAATTTGTAATGTTTAACTTTTTTGTGGACTGTAACAGCATTCTAGTCATATTAACTACCTGCCATTTATTCGTTGAGGCCGATCCTGTATCAATATAATTTCTTTAAAACCTTTTTTCTTTCAGCTTCTCCTCTGATCTTGATAGCAGCAGCAGCATAAGCTCATCGTCGGACTCTAAAGAGCGTAGTGTGACCAGTTCTCCGGCTCCCTTTTCAAACTCATGCTCTTCATTCATATCCATGGATGATCTCTCCCCGAAGTAATTGTCTCTATTCTGGATTGTTCTCGGAGTTCCTTAAACAATTTTAAAGACAACAAATGTGCTCTTCTTCTTTTTTTTTTTTAAAGGACAACTGTGGAACTCTTTTTAAACACTGGAGCTGGATTTTTTTTTTTTTTTTTGTACAGCACTACTGTACCCAACTTTTGCCTGTTTCAGGTATTTTTTTGTTTTGTTTCCCCTCTTTTCCCTAATTTATTCTTAAGCTCTTTCTTCATAAAATGATTACGGTCATGTACTTATCGTTGTCACGTTGTTTTTTTATTTATATATATATATTTTTTGTGTTGAGTAATTGTAGGGGAGAGGAAATAATGTTTTTGGGATAATGCTTACTTTCATTTTACGTCTTCCTTACGCCTAAACGAACTTCTCCAGATCAATAACCAACAAAAGTAATCCCTGCAAACCATAATGTAGTCCTTTGGTTGCTGAAGGGTTAATAGTCTGTTAGGTCTGATGCTGGTAAAAATATTTCAGTGTTTGGGAATAGGTCAAATTAAAATATACCATCTGGTTCATGCCAGTACTAAATCTGTTTTAGTTCAACCCTGATTGTCCACTGCTGAGTTAGCCAAAGATGGTCTTTTTTTCTTTTTGTGTGTGGATTTTTTGTTGTTTTTTGGTGGCTTTTTAACAGCATTATATGTATGATTTACTGAATGAAGTGCATCCATAATATGTGTTTTATGCACAAACTAGGCCAGCCTGAATTTTGTTTTTCTTTTTTCAGTTTTTCTTGCGTGCTTTGAAGGTACCAAGCCAGAAGAAAATGGTGGGACAGTTTCAAATTTGAAATACCCCTAAGGTTGTACATACATTTTACAACCATCAGATTCTTTTACAAGCCTAATCTTTTATTATTTCCTCTCCCTGCAATACCTTTCTGTTTTTTTTTTTTTTTTTTCATTTGTTTGGGTCTTCTGCAAATAATGCATATTTGTAAAACATGATACAGATGTAAATAGTGCAGGACATTATCTATGTTTATGTATGGTCTGCAAATGTGTCATTGTAAAGGAAATGGGAACATGATACATCTCCCTGCCATCAGGAGGAATTGAAAATGAACTCTGGATTTTTAAGAGCTTTAACAAAATCAAACTAAAAAAAAAAAAACAATCACATGAGTGTTACATGTTGCCTACTTTATAAAATGACTTGTACATAATGGGAAATGTATTCTAAATTTTTATTATTCACATTACAGGAACTATTTATACTACAGCCCGTCTTTCATTCCATGTTGGAGCCCCTATAAAATACTTTGAATTTTGATGTAGTGCCCTTTTCTTCATTGTGGTAATGGTGTGCTTTGGCTCTATAGGTATGTGGTGGACTTCGCCCCCATGCCCCCCCCCCCCCCCCCCTCAACTATTTTGTTTGGTTAATTGGGGGCGGTTTTTGTGTTAAACACTACAAATAGTGGTTTGCTTTTTATCTTTTGAAGAAATATATTTTCTTCAAAAGATATTTAAATAAGAATTAATACCAGTGTGATACAATAAAGACCTGTATCATTATTTTTTTCTGTACGACAAAAAAATGTTTTCTTCCCCACAATTCAGTTTTCCTGTCATAGACCCCAATATCTCTTGACTACAAGCCAAACAAGCAAAAATATCTCTGTACAAAATGAGAACAATGCAATTACCACAATGTAGAGGAGGTATGATACTTTTTCCTTAGAATTGCAGTGTGTGTGTGTGTATAGATATAGATAGATCTATAGGGGGGGGGGGGGGGCTGTGTGGATATATAGTATATAGATAGGTGTGTGTGTATGTATGTATTTTTTAGATTTGTATACTGCCAGTTTTTTTTCTCTTCCTTCTCAGATTGTGCTGCACAGTTCTCCTAATAGAGTTTGAAACAAAAAAGTCCAATTTTTACCATACTATTTTGTGATCTTTGACCAAAGAATTTTTTCACTTATTCTCCCTTATCACCCTAGAATATGAATGTAACATCACCTTAATCTAGCTGAGCAACATCCTTTTTTTGTTTTTGTTTTTTTATTGCTGAATGTAGTGTCTTGCACTAATCTACAATGTCCACACCCCCACAGTGCCTTATTGCTTGACTGGTTAATCCCAACCCACCGCTGGCCAAGCTGAATGGGCAGGTGTGTTTAATATGATGATGGTGAGGTTCTCTCTTGCCCATAATGCAACTCTTTACATATTTTAGGAATGCTGTAACCTTCGCCATCTTTATATGAATTGTTAAAGTGTATATTTTTTAGTGATCTGCATTCAGTGAATTTGCCGGAGATTAGTTCCAGCCCATAACGTTTGCAGCATCTTTTTTTTTCACTATATGCAAGAAATGCTGTTTGTTTGCATTATCTTCATGTGTAATTTACAGCTCTGTATTATATTGTACAGTATCTATTGGTAGTTTTGTGTATACATTGTGTTTGTATAGTGTGTAAATGCAATTGAAAATGTACAGGTCTGTCTGAGCAGTGTTACTGCATTCAATAAAACTGCTACATATTTGACATTTGTGATTCTTGTGTTACAATTATTTTTTATTTAAGCGAAAACCAAACCTTTTTTGCAAATGTACACAATGGGTAGTTGTGGGCTTAAGAAAATTTTGCAGTGCCCAATATGTGCCTTGAGTGTATGGTGCGTCAATGCTGGCGGCTTGTTCGGAGAAAAAAAAAAGATATATTTTCAGTATTTCCCTTATATGGCTGCACTTTACTTACATGGGGGTAAGTACCGGTTTTATAAGAGTTCAATGCAGTATCTGGATACAAGACCATTCCAAAGAAGCAGGAAAATTGATTTGTGTGCTTAATGTCTGTTGCACATTTTTCCCGCTTAATTCTGGCTTCCTCCAGGCAGGACAAACTTTTTTTTTTTTTTTTTTTTGCGTGTTGGCCTATGTGAAGCATAAGGTGCAGGCTCTGTCAGATCTTTAGTTTTGTTAAATATTATTAATATATTTATGTATATTCTCTGTATAGCCAATAAGCCTATTTTTATCATGTGCTGTTTCAACCCTTCGTTGGCCTAGATGATAAATGAATTGCACAGCTTTCTGGCTAATATATGGGTTACATACTGTAAATGAAGTGATTTTGATTATGGTGTATAAAAAAAATGATAGGTGCAACTTTTTTCTTAATTTTTTCCATAGCTGTACGTGTGAATCCTGGCCCCATTAATTCTAATTATTTTTTTGTCCATAAAATGCCCAATATTCTTTTAATTGCTCTGTATTATTGGAACATACAGCCTTCCCTAAAAAAAAAAACTTTCTGAATCTTGATTAAAAGATTTGTGTGCAGAGTGCCTCCACCTCCTGTATCGGTCTGTCCTTGTTTGTCTTATAGTATGACATTCTCCTTTTTTATGCTCTGTACCAAGTGCTAAATTGTTGGTGCTATGCAAATGGTAATGTAATGTTGGAGGAAGAAAAGCCATTATTGGCTTTATTTCTTTCTGCCCCATAGAGGGAAGCACTGCGCAGTATTTCAGAAATACTCTCTGCCTGTTCAGGATAATGGGAGATGGCAGCACTCATCTGCTCTCTGTGTTGCTCAGGCATTACGAAAAACCTTGTCACTTAATTATGGATAGAATTCTCCTAGGTGTCCTCTGTTGAACCCCTTTGAAAATGAGGGTCTCTTTCTTCATTACCAGAGCAAGAACCCTGGTCCTAACAGACCCCATTCTGGATTGGCTGTGAGCTTCCTATCTAGCTCTGTGTCTGTGCTGAGTAAACCTGGGTGTATCTGTAAACCTACAGGTTGGGCTTACTTGGGATAAGTGCACACTTTTTTTTTTTTTTAAATATATATATATATATATATATATATATATATATTGCTTTGTCTAAGGAGGCAGTCCACCAGTAATTCAAAAAGTATATCTTCTCACGTTCTGGTAAAAAATCATTTTTGAAATATGTTGTCTAAATATTCCTGTGACTTGTATTTCATTATTATAGTAATTTATTTAATTTCCTCTCTTGTACTAAACTATAGTGGTTTCAAAAATAAAAATAACTTGTGCACTATGTTGTGTGTAAAATAAACCTACCTGCAGATGTCCTCATGGAGCTAAACAAAGAGATATAGATCTGCATCAGTTAAAAGTAGAGGGGATGTTCATCAGTTGGAACCACTAAGATGTAGTAGGGGGATCCACTGACAGAGGCGCTGGGATCACTTTGTATCAGGTTACTGCTAGTAGCAGATTCCTAAAGGGACATTTGTCAAACACATAAATTGTATTTGCAAAAGAGCATTGCTAGCATAGTGTGTAGAGAATGAAAAATTATCTATACATTGTTTTAGTAGAATTGAAAGCAAATGCATGACACAAAAATGTGTTGTAAAGGTGTCTGAGGGTTTCTTGTTTATGACTGTCTGTGGTTTCGCCGCCATTTTGTGAGATAGTGTTTTTGGGTGCCTCCACTAGTATCTTACTTTGGGACTGGGGGCACAGAATGCAGTCTATAAGTCAGAATTCTGATCATGGACTTGCATTGAATGGGAGGGTAATGTAACTATTACATCACAAGGGGGCCGAGTTATGATCCTGTTTGATCAGGTCAATCTCCTCTCTTTGTGTTGGAAGGCAGGTAAAAAAAAGTTGTACACAGCCACCTAGTCCTGCCCACTGTGATACACCCCTGCTCTCTTACTGGCTCCTGTGTGTCATATGACATCATAATGAAGGCTTTGGCCACAGTTGTAAAGCGAGACTTGCTGGAAGATTTTGGACAATGTTGCATCATGGGTAAAATTCAAAAAAAGAATGCTGGAGCTAGACAATTTATTTTTACTTTTATATGCAATTAACTCAAACATAGAAGAAAAAACAAACTGTGAAATGTCTTATGTTTATGTTTTAAATGCACAGGTAATCTAGGTACATCTTATGTAAGTGGTAGTGTCCCTTTAAAAAAATACTGCATCTGGTAACTTTAAAAAATATTAAACGATTCTGTTTTAGTTTTTTCCCCTCAACTCATAATATCTCCCAAACACAAGCAAATAAAGTGTAATAGTTTTTGCTGTAGGAATAATCCTGCCTGCCTATCTCTCCAATCCTTCATTATTGTATCTCACTGAAATTCGAGGCACATGTAAAATAATTTTCAGTTTAAAACTACAGAATATCTGGTTTTTTTTTTTTTTTTGTTTTTTTTTGTTTTTTTTACTACATATTTTAAATATGTACAACATATAGAAAATAATCTAGGTGGAACTGGCCCTTTTAATAGCTGAATGGGAAAGACTGTTAATTGGAAGCGCTTTTCCAACTCTACGAAATATCTGATTTATTCAGTAGACTGCTTTGTCACACACTCTGACCTCTCTTACACTCACTGCTTCTCACATGCCAACTATTACTCTCAATCTTACACGATTCACATGCCAAGCGATTCTTACCAGCAGACTGATACAAGTATTCCCCATTTCAAAACTTGCTCTCCCAAAACTCTGCTCATCAGCATTTTATTATCATGGGTCACATGGGCTACTACGAAAGTGGCCAAAAGATACTTACGCGTGTGTTATTGGATTGGAAATGTGTGTATTATGGGTATATTTTAAATAAAAGCGTGACATTAAGACATGGGGGGGCTATTCACTAAAAAGGTGATATGAACATTTAATCTCCCCAATAACTTTGTGTTTGCATACTGGGCAAGTCAACTGGCTTATACTTGCACAGTATATAGTCAAATTAAATGCCTCTCACCTCAACTCTCCTTTTAGGAAAGCTATTATTAGTATTACTAAAAAGGAACTTCTGGTCCTATCACAGCATCTTTCCTCATATTAACAAGAAAATTGACAACTGCCCACATGAAAAGAACAGTAGCAGGAAAGGCCGCATCCTTTAAAGGCACTTAAGCCTCACTCATGATTTGTATATACTTTCCCTTTAATTGTTCCATATACTATAAAAACCTGATCATGAGGCTCTAATCACATACTGGTGAATGAATACAGTCTGGGGACTTCTCTTCCCTGTCCATTGCAGTATGTAAAGTTTGTTAAAGTTGGCAACATGTTCGTTTTGGCAAAACTCTCATAAATAGGAGCCACACTGTGCACTGTGTCTGCCAGAATGATATTACTTGGGGACCTGACTAAACAATGAACTCTGCTTGTGCAGATATTAGAGATGTTTAATGGAATAGACACGTGGAGAACACTTCTAATTTAAAGCACTGTGTTGACTTACAGAAATGGCTTTTTCCACAGCACAAAAGAACGTGTTCCAGCCGAGGATCTGTAAGCAAACAGCGCTGCGTTATGTTACTTTACACAGATTGCTATAGCAGGTTTACATTTGTATGTACTGGAAGCCATCCATGTGCCTTTGGAGTGCCTATTTTCCTATGAAAGCACAATCCACTAATGATGTCACTAAATTTAAAGTGACACCAACACCTACAAGTGACAAAGGGTCATACACAAATAATTGCACATTCTCTGCCAGTGACTGTAAAATGCATTGCTTTTAATACTTTTTTTGCTATTTGAATGAAGTCACTGTAGGCAATGTAAGGATAGAGCTTTGTGTAGACTCCGAGGCAATGTGGAGATCAGGGCCAGCCCTTTAATGGGACAGACTGGGGCAGCTGCCCCAGGCGGCACCCTGACAGAGGCAGCATTTTGCTGCTCCATTCAGTGGTCTTTTTCTTTTTCTGGGGAGAGCTTGATAGAAGGAGGTCTCAGCCAACCAGGTGAGAACTCTCCTGATTGGCTGAGAGTTCAGAAGCTTCCCGTGATTGGCTCAGTCCCTCCTTCACACAAGCTCAAACTAAAGAGATGTCTGCAGCAGGTAAGTTAAAAACTGACAATGTTTGTGTGAGAATGTCAGTGTGAGTGAGAGTGTGTCAGTGTGAGTGACAAACTGTCTGTGTATGTGTGTGGATAAAGGGGTTAACTCCTCTGATACTGCATATATCTGTCTAGCTACCCAAGGGGTTAATCCCTCTGACACTGCCTATATCTGTCTAACCACCCAAGGGGTTAATCCCTCTGATACTGCCTATATCTGTCTAGCCACCCACATGGTTAACTCCTCTGACAGTGTCTATATCTGTCTAGCCACCCAAGGGGTTAACTCCTCTGACACTGCCTATATCTATCTGGATTTTGTTATAGGTCACTTGTCACATTATGTTTTAGGGAATTGCACACGGTATTAGCATAATAATGTTTTACTATTACTCTCTTTTCACCTCATGGGTGAGTTCTTAAAAAATATTTTACTATGTATATAAGAAATGCTTTAGTGGTCATATTATAATAAAAAAAAAAAAAATTCTAAGAGCTCACTCACGAAGGGGAAAATAAAGAAATGGTAAAACAAACATTATTATGAAAATAGGCTGCGCAATTTCGCCAAACATAATATTTGACCACTGACCTATAACACGACTTGCTCAAACATTTAGGGTACACATTTTAATCATGGCCTGCCAATACAATATTTTCATATAATTTTGCATATAGAAAGGTGCTCTTGCTTTAAATTATCACTTTCTGATAAGTTAAATTTTAGTTTGAATTATCATGACTGTGGGCTTTTCTTGTGGCTGGGGGGATGGGTGGGCAGCATTTTTTGCCCCAGGTAGCACAATGTCTTGGGCCGGTCCTGGTGGAGATGTGGCGGTCAGTATTCCACTAAGGAGTGGGGTCACCTGGGGGACAAAGCCCGGGCACTTCCTTCTATAATGCACATGTCTGAGACACAAGAGTCGCCTCTCCTGGCCTTGATACATCAGATGACTCACTGTCACGCCTTCATGACCATCAGCATCACTGCTGCTCAGGGTCACTAGTGAAGTTACCAGTAGGGATACGGGAAGTTTCTATAAGTCTGTGAAGGTTCATAAAACTTCATTAAATTGTCTGTCACGAAATCCAGTATATGAACAATGTTTGCGCCTACCCTGATTACCAGGGAGCGGGCCTCAGGATGCTGAAATGTTATTGGGTCATCGACGTGTGATTAGGGTCATGCATGAAACAGACTGACAAGGTAAATTCAGATCAAAGTCAGGTTCTCTTCTTGATTTAACCTGTCAAATAAAATATCAAAAACTTTAAATGAGAGGAAGCTTTTAAGCCTTGTTTGAATGGATATTTATGGCACTCTGAGGCCTATTTATTAAACAGTGTAATGTGGTGAACTGTTAAGAGAATTGCCAAAATCATGTATCAATAGTGGAGTTGAAAACATTTTCCAAGCTGCCCATCATTCCTGCTCAGCTACTTTTTATTTCCTGTCATGTCATTGGTTCTGTCTGTTCCATGCTGATGAGAGACCATATTTACTTGTAATGGATACATGTTGTTTAGGTTAAAGTGTTAGCCTAGTAATTTAAAGTGGCACTAAAGTTTTATTTAAAATTTTGCTCCTATTAGTGAAGCAAAAGCATTCCATAAATCCAACAATCATGTTTACAGATACACGCAGGTTTACTCTCAGCTCTGCCTCTCAGCTGAGGCACAGCTCGTCTGGATGCTGGCACATGCTAACTAAGTCAACGTGCGCACAGCCAATCAGAGCAAGGACTCTCCCCGCACGTCTTGTTGTGGTCTGTTGAGCCCAACAGTTGCTAGTGCAGAGAGAGACCCTAATTTTTGAGTGCCACCAATAGAGGGTAAGAACTTAAGGCTATTGCACTAGCATCGAAAGCCTGTCGGCGACAGTGTCATTCCTGGTCCTTCCTAGGGAAGTACATGGCAGTCAAGAGGGCAAATGGCACATTACTGGCCTCTCCAGGGTATTATTGGGCTCAATCTACAAAAGCAAACAAAATGGAATCTGCCATGTCAGCGATCTAGAGCCAAATTGTAGCCACAGAAGAACATCCATCTTTCTGTACAAAAGCATCTTTTGTTAGAGCACGAGACAGGTTGTCAGAATGCCTATATGTATGAATTCCAGACTTCTGACACAATACGTAGCACAAATATGTACAAGTCACAAAGAATGCTTACAATCTTTATTTTAGGCCAACAATGTTCACATCAACCTCTCTCCAAGTAAAGGAATTTTAAAACAATGACTTCACTAATGTGTCCAAAAACGTTTTTTCACTTTGAACTTCAGGATCTACTATTTGCAGTGAACTACTGTTTCTACTTTTTCGCTGGGCGGCCAGTTATTTTTAGGACAGCTTTGTCTGTGGTGCCTTTTACTCATTGCACGTCAATAACAGGAAGTGTGCACTTCAAAGACATTGTAGATATGTTTTAGCTATTGTCATACTGTGGAATCACACAATCTGCCTTTAAGACACGCTAAAATGTTAAAAGAGGACATCATGGCATATTTCCATTATTATTTTTGATATATACTGTATTTGCTCAAATATAAGATGACCCTGATTTTAAGGCGACCCCACAAACTTTGGATGATCCTTTAGGGAAAAAAAAAAAAAAGCCTGAATATAAAACTACCATAAAGGAAAAAAGTTTTACTTATAAAGATGAATTCACATAAAAACTGTGTTTTCATATTTAATAAAAGTTTTGATTGAAAAAAATGCAATTTTATTTCTTTTTATTTGCCAATCTTCCCCCCAGACTTGGCCAATGCATCCTCTCACACATTCATCTGCCCTCGCTGGACTTAGACAATGCTGCCTCCCACACACCCATCTACCCAAAGATTTAGCCAATGCATCCCCCCACACAGCCATCTGCCCCATACTTAACCAACCCATCCCCCACACAGTCATCTTCCCCCTAGACTTAACCAATGCATTTCCCCACACAGCCATCTGCCCCCACACAGACATCTGCCTACCAGATTTAGCCAATGCATCCCCACACACAGCCATCTGCCGCCAGATTAACCAATGTATCCAGCCACACGTTGCCCAGGCACCGCGGGGTGCAGAAAGCAGGGGAAGCCAGGTCCAATCTTGGAGTCACAAGCACCTGGGTGCAGGATTTTTTGGGGGCCTCCCCATGTGAGAGTGGCAATAATACTAATGCTTCCAATTAGCAAATGTCCATTTCAACAGCGGAGGATCACATCAATGGGGCAGCGCTCGTATTGGTGCCCACTGCTCCCTGTGCTCCATAGTGCCTTGGTGCAGTGCTCCCTGTGCACCCGCCCAGGATCGGCTCTGGGGGACACCAAGACATAAGCAGCATGAGCAAGAACTACTGTCAGAATGAGAGAAGGCAGCGTGTGCTTGCTTGCGTCTGGTGCCTTGTTTCCCCATAAACGGAGGAGGACATAAACATAAGATGCTGATGTCAACGCAGGACTGCGAGTCATGTGTAACATGCCCCACAATAGTTCAAATCATTGATGATGGTGGAGTAATGGTAGTGGAGGAAAATAAAACTCAGTTGCTAAAGTTTTTTAATAAAAAATTAGGAACATTTTTGAGCAACCCCAAACTTTTGAACGGTATATATATATATATGTATATACATACAAAAACAAACAAAAGAAACAGCGCAGTCACATCAAAGCTACTTAAAAACACCTTTCTGGGTTCTGGGAATTAATATATTGCACAATACCCAAAAGGGTTATGATAGAATGAGTATAACCACATATTTAGTACATTTAAATTTGTAAACAAAGAAATTATTTATAGGAATATTATATTGTATATAAAAGAAAATAAATACTATTTAAAATTGCACAATTGATTAAGTTTTTAAATTTATAAAGAAGTACTACATCACACTTTATAATACCTACCTTTACATATAATTGAGCACAAAGAGAATTTGTAAGGCTTCAAGTAAACACATGGATGGGTGCTGATGCATTATTTTTGCAAAAGGGCAGCATGTGCGTATAACAGACATAGATAGGCCCTGTTAAAAATAGCACAGGTTATCATTTTTGTACACAAGAAAGTTTTTACCATATGTTAAATGTTCATGTGAAAGTCACACGGTATCCGTGACATATTTGGATCAGTATACCGGTTTAATCAAAAGTCAAAATATAGCTAAAATATGACATGCAACACTGGACAAAACGTTTTTTATTAGCAATGTGAATATAGTACTGAATATGTACATCGCAAGTGTTAGTGAAATCAGCTGTGTGTTAGAAGGCAAGCCCGATCGTATGAAAGCTGGGAGTCTGAGAGAAGCAACCAATCAGGAGATTCCATCAAGCAATAAAAGGAGTGTCATACGGAAATCCAATCAAGGAAGCCCAGAAATCAGAGCACTATGGCCAGAAGAGCACAGTGATAGGAGCAGCTAAGATACTGTTTTGAAAGTTTTTTCAAAGTTTTGACTTCCACAGAAGTCATTGCCAAAATGTTGTTTTGGAATATATGTGTTATATAATGTAAGGGATGCGTTGAAAAGTATGGAAAACTATGTATATGCAGATCTAGAAACATAGAAACATAGAATGTGTCGGCAGATAAGAACCATTCGGTCCATCTAGTCTGCCCAGTTTTTTTTTTTTTTGAGTACTTTTATTAGTCCCCCGTTCCCGGTCTTATAGCTAGTATAGCCTTGTGTCTATCCCACGCATGCTTAAAATCCTTGACTGTGTTTACCTCTACCACTTCTGCTGGAAGGCTGTTCCATACATCCACTACCCTCTCAGTAAAGTAATACTTCCTGATATTACTTTTAAATCGTTGCCCCTCTAATTTAAGACTATGTCCTCTAGTTGTGGTAGTTTTTCTTCTTTTAAATATACTCTCTTCCTTTACTGTGTTGATTCCCTTTATGTATTTAAATGTTTCTATCATATCCCCCCTGTTACGTCTTTCCTCCAAGCTATACATGTTAAGATGCTTTAACCTTTCCTGGTAAGTTTTATCCTTCAACCCATGAACCAGTTTAGTAGCCCTTCTCTGAACTCTCTCCAAAGTATCAATATCCTTCTGGAGATACGGTCTCCAGTACTGCGTACAATACTCCAAGGGAGGTCTCACCAGTGCTCTGTACAATGGCATGAGCACTTCCCTCTTCCCACTGCTAATAACTCTCCCTATGCAACCAAGCATTCTGCTAGCATTTCCTGCTGCTCTATTGCATTGCCTACCTACCTTCAAGTCCTCTGAAATTATTACTCCTAAATCCCTTTCCTCAGATGTTGAGGTTAGGACTGTACCAAATAGTCTATATTCTGCTTTTGGGTTTTTACGCCCAAGGTGCATAATCTTGCACTTGTCCACATTAAATGCCAGTTGCCACTGCTCTGACCATTTTTCTAGTTTAGCTAAATCATTTGCCATTTGGCTTATCCCTCCATGAATATCAACCCTGCTGCAAATCTTTGTATTATCAGCAAAAAGACATACTTTGCCAACAAGACCTTCTGCAATATCGCTAATAAAAATATTAAAGAGAATGGGTCCAAGTACAGATCCCTGAGGTACCCCTCTAGTAACAAGACCTTGCATCGAATATACCCCATTGGCTACAACCCTCTGCATTGCCTACCTACCTTCAAGTCCTCTGAAATTATTACTCCTAAATCCCTTTCCTCAGATGTCCTCAACATTAGTCCTCATTAGGACTGTACCTACAGATCTACATATTTATCTTACCAGAATACTTGCACCCTCTGTGCACTAACTCATGGGACTTAATATATAAAATATATATTTTATTGAATATAATGGGGACACCATTGGGGACCAAATTTAAGGGCTTAGTTTGCCAAATCCAAGTTTTATAACCAAGAATTGCCCCTCATTCTACATTAGAGAATGATGTGAAATAAAAATGATTGCAATCATATAAATCATATCCGCTGCACCTTAAGCAACCAACGAATACTGCCATTTTGTGGCCAACTCACCGAACTCTCCCCGGACGCGAACACCATTGTGCGCCTCGTGGTCTCCCCTAAAGAAGAAAGAATAACTGTAATTTTTGGTCCTGCTCTCTCTGTGGGGAGGGGAAAGAGACTTTCACAGTATATGTATTCTGTTCCAACTCATATTCTCCCACGTTTACTTATGATTGCCCCTATGTTTTCACACATATTGACCATCTTGATTTGATATTCAGACTTGGGTCACTCAGAAGTTGGTTCTGGCATGCATGACTGCCATTGCAACCATCCAACCAATTTTATCCACCTATTCTATTTAAACTTGCCATGCTCTATGCCAAATCCAGACTTCTTTTCTAGAGCCTGTACATTGCCAAGTAACTAGCATTCCCCTTGTCTTCCTGCTCTGCCTTTGCTGTACAGGTAACGTGACTACCCATAACTTGTACATCTCTATTTGATTACCCTAACACTACAAGACCTCCAGGGCAGAGCCATCTAACCCCCCCCCCCCCCCCCCCCCCCCAAACAGGTTCTGTCCCATGGTATGGAGGAATTTCACGACTTCTCCCTGTTTTTGGTGCATTTCAAATGGCACCGCAGTTGAATTTGTAAGTTAGAAAATGTTATCAGAAGGTGACCCTTACTCTGCCCTTCTAGATTGTGTGATGACGTGAACACATTTCAGCTGTATCAGCCTTCTTATGTCCAGATGAAGGCGGATACAGCAGAAATGCGTTCATGTAATCACCCAACTTGCACATTAAATTTGTACATGTACTTTAATCTCCTGTCTTCTCCCTTGTCTCCATATGCGAATACTGTTCTTCATACGCTACACCTGATGCTGACTCTTTTGACTACCACACAAACACTCTGAGCCTGGTCTTATAGGCTCTTAAAAATGTGATCCTCCCCCTGCGTTTTGACTTACCAGTCCATGGATGTTATTCATCTAATTTGTATGCATAATTTTTAAAGATAATAAAGCACCTTATTTTTCACCATCCTGGTGCGTGGAGTGCACACCTTTTTGCTACTTCTGTGTCTACATATTGCGTCTGTTCAGCGCTGTGGAAGCACCCACCCTTCATGTGTTGGATTGTGTGGAGTGGAGCCGGATTGTGAGCCTTTTTTCTCTTAAAAATGTGAGTTTGTTTCTTATAGGAGGATATATATTCCAACATAACATAATATACTACACCATATTTTGTTTTATGTGCTTTTTTCTCTTTTTCAAGTTCAATCACGAAGTCAATAGAATTTAGAAGATAAGTTTGTTTATGTTATTATTTATATTTGTATATTAACCCTTTAAGGACCAGGGATTTTCCTGGGCCAAGGACCAGAGCGTTTTTCAATTTTTAATACGCGGTTTTTGAAACATAATTTTCCTCTCTCTCATTTAACGTACACATACAAGTTATATGTTGTTTTTTAAAGGACAGTTAGAGCTTTCTTTTGATACCCTATACATAAAAATGATTTACATTTTAGTATTAAAAAATTAATATAAAAGAGGAAATTTTTGAGGAAAAAAAAGTTTTTCCCCATTATTTTCCCAGTAATAACCTACATAACTAGTGCAACACTAACCCACTTATCCCCCCTAATTAACTAACTAATAAAAAAGAAAATATTGGTTCCCAAACCCCCCATAACAAAAAAGACAGAAAAAAACTCTGAAGAGTGCGATGTCAGATCAGTAAAAATCATGCAACAGGCATGCAGGGGTTAAATTTTATTAAATAAATATAATAAAATTACCTTTATTTATTCAAAAAAAACTTTATAAATTGTAAAAATAAAAAAATCTGTTAAAAAAAAAACTAAATGAGGGCCATAAAGTGGAAGGAAACTGATCACAGTTAAAAACTGTGATCAGCAATGAAAGGGTTAATTTTTAAAAAAATTTTTTTTTTACCTGTGTATTTAATTAATTTATTTTTACTTACAGGTCACTCTCTGTGCTTCACTATAAGATTGTGAAGCACAGGGAGTGAATTAGAGGCAAAGTCAGTGTGTGAACACACTGACTTTGCCATCTAATTTGCATGTTATCGCGGTGATGACTAAATCACCGCGATCACATGCCCGGAAACTGACCGATCGGGTCCAGGAGCTTTGCCTCGGGTGCGAGGCTTAGTCCTGGACCCGTTGCAGACTAGCTGGCGGTGCCCACGGAGCGCACCGCCGGCTAGACTGCATGACGAGTTAACTCGTCATAAGGTCGCTAACGCGGCGGCTCTTATGACGAGTTAACTCGTCATAAGGACGGGAAGGGGTTAATTTTGCGCACCCTCTATTTCTTTTCAGAAGGTTATTGAGAATAGCCAGCATACAAACCCCCGGAAATACCCGAGAGACGTTTTTAAATCCGAAAGACGACGCTGCGTTGAATTCGTATACTTTTCGTGCTTGTTGAATTGACAACAGAGTGAGTGAGTCTGTTGCTGAATTCAATGCAGCGTCGTCTTTTGGGTATATTTCTGGGGTTTGTGTGATTTCTGCTCGGAGCACACAAATCCCCAGAAATACACAGCGTGTGTGTTCCGTGTTATAGTTTTATAGAAGGTGCTGGGAGCCATTAGATCGGCTCAAAGACCTATTTATTATTAGAGGGTCATGGCTACATTATATGGGCCAATGGGGGGGCTAATTTAATTTTTTTAAATGTTATTTATTTATTTTCAGGAGGACTTTGACTATTTTTGCAATAGCCAATGTCCTTCCGACATGCGTCTCTATTCTCCTGATAGAAGTCTATGGGGAGGACAGACGCTACTATTTCGGTGATCTGAGGAATTCGGATCCCTGAAATTTCAGTTCGAAAACTGGCCACAATGGCCAATTTTCATGCCAATTGCGAATTGAAGTGGTCCGAAACTCAGAGCAGCTATTTTCTCAAAGAAAAGTCGAAAAAGACCCTTATGTAACTTTTTTTTCTGTTCTTTTGTTGATTTTGTTTTCTGTTTTATTTCAGTAATTCTTTCATGTGTGCAAGAACAAGACTTCAACATACATATTTGTTTTTCATTATCATACTTTATTTTTACAATGCCAAAACATACAGCAAACAAGAAACAAAAGCCGATCTTCTCTTCCCATTCCAATTAGTGATATTTAATTACTTTTTACAAGTGGTCTATGTGCTTCAAAATATATACACAGATCCGCTGGATGGTAAGAAAACCATGAATTAGTGCTGTGTACACAAGATCTGTATAAAGATTTTAGCAAGATAAAAATACAAATCCAATATGGCAGCCCCTCCTGCCATCCCCTTTTCTAAGCAGTCTCATTTTCTCCCTCCCAAGGGAGATCTCTCTCAAGGATCTACTCAATAAACAGAGCATTGCAGGGAACTGAATTTAAAAACTTTAAAATAAGACCAAAGTAACATAGTAACATGGTAATTTAGGTTGAAAAAAGACACAAGTCCATCAAGTTCAACCCTTCTACCTATCATTTCAGCGTTTTGATCCAAAAGAAGGCAAAAAAACCCCTATGGAAGCTTTTTCGAATGTTGCCTCCTAGGGGGAAAAATAAATTCCTTCTTGACTCCAAAAGGGCAATCAGATTTCTCCTTGGATCAAAAAGCTCTATTATTAATGCTCATTCTATTATTAATACCCCTGTATGTTCTGCTTTTCTAAAAAAACATCCAGACCATTTTTAAATGCCTCTATTGTGGTTGATAGCACTACCTCTCTTGGCAGTGAGTTCCATAATTTTATTGTCCTTACCGTAAAGAATCCCTTCCTTTGATGCCTATGAAATCTTTGCTCTTCCAGTCTCAGGGGGTGACCTCTTGTTCTTTGTACATTTCTATTAATGAACAGGTCCCTGGAGAGCTCCTTATATTGGCCCTGCACATATTTATATAATGTTATCATATCCCCTCTAAGATGCCTTTTTTTTTAAAGTAAATAAATGCAATTTTTTAAGTCTCTCTTCATAACTAAGATCCTCCAATCCCCTTATTAATTTTGTAGCTCTCCTTTGCGCTTTTTCTAGTTCCTTAATATCCTTTTTAAGGACTGGTTCCCAGAATTGTACTGCATATTCAAGGTGAGGTCTTACCATTGATTTGTAAAGAGGCAAGATGATGTCGCCAAGTTGGAAAAATTAGTTTCTATATTTCTTATTATTATGGCCATGCCGTTAGACATGTTGGTGCTCATTATAATCATAGCATTGTTTTCACAATAAAGGATCCAGTACTGCAGTATGCTCCGATGTACCACTTACGTCTATTCTCTGAGACTCATCCAACATCTTCTCAAGGTGACTCTAAAGTGATTGCTGATTGCTGACTGACACACTCTGCACCTACAAACACCAGTTGGCCTCCATGATAGTATGGGGATTTAAAGTTCCTGAAGTTTATTGGGGTCCTACACTTCTGTGATTATGTTTGATCATCAAGCTTTGCATACCACTTTCTCTAATATAAGCTTTTTGGAATTGTGTGAACTATCATTACTAGGATGAATCAGAGTCCAGCTTGCAAGTAGACGGAGGAAGGTTATTGTCATGGAGCTTCATCGTTCGTCTAAAATTAGAGATGAAGTCAACAAACTAACCTGTGTTAATCTCATTTACAAGCTAGACGTGTGTTTGGTGCGATAGTCAGACAGAGGTATGTGGACTGACTTAATAAGGAATTAACATGATGTCTTGTTGGGAAATACTAGAAAAGGAATGTGAGTCTGTGTTATGCTTTAGATTTCGGAGGGAAGAAATTACACAATGTTCAGGAGCATAAAAATATGTTACTAATGAGTATTTATTATAGTCCCAAAATGTTTGATGATGTTGATTGTGTAATCATGGTTGGCGGCTAGAAACCCAATGATGCTGGTGGGTCTGGGTTAAAAGATGGGAAAGGCTAGGGAGAAGAAAGATGAAAAAAAGAGCTCTTTACTACTCACAACAGCAAAACAGGCAAAAGTTATCAAACTGAGTGAATTGCTTATCAAGAGTCTACTCGATAGAGAAAGAATTGCAGAAGGGAATGTCACATTTTAGACCAATGTAGCAGAATCGGAAAAATAATCCAATTGCAACTGAATGGGAGATTTTTTCCAACTCAGCTAATTTGGCCTTATGCTTGAAATTCCCATCTCAGTTCTCACTTTATTGAGCAGACGGATGCTCCGTGTGTGCTAGGTGTGCGCTGCTGTGCTGTAGATTTCCGGAGATTGTGTTCTCCGTACAGACAGCACACAAACCTTGGAAATGCACGAAATACATCCGAGAGGCTAACGGCAGCTGCGAGTTCGGCATCAGAGTCACTCACACTGTTGCCAATTCGACCAGTACGAAAAGTATACGAATTCCAACTGGCAGCACACCCCTGCATGATACGACCCTGCCCTTAAGTCTCTTTAGTACTCCTGTAGAAATCGATGACTGGGCTAGTGTGGATTATTGAAATCAAACTGTATTTGGCTGTGAGTTTTGCATTGTTGCTGGTTACCTAGTTAAAGATCAATTGTTAAGGACTTGTACTGTCCACACAAGAACTGATTCCCATTCTCTGAATGGCAAATGATTCCATTGGTGGAGATTCCTGTGGGATCTAGATTAAGCACAGTGGCAGCAAACCAAGGGTGGAACCTTTTCTGAAGAAGAAAATCATAGTAGTTTTCTAATTTATGTTTTGGGGGAAAGTAATTTCTGGACTGGCAGTTGCTGTTTCAGATGAAATTCATTGTAACATGGTTTTACCTCCATGTTAAATGATATATTAATATATAATTGAGTGTGTAATAACGTGTAGCCAAGTGTTATCTTGACATTATACACTAGGAATGTGAACGTGTCATATGTTGTGGATAAAATATCAGTTTATTGAATTAACATAATGTAGAAGAAGAAGACAAAGGGCTTTACAGTTATTAACTGCACACAGATTAATAAATACTACAAAGCCGGTAATTGTGTTATATTTTGCACATGTTTATGCCATTAAAGTTTCAGTTGTCAACAGAAATATGTTTAAAATGTATCTGTGGTGTCTCTTGTTTATTATTTCATTGGAAGTCGTTAGTTTGTATACCCATCCACAGGTGATATTACAAACAGAAGCCATCGCAGACACTTTTATCCTCTACACTAACAGTATACACAATATTTAAGTGATGGAGTATCTTTAGATTCTTGACTCAAATGGCCCGATTGTACTTTTAAGCAATTTACATTAATTTCGGGCCAAATTTTGTTCAGATTCGGTTCGGGGAGCTAAAATAGACACATTTTGGGCATTTCAGTTAGTCAGGTAATAGATGGCGGATCAAACCTAAAAGTGATCAAGAATAATAAAAAACAGTAAGAAATTTTAAAAAGTTTATTTTAAAAAGTATATAAAGAAATATAAAAGAGGAGTTCGGCTCTCCATAGTGACTGATTTTTGTGCTGGTTAAGGGTAATTTCAGTGATCATTGATTTGCTCCAATTTATTGGCCATTCAAATCAGAGAAGTGATCTTATTTTACTCTGTATCTCAGAATTCCATTGAGAAAACCAGAGCTACTGGAGCTAGTGGTCAGGTAATGAAGTGAGTTTTCCTCCCATGGACTGGTTATAGATTATGGGACTTAATCTACCTAAACTAAATAGATAAGAATAACTGTTAAAATGTATATGTAATTGTTAAAATAGTATATTCACCATTTACACATCACATAAAACATTCTGAAATACAGGAACCATTTGATCAATCCAGTATTGATCATCAGAGATCAGATAATTCTGTACACATAGGTGTAAGTGTTGCATTCAAAATTAGGCTTTTTTTTATGGTATGACTCAGACCGATATAATTTTTTAACATAATCCAAAAATCAGCCTATATGTTGCATCATTACATGACTATCTCTTTAGAAAGTATACAGTCTACAAAAATCTTTCATGTAGCATTTCACGAAACAGACTGATCTGATGATACACTGTGCATGAACTGCTATGACTAATAAGTTAATCATTTATTACTCTATTGGCCACAAAGCACATATGTGGGCAATATGTCAAGTGGTGACTGTTTTGTAGGCATTGTCTGCCTTAAAGCCAAGAGAATCACAAGAAAAAAATGATTGTTGCATCATCTTCTTGGAACTACTAAAATTTGATGCATGGTAATATATATTTAACCTTAGCATCCCCATTTACAATAGTTGCATTTGTGGGAAAAATCTTTACATCATAGCGCTAAAGTGTAGCCACCGCCATATAATCAAGATTAATACAAAACCACGGGGCAGAGCGAACCATTAAACAATGAAGAAGTGTACTGACCAATCACCTCAAAACAGAGTAATATACAGACATATTCTGATGGCAACACCCGCTAAAACAGTCAGACTTTACTCACAAGAGACTACTAAGAGCATGGGTTGAAGATCAAAGAAGACTGAGAGAGCAGCAATATCGGCATAGGTACAATAGAACTTGGCCCGGTAGGCCTCAACCCTCCATATCAGCAGTCACTATGGCAGCCACACTATATGATTCTGACACTTCATCAGATGAACCGCCTGAATAACAGAAGGTGAAACGTGTCCCCGTAACTGCTTCGCCCCCGCAACTAGGGGGACATTAAAAGGCTCTTGAAAGACCTTCAGGTTCAGTGGAGTGCAGATATGGCACTGATCCATCTGTGGAGGTCTCCACTCTGCAGACAAAAATGACTGACTTAGACGAAGTCTTGGTCTCAGCACAACAGCATCAGACACGGGGCTATTCATTAAAATATGAGTTGCAGGTGAGTTGAGGTGATATGAATATTTAACCTATACATTTATAAGCAGGGGAAACTCACCGGGGTTGTCACTGCACAATGTATAGCTTAACTGGTAAAAATGTTCATCTCACCTCAACTCACGTAAACTCACCTTCAACTCACCTTTTAGTGAATAGCCCCTACAGCAGAGGCGTCGCTAGGGGTGGGCTACTGGGGCTATAGGCCTGAGTCCCCCCTTCATAGCCCTGAATGGAGACTCTGGGGCTAAAATATACTTTAGCCCCGAGACTCCAGGGCTATAATTGTTTAAAAAAAAAATCCCCCGGTGAGGGACTTTCGGTTTATGGAATATATGTAATGCTATTGGCTTTCTAGAAACCGAATTTCTTTCGGTTTATAGACTTTCGGTTTATAGAATACCAATAGCATTACATGTATTCCATAAACCGAAAGTCTATAAACCGAAAGAGATTCGGTTTATAGACTTTCGGTTTATAAAAAGCCCATAGCATTACATGCATTATATAAAATGAAAGTCTATAAACCGGAAGAGATTCGGTTTATAGAAAGCCCATAGCATTACATACAATGGATATGAACCATTAGTCTATAAACTGAATTTCTTTCGGTTTATAGACTTTAGTTTTATAGAATGCATGTAATGCTATGGGCTTTCTATAATCCGAAAGTATCTAAACCGAAAGAGATTCGGTTTCTAGACTTTCGTCTATAATTAAGTAACTTTGAAAGATACATTTAACCATTCGTATTACAACAGTGCCATCTACTGGCCAAACGTAACATTAACTGCCATTGAACATACTTTCGTTTTATAGAATGCATGTAATGCTATGGGCTTTCTATAATCCAAAAGTCTATAAACCGAAAGAGATTTGGTTTATAGACTTTCGGTTTATAGAAAGCCCATAACATTACATACAATGTATGTGTATGTAATGCTATGGGCTTTCTGATTGGCTGCCCTGCAGCCTTTCAAAACTCTCCATTAAATCGCCGAACCCCGAACTCCAACCAGAACATACAGTGAAATGTCCATGTTCGGTCCGGGGTCCAAAAACCGTAATGTTCGGTATGAACCCGAACAGTGCGGTTCGGGTTCGCTCAACACTACCCATCACCCCAGGGCAGGAGCCATCGGCACATTGCACACCCATTACATGCCCCATTACCCTAGGACATGGCCCATCACCAACATTGATTGCACACCCATTACATGTCCCATCACCCCATTACATGTCCCATCACCCACATTGAACACCCATTAAATGCCCTATCAACCCTGGACTTACCCCAGGTAGCTCTGTAAGTTCCCTGGTGTCTTATGGCAGACAGCATGGTGTCTGTGTGCTGCAGAGATGCACAGACAACCATCCATGTTGCCTGCTGTGCTACCCGCTCGGTTTGATAGTTTATTGCAGACAGGGTACATGATTCTGGTGTGTGTTTGACATCAAAGCGCCGGGGTCATCTGACCTCATTCTTCCAACTGTGCAGTGAGTGCAACAGGCAGCATGGTAGGTTGTCTGTGTGCCTGGGCGGCCTGCTCGCAGTCAGAGGCATCACCTACACAAAGGGTCCCTGGGCCACGGTCCAGCACTGGTCGACGGCCTATGTTCAGCCGGGCCGTGTGCTGTGAGGGAAGCATTCTGCGCTCCACTCTAGCGTGGCTGAGCGCAAGCACCTCCCTCTCAGGGCAGCTCAGGACCCTCCTACCCTGGTGTCTGCTGCAGGCTGTGTGAAGGGTGTGGGGTATGAATGGCATCATATCCCTGCTCCCTATGTACCAAAGAGCACAGCTGGTGCCATGTGGTGAGGCTGGGCTGCAAGACAGGACTCCACAGAGCCGGACAGCATGCACCCCAGGGACCTGTAGGTACGTAATTGTGACTGTGTATGTATGTATGTATGTATGTCTCTGTGTGCATGTATGTATATATGTATGCATGTATGTCTCTGTGTGCCTGAATGTATGTCTCTGTATGTATGTATGTATTTATTTATGTCTCTGTATGTATGTATGTATGGTTGACCCCCAACCCACCCGGACTGTGAAAATGGAAATGGTCCCCGGTGCCAAAAAGGTTGGGGACCACTGGTGCCACTATGCCAGCAAGCTAATTTTTTTTTATTTTTTTTTAAAGGGGCAGAGTTTTTAGCTATACAGCACTGGTTGTACGTTTGAGCTTAACTATGACTTATGTGCATCCATTCTAGGCAGCTCATAAATAACTTTATAATTATATATGATAGGAATGTATCAATATTCGTAATGAATTAAGGTCTTTGTTCACTTGTAAATAATACATTTGAAGAGATCACAGTCCATAGAGTAAAACTGTTTAGTATTAAGTCCCACCGTTATTTGAATATTTTTTTATTATTTATTGGTGGTCTGAGCATGATATGGCCATATATATTGCACATAATTTGTGCTCTATTCATGGACCTGAGTAGATTTATATCTGGTAAAAATGGTGATGCAAAAAACACTAATAAGTGATAACTTATGTCAGTGACTATATCTCCATTTTGTTATCAGGTGCTCTTATGTAATCTAAGGAAATTCATAGCTTTTAGAAAATGTGTAACCTGTCTTGTGAGTATACTGATCCCTTAGTGTACCATACATTATTTTTTGTCATTTGAGCAGCATCTATATTACGATATATGCTTGTTAACCCACAATACTAGACATTGCGTTGTACCACGCATCTATCCAAATAACATTATTATGCCGTTACAATTTTATAAGCGATACTGATACAACTTTAATATACAAAGGATCTTGGAACATACAGTCCTTTTATTTGTTTGTATGTTCTCTCATATGTATTTTACAAGAACTTTTTGAAAACCCCCACAGTGTGGAATAAATCAAACCCATTATAAAGTGATGGACCCGTTTACCTAAACAAAATGTTCAAACTATTTTTATTAGACTTTGTGGGGCTTCATCCAGGGCTATTTTCGTTTGGCCAACCAAATCGCTATAAGAAACATACTTTATTTTGTGCAGCCAAAGTTTGCACAGAATTAGTCATTATCTGTCAGAGTCCAAACAAAAGGAAACGTAGGAAACTAAAAAAGCTGGTGTAAAAGGTTAGCAAGTGCAAACGTTGTGGACAAAGACTTGTAATCTCATGGGGATGGAGGGGGGAGGGGAGAGGTTTGATGATATCCCACCCAATTTATTTACTGGAAGAGGGCAGCCCACATCTGAAAGGGAGGAAGCCAAAAGAGTAAGCTACAGAAAGAGACTAGTGAATCAAATACAAGCCACAGCCCTGGAGAACAGATGGAAACACAAAGGATTTCAGACTTAGCTGTATGAATAGCAAATCTCTTTCTTCTTAGTATATGGGTTAACCCATTGTATGCCTAAGCAATAGATGATATTACATCCCCCCCCCCCCCCCCCCCCCATGGCACGGATATGGTTAAAAAATATTAAAGGTCTTCTGTTTTGTGAGGTTGAACTTTGAACTTATGTAGTTATAATTTCTTTAAAAAAAGAACGAGTTCCATTGTTCGTGGTGTACTAATCAGGTTCATATTCTTAGTACATTCAAAGTAACAGACTAGGGGAATAGTGATGAAAAGATGGAGGGCAGATGAAAAGTAAGGCATAAGGAAAATAATCTAAATAATAATATTAATATATAATCATAGGGGGAATTTGCAGTATTTCAATAGAAATTAACTAGCAGGATATGTAATTATAGGCAGAGACATAATGAAAAGATAAATTGATTTCATGCTTATCGTCATTTGCTTTTCTTGGTCATAACCATGGCAGCATTTTTCAAATGGGTAGCCAGCTCCTCCCTAATCAGCTGAAAGAGACAAAAAAACAAACAACGTAAATAGACAAACATCAAAAACAAAAATCAAACCGGGGTGGCACTCATAACACTGTCATGGTTATTATCTGGAAAAGTACAAATAGGAAAACAAATGAAAAATGAAGTGGGGGGGGGGGGGGGGGGCTGGTATTGTGCCACCAAGGTAATATGTTTTCCCTGCCAACCTTTATGGCAACCAATGTGAGATATAAAAGATAAGTGAGTAAAAAATGGGTAAAAAAAATAAGTATTAATGGGAAGACCATATTCAACAGACATTAATGCTTGGCAAGTGTGTGTAGATTGCTCCAAGTTGCAACCTTGCAAATCTGGGGAGGCCAGATAAACGTCTGCCAGTGACATAGCCTTAGCCTTTGTAAGAAATGTTGATGACTTGCCTAATCAGACTATAGTCCACTTAGATGTGTGGTTGCATTGTTGGATCTTGAATATGAAAAAGTTCAAGGATATTTCTAGGGTATTCACCATTTTTCTGTTCTGGAAAGAAAGAGGAACTCACATCTCTTTAGATCTAAAGTGTAGAGCAGAGCTTCTTCCTGACTGAAGGTTGGAAGTGGGGTGTAAACGCTGATGAAACTCTGGTGTTAAGGACAGGATTTCCCGGTCTGGAAAAACAGCATTGAAAACGGTTCACCTGTGGTCAGAGTTTGTAACTATCCTATTCTTCTGGCTGAAGTAATGGCCACTAGAAAAGTCATCTTCTGGAATAAAAAAGGAAGAGGTGCCAAGTCCAGAGACTCAAAAGGGGACTGGGTTAGCTTTGTGAGCACTAAATTCAAGCCACAGGGCATACGTTTAACCAGTTGGTGAGGCCGTAGACTACAGATATCTTCAGTGTGCTGATATTTGGACTTTGATGGTGGCAGGCGAGAGACTTTTATTGAATCCCTCTTGAAGAAAATCAAAAACAGATGCATGGAGACAGGACATCAGGCAATAGTTGTTTGTTTCTCACCAGGATGAAAAATGTTTCCGGATTTTCATATAGCGAAGTGAGATGACCAAATTTCTGATATTTAGTAAGATCTCTGTGACCGGACCAGAAAATCCTCTCCTTCTCAGGATCATTCTTTCAATCTCCAAGCTTTAGTATGTTCAGATTTGGATGGCAAATTGCTCCTTGAGACAGGAGATCCTTCCTGATGTGAAGACTGAATGGTGGTTTGATACAAGTTTGGATGAGTTTTCCACTGAGGCCAGTCTGGGACCATGAGTATACCAAGGCCTTGTCTGTTTGGAATTTCTTGAGAACACGTACGGAGGAATGGCAGGGAACATTTAGGCAATGTGAAAATCCCAATGTTGGGAAAGAGTATCTATGGCAGAAGGACAATCCACAAAAATCCGCAAGAAGAACTAAGGAAGTTTCGTTTTTTTTCTGGTACCCATGCGGTCGATGAGGAACGCTTAATGGGGTGTGGAGCTATATCTATTTTTATTTTTCAGTCCTGCCTACATTGAAGAAGGAGTTTGTCTCTCACATTGTGTGCCCCCAAGATTGGCAGGGAAATCAATTTTCCCTCTATTGCTCAAGGAGAAACAATTGACTAAAAACTGACTTATATACGATTGGAAAAATAAAAACCTCTTGGCTTTTCTTGAAAGAATGATGAGAAAATCTAAATTCTAAAGGTCCCCTCACTGGATGGAATAAAGTAAGCTTGGGTGAACCTCTGTCATTGGGGCTCATGAAAAGGACTGATTGCCAGCCTCTTGCCAATAGACTATGGCTCTGGCCCGAGAGGGGGTACAATATACTGCCACCACAAGGTTTAATAAAACATTTACCTGGCGCGAAGAAGACACATTTCTGATGTGCAGTTTGATATTGCAGAGGAAAGTGTGTACAGACTTGTTGGCCCTGTTATTGTTGAATTATTAAATGTTATAGGTTTTACCTATCCCCCAGTGTTTGTGTTACCCATTGTCTTTTGTTAAGTCAGGATGTGTCTACCTCCATGGTGTGTTGTGTAATTATGTTATACTGTATATATTCAGTTGCTAAATGTGTCCTGTTTGTTTGTGGATCTCCCACTGTGTAAAATCAGATGACTATACCTGAAAGGTGTGATGTGTGATTGTGTTGTGCCCTGTGTACTGTAAACCTAATTACCTGTGGTGGAAACATGTCATACTCTTTCCTGCTGTGGTTTTTTTTTTTAATTAGAAAGCTCCCTTGTACCCTGCTGTTTTAGTTCCTGGTGTATTGTATGTTAAATCCTGCTTGATGTCCTTCTGCCTCTATATAAGTCTGCGTTGTGTTAAAAACAGTAATTATTCCTCATCCTGCACTAAGCCCAGAGATTTGGATGGCTGGAGAGATCAGGAGATCCCGGGGGTTAAAATCACTACTCTCAGCCCTTGTGAGAGCTGAGGGTACCTAGGAAGCAGAGACTGATGGAGGTACCCAGCCGGTGTACCATGAGCTTCCGTCACAGCTTGTCTCATTATAATAATAAAAAAGACTCTGAAGCTCCTTTTATTAACCCTCCCAGGGGCCGTAATTGAGGAGCCAGCACTCATGGGAAATGTAGTTCCCAGAGCTCTGCGACAGGAGAGAGGGACTGGTTTTTGTAACTACTGGTTAAGCATAGAGCTCTATTATATGTCCCTTCTGGTTATATTAGAACTCTGACTGTTAGCGGGGCAATCAATCATGTCATACCATATTCAATTCCAACCTGGAAGAAAACTTTTTCTGAAATAGCAAAACACACTGGATCTTCTATAAAGTCATATGCTAGGTACTTCCAGCAGTAGTCTAATGCTGCCCAGCCTTCTGCAATAGTACAGTATAAGAAACAAGGGCATTAAAATGTCTGCAAACAACTTTATTCCTTGAAGCACTTTTCCATGTCTTATATATAGAAAGATTTAAAAGTACATTGGGATAAAACTCTGTTAGTAAATCCCTTAAATATAGTAAGTTCAGAGGTATACATCCTGCATATCAGGGGTTGGCAACCTATGGCCCGTGGGCTGACTCTGGGCAGCCAAAATGATCTTTGAGTCAAGTTCCTGTATTGTGTACAGGGCCGGCGTTACCGTAAGGCATCTTAGACAGCCGCCTTAGAGCGCTGCAGCGACTGGGGCGCCAGCTCTGAGGGGAAAAGAATGACGGTAGAGGAACTGGCTGGGGAGATGATCTCCTCCCCTCACCAGCCCTGTACACCTGAGTGGAGAAACCTGTGAGGGGGCAGATCTCACCGGGGGCAAGGTCCGCCCCTTCTCCTTAAAAGCAGAGCAGCATCTGTGACAGAGCTCATTAAGTACTGCTCGCGCTCCCCATTATTACTGCCCCTCCTCCCCCAGAGATATGGGAAGGAGGGATCGAGAACAGATGGGGGAGAGGGAGAGAACAGAAGAGGGGAGAAAACAGATGAGGGGGGGCAGAGATGGGGGGAGGGAAAGATATATGGGGAGAGGGAGGATAGAAAAGGGTTATGGGAAGAGTCAGGGGATTGGTAGGGTGGACCAAAAAGCACTTTCGTCTGTTTATCAAAAATTCCTTCCACCGGCCCTGATTGTGTATAGACAAAATGTGCAAAACACAAAATATACTTGCTAGCAAACTTGAACGCTGCCCCCTATTGCACTCTCCCAAGTGCTAAAGTATACAGATAGAAAGTTGGGGGGGGGGGGGGGGGGGCATGTGCAAAGACCAACCCAGGCAAACTTTAGATTTTACTAGTACAATGACTGGCAAGACATATAAACAACAGCACTTTATCAATTGTTATTCCACTAATGTTGTGTATCTCCTTCAATGCCCTTGTGGAGCTCAGTATATTGGATGTACCATACGGATGTTGAAGGAAAGGATACTGGAGCATTTGGGAGGCAAGGGGACAATCCAAAAACTGCCAAATGCAATGATCCTAAACACTGTAAAACATGCCCTAAATTTTCCTTGAAAACATTTCTTTGCATTGGAATAGACAAAATCGTCCCCCATTGGAGAGGAGGGAATATAAACAAAACCCTCTCACAAAGAGAAACAAAATGGATCTTTGAGCTGAAAACATTGGGTGGCGCGGTCTTAATTCTGATTTAAACATCATGTCCTTTTACGATACATAAACCATATTATCTTATTGTATATTGTGTGTGTTTTCTTCTTATTATTTTTTATTTACATGTTTATATACATTATTATCTTTATGTATTTATTCTCTCTCTCTATTGGTATGATTTTTAATTTATCAACATTTCCATATACACATTATCTATGCATTTTCCCCCTTTTTTTTAAACTCTTTTTTTAACTCTTTTTTTTAAAAACTCTTTAATTTATCAACATTTCCATATACACATTATCTATGCATTTTCCCCCTTTTTTTAAACTCTTTTTTTTAACTCTTTTTTTTTTTTAAACTCTTTAATGTAAACTTCTTTTGAATCATTTTTCCTATTTGTTTTCTCCGACCTTTCATTAGTTTCTACCATTAATAATTTGGTACTATCATTTTTTTATATATACATATTTTTTTTTATTTGAAAAAATAGAAAATTGACATTGCATAAAAACCTACCTACCTATATATATACATATTTTTTCATATTTATTTTTGTTTTTCATATTTGTTTTTTTTTTTCATTCCTTTCCATCTGTATTTGTATCCATATCTTTATCTGTATCTTTATTTGTATCTTTATCTGCATTTGCACTTTTATCTTCTTTTGCACTCTTTTTCTGCATCTGCACCATATCTTCATTTGCACTTTTTTCTGCAGCTGCACTCTTATCTTTATCTGCACTATTTTATCTGCATTCTTATCTTCATCTGCACGTTATCTTTATTTTCACATTTACTTTTATCTTCCCCCTGACTTTCATTTTCTTCATTTATATTTTTATTCTCTTTCCTCCTTTTTTAAAATGTTTTATGTAATTTTCAAATTTTTTATCTTTTATTATTAGTAATTTTCATATTTAGATCTTCTCTAAATTAGATCTTCGGGGAGACTTATAATTTGGGAAGAAGACGGCATTTAATACTCGATATGGCCACTATGAGTACTTAGTAATGCCGTTTAGTTTCTGCAATGTGCCTGCTGTGTTCCAAAATGTCATTAACGATATCTTCAGAGACATGCTTCTGTATCACACAATGATTTATCTCAATTTCATTTATTCCAAAGACCTCGAAGAACACCGTAGTCATGTCAGACAAGTGTTTCCCTTTTTGCCAAAGCAGAGAAATGTGAATTTGAATCCAACAGAGTAACATTTTTGGGTTATATTAAATCAGCTGGTCAGTTGGAGATGGATCCATACTAACTGTCTGCTATTAACGATTGGAAGGAACCCAAACGATCTAAAAGGGATCCGGAGATTCGTGGCTTTTCCAAACTTCTACCGACGGTTCATCTGTAACTTTTCTCGTGTCATTGCACCAATATTTGCACTTACTAGAAAAGGAGCCAACCCAAAATGTTGGACATTTACCTCTGCACTCATACTCAAATGGCCAGTCAACCATTTATATTGGAAGTCGCTACTGTTGGTACTTAGTGAGTGTTCCCGTCATCTACACTGGTTATCCGTCTCTCCAGCAAGAAAGTTACAAGGAGCGGGAGAAAACAGAGGAGGGCGGAGAGAACAGAAATGGGGGAGGGGGAGAGAAGAGGGATGGAGAGGAGGGGATAGAACAGAGATTGGGGAGGAGGGGGAGAAAGAACAGAGATGGGGAGGAGTGGAAGAGAGAACAGAGATGAGGGGGAGATAGAACAGAGATGGGAGGAGGGGGAGAGAGTACAGAGATGGGGAGGAGGGGGAGAGAGAACAGAGATGGGGATGAGGGGAAGAGAGAACAGAGATGGGGATGAGGGGAAGAGAGAACAGAGATGGGGGAGGAGGGGGAGAGAGAACAGAGATGGGGAGAAAGAACAGAGATGGGGAGGAGGGGAGAGAGAACAGAGATGGGGAGGAGGGGGAGAGAGAACAGAGATGGGGAGGAGGGGAAAAGAAAACAGAGATGGGGAGGAGGGGGAGAGAGTACAGAGAAGGGGAGAAGGGGGAGAGAGAACAGAGATGGGGAAGAGGGGGAAATAGAACAGAGATGGGGAGGAGGGGGAGAACAAACAGAGATGGGGAGGAGGGGTAGAACAAACAGAGATGGGGAGGAGGGGGAGAGAGAACAGAGATGGAGAGGATGGTGAGAGAAAACAGGTATGGGGTGGAGGGGGAAAGATAGCAGATATTTGGAGAGGGAAAGAGATATAGGCAGGGGAAGGCAAGGGAAAGAGATATGGGGAGGGGAAGGCGAGGGAAAGAAATATGGGGGGAAGGAGAGATAAGATATATGGGGAGGAGTGATATGAGGGGGGGCAGATAACAGTTATGGGGGAGAGGAAAGAGACAGGCATGAGGAGGGAGAGGAGACAGACAGACAGACATAAGGGTAGAGAGGAGGGGGGGCGCACTACGGGGGTTATGTTGGGGAGACCACTCGTCCCCTCAAAGTGAGGATCCTTGAGCATTTGGACTTGATTGTCTCGAAAAAGAATGATCATCATCAAGTCCCATATCATTTTAACACATGCCCTCTACGGGGCTTATCTCATGTTAAATTCAAGGGCATTGAATATATACCTGCTCCTTGGAAAAGAAGAGATAGGGAGTAGAAATTGCTCCAAAGGTAAGCCTTTTGTATACACAAACTTCAAACCCCCGTACCAAAGGGTCTTAACAAAGACTTTCCTTTAAGGGCATTTTTGTAGTATTTTTTGTAATATTGTTTTTTATCCTTACCTTTTTATCCCATATTTTTTAGTTCTAATTTTTTTAATCTTTTTATTCACTGTCATTTTAATGTACTCTTTTGAGGCTAGGGTAAAGGAAGTGGAATTTTTTGGGGCTATGGTTCATACCCCTTCCCTTTTCTCTTTAATATTTAGTACTTTATTTTAGGGTACCCTTTACATTTTTCTTGCTTATTTTTCATATATAATATTTTTCACATTATTATTTTTTTCATATATATAGTTTTCATATATATTTTTATATGCATTTATGTTATTATTTATTCATATATGTACTTGTGGTGTATATAATGATTTATTTCATTATTTTATCAGTTTTTATTCTTTGTAATAAAGTATATATTTCATATTTATTGGTATTTGAATTGATATAGTTCTATTTGTTTTATTTATATTTTCATATGTCTCATATGTTAATTACTGTTTCTATAAATGTTCTTATTTTGAGCACCAGCACGTTTAGCCCCTTTGTCGCAGTGTTTCTTTGTTACTTCGATTGAATTGTTTGTTTCGTGTCAAATGTCTTGACGTTTTTGCTCTGATTCACGAATGTGTTATTAAGTAATAAGATACTTGTTTTGCATTGTAACTCTACTTGTTTTGCATTGTAATAATAAATATATAATGCTTTAAACATGTATTCATTGTTGTGTGCTCCTCCTATATATTTTTATATTGTCTTACTTGTGGGGTCTCTGTAGGATCCCCCTTGGGGTGATGCACCATTTATTATAGTATATATTGTGTGTTTTTGGTGTGCTTCTCTAATATTTGGCATATTTTGAGCTTGACCACTTCGAATATAAATACCACTGCTTCTAGCGCCTGTGCCACTGAAACCTGACGAAGTCCGTTGGTAACAAAATGTGTACCAAAAAAAAGGACCCATAATTGTCTGCACAGCAAAACGAAAGTGAAACCGCTTCACCTCCCCCGAGGGAACTCAAAGCTTACTTATTTATACATGCATGTAAACATACCTTTCAACTCTTGGCCCCAACAAGTCTGGACGCTGGGTGGCAGAACTTGGGTTGCTGAGTGTCAGCACTGCCATACATGCATGGTAGGCGCTGTCACTGTGCATGCATGTGATACTGTGCATGCGCAGTAGTCAGTCTCAGGGGTCCCACTGAGAGCAAGCTAAAGTCCTTTGTGTGCAATGGAAAGTCACTGGGTGCAATAATAAGGTTATTTGGGTGCAATAGCAGGTCCAGGAGGTGCAGGGGCAACTACAGTGGGTGTTGCAGTGTGGTGCGCAGGCAAGTCCAGTGGGTGCTGCAATGTGTTGTGGGGGCAAGTCCTGTGGGTGCTGCAATGTGTTGCAGGGGCAAGTCCTGTGGGTGCTGCTGCTCTGCAATATGATACAGGCACAAGTCCTGTGCTGGGGGTGCAATATTTTGTTATAGGTTAATAATGAAAGATGAGTAGAAGAACTGGAATGAAGGTGAACAGAGGAAAGAAATGTAAAATAATAATAATATTTTTAGTAAATATGAAAAACAATTTACATGCAAACCAATATTTACAAGCAAAACTTTTGTTTTATAAATTAAGATCCAAAGTTTTGGGAGTCGTTTCATAATCATGATCGTCTTATATTCGAGCAAATACGGTATCTGGATTTTGCTTATGGACATACTGCACCATTATTTTTCTGTTTGTTTTAAATTTTATATAAAGTACATCTGGAGGCGAGTTTTAAATCATCTCATTTAAATATAAGTATATTATTATTTGCACACCACTTTTGTTTGCACTGTGAAACTGTGTATAATGTCTGCTGAATTAACTTTATCAATATTACAAAGACACGTGCTCAAAAGTAACTGACTGATTGTTTAAAATGCATTAATGTAAACATTAACTGTACTTTACATAAGTTCCATAATGGTCTATCATTGCAGCAGCTGATGACTGAGCACCTATTGTCCATCCTCCCTATGCACTTTATTTTTAAAGGGACTGTATCACCTAAACATTGTTTTTAGTGTGCATGTAGAGGCTAAAATAAAATTATTGAACATGAGCTATACATTGTGTTAGCAAAATTGCAAGCAAATGCTTACATTAACAAGAAAATGGATATTGAATGTATATGTAGAGTCTCTTGTTTATGACCTCATCTGTGGCCAGATATGCAAATTAACTGGTTTTCATTTGGAAATGTGTAATTTGCATATCTGGCCACAGATGAGGTCATAAACAGGAGATGCCACAGATACATTTAAAACACATTTTCCTCCTAATTTAGGCATTTGCATGTAATTTTGCTAACCTGATGTATAGATGATTTTTCATCATTTTTTATTCTCTACATTCACAGTATAAGCAATGTTAGATATTTACAGTCCCTTTAATGTTTTATTTTGGATTCTACAGACTGTAAGATGTAATATGGTTTATTTGAGTGCTATGTGTTGTTAATTGTCGTACTCTATTAATATTTATTTTTGTGTTATCATTTGCCAACATGGCTATTTGTTTAACATTTGAAACATAATGTTTATTTATACTTTGTTGCTGAAGATCATTAAGAAACTAACATACTTTTTCTACCAACAACATATAAACCTTGTTGAAAATATATTATGACAGATTACTTGAGGCTACAAGTTGGGCTTATTGTTGCTTAAAAGTTTGCAGGAGTTGCACACAGGTGAAGCAAAAAGTGAAATTATGAAGAGGCTACTTAGAAAGATATCAAGTATGTACTGTTACTGGCCAAGCTAACGATTTGTTTTTAAAACAGTTCAGTATGTTTACATTATTAAAGTTTTTGGAGAGACGTCTAAGATCCATGTCTGTTTCTGTTTGTTTGTTTTTTGTTGTTTTTTTTGGTGTTGGTGTAAACATAGAATGTGTCGGCAGATAAGAACCATTTGGCCCATGTAGTCTGCTAAATTTTCTAAATACTTTCATTAGACTCAGGCCTTATCTTGTATGCCTATGCCATGCAGCTTTCACTGTATTAACATCTGCCATGTCTGCTGGAAGTCTATTTCATGCATCCACTATCCTTTTAGTAAAGTGATAGTGCTTTAAAAACGTTGCCCTGCTGCTCTATTACACTGTCTGCCTACCTTTAAGCAGGTTTGGATTAACGTAGGGGCTATTGGAGCTGCAGCTCCAGGTCCCTCCCTGAAAATAGGCCCAGCCCTTTGGGCTTGCAGGGCTTGCAGTTTCTGCTGCCGGTATCCTCTTCGCAGTGCATTCTGCTGCTGACCTTTTCCTTTCAAACAAGTCATATCCGGCATCTGCATTTCACTCCTGCGTGCAGGAGGGAAGACTATGCGGATGAGTCGGCCGGGGACACGGAGCAGCCTGGAGGAGAGAACAGAGAAGGGGGGAGGCGATTGGTATTTAATGAGCAAACTAACACTGGCATATTAATGGGCAAATTGGCTGTGGCATATATATGGGCAAAATAACACTGGCATATTAATGGACACATCAACACTGGCAAATTTATGGGCAAATTGGAGACAATTGGGCCAGCAGGGAGAGGTCTGCCCTGACCGGTCCTGCATTCTTCCTTTGCGGCTGTGTTCAATAACAGTCCTAATAGAAGCCTGGCATTTGATTTGAGCCCTTACAACTCTGGGGACACAGTAACACAGGGCCTTTACAGAAGCCTTTCATTTCATTGTAGGCTTTCTTAGTGTTACAGCTGTGCGGCTACCCTTTTCAACTATGGGCGCACACCAGGGGCATTGCTAGGTCTCCAAAAGATCCGGGGCTGGAGCCCATGATAGATTTGATAGAAGTGGAGTAAATAAGATGACATGCTTAGGCGGCATACAGACTGATATAATTGACGCCAATGAACAATCGGTATATATGGGTATATATCGGGGCTCAACAAATCCCGGGCACCAGGAAATTATACCTGGCACCCAGTTATTGTTGTCCCTGCATGGTGCCCTCGCCGCTGGGATCATTTTATTTATCCAGTGGAGCGCGGGGGAGCAGTGTGGGCACCGGCTGCACAGTCTTCCTGCTCAATCCCCACATGCACTGTACTATAGTGTCCGAGCGCTGAGTGTGCTCAGCAGGGCTACAAACAGCAGCAGGGCACAGACCAGGCTAGAATGAGGTATAGCAGCCAGGAGGGGGACATATTGATAGATGCACTTTTTTTTTATCATAATCAACAACAAAATTGCTGACTTGTGTGTAAGTGTATGTGACTGACAGAGTGTGTGTGTGTGTGTATGACTGACTGCATGTGTGTGTGTGACTGTGTGTTTATGTGACCCACTGTATGTGTGTGTGACTGACTGTATGTCTGACTGTGACCGAATGTATGTGTGTCTGTCTGTGACTGGCTCACTGTGTCTGTCTGTCTGTTACTGACTATATGTGTGTGTGTGTCTGTCTGTGGCTGACTGTGTGTGTGACTGACTGTATGTCTGCCTGTGACCGACTATATGTGTGTATCTGTCTGTATGTGTGTGTGTATGTGTCTACCTCCACAGCAATAAAAGTCACAGTAATGTGCAATGTGTGAATATAACACAGACTCCACAGCAATAAAACTCACAGTAATGTGCAGTGTGTGAGTGCATCACACACTCATGCTGCACATTACTGGACCACAAAACACAATAAGACTTGCAGCACACAAAAAACTCACATTACTCAAAGTTACACTTATACACAAAAATACACAGCCACAAATACACACACATGCAGCCACACATACACACACATTCACACTTGCACAGTCACACATACATACACACACCCTTACACACAGAGACACACAATCCCACTTACATCACACACACACACTTGTATGTGAGCAAATTCCCATGATTTCAAAATAACTGAGCATACAAAAATGTGTGTACATTGCATACAACATTGACCAGTCTCAAAATATGCCATAATATAGGGGATATCACACACACAGACAACCACCCTGACACCCCCCCCCCCCCCCCAAAGATACCCTTACATAGACAACCTTACACTCACACACACACACATCCAGACAACCTTACACACAGACACCCTTATACAGGGAGTGCAGAATTATTAGGCAAGTTGTATTTTTGAGGATTAATTTTATTATTGAACAACAACCATGTTCTCAATGAACCCAAAAAACTCATTAATATCAAAGCTGAATATTTTTGGAAGTAGTTTTTGGTTTGTTTTTAGTTTTAGCTATTTTAGGGGGATATCTGTGTGTGCAGGTGACTATTACTGTGCATAATTATTAGGCAACTTAACAAAAAACAAATATATACCCATTTCAATTATTTATTTTTACCAGTGAAACCAATATAACATCTCAACATTCACAAATATACATTTCTGACATTCAAAAACAAAACAAAAACAAATCAGTGACCAATATAGCCACCTTTCTTTGCAAGGACACTCAAAAGCCTGCCATCCATGGATTCTGTCAGTGTTTTGATCTGTTCACCATCAACATTGCGTGCAGCAGCAACCACAGCCTCCCAGACACTGTTCAGAGAGGTGTACTGTTTTCCCTCCTTGTAAATCTCACATTTGATGATGGACCACAGGTTCTCAATGGGGTTCAGATCAGGTGAACAAGGAGGCCATGTCATTAGATTTTCTTCTTTTATACCCTTTCTTGCCAGCCACGCTGTGGAGTACTTGGACGCGTGTGATGGAGCATTGTCCTGCATGAAAATCATGTTTTTCTTGAAGGATGCAGACTTCTTCCTGTACCACTGCTTGAAGAAGGTGTCTTCCAGGAACTGGCAGTAGGACTGGGAGTTGAGCTTGACTCCATCCTCAACACGAAAAGGCCCCACAAGCTCAACTTTGATGATACCAGCCCAAACCAGTACTCCACCTCCACCTTGCTGGCGTCTGAGTCGGACTGGAGCTCTCTGCCCTTTACCAATCCAGCCATGGGCCCATCCATCTGGCCCATCAAGACTCACTCTCATTTCATCAGTCCATAAAACCTTAGAAAAATCAGTCTTGAGATATTTCTTGGCCCAGTCTTGACGTTTCAGCTTGTGTGTCTTGTTCAGTGGTGGTCGTCTTTCAGCCTTTCTTACCTTGGCCATGTCTCTGAGTATTGCACACCTTGTGCTTTTGGGCACTCCAGTGATGTTGCAGCTCTGAAATATGGCCAAACTGGTGGCAAGTGGCATCGTGGCAGCTGCACGCTTGACTTTTCTTAGTTCATGGGCAGTTATTTTGCGCCTTGGTTTTTCCACACGCTTCTTGCGACCCTGTTGACTATTTTGAATGAAACACTTGATTGTTCGATGATCACGCTTCAGAAGCTTTGCAATTTTAAGAGTGCTGCATCCCTCTGCAAGATATCTCACTATTTTTGACTTTTCTGAGCCTGTCAAGTCCTTCTTTTGACCCATTTTGCCAAAGGAAAGGAAGTTGCCTAATAATTATGCACACCTTATATAGGGTGTTGATGTCATTAGACCACACCCCTTCTCATTACAGAGATGCACATCACCTAATATGCTTAATTGGTAGTAGGCTTTCGAGCCTATACAGCTTGGAGTAAGACAACATGCATAAAGAGGATGATGTGGTCAAAATACTCATTTGCCTAATAAATCTGTCTTCCCTGTACACAAAGATGGCCTTTCCCACAGACATTCTGCCACGCAGACACGTGTGTAAACCTGCAACTCTCACACGCACATCACAAATATTTTTTTTTTTTTTTTTTTTTTAAAAGGGGTCAGAAACCTGGGGAGAATAGGCTGAGGTATGAAGGTATGCTTCTTCTACCGAGCTCATAAAGGAGAGAAGTGCAGGGAAATGAGATGGGAATTCAACTCAATGGGAGAATTTTTCCAACTCTGCTACTTTAGCCATAATTTTGAAATTCCCATCTCACTTCCCTGAAATTCTCTCTTTCATGAGTAAAGCCCATAATATAATGAGCAGCACATTCACTCATAATGTATGGGTTTAATACTATAACGAGGTAGATGGGATGTTTAATGCCATGTGTATGGACTTTCATTGCCATCAATATAAAGACTATATATAAAGATGAATCACTATTATTCATATTGAATGTGATAATCAAGTGTGAAAATAAAAATGGTATGAGCACTGTTTCACACTTGATTATCACATTTAATATGAATAATAGTAATTAATCACATTTTCTCCTAGTAATCTCACTGCCACTGGCACACACTCATAACTCTGCCACTCACGCTTTCAATCTCGAAAACTTACACTCTGCCACTCACACACACTCATAACTCTACTGCTCACGCTTACACTCACACACTCTGCCACTCACACACATACACACGCACACTCATAACATTGCCACTCATGCTTACACTCACTCACATGCACACTCATATCTCTGCTGCTCACACTTATACTCTCCAATACTCTGCCACTTACACACACTTACATTCTGCCACTCACATACACACTCATAACTTACACACATACACACTCATAACTCTTCCACTCATGCTTACACTCACTCACACACACTCTCTTCCAAACACACTCTGCCACACTCACACACATACACTTACTTACACTCTGCCACTCACACCCACTTACACTCTGCCACTCACATACATACACATGCAGACTCATAACTCTGCCACTCACACCCACTTACACTCTGCCACTTACATTCTGCCACTCACATACATACACATGCACACTAATAACTCTGCCACTCACTTGCAAAGTTTGAGGGTGCGGAGTTAAGCACGAGGGGCAGAGCCGATCGTGAGGGGATGGAGTCTGGTGCAGTTCAGCATACAGCATGCAGGAGGCGGGGTCGAGGCGGGGTCGGGCTGAGCCGAGCACAAGCGGGCGTGGTCAGAGTTTCCATTCGGGGCTATGGAGGGGAGATCCGGGGCTTCAGCCCCAGTAGCCCCCCCCCCTAGCGATGCCTCTGGCGCACAGGGTCCGGGAAACATGCGGAAGGTGGCCAATAAGAGGAGAGCTGGGATATGACATGTCAGAAACTGCCACTCCTAAAGCTGCTCCACCACCATGTGTTTAACTAGTCAGCAGGTAAAGCCAAAGGCAGGATAAATGTCTTCTGTCTGTGCAAAATTATTAGTTCAGGGCAAATTATTTGTCTGAATGTAAAAAAATGTGTACAATATAAATTATAACCACCCACAAGCAATTGTTATATATTATAATTATAATTTAGAATAATTGCTTCTCTATGGTTATATCTCATAGTGCACACATAATAAGTTTTTCTTATGGCAATTATAATGGTAATTAAAATATTTAATTTGTGTTAAAAAAAATGTTTTGTTTTGCAGCAAACACTAGTGCAACTCCCCCAAAACAGCACAAAATAGCGAATAAAAAATAAAGAAGTGCTGCACAAAGAATAGTTAATAATACTTATCTACACAGTTGCTTTGACTTAAATAGTAAGTGTTCCAATGAAACATAAAACAAATAAAACACAAGAAAATCAGGGGAATATGAGAAAGATATCCCCCTGACAAAGCCACTAGAGTTGAGCGGACACCTGGATGTTCGGGATCGGCAGGTTCGACCGAACTTCGAAAAAATGTCCGGGTCCGTGCTCGAACTTGACCCCGAACCCCATTGAAGTCTATGGGGACACGGACTTTTGGCCACTAAAATGCCTCTAAAAAAGTCATGGAAAGGGCTAGAGGGCTGCAAAAGGAATTAAAATGTGGGTAAGAGTAGGACAAGTGCCCTGCAAGCAAATGTGGATAGGGAAATAATTTCAAATAACATAAAATACATACAAATTAAAAATACAGCTGAGCCATAAAATAGCACTAGATGGAATCTTTGATTTTAGCTTTGGAAGAACATAAATCTAAATCTAAAGCATGGCTGCCAGGAGGATCAACAGAATTATCCATTTGAGAGAGGGATGGAGTGCAGGGTATTCTCTTTCAGTTTATACTAAGTGACCCATAGGTTGAGGAGGCGGTGACCGTGGCGGTGTATGTGGAAGCGGCGCTGGAGGAGGAGGAGGTAGCCAGAATTTTTCAAAGTGCGCTGTAAGCACAGTATTTGACGGTTCTATTTGACTCTCAGATATGAAGTGCACCGCAAGACGCAAATGTACTATTTAGCACCCAAAACTATTAGAATTTTTCAAGTGCGCTGTAAGCACAGTATTTGACGGTTCTATTTGACTCTCAGATGTAATACATGTAATGCTATTGCTATTCTATAAACCGAAATAGAGTCCCCATTCATAAGAATAGGTCAATTGACCTATTCTTATGAATGGGGACTCTATTTCGGTTAGCATAGCAATAGCATTACATGTATTCCATAAACCGAAAGACATTCGGTTTATAGACTTTCGTTTTATAGACTTTCGTTTTATAGAATACATGTAATGCTATTGCTATTCTATAAAAAGAAAGTCTATAAACCGAATGTCGTTCGGTTTATAGACTTTCGGTTTATAGAATAGCCAATAGCATTACATGTATTATATAAACCGAAAGTCTATAAACCGAATGTTTTTCGGTTTATAGACTTTCGGCTTATAGAATACATGTAATGCTATTGGCTATTCTATAAACCGAAAGTCTATAAACCGAATGACTTTCGGTTTAAAGACTTTCGGTTTATAGCCGAACCTCGAACTCCAACCCGAACATACAGTGAAATGTCCGGGTTCGGGTCCGGGGTACGGAGAGTGCGGTTCGGGTTCGCTCAACACTAAAAGCCACCATATCCTGGAAGTATTACACCATGCTGTTAGACCGAAAGCCCTCTCTCTGCCATTTGTCTTTCCGTTACACCTACACAAGTCCATAATATTTTCGGACCAACACCAGCAAGTGGACCATGGGAGTCAGAACATAATTTCCCACAAGTTCGTGGTTAATAGGGATCAGAGTCCCCAGCCATACTTTTAACACCTAGAGCCTGCAATTTTGGCTCTGCTCCATGTGAGTTCGTTTTCATTGGGGTCCATATTATTTGAGTCCTATACAGTATTACCCATTAATCCAGCCCTGACTTTAAGTCCTCTGAGATAATTAATCCTACATCTTTTTCCTCAGTTGTTGAGTTTAGGACTGTATCAAATATTCTACGTTCTTGGGTTTTTATGCTCAAAGTGCGTGATTGCAAACTAGGGGTCCAATCAATATTAAAGACAGCCATAATGCCAGGACAGACCCGGATAAATGGAATTTCTGGCAACTATGCATTTAGCCCAATAAAATTCCAGTAATGCCCAGAAGGTGAGGGAGGATAGAATCAGAATCAACAAAAAAAAACAAAAAAACAAAAAACAATATTAAACATCACATCCAGAAGGCTGACAAACAATGCCAGTTCTGATGGGGGCTCAAACACAAACAAAATGGCCAACTGGCCAAGTATGAGGGTAACTCACATGTGCATTTGAGGTAGCAAGGAGGCAGAGGAAACACTTAATTAGGTTCTCCTGTTTGTGGCATGTAAAAACAAGGGTCTTTCACTGCACATACAGAAAGACTGTCGGAACTGAGAGACCTTGGTCAGACGCGAGCATCGAGCCCCCTCTCTGATTGGCTGTATGCTTGCTGACACTGTCAGCCCACAAGGGTGTATAGTTCACCTCTGCCTTAGCTGAGAGTAAATTTCTGAAGATTCATCATGGGTTCATTCTAGGCAGGTGAAACCAGGTTTTTAACGTCTGATGGTGATCCAAAAGTTTTTTTTAGAAAAAACTTTAGTGTTGCTGTAAATAGGGCAGAAAAACTTACTACCTATAATCAGTGTTGAAGGTTTATGAATCAGTAGTTTGCAAATGTGCAAGTTAAGGACTGGGCTAATACTCATGATTCTGTGATCAGAAAGCTCTGTTTTGTCTATGCACTATCGGATTGCATTCCAAAACAGAATACAATCGGCAAAAATGGCATATAGGTACAGAAAGACTATATCTTGTTGCCACCAGTGCATTTTTTTTCTTGAAGGGTCTACTCAATAAAGAAAGAATTGCAGGGAACTGAGACAAGAATTTCAAACTTAAGGTCAAAATAGTCTGAATCGAGAATTTTTCCAACTACATTGGCCTAAAAAGTTTGAAATTCCCATCTCAATACCCTGCAATTCTTTCTTTGTTAAGTAGATGATTTAGGCTGCTTTGACTTGAATATTGCATGTGTCAGTGTATGAGGATACTTGTGATTAGTATGTATTGGTACTGCTTTACCAAAGCGATTGCCATTACACATATCGTTTACTCCCAACAGGGACTATATCCGAATTTATGTCAGAATTAAGTTAAGTAGATAGATGAAACTAAGAGCTTAACACAGGGATAACAACATTCTCCGGGTTAACAATAGGACTGAACACTCGGTTAGATTGCTCGGGGATTTTTAAAGGGCTGCAGTGTGCATTTGTGTGATCAGGTGTAGGAGTAATGACAAGTCCCTGCCTCCTTAGTGGAGCCAAGGACAACAATTATCTATTCCCCTTCAGACTCTACTGCTGCCCACTCCACTGCTGTTTTGTTGGGATGCCACATTCACACCACGGAGATGCCGAATCATGGCCGAACCTCTGCGCCATGTGGGGAACAGAAGATGGATTTCTGCTTGCAGGGTCACCATGAGGGGTTGACGGGTGAAAAAAAACCCACCCCAAACATTTGAAAAAAAAAAAATGAAAAGTGTGCCAGCAGAGACAATGGCTGGGGAGATCAAACGATCTCCATTCGCTAGCATCTCTGCGCGAGAAGGCAGCATGGTGTCTGGTGCTCAATGAGATCAATGCACGGGGAGAGTGAGAGAGGCAGCATCGAAGGCTGCTCTCTTTCACACAGGAGGTAAGTACTGGGGAAGCGGGGTAGAGGTGGACTTTCTGTGCCATATTAATGGGCATGCTGTCTGTGGCATATTAATGAGCATACTGGCTGTGGCATATTAATGGGCATACTGGCTGTGGTATATTAATGAGCATACTGGTGTTGGCATGTTAATGGGCAAAGAGTGGCATATTAATGGGAAAACAGTGGCATATTAATGGAAAAACAGTGGCATATTAATGGGCATAACGGCTGTGGCATGTTAATCGGCATACTGGCTTTCATGGGCAAACTGGCTGTGGCATATTCATGGGTAAACTAGCAGTGGCACATTAGTGGGCAAGCTGTGGCATACTAATGGACAAACTGGCTGTAGGATATTAATGGGTAAACTGTGGCATATTGATGGAAAAACTGGCTGTGGCATATTAAGTCTTGGATTTGTAATATGTGTAATGGGGCATGTTCTGGGGACAGCAGCAAATCCCGGATGTGCAATACAGGTGATGGGGCATGTCCTGGGGTGTATTTATATCATTGGCATGATATACAAAGACCTGGATAAAATGACTTTGGGAGGGTAGGGGGCGAAGAGGGAGATGGGGGGGGGGGAATCATAATTTTTTCAGTAAGGGGCCCTGAAATTTCTGATGGTGGCCCTGTCTGCAAGAGAAGAACCACTTGTCTCCGTGGAGCAGGTAACCACTGCTGCTTCCTGACTCCTGCATCAGCAATGCGCTGACACTCCGTTAGAATGTAAAATAAGTTTAGGAGGCATTATACAATAGATAGCTCAATGTTATGTAATACCTATTAGAGAGTTAAAGTTTCTCAGAGAGGTTATAATAAGCCCTATCTCACCGTGATAAGTGATATTGAATATAGTGTGATAGACTTGCATCTTCAGGTAGAATCCTTTCAGTGTTTTTTTTTTTTTAAATTTTGGCCTCTTTTTCTGTCTGCAAGTGTTTAACAGACGGGTCTAGACAACTTAATTAGTCATCATATCCTGTCATGGTTCATATGACCCATTTTTAAATATTACATGTGAGGGTAAGATTTAACTTCCCAATACCAACTAGTACCGTCCGCACCGGTGCGTTTACTACGCGTAGAAGAGGCGATCACATGTTTATTCATTTCAAACCTTGGAAGACAGTATTAAGCAGACACAGCATTATCCTGAGTGTAATTTTCAAAACACTCCCGTTGTCATGCCAGAAGTCTTTCTATATGACATAAAAGACCTCTCTTCATGGCCTCGGCACATCTGAATCCAAAACCTTACTGCTAAATTCCGCAGTCACTTCCTGGCAACGTGTAACAATGACCCCGCAATTCCTTCCTTGTTATCTGTACACTACCTGCTTGCTCCCAGCTGTGCGGCGTAAATTGACCAGTCAGAAGATTTTTTTTGGCGGGAGGAGGGGAATATTTTAGAATTTGTTTTACTCAAGCAATATACTGAATGTAAGTTTGGAGAATAACTTATGACATACCAACTCTAAGATTATTTTCGACTTAAGTCATGATTGACCTGGTGAATAGAAGCCACAATATCTTGCATACTTGTGGTAAACTGCAATTCTGGCACTCAGACAAGCCAGAGGTCAGAACAATGTGCACTTTGTTACTGCTTCAGACACAGACTATCTTATAATATGAATGGTATTGTCTCCAGCAGGATTTAACTCACCACTCCTGTAGGGTTGCACAATGCCTTAAATGCAGTTCTGAAGCAGCAGGAATCATGCTTGTCTAAGAGGACTGGGTATACTTAATTAATACAAAATAAAACTGGCAAATGCAGACTTGATACCGAGAGAGATAAACAGGCCGACATTTTGGACACTGACACAAAGATACGGACAGTGTACAGGCAGGGGAATGGCCAGTGAGCTGCAGGCTAGTTAGCTTGTAAACTGTGAAATGCACATACAGCTAATTAAAATACAGTATACCAACCAATACATCATCCATTCTGTGGATGCCACTTTTTTATTTATTGTAGCATATTTGTCATCTAGATCATAAAATGATTCCATCCACCAGCAATGGCCCATTTCCAATCTTCTGGGACTACTCCCCTTAAAAAATGATTGGTTAAATAAATCCATTACCAGTTTGCTAGTACACCACTAAACCTTTTTTTTTAATAACTTTGGGTGTATCCCATCGGGCCCCATAAACTTATTTGCCTTTACTTTAGACAGATGAAGTAATCCCGCTTCCTCTGTAAACTTACATGTATTAAATGACTTTAGTCATTTTTTACTAACTGGGTTCCCTTTCCTTAATTTTCACCTGCTTAATTTGCTAGCCAGTCGGCTAGACCTTTAACCTCTTCCATATACCTTCCTTCTTTTGTTTTTAATCTAACTAATCCTTGTTTTACCTTCCTCATTTATGTATCTAAAATGTTTTATCTCCCTTTTTACTGACTGGGTTATTTACTCTTCTGCATGTGCTTTGGGAGCTCTTATAACTTGCTTTGGTGATTTCTACCTAATAGAGCTCTCTATCTTCCTCAGTGTTTTTTTTACAATTACTAAATGCTAACTTTTTTTTACTAATTTGGAAAGTTCTGTGGAGTGCCAGTGGTTTCTTAAATTTTTTACTGAAAATTTATTTTTCTCATTTACACTATGTCTCAGTAACCATTAAATCTACATTCTCAGTTGCCATAATTGCCACAAGTTCATGGATATTATTCCCTAAACTGTGAGCATTTGTAGACACAAATCTAAGGCTTATCATTTTTAACACACTCGTTACGGGCACCTTTTGTCCTTGTTTGGGGGGGGGGGGGGGTCAATTTATGTTTTATCTCCCTTTTGGTGCAATTTCACCAGCCCACATGATATCCTCAGAGGTAGACATAGATAGACATGCAAGACAGATATGTTGATACAAAATGTGCTTGTAGTTAAGTGAATAATGGCCTACATTTGGACAGACAGTGCATTAACAATTTCTCTATTTTACAGACTAGAATGCTCTACATTATAAATATTAGACAATGCACTATTTTGTATATTTTGCAATATCTTTCTGTCTGCAGCTTAGACAGTGCTGCCATCAGAAATTGTGGGGCCCCTTACAGACTAAATGGTCTGAGCCTCCACCTCCCCCACTTCAAGTCTTCTTTTGCTATTGCACCCACATACCTTGCCATAGCACCACCTTACAAATCCAGGACATGCCCCAGCAACCACATCGCATGCCCAGGACTTACCTCAGCCAGCAACCACTTTGCATCCACAAGACATGCCCCAGAACATGCCCCATCACCCAAATTGCACACACAAGACATGCCCCACCGACCACAATGCACACCCAGGACATGCCCCATCACGAACACTTCACACCCAGGACTTACCCCAGGACATGCCCCATCCTCAAATTGAACACTCAGGACTCACCTCAGCACATGCCTCATGTCCCACAATACACACCCACGACTTACCCCAGCAACTCAAGACATGCCCCATCACCCACACTGCACAGCCAGGACTTACCCCAGCACATGTCCAATTACCCACATTGCAGACCCAGGGCTTATCCTAAGACCCCAGGACATCCCCCACTGTATTTCCAGGACTTACCCCAGCACATGACCTAACACCCATTTTGCACACCTAGGACTCACCAAGTACCCCAGGACATACCTCACCACCCACACTGCACAAACATTACTTAGCCCAGCACTGCAGGACATGGCCCATTACCACATTGTATTCCCAGGACTTACCCCAGCACCCTATTACATGCATCATCACCCACATTGCACACCCATGACTTACCCCAGGACAATCCACATCCTCAGGTTGAACTCACAGGACTTATTGGCACCCTAATACATGCCCATCAAAACATTGCAATCCCATGACTTATCCCAGCTCCACAGGACATGCACCATCACTACATTGCGCTCCCAAGAGCAAGAGACTCCCCAGCCAGAACTAGAGCTCCCTAGGGTCAAGTGGTATGGAGCATGGTGTCTGTTTGCTGCCCATGTGTACAGACATCCTACCATGCTGCCAATAGCACACCCCATGTGGTCTGAAGGCTGAGCACCAGAAAGTCACGTGACCCTCAGTACTCTGACCTCAGACATGCACGGGGAGTGTGAGAGGCATGGGAGGATGCCACTGTTAGTTTGCACATTAATATGCAACTGTTAGTTTGCCCATTAATATGCCAATGTTAGTTTGCCCATTAATTAAAAGGATTCCAAAAAATTGGGCAGACTAGATGGACCGAATGGTTCTTGTCTGCCGACACATTCTATGTTTCTAATATGCCAATGTTAAAAATTCCACTGTTGTTTTGCACATTAATATTCCATAGCCAGTTTGCCCCTAAAAAACATTAAACCCTCTGTGTACCTTCCAAAATACGTCTTTAACGCGGGGCAAACTGGGCAGCTGTCCTGGGCCCAGTTACTCCTGGGGGCCCAAGGCAGTTGTCCTGTGGGCCCCAGCCCCTGCTTGCCCTGTTCACAGCGCATTGCGCTGGTGAACGTTTTTTCCTGACAAGCCTCATCCGCTGGATGCGACAACCGGAAAAAAAATTTAAAATAACTGACACCGGATGTGACATGGCACAATGTTCCTGGTATCTGACTGGCACAATATTACTGGCATCTGAATGGCACAATAATTATGGCATCTTAATGGTACAATAATACTGGTATCTTAATGGGCAAATTGGCTGGGGCATCTTAATTGTACAATATTACTGGTATCTGAATGGCACAATAATACTGGCATATTGATGGGCACATTGACTGTGGCATATTTAATGGACAAACGGTGGTATATTTTAACAGGCAAACTGTCTGTTGCATATGCAATGATAAAGTTACTGTGGCATGTTCTGTGGGGAAAAATAACATGTACTATGGGGGAAAGTGACAATGTGGCTTTTTTCTGCATGGGCAGTTCAGTGGAACAAAGTGAAACTCTGGTATGTTCTGTGGGAAAACTTTACACTGTAGCATGCCAAATTGTGTGGGGTCAATATGAGTGCGAGCCATGTGCTGTTAGTGCAATATAGGTGCATGACAAGTGCTGTGGGTGCAATATAGGTGCATGACAAGTGCTGTGGCTACTCTATGGGGATGTGTTAAGTCTTTTAGGTGCAATGTGGGTGCAGAAAAAGAGAATAAAAACAAGAAATGCAACTCTTCAATAACATTTTTATTACATATGAAAATAGTTGAATATAATAAGTTCATATAAGTATAAATGCAACTAGTGAGAGAGAACGAGATGTGTATAGATATTTATAAATATATATGAACATATGTATGTGCTCTCTAATATTTGTGTATATTTTTGTAATTTAGGTAATGAGTAGTTGTAGTGCAGAGTTGCATAGTAAGATGGTATACATATTGCAGCCATATATACATATTTTTATCCAAATATACAGTTTATACACTGAAATTATACACATAATATAAACATTTAATTCAATGCAATAAAAATACTCACTGCAAGAAAAGTCCAATTGTGTGTGTGATTATTTTTATAGTTTTTTTGTGTGTGTGTGTGTGGGGGGGGGGGGGGGGGGGGTAACATTGCAATGGATGGCATGATTGCATGCAGGGGAGGGGGCAGGGTCCAGGGGGCCCAAGCAAATGCTTGCCCAGGGTCCAATCACTATTAAAGATGGCCCTGGTCTTCCCTCCTGCATGCAGTGTGCAGGAGGAGGGAAATAGCTGCTGGATATGACATGCTGTCATGTCCTGCCACAATTACAGAAAGTCAGGACTGCATCTGCTAGATGCAGCTGCTGGCTACTGCCCTAGCATTACCGTCTCAGTGTGAGACAGTCACGCGTGCAGCGGGATCATGTTGTGGGCCTAGGGGGCAGCTGCTTTTGGCCTCCAGGAATGACTGGCCCCAGGGTAGCTCCACCATTTGCCCCGCATTATAGATGGTGTGTATCCGGATCCTTTCCCCTCCTGCATGCACCAGTGGCTGGGAGTCCCTCTGCATTCTAGGGAAGTCCTGGGTGCTGGGCAAGTCCTGAGAGTGCAATCTAAGTGCTGGGGCAAGTCCTGTGAGTGCAATGCAAGTGTGGTGGAAAGTCTTGGGTGCTGGGACAAGTCCTTTGAGTGCAAGCTAAGTGTTGGGATAACTCATGTGAGTGCAGTCCAAGTGCTGGGGTAAACCCTGGGGCAAGTCCTGGGTGCTGGGGTAAGTCCTGTGAGTGCAATCTGCTTGCTGGGGTAAGTCCTGGGTGCTGGATTAAGTCCTGTGAGTGCCGTCTGGGAGCTGGGGCAGTTTCCAGGTGCTTGTTCAAGTCCTGTGAATGCAGTCAGGATGCTGGAGTAAGTCAATATACCCAACCAAGGTTATAGCTTAGACACTGCCCTGATTATACATACCCCTGCACAAGGCAATGCATATCCTTGTATACATTCTGGTGGCTATGTATTGCCTTGTGCAGGCATATATATCAGTCTTCTCTATAAATAATACACTCTTCAAATGTGCTTTAAAAAGCATGGTTTTCTTTTTTATGAACAAGATTTTTAAAGGGGCAGCATTTTTTTAGAAGCTCCCCTAGGTAGAAAAGGCGAGTGCTGCCCTAGGCACTCGCCTTGTCTGCCTTGCTCTAAATACAGTGCTGATGAGCTTCGAGTTAGAGAAATCTATTTACTAACATCTTGTATGCCAGATTAAGACCGTGAGGTCCCAGTAATATCAGATTGGGCATAAGTCACTTGACAAATATCCAGCACTTAAGGTTTAGTGTCTCACATGACCTGCAGCAATGAGAGCGACAGGGAGCGCTTCACAGGCACCATGTAAACTTGTCTGTGCGCCTGGGCAGTGCACAGACTCCATGCTGCCTGCTTGCTGACAGGGATCTGGTGATGGGAGATCTTCTGATATCCCCAGCCAGCTCCTCTGCAGCAAGCTGGTTTTTTTTATTTTTGTCCTATGCTGGATTTAAGCATTGGCCACGAGCTGCAGCCCTCGAGGCCCCTATTTTGCCAAGGCCCCTGGGCTGCAGCCCCTAAAGCCCAATCCAGCCCTACTTGTAGGCTACAATATGGGGGGCATAACAGACTGATTGTGTTACAGATAAATAGCCAATGCATGTTCATAAGACAGGTGCCGTGGACTGAGCTAACACTGGCATGAATACATGTGCGCAGCAGACACAGGAGAATCATCTCACACTCACATTACCAAACAAACATAACAGGTTTTATTGCTGTCAGGAATCAGTTTGCATCTGCAGACTGTGAAATCTGAAACAACCCACACCTGTCTGAACAGAATAGTCTTCCTGTAGTATTTGGCCTGACCAAAGCTTGTTCTTTCATTTGTGACACTGTGGTAAAAAAAAAGAACCAGGCAATTTGTTGATAGATTGCACCAGAAAATTCTTCCAGGGAATGCTAAATAGGATGTTAGGTAGACTATTACTATAGCAGTTTATGTTTACTATTTAAAAGCAGATATAACAGATTGCAAGTTCTGTGGCACAGACTGAAATACGGAATATAGTATCCAAGATTTGTGTTATTTCATCCTAAAGCACTTGAAAAAGTCAATGGCCATTATTCTGTGCTAGCTTTTAAGGCCGGCAAAATTTAAAGTTTTGACACTGCACGTTATTCCTGAAGGAATAGAGTGTGTTTCAACTAACCGCAGAAGTACCGTGTGTACTGGTACTGATGTAAGGTAATAACAGAGTTTTGATTAATAGCTATGTCTTGATTGCATTGCCATTATTCCCTATTTCCCTGATAGAATTAAGCTAGGCGACTCAGAGTGTAATAGCCACCCTCAGTTCCCTACTGTTTTTCCACCCCCCAAAAAATATAAAAAAACAAGGTCCCCTGGGGCCAGCAAACTCTCACTGGCCCCACAAAACAATTACCCCAAGTGAATGCAGATAGCACCATGCCTGCAACCACTTTAAATATTAAAATACACATCTGAATACACATCTGTGTGCTGGCTGCTTGGGTAAGTTGCCCCAGCTCCCAGACTGCACTCACAGGACTTGCACCAGCACCCAGGACTTGCTCCAGCACCCTGCTTCTGCCATTATCACCATTTTGAATCATAACCCTTGCACTGCGTTCCCCTACATACAGAAAAAAAAACTGATGCAAGGGTGGCATTCAGATACAGCACTGCTGGGGATGTGGGAAATTTCCGTGTTGCCACCTGATCTGCCAATGGTTTCCTGGCACGCAAATATAGCCCTAAATGCTTTTGTGACAGTCACACAGTGTAATAAAAATGAGTGCATTTTATTATATGATTAACAGCTGCTGTTTAAAGACCTAATTAATCCAGCAGACTCACTAATCACACTGGTAGACTCATCCAGGACTGATTTTCACAAGCCACCTGTACAAACATATTATAATTCAGGATAAAGAATATCCTTAAAGCACAGAACACAATATAACAAGTGCACATAGAGTGAATTCATGTGCTAGAAATATACTTCCTCATCATCGCCTGTTGTCCATCAATCCACCATTAATCCCTTCTTCCCAAAAGCTAGCTGGCATTTCCAGGCATTGCAAAAGCATACATAATTTAAACTAGCAATTCATGTGCTCCAGACACCTGGTACAGGTACTGGGGTGGCTGGAACTCAATCGCACGGATCAAGTAACTCCGCCCTTGCTGTGTGTACAGTTTCATTCTTAGACCACTGAATAATGATACCTCTTTTTATATGTAATAGACAGCACTGGAAAACACCAGACAGTGTTGGTATTCCCTAAATAAAACCATGAGCATCTGTATTAGGTTTCAAAAGTGTATTGATGTTACAAAGAAAATGATGCAAAACTTATTTGAAACAGCTTCCTGCAAGTGTTAATACTCTTCAGATTGCTAAAAAGCATTATAACACACATTCCTGACCTCTGTGCAGCTCACAAGTGACACACAGTAATCATTGCACACCTGCAGGGCTGTTTTATGGCCCTGTGCCATGAAGACAGGAAGGCTTACTTCTGCAACAGTAAAAAAATACCTAAAAAAATACAATCACCATAGCAGTGACATAGCAACAGGTGTTGTGCATAAAGTAATTGTATTTGTACATCAGTGTCTGTGGTCACATGTACAGCCTGACATGAAGAGCAATAGAAACCACACCCCTGTCACAAGCTTGTCTTCCGGAAAGTCGTTTCTCATCTAATCATAACCTCAACCATTTTTGTGGTAACATTAAAACAAGCCAATACATTCTGGCCCAAATATATAATGAGACAGGGGTGCAAGACTATGTACAGGCCTGCAGTGTTGATATATGTTGAGATCATATAATCTGCCATGTGGACTGAGTTACAATGTGTTACAAAGTGTCACACAAATGTGTGGATGACAAGACCCCCTTCGAGTGCTAAAATGGAATATTGCTAGCAGATTATAAGATTAGGACAGGGATTAAAAAAATAATAATTAGAAAATTGGCAGATTAGATGGGCCGAATGGTTCTTCTCTGCCGACACATTTTATGTTTCTTTTTGTGGCTCAGATGGTCCGATAGTCTCCTAGTGTTCTTCTATCTTATTTTCCTGGTTAGTCCATGTTGGGGGAAGGTCGGGGATTTCCAGTTCCTGACAATCTCAAGATTTAAAAAAAATGATTATGTTTCTATGTATTCTTTTGGGAATCCAAAGGTCATTTTGGCAGCTCCCAATCCCATAATGTGCAGGGAGTGGGATAAGGGCATAGGTGTTTATTTTAATATATACTGTTTGGGTCCCCTACAGCACTGAAAAGTTTAATGTGCGTTAAACAGCCAATGCACATTTTAGTCATATTTTTAGGCTTTAATGTTTAATGCTTGTCATTGAATCCTGGTATGTGTGGTAATTACCGCGCAGTTCAGTGTTAGCATAGGTTTTTTTAAACAGGTATGGTGATGATTTTACTACACCCATTTAGTCCTGGGTGCAATCTGGGTGCTGGGGTAGGTCCAGGGTGCCATCTAGGTGATGTGGTAAGTCCAGGGTGCCATCCTGGGGAAAGTCCTGGAGAAAGTCCTTTGTGTGTCATTATGGCTCCTGAGGAAGTTGGTACTACTGACCAATGAAATTCATGGAGTGGCTCACCCTTTTGTCTGGACCCACATCGCATATATACATCACTGACTACCTGCTGTGGTACACCATTCATCATTCAGCCTCAGATTAGACTGTCAGCTTATAAATTGCTGCCAACTTACGGGCTTAAGTCTGTTGCCCTTTGATGCTGCACATGTTGTTTGTCTTCTCCAGTCCATTTGATGTTTAAGCACTGTGACGAGCGCCAGGGTATGGCTGCAGTTTTACATGTGGGTATTTTAATGTTGTGTGTTTTTATACATACTTATTCATTGTGTGACAAATTTGAACTTTGTATTTTATATGTTGTGCAATCAGTATGCTGGGGCAAGTCATTTGAGTGCAATCTGGATGTTGAGGTTAATCCTTGGTACTGGGACAAGTTCTGTGAGTGCAAGCTGTATGCTGGGGTAAGTGTTGGATGCCATTTGTGTGCTGGGTAACGTCCTGTGGTAAGTCCTGTGTACCATTTTCATGCTGTGTGGAATACACCAGGTGTGATCTGGGTGCTGGTGCATATCCTAGGTGTCATCTGGGTTCTGGGGCAATTACAATCTGGGTACTGGGGTAACTTCTGGTTGTCATCTGGTTGCTGGGTTACATCCTGCATGGCCTCTGAGTCAAGACCAGGTTACTGGAGCATGTTCTGATTCCCATCTGCATTATGGGGTAAGTCCTGTTAGCGCAATCCGCCTGCTGGGGTAAGTCCTGTGAGTGCAATAAGCATGCTGGGGTAAATCCCATGAGTACCATCTGTGTGCTGATGCATATCCTGTGTGCCTTCTGGATGCTGGAGCAAGACATGGGTGCTGGGCAAAGTCCTTAGTGCCATCTGGGTGTTGAGATAAAACATGGTGCAGTCTGGATGCTGGGATAAGTCCTCGGTGCTGGGGTAAGTCGTGTGAGTGCAATCTTGTTGCTGGGGTATGTCCTAGGTGCAATCTGGGTGCTGGGGCAAGACTTGGGTACTGGGACAGTTGTGGGTGGCATCTGGTGCTGAGGTAAGTCCTGTTAGTGCAGTCTGCATGCTGTGGTAAGTGCTGGGTGCCATCTGGGTGCTAGTGTGAGTCCTGGGTGCAATCTGTGTACTGAGGTAGGAACTGGGTGCCACATGGTTGCTAAGGCAAGTGGTGGGTGCTTTCTATGTGCTGGATTAAGTCTTGGGTGCAATCTGGGTACTGGGCTTAGTGTCAGATCAAGAAGTGTAAAGTATGCTATCCCTGGAGTCTGGAGCAGTGGAAACGTGTTCTGTGGAGCTTTCAGTGTTTAGCAGTCTGATGGGTAAGTCTGGGATTAGCGGATGACAGGAGAGCATTACCTGCCTGACTACACTTTGCCAACTGTACGGTTTGGTGGAGGAGGCCTGTTGTTCAGGCATTGGACTTTGTTGTGAATCACCTCCTTAGCCCCCAAAAGTAGCTCAGTATTCCCCGGACAAGTCTTCTCTGGAACCTTTTCTTTTTGTTCCCAAATAGTAGACAGGACTACAAGCAATTAGGTACAACACGAATTAACACTTCATTTGAAAATACACAGGTACGTATACAGAACACATCAGATAACCACAGGTAATTGTGTTAACACAAACAATACAGTGGGACAAAACATAATTAGTTATATCACACCTTGAAAGTACAGACATCTTGTCTTTACAAAAGGACAATGGATGACTCACATTTCAACAGTAACATCTAATAACATTTATTCACACCTCAAAATAAACAATGCACACAACACATTATAATAACTTTGTGATGGAACCCCCTCTGGTACCCCAGCCAGGTACCTCAGTCAGTCTCTGCATCCCAGCTCTAACCAGGGCTAAGAACAGTGATTTGAGCCCTGGGATCTCCTGATCAGCTCCTGATTTTAACAGTTTTATACAATAAAACCCATTAAATCAACAATGGGATATGTTTTAGCAAACCTAGGACCAGCAGTATATTGTACCCCTCTCAGGCCAGGGCCATAATCTATTGGCAAGAGGTGATGGAGGGTTCATAAACAAACATGGCCCTGTCCTGGGCACCCTGTGGTGACAGTCCTGTTACCAATAACAGGGTGCTCCCTCCCTGGATCAGCTTGCCAGGGCATATGGCATATTGTACTGTAGCCAGGACATATAGTTATTGGAGAGAAGAATGCCCCTCAGCCCCCCTCCAGGACCAGAGTCCATAGTTTATAGAGAGGAGGCTGACCCATAGGCCCCTCCAGGAGCCCAGGGCATAGAGCCCATCAGCCATAACATTAGGACCACTGACAGGTGGCAAGCCGGCAGAGGCTGTGTGATGCTTTGGGCAATGTTCTGCAGGGAAATTCTGCCATTCATATGGATGTTACTTTGACATGTACCACCTACTTAAGAATTGTTGCAAACCATGTACACACTTTCATGGAGTGAAAGATGTTAGCTGTAAAAAAATATATATATTTATTTTGCAGTAATACAAAATTAGTCTAAAAACAGTTTAAATCAAATTTAATCAAACAAAACCACACATTTATAGGTCTACATATATATCAGTTGTCCCACACCTTGCTTTCAGATAGGCCGGGCAATGGACACCCCTGTGCATTCTCAGACTATAAACTGCTATGAGATTTTGTATCAGAGAGAATTATCTGCAACTGATCACCACATCCGTATTTGCTCGAATATAAGACAAGGTTTTTTTCTGAAAAAAAAAAGACCCCTCGTCTTATATTCAAGGTCGTCTTATAGTCTGACCTCAAATCGAGGTCAGACTATAAGACTGGGATCCAGGTCCCCCACAGAGCTGCAGGGGACCTGGATCCCCCTCGCTAGAAAAAGGCAAGGGAGCGGGGAGAAAAGGAGAGAAAGAGGCAAGGGAGGGAGAAAGGAGAGAAAGAGGCAAGGGAGGGGGAGAGAAAAAGGCAAGGGAGGGGGGGAAGAAAAGGAGAGAAAGAGGCAAGGGAGTGAGTGGCAAGGGAGTGAGGAGAGAGAAACACCGTTAGGGGAGAGAGAGCCAGCGTTGGGGGTAAGGGAGTGGGCAGAGCCAGCATTGGTACATAAAAGGAAATAAAAACACAAAATGCATATTTTTATATCATAATTTTTATTAAATATGAAAAAGCAATATATACACAAGTTAAACTTTTTCCTATAGGGTAGTCTTATTTTCAGACTTTTTGTTTTTTTCCTAAAGGAATATTCAAAGTTTGGGGGGTCGTCTTATAATCAGGGTCGTCTTATATTCTAGCAAATATGGTAGTTATCTCTCTTATACCCTGACTATATTACTTGCCACTTGATTAACTTCAAGCAGGTATAAAAAGAACTGCTGGTAAAGATCGGTGTTTTAAAATACAATGTTATAAAATTAATCATAAAATGTAAAAAAAAAAATAATAATAATACATATAGTAGTATTAGCCAGCAGTGTCTAAAAAAACATTTTTTTTAACGTGCAGGAACCCTAAAATACCGTAGCTTAGTTTGGGGTGATGACCATCATTAGCTTCATGAGGTAACACCATGGAACCTATAACCATTTCAGCCGGTCTATGCACAGCACAAAAAATCTTGAAGGCCACATGAGGGCTGTAGACAGCCAGATGACCAGCAATGATGTAAAGGATCATTCATCATCCCAAGTCTAAACCACCATTATGACTGTAAATGTCCCTCAGAAAAGTCTGCTCTATAGTTGACTGTTACTGTTTGCATTACGTTTGATGAAAAAAGAACTGTCAGCCAACAGTACACTTGATTTCTTCCTTTTGTCTAAAGAGATGTTAAGATAAATAATTAATCACTTTAGGTTCCTTTCTCTTTGATATATATATATATATATATATATATATATATATATATATATATATATATACTTTGCTTTTTTTTATAGTATATATGCTTATGTATGCTTTTTTTATGGTACATTGTGCCCCCAAACGAAAAAACCCCCAGCACTTTGATCTACATAACTCAAGATGTTTTATTAGCCGTACCAGATTGGGATAAAAACACTTGAAACAGCTTAGTAATTAGTTGCACCGTCTTATTTTTACTTTGGTAACCTTGTCAGCTTGCTGGTTATTGAGGCGAGTTTTATTTTTGGTATCTTACCTACTCAGCAGCTCAGTTTCCTAGCTTGCAGACCACTTCAATGGTAAAGGATATGCCATGCATGTAGTGGAGAGTATAAAAATAACACTTGTCTTATTAATTTATTAAACTGGTTTTTCATTCTGTGGTGAGTTTGACAAGGTACCCGTAGTGACTAATGATTGACCACCTCACTGCCAAGGAAGCCAAAGAAAATAGAGCATCAAAGACTTCCGCATTAAACAAGTGCCGTCTGCTTCTTCAGGTTTAGTCATCTGAGGCCAGGCGTATTGATTAAAAGTGAACAATTCCTTCTACTGATGTGGTGGGGGAGAGAGAAAAAATACTTGCTGTCTTTTGCCAAACATAACAGGCTCCTCTATTTTTGTACTCAAATATTTCTGATTGCAAGGTTCAGAGTGATGCAGCATTTAAATATTATTACAGTAGCGTGGGCGAGTCCAATAACTGCCAAATGCTTTCTTGGAAGATTACAGTCAAGGTTGGATGTACAATAAATTATTTTTGTTGATGGTGCTAACTCATGCCTTACGGGTATAAGGTTTACATGAACTTGGGTCCTGCCATTCATGTGGATGTTAATTTGACATGTACCACCTATCTAAGCATTGAGAAACTTGCTGCCTGTGGGCTGCATGCTGCCCACAATGAATATCTTTGCGGCCCAGCAGTCGTGTCCCATGGCTGTGGTGTATTAATTGCCAAACTAACAGTGGCATATTAATGGGAAAATTGGCTGTGGCATATTAATGGGCAAACTAACAGTGGCATATTAATGGGCAAACTAACAGTGGCATATTAATGGCCAAATTGGCTCGGGCACATTAATAAATTAGCATATGAAATTATTTCCACGTTTGGAAGTTCTTATCAGTGAAAAGAAAATAAGCCTCCTGTCAGATTACTGACATTCACCTTGGGTCAGTTTTGAAAGTAATCACTATGAACAAGATTTCCCCCGAAGAAGGAAAGATAGTAGTAGTCTAGCAGAGGAGAGATGCCAAGTATCAGGAAGCAAACATTAATGTTATCGTTGTTTTTTTTTTTATACTGTACTTTTCAAAATAAATAAAACGTTTCTATAAAATTTTACGTTTCTGTTTTTTTGCGGCCCACATAAACCTAAACCTTGTTAATTTGTTCTGTGTTAGCCTTTGAGTTTGACATGCTTGATGTACACCCTCTCATAGAAATGGTATTTACTGATAGCATTGGCCTCTTTAACCCCTTAGTGACCGAGTGCTCTGCTGCATTTGATGTACCTTGAAGACCAGAATTCCATTATTTTTGTCATATGTTTACTGAACTGTGAATTTCTTTCTTTGTGTTCAGTCCACCCACACAAATGATATATCATTTTTTAAAGGATGGATAGGGCTTTAATTTGATACTATTATTTTATTATATAATTTACTATTAAAAAAAATATATAAAATATGATAAAAATATGCCATAAAAAAACACTTTTTCTAACTTTGACCTGATTTTTTTTTAAACAATTACAAATGGTAAAAAAGACCCCATCTATATATTTCAAATATTTGCCCTGAGTTTAGAAATACCAATGTTTCCATGTTTGTCTATGTTTTATTTCAACTAATAGGGCAATAAACAATATTAGTGGGTTTTTTTTGGGTTTCTAACCATTTTCCTCTACAGTGACCTTTTTACCCCAACCCTAACTTTACCCCAACCCTAAATTTACCCTAACCTTTAATCTACCCCCACCCCTTAATCTAACCCTTGTACTCACCTGAACCCTCCTGTAACCTCAATTATAACCCTAATTATGACCTTAACCCTAGATCTAGGTTTAGTAGATCTAGGGTTAGCTTTTTCCATTTATTTAATTTATTTTCTATTTATAACTGTAATATTCTTAACTGCCTCTAGGGGCAGTCAAGTAGCGGTTTCAGAGTGACGGAAGAGATTTATTTTTTCACTCTTCCGTCGCTCTGTGCTGGGCACGCTGTATTGGAGGAGCATGCTCCTCCAATACAGCACACACCCGCGATCACCGGATGATGGCAGTGCCCAGGGGGCACAGAAGGTGTTGCAGATGCCTCCATCGAGGCATCCTTGCAACACTAACACACATAGGCAGTGATCAGCTTTCACTGTCTATGTGTGTTAACGCGCATACGATCACATTCGCGGTGATCATATGTGCGCAGGGGGGGCGAGGGGGGGGGGCAAAGCACTCTCAGAGCCTGCTTCGGATTCAGAGCCTCTGGGAATAGTTACAGACATGTAGCGTTGTGCTTCTACATGAAACCTGAGGACGTATATATATGGACTATATAAGGACCATGCTTTTCAGGACGTATTGATACTTCCACATGCTTTTAAGGGGTTAAGCAGGATAATGTGCCATGCCACAAAGCAAAACTTATTCAGGAATGGTGAAGTTCAAGGTGTTGACTTGGCCTCTAAACTCCCCAGATCTCAATCCTGTCACGCATCTGTGGGATGTGCTGGACAAACAAATCCACAATATTAGTTGTGTCATAATTAGCAGGTGTCATAATGTTATGGCTTATAGCTGTACATATAAGATAAAACATACATAAATCACACATTACATAAGACAAATTTGTACATGCATAAGTGCAGGAGAGGAATCAACGCCTTCTTGATAGAATTCCAAAGTCAGAATCCCATATTTTAAGCAGGGTCTAATTTATTATAATTTACATTTTTAAATTATTTTGTCATAAACCATACTATAACCTGGTTTCATGTTTTATACACTGGCCCTTCCTTTTTCAATCTTTTCAGGATCAATTTTGCTTGACCAGTTAGCACATAAAAAGTTATCTTTGTCTGCCCATGAAAGTCAAAGTAAATAAAATATAAAGATTTTGTCCAAAAGTAAGTTCAATAATCCAGTTGTCATTGCTGTGAATATTAATGTTGATTTACACAAATACAACTTTTAAATAGCCTGAGTAATAGAAAGAAGTGGGGGTTTTTGTCCAGTGTTATAGCTCTTTTGCATTCCCACACACGACCTCATCCACCATGATGGAAAGAGGAAAGTATCCTGGTTGAAAAAAATATTTTAGAACATAGTTTAGAAACCACAATCAGGGGTTGGGGACCCCGTATGGTAGCACCTACACTAGCTATGATACTTTGTTGTGTGAGTTTAAGATTATTAAGTTATTGGTGTCATTGGATTATCTAATGCCCAGATGCAACAGTAAAATTACCTCTCCCGCCCCTCTGAAATAAACTAAAGCTTGAATAAACCAAAAAGCAGGTAGATGAAGTAATAGACCGACCAGGTCTGTTGTTGGTGTATGAACATGTTAGTTGTGTATGAGAGGCAAAACAGACCTGCTAGTGTGGAACAACACTTAGTCAACTGGTTCATAAAGTTAATCTTCCTCAGTGTGGCTCTAGGACAGTTGTACCAGGAAAAGTCAAAATGAACGCAGAATAATAGAGCACAACATGCATGCAGAAAATTCCTCTCCACACTTGGATTTTCACTTACATTTTTTAGAGCAGAACTATACTGCTCAATGGCTAATGCCTCCAAGCCCCTTTGACTTATAATTAGATGTAATTTGATCTCTTGCACAGATGGATTATCTCTCCTCTCTCCACAGAACTCACATATATCATACAGAGAAAGACAAGCTACAAAAAGCAATAGTGCAAAACCATTTACAATTGTAACAGTATAAACAAAAATTCAAGGCTGATAGTTAGATGGTGTGAGCACTCGCAAGAGGCTCACAGAATGTGTGGTGATACAGTTGTCTCCAAAGTTGTCACAATGTGTTTCCGTTGCTTCTCTAAGATCATTGCTGATGTCTCTCCTCTAACACACACCTGATTGCTCTAGACCAGCAAACTTCTAACACTTCGGTTTTTATAGAGGAGGTCACACTTCTGATGACTTCTCCATTTTTGTTACATAAATCATGACACATGGTGGTGTTCTTTATCTGAGGTTGTATTTACCTAATTTTAAGACCTACTATTATGTCCTGATATGTAAAACCCCCATGACTGTATATCTGTACAAGCACTTGTTAAGCAAAATGTGCCAAGCTAACATAACGATCAGTTTTGCTCTGCTATAATCAATAATGATGGAAACACTAAAGAAAGCTGGGGTACACCATTGTATTTATTTTGAACTCAGGAGGTTACAATTTGTTCTGAGGTACAGAGGAATTAAATTTGATGAAGCACCAGTAGGTGCGAAACGGGTCTAGCGTTTAGCTGTTTTCTCTTTTTTTCTCCCATGCTAGTTTGTTGTTTTTATGTCCAAGGACTTCAGTAAATGTACACTTTTTTACTTTTATACTATATGCGGAACTGCATGGTTTTGTTTTGTTCACCCCTGGATGTCTGGCTAGCTGGCTTTGTAAAGAGGAATTAGATCTCCCAGTTCTTCTATGCCCAACATTCATACTACTACACTAGTAATCACTGTAAGTATTTTTTTCATGATGAGGTCTTACTCCTTTTGTTATTCTTTTTTTTTTTTTTTTTTGTTACCACGAATGGATTTGTTGGATTTACGGTAATGTTCTATGTGTTCTTATGTTTTACTAAGTGCAGCTAAAAGGCAAGTTAGGAATCATTAACTAGTATCTGTAGTTATAATCATTGGATTAGTATCTTTATTTACAAGACAAATACTCTTACATTACATTAAACATGTGAGGTCAAAGCCTTTGCTACAATATGTGTTATTCTTTGTGCCATACATAGTATAGAATAAAATCCCTCTTTCTAATCTCAAAGATAAGATTTCATTTTATTTAGCAAATTGCATTTAGTTCAGGACAAGTTTTGGCAGCGCTACAACATGTATTGCCCGATGTTTTGTACTGCTCCTGGAAAAATACATTTCTAAGCAAGGTGATATCTGATAAAAAACATGTAGTAATTTACACAAATGTAATTAATTACTTTGTATTCCATTAAGAAATCCAAATATTCGGAAATTGTACAGAGTAGCACAGTGATTAATTTAATTGATTTGTAAATAAAGTTGGAAGAAAAATAACATCTATCACAGTATGCTTCTTCTAGTGTCCATATTGATCTAAAAGGATGGATAAAAGGAAGAAATTGGCACAATTTCAATTTTTTTCTCAATAATTAAATTTGTTTTTCGACAGAATCCTGTTAGAAAAACAATAAGAAATTCCACTTGGTGACTACATTTCAGGTAATAGTTATATATAAGAAAAGAACATGAAGGTATTATTCACATAATGTTGCTTGGTTTGCCAAAATGTCTGCCCTTTTAGAAATTGCTTTGAGTGTTTCTCTTTTCTGTCCAAATCTTTGTGTACTTTGGTTGACTACTTCGTGACCAGACTGTTCTGAAAATGTGCCTTTCATGACAATGGCTTTAACAATTCTGTGGTGTTTGTGTTTAGTTGTAATTTTCCTCTTTCTCATTAAATGAGAACATTCTTTAACCCCTTATGGACAGCCCCTTTGAAACATTTTTCATCATTCTGGACAATGGGTATTTTAATATTTCTGTGCTGTTTGTGTTTAGCTGTCATTTTCTTCTTTGTCATTTGCTGTACCCACAATAATTATATATTGTTTTTATCCGAACAAGAAAGGCTTTCTTTACATACTATCATTTTGATCATATCGTAATATACTATAAAAAACAACACTATATTTTCCGACTTTTATTTGAAAAATCTTTTACTCATCTGCAAAAGCTAATAAAAAAACTTTCTAAATAGATTATACTATAGTACAGGGATACCACGCATGCATGGGTTTGTTGGGTTGTTTTGGGGCTAAAAGGCCATATTTGGGAGGTGAGCTTTTTGGTTTTGTAACTTGGGATTTTGACATGCAGACAACCTGTGCCCATGTCCCATTTGGGACACTTTTGAAGGCAGCCAGTGTATTTTACCATATATATATATATATATATTTTTTACCAAACCATATATTTTTTAAAAGTAGACACCCTAGGCTATTTCAAATGGTGGTATTTTAACACTTTCCATGCACTGATTCTACCACTAGCCTTTGTCAATTTTTGTGGTAGTAATTTGTTTGTGGGGGGTTTTTCACATACATTGTACTTCAGACATGAATTCACAGATTTTGTTATGTGTCACTGCCAAATAACACCCTAATATGTGTTCAGCAACATCTCCTGACTTTTATTTGAAAAATATTTTACTCATCTACAAAAGCTAATAAAAAACCTTCTAAATAGATTCTACTATTTCTCCTGAGTACAGAGATACCACCCACGCATAGATTTGTCAGCTTGTTTGGGGGTTAAAAGGCCACATTTGCGAGGTGAGCTTTTTGGTTTTCCAAATTGGAGTTTTGACATGTAGACAACCTGCACCCATGTCTTATTTTGTCATTTTTGAAGCAGGCCAGTGTATTTTACCCCATAAAACCATATATGCTTTAAAAGTAGACACCCTAGGCGACAGGCAACCAACATGCGGCCTGCGGGCCAAATGCTTGAGAGTGTGTGTCTGTGTGTAAGTGTGACTGTGTGTGTGTGTGTGTGTGTGTGTGTGTGTGGAAGTGTGACTCTTTGTGTGGAAGTTGACTGTGTGTGTAAAAGTGTGACTGTGTGTGTGTGGAGAAGTGTGGCTGTGTTCTGTGTCAGTTACCTTCAACGAACAAGCATTCATTTAAACTGTTTTACAGGACATATCTAGTGCCAACATTATAAAACAAGATGTATGCTGATGCTAATGAAAATTGCTTTAGAGGCTGTGTAGAAAGAGGAGACAACATCCATATATGGTGCAAATGCCCCAAAATAAAAAGAATATGGACCAAATTAAATAACATCATTAATGTGATCATATCCATCCCAGTGACATTAACACCTTGGAATGCACTACTCAATCTAAAAATGAATAACCTAACAAAATATGAAAATATATGAAATTAGATCATTATGTATGGGTGTAAGATTATATACAGCTAGTAGATGGAATAAATTAGATCTATACTGGTATAATGTGATTACAAGAATAAATAAAATCTGTGTAAATGAAAAGCTATCGAGTATTGTGAAAGACAAAAATGTAAAAAAAAAACTGAAAATATGGATACTGTGGCTTTCTAGCCCTTATGTTAGATCTTTTAATACTAATATCATCTAATTATTGATTAAGCTATGCTAAGTAATTACAAATCTCTTTATTAGTTATTTGAGGGGGGTTTTCTTTTTCATCCTGTTATTAATATTAAGTTGTATATATGATGTCATATACTTTGTAATTAATTCTGATAAATTCTATAATCTGTTAAACAATTTCATAAATGACACATGGACACAATGTAATATTTAGAAGATCAGTATATAACCTAATAAATCCAAACAAAGATTTTTTTTTATAAAAAAAAGTGTGTGGAAGTGGAAGTCTGACTGTGTGTGTGGAAGTGTGTGTGTGTGGGGAAGTGTTACTGTGTGGGGGGGGGGGAGTGTGACTGTGTGTGTGGGGAAGTGTGACTGTGTGTGTGTCTGGGGGGGGTGTGACTGTGTGTGTCTGGGGGGGAAGTGTGACTGTGTGTGTGTCTGGGGGGGGAAGTGTGACTGTGTGTGTGTGTCTGTGGGGGGGAGTGTGACTGTGTGTGTGTGTGGGGGGGAGTGTGACTCAGTGTGTCTGGGGGGGAGTGTGACTCAGTGTGTGTGTGGATTTGTGACTCAGTGTTTGTGTGTGTGTGTAAGTGTGACTCAGTGTGTGTGACAGTGTGTGTGTGTAAGTGTGACTCAGTTGGTGTGTATGTGGAAGTGTGACTCAGTTGGTGTGTATGTGGAAGTGTGACTAGGTGTGTGCATGTGTGTGTGTAAATGTGACTATCTATGTTTGTATTTAAGTGTGTGTGTATGTAAGTGTAACTTTGTGTGGAAGTATGACTGTTTGTGTATGTGTGTCTGTGTAAGCAGTGTGATTGTGTGTGCATTTAATGTCAGTATTTTTGTTCTTGCTGCTATTTTATTGCTGGATAATCTGTGATATATATATATATATATATATATATATCACAGATTATCCAGCAATAAAACATATATACATTTTCTTTCAATGAAACATGAATGTGGCCCACACACAAATAGATTAACGGTGAAGTGGCCCACTGCAGAACAAACGTGGACACCCCTGCCCAAGGTTAGTGTAGTGGTTGTAGTGTAGCTCTGTAATGCACAGCAAACATTCTGCACTACTACAGTTGTTGCATATTCATTTTCCCATGATGCTTAGCATGCCAAATGGTAGACTGAGAGTCATAGGAAATGGAGACTCAGCAGCTGAAGTATTAACTAACCCTAGCTGCATTACATATTTTAAATCACTTATCTTGTACCTGCAGCATGCTAGTTGTATCTTTGTCCATGCAGGGACTGTGTGCCTTTAAAAGGGAGGAGGTCAGCTAGAGGGAAAGGAAGAGAGCAGAGCAAACCACTCTGACATCAGGGGGTGCACTGTATTAAATAAAATGATTTTTGCTGCACTCTATGTGTGGTCAACCTACCCTATCAAGTGAACTGTTTCGCCTGTTGCTGCTTGTGTGGGAGTTCTGAAATTTCCAAGAGGGCCCCCTTATGGAAGCCCATGGCACCGACCATTGATCAATTCTTATCCTTCTTACACCATAGGACGTTCCAGGTCAGTCCTCTGTCACTAACTGACAGATTTTCTGTGACGTACCTGGTACATCCATTGTCACAAAATGGTTAAACTATAGATATGAATCAGAGTCATACTTTCTGTATTTAAGACCTTGGTGACTGAGGATGTGACTGGCATGCTCTCTGTTTAAATGAATCAATGATCCCTTCCACTCATTAGCCGGTGTTGCTGTAATGCCTCTATGTTGAGGCATTCAGCAACACCCAAATCGGGGCTCAGGTGGCAAGGCGACCACTCCCCAGAGCAATCGTAAGCGCCATATTGAGAGGATACATGACTTTCAAATATGGCAATGCTTTGTTGCTATGGGGATATTGCCTGAATCCCTTCAGAAGCAGTCTGCAGTTTGTAGTAGTGTTTTTAGATGTGTAAAAGTTTTTTCAAGTAAAAGTTAGAAAAAGTGGGTGTTTTTCACAGTAAATTAACATTTGACATGATCAAAATAATGGAAATTAGAGAAAGCCTTGCTTATGCTGATAAAAACAATATGTTTTATGTATGGTAACATTAAATGAGAAATAGTAAAATTACAGCTAAGTATAAACACAGCAGAAGTGTTAAAACAGCCTCTGTCAGGAAGGGTAAGACATGGCCAATAAGTCTCCAAGGGGTTGAAAAGACCATGGGAATTTGATGTATGGACAGATATATTAGTTCTATATTACAATAGTAGAAGCTTTATATGGAAGAGTGTTTTACTGTCTTATTCTCCTATTTTCATGCTATGCCCAAGTTAAATGTGATTCCTCTGTTTGGAAATAAATACAATGGTATTAGTTTAATTTGAAGAGCGCTTTATGACCGACCATCGAGAAGCTTCTAAGGTGATTGTATTGTATACCTATTTAGCTGGCATTTTACTTTGAGCAGGGCCGGTGCAAGGATTTTCGTCTACACAGGCGAAGGTGCATTTTGGTGCCCCCCTGCTCTGATCCGCCACGCCTCCCACACCATTAAGCCTCCTTACATTATATATATATATATATATATATATATATATATATATATATATATATGAATAATGTATAGTGTAGAAAATAAATACATCTAAATATTCAACTCGCATGCTCTAAATGTGTCACACATTGAAACCCTTAAACACAAAGACACCCTTGCAGTCACACACACAGACACCCTTACCACTTACACACACACAGTTACACCAATTCACACATAACCTGAGACACACTATTTTGCCACTCAATATGCCAGTATTTAGCCCAGGGGTCCTCAAACTTTTTAAACAGGGGGCCAGTTCACTGTCCCTCAGACCGTTGTAGGGCCGGACTATAGTAAAAACAAAAACTATGAACAAATTCCTATGCACACTGCATATATCTTATTTTGAAGTGAAGAAACAAAATGGGAACAAATACAATATTTAAAATGAAGTAAAGTTAAATCAACAAACTTACCAGTATTTCAATGGGAATATTATGCCAGTCAGAGCCCAGTAATATTATGCCAGTCAGATGCCCAGGAACATTATGCCAGTCAGAGCCCAGTAATATTATGCCAGTCAGAGCCCAAGAATATTATGCCAGTCAGATGCCCAGGAACATTATGCCAGTCAGAGCCCAGTAATATTATGCCAGTCAGAGCCCAGGAATATTATGCCATTCAAATGCCCAGGAATATTATGCCATTCAGATGCCCAGGAATATTATGCCAGTCAGAGCCCAGTAATATTATGCCAGTCAGAGCCCAGGAATAGTGTGCCAGTCAGATGCCCAGGAATATTATGCCAGTCAGAGCCCAGTAATATTATGCCAGTCAGATGCCCAGGAATATTATGCCAGTCAGAGCCCAGGAATAGTGTGCCAGTCAGATGCCCAGTAATATTATGCTAGTCAGAGCCCAGTAATATTATGCCAGTCAGATGCCCAGGAATATTATGCTAGTCAGAGCCCAGTAATATTGTGCCAGTCAGATGCCCAGGAACATTATGCCAGTCAGAGCCCAGTAATATTATGCCAGTCAGAGCCCAGGAATATTATGCCATTCAAATGCCCAGGAATATTATGCCATTCATGCCCAGGAATATTATGCCAGTCAGATGCCCAGGAACATTATGCCAGTCAGAGCCCAGTAATATTATGCCAGTCAGAGCCCAGGAATAGTTTGCCAGTCAGATGCCCAGGAATATTATGCCATTCAGATGCCCAGGAATATTATGCCAGTCAGATGCCCAGGAATATTATGCCAGTCAGAGCCCAAGAATATTATGCCAGTCAGAGCCAAAGAATATTATGCCAGTCAGATACCCAGGAAAATTATGCCATTCAGATGCCCAGGAATATTATGCCAGTCAGATGCCCAGTAATATTATGCCAGTCAGAGCCCAGTAATATTATGCCAGTCAGAGCCCAGGAATAGTGGGCCAGTCAGATGCCCAGGAATATTATGCCATTCAGATGCCCAGGAATATTAAGCCAGTCAGAGCCCAATAATATTATGCCAGTCAGATGCCTAGGAATATTATGCCACTCAGAGCCCAGGAATATTGTGCCAGTCAGAACCCAGTAATATTATGCCAGTCAGATGCCCAGGAATATTATGCCAGTCAGATGCCCAGGAATATTATGCCTGTCAGATGCCCAGTAATATTATGCCAGTCAGATGCCCAGGAATATTATGCCACTCGGAGCCCAGTAATATTGTGCCAGTCAGATGCCCAGGAATATTATGCCAGTCAGATGCCCAGGAATATTATGCCTGTCAGATGCCCAGTAATATTATGCCAGTCAGATGCCCAGGAATATTATGCCACTCGGAGCCCAGTAATATTGTACCAGTCAGAGCCCAGGAATATTATGCCAGTCAGATTATCGTTATACCTCCCTCCTCCCCCCTTCCCCAGACCCCAGTACTTACCTCCATGCTGCTGTTCAGGTCCGATGCTGAGAGGGAAGCGCTGTGCGCTTCCCCTCAGGCCGTGCACATTCAATAAAGTGTGTTGAAAAAAAAGTTTCAACACACTTTATTGAATGCGCGTGGCCTGAGGGGAGCGCACAGCGCTTCCCTCTCAGCCACGGACCTGAACAGCAGCATGGAGGTAAGTAAACGGGCCTGGGGGAGCGGGCGATTTTCCCGCCCCCCCCCCCCATTGGTGCGCCCTAAGGCAGCTGCCTGTGCTGCCTTACGGTAGCGCCAGCCCTGACTTTGAGCCGGGGGCAGCCGGGGGATGTCTGCACGATACAAAAAATAAAATATTTTTTCTAAGAGCTCACCCACGAGGTGAAAAGAAAGAAATATTAAAACGAACATTATTATGAAAATAGGCTGGGCAATTTCCCAAAAGATAATATGTGGCCACTGACCTATAACATGACTTGTTCAAATATTGTACATTAAGTTTAAATGTTCAAACATTTAGGGTACACATTTTAATCACGGCCTGGCCAATACACTATTTTCATATAATTTTGCAGATAGAAAGGTGCTCTTGCAGTAAATTATCACTTCCTTATAAGTTTCATTTTAGTTGGAAATGTCATGACTGTGGGATTTTTTTTGGGGGGGAGGGGGGGGGGGCAGCATTTTGTTTTTTGCCCCAGGCAGCAAAATGTCTTGGGCCATCCCTGGTTAGGCAACAATATAATTGTATGTTTTGCTGACCCATTATACTGTGCTGCAGAATATATTAACTTTAAAAAAAAAAAAACCTGTTACATTATTAAAGTAATGAGCCCATTATTCTATGTTTTTAACAGTTATAAAGGATTGAGGATAATTCAAAGCCAAATGCTACTATATGAGCTGTGGTGTTTTTTTTGCAGTTCTATTTTTGCATGCAGAATATCAGATTTTATAAAGTAGGGAGTGGGTCACAAGTGCACAGTCAGGAAGCGACTCACAGACAGCTGTTTAAACCTTTTGGGGCTAATATGAGAGACTAGTTCCTGGCACATGTTTTCTCCAGGTAAATATTAATGTGGTAATCCAGGGGGCTGTCAGCATCTATGTGAAATAGTAAGATACACTACAGAAACTATTGCACATCTGAGCAGTGCTAACTTGCTGGGGACCACGGAAATGCCAGAAATTACATTACTAAATACAAACTGGCATTAGGTCATAACTTCAGTGAGACTCATAACGGGGACATGCAGATTTTATTCCAGTATTAATTGAAGCTCAAAAGGCAACACAAATGCTATACTATATAACAGCATTGAGAACAAAATAAACAATATTTATCTGGCAGCATTTTACTGTCCTTACCAAGAAGTTCTACAGCTTTACTTGTGAGGACTTTTATATTCACATTATGATCTATTTTTTATATTGTGTAGAATTTCGGACATGGAGTTCGACATTCTATGGCGGGGTGGGGAACCTGCGGCCCACCAGATGTTCCAGGACTACATTTCCCATACTTCTCTCTGCCAGCCTCTTAACTGAAAGAGCATTATGGGAGATGTGGTTCATCAGCATCTGAAGCGTTACTCATCCCTATTCTACCGGATCCAAGTGATGGATTGTAAACATGGCTAATCTAGTTGACTATGATACCACGCTGCAAGGGAAGCAATGCTAGTGTTTAAGTTTATAGCCAGATAAGTCAGTAAAGTTTATTAGAAAGTTGGGCGTCAACACACATACCTGAGTGACAGGTATATGTCAACACTCATACCTGAGTGACACTTATGTAATAACAGATAAATTGGAACCTGGATTATATGGAACACAATCTAAGTAATATTTAAGCATGTGTTCTGCAACATTCAAGTGTACATTCAAAAATAATAATGCAACACTGTAAAACTCAAGTGTAGATTCTGCAAAATCCGAGCTGTGTAATATTCAAAAAACAACTCTAACCACCACAGGGTATGCAATATTCACAGGTAGAGTCTACACAGATCAGCTATGTAATCTTCAAGTATACATTCTGCATAACCCTAGCTAAGGATTTATTTTTAAATAAATCTTTATTAATAAAACAATTTTGTTTAAAAACAAACAAACATATAATCCCCTCACAGAATCCTTTTCAAGGTAATATTGATACATGTGTAAGTGTATATGAGAAACATACCATAAATACACATACATAAAATTCTCTCATTCAGCTGCAATGGAGAATTTTTCCAACTCAGTGACTTTTGCCTAAAGTATCAAATTCCCATCTCAATTTCCTGCACTTCTCTTTTTATTGAGTAGACTCTATAGTATTTGCCCTAGTCTATTCCTGCTAAATTCACTGTCATTTTTTATTTAACGCCAGAAATGGAGAATAAAGAGAGTGGTGAAGAATGACGATACTCCGGTGGCCTTCAATATATGTATACATTATTTCAGGAGACAACACCAATTTATGTGAGACAGATGGATACATTCTAGAAAATGAGGGGACATAATAGAATCTCTGGATCATAGTATACTATAATTCCAACAGATTTAGATGATGGACAAATAGCTTAAACTTTGGCATAACATTTACCCAATCTTGATTAATTATTACACATTACGTAACTTTCCAATTTTTCTGTATGTCTGAAAATCTACTTCATTGTTACTTTTCGAAAACCCACCTTCCATTACTATGTAATCTTCATATTTTTGTGTTGGAGAGAAGGTCCAGATACATTTTATACCACAAATTATCATTGATTAAATGTACTGAAATAAAGCTTTTTATCCCCAAATACTTGAATAGGTCTTCATTTTGAAGACGATATTCTGAGCAAAGTCCAAGAAAGGATTTAATATTATGAACATCCATAAGATTATTAACCAGTGTAATACCTCTCTGCCTCCATTGTCTTGAATCTAAGTCTTCCATATTTTGTTCTAGTATCTCAATCAGAATATTTTTTGGTAAACCTTTGCTAATGCTATTTATAATTTACATTTTCCCTCCTTGTAATATTATCCTTTATCTCATAAAATTCTTTATCTCTAGATATTACAATAATATCCAATAAGCTAGCTAATATTTAGAATAGGTGGATGATATCTCCCTGTGTGTTATGCATGAAGTGTAAGTTTGCAGTGATAGGTAACTGATTTTGGCTCGTATGTACGGTGACCTAATATATGAAATTGATATATACTGTATTTTTCTGTATATAAGACACCCCTACTCTTTTTAAATCCAAAATTAAGAAATCAATATATATATATATTTTTTTTTAAATCAAAGTTTTTTTATTCGAGTCACACATAAAGCAGTTACACAGAAGTGACTTCAAAAAGTATATTTTAAATGGCATAAAGAAAAATACAAAACTGATCACCACTCAGATTCTGCTGGCTGCAAAACTAGTACCGGTAATAACAAGGAACTGGAAATCGATAACACCAAATTGGGAAATGGTCAACTTCCAAGTAATATTTCAACTGAAAATGGAAAAAGGAATAACACAACAATACAAGCTGTCTGCAGCAAAGGCTGAGATGTGGTCAAAATGGATTAATAAATTGACTTGATACAATTAAAATGTGGGGAAAGGCAGGGTCACACTCTCGTCGTTCTTTGATGTTTGTTTTGTTTTGTCTGTGTACCACGTCCAGTCGGGACATTCGCATGACGAGGTAAATGGGAAACTCTCTAAACAGAAGTATAGACATGCTTGAACTAGATTATAATAGTGGATTTTTGATATGCAATGTATTACCTCCAAATTTGAATTTTTGTGAACCACAAAGAAAGAGCAAATCCTTTATAATTTGATTAATTTAAAACTTCACATTGATTATTATGTTTTAAAGCAAGTACATCAAACTATTCTAAAACAATCAGGGCACTAATACACTGGGACAAATATTTATTGGTTATTATACTTGGGAGCCACTGAAATTTTCATTTCATTTTCATCCTTTCAGACGAAAACTAAAAATTAGGTAATTCTTTGGAAGTCATCGGTATGCGCTGGTAGTGGGAGGCAGCACTGACAGTGGTCTGAGTGTGTTTAACACACACACCTGATGCTGCCCATGGCTCCCCAGTGAACCACGCCATGCTGCTTCACAGTGTGATCACCGGTTTCTGCACTCCCACACACTAACAATAATTTTTTTTAAACTTCACATATCCCAGACATCAGGCAGTAGCCCCCGACACAAAAATGGGGACATTTTTGCATCCCATGTGCTCCCTGACTGAGTCTCTTAAAACAGCCGATGTGTCAGTTGGTCTAGTTATCATCTAATCATTGGCATAGAACAGTTGTAGACTACAGTTTCTATGATGCTCAGCCAGTTATGAAACTGACTGAGCAACATGACAGATGTTGTCCCCAATGCCAGGAATGTTTAAGTGGGCTGGCGCTTGACCAGTATTCATTTTTGACAGTCATAAATATAAAATGGGGAGGTGCGTGATGTCGTATGGGGAAAAAAATTACAATAGGGTAATATGCTTATACAGAGTAAATTAAAAAAATTTAATATATGTCACTGTCACAAACATGTATATGCATGGTTAATATCAATGAATAAAAGATGCAAATCAGTCTGCCAGGGGTTCCAGTTTGTACACAAAAAACCCTCACACATATACTTTGGACTAATTTGTGCTTGTTTCCAGGGGACTGTATTGCAGGATGGACAAAACATGGCAGCTTTTAGAGAATGATTCATGCAACCATCATTTGCTAGTATGATATACACCTATCAGCCATACCATTATGATCACCTGCATAATATTGTGTAGGCCCCCTGTTAATGCCAAAACAGCCCTGATGAGTTATGGATTACACTAAACCTCCGAAGGTGTGCTGTGGTATCTAGCAACAAGACATTAATAGTTGTGAGGTGGGGCCTCCATGGATCGAACTTGTTTGTCCAGCACATCTGACAGATGTGTGATAGGATTGAGATCTGGGAAATTTGGAGGCCAAGTCAACACCTTGAACTTGTGGTGTTCCTCAAACCACTCCTGAACCACTTTTGCTTTGTGGTAGGGTACATTATCCTGCTGAAAATGTGTATGTGGCCTTCAACAGTGCTTAGGTAGGTGGTACGTGTCAAAGTAACATCCACATGAATGGCAGGACCCAAGGTTTCCCGGCAGAACATTGGCCAAAGCATCACATTGCCTCCGCCGGCTTGCCTCCTGTGAGTGGTAATAATCTTATGGCTGATCAGTGTATATGTCCATGCTTACCAGACTAACACAGGACATAAAACTTTTCTCCCTAGCATGATGCAGTGGTTGCTGTAAGGAGTGACCCTTACATTCAGGGGGGCTGAATCTGCTGACTGCTGTTTCTCCCACACACATATTGTGTAGGACAAGGTAACTGCTGCATGTTTGCATGTTATGAGAATCATTTGGGCAAAGGGTATGGGCTTCTCTATGGTCATGCTCAAAATGGCCCCTTTTTTGACATTTTTTTACATGTTTGCCTCAATCCAGAGGAATTCTGGAACATCCCTCACTCGATTTGCATTAGGTGAGGGGATATGATTGACAAGTAAGTGATAATTATCACTGACCTGTCTCTCACAGTGATTGGGCAGCCATTTTTGTTTTGCTCTCTTGAATAACCTCACTCGTGGCTCCAACATTTATGGATATTGTCACCAATACATTTCTTTCGGAGCCCATACATGTGTACAAACTCGGTCTCATTGTCTAGTATTAGTGTTATGTGGCTTTTATTTCTTTACCAATATTTGTGGTGAACGTCAGCAATATTAGTTTTGTGATTTTTTGGGAAGTTAACCTTTGTTAACCGCAGGAATATTTTGCCTCTCTATGGTTCATGGTAATATTTTGTATGGATTTCTGTGGAAAATACAGGGTTTGGATGATGTACATTGATTTTTCACATGTTGTGTCTGAGTTGCTTAATTTTTAAAGACTTCTAAAAATCCAGCCAGGCAGCCCATTTCACTAGGTGGTTGTATCACTGAGCTCATAGTTTCTGGAGTCTAGTTAGGGCCTGATCAGGACAGGTTGAGTGCAAGTCTTGTATAACTCAAGGACACTTTGCTCCTAATCAGGAAGATGTTGAGACTGCCTGAGGTGTTCAGCTCAGGCTTTTGTTTTGAACTAGTAGCTGAATATTGCATAACATGTACTGTGTTCAATCTAGATGTTGTTGTGAAGAAACTAGACCTTGGTGCCAACTTCAGTGATATTATAACATAAGAGCCACTCAGGCTTATCTTTACTCTGGCACCCAATTTTCCAACATGGTTTATGAAATTGTCTGGCTTTACATTTACTGTAGCATTGTTTGCCTTACTGCTTGATTTTGCCCTCACAATCTATGTTCCTATGGAATGTGCATATTCCACATAATTCACTCCACCAAATTTAGTAAAGCAATTGACCAATGTTATGTAATTTTATATTTTATACATTTATTGCTAGTACATAGACATTCTGGAGATTTATTTATATGGGTGTCTTACCTACAGGATATGTATATGTACATCTATCTATCTATCTATCTATCTATCTATCTATCTATCTATCTATCTATCTATCCAAAAAATGAAAGCACTCACGGGTCTTGCAGCATGAAAAGTCCAATTTAATCTGTTAGCAACGTTTTGGGCAGATCAATTGCCCTTTGTCCAGCACAACTTGTGCTGGACAGTTGTGCTGGACAAAGGGCAATTGATCTGCCCGAAACGTTGCTAACAGATTCAATTGGACTTTTCATGCTGTAAGACCCGTGAGTGCTTTCATTTTTTGGATAGATATAGATGTGACAGATTAGCACCCGGGCATTAGATTTTTTTGTTTCTTCGAATGAGTGGAGTGCTTATGCATATTGGATATATATATATATATATATATATATATATATATATATATATATATATATATACATACATTGTTGTAAGTTATACAGTCCTAGTAACTGTATCTATGTAAACAAAGTCGCTTCAGCAGAGGGAGTTCTCTCTTTCTCTGGTATCAGCTGTATCTGTCTAGCTCATTAGCAACCTTTGTATATAGCAGGCAGTAAAACAGTGTATTTATCTTGGTAAATAACCAGAATTAGGTTTGAAACATTGATTTTGAAGTGTTGTATTCCTGAATAAACGATTCTTATTTTTTATGCCTACTCAAGTGCTGTGAGTGCATTCCATTAGGTCAGGGGTCCTCCAACTTTTTAAACAGGGGGCCAGTTCACTTTCCCTCAGACCGTTGAAGGGCCGGACTATAGTAAAAATAAAAACTATGAAGAAATTCCTATGCACACTGCATATATCTTATTTTGAACAAAACGAGAACAAATACAATATTTAAAGTAAAGTTAAATCAACAAACTTACCAGTATTTCAATGGGAATAGGGTGCCAGTCAGATCAGTTATCACCTGATCAGCCATATTGCACATGACGATGACTATTGTGGCAGGGGCATTTGGGGTATTCAACCAAATCCCCTTCTAGTTCATGTTTTATGAACTAGCTATAAAACGTGATAGAAACTTATTTAAAATATAGAATGAGCATCCAGTAAAGAAGAAGTGGTTAGTTGCATAATGGGAAATATTATGTTAAAGAAAAAATGGTTAGTAAAAAGTAATGTGCTGCTTGTACTTATTGCCTTATAAAATTATAAAATTGATGATGCAACCATGATTACAACTTTGGCAAAGATATCTAAGAATATTTAGAGACTATTAACCTATTCCTATAAGGGTCGCCATAAGGCATGGTTGTGCATAACACAACTGTTAAACAGTTGTTTGCCGGAAGGGGAACCGTGCCTTGAGTGAATGAAAATAGAAAGTGATAAAAATGTAGTATTTTCTTCCAACATAGCCTTGATAAATTGGATGAATAATGAAAAAAGTACCGTATTTGCTATATATATAATATAATATAAGACGACCCTGATTATAAGACGACCCCCCAAACTATGGATATTCCTTTAGGAAAAAAATTAAAAGCCTGAATATAAGACTGCCCTATAGGAAAAAAAGTTTAACTTGTATATATTCACATGTAAATAGCTTTTTCATATTTAATAAAAACTTATGATACAAAAAAAATGTATTTATTGTTTTTTTTATTTACCTTTTATGTGCCAATGCTGCCCCTACCCCCAGACTTACCCAATGCTCCCCCCAATGTTGTCTGTCTCTCTCCCCCACCCTCCCCCCAATGTTGTCTGTCTCTCTCCCCCACCCTCCCCCCAATGTTGTCTGTCTCTCTCCCCTACCCTCCCCCCAATGTTGTCTGTCTCCCTCCCCCACCCTCCCCCAATGTTCTCTGTCTTTCCCCCACCCTCCCCCCAATGTTATCTGTCTTCCCCCCACCCTCCCCCCAATGTTGTCTGTCTTCTGTCAACGTAGCCTCCCTGGCTGTTAGCGAGGGGGATCCAGGTCCCCTGCAGCTCTGTGGGGGGCTTGGATCCATGTCTTATAATCTGACCACGATTTGAGGTCAGATTATAAGATGAGGGGCATTTGCTCTGAAAAAAACCTTGTCTTATATTCGAGCAAATACGGTAAGTGGAAATGGTGATTTTAGTTTTATTGTTTTTTCTGTACTAAATTATGCTAAACTAGGAAACTATTATTATTTCACTAAACACACCAGCTTAGGAAAAACATTTACAGTTGCATATATCTTTTGGTAAATAAAAAGGTCAACAAATGTAGCGAACCATAGAAAGGTCTGCCATTTGGTTGCTAAAACACATTTTAAGTTGATTACAAGTAACCAATACAAATAATAAATGCTGAACCTTATTAGGAACTGTGACATTTAACACAATTGACCACCAATAGCTTGTTTGAAGTTAATATATATGTGATGTGCATTTGTAAACTAAAACATTTTTTTTTTTAATGCTGTCTAGCTGTGCATTCTTTAGAATGCTTTCAGTTTTTATGAGAGTTAAAAAGTGAGAAATAACACTGTCTAACTCCTTTATGATCGTTGTTTTTGAAAATGTTGGTAATTCTGGTCAATGGACATTTTAACACTTCCGCAGTGTTTGTGTATAGCTGTAATTTCTCTGCTGTAAAAATCTGTTAAATAGATTCTAATATTTGGCCCGAGTTTATTTTTTCAACATTATAAGGCAATAAATACAAGTAGCATATTGCATTTTGCTGGACTATCATTAATATCCAGATCAACATGTCTCTGAACTTTTTTAGTTCAGCCCCCTTGGCATTACCTGACACTGGTACCCGTGGTGCAGATACCTGCTACCCTGTACTGTGTAAAGTAGAATGTCTGTCCACAATGGCATCCAAATAATTTTTTCCAGGGCAGGGATAACCAACCAAATGGATGGATAAGAATCATGAGAGGTGTATTCCACAGCAGCTGCAGCTCCAACTTGGGCAATACCATAAGGAAAGGGGTTTAGTTGTGAGTGAGGGAGAGAATAAAATAAATAATAATTTAAAACCAGTCTAATATCATTCATAAGTGAGAATATGAAGAAAACGTTTCAGAAACTATATGGCTCAAGTAGCAGATTCACTGGACCCTGTAGTGTGCCTGGACTAAGGGCAGCTACCCCTTTTGTTCAGTGGTAAAAATGGCACTGAGAGAGCAGACCAAACCATTCTGACAGGGGGGAGTATAGAATTAAATAAAAGCCTTTTTGCTGCAATTCCCTGTCTTACAGGTGTCTTTTATGATGTTTATGTCTAATTAACCTAACCTAACCAGCCTACTGCTTCTCCCTCCCTTGCTGCAGGTCCAAGCAAGTATCCCCCCCCCCCCCCCCCCCCCAGACACCTGTGTCTGTCCAAGACAAACAAAGCTATTCATTAGACGTGTGCTTGTGTGTCAGGTATTTAAATATCAGTGCTAAGCACACATAGATAGTGTCAGTAGGTGCCAGCATCCAGATCAACTAAGAGGCAGAGTTCAGAGTATACCCACGTGTATCTGCAAAGATGCATACTGGGTTTACTCCGGGCACCAGGTTTTTAACTTTTGCTGATATTAACCTCTTCCCATCCATAGTATGTTCTATGCCATTCTAAAATACTGATTTCAAATGCCCATAGGACAGTATAGAATGTATTTAACAGCTCCTCGCAGAACGCCCCCCCCCCCCCCCCCCAATGAGCTGTACTCTGGATTCTGCTGCAGGTGCAGTTTATATCGGTTTCCGTGGGGCATTGTTTTCGACAATCACATCTTTTTACCACGAGTTGCTACCACTATACTAGGTATTGTGTGGTAAAGATATGCATCACATGTTTTATTTTGGTGACAAGGAGAATGCAATCAAACCCAAAGTATTTCCCAGTGTATCTAGTTGCTCAAATTGCAAGTTTCTATAGGGTCCACTCAATAAAGAGTGACTTGAAGGAAATTTCAAACCAACATAACAACTTGGAAAAATTCTCCAATGCAGCTGAATGGGAGAATCTTTCCAACTCAGCTACTTTGGCCTTAAGTTTGAAGTTCCCGTCTCAGTTTCCTGCAACTCTCTCGTTATTGAGTAGAACCTTAAGACTTTGTTTAATAACTGGAATCAGAAAACAGAAGTCAAATGATGGCAATTTAGATATTTCCCAAAATTCCCTTAGCATAAAGATCGATATTTCAGGTATATTGACATACATCATTAATGTGACATGCCCAAGAGAAATGCCTTAATTTATATACATTGTTTAAATTCATTCAGCAGCGTGCATTGTGACACCAACATTTTCCTGGTACTTGTAATGTTTTAGTTTATTTTTGTTCTCAAAGGGGCCCAACGTCTGCCGTAGAGAATTCACAGGGAAAGCCCTATTGTTTATCACAACTTCCACTTCTGAAAGAGGAAACTCAGAGATGTTTACTAGACTGCAAATTCACCTCAACAATAACAACAGTTATAAAATATTTAGTAAATAGTGGTGAGTGAATTAGTTAAAAAAATCAGTTTGAATCAGTGAATGTATCTATTTTTTAGAAAATATTGAGCAACTCATTGAGTTTAATTAAAACTGGCCTTTGTTAGTCAGTTGAGTCATGCAAACTAGTTTGATAAATTGTTCATGGTCTCTTTACTGGAGGATACATTAAGGTTAATGCTATTGAAAGATTATACAAGCTCTTACTTATGAGTTTGGATTTTTGCTTGAATGGATCTCACCGTATTAGTACCTACTATAAATGACATTGTGTGTATTGATTTTCACCACAATCTAAGCCTGTTGTTAGGTAGGATTTTCCATTTCCTAATTCACCACAGACTGCATAAATGTAATTATTTTGGACTGTAGTACCTTTGGAAAGATGTTATTTAGGATATTTCATGTGTTATTACTAAAGACTCTGTTCAAGTAAAACAAAATCCTGTCACAGTATAAGTGTTTTATAAAATGCCTAACTGGGCAGGAAGGCAGGTGTAACGAGCTGCCTACCCGATGTAGTAGACCCCCCTGCTGTCAGTGCCTTTACCAGGTCAGGTAGGAGTTTAAGTGCAGGGATAGTGGAGTTGTCTGGTTGCATGTTAAATATAGTGCAAAGGGAGAACAGATAAAGAAACAGAGCTAGGTATAGGAATAAAGACTGAAGGAGAGACAAGAGGGAATTTAGCAAAGAACTGCAGAATAGGAAAAGGGTATGAGTAGGAACTGCAGTAAGAACAAAGAGCTATAGTAGGGACTGTAGACAAAGCAAAGGTAGGGGTGAGGCCTTAGGTAATGGTGAGGCCTGAGAAGGGTAACTAAGCAGGAACACCCTGGAGAGGGTGACTAAGCAGGAACACCCTGGAGAGGGTGACTAAGCAGGAACACCCTAGAGAGGGTGAGAAATGAGAAGGGTAGCTTAAAGGGAATAACTTAGCTGAAGAGATCTTGATGTACTCAGAGGGTCTCAGGAGATGCTGAAAATCATCTACTGAGATGGTTGAGCCACTCAGGTTCAGATTCCCAGTTCCTGGACAAGGTCACAATACAAATGGGCTTTAAGGAGAGTATCAGGAACAGAAGCAGCAGCTCTCAGCAGTCAGGCATCCAACTTCAATGCAAAAGCACTGTTTGCCAGAAACTGCAGCTATTTAACCTGGGTGTGAGCAAAAGGTAAGGAGCCCACCTGACACCAAACAGAGGGGAAGGAATACAAGTAAAGTAAGGTAGGGAGACCTCTAGAGAAGGCAGGAGGAATATAAGCACATAAATAATGACTTTTAAATGCATGAGTCAGAAGGTCAGTGTTGAACCTTGACACCTGCTCGTTATTGGAAAATGCTCTGCTTGGAACAGCTGGAAAAAGATGCACACCTCTGGAACCTCTGCTATAAGATTGTGAAAGAATCACTCAGGACACTGATCAGTTGAACAGCAGAAAAATAATATTTATTTGGGGTTTTCACAGCACATATATACCCAACCACGATCAGATAACACTTGATTAAACAATAGAAAATGTAACCACATTACCGGTAAAGCAGTTATTTTGCCACTTGAATTTGGAGCAAGAAGCGAGACAATCAGGCTGGGCGCATGACAGCAGGGATAGGCCAAGTGTCCATACAAGGTCTGTGAAGCCGTTAAATTGTTGGTCACAAGGTCCAGTAAATGTCTACCCTGTACAATGTTGATGCTTACCCCTGCAAGAAGAAAAGAGACTTCTAGGATCTATTTAACTGAGACAAGACCAGTGGCGTCAGGAGGGGGGTGCGGACCGCACCGGGTGACACCTACAGTGAATGGCACAATAATACTGGCATATTAATGGGCAAGCTGAGGGCTTACTAATGAGAGAGAGAGAGAGAGAGAGAGAGAGAGAGAGAGAGAGAGAGAGAGAGAGAGAGAGAGAGAGAGAGAGAGAGAGAGAGAGAGAGAGAGGTGTATGTATGTATGTATAGATATGTATTGTTTTAGAATTGTACAATTGTCACCTCGTGGGGCTCCTGTGTGTTGCATAATTAATGGCGGTCCCATGTCTGGCATAATTATGTGGTGCTTGTGTGTGGCATATTTACTGGGCCCCATGTGTGGCATAATTAAGGAACTCTTTTGTGTGGTATAATTATGGGGCACCTGTGTTGTGTGGCATAATTATGGGGCAGAGGTGAGGCATAAATAGTGGGGCTCTGGTGTGGCGTAATTTATGGGTTTTTGGTGTGGCATAATTTATGAGGCTCCTGTGTGTGTGTGGCATAATTAATTGGGCAGAGGTGAGGCATAAATAGTGGGGCTCTGGTGTGGCATAATTTATGGGGCTCTGGTGTGGCATAATTTATGGGGCTCCTGTGTGTGTCATAGTTATGGGGCTCCTGTATGTGGCATAGTTAATAGACCATCTGACTGGCATTACTAAGGAATCTGTTTGTCATTGTATTGGAGGAAATCCAGGGGGGTGACACCATGAGTTTCTGCACCGGGTGACACCAACCCTAGTGACGCCTCTGGACAAGACACACTATAAACCTTCAGTTCATTACAGGACAACTAAACTTTATTTTTCACTTGTAATATAGAAGCAACTAGTTGTCCCCAGTCTGAGGATAAACTGGCATGTACTTTTGCCAGTAGGCAGCCTGGTCTGGTCAGTGACTGGGTCTGACCATCGTTTTTGCATCGGGATCAGCAGAGCTAGGTCCCCTTTGCTGATCCAACGAAAAAAAGCTAGGGTCTCTCTCTTCATTAGCAGAAAGAGATCTCCTCACACTGCAGACCCTGATCAGACAAGTTCTGATTGGCTATGCACGCGCTAACAATGTCAGCATTTGCCAGCACCTAGACTGGCTGTGACTCAGCTGTGAGACAGAGCCAAAGTAGAGTATCTATTAAGAAACAAGTTGGGTTTACTTGGGAAATTCTGGACATATTTTTTAACCTTTCGCTTCCATAAAGAGACAAGGGTTAACAAAATGCTTTATTGTCCTTAAGAACCTTCATAAGAAGCATCAGTGTAACATAACATTTGCAGGGTTGTTTTTAAGAAAAACTGTTTTCATACAAGCAAGAATTTTATGTCAGTAAACATTTAACTAAACAACTTTTTACACTTCCCATCACAGCAGAGTGCAGTGTTCACCATAACAGTGAATGTATCTATTGCAAACCTATAAGACTAGTTAATTTACTGCTGAGAAAAACCTTCAGTATTCCCATGTTTATTGGGATTTATTTTATTTTATTTTGAAGCTGTGAACTGATTGGTAATTAGGTAATTTTGTTTTAGTCTCATTAATGCTTGACAAAAGATCCTAGTATCTTGGTTTTAGAAGCTTGCAATTAAACTCTTAGCCAATAAATGGTATCATTTTCTTGCATTTCCACAGCTAACCCAGTATGATAATAGAGTACACTAATTGCTCAGTGTAAGAAATCTCTCAACAGACTCATTTGCTCCGGAGCAACAGGCTGTGACATGACGTGCTATCACCTGTCGACCTCTTACTGTCATCCAATGACCTACAACTGCAAGATTTTTATTAAGCAGTAGTAAGAAAGTATTTTAACAAAAAAAACCTGGAAATCTAAAAACAATAGTCTAGAAAATTCAGTGGGGGTCATGGTGCATGATTTTGTTATTTTCTTTGCCCCCCACTCCTGGTAGCCATGTTATAATACATTTTCTTAACTTTCCACTTTTTTTTTTACATATTAAATGCTTGCCTTATACACATTTTGATACCATATTTAAATTCTGGGTCAATCTTAGTTTTTCATCATCTTTTCGATTTAAAAGAAAAAGGCTAAAGCTTTCAACTTTATTTGAGAAAGTCTAGGCCTTCGGTTTTGAGCGATAATTGTACGAAGGAAATAGTCCATCATTATGACTCACGAACAGATACTCAGGCTATTGTTTAAAATTCTACTTGCATCACCGCTGCACTTTTATTCTGTGAACCAGTTAAAATAAGCAGGTTATACAGGCTTTTCCAGTTTGAATTGATATTCGGCATGTTGAGTTTAAAAACATGTTTTGTTATTTGGCGACGCATCTGATGTGGTTTGCTTTGCTGAGCACTGTTTGGCAGCTTGCAGGAGACAAGCAACCTATATTGTCTGTACATAATCTTAGTGGGTTCAACAGCTGTTTAAATAACCCCCCCTTGTTCAGACTTGTATAACCTTTAAGACATGAGCACAGCTTCTGCTTGACTCAACCATGACACTTTTCTGTGGAAAAGAAAAAAAGAATTGGATGAAAATATTAACTTTCAAAATTAAATTTATTATAAGAATGTCCCAGCTTACCTGAATGGCAGCTTGTCTGTGTCTTTTAGACATAACATTTTCTGCTTTCTCATATTTTTTCATGTATCATTGCTAATACAGTGTTAAAGTGCACTTAAAAGGGGGGAATAAACTATAATTCATAGAGGTCACACACTACATGGGCTTGTCACAAATTTATTAAAGATAGACAGATATTCATGGCTAACTTGACTAAACTTGCCCAAAAAAACCTGATTGAGACAGCTGGTATAATGGGTCGCAGAAGAAAGCAGAAATGCAGACCTCAGGGCAGAACCCAGATATTGCAGACTTTCTGATCTGGCCGACTAGGCCTCAGACACCCCGCAGCTAAAACTAACCAAACATCTCAGCACATGGATACTGACACATCTTTAGATGAATTTGACACAGGGAGCTGACAAGTACACCAAATACATAGGTCAACCCGTCATGTCTATGAGATGCCCGCTACGAAAGATGACCTCAGGAAATTATTTCAAGACTTCCATGTGATATGCAACTCAGACCTGACCACGGTACGTGGGGACATCCCAACTCTGCAAAAATGTGTTTCCAGCTCGAAAGATATTACAGCGACACTCATACAACAGGTCGAAGGTTTTACTAAGCAGGTCACACTGCTTGATGCCAAAATGAGAAACAACAGCAATAGAGGGGTGCGGGAGGAGGGAGGAGGTTGGGCTCACCACCCAAACCTCTCTCTCATAACTACCGTATTTGCTCGATTATAAGACGACCCTGATTATAAGACGACCCCCCCAAACTTGTACATTCCTTTAGGAAAAAAAAAAAAAGCCTGATTATAAGACTACCCTATAGGAAAAAAGTTTAACTTGTATATATGTAAATTGCTTTATAATATTTAATAAAAAATGTATATTATACAAATGCATTTCTTGTTTTTATTTGCTTTTATGTGCCAATGCGGCCTCTCTCCCGCTCCCCCAGCTGTCTTTCCACCCCAGCGTTGTCTCTCTCAACCCCAAAACTTCTCTCTCTTGTCTCTATCTATCCCCCCCTCCCCTTTTCTCTCTGTCCCCCTCCCTCCCCTTGTCTGTGTCCTCCCCTCTCCCCCTCCCTTTGTCTCTCTCCATCCCCCCTCCCCTTTTATCTCTGTCCCCCCTTGTCTATCTGTGTCCTCCCCCCTCCCCCTCCCTTTGTCTCTTTCTCCCCCCCCCCCTCCTCTTGTCTGTCTGTGTCCTCTGTCCAGCCCCCCCACCCCCCCACCCCCTTACCTGGTTTCGCTCCCTGGTGGCTAGTGGGGGCAGCCGGGGGATGTCTGCACGATACTTGCAGCATGGAGGATGTCTGCACGTATCGTGCAGACATCCCCCAGCTGCCCGATTTACCCTGGTGGCTAGTGGGGCAGCAGAGGATGTCTGCGCGATGAGTGCAGACCTCCCCTGCTGCCGCTCGGTACGCTCGCCGGGACTTCTGTGACGAAAGCGGAAGTACCCGGCTTCTTCATAGAAGCCCCGGCGGTCGTGCCGGGCGGAAGCAGGGGAGTCTGCGCTCATCGCGCAGACATCCCCTGCTGTTAGAGAGGGGGATCCAGGTCCCCTGCAGCTCTGCAGGGGACCTGGATTCCTGTCTTATAGTCTGACCTCAATTTGAGGTCAGATTATAAGAAGACCAAGAATGTAAGACGAGGAGGATTTTTCAGAGCATTTGCTCTGGAAAAAAACCTTGTCTTATATTCGAGCAAATACGGTACTTGCATTCATGATACTTAATGTTGGAGCAGAGTCCTGCATGTTGACAGACTTCCAAATACAAAAGGTCCAGAGGGCGCCTTTGGACATCCTTTGAGTCAAGATATCCCCCCTAACCGGTCATTTACAATCCCTTGAAGTAAAATACAGGTGGGGTTTTATGCAACCCCTCTTGGTGGCGAGAGACAACAAACTTTTATCCATAGATGACCCGTCAGATACTGACAGTTTTCTGTGACGCCTAGACTTATCCCTGATACCATCTCCAAATGCCCTGCGCTGGAGCCAGAGGCTCCTGAGGGTCATCTGAGAGCCTGCGTTACAGAGATATCCTTACCCACTCTTAAAGGACAACTTTATTCAAACAAACTAGTATCATTTGAAAGAGCCTACTATACTTAGCATAGTCATAATGTAAACCTTTAATGTAAAAATATAGATAAAACCTGACATTTTGTGTACATTCTTGGTCTGATCCACCGAAGATGGACCTCCCCACTAGTGCCTGCTGGTCCGCGAATCAACGAAATGGCAGCCATGCATCATCAAACCAGTTGATGCCTCCAAGAGTTTTTTTTTATATTTATGCATTAGAGACTTACATTATTACTATGCTAAGTATAGTATGCTCTTTCAAATGATACTTTGTTTTGTTGTCTGCGGTTTTATTGATGCTCTACAGGCAGGCACTGTATGACAGGACCCAAGGTCCATTAATGCTCTGCAAACATCCACATGAATGACAGGACCCAAAGTTTCCCAGCAGAACATTGCCCAAAGCATCACACTGACCCCACATGGGTGGGGACCGGGGACACACTAGGTCCCCCCCTCAATCTTTTTAGGGTCCCCAACCGCCGGCCATGGGGGAGGACTGGGGGGACACACTAGGTCCCCCCCCTAAATCTTTTTAGGGTCCCCACCCGCCGGCCATGGGTGGGGACCGGGGGGGACACTAGGTCCCCCCTCATTCTTTTTAGGGTCCCCACCCGCCGGCCATGGGTGGGGACCGGGGGGTGGACACTAGGTCCCCCCCTCATAACACCAGGATGTTCGGGTTTGGGTTCAGGGTCAAGTTCGACCCCGAACCCGGACTTTTTTTCAGAGTTCGGCCGAACCCGCCGAACCCGCCGAACCCAAACATCTAATTATTCAACTTTTTACATATGTACCGTATTTCCTTGATTCTAAGACACGCTTTTTCTCCAATTTTAACTCTGGGAAACGGTGCATCTTAGATTCGATGGCATCTTACATTCAGTGGCTAAATTCGGCCACCAAATGTAAGATACAATTTTTGTCTTGGAGGCGTAGATTTTAGGCTCTGCCTCCAAAATTCGCCTTCTGGCTGACGAAAGGAAGGAGGAGTTTCAGCTCTGGGGTATATGCAATGCTGTTGCAGGCAAGTAGAACTGTTTTAAGTATTTCCTTGATTCTAAGACTTTTTTTTTTAAGATGTACCCCATAAAAGGGTTTGCATCTTACGGAAATAAAAATGTTATTGAAAAATTGCATTTCTTGTTTTTATTTCTTTCCTCTGCACCTAGATTGAACCCAGAATTTACCCCAGCACCCAGATTGCACGTTCAGGACTTGCCACAGCACCCTGATTGCACTCACAGGACTTACCCCAGTAGCCAAATTGAGCCAAGGATTTGCCTCAGCACCCAGATTGCACTCACAGGACATACCCCATCACCCATAAGGTACCCAAGACTTTCCCTAGCACCCAAATTGAACTCACAGGACTTACCCCAATACCCAGATGGAATTCACATGATTTACCTCAGCATCCAGATTTCACACAGGACTTTCTCCAGCACCCATATTGCATTCACAGGCCTTGTCTCAACACCTAGGACTTTCCAGCATCCATGACTTATCCCACCATCAAGACGGCACTCATGACTTACCCTAGAAAGCAGATTGTGCTCACAGGACTTAAACCTGCACCCAGATGGTACCCAGAACTTACCCCAGAATCCAGATTGCACCCAGGATTTGCTTCAGCAAACAGCACTTACCCTGGCACCCAAGAATTACCCCAGCATGCAGATTGCCATCACAGGACTTTCCCCTGCACCAGACCCACCTATAGAGAAGCCTCGCCAATGTGCCCACCCACGTGCAGACCCCTTTCCCATAAATAGTTCTATTTATCCACCCTTTCATTATTCCCCCACATCCCTTGCCACAGCACCCTCTTGCACACCCAGGACATGCCCCAGCATCCATATTGCACAACCAGGACTTACCAAAGCCAGCACCCAATTTGCATCCACATAACATTCCCCAGCACTCACATTGCACACCCAGGACATGCCCCAGTACAGTACCCACATTGCACACCCAGAACTTGCCTCCTCACCCACATTGCACATGCAGGACATACCCCATCACCCACATTGCATTCCCATGACTTGCCCAAGCACCCAAGGACATTCCCCATCACCAACTACCAGTTGTAACATACTAAATCCACGTTATTGCACACCCAAGCCATGCAGATGTCACTCAGGACATACCCCAGTGTCAAGAACGCACTCACAAGACTTACCCTAGCACCCAGATGGCAGCCAGGATTTACCCCAGCACCCAGCACTTACCCCAACATAAAGATGGATATCCAGGACTTCCACCAGCCATTCGGTGCGTGTGGGTGAGTAAAGATGGCAAATATGACATGGTCATACACGGCAGGTGAAGGTGACATCACTGTGCACTACTGCTAAGTCTATTGTCTACATTTACTCACTCATTTACACAGACAAGATATCAGTTGCATGTTCATTGCCATAGTGAGTGGAAAGCACATTTTTTAGCATAAACTCTTCTGCAATACTTGCTGTTTCGTTTTGTTTTTTTGTTTTTTTTTCACTATCTTAGGAAGGAACATTTTAATAATTTATGGTCATGTCACATTATTTTGTAAACATGAGATTAAGTAGGAATTGATTAAAGGAGCATCTAGTATGCAAGGGGAGCCGAGTACATACAGATTGAGTACATTGTTTCTTAAATATGTAGCAATGATCAGTGCAGAACATAAGGCAAAATGAAATACTGCTTCAAAGAAGCTATAGATGGATGAAAATTGTCATTCAAAGTTTTACCAATATTGGTTTTAAGCATAATAAAAGTGCATTGAAGCTTAATTGTATTCATAAAATATTTGATTGTAAAATTTTTATTTAGTAGGAACTCACACTTTTTTTTAGTTTATTACACTCCTCAATGTATTAGGCACACTCCTGCTCTCCATCTGTTGCAGACTAAAGACTACTAATGGCTGGTTATCCATCTTTAAGTAATAAGTAAAAAAAAAAAAAAAAACATACTCACTACCTAAAAAACTACAAGACATCATGATACTGTTCTGCAGAGACCCTCACTAACATCACGTTAAGCATATAAAATCAAATCAGCATGAAATAGCTCAGAACCATATAAGATGTGTTTTCTGCTATGATGGTAATGAAGCCTTATAACCGAAATTGAAGTTTCTTCCCATGGAAAGAGTACACTGCACTCTAATGTGGAGAGGAGAAAAGCAGGTAGGAAAAATCTGCAAGTTACTTCTTAAGATGTTTCCCAGCCCTTAAATAATTTACCAAGTATAATAAAGAAAAAGTAACTGCTCTGGAGGTAAAATAAAGGGGAAAGGAGTATCTGGGGAAGATAGAATAGGTGAGATATATATGTCAGATTTAGGAATATTACACTGTTTTGGTACAATTTTATGATATGTGTGATTATATTACCCATCTGTGTTTGACATATATAGCTTACCTACTGTATCTTCCCCAGATCCTCCTTTCCTCTTTCTGCTACCCCCAGTGCCGTTATTTTTTTTTTTTTAATTAAATTGAAGTCTGTCTCTTACATATCTGAAACCCCATGGTTATTATTTTTTTTTCCGAATAATCAAATACTATACTAAGTAGAATGTATGCAAAATTAATTTCTTTTTTTTTCTCATCCACCCAACTGGTAACATACTTCCTGCAGGCATAGTAGTAAAATGAATTGCATACATTGAAAATAAGTAAAAATAGTTATTACCTACACTTCACTTCAAAAAATCTAATTTCACAGCCTACACATTTCCTCTGAATTCTGTTAATATGGCCAATATATACTGTATATACTACATATATATATATATATGGCTCTCTACCTCATGTATCGGTCTGTTCCAGTTTGTCTAACTTACTATGTAGTTCCCTTCTGTGCTCTGTACCTAGTGCTATGTAAATTGTTGGCGATATATAAATAAATGTTAATATAATATATGTATACATATAAATGTCGCTTCTGTTTAAAGTGCCCTGTTTATTGTAATTCTAGGACTGTAATACAGTACAAAATCAGACGCAGGCATTCTCGGTTCACTCCTCCAACTCCAACCCCCAGCTCTCATGGGAAATGATAGGCCCAAGTCCTAGTCTTATCTTGAACTATATAACGTATTGAAAGAGATTGAAGAGGAACTTAACTCCCTAATTACTCTGAGACGCAGCCCTTCAGAAAATCAGATCTGGACTCCCCAATACACAGTCACTCTGGCAATAAATATGCAGCCCAAAATGCAATTTAACATGCAACAAGGTAGAAACTGCACAAATCCCAAATATATCTGTTACAGAACCATTCCCTATACTTGGTGGAAGTCATTGTATAACTGACAATATTTTATGTCTATTTAACTTTCGGAAATACTTGAAAGTAAAAAACAACTGTTACAATTTACAAAAATAAACTGAAGGCGTATCAAAGGTCAGTTCAAGAACATCTGAAATTGCCTCTAAATCTTGGATTTCTGAAAATAGCGCCTTTTTGCCTGAAGGGGACATTCATTCAATTCCAAAATACATAATACATAATAGCTCCAATAAAATTACAAAACTAATAACACAATTTATACATTTATGTCTATATTTTAAAAAAAAACCAAGACATAACAAATACACATCAAATCAGTGAAGGAAAGGGCTGCCATCTTGATAATCTCTCTAAGTTGCTTAGAGCTGATAAAGTGAAAAAAGTTTAAAAATATTCATAAATGCACAGGTTTTTTTAACATAATAATATGCAAAACAAATTTTTTTTTTTTTTTTACATTTTTGCTAGGGTTTCGAGTCATGTCGCCCTCCTGTCATGTGATTTTCTGGGTGTAAATCTGTCCTGTACACTCTTCAGACTTTTAACTGACTTCAGTCTATCATCCCCTTGTTTTGTAAGATCATGTCATTTAAATCTTTAATGTTTGAATGCAATCACCTAATATTATCAACTTGTATAAGATCTTGTAGCATTTATTAAAAAAGATTGTGTTTTTATAAGTAGTTTGATACCGTTATACACTAAATTAATTGTACACTAAATACTTTTGACTGGTGCAGTAAAATTCAATTTACTAAAGAAATGTTAAAACATGTCATTTATAACAACAAATCCTTGTGTGACTCTACTGACACTAATGAAGCATTCATACAGAAAGTCACAAGCTGAAATGGTGTAAACTAAAGCAGGAAACTGACAAAGGGCCTATTTTGTTAGACTTGCCTCGAGCTGCATCTCCAATGAGCACTGTGCAGGCTTCAACTAAAACTGAACCATATTACTTTTTCATACTACAGATGCTAGAATCTGCAGGGCTCTCGAAAGGATACTTTATCATGGTTCATCTATCATTAGGCACTCCGTCACCTTAACTTTTTAATACTTTGAATGTAGGGGACAAAAAAAATATCAAAAATGGTCATTGCAATTTGCTAATACAAGCTACATGATTATGATTCTCTACATTCTCTGGACACAGTTGAGTGGACACCTGGATGTTCGGGTTCGGCAGGTTCGGCCAAACTTCGAAAAAATGTCCGGGTCCGTGCTCGAACTTGACCCCGAACCCGAACCCCATTGAAGTCAATGGGGACACAAACTTTTGGCCACTAAAATGACTAAAAAGTCCTGGAAAGGGCTAGAGGGCTGCAAAATGAAGTAAAATGTGGGTAAGAGTGTCCCCATTCATACGAATAGGTCTATTTCGGTTTATAGAATAGCAATAGCATTACATGTATTACATAAACCGAAAGTCTATAAACCGAATGTCTTTCGGTTTATAGACTTTCGGTTTATGGAATACATGTAATGCTATGGGCTTTCTATAAACTGAAATAGAGTCCCCAAAATTGATTTATAAATAGTAAGAGTGTCTCAGTTTGTGTGAAATAAGAAGGCCTTTGCTCCCTGTATGTAAACTACTTGAAAAGATATTTGTTTGATTGTTGTTTTATATTTCAATTTATTGTATTGTGCCTACTTGTTTAAGCGATTTGCACTATCTTCTCTGTGACAAACATTCTGTCAAACATAGAATCTACTCCCCTGCTACGCCAGGAGGTGGTATTTTTCTACCAAGTTTAAAAACGCACGCTTCCAGGCAACAATTTATGCAATTACCCCAGGCATCCTTGGTATATGGTTCTATTACATGCCTCTCTGTAGGCCACATGTCCCAAGTGATGAAGGCCTTACCAACACAGTGGCGTTTCCTACTTTTATGGATATCCCACGTGTTAACCACAGGTGACACCTGGGTAAAGATGTAGTGTGTCTACGCTCATATCCCACGTATTTCAGATGACAAGAGATTAAATGGTAAAGTGGGGACTTTCGTATTCTCTGGTGTCAATTAATGTAGCAATTCCAAATAACGAATGTGTTTGCATTACTTGATGTCTGTACTCATACACCTATTTGATATTTAATTTACATTTTTCCTACAGCATGTTTGATGTCTGTACTCATATCTCATACTCTTGTTCACTGTACCCCTGTGAAACCCTTAATAAATATTATTTGAACACAAAAATAAATAAATAATTGTACTTTATCATTTCTTTGAATCACTCCCTATTCCATTTGGTTTTTAATTAGATAAGTACTTTTGTTATTAGTACTCAATCACTTAAATGTCTACATACCTTCATCCACACCCTAGGCTGATATTTAGCTGAATAAATAACCCAAGCTCGCACACATATATTCCTGGTGAAACAATGTGCATTATGGTGAGAGCAGGGACTTTCCTATGCCATTACGATATACAGTAAGTGACTCATCCTTCTGGAGAACAAAGGTCAGTTTTGGAGAATTCTGTATTAGCTCATAAAAGACATATGTTTAGATAACCGAATGCATGGCTTTTAGATTTAATACAGTGGCTCTTCCATTGGAGTTTAACCCTTAAGAGCCAATTACATTATTTTGCTGGTATCACAATCTGGACCCTCAAGAGCTTCTGCGACATGGAAAGCCCATATTTTGTAATAATTCCAACTTTCCATAGGGTCTTAATCTATAATGACATGGAATACCACTGGCCTGGTTGTTAAGGAATTTACATAACTAATCTGTATTTATGTAAATTTAAAAATGAGAAACTTCATGGAGATACATAAGGTTTTATACTCAATTTATTATTTCTGAGGAGTTTATTGTGGTGTTGTGGGGTAAATAATAAACTAAAATCATATTTTAAAGAAATTAGTACACAATATTTTCAATTAAACTAAATTGGAAGCAGATTGGATTTACATTGCTCACCCTCACTTGCAATGTTACACATACATTTGTGATTACAGATGTCTTCTTTGAGCGTACATGCACATTATCACCATTAGATGGCATCACAACAGGGCTGATGTAACATTTAATAAGAAGAGGCATAGCGGTCTATTCACTAAACTGACCAGCTAATATCAAAAAGCAAGCCTAAATAACTCAGTGAGAAAAATTCTCCATTTACCTTTTATTCCAAATCAACTATTGTGGCCTGATTTGTGGAAATCCACTCTTAGTTCACTTACTAGTTAAATTTTAGTGAATTGCCCACCAATGTCTTTTTAACAGTCTGTTCTCTTCACTAAATCAAAAATTGTGCTGACACTGTTTTAATATAAAACACATGTCTTGTATTTCTTGAATTGTATTTATTATATATGAATTAGGACTGTGACCATTTAAAAAATATGTTTCCAAGAACATTATATTTTTTGTTGTCCACATCTGGCTATACTGAAAGAAGTCATCTGTAAACAAAACAAAAAACTATATACATGTGTACATATAAAACTATATACATAGACTGAATGGACTGTACATATATATATATATATATATATATATATATATATATATATATACACTTAAACACACACACCATATTTACCGTATATAAATACAGAATATATGTGGTATATATTTTTATATACTATATGTATATATTCTCTACATAATATATATTCTTGGAATATGGGGGTTTTGTATATTTTATGTGTCAAACACTGTTGCTGATCAATATAAATATTGGATCTATTCACTAAGCAGTGAACTGTGTTGAATTGACCAACAATCAGTTCATTATAACACAATCTTGGTTTTCAGTTCGACACAGTTTATTTTATTGTTTATGTGAATAGATCCCATCTATTTACATTGGGGGAGTGATATGCACTTCATAAAGCAGAACTATAAATTGTTGGCATATACTGCATTATTTGTGCATTTCAGTACAAAGGCTTCTATTTACTTGAAAATCATGAATATGTGAGTGGGGGGTGGGCGGGTTGAAACACCAAAACATAGGAACTAAATGAATAAATGTGTTTAGATCATACTGTAATATATTTATAGAAAATATGGCAGATATTTGTAGATATATGTAGAGTGTATAATCTCACTAAACAGCATAAAAATGGGTAACATGAAGAAAAAACAAAACAGGGAGTTTATGATAAAAGCAACTGTAAGAAAATAATATTTGTCATATACAAAGGCTGGATGTGTTAACAGACCGGGGGGGAGCCCAAGCAGGCCTCTGGAATAATTTGCTGTAAATAATATGTGTCATGTGTGGAACAAGACTTTACTAAATAATTAATTAACTTTTATGAGCAATGTTACAGAATATGTAAGCCTTCACCTATTAACACATCTATAGTTAATAAAGTTCCATAACTAATCATTCTTGTTCACTTTGAAGGTACTCAGTCGACCTAAACTTGCTTATCCAGTGAATGTAGAGAAATGTGTAATTTGCATATCAAGTCACAAGGTGATGTCATAAACAGGAGACACCACAGACACTATTAAATCTAATAAAAATGCTGTGCATTTTCATGTAGTTTTGCTAACATAATGTATAGATCATATTTCATCATATTTTATTCTCTACATTCACAGGAAAAGCAATGTTTAGGTCCACAGAGTACATTTAAAAGAAATAAATAATACATTTTTATTATTAGCAATGTACACTTATCATTACAATAAAAGTATACTTTTTAATTTTCATTTGAATATTGTATTTGTTATTTGCTAGTTGTTACTTTTATTATATATCTCCTGTATTTTTAAAACGAAATAAAAATATTTTTAAAAAGTATAATGTGTTAGAACTTTAATTTCAGAGACAAAACTTTCCATTTATTATCTTTTCTCCTTCAAGGCAGGGGTCAGCACTATCATTGTTTATGGTGGACTGGACATTTACTGGACTTCGTGATGGACAATCTAATGATGTTCTGTTGACCTTCACAGATCTTGCCAAGGACACTGGGATTCTTCCACAGACACTTTTCCTATCCCTGGTGTGGTGAGCTGACCATTTAACCTTTAGCATCAGAAATTAATACTGGAATTGGCAAAATTTCCCTAACTTGTCCATCTTCCCAACCCAATGTCTATTAACGCATAGACTTGAAAAGCCATTAATAGAGATAAACCACATAAGCATTATTATATCTTATACACACTCTGGTTTTATTTATACCTTTAATATTTATTAAAATGTTTTACTCTTCTATATGAAAAAGTTTTATGGATGATTTTAATATTATAGCACCAATACATTTTTCTTTCATATGGCCTGATTTTTGCAGTTCACCAGTTTTAGTGAATAGACCCCTATATAACACATAAACTAAAGTGTGTCAATTATCTATTTATTTCATATAATAGTCTGAAGAATTACATTACAAAAGTAAAAACTCTTCTGCCTTTTTTAAAAAAAAAATTATTTATCAACATGAAAAACTGTTTATAATTCACAGTAAATCTCTTACTTCTTTTTGTGGTTTATTTGTTATTCTTCATTGTTTCATTGTTACACATTTGTCTATTTACTTTACGCTTCTGCCTATAGCAAACACTCTGCTAGCTCCACTATAGTGAATTCCCCTTTGCATGGCCCACTTTATATTCCCCTAAGCACAAATACAACAGACACCCTTTAACCTCTCTAAGAAAAAAAAAAGTTAATTTCAAAAATATTATTATTGGGGTATAGACAAGACAGGGTTTGGAAGTATGCAGAAATTAGCAGGACTGAGAGCACTCAGTAGTTTACACCTATCGTCATGCCAACATGTTTTTTGTCTGATAATAATAAATATGAATGTTGAAAAGTAAAATGGCCTCAGGTGGTCCAGTGGACATAAATCTTATTTCCTGAATAACAAATGACTGTCAGTAACGGGACATATTTTATTACATGTACATGAGTCTAAAGTATATAGCTCAACCATCTGTGCCATTAATTAAATACAGACATATTCAAGTTAAATACTTATAGTGGAAATGCGTTATTATAATTTTTTAATTTTTAACTAAACATTCTTGTATCTAAAAATGTTGCAATTATATTTCTTGTTGATAAGAAGTATAAACATCCTCACTGACCTGCAATAAAACATTGTTTTCAATGTTTTATTTCAATTCTGTTTTGGTAAACAGAGAGTTAAAAAAAAAAAAAAAAGCCAACTCTGCCTTATTTAATGTCTTAGTAAGTATGAGGGATGCTCTCAAAACATTGAATTACTGTAAAATAAAGTGGATCCCTCCTCGTTTTCAATAAAACACTCATCTAAAAGGCTGTATGTCTCTAGATCTCATTACCACTCCACTCCTTCCCTGACTACCCATAGTAAACGCCTAGCACTAAACCACAATCTAAATATAGACAGAGCAAAGTGGAATTCAAAATGCAGAGTAAGGAAACAAGCAGGCTACAATTGATACGTTATACTTAACTTTTAAACTTTCCTTATTTCTTCGGCAAATTCTCTGCTCCTTTCCATTCAGTAAGATAAAGAATACATTCTAACAAAGGAAAGTATAATAAGTGATGCACACATACCGATGATGTCACTTCATGGGAAAGAGTTCCATGCAAGGTTAAAGTGAAATGCTTGTACAAACAGGGGAAGAATATTTTTGTGTACATTCTTATTGATAAAATAATCTTATTTTTTACAATACCGTGCAAAATTAAGGAAAGTAAGAGCCTTTACAGTAAGCAGCTGAAATTATCGATGGGAGTGTAATTTTAAACAATGTTGATAAAAGGGTGACCTTGGCCCACTGTATCTGTAAACAATGGAGATTTGTAACAGTAATGTTTTGGCTATATTCATTGTGGATTTTTTCTTAAAGTTCAAAATAGATTTTTAGATTCTATTTGCTTGGGGTGGGTGTGTACCCTCAGCCAACTGATCAAAAAGAGAGACATGAATCCCTCAGATCAGTGTTGTCCTGTGTTTTAATGTCAAGGGCTACACCCTATGGAGAAGCTAAGGGGACGCATATTATTCTTTTCAAAAGGCAATACCTGTGAGGTTTTAACCAACATAGAGGGGACACAAAAACCCTTGAAGGCCACATCCACCACATAGGCACCAGTTGTACATTAATACTCCACATTATGATCAGGGTCAAATTTATATCCGAGGAGCTTGCGATTTGCATGCCTGGGCAAAACACGTCCAGTGGTCAACATTGGACTCTAATTTTGGGGGCTCCAGAAAGGATGGTTTATTTGAGTTTTATTACTATTAGTTGGAGCTACTTTTCATCGAGACTGCAATCAGGGGAAGCTGGCAACATTTGGCACAGGGGCAAAAGAAATTTAGTGGCCCATGGCTCAGCTTCATCAGTCCACCCATTATCATCAAAAAAATACACATATAGCTAGATATAAGGTACAGGGATTGATAGATAGACAATTGGAAAACAATATAGGAAGTGCTATGCACTGGGTCATTTAGAAGTGAAAAGTGGTGCAGTCTCAGCATATTGAGATTACAGAGCAGCTTAGGAGGCAGGAGCCATTTGGCCACCTTGCCAGCCCTCCCCTGATGACTATAACTCAGTGCTTTGTCCTGTGTTCAAACTGCAGTAAATGTATATGAAAGTTAGTGCACTTTGTCTTTCATTTAAACAAACACTACAAAAGGTTACTGCCACCTATATAAATTATAAACTGTGTGCTTGGAAAAACTTGGATTTATTAGACCGGAAGACAAAATTGATATATTGAACATATTTTTATGACAGGGCTTGGCAGACTGATAAGGATTAATGGCTTATTTAGCTATAAATGGATTGTTTTCAACAAGAGCAAGTGGAACATAATATTTAAAAGGAGAGTAAGTAAAGGTGTTTTAAGTTTGCTGTTTTTTGTTTTGTTTTCTTGCTCTATTTGTTCAAACATGCCTGTTGTTTTTGTCAGGTTGCTTTATATCAGGCCACACATTTGGAACAGTCCTTCAGAAGGCTGAAGAAGGAACTGAAAACAGGAAGTAATTACAGCAGACAGCACATCAGTAAATGGCAGTGTGGGGACATGAAATGTAGGAAATGCCTTCACTTTGTTTATCTGAAAACTTAAAATCAACCTAGTGACAAAACAAATTTACAGCAGCTGAAGATTTTAGCTGAAACAAACATGCCCATTCAATGCCAAGTCTACCTATATAATTGTAAAAACAAAAGTATATACACAAAAATAACTATTATTTGCACATATTTGTCCAAAGCAAACTAGTAATTTTCTGTTTCAGTCACACAATAATGATTAATTGAGTTACATATATTTCAGCACTCACCAACAGAATTGGCATGGGGTCAAGCAGCAGTTCTTTGTTAGGATAGTTATTCATACCTAACATCATGGGTGCTATTGACTGCACTGACATATATATACATAATGGGTCCAAGACAGGCTGGATATCTTTGTAGGTGTCGACACATAGCTGTTAAGTGATGCCAATGTTAAAACCCCTACACATGTTAGCACCGTATTCCCACAACTTTTTCATCCTTAGTTATCCTCTGTATACAGGGATTTTCAGGGTGGTACCCTATCGCCTATATGGTTGATGGGCATGTTTGTCTTGTAATGAAATGTCTACATTCTTTACTTTCAAAATTAATATTTAAAACTTAAGTCGCAATGATATTGATATACCATGTCATTGAAAATTATTACAATTTTAGCAAAACTACTAACATGATTTATAAAAATAACATTATGCTTATGTACACCCCGGTGATGCAAGATATGGTTGCAGACCCTAGTTTTTAACCCTTGCACTTTATTATTTTACTCCTGCACAGCAAAGGTACAGTGAGTCTCACAGAAGGACAAGGAACATAATTGAAACAAGCGTTTGGCTTGTACTCTAGATTGTAAGCTTGCGAGCAGGGATCTGTACCTCATGAATCAGTCTGTTCCAGTTCGTCTAACTTAATACATAGTTTGCGTCTATGCTCTGTACCTAGCGCTACATAAATTGTTGGTGCGATATAAATAAATGTTAATGTAATGTAATGTTGTGAAAGCCAAATGTAAATGTCTAGGTAAGAGTGTAGGAGGCCTAAAATAGCCAAGAAAAATATTCCATTATTATAGCATGTTCAATTCTTCAAAACCTGTGGAAACACAAATATTGGGTAAGCATTAAACCTGTGCCTTTTAAGTTAATACCTGCACATTTAGGAGTTGATAAGGATCACAGTGGAGGTGGGCAAGCAGGACATGTCACATGTAAATTACATTGCTACAAATATTAAAAACACAAGACAAAAGTCATTTCTTCAATAAAGAAATATATCTATTACTAGATGATTATATTTTGAAGACAATGCAATTAAGAGGAGGTAATATTATAATTCTTTTACATTTTAAGAGAATATTCCAGAACATGTTACACACATGTAGTGTGTGTTAAGAAAATCTATCAATAATGTTCATGTACCTAGATGCATCCCCTGTACAAATGCCTTCAAGAGTCTCCCTTGATAAAGGCGTTTTAGCCAATACGTTGAGTGACTTTTTTTGCACTGTGTGACCCTCCTGCCTTTGTTCATTTTCTTTGCTATTTTTGCTGCTGTTTTGAGGTCAAGCTGTTTTTTATCTGTGTTTTGTCTATATATATGTAAGTATTTTTTATTTTACCCATTAGGGTATGTATGATTATATTGCTTTTGTCTAAATAAATATTTTGATACTCTATATCTGTAGTATTACAGCTCTATTGTGTGTGTACTCCTCCAAATCTCTTTTCTGACAGAGGTACCCAGTTGGGGTACCAGGGGGTCCGTCACAACACAGCCTGCTCGAGCAGTCTTCATGCGTGCCTCTTCTTGCCAGAAGATCCTCTGGCCTTCTTTATCACACTACTCTGTTCTCTGGGAGTGAACTTGGATCATCTCACTCTGTCCTCCACTACACTGGTCTATGAGCCCTAAGTCCAGACCTAGAATGTCTCTGATTATGTGTGTGTGTGTGTGTGTTTAGTGGAACATCCTAAGCCCTGTCTGTGCTCTAAATCAAAGAACTCAGATCACAGGCAATGCATGACAGTTAATCATAATTTTATAAAGAGTGGTGGACTTTGTAACAGTTATGTGTGCTAATCTGTTTTGGTTGTAACTTCTTAACTTATTGGTTCTCACAGAAAAACATTGTGACACCAGTTACATGATGCCAGTTTGGAGAAGTTACATATGAAAAATGATATTGTGGGTATGAGCAGCTTAGGATCGGAGTGGATCCATCTGGTTAAGTAATGCAATACTCCAGAAAAACAATGCTAATTAACTTTCCAGTGGATTTTATCAAAACTAACGTAATTAAGCCCTGTGTTTGTAATTCAGGCTTGCTAAACAAATGTAATCTATTAACCTTTTCTAATAAGCCAACTCTATGTGTGAGTAAATAATGATCCAAAATATAACATCCAAATCATAAAAAAAAGGCCTGTGTTTTGATGTATGCGAATATAGTATAAAATATATAGTAGTATCAGTAACACCATTCTGTCAATTCTTTTTAACACTCAAGGGTTAAAAACATGTCCTCACCTTCCACGTAAACCCGATGTGTCTCTAATAGATACAAATGTGTTTAAGCTCTACTGTGTCTCACAGTAGAGAGTCTCGGGAGGCAGGCGCATGTTGACTGTGTCAGTGCATGGACAGCCAATCAGAGCAGGGACTTGCCTGTGTCGTCTGGTTGGGGTCTGAGGTAAGGTCCTCTCTGGTGATCCCATGTAAAAATGAGGGTCTCTCTGTGCACTAGCAAAGAGAGGCAGTAGCCGACCTGACGAGGCTACATGCATCCCATGGATTGGCATATACTGTCAAAAGTACATGCCCGTTTATCCTCACACTAGGGACAACTACTTTTCACTTGTTCTTCTGTATTAGACGCACAAATGAAAAATAATGTTTTGTTGTCCTGTAAGCAATGTTCGATGTAAAAGTTAAAAACACTACTAATTTGCATGTATTTGAAAAACTTGCCTTGTTTAGGTATAAAAAAATAACAATAGCAGCAAAGTTAAAAACAGTACTAATTTACATGTATTTGAAAAACTTGCCTTGTTTAGGTATAAAAAATAACAATAGCAACAAACATAACATAACATAAACTGTGCATTTATGGGTTCTATTAACTTAAGAGAAAACGTTGCTGAACTGACAATTGAGTTGTAAATGCAAACCAATATGCCATACCAAGCACCAAATGAACAACTTATAAATCAGAAATAATATTCCTTATAACTTTTTAGAAAATACAATCTAAAAACAACAGAAATAAAACACAGTACATATTGTGACTGTCATATAAGGTTGTCATTATACAAACCAAGATAAATGCCATTCACCAAACAATGCTCCTTTAAGGCCAAGATTTATAGAGACGTCCTATATCCCAGAGACAAAACTTGTTGGGTTACTGTTTCGACATCTGTGGGACAAATCTGTAAGGACAGGACTTGGACTCTCTACATACCTGTGCAATGGATGTTAGCTTTTAGTACATAAAGCAATATATTGTAAAGAGCAATTTATTACACAATTATTTTTTCCTTTTGAAAAATCTGGAAAGTAATGATCATAGAGAAATACAAATGGAAAACAAGGTCATACCATAATAAGCCAATTATTATTATGAACTTATTGTTTATAATTTCTCACATCAAGCAGGAGCTACCACGTGCTCTTAAAGGGACACTACCACTTACATAAGATCTAACTAGATATCCTGGTCAATTAAAACAAACATATATACAAATCATATGCCGCTGTTTTTTTTATATGATTGAATTAATTGCATATAAAAGGAAAAATAAAATTAGATGGTTATCTCCTGGCATTTTGTGAATATGTCCCATGATACAACATTGTCCAAAATCTTCCAGCCAATTTCACTTCACAACTGTGGCCAAAGCCTGCATGAACATGTCACGAGGTTTTCACCCCCGCTCTCTTACTGACTCCTGTGTATCATAATGGGCAGAACCAGGTTGCTGTGTACAACTTTTTTTTAACCTGCTTTCCAACACAAAGAGAGGAGATTAACCTGATCAAACAGGATCATAACGCCTCCCCCTTGTGATGTAATAGTTACATTACCCTCCCATTCAATGCAAGTCTATGATCGGAATTCTGACTTATAGACTGCATTCTGTGTCTTCAGCTACAAAGTTGTCCAAATTTGTGCTGTAAAATCATTAGGGGATAGCACGCAAAAACATTTCACAAAATGGCGACGCCCAGTCACACTTGTTTAGTTACATATTTTATTAAAAACAGTCACATACAAAAACAAAAGACATATCTGAAATCAACAATACAAAATAAAAAAAATAAAACCTTTTCATTTTTTTGGTGGGAGTGTCCCTATAAATAAATAGTATATTCTTGATCTCTTGAAAACACCTGTATTCTGGCTAGTTCTGGATCTTGGATGTAGGAATTATGATTTGTTCTTCATTTTTGTTGAAAAACCTTAACTGCCTATCCCAGTGCACATTTAGGGTAGCCATGCAGGCAGTATCTTATTGGCAGGCCAGCAAATAATTGGCACAAAAAATTTGAATTTGGACAGCATAACTGGCATATGTTATAGAGCGTACCACTGGAGTGACCCAAATTCACACAATGCAATACATAAATTGCCATCTGTGTGCAACATATTATCTTAACATATTTTACCTTTTTAAAAACTTGGCTTGAAGTCAATGTTAAGTCTATGGCGATAATATCATGGCCACTATTTTTTGGAAGAAAAGGTGTCAACCCTATGCACACTTAGAGATGGGACAGCATCTATATCGGCTGAATATCTGCAGACAAAGAAAGCAGCATTGTGAAGGTTAGAATAAGGACTACTAGAGTAAAAAAACAGGATGAGAAACAAGTGTAATTATCAATTGTACCCTCAATAATCAAGCAAACAGGAAAAAGGAAGGGAGCTTTATAAAGGCCCAGGAGGCCTGGCTGAAGATTAGGAACAGGTGCTAATGTTTAAACAAAATACAGCTTTCGCATACATTATAGACCTGATTGCAAAGACTACAAATATTCAAAGGATACTTAGAGTACTTCATTCCATGAATTTATATGATTTTAAGCGATAGAATATATGAAAGTTTTGGGTTTCATTAGTATTTTATTTTTCATTTTTTAAAATACATTTTATTTGACATGAATGCTCATAATGCTAGTGCTCCACCCATTGAAAAAAAAAATGCAGACGCAATATGAGCTTTGGTCAGAGCATGAACATGCATGTGAAGTATAGCCAGGGCCATATTTCAGCATGGGCAACCTGGCGATTGCCCAGGGGCCCCCGTGAGATTTTTTTTGAAAAAAAAAAAATTTGTAACCTTTTTTTTGCCATTTTTTTTTTCATTGACACCACATATGACTGCAATGGGGAAGGAGGGTGGCATGTAATGGAGCACAATAAAGCTGGCATATTAGTGGCAAAAGAACACTGGCATAATCATTGGCAAAATAATACTGGCATATTATTGGGAAAATTGGCTGGGGCATATTAAATAGCAAAATAATACTGGCATATTATTGGGCAAATTGGCTGTGGCATATTACATGGCAAAATAATAATGGCATATTATTGGGCAAATTGGCTGTGGCATATTAAATGGCAAAATAATACTGGCATATTATTGGGCAAATTGGCTGTGGCATATTAAATGGTAAAATAATACTGGCATATTATTGGGCAAATTGGCTGTGGCATATTAAATGGCAAAATAATACTGGCATATTATTGGGAAATTGGCTGTAGCATATTAAATGACAAAATAAAACTGGCATTTTAAATGGCAAAATAATACTGGCATATTAAATGTCAAAATAATACTGGCATATTATTGGCCAAATTGGCTGTTGCATATTAAATGGCAAAATAATACTGGCATATTATTGTGAAAATTGGATGTAGCATTTTAAATGGCAAAATAATACTGGAATTTTAAATGGCAAAATAATACTGGCATATTATTGGGCAAATTGGCTGTGGCATATTAAATGGCAAAATAATACTGGCATATTATTGGCAAATTGGCTGTGGCATATTAAATGGCAAAATAATACTGGCATTTTATTGGGTAAATTGGCTGTGACATATTAAATGTCAAAATAATACTGTCAAATTTAACGGCAAAATAATACTGGCATGTTATTGGGCAAATTGGCTGTGGCTTATTAATAGCAAAATAATACTGGCATATTATTAGGAAAATTGGCTGTGGCATATTAAATGGCAAAATAATACTAGCATTTTAAATGGCAAGATAATACTGGCATATTATTAAGCAAATTGGCTATAGCATATTAAATGGCAAAATAATAATGCATTTTAAATAACACGTTAATACTGGCATATTATTTGGCAAACTAACTGGGGCATATTAAATGTCAAATTAATACTGGCATCTTATTGGGCAAAGTGGCCGTAGCATATTAAATGGCAAAAAATTACTGGCATTTTAAATGGCAAGATAATTCTGGAATATTATTAAGCATATTGGGTGTGACATAATAATTTGGCTGTGGCTTATAAATGGCAAAATAATACTGGCATATTATTGGGCAAATTGGCTGTGGCATATTCAATGGCAAAATAATACTTACATATTATCGGGGAAATTGGCTGTGGCATATTAAATGGCAAAATAATACTTGCATATTAAATGGCAAAATAATACTGCCATATTATTGGGGAAATTGGCTGTGGCATTTTAAATGGCAAAATAATAATTGCATATTAAATGGCAAAATAATACTGGCATATTATTGGGCAAATTGGCTGTGGCATATTAAATGGCAAAATAATACTGTCAAATTAAATGGCAAGATAATACTGGCATGTTATTGGGCAAATTGGCTGTGGCTTATTAATGGTGAAATAATACAAGCATATTAATGGGAAAATTGGCTGTGGCTTAATAATGGCAAAATAATACTGGCATATTATTAGGAAAATTGGCTGGGGCATATTAAATGACAAAATAATACTGGATTTTAAATGGCAAGATAATACTAGCATACTATTGAGCAAATTGCCTGTGGCATAACAATTTGGCTGTAGTTTATTAAAGGCAAAATAATACTGCCATTTTATTGGGCAAATTGGCTGTAGCATATTAAATGGCAAAATAATACTGCCATTTTAAATGGCAGGATAATACTGACATATTCTTGAGCAAATTGGCTGTGGCATAACAAAATGGCAATGGCTTATTAATGGCAAAATAATACTGGCATATTATTGGGCAAATGGACGGTGGCTTATTAATGGCAAAAAAATACTGGCATTTTAATTAGCAAATTGACTGTGGCATGACAATTTGGCTGTGGCTTATTAATGGCGCAATAATAATGGCTATTCTTGGGCAAATTGACTGTGGCTTATTAATGGCAAAATAATACTGCCATTTTATTGGGCAAATTGACGGTGACATAACAATTTAGATGTGGCTTTTCAATGGCGAAAAGAATACTGGCATATTATAGGGCAAATTGACTGTGGCTTATTAATGGCAATATAGCACTGGCATATTATTAGGCAAATTGGCTGTGGATTATTAATGGTGAAATAGCACTGGCATGTTATTGGGTAAATTGGCTGTGGCTTATTTATGGCTAAATAGCACTGGCATGTTATTGGGCAAATTGGCTGTGGCTTATTAATGGTGAAATAGCACTGGCATGTTATTGGGTAAACTAGCTGTCGCTAATTAATGGTGAAATAGCACTGGCATATTATTGGGCAAATTGGCTGTGGCTTATTAATGGTGAAATAATACTGGCATATTATTGAGCAAATTGACTGTGGCATGACAGTTTGGCTGTGGCTTATTAATGGCGAAATAGCACTGGTATGTTATTGGGCACACTGGCTGTCACTTATTAATGGTGAAATAGCACTGGCATATTATTGGGCAAATAGGCTGTGGCTTATTAATGGCGAAATATCTCTTGTATGTTATTGGGGAAATTGGCTGTGGCTTATTAATGCACATTCTGCAGATGGAGCCGGGAGAACCTCCGCTCTGATTGGCTTTGTGCATGCTGACAGTGTCAGCGCACGACAACCAGGAACTGCTGGATGTGAGAGACAGCAGAGAGTAAACCAACGTGTATCTATTAAGATACATTTCTGGTTTACTCCAGACTCTCAGCACATTTTTTTTAACCCTTGCTTCCCTATCGATCTATGGTGTCTGAGCACTGAGTGCTCAAGAGGGTCAGAAGTAAAGACAGTCTATGCCTATGTTAGAGACATAGACCAAGATGAAACTGAAACGTTCCCCTTCCCTGCAATGAGATACAGCAGCAGGGAGAGGGAACATATTAATGGATTTTTTTTATCTTTAAAAAAAACTAAAACCTGCTGACTTGTGTGTGACAGACTGTCTGACTGTGTGTATGCATGACAGACAGACTGTATGTGTGTGACTATGTGTGATTTAGTGTATGTGCCATTGTCTGGCTCCTAGATTTTTTTGCTGGCTCCTAAAATTCTGTTAAGTTTGTCAAGCCCTGTGTTAAGTCTTTTAGGTGCAATGTGGGTGCAGAGGAAGGGAATAAATTCAAGAAATGCAATTTTTCAATAACCTTTTTATTACATATGAAAATAGTTGAATATTAAAAAAAATCATATTCATATAAGTATAAATGCAACTAATTGTATACATAGATATCTATATATGGAGAGTGAGAGAGATGTCTATGTGTATAGATAGGCTTGTGATGTGTGTGTAAATATATATTTTCATTGTTTTAAAATTGTACAATAGATGAATGTGGCCTGCCGTCACCTCACGGGGCTCCTGTGTATGTCATATTTATTGGACTCCCATGTGTGGCATAATTAAGGAGCTCCTGTGTGTGTCATAGCTAATGGGGCTCCTGTGTGTGGCATAGTTAATGGGCTCCTTTATGTGGCATAATTTGTGAGGCACCTGTACTTTAAAATGCACGTCTTACATTTTGCATTGCTTAAAAAATAAAATACTTACAGAAATAAATTGTGAAATTAAAGCAGTTTGCAAGAAACAAGGACTGCCCACACTAGGTGAGTAAAAGTAATTTCCTTTTTTTCCCCTGTAGGAACCAATGATAATAATGCCAATCAAATGAATGGAATATCCTGTCTCTCTAGTGATGTCATCAGACAATGTGTTGCACTCTTCAGAGATCCTACTGTAAACAAGAGCAAGGTCACTCATAGGCCACTCAATAGACTCAATTTGAGGAGGACAGGCAGTGATCTTCATCTTGCACCAAAGGGACTAGACTGTCCCTGTAAATGCAGTTCCCATGAGACTTAGCCAGGCAATACTGGTTGAGCATTATGGGAATGCCAGCACATTTATGTTTCTATAAGTAATATTAGTGAAGAAGTTAAACATTCATGGGATAGGCATAAGGCTATCCTATATATAAATTAAGGCCAAGGACTAATGAAAGTATTACTTTACTGAGACGGTAGTGGATGTATGGAATAGTTTTCCAGTAGAAGTGGTAGAGGTTAATACAGTGAAGAAGTTAAGCATGCATGGGATAGGCATATGGCTTTCCTAGATATAAGGCCAGGGACTAATTAAATTATTACTGTACTGAGAGGGTAGTGGATATATGGAATAGCCTTCCAGCAGATGTGGTAGAGGTTAATAGAGTGAAGGAGTTTAAGCATGCATGGGATAGGTATAAGGCTATCCTAGATATAAGATAAGACCAGGGACTAATTAAAGGATTACTTTACTGAGAGGGTAGTGGATGTTTGGAATAGTCTTCCAGTAGAAGTCATGTTATCTGTGACTTATTAGTTGTTATGAGCATTCTCAAAGGATCTTCTCCTAGAAATATATGACTAGTGACTTGTTAATGATAATCTTGTAATTACGTACTATTTATTCCAGCAGTATTGTGCAATTAAAAGATTATCACAAGCAAGTCACTAGGCAAATCAAAAGTTTTCTATCACACTGTGATTGGAGCTGGACTTAATTAATCATTTCTGCACATAATTTTTCGGTTGGGGTGGGGTTGGGGACAGAGTTATGGGTGGGGCTAGGGGCCCATTGGCTTGTTTTGCCCAGGGGCCCACAATGTTGAAAAGACAGCACTGATTATAGCTCCACATCTCTCCACAAATATGACTGGGGACTGCCATTGCGCATATGCACATTAGGACTATTTATCAGTCTTTATGAAAACATCTTGTCTAACTTAGAAGGGCTAACTGGAGAGCGGGTTCCTGTTTTGCAAACCAAACTACGAAACACTTTTATGAACAAATACATTTCATAGCTATTGGTGAATTTTCTTTTTTTTTTTAAAACACACAAAGCAGATGATGACGTAGTAGTGCTACTTGTGTAGCCAAAACGAGAAAGCCTATAACATTATCTAGCATTGCAAGGTTAATTGTCAGCATTTAATTCGGAATTTTAAAGTGTAATTGTTGGCACTCAATTATATCTATACATTTTTTAATGGTAGCAAACAGTTAACCAAACTGAAATGAAAACCCCATGCAGAACAGAGGCCTCAATAGCAGAGTTGTAAAACTTTGTTCTAAGTTTTGCCATTTTTCTCCAAATTCACCAGAATTCACTTATTACTGAATAAATCCTTGCTTTTAACACACAGCCTACCTTGTTTGTACATCAAATCTATTTAACTACTTAGAATAGTAAATCTCTAAAAAAAAACACACACACAAAAAAAAAAAACATAAAGGTTTTCAGTTGCTAATTGCAACTTGGGCATGACTTGCTGTTTATAGTTCATTGCTTCCTGATTGCCTAGTGCTGACCTAACAAGTTAGCCATGTAGTATGTGTATTGTGGTGTAGCCAAAGTGTAATTAAATTTTAGCAATTCTACAGAAATACTGACCAAAAAAAAAAAAAGATTAGTCATGTGCTAAAGTTATGTCCCAATTCATGCATCTAGTTCAGGTTTGAGATAAGTTAGTTCAGCCCACAAACTATGTCTATGTTTTAAAAATTCAGAATGATCCACAATAATTGATGCTAGTAAGAATTTATGAAACATAGAATGTGTTGGCAGATAAGAACCATTCAGATCAATTAGTCTGCCCAATTTTCTAAATACTTGTATTAGTCCTTGGCCTTATTGTATATCTAGGATAGCCTTATACTTATCCAACACATGCTTAAATTCATTCACTGTATTAACCTCTACTATATATGCTGGAAGGCTATTCCATGCATCCACTACCATCTCAGTAACATAATACTTCCTAATATTACTTTTAAACATGTGTCATTCTAATGTAAGACAATGTCCTCTTGTAGTGGTAGTTTTTGTTCTTTTAACCCCTTCATATCACTAGGACGTTCTATGCTGTCCTAATTTTAGAGGTACTAAAAGGCTCTAGACGGCATAGAATGTCCTAGAGTTTATCTGTTCATCGTGGTTCCCCGCAATGAACTGAGCTCAGATCCCACTGCAGGGACTTACAGACAGTTCCTGCCTGTCAGAGGATACCAATTTGAGTGGCCTCAGTCTGACAGGGAAAATGTAGCGGATGCTCAAAGTGAGCACCGGCTACATTTTTTTTTTATTTGCACTGTGCCCGAACTTCCGCATTCGGGCACACGTCCATGACATCACACGTCGGGAGGTATCACGATCTTTTGGCAGGGACCCATAGGGTCTAGTAGGACCTTGATCAGGTCTCTGCCATTGTGTTCCTTGCTACTGAATTTATGCAGTTCACTTGCGGTTCACTTGCCCGTTCCACACATTCACTTTTTTAGCGAATTGACCAATTGATGAAACTGCAAATAAAGTTCATTTAAACGTTATTATGCCCAAAATATTATTTCATTAACGTTTTAATGAGGCGGATTATGATACTAAAAAGTCAGCTGAGAAAGACTAACTTCCAGAGAGTAGTAATAAGTCACTGGAGCTTTGTCTGGTTTATTTTTATCCCAAGTTGCCAAATGGAAATATAGTTATAACCTTCAAAAATAATGATTACTTTATTATTATTAATACGATAATACGATTAATACTACTATTTGAGTAGTACCATATACATATATATTTAACTTGGGAAGCTCTGTTATTATATGTAGTAAAACCTTGCTTTGGATTTTTGACGTTCCTCTTTTCATTTGACTGACTTGTGCTAAGACAACTTTCAGTAGATGGTCAGGGTAATTATGTTCACAAAATCATGCAAAATCATCATCCTCTGTACAGTTACGGCTTATGCGCATCAGTTGGCCCTCGGGATGTTGCGTAGTCACATGGGGTGGTGACATCTGGAAAACTCAATAAAACTATTACCATCAGTGGGTTTAAAAAATTTGCAAAATGTTTGTTACCTTGATCTATAAAAAAAAGTGAGAGCTAGAAAATCAATTTATGTTGGGTGAATGTGAGAAGTGAAGGGAAGACCATTTTGGTTCTGATTTTAAAAAAGTGATGAACTCATCCAGATTCTCTTGTGTGCCCTTCCAGATGACGAAAACATCATCTATAGGTGCATCATTTTTGCACAGAAGGGTTTGTTCTGCCAAATGGAATCAGCTTCTCAATCGCAAACCTTGGGCCCATGGCGGTCCCACATAATTGTAAATAAAAAGTGTCTTCAAACCAAAAATAATTATGTGTCAAAATAAATGGAATACAATCCAAAATAAACTGTGCCTGTGATGGTGACATGCCAGTGTATTAACTGCCTTGACACCTTTGTGATTTGCAATAACTGTGTATGCTGAAGTGACATCAACGATGGCTCACAACTTTAATTTCGAACCACTGGACTTTAATGTTAAGGATATGGCAAGAATCACGGATATAGGAGAGCTTTTATGACATATATTTGTAAAAATAAATTAACATATTCAGGTGTATTGCAAGTTAATTAGCCAGTCCCACTTATTATGGGTCAGCCAGGAAGTTTCTCTAAGTATTATGCACTTTTGGCAAAAAATAAAAGACAGCCAGTTTGGGATTCTTTTGATTAAGATAATTAAACTCAATAGGAGTGGGTATTCCATCCTACCTTCCTTTTCTCAAGAGACAGCTTAATTCCTGTTTAAGAGCTTTCTTAAGTGTTTTTTGTATGTGGTGGGATCCCCTAAAATTCCCTGGGATTCTACCAGTTAAAAAGAGCAGCTCATTGTCACTGTTCCACCCCCCTTTGCTACAAGATCTTTTTTATTTTTTAGGGTCTTAAGTGCTAATGGCTCATTCTTTGATAAAGTAAACATATCCCTTTTAAGTCAACATTTTCAAATTCATTAACTTTTTTCTCCTAACAGGAAGAAATGGGACTTAGACTTTCATTTTGTATGTTCAAACCTACCTACCTAGTTGAGGAACAATGGGTCTAATACCATCTTTTTTCAAGAAAAAACTTGAACTGTCAATTTTCAAAACTGAAATACTTCCAGTGAAATACTTATACATAACATAAATAAAGGGTTGTATTTTAAAAGCTCATTGCACAGTTAGAGATTGCTATCATTGACCTGCTGAGTTTCTGAATATGAACATTTACATAAGACTATTTAGCTTACTAAATAATGACTCCTGGCCACCAAATTACTTGATAAATACAAGTTAACTGTCTCTGCCTTTCTATTGGTCAGGGTTACGTTCACAAGCTGACCTGGCTGTGTAACATCCAATCAAGTGGCAGAGGTTAAAGGAGATAACCTTATGGTGCTATAGTACCAAGGATTGTTTGATCGTTAACTCAATGACCTTTTGTCCATTAGCAACATATCTCTATAAAAAATATATATTCACAGTAATGTGCAGTGTAAGTGTATCACAGACTCCACATCAATAAAATTAATTGTAACATGAGTGTGTGTGTATCACAGACTCCACAGCAATAAAACTCACAGTAATGTGCAGTGTGAGTGTATCACAGACTCCACATCAATGAAAATTACACACTGCACATTATTGAGAGTTTTATTGCTGTTGAGTCTGTGATACACACACACTCATGTTACAATTAATTTTATTGATGAGGAGTCTGTGATACACTCACACACTCATGTTACAATGAGCTTATTGATGTAGAGTTTGTGATACTATCAGATGCTGTCCTAGACTCCACTGCAATAAAACTCAAGTAATAAGTGTGAGTGTATCACAGACTTCACAGCAATCACCATAAAAAAACACCTCACATTAAATAAACACAGCCACACAGACATACACATTCACAGCCACACATTGAGACTTATACATACAATACCACAAATGGACACAGTGACACATACACAAATAAACAGTCACACTTAAACACTCAAACACACGTCCACACAGATTCACACACACACACAGTCACACTTTCACACACAGATACCCACATTCACATACAGACTCACACATTCACACACAGTTATACTATATATCTTTATTTGGATTTATTAGGTTATAAACTGATCTTCTAATTATTACATTGTGCCAATGTGTTATTTATAAAATTGTTTAACAGATTATAGAATTTATCATAATTATTTACAAAGTATATGATATCAGATATACAGCTTACTATTAATAACAGGAAGAAAAAATAAAAACTCAAATAAATAAAATAGAGGTTTGTAATTACTTACTCAATAATTAGATGATATTAGTATTACCAGATCTACCATATGGGCTACAAAGCCATGGTGTCCATATTTTCAGAAATGTATTTTGTTTGTCGTTCACAATACTCGATAGCTTTTCACTGACACAGATTTTATTTATTCTTGTAATCACATCACACCAGGATCGGTCTAACATATTCAATCTACTAGCTGTATATATTTGTACACCCATACATAATGATCTAATTAATATATTTTCATATTTTGTTAGGTTATTAATTTTTAGATTGAGTAGTGCATTCCAAGGTGTTAATGTCACTGGGATGTGTATGATCACCTTAATGATGTTATTTAATTTGGTCCATATTCTTTTTATTTTGGGGCATTTTCCCCATGTATGGATGTTGTCTCATCTTTCTACACAGCCTCTAGAGCAATCTTTATTGGCATCAGCATACATCTTGTTTAATGTTGGCACTTATGTCCTGTGTAACAATGTATATGCTTGTTCGTTGAAGGTGACTGACACAGAAAATGTTGCTGTCTCTAATATTTCTGACCACTTTTCGTCATCTATCGGTTCACCTATATCTTCCTGCCGTCTATACCTGCACAAAAGTTCATATAACCATTTTATATAAGTATGACATATCTCTGAGTGAGATATAGTTCCAGTGTTTTAGATATCTTTCAAAATCTGTGTACTTATCAGTAATAAGATGTCCTAGATTTCTGTATAAGAAATGTGATCAATCATTATCATTTTCCTCTGTAATGTCATTTCTATCATTTAGTTTTGTCATAAATTCATGGTATGTTAAGAGGGTATTGTTTGCAACAAAATCTTCACTTTTATGAAATCCTTTATCAGTCAGAACTTTACCTGTGTCAAACAATATTTTACTATTTCTAGGTATAAATGCTAAAAGGAGTGACAAATGACTTCTTAGAGACATTCGTTTTTTTAGAATATTTGATTTTAAAGGGACACTAAGGTTTTTTTTTCACTTGTGCTTCTAATATAGAAGCACAAGTGAAAAGTTAGTTGCCCCTAGTATGAGGATGAACTGGCGTGTACTTTTGATAGTACACGCCAGTTTATCCTCTGACCGACCGCTGCCATGCTTCCATAGGAAGCAGGCAGCCGTCTGGTAGGCGACTGGCTCTCTCTGCTAGCGCAGAGAGAGAGACCCTCGTTTTTGTATGAGATCAGCAGGGGGACCTTAACTAGGCCCCCCTGCTGATCCCATGCAAAAACAAGGGTCTATCACTGTGCTAGCAGCCAGAGACCCTCGCAATCAGCTGTCAGAGTGGGGCGAGCACCCGCTCTGATTGGCTGTGCGCGTGCTGACGTTTCTCAGCACGCAACAACCGGGACCTGCAGTGTCTCGCATGTGAGACACTGCAGAAAGTAAACCCGTGTGTATCTATACATGTCGGGTTTACTTCATTCTACCGGGAAATGTATTGTTTAAGGTTAAACAAAGTTTAATTTCCCTTTATTGTGGCTGCCTATTTTACAAGCCCTCATTCTTATTTAACATCACAGTACAAAGAAGTCTGAAATAATCCCCTTTTGCATTCCAAGTACTACAGAGAGAGAGAGAGAGGCTGATTCCACAAAACACATTTTTTTCTTAACCTATGTCTTTTCTCGAAGTTCTGCAAACACAGTATATAAAATACTCTCTCATGTTTTAGGCTGAAACTGTTTTGTCTAAATTTGTTTGTAACTCCCTCCTTATGCTCTGTACCAAGCGCTGCGTAAATTTGTTGCCACTATATAAATAAAAGGTAATGTAATAAATAATTTGTATGCCCTATATTCCCACTATGAAACCTATTTAGGTAACATAGTACCTTTATATATGCCTCCCACACTACCAATGGAGTTGAAACTAACAATAAGGACATATTATTCTAACTGAATATAAGAAAACAAAAATGATTATTTCCTAAAATAGTATCTACTCTATATAGATAAGAGAGAATTGCAGTGAATTTCAAACTTTAGACCAATATAGCCAAGCATCTTTGGCCTTGAGTTTGAAATTCCCATCTCAGTTCCCTGCAATTCCCTTTTTATTGAGTAGATCCTACAGAAGGGAAACAAAAATAATAGTCTTTGTTTTCTTACATGCAGTTCAAATAATATGTCCTTATTGTCGGTTTATTGAGTAGACCCTTAAGTACTATGTTTATCCGGTTACAAACAACTGTCTTTCATTATTTTCTAATTTAGAACTAAATAATTTATGTTACTATGACATTTTAATGACATCATCATTTTTGGTATTGTTATTTTTTTCAAGGCCACTAAAAAATAGGTCAACCATTTCATGTTATTATAATATCCCCCTTTCTGCTCAAGTATTCCAATTGTGAATTGAATTATTTGCTTCCATTCATCCATCATGAGTGAATTATATGGTAATGTCTACACTTGAAGGGATAATAAAGGGCACTAACTGTTTTTTTTTCAGGCAAATACGCAATCATGATCATTTAAGTGGAAAATATTTGATATAACATAGTATCTGGTTAAAATCAAGAGGATCACACACATATACTTTTTACACTTTAAGTGCTTTCAAAGTTACTATGTGTGAAATAATATCCTTCTGTCTTTGAGTTGCTCACAGACCGACAATAATCAGACAACAAAGCCCTGCTATACATGGAAGATCATGAAGGGTGGATGGAATTTGATGCAGGCTCAAAATGTCCTCCAACCTGTTGATGGTTTAGTGCCAATGTGATGAATACCAAAAAGTCACAAGTGGGTGCTGGAAAAGCAAGATTTGTGCCAACAGAAACCGTAATAGCTAAGGAGAAAAAACTATTTTCAACTATGTTCAAGCCCCAGAGAAAGTTTATTTTGAATATTGTAATGGACAGGATATTTTCTTTCTAAATTGGATCAATTGGATGATTGTATTGACATGTAAGCATCAATGTAAGCAATTTATAGGCTGTAAAATAACCTAGGAACATTGGTTATGGCTGGAGGCAACAATTGTCCTATTTTGATACATGGGTCTGGAGCCCAAGGCAGAAGGAACTAGGGAGGCATCCATACATAAAAAAGTCAGTGCTCTGGACCATTTTTTACTTGATGCATCCCAGCAAAGATGCATAGACCAGGCATTCACACAAGATGTGTAGGATAGGATAGAACCTCCTAAGATCAGATATGCTGTGCATTCTGGCTTTCTACACAGACCTACTTCTCTTTGACCTCCTCCCATGCATTCCTCTTCCTGCCCTTATGCACTGCCTGACTCGGAGAAGGTACCACACAGTTGGCCATACAGCCAATAGGGAGGAGATGGGAAGTGTTTGACTTCCAAATGAAATATAAATCACTGCCTTCAATCTACAGGGTATAGTACCTCTTTAACTATGTGGCTGCTGGTAGCCTAATGCTCCCTAACTTTTAAACCCTGTATCACGAGTGATGTTTCAAGTTTCAGAACAAGCAATAGAACATAAAAATACTCTGTTTTGTATTAATATTTATTAGATGGTTCAGTCATTTTGTAATGATTTGTTTTAAAATACATTTGTAACGTGATAAATGTCTGGTGCAGAGGTTGAAAGATGGGCAAGGGGCTAGGTTTGTAGGGGGGAGGGGTTGTTGTTATTTTTGAGTCTTTGCACATTGACAATAAGGGTCAAATATAGGATAACTAAAATATGTCAAACTGCTGAACAGGTAAAGGAGGCAACAACATATATGTTATACGAAAACCTCTGTTGATTAATGTAAAGCTCTTCTTTCCACAATCCCAGATGAGGTGCACCTGGTCAGGTCCCCAAAGAATTTCAGGCCAAGCTGCTCAGGGCAGCTTGTACAGTGTTTCAATTGGGTCTCTCCCTGTGTGTGTTTTATTACAGTCATGGATATTAACCTAATACACCCCATCCAAAGCACTAATTTGAAGCCCAGATGTTTTATAACTTGACTATTAAAAAAATGTGCAAAACTAACCTAATGTGTATTATAAGGTTCAATAGAAACAGGTTTAAATAAATATTTTAAAAAAGGAAATAGCTTATTTAAACTTAGAAATAAACTCTAGCGTAGAGACCTGTATGTGCCACATAGCTCCCTTAAACAGAAACCATAATTTACCGATCTACCAAGTAATGTGCATGCATTACAAAACTACTTATATCCTTTAAAACGAATACCCTCATACTTTCCCTCTCAAGGAGTGCTTTCTATTTGGGAAGGGAAAAGTCATTTTAGTCACCCTCACTGACACTGGGCATAGCACTTTTAATACACTGACATTAGCCATTATATGCCATGCCTAGAGCATCGCAGGTGAGGTTCTCACTGGTGAGGAGAGAGATTGGAGTTGAAGTCATAGCTAATCAATTTAAAAAATACACTATTTGTTTGATTTAATAAATATGCGTATAGTTATTTAATTAAAAACATTTGACAGGTGTCATTTAAATTGCTTGGGGCAGTCATCATTGTCACAAAATAGCTACATGCCACTGAACTTAGTCCTCCTTAAAATACCTCTTCAACAATTCCACTTATAAAAACTAAATTTCAAAGTCTATGGGTAGAGTTAATAACTCTGATGAGTTTATGCCTCTTAAAATGTTTTACTTTTTTTTCATGTATATTGAAATTAGCCTACTTACTGTGAATATACAGTGAGGGGAAATAGTATTTGATCCCCTGCTGATTTTGGATGTTTGCCCACTGAATGATCAGTCTATAATTTTAATGGTAGGTGTATTTCAACAGTTAGAGAGAGAGTAACCAAAAACAAATCCAGAAAAACGCATGTCAAAAAAGTTATAAATTGATTTGCATGTTAATTAGTGAAATAAGTATTTGATCCCCTATCAATCAGCAAGATTTCTGGCTCCCGGGTGTCTTTTATACAGGTTACGAGCATGAGATTAAGAGTACTCTCTTAAGGGGAGTACTCCTAATCTTAGTTTGTTACCTGTATAAAAAGACACCTGTCCACAGTAGCAATCAGATTCAAAACTCTCCACCATAGCCAAGACCAAAGAAAATTTAAAAAATGGCCAGCCAGGAAGAGTTGATCAGGTGTATGATGGGAAATTTGAATCTGTTTAAATGTGGTTCAGTAATTTTTGAAAAAAACACCATTTAATGTAAAGTGTTCTTCAGGTGATGTACATATTTCAAAGAGCACAGCTGTATTAGTAACCTGTGTTCCTAAAACAAGGAACCAAATTATGACATTGTTCAAATTTGTGAAACTGTTGCTGCAACAACAGAATATCAAACCTGTCTTCCATTTCTGCAACAACCAAACACATTCCTGTGGGAGTTCTCCCTATTACCCAAAAACTACCCCACACTAAGTCCAGCTAAGAGAATCTATAGCATTGCTCCTAGAGGTCCCTACACTCAAAGTACTAGTATTATTACGAGATTGTAAAGCAAATTAACCCCCCCCCCCCCCCCCCCCCGGAAAAAAAGAATATAAGGCTACACTATAGGAAAAAAGTTTTACTTGTAAATATTCATTTACATGTTTTTTATATTTAATAAAGATTTTGATTAAAATGTTGATGTTTTTATTTGCCAATCTATCCCCCAGCCATCCCACACACACGTAGCCATCTGCCCCCCAGACTTAGCCAATGTATCACCACACACAGCCATCTGCCCCCAGACTTAGCCAATGTATCCCCCCAGCCAACCACCTCCCCACAGCCAATGCATCCCCCTGACAGCCACCTACCCCCAGTCAATGCGTCCCTCATTTTCCCCACAGATAGCCACCTGTCCCCAGCCAATGCATCCCCTCATCCCCAGACAGCCACCTGCCCCAGCCAATGCATCCCTCATTTTCCCCACAGATAGCCACCTGCCCCCAGCCAATGCATCCCCTCCTCCCCAGACAGCCACCTGCCCCAGCCAATGCATCCTCTCCTCCCCTCTGCCCCCAGACAAGGCATCCCCCTGACCCCAGACATTACCCCCCTCTTCCCCCAGACATTGCATACCCTCCTCCCCAGACAGCCACCTGCCCCAGCCAATGCTTCCCCTCCTCCCCAGACAGCCACCTGCCCCAGCCAATGCTTCCCCTCCTCCCCAGACAGCCACCTGCCCCAGCCAATGCATCCCCTCCTCCCCAGACAGCCACCTGCCCCAGCCAATGCATCCCCTCCTCCCCAAACAGCCACCTGCCCCAGCCAATGCATCCTCTCCTCCCCTCTGCCCCCAGACAAGGCATCCCCCTGCCCCCAGACATTACCCCCCTCTTCCCCCAGACATTGCATCCCCTCCTCCCCCTGATACTGTATCACCTCCTTCCCACCCTTCCCCTCTTTCCCACGGAAGTTGCATACCCTCCTTTCCCTCCCCCCCTTACATTGCATCCCCTCCTGTGCATTTCATCACGCAAAAACTGAGTTGTTATGGTCTAATCAATAAAGAGAGATTTGCAGGGAATTGAGACGGGAATTTCAAACTTAAGGTTAAGTAGCTGAGTTGGAAAAGTTCTCCCATTCAGCTGCTTTAATCTTAAATTTGAAATTCCCATCTCGATTCAACGCAATTATCTCTTTATTGATTAGACCCTTTTATGTGCCGCTTTATGTTAAAAATAATGTGTAATTTTCTTTATGGTTTTATAGTAAGACTAGAACTTTGTGCTTTAATCTATAGAGAGGAGCCAGTTGGTCACTAGATTTCCCATGAAAACACATGAAATGACTTATAACAATAAGCATCTTTCACTACAGAAGGATTGAGATGAGCTAAGGTGCACACGAATGCTTACAGTGTAAGAAATGAAAGAGACTCGCAAACATATATTTTATCAAATACATGTGGTCTCTTAATCATTTCATGTGTGTTCTAAAAATAACTTTTGTTTCAACATTATAAGCAAAATTTATTTTTAAAATGTGGTATTACTTTAATAAAGAGGAAATCCCATAGTAATATTATATTTTTTTCTTACTTGCTGACCTCGAGGATATACATTTGTATTTTGAAGCCTATTACAAACAAGACTTTGGTCGTACACATAGAATTTCTTCGGTCAGTTTAGTTCCCTAAAAAGAGCCTTAACCTGGCAATCTGCTATGTAAGACTATGATTGATGTGTAATTTCTCAAATAAATGAAGCAAATGTGAAAATGACTGCATTTTATTAAAATTGTAACTCTTACAAAAATGTTAAACACGATTTTAGAAAAAGGGACCCATTCGAGATTTAATTTCAATTAATTTATTATTTTTTTATTAATACAAATGTTTGTGGGGAAAAAGCAACTAGTGAATGCAAAATAATCCTTCTTAAGAAGATACCATAGCATTTTAATTATCATTAAGATTAATCTCAATCAATTATCTCAAATTGCCCCCATACCTGTAAAAAAAAACCACTTTGAGTGCAATGAGAGTAGGAAGTGAAATCAATGCCGACCCCACTGGCACACAAAGGGTGCCCTGCAAAACAAATATAACAGCATAAAATATACAGAATGGGAAGAAGGGAATAAATAAATACAATCGTACCCACTGCTTTTTGTTCACCTGGCCAGGTATTGGTATAAAATATACACTATTGCACAGACACAAAAAGGAAGAACACTCCTCAGGATGCATTTCGTGAAAAACTTCTTCATCTGATGGGTGTAGGTGCATAAAAGCAGTGGGGAAAAGAGTTCCCTTTTATATAGAACAAAAACCCGTAAAAAAAACACTTAAATTGATGATTTAGCTCAGCTGGAGCTGAGTTTAGTGCCTTACTAAATAAGTGAGTAAGTGTTTTTTTTCGCGGTTTTTGTTCCAAAAAAAAGGGAACTCTTTTTTATGCACCTACACCCACCAGCTGAAGAAGTTTTCATGAAACGGGTCCTGAGGGGTGTTCTTCCTTTTTGTGTCTGTGCAATAGTGTATATTTTATACATATGTTCAATACCTGGCCAGGTGAACCAAAAGCAGTGGGTACGATTGTATTATTTATTCCCTTCTTCCCATTCTGTATATTTTATGCTGTTATATTTAGGAAAAATACAGAAACAATAGTGTATGGCGCTACTATAATTATATAACAAATATTCAGTGCATGCAGCTCACTACTCAGTAGAAAAAATCACCTATGGTTTCTACGTGTACCAAGAAAGAAAAAAGAAAAAAGAGAGGAGCGCAAATATATATGAAACAATTGTGCAATAAAAATATATGTGAAAGAAAAAAACCAGTAGTGGATATTTATTGTGATAAATAAAGAATATTTTTTGAATACTTATGATATGAGGTTAATCAAATGTTCTAGATGATTGTTTACAATATTACAATATTATTGTAGATAATATTTTAATCAAGACAGGGAAAAAAAGTTGAAGAAATTTAAACTCACAACACTTTTAAGTAAGCTTTTTTTTTCCCTGTCTTGATTAAATTATTATTATTACTGTGCTTCACTTCGAGAGTGCTTTTCTTCTTTTTTATGTGAATGCAAATGCACTGGGATACTAATTATACAAGAAAATCTTCAAGAGCTGAAGTTCCACATAATTCTTGGGAATCTCCCTTCACATCTATATATAGAGCAGTAATTCTGCTCGTAAATTTGTGAGTACAACACCCACTATCCATTGATGACCCCACTATTTTTGATGTAGACAGAGAGTACTATTTTTCATCCCTTTTTTCTCTTTCCATATATTGGTTACCTAGTATTCTGTGTGATCTTTAATCAATCATCTAGAACATTTGATTAACCTCATATCATAAGTATTCAAAAAATATTCTTTATTTATCACAAATATCCACTACTGGTATTTCTCTTTCACATATATTTTTATTGCACAGTTGTTTAATATATATTTGTGCTCCTCTCTTTTTTCTTTTTTCTATGCTGTTATATTTGTTTGTCATTTTTTATCTGTCCATGTGACCATTTTTTGTATTCTATCTTATAGTGGCACTGGACTTGTGGTTTTTTTTACCCTATATGTATATACATTTTATCTTGTGATGTACAATCGACTATTTCTATTTTCATAAAGATATGCCTTGTTTTGGGGGTTTATTTTAGCGCTGTCTCTTTTTTATTAACCTTGTGCTTCTTTTTTGCAGTGGTGCAGTTCACTGCAGTTATAAGACTAGCTGCTCTATTTTTCTATTTGTGAGGTTTTGTGTGTGGATTACATACAGGTTAGTTTTTCATTATTTTTATTGTTTCACTTCTTTTCGCATACTTCTTACTGTCACCTATTTTAAGTGCTGTGCAATTTCTTCTTTTATAATGGATGGAAGTGTCGGGCAGCATGGAGGATGTATGCACCAGCTGCCCCCGCTAGCCACCAGGGAGAAATGTGCAGCCGGGGGATGTCTGTCCCCCACTAGCCACCAGGGAGGCTACGCTGGGGGGAGGGTGGGGGAGAGACACAGACAAGATTGGGAGGAGGGTGGGGGAGAGACACAGACAACATTGGGGGGAGGGTGGGGGAGAGACACAGACAACATTGGGGGGAGGGTGGGGGAGAGAGACAGACAACTTGGGGGGAGGGTGGGGGAGAGAGACAGACAACTTGGGGGGAGGGTGGGGGAGAGAGACAGACAACTTGGGGGAGGGTGGGGGAGAGAGACAGACAGACAATATTGGGGGGAGGGTGGGGGAGAGAGACAGACAATGCTGGGGGGAGGGAGGGGTGGAGAGACAGACAACATTGGGGGGAGAGAGACAGACAACTTGGGGGAGGGTGGGGGAGAGAGACAGACAACGCTGGGGGGAGGGAGGGTGGAGAGACAGACAATACTGGGGGGAGGGTGGGGGAGAGAGACAGACATCTTGGGGGGAGGGTGGGGGAGAAAGACAGACAATGCTGGGGGGAGGGAGGGTGGAGAGACAACATTGGGGGGAGAGAGACAGACAATGTTGGGTGGAGGGTGGGGGAGAGAGACAGACATCGTTGGGGGGAGCATTGGGTAAGTCTGGGGGGTAGGGCAGCATTGGCACATAAAAGGTAAATAAAAACAAGAAATGCATTTTTTTTATATCATAAGTTTTTATTAAATATGAAAAAGCTATTTACATGTGAATATATATAAGTTAAACTTTTTTCCTATAGGGTAGTCTTATATTCAGGCTTTTAGTTTTTTCCTAAAGGAATATCTATAGTTTGGGGGGTCGTCTTATAATCAGGGTCATCCTATATTCGAGCAAATATGGTAGTTTTTTACACATAATCATTGGCTGGTTTTAAAACTTTGCCTGGCTGGTAAAGGGAGGCTTCTGATTGGCTGCAGAGTCAGGCAATCAGAGCCTCCAAGAGTCTTTTGAAATACCAACACTCCTGGGCTGGTGTTTCATTAGCAACCTGGCTCTCCGTGAGAGCAAGCATGGTGCGTATGGGGGGATTTTTTGCCCACTTTGTTTTAGCGCTAGGTGCATTTTATTTTTTATTTTTGGCTGGGCCCTTTCCCGAGGCCAGAAGATGAGGGTCTCACTGATCGCTGCTGAAACCTAGATAGAGGTGATGTTTTATTTTACAGGACACCCTGTACCCCTTGGACCATATCAGTAAATATCTGACTCTGCGGGTGTGCAAACCCTTGGATAAAGCAACCAAAGCTAAGAAAAGGGCCTAATGCCCCAGACCCACAGTGCCAGACCTACTCTGCAGCACTCCAGAAATAGACCCCAAAATCGTGCAGTTTCTGTGGAAATCAGGTCTTAAACCATACATGCCAGGGAAAAGTCCTAGATATCTTGGGTCCAACCACCAAATTATTTTAAATGGTGGAATCTAGCTTGGCTGGTGACACGTTGGTGGACCTAGCCGCTATGAAAGGTTGGGTCAAGAGGATTGTTTGCCTCATCGGAAATTCCAATATGGCACTGGTAACGGAATGCCGTAAGGCTCGCCTTATTAACATTGAGCCCAAACTGACCAGCATGGCGGTCACGAAACCTTGTCCCCAGGCTAAGGGCCTATTGTTCGGGGAGAATTTTGTGAAGGACTTGGGGTCCTACGTTTCAGGCTTCATGGACCTGGATAAGGCTCAATCCAACCTCAAGAAGGTGTTAAACCCTAAGGTTTCAGAGGCTGTCTGGCCACATCTTCAGGGTTCTTTCCACAGAGAAGGCGCCAATGGAAGAGTCGTGGGCCACGTGGCTCCTACCAGGGATGATGTCCTTATGGTGTGTACTCCTCTAACACACGATTTTTCCCATCTAGGGGTAGGGGGCAGACTCCGCTTCTTCTTAAACGCCTGGGCCTCCATCACATCAGACCCTTGGGTACTCCACACGATTGTGGGTTACCGCATAGAGTTCATCTCTACCACTATCCGCCGTGCTCCCCCTCATCCCATTAATTTCCCCCCAAACAACCACCTACTTATATCCAAGTAGATATCCAGCCTCCAAGCCACCTTAGATCAAACACAAGAGTTTCTCAGAAACCTTTTCCTATTGCCTATGAAAGGGGGTGGGGTGCAGCCAGTGATCAGTCTGAGGCACCTAAATACTTTGTGGCCTATCACCACTTCAAAATAGAGGGGCTTCATTTTCTAAGAGACATACTCCTAGTTGGAGATTGCATGGCAAAACGGGATCTCCAGGATGCTTACCTGACTGTCCCAATTGCTCAGGAGCATCAGAGATTTTAGTTTGTTTGGGGTCACCAAACCTGGGCCTTCACATGTCTGCCCTTCGGCTTTCTTTGGTCCCCTAGTGCTTCCCCAAATTGCTAAAACCCCTGGTGGGGCATCTACGACGACTGGGGGTACATATCATAATATAGTTGGACAATTTGTTGTTTCTATCTCAAGATGTTCGGACACTGCAAATTCACCTTTCTTGGTGCCTTGCCCTTCTTCAGAATCTGGGTTTTCTGGTCAATTGGGATAAATCACATTTAACACCCACTCAGACAGTTCTGGTGTTCACAGTAAACTCTATTCAGGGTTCCTTCCATCCTCCATCTCCCAAAGTAAAACTGATCAAAAAAAATTAGAATGGTTCGTTCACAACCTTTTGCAATTTGCAGTTTTCCCAGTTGATTCCATGGTTTCTCGATTGTTCTCCGCATGGACAACATCTCGGCAGCCCGCTATATAAAACATCTGGGTGCACAAGATCACAAGACCTTTTTGGGCTGGCAACGGATCTTTGGCATTTCTGCCTTGCGCACATTTCAGTTCAGGGCGAACACATCCCAGGCGAATCAAATTTCGACGCCTATTGGAATTCATGATATCTGACAGGTGGTGTCTTCCTTGGCCTTCAGCAACTTTGGGGCCCGCTGGACGTCGATCTGTTCTTGTAGAGACTCATTAAGTCATCCTCCCTTACCCAAATATTCCACCTACTAATGGTGATTTGAACACCTTAGACAGTTGTCAGCGAAACTGGTCACTCTGCTCTGCCTGCACTAATGTTAAACTGTAAAAGGGTGTCTGATGTCAGAGCTTTTGAATTCTCTGCACGATGTTTCACTCCGACTGGAGTGTCCTTTACTATCTCCAGGCGCACTAAAATGGCTCTCACTTCGGTATCTTACCCGGCTTTCCGTAGTAACGTTAATTTGGGCCAGGTTCCTTGTCTAAAAGCTTACGAGGCTCCAACCTTCAAATCGTTTGGAATTATTTTTAGCTCTACGCAATCCTCATAATCCCGTTTCTTCTACCACTTTAGCTAGATGGGTTAAATGGGCCCTGGCTGAGGCAGGAATTGAAACTTCTCTCTTTGACTCTCATTCCATTAGGGGCGCCATGGCATCCAAAGCGTTCTCTATGGGTTGTCAGTTCGAAGATTTACTTAAAGCTGCCGACTGGTCACAGGAATCTACTTTTTGTGAATTTTAGTTCTGACCTGAACCCCATTTCTTCTCTTCTGTAGTGGATAGACTTTAAACTTGCATAATAGGAGACTCTCTGTCTTTATTAATTCCTAGATTTTACTAATATTATGACGTAAAGTCATGATTAATAAAGACATGGAGGTGAGTATTATTCCCACCCTTTCACTGTTTTTTTTTTTTCCCAACCCTTTTATGTATCGTTATGTTGACTTTGCATGTTTTGTGTGGGATTTAGGTCTCTTGGCTATCTTGCTTTTTTCTTTGAATAAAATATGTATTTACTTCTCTGATTACATGATTTGGTATTACCATTTAGCTGCACAGTCATATTTTATATGCATTCATGATTCCATGATTTGGTATTACCATATGTTTTTTCTCTATTCCCTTTTAGCATCCTGAGGTTCCACGGACCTATCAGAGATGGATGGTTTTCTCCGGTTCTTTGATGCTCGTAATTTGGATTAATTCTACGTTTTTTCTTCCATTTTATTGTTATTTGGCTATGAGGATTTGTTCTCTGTTTTCAAAGAAAGAGGAAGTGTTTATGTGGACATTCGTTTATATAGTGAGGGGAGGGTCATTGTACTCATAATACTTGATTTCTTGGTTCATTTTATTTAATTCTCTTCTTTGCTGCTGAGGGAATTAAAGAAAGAGATATGCATAATACTCGCCTCCGTGTCTTTATTAATCATGACTTTATATCATAATAATAGTAAAATCTAGGAATTTTTTACCAGTTCATTTTTACCAGCTGAGATTAAATCCCTGTTTGTGCAGTAATTTTTCCACAGAACGGTGATTTAATGGCGTTTTTTACTGGCTCTGCTAAAATTCAGAGAAATTATGGAGGTTTTTAGTGGATGCGGTAACTTTTGTTAACAGGTGCGGTAACGGGTGCGACCCATTAATGGTGTTAGCCGCGGGCACTGAATAAAGAATGCCTGTTAATTTACCGCTAATGGCAGTTTTCTTGTTATGGGGAGCATTGCATCTACCCCGATATGTGCTGCCACAAAATACTTATTCTCTATTTTCTTCATTATGTATGTGTAATCATTTGGCTACAACATTATAGCTATGCATACTGTATCATCATGTGAAGCTACCAAAAATGGTGAGACAATCGACTTAAATAAGATATTATTATTACGATTTCAATGCAACATTAACCAAGTGAACATTTTTGGCATTGCTACTGAAGCTAAAGTTTCCCTACAATTGAAATATATATTTATAAAATCACTGGAAGAAGGGGAGTAATAGCTAGTTACTGACGCATGTATGACAACATTCAAATTTGATTATGGGAATTCACTCCCTTTTGGCCTAAATACCAAACCAGCTGAATGTCTCTAGTCAACAAAAAACATGGAAGCCAGAGCCATAAGAAAACACTACATATGCAACCACATTACTGAAACCCTAATCTGATCTTCATTGCTTACCAGAAAGTCCCCTAAAAATGCCCCTCCCATAGCCACACCTTCAGCCACTCCCCCTAAAAACAAGTGTCCATTTTTAACCAGTTGAAATGTTGGGAGGTATTCCAGAAAGTAAGCAGTGTAGCATGAATGCAGAAGTATAGGTGAAAAGTCTAGAACCCCAGTCATTTGAATTGCTTTTAAAATACTGAGACATGAGAATCTCCCATCTCAAATGGAATATAGTTACTGATGTATTTAATATCGGATAAACTAATCTTTTTCTAAACTGAATATATTCAGCTGGTAAGAGGGAGTGGGGGCATGGAACAATTGTATACATAGACTGATCTGATATGAAAAGGATTGTCTGCCTGTGAGTTCTCATGGCAGGATTTGTAATAATTGCCCCATTATTGGATTGTTTCTGTGGTCATTTTATGGACTTCCTACAAGGTTTATTTTGGTGAGTACTAATATGCAACTGAACAAGACTGTCCACTGTATATTCAGTGATGCAGGTGTAGTCTGTTTGTGCCAGATGGTCATTTGTGCTGTTTGTCTTACTTGGCCAGTATATTGAAAATTCACAGTAATACTAGCTGTTGTTGATGTTCTTCCAAGGATTTTTATGAAGACCAAGGTCTCAATAAATTAATATATTTAGATTTTACCACAAATTATCCAAATATTTCACTGGAGTACTGTTGGACACTTTTTCAATAGCACCCTAACCCTAAAGTAACCCAAACCCTATCACTAACCTTAACCCTAAACTATCCATAACCCTAATGCTAACACTAATTGTAACTCTAACCCTAGATCTATAGGGTTACGTTTTGCTCACTGCCAATAGAGGCACAAAATGCCACGATAACATGGACCATCCATCGTTAAATGGTGGTTCACATCTACAAATCGACATTTCAGTCCGGGATTGGAAGTTTTATCAAGATCCAAGTATTTATGTAGAGAAATTTAAACTTTGCTGTTTCTTCATCTGCCTGTCTGCAGGCTAGTGAATGACATAAGTGACTGTTAAAATTGTTATAGGGTACAGGATCCTGTGTTCAGAGAGGAAAAGCTGTCTGAAAAGTATTGGTACCTATCTGAAGGTTATAAAAAGTAGCATATGCATAGTTCGTTCACATGTATGAAAATAAAGACTCCTGCTCCTCACACACTTTATTGGAAGAGCAGGAGCCTTGAGATCAGTGGTGGTGGTGGTTGGTAAGTCTTTCTTACCATATGCATCATTTGTACTTGAGCTGGTCTCGGTACACACATTGTTTGTGAGTTGATTATTAATAAATGTTGGTATTGTTTTTAAACTTTCATAACGGTCAGTATTACACTATTTATGTTTCCTTCACGTGTTTGCTTTTCCATGTCCACCCATGTCTGGAGTTTGACTAGAAAAAAAAAACCCTGGTTCAAAATAAAAGACCTCCAATCTCGAATTGTAGTGAATAGACACAATAGAGAGAGTAATAAAATGAGTTTTACTACTTATGCCAACTACAGTGTACATAGTTTGACCTTTAAATTCCCAAACTGCTAGGAAATGTACAGATTGAAAAAGTATTTAATTTTGTTGTCAGCTCTATGTAGGTGAGTATAGCACACCATTCATTACTGTAATGCATTCCACAAAGAACAAAGCTTGATACCAGACATTTCACACCTAAAAACATTTTCATTTGTAAAACTGCCAGGCATTTGTAAAACATGCTTGCAATGCATGTGGATAATATGTCAACTTTTAAAAACAGCCATGATTTGGATTCTAGGTTTGGAGTTTGTGGATACAGATTCATCTATCGTGGCTGAGCATCATGTTAGTTGTATTCCATCAACAGCTGGAGACAAAGTCTTGACCTACAGTATAAACCCAGTGTCAGTCCCTCTGTCACCGCTGCTTCATGTTCCCTTGTTTCTAGTTTACAGACTTCTCCCTGTAAAGAAGCATCTGCAATGCCCCATGTGCAGGCACAATAGATTAAACAGCTGCACAGCCAAGTTGGAAACGTGCAAGCTTGCTGTGTGTCAATCAAACACAAAACTTTTTATTGAAATGGGGCAGATGGGCTTAACGTCAAGGACATTTCCTAGGACAAAGGTTTCAATGAGGGGCCTGTCTACTAAAAACGAGAATTTGTGTGTGAATTAGTTAATTGTGGCCTACTAGTAAATATCACAGAAAGCCTGTTACGTTCATCTAGGTATAGCTATTAGGTCTGTAGGAGCTACTGTTAACTGACTGACCTGCCCCATCTGTAGCGTTGGATTACAAAGCAATGTAGGCATTTGCCTGGGGCTGGCTATACGCAGCTGGAGGAACAGCATTTGGTAGTAATGTTATATAACAGCTGGGTCCCAAGTTAGTGTCTTGGATAGGGCAGAGCAGGTTAATATGCATGTCTGCAACAAAAGGCACACAGGGAGGGATCCAACAGCAAATGTGTACAAGTTGCCCTTAGCAGCCTTATTTAAAAAAGCATTTTTGGGATCTTGCCAGGTGCATTTAAACACATTTTCATTAATTGAGCATATCAAATGTATTTATACTGTTAATAGTTTTGTGGAAACAAGAAGCTCACTTAAAATGAACCTGCCATTCTAAACTTGTGTTCTGACTCCACCAAGATGACTGCTGGATCGTGTTTGAGCAAATCATCCTCTGTCAAATGAGGAGATCAGTAATCGCTCATTCTTAACATGTGGGTAAAATGCTAGGAATTGTGGAGTAATAATAATATCACTTTGTGGGAGTGAGACGTGTTTCAGCTGCCATGTTTGTAACTTTTACTTCCATGCATTTAGCATAAAGGTGATTTTGACTGATGTTTTGAAGTATAGTAGTAAAGGTCAGATACTAAATTCCTAAAATAAAAAATATATACATTTGCTGGCAATTTGGCTAACGCTAAGCATAGCACTTTATTATCACCTATAAAGGACAGGTCCAGTTTACGATTAAGCCTAGTGCAGATGATGGAGAGAAGCACATGTGACACACATGCGCAGTACATCAGCAGCAAACATGAACAAGCTCCCAATGTATTATCTGCAGTGGTAGGATTCAACATTGAGCTCTTGCTGGCAGCAATCTATGTGCACAGCATGGAAGCCTGTTGGCTAGAGTGCCTGTATAATGGAATATGGAACTATCTGGCATTTAAGTGAGGAATGCACGCCTGAATGTTTGCATGCTTTAAATTCTTATTTTGATAAGTGGAGCCATTCAAAAAATGGCATATAACATTTCCCATTCTAGAATATCCACACCAAATGCCTGACCCTCTAGTTGTAGATATGTTTTAATATTGTTTTCACTTGTAATGGTATGGGTGCTGTAATACATACCTCTGGATCCTGTCCACAGACATCCGATGCAGGGACTAACGGTAGTGGGCGCATGTGTCTACGCAACACCTCGTTCCCTGCTCCACGAGACACGTTTCCGACGGCTTGAACACTGCCGTACGGAATAACCTATTCCATCCAGCGGCGCCATCTTGCTGTATGGAATTCATACAACAAGCTAAAGGGATCTTTTACTTTTTTTTTTAGCCTCATTTTCACTCCAGAGTCGGGGAAACACTTTGGAGGGATATTTAAAGGCTCGGTCTGCAAAGAACCTTTGTCTGTGATTTGTGGCGTGAAATATTTGATTTGTTTTCTGGTATATTTGACTGCTTGTTTGACCATCCTGCCTTCTTGTATCCCTGACCTCGGCTTGTTCCTGATTATCCCGATTCGTTCCTGAGTCTGTCTTCATGTTTGTTCCTGTTGATTCTACTGGATTCTGACCTCAGTTCGTTACTCTGCTTCTCCTGCCATTTTTTTACCCCAGCTAGCTGTATCTTCTTGTTTATTCGTTGCCCATTCATCCCATGGCGTACTGAGGTTATAGGGGATAGGTTTGGGTGCCGCACAAGTCTCTAGCCATCTTCATCTGTGGTTCAACCATACGGTGCATGTTGGTCACAGTGAAAAACATCTTGGCTACCTCTTAGTCCTCAGTTTCCAGCTGTATCAGTTTCTGCAATGCTAATTTTCCATCACAGGAGGAAATTTGGACAGAGAGAGAATTTTTGCAGATAGTAGGGAAATTAGTGGCATGTGTTCCATAATGAATTAAGAAAAAGGTAAGTTGATAATTATTTGTGAAAACATCTTAAAGTTGCTAAACAGTTTAATTAAAAAAGAAATTCGATAAAGTGTTTACATTTTGTTAAAGTGGACCAATGGCAAAATAGAAAGTGCATATTATAAAGACAAAAGAGAATTGAAAATGGCTACATTGTACTCTTGAATGCTACTTTGTAGAGTAGTACAAAGAAGGAAAAGTACACATTTCCCCAGGTTCAGCACTGGATTCCACATAACCAAACAATAATCTTGTCTATAGTGAACCAACATAAAACCATGCAAGTCACCTTGAATCTGCTTTAGAGTGCACTCATTGGGACGGACAACACCTACTCCTTCCCCACTTATTTAACAAACATGAAAGAGTGCTAAACACCTGCAATTACAGATAAAGTAGTATAGATATAGAATAACTGATATATTGGTGGAGTTAAAGCTAACACTATAAGAATGAAAAAAATGCGTTGGATGAAGAATAAAGCTGAGCTTTCATTATTGGTATACTAAAGTGGTGTTGCTTATTTGCCACTCTTCAATTTTTGAAGTTAAAGAATGTTTAAGCCAGTTCTACGAAATATAGAAAGTAGAAGCAAATATTGTCAATATCCCTGATGAGTCAGTATTTAACAATTTAAGGGTTTCAGAGTTATTTGTAGAGATTTACTTCTGCACTGTTACCCTCTATTTGTCACACGTTACACCAAGAAATGGAAGTGCCACCTAAGCTCTGTATTGATCACGGATTAAGCACAAGCCAAATATGAGCAAGCATGAAATGGCTTTAGCTTCGAATGGAAGTGCATCCTCCTTATGTATTTGGTACCCTAGTATGTGTTTATGTCCAAAGTGTGAGAGGGTGGAGCAGTGTGACCAGCAATCTATTTGCTGCAAAATCCAGGAATCACTCATTACTATCTTTTCTTAACCTTTCTGTTGTTATTGACACTTTATAATACTGTCTTTATAACACATCATAACCTTGGTCTCTGTGACACTGTGTATAATTATTATTTTACAACTTTATCCCTTTCTCTATTGGCATAACTCAAAGTTCAGAGATAGATACCCATGTGATCAAACACTATATAGCCTCCAGAGGGAACAAAAATGGATTGATGAACACCCAAAGTGCCACCTGAGAGAGCTATAAGTGCCCAAGGTGGCACAAATGCCATAGGGTCACTATAACTTGTCTAGACTGTTTAAAACCCCCATCTTCAATGATCTCCTAATCACCTAACTTTTCCTTTTATAGACCCTAATAAATATTGCCTTACCTGTCTCTCAACTAACACATCTGTCAATCTTTATGTTGGCTGCCTGTATCTTTAGGATTCAATTCAAAATTGTAGTTGTCACTTACACAGCCCCACAAAAAAACTACATTTTATCTGCAGTGAGCAAAAAAAAAAAAAAACTCTCAGTAAGCAAATGTTGGTTGCCAGTAAGAAATATTTAAGAGTCATAAATCATTTGTCAACCCAGTATATCAGATAGGCAGAATAATTGCATTTGTTGTATGAATGCTTTAATTAATATCCTATTGCAAATACCCATTTTAGTTTTCATAATACATTTTACAGTCATTAAAAAAAGTTTAGCTGTCAGTAATTTTTAAATTAATATCAGAAAAACATTGTACAAATAAAACATATGTATTTTAATTATATATTGTGCAATACGTATATTAATAGTACAATATCCTTTGCAATTCTCACCTTCAAGTTAATTTTTTTTCCCTAGAGCTGCCTCTTCAGCATATCAACTAACTCTTGTTATTTACCATCTTCCCATATCTTACCTGAACCATTTCTTCTCTAACCCTACCAAACCTAACATATAGCTATAAGTATATGTATTTTAAAGGAACTGTATCACCTAAAAATTGATTACATAGTGATTGTAGAGAATAAAAAAATATTGAAAATAATCTATACATTGTGTTAGCAAAACTGCAAACAAATGCCTAAATTAGGAGAAAAATATGTTTTAAATGTGTCTGTAGAGTCTCCTGATTATGACATCACTTGTGGCTTGATATGCAAATTACACATTTACCATTGAAAACTCATTTGCATATCAAGCCACAAGTGATGTCACAATCATGTTTTATTCTCTACATCCACGGTAAAAACAATGTTTAGGTGACACAGTACCTTAAAAGGACAACTTTCAAAAAAATATTAAGTTATGTTTAACTGAAAGATTGCATCAAGTGTAAGCATTTTACATATAAATACGTTAATGAAAGAATATAACTAAAGTACCATATTGAGTAATTTTCTCCAAATAGCTTTATCATGGGACGGACATATTTAGAATCTTTGGTTAGATGAATTAGATCTTCCTTTTTTTGACCCAAGATGTCTACCCTCTGATAGAGCTATACAGAGCAAAGAGGGCTCAATAAGATCATTAAAACATTTATATTAAACTGTCTAGACTTGATGCAATGTATGGACTAGGTCCTTCAAATGTCGGCAACGCTTTGCCAGACAGGACGAACCTAGTCTGTCCTATGTCAGGAAGGGGTTAAATTTGTGATGATGTGGCTCACCCTCACCTTGATCTTGAATTTGTTCTCTGCCCTTTTGTTTATATATTTTTGTCCACTACACAGGAATGAGGACTTTAGAGCAGTTATGGCACTATGGTTAAAACAGATACTGCCATACATTGAAAATTAAAGGAAAACTAAAGCCTTTTTTGACTCAGTGTTTTATAACACCAAGTCAACAATTAACTTAATTGAATTTATTTATTTTTGAGGGGGGACTTGCTTTGTACTTTATTTCATTGAGAGAGTGCCCAGCTCAGTCCCTGACACAAATGAGCCAAGGGGCCAAATATGGCATCCAAATTGCATTGCAGACGTGAACTGTGCGATTGTACATACGCGATTGAGGCTTTTAAAATACAACAGAATCAATGGGAACTACGGTTCCCATGATTCAGCGATGGAAGAATCCTCAATAAAGCATGCACACGCGCCACAGTTCACCTCTGGGCATCTTCTGAATTACATTGTCAACACAATTTGGAAGTAACATTCATAGGGTTCCTAGCAGGGGCTATGAATGAAATAAAGTAAGTCCCACCTGCCCAAGAAATATCCAAAAAAAAAAACGTTTAGTTGTACTTTAAAGGGTCTTCTCAGTAGAGAATGACAGGGAATTGAGATGGGAATTTCAACGTTTAGGCCACAGTATTCCAGTTGGAAACATTTTCCTATGCAGCTGAATGGGAGAATTTTTTCAACTCAACTACTTTGGCCTTTTGTTTGAAAATCTGATCTCAATTCTCTCTTTATTGAGTAGACCCTTAAATCCTACATGGTACCGTCAAATGGACCTGTGATCCAAAAAATATGGCGATATCCCTTTCAGATAGATAATGTAATTTAGTTATTATTACATGCTTACTTTATAGTTGCTATACAACTATATATCATAGGCCCTTCAACATGTTTAAATAAACATTATACAAGTAGATATTCGTATGCACCCTAGTACACTAACACATGACATAAGTATGCTGGCCATGTACGTGTAGGGGGTGTAAATTGAAATTATATTAACTTTTCATCCATATGCAATATGCCTGGTAAAATGTATAGATGACAATGTTTATTCATACTTAAATGATAGGTGCACCTTAATTAAATTGAGGGGAACAAGAGCGTATTACTGTAACACAATAAAAGAAAAACATAGCTTTGTAATATTGATCCATTAACCCCAAATAAAATTAAAATAATCCAAATGTTTGATAATGCATCAAAACCAAAAATCCAAACTTTTACTTTGCTTGGACTGAATCCATATAAATGTACCTTTCAAAAGTTATCACTGACCTAAAATCATAAAAAAGTTTACTTTTATACGAATTGCATTCTGTAAAAGTTAAGTCTGTATATTCACATTAATTTGAAGCTTTCAAAAACAGAAGAGAAATGGGACACACATTTTCAGTTGTGTACTAGCTTGCAATTACATCATGTTACACATTGTACATTTAGGGGATAGAATCCAATTAAATCCCTTCCATTTGTTGCATCATACAATTCTGATTAGTTTGACCCTTACTGAATATGCATTAGTTAACCTAATCAAAATGTCCCACAATCTTATATTGGTCAAAACCAATGAATTTAATAAAATACAAATAGTTGGTGTGTATCTGATTGATGGCTAATACACATAAAATAATCACTCATTTTAATTACGTATGTGTAATTTCAGCATTTTTTTTAAAGTTTCCAGTATTTGTTGTAAAAATATAAATGGCATTATATGACGGCATAGCATAGATAAAAACAAATACAGTATTTTCTTTCTGTACAAGAAACTGGGAGAAAAAAAGAAAAGAAAAGGACGCCTGTGAGCAAACTGTCTGTTCTACTTCGCATCACAACTACGTGCAGAAGGCCTGTCAGGAAAATACCTTCCGTTACCCCGACCACGCCCATCCTCTCCAGCACGCCCACTACTCATCGCCATCATCCCGCCTGTTTCTGTGTGTCAGCGTTACTCCGCCCACTTCTCCGCCTACTCATGTAACCGCCTCGCCTGTACGCTCCACCCCACGTTGTAGGCCACGCCCACTGCCATTTCCCTCTCCTCTTTCTTTCTCTCTGTATTTTTTCCCCCTCAGCGCTCACTACCCACAAACCCCCGCGACAACCCTACAATGAAATTTAAGAAGTTTTTTAGGTTTCGGCGCCATTTTCGATTGGACTGAGGTAAGGAGGGAATTTTTTTTTTTTTCCCAAGGAATAACTCGCCGGAGCGGTTTGTGTGTTTTTATAGTTTCCTTTCGTCCCTGGCCGCCTTCTCTGCTTCGAAAAATCGGGAAAAAATTAGAAAAAATACCCTGCGGTGTCCGGTGTGTGTCGGCGGCCTCCCCCGGCTCCGCCCGGTACTGGGCGGCTACAGGGACCCGTTACCCGGGGCCATACCTCGTCACCCCTTCCCCGCCCTATTAAACCCCTAATACACCCGGGGTGGGGGAGGAAAAGCGGCCCGGCCGGGGTTCGAGACTCGGGAGGGGGCAGCTTAACACCAAGAATAGAGGGAGGGGGGGGGGAGAGAAAACAACTAGGAACCACTTTTTACTATTCTTCGTCTTAATATTTTTTGTTGTTGTTTTTTTTCGTACAAAATAAATTATGTAATGCGTAATATTCATTATTACATTGTATTAAAACAAACTTTTTTGCGGGGGGGGGAGGGGTGGTTAATACAATTTTATAAAGCAAATAATTGGGTTAATAAAGACATTTGAGGTGTTCCTAGTTACGTGGGGGAGTGCAATGTTTTATTCTCCATTAATTGATGTGTCTGTATAATCACAGGTTCTTTTGTTTTGTTTTTAAAGATTTCGTACGAAACGTACATTTTCTATCACCAGAAATGTAATCAATTCGTATAAATGAAGTTTATAGACCCAAAACGTAATTGCTGCCACAAATGTGATGTGTGTGTGTATATGTTTGTGTGTGTTATTTATTTATATATATTTTAATTTTTTTTCACACACGCTTATGTATAGATGTATTTACTATATCCTGCTAATTAACCTGTCAGAAGGCTACTGTTTTGCATAGGGTAAGAAGAAAGGGCTGGTTGGGGCAGTTGGGGGGGAGGGCGTTTGGAGGGGAATTAGTATGGGGAGTGGTTCTCAGTATTATTAGAGGTGTACTGGCCAGTGACAGAAAGGTGGGGGTCTCTGTTTATTACAGAAGAGGGGGACACCATTAGGAATATTATTTGGAGGATGCTGTCTCCTGTGGATGGTCAAACAAAGGGGTTGGAGGTATATGTTGGTCTCTGGTAGAAGAACAGACTAATTCTTTAATTAGGTAGTCCCATAACCACCTTAACTCAGTTCTATCCAGATATAGCCTACGCTGTTCAATATATATATATATATATATACTGATGTAACTTTACACAAAGTGGCTAATACAACATCAACATGTATTAAAAAGCCTTTTTTTTTTTTTCTCAGATGTATGGGGGCGGGGGGGGGGTAGAGTCGTTTTTGCTTTTGAGCACTGAAGGTTAATGACTTAATTTTTTATGTGTTTTAAATAGTGGTTTACATAATTTCTTATCTAATTTTTTTGGTGTTAACAAAACCAGCATAATGGGAGATCCAGGCCATTTCTGGGCGTAGCATAAATGCAGGCTGACAATGTCAGAATGGTGTAAAGTCACTTGAGTTTCTTTACACGGATTCTCTACACATTAAATGTGAAATATTATATAAATAATACAATGTGGTGTGCCTTTGGTAATGTTCCTATGTGCGGATATAAACAAATGGGTTTTAGAGATTCATAATATTCTGTGAGCAATAATCTTTATTGTTGGGTGAACTAGAAACTTTCTTGACTGTTATACATTTTTCTAGCCTCTGAATTTATCAAAAGTTCAGTAGTTTCTTAAACAACCTAATGTTCTGTTTATGTGCAATAAATTTGTGTTGGAGTGCCGATATTTTTGTTCTTTATACATTGGTAACGAATTGTAAAGTTCAATTTTTTTTTCAAACCCTTCCATAGCACTTTAAAAGTTTTTTTAATTTGTAGCCCCACTTGTGCTGAGATAATTTTTAGCTGTTTATTGGGCAGAAATGTATTGCAGGCCTCACTGATTTCAATAATGAAATACTTACTTGAATGTAACGAAAGAGCTCTGTACACAAAGGCAGAGTGTAGCGATCTATACAAAAATTTACTTAAACATGTGTTTATTAGATATTTGACAACCACATATAATATGTTCGTATATATTAGTTGTGGATTGCTTATTCTTTGTTGGGTGAACTATTTTAATGTTGCAAATGCTAACTTATATAATTACATTTTCTACACAATATAAATCATGCATGACAAAATCCTTCAGTTGCACTTTGTAACTTATATGGAAAGTAAATCATTTTGTTAGTTACCTTAAACATTTTTTTTTGAACCCTACAAGCTGCTCTTTGTCAAATCTTCAGCATGTGTGAACAAAATGTAATTTACAGGCTGTTGTTGATTTATATGAAACATGATATGGGGTTTTAAGAAAGTCTTAGAGGCTCTTATAGTTATTAAAAGATTCAGTCAAGTCATAAATTTCCTGTCATCAGAAACTGAATATTTTTTGTAAACCCCAAACTAGGTGCTTAATGTTATGTACTTATTGTCTAGCACTCTAAACAATGCATAGTGACTGTTACTTTTTGAAATTTGTTCAATTTAACCCTTTGGCTGATTCAAACAATTTATTGCTGTGTTCTCTCAGTGGAAGCATTGTCCTTTCAAAACATTTTTTGGAGAATATTACATGATCCTTATCATGTTTTATATTAATACATTAAAATAATCATGTGTAAAGTTCTGCCCTGTCCTTCAGTAACTTCTTTTTAGTAGTCAACCTGAAAAAAAATGTTTTGTAAACTAAAATATTCTTTCCAAATGTGCATTGCCAATAAATGGTAAAACCTTCAAATGTTTTTAGCTGCCGTGTTGAAGATGGTTACTATTTACTTCATTTCTTTAAGCACACATATTTTTTGAGAGAGGAGAGCGCATTGGTCTTGAAGCTAATAAAAAAAAAAAAGAAATCTTTGCACATCCAGTCGTCATTGAGATGTTTGTAAAATTGTGGATATATGAGATCTTTATGCTTCAATAATCAGTGATTTAATCAACTGCTACTTTGTTTTAAATGTTTGTAATACCATTGTACAGTACTACAAGCTATGTTGGTGCTATATAAATTAATGTATTTATACAGACATTATTAGAGTGCTCCCTGGTTAAAATATTCTGTAATATAGTTGGTTAAATGTGCAATTATATATTTGCGGAATTTAGACTGTCAGAAATAATCCACTTTGTTGCTTTGCAATTTTTACTTTTTGTTTTTAAAAAAAGTTTAATTGAACAGAATTTTTAAGTGCTTTTGCAATGGGAAAAATAGTAATGTAATTAATCGCTCCTAAGTTTACACTGTAGTTGTGGAAATGTTTGCTAAATTTTATTTAATTCTACACAACAGTCATATTTTGATTTTAAAAATATAATATAGTATGTGTATGTGTGTATGTATGTGTCTGTATTACAAACTTTATACTAAACAATTAAAAAAAAAAAAATTGGATTGCGTTTGCTTCCAATATACACTAATACATTAAAGTTGTCTTTGTATAAATCTGTATATTTGCTCTTTAAACAACAGTAGGACACTAATACGTAAAAAAACATAATTTTATAAATTGTTTAGATTTTCTTGTCATCAGCTAATACTGCGGTGGGGATATGTGGTACTTTTTAAAAAAAATATTTTACCGTTGCTCTGTTTTGAAAAATAATATAAGTACAATGTTATGTTTTACCCCTTTAGTAGATTTGTCATAATATATTGTCAGCTATTTTAACCTTAGTTTGGTCATTTTGATAAATAAGCATGGTGAGAATGCTCTGCACTAATTTTAATAGAATGTTACCATTTATGATCCGAACCAAAAATGATAATTCTGTATATTTAAGGTATGCAAATTGTTTAAAATAGATTAAAATGTTCACTAAGGTATGTTTAATCGAAATATTGCATCAACTGTATGTATTTTAAATAGAAATGTTTCAATGGAAGACTATAAAGTACCTTATTTAGCCCTCTTTGCGCTTTATAACACAATCTGGAGGCAGACAGGTTTTTTAGACTCTTGGGTCAGATGAAGGAAGATCTGACCCAAGATGTCTGCCCCCTGATAGTTACACAAAGCAGAGAGGGCTAAAAAATTTGTATTTCATCAAAGCATTTCTATTTGAAAGGACTACAATTGGTGTGATCTTTCAATTAAACAGAAGTTAATTTTATACTGACTTTTGTCCTTTAAGTAGTAAAGCTTGACTTTGGTTCCAAAAATTATGTATCTTCCTTGGTGTATATTTTCATACAAAGATTAAAAAAAGTACTACTTTACCCACCTATGCGAGTCTGTAGTATTGTGCCTAATCTATAATTTGAGACTAACCATGTATTCAAAATGTTGTTGCAGGCCCTGAACTGAAGCAAACGTGGTTGGAAGATGTCACAACTTATTCAGTAAGTCTGTACACATTTCACAATTGTGTATTTAAGTGCAGTCTGACTCACATGTCCACTTGTCAATAAACACTGGAATCAGATGTAAGATTCAATCTAGGTGAAATATCCAATTTCAAAGACACACTTCAGGTTGCTGAAACAAATACTAGGTGGTTGAAGCTAAAGTATGAAGCAGTAACAATGTCAAAATAATCTCCACCCTTCCTTAAAGTCAAGCAGACAAAGCTGTCTAACTGGAGATGACTACAAGGTAAAGCAGTTTTTCGCTGTGTTGTAAATTCATTGAAAAGTTTCAAAAACAAGTGTCAACAACAGAAGCATCGTAACAAGTGGTAATTGCATAAAATGTTTTGCATAAATATTTCTTTCTAGATAAAAATGTGTAAAAACATTCTGTAATCTGCCCTGCTTTAAATTAAATGAATGCTGTGAGAAAATGTGCCTTGGAGCACATATTCATTTCTACAACAATGTATACAAAATGGTTAGGTCCAGAATTACTTAAGTGTGCCGGTCAGGTAAAAATGACATTGGGTTATGTTAGACTATATATTGTATGACATTTACAAAATTGCTTGAAAAAAATATAAATACATTTTATCCTCAACTGAATGTTGCAGCATATTCACACAATTTCTTGTTTTTATCATAATTTTTATTAAATATGAAAAAGCAATTTACATGTAAATTTTTACAAGTTAAACTTTTTTTCTTTTAGAGTAGTTTTATATTCAGGCTTTTTCAAACCTTTTTTGTATGTCCCTTAGTAGTAATATTGAACAGTATGGCGCGGTAATTATTAAATAAATTTTTCTGTATCACTGCTAAGAGTGCTTTAAGAAGGCAACCATCCAGGGACCAGGAAGAAGTTCTTGGGATGAGGGACAAATCTGTCAACTACAGATTTTGCATTTGCTTTAAAGGGACTTTGTCAACCTAAACATTGACATAATGTAAATGTAGAAAATAAAAATTGATCTATACATTGTGTTGGCTGTATTGCAATAAAATGCATAAAGTAAAGTGAATTTATTTTACCATATCTGAATGGGGGTGTCCTGTTTATGACATCACCTGTACCTTGATATGTATATTAACTACTTTTCAACGGGAAATGTGTAATTGTACTATAACATATAAGAGATTATGAACAGGAGACGCCACAGACTTTTAAAAATTCTCATATTGGGCAAACGGTAAACCATGATTTAACAGCCATGATCAAGACAGGTACGTAGTCCCACACCTAGATGTAGTGCAGTAAGCACTTCAAGCATCACAGCAGCAAAGTGGGAATTACGTGGTATATTCCTTGGAAGGACAAAACAATCTATAAGTACTGTTTAACTGTTAACTAAGTGTTTTGTATGTTCTCTTCTAGTTCAAGGAAGCTACTGTTCAATATCTACATCTACTTTTGTTTATAATAGTCTTCTACTTTAAGAATCTGAGAGAGAACTTCTATATAAAAAGACATAAGTATATTTTAAGCCATCAAATTTTACGGAGGATGGGCAAATTACAGGAGCTTAGCTAGTCATGATTTTTGAAACTAAACTCTTAAAAAAAAAAAATAATGAATGTCTATTTAAGGTGTCCCATAACTAGATACCTGCATAAGATTGCACATAGCTTCTACTAGATTTCTCTCACACAAAAAACATGTACTTGTAAAATAAGGAAGATACACATAGATAACAGGAAATGTATTATATTTTGCATTATTCATTTCTGCAAACGAAGTTACAATATAGTTGATCCAAAGAGAAGCCTAATTGCCATTTGGCATCATGAAGATCCCCCCCTTCCCTATTGAAATAAGGGTGTGGTGGGTTTTTCCACCCATCTTTTGGATCAACGGCAGTAAATAAGAAATGGGTTGAACTTGATGTACTTTATTTCAAGCAAACTTCTATGAAGAAAAACACGTTCCCTTATAAACAGTACTACATTTTTGATGTTGGGGGTAGCTGCTTTAATTCCTGACCATCTCTAAATTTTAAAAGGTTATAACCCAGAGCATATTCATTAGAATGCTCTTATTGTGAGGTGTTTAAACTTCAACACATTGACAGGATCATGAGGATCATCAACTTCATTTTAAGAGCTAAGTTCCCTATATATCGGCATTTGATTTCATCACTATTAAATTTGATACTGTGCCCTAGTTATACAGCCAAGTTAGTTTTGTAGTTTCTACAATGTCACATACTATATTATTGGTTATTACAGTGTATTCTATGAACTATCTCATGCTCTCATTACTTTAGATAGATTTCTAAAAGAAAAAAACTCTAAATTGTTTGGGGCTTGTGCTTCTACCATGGAATCAGGGAAAAAAAGGGATGTCCCTTGAACAAGTTAATTTGGATACACCTAAATACAAACCACTTTGTGTATAAGGAAAACACTCCCTACTTTTTGAAGTACCCTTATTTTGCTGGAGGCAATTATTATGTTTGTAAAGGTGATTCAATTGTAGAAAGTGTCTGTAGGCCTTTAACGTTTACTGAAAACAATTATTTGGTAAATTGAAGGTGTAATTAACAAAGGGAAATGGCACAGAAATAAAAAGTAGTGTAACATCTTATTTTAACAGATTGCAGATGACACGGCAAGTTAGGTTTTTTTTTTTTAAAGACTTCACTATAGAGCAGAGGTTGTGAACATTTTTGAACTTGAGTGCCTGATCTTCTGCCGCAAGCCAGAATGACGCGCTCAAAGTGCCCTCTCATTTCAGGCATGTTCTCTGCCCATCAATATCTGCCATCCTGCTTACACCTGCTCTCCTTCCCTTTCTATAATTTCACCTATAAGTTCAAGTGAAAACTGCTCTTGAATGCCTCTGTATTTATCGGTCTTAAATTATAACATTTACTGGGTCCTTCATAATTGATGGTGATACAGTAGACATGTTGAGTGGCACCTGTGCAATACGTTTGCCATTATTGCTATAGAGTGCACATGTGGATAATGTACTTTTATCAGGTAATTCTTGGTTATCAGCGATGTTGGATGTAAAGAGGGACTAAACATTCCAGGGTGTCTTTTAATGACACAGAAGGCAGTTTCTGTGTGACTTAAGACTTCTGAATGATGCTCCTATGGTGTGACCGTCTGCCCAATTAAAATAAATTATTTGGATTTCCTTATTCTTTAAATGGAAAATGTATTGGTGCCATAGTTAAACCAGCCCTGACCTGACCCACGCTGCCTTCTAAACCTACTACTGCAGTTTAGCTCTGTTTCGAATGGGCGATTTCTTGTGTTATAGTACAGTTGCTAACTGTCTCAAATTTAAGATTTGATTACCTTTTCTGTTGGGGGGGGGGGGGCAGTTGTCCTGTAAATCTTATGGCTGTCCTGGAATGTCACAAGCAGCAAATGCATAGTTCAAACACTAAGACGCCTTGTAACACCCAATCTCACAGGCTCATGCAACGGCCCTGGTCCCAATGTATCTGCTGTTATTATACAACTATGTAAAGATTTTAGGCACGTGCACAACAAATATTGTAAATACTTTCGAAAATAAAACCAAAAAGGCTAACATTTCTGGCAGAATGCAACATGAGTGAACAGAAGAAAATTCTAAATCAAATATTTGGTGCGACCATCCTTTGCCTTAAAACAGCATCAATTCTTCAAGGTACACTTGCACAAAGTCAGATTTTGCAGGTGCTAATGATCATCAATTTAATATTTAGGTTAAATCCCCTTCATTAACAGAGCAGTGTGGGAGTAATACAACTTGGGGAGAAACAGCCAAGCACGAAACAAAGTAGTTATAATGCATCAGCAAGGTCTCTCTCAGGCAGACATCTCTAAGCAGATAGAGGTTTCCAGATGTACTGTCCAAGTTCTTTTGAAGAAGAACAAAGAAAGAGGCAGTGTTGAGAACTATGGACACTGGTCGGCTAAGGAAACTTAGTGCAGCAGATGAAATCATGTTTATTTGCATTCTCAATCTGAAGATGTGCAGCAGTGCCATCTCTTCGGAATTGGCAGGACAGAGTGGGACCCTAGTACACCCATTGTCAGAAGTCTAGTTAGAAGTGGTCATCATGGAAGACTTGGGGCCAAAAAGCCATAGCTCGGATGTGGAAACAATTCCAAGCGACTAGACGATGTACAAAAATACAGGAGCTAAGGTGAAGAAAGCAGACTAATCGGTTTTATTCCTTGGGGAATCTGTGTGGAACTGGTTGCGTGCATGCTTAAAGTGCATATTTAAAATTTCTTGTCTTGAGGCAAGTATGTCAGAATGACTATACATGTTTTCTGACATATAAGTATTAAGATTATGGTATACACTTTTTGAAACCAGGTAAGGACTACCATCGTAGAAATGCATTCCTTAAGCTTTTGGAGACGGCATCAGTAATATTTGAGGGGCTTTTGTGATTTTAGTCCAGGAATCAAAGGTGTGTTAAGTCTAATTTTTACTGCTACATGCCAAGCCAACTATTTATGTAAGCATTAGCACTGTTATGAAACGTAACGATTTAAAAAGTGTCATAAATAAAATCATGTTAATAGTTTAAATGGATTCTGTCAACCTAAACATTGCTTAGACTATAAAAATCTATAGTTTATATGTAAGCAAATACTTAAATGCAATCTCACTAACTGCTTGGTAACAGTTTGCAACTGTTTGGTTTTAATTGGCTCAATTACTATGGCTCCATCATAAGTGGAGTATCACCAAATGTTTTTCCCAGAAACTCTGCCTTCCTCTTCTTACATATCGTGCCTGTAATTGTTCCTTTTTTAGCATTTTATCCCTTAATCGGGTAAAAAAAAAAAAAAAAATCCTAGTTAAAAAAAAAAAAGTTTTAATATGATGTCTTTTTAACCATGCTTTATTTTGATGTACTACTGTCGCTTCATGTAACTACCTGTGCTAAATTGTATTAACCTAATGTCTAATTTCCCTTCTGAGAAATAAAAAAATATGAAATGCTCCATATATGTAGCTTTCTGTATTCGGAAGAGATATATTTTACAGCTAGTACAGCATTGTGCATAAAGATCAACTTATTCTCTGTATTGGTAAAGCACTAAATGAGCTTTACAAAAACACTTGACAAAGGAAATAAATGATTATTTTATATGTGCATAAAATTTTACTTAAACGTGTATTTTATTTATGCCAACCATAACTGATCTTTGTCTTGAATATTTGTGTGCATTGACATTATTTTTTTTGTTGTTGTAGTTTTCCAATTCTTGGGACACTGGACTAGCTGGGGCATCCTTGAGAAGTGAGATTCTTTAGGGTGATGTAGCAGCACATCATGGTTTGTAGGAACAAGGAGATACAGACCATTCTGAGCTGCCTCTTCACCTCAGAGATTAAACAAGAAAACTTGATGAGTACCCTAGTACTTGCCACATTTCATGCACTGAGGTGTTTATTAGTGATTTTGGTTTCTGGAATTTTCCTGGAGAACATATAGATTATTTTGCTAATTAACACCTATGTTTACACTGTAATATTTATAAATTGCCTACGTTTCCTGCATGCAATGTATAATAAAATGTAGTTGGATATTTGACCTACAATAAAACATTGTGCGAATGTTACAAATGCACGGCTGCAGAAAGCTTTGCGAGATCCACTTCTGTTAAGTTACAATCTATAGTTTTAATTGCTGTTTTAAGATGTAAATGAGTAGTGGGTGAAGAGTGCAAATTTGTTTAGTGTTTTTTACTATGACATGCCAGGGTTATTTAATGCGTTACTGATACTTAAGTAATGATGCTCTAGCAGCACGTAAATACTGGAGTTTAGGATTTTATAGTTATTCTCCAGTATTACTTTGCTGCTATAGTAATGTTGCTCTTTGTCAACTGAGGGAAATAAAGTTGTGTTCATTGTATTGGAAACTTAAAGAAAATTTGGCATTTAATTGAATATTAAACATTTTGATTTTATTAAAACCAATGTTTTTGTGTGTTAATCAAAACGTGGAATTAGCGTAAATCAAATTATTAGTGTTTTAAAGATTATAATGTTTATAGATTGTTGCAGTAACAATGCAAATATAAATGTTGGTGTGCCAAGCAAGCCACAGGCTCAAATCTAAATGTATAAAATGGACCCTACCAAACAGGTGTGAACATGCTGCAAATACAGTGAATGGCTGTACAATGTATACAAAAATAACACTGCGCTTCTCACCCTAATAACGATGTCGACAAATACATGAACATAATATGAATGAGAGGTTTTGGTTATATGAATTGGCCAAAGCATAATTAAGCTCACCTGCCAAGTCAAGGCATATTCTCCTACTCTCACCTCCTAACTATTCGGCACACAAAGCAGTTTATACTGCTACCAAAACCTTTTTAATGTGTTGGAGGAAGAACAATTAAACCCTTGACAGCAAGCTGCAACCAGGCAATGAGGAAGAACCTAAACTGTGCAAGCAGGGAAGCATGTTGGTGAGCTAAGCTAGTCACACGCTCAAATAATATAAATGTATAAAATTAAGCCTAACAAATGGGTATTACAGGGTGGTAATTGCCCCCCAGGCTATTCTTTAATCCCCGCTACGGGGAGCATGTGTCCTGGAATGCCCTGGACAGTCCTGCAATAAGACTTGGGTTCTGGGGAGCCTCAATCAAAGCTAGAATAGTCCAAAACAAAACTCACTCTCTGATTGTGTGCATGTATGAAAATACTGTGTAATAGAAGTAAAGGGGTTGCATGACATGAAACTGTTTGGTAACTAGATGTGGTTAAATGCTCTCAAACTGCCTGGCTGGTAGCTAGAGGAGGTTGAATGCTCTTAAACTGTCTGGCTGATAACTAGAAGGGGTCCATTCTCTTAAAATGCTCTGTGTCCCTTAATGGCAGAAATAAAATGTGGTCAAGCCCGCCTAATTTGAAGCGGATCAAAAACTTTCGTATACACGTATTTAAACCTCTCCTGCTGCTCCAGATTGCTTTCATATATACCTTTACTGCTTCTCTAGAATGACTTTTGTATACAAATATTCTGCCTATGCTGCTTTTCAAGATTGCCTTCAAATTCAAAGGTTGTACATATGCTACTGTATAATCTTTTTATATGAAGGCAATCTGGAGCAGCAGCATAGGTTTTAATATATGCATATGAAGGCATGCTGGAGCTGCAGCATTGTTATAATCTCTGGGTATGAAGGCATGCTGGAGCTGCAGCATTGGTATAATCTTGGTATGAAGGCACGTTTGAGCTGCAGCATTGGTGTAATCTCTGGGTATGAATGCATGCTGGAGCTGCAGCATTGGTATCATCTCTGGGTATGAAGGCACGCTGGAGCTGCAGCATTGGTATCATCTCTGGGTATGGAGGTATTTTTTCAGTTTTAAATTCTATGGAGGGGGAAGTTTTGCCACATTTTATTTATGCCATTAACCCCTTAGTGACAAGACATTTTGACCTTGACTTTCCCTTGGTGACCTGGGCTGTTTTTACATTTCTGGGGCGTTTGTGTTTAGCTGTAACTTCTTCTCTGTGGCATACTGTACCCACAAAAATTATGTTTTTATCGTCCTCAGAAGGGCTTTCATTAGATGCCATTATGTTCATCATATCTTATAATTTACTACAAAAAATAAAAATATGATGAAAAAAACCTTTCTATCTTTGACCGAAAATATAGTTTACACAAATACAATCATTAAACAAAGACCATCTAAATAGTTTCTAAATTTTGTCCCGAGTACAGAAATATTTTTCTGCAGTTTTTTGCGAGTTAGGGGGCAAAAAACAAAAATAGTGTATTTTGTTTTCCTATATTGACCTTTTGACCCTAACCCTAAAGTTAACCCCAACTCTAACCCTTATGCTAACCCTTAATATATTTTAATTGTAACCCTATCCCTTATGCTAACCCTAATTACATTTTAACCCGAACAGCTAACCCTAATCTTAGATTTAAAATAATTGTCTATTTTTTACATTTTTTTTTTTTTCAGGAAAACTGAGGAGGGGGGGTTCTGGAGGGAGGGTTCTTTCATGGTACTGTCTGTTCAGGAGAGTATACATAGAGGATATATTGTATGTTTTTATACTTATACAAATGTGTGAATAAACAGAACTCGTCCGAAGGACAAACTGAACATGATACTTTCATCTCTACGTACCTCGAAAATATAGATAAGAAAGAAAGAAGAAAAAAAGGGGGGGGTGGGGTGTCTAGTTAAGCTAGGGATGGGTCGGTTGGGGACCTGCAGAGTTCTCTATATTAGTGGTGGACAGTCCTCACTTTCTAGGTACTCCATCCAATAATACCACTGCTAACGATGAAATTCGCTCTTGCCCTTAGTGGAGAGAAGGAGGTCTTCTGAGGTACGTATCTTCTCGACCGTGGCAATCCACTGCTTCATCGTTGGGGAGGCTGTCGTTTAACATAAACATGGCAATAGGGTTTTAGCAGCATTTAGGTGGATTGTGAGAGACGTTCTGTATTTGGGTATCCGTAGTGTGATATAACAGCATTGCCTGTGGTGTTTATGGCAGGGATTTGTCTGCTATTTTGGTTATTATCCTGTGTATTGTGTTCCAAAACGGCTTGATTATGGGGCATTCCCACCATATGTGTATAAAGGTTCCTTTCTGTGTTTTGCACCGCCAACATCTATCAGTAGTGGAGGGGTATTGTTTATGCAGTGCTGAAGGTGTTCTGTACCATCGGGTGAGAATCTTGTATGCGTTCTCCTGTATTTTGGAGGATGCAGAACATTTGTGTGCCAAAGTGGCGATCTTAGTCCATTGCTTTTCTGTGAATATTATATTAGTCATTCTCCCATAAGCGTATGTAGTAGGGTTTTTGTGTCAGGCACAGTGAGGTCAGCATTTGATGTAATGTAGAGATCATTTTTTCTGGGGCAGCTTTAGACAGGCAAAGACTTTCGAACTGTGTGAGGGTAGTGGTAAATGGGCCCTTTTTTGTAAGGGCTCTATAGTAGTGAGTGAGTTGTGCGTACATTAATATTTTCCGCTGTGTACAGTATGGGGGAGAAGTGAGTTCTGTAAGGGTCTTAAGGGATCCACTGTCTGACAGAACATGGCCCAATCTCGGATAACGTATATTATCCGGGAATAGTGTATCAAAAGGTCGTTCTTGTCTTCCCGGCTGAAAATCGTCATTTGCATATAGGGAGACCAGTGTCGAAGGGTTATTTAACAGTCCGTCTCGTGACTTTAGTTTATTCCACATTTGCAAAGTTGGAGAGATGGTGCAGTGCGAAGCGTCTGTCATCACTTGTTGTGTGTTGGACACCCATGCTGCAGTCGGTATTGGGATTGTTAGGGATCTTTGTTCTATGGAGACCCAGAGTTTGAGGGCTGGGCTGGTCCAGTCTACTAATCTTGACAAAAGTGAGGCTTGATAATGTCTCCAGGTCAGGGAGCCCCATTCCCCCTTGTGTTTTATGTTGCGTAAGATAATTATATCCTAGTCTGGGGTGCGAGGACTTCCATATGAATTTGGTTATGGATCTTTTTAGCTTGAAAAAAAAATGTTTGGGTAATGCTATTGGTACCGCTTGTAAGATATATAGGATACGCGGTAGGACGTTCATCTTTGACAGTGGACACTCTGCCGAACCAAGAAAGGCGTTGCTGGTTCCAGGAGTGTAGATCTTGATCAATTTTTTGTAATATTGAGAGGTAATTTAGTTCATATAAGGAGCTTAGGGTCGATGGTACTTTGATTCCCAGGTAGGTGATGGAAGAGTGTGCCCATCGGAAGGCAAACGAGGCCTCTAGTGCTGACTGCATATGAGCTAGTGATGGCAGGGAAGCTGCTCTGTGCCACCTGGCTGCAATGGAAACCACCCCCCCTTCCCAGCATTGAGGTGTAACATTTTTTTTTTTTTCTCTTTAAAAATAACCCAAAACCTGCTGTCTTGTGTATGTGTATGCCTGGATGTGTTTGTGTGTGTATATATGTGTGTGCCTGGATGTGTGTGTGTGTATGTATGTATATATATATATATATATATATATATATATATATATGACACATCCAGTCAATGTGTGTATGTAGAAAAACAAGGTGTAACAGGTTTCGCACTCAGAAGTGGAGGGTGCACGGAGAGGACTTTCACCCTAGTCCTTCAAATCAGAATAAATGATCCTTTGTGTATGTATATGTGACAGGCTATGTGTCTGTGTGTGACTGCGTGTGTTTGTGTTTATGTGCCATTGTCTGGCTCCTAGATTTTTTAGCTGGCTCCTAAAACTCAGATCAATTTGTCAAGCCCTGAGGTAGGCAATGCAGTGAAGGAGTTTAAGCATGTGTAGGATAGGCACAAGGCTATCCTAGCTATAAGATAGGGAACTGGGGACTAATAACAGTATTTAGAAAATTGGGCAGACTAGATGGACCGCATGGTTCTTATTTGCCGACGCATTCTATGTTTTGGTAGCAGTATAAACTGCTTTGTGTGACGACTAGATGGGTAAGAGTTGGTTTTCACCCTACTGAGTGTGTACCTGGAAGTGGCAAGTGAGCTTAATTATGCTTTGGCCAATTCATATAACCCAAACATCATTCAAATTATTTTCACATATTTGTTGACAACTTTATTAGGGTGAGAAGCGCAGACAGTTTTTACTTTAAATTTTGCTTATGGAAGCTTTTTGTAGAAGGAATATTGATTTTGTAAACTACTTACACCATCTATGTTAACAATAGCAAATGCCATTTTAGATAATATCACATTATCAGAAATAACCGGTACTATATATTTTTTTTTATACTTGGTTATTTTATCTAAATCTGATGTTTGTTAACATGACACCTTCCCCTCCTCAACACAAGCACTCATCTATCAAATAAAGCTTATAAAAAAAAAAAAAAAATACAAACTTGTGGGATTTGAAAAAACCACAATATTTCATATTCTTAAATGTCCAGTCAAGTTCTGTATTGAATATACACTTGTAACTAAACAAGAGTAAACATTTGTATAGTTAATTAATAAATGTAGTAAATGATCCGCTCAGTCAGGGGAGACCCACTTTCAGAAATGCAAATCTCTCCTCTGCCTTCCAGTTTCTCTCCTTTCCCCAGCCCCCACGTCTTCTCGCCCTCTCCCCTCCATTCCCACCATGCAATCCCCCCCCCCCCCTTCCATTTCACCTTGGGGAGCCTCGGCCAGAATCAGGTCTTTGTGTTACACTCCGGTCTCTGTCAGTTCTTCATGCACTCCTTTTGCGTAGTGATCATGTAGAACTTCACATTTCCAATGCTCTGATTCATTACTGAAGCTTAATAGGACCCCAGACAAAGGCAACCTTGCTTTAGAAATACAGGTATCTTCCCAAATGGGTCAATATGTAAAACGAAAGAGCTGGGGTTAAAACGCACACACATGCAGCTGCCCATTACACAATTTTAAAAAAATGTTATTAGTTGAGCACGGCATGGAAGGAAACTAGCATCTTTGGCACAGACTGCTTGCTCTGCCCCATCACTTCACACTACCAAATGATTTTTAGAACCATGTCTCACATGACATCCCAGTGCTCAGGAAAAAAGGCGGCAGGATGCTGGGGTTGTCAATAAGTGCATTCCTTTCCATGTTTAATATGCGTTGTCGGCACTTTTTGGTTTCATGCAGAAGACTGTACTAGATGTTTTCATATTTAATAAAAGTTATAATATAAAAAAATGCATTTCTTGTTTTAATTTCCTTTTATCTGCCCATCTGCCCCCAGACTTAGTCAATGCATCGCCCCTACAGCCATCTGGCCCCCTGATGTAGCCAATGCATCGCCCCCACAGCCATCTACCCACCAGCCAATGCTGCCCCTACCCCCCAGACTTAACCAGTGCTGCCTTCCCCTTCCTACCCAGCCTTAGCAAATGCTGCCTCCCCCTCCCTTCTCCAGGCTTAGCCAGTGCTTCCTCCCCCCTCCCTTCCCCAGACTTAGCCAATGGCTGGTGGGGGCAGCCAGTGGATGTCTGCACGATACGTGCAGACATCCTCTGGTGCTGCCCAACACTTGGCTTCCGTCATAGAAGTGCCAGGCAGCACCAGAGGATGTCTTTGCGCATTGTGCAGAGCAGACATCCACTGTCTGCTTGCAAGGGGGACCTGGATCCCAGTCTCATAGTTAGACCTCAATCTAAGGTCTGATTATAAGACTAACCTCGACTGTAAGATGAGGGCTATTTTTCAAAGCATACGGTCATAACGGCACATGTTTTCTTCAAAGCTTGCACTTAAAGGTATTCTGTCAACTTAAGCAATGTTCATGCTGTGAATGTAGACAATAGAAAAATATTAAAAATGATCTATACACGGTCTAGGCATAAAATAAGAGAAAAATGTTTTAAACGTGTTGTCTCCTGTTTATGACCACCTGAGGCTTGATGCAAATTAGCTACTTTTCAATGGGAAAGTAGTTATTTACATATAAAGCTTCAAGGTGATTTACACCACGGACACCTTTTAACCCCTTCCTGATGCTAGAATGTACTATGCCGTCCTGATTTTACAGTGCCTAAAAGACGTTAGCACCGCATAGTTCGTCAAATGTTAAACAGCTCATCGCAGCTCCCCGCGATGAGCTCGGTTCGGATCCCTCTGCAGGGATTTGCACCTGATGAGGCCATTTTGAGTGGCCTCAGTCTGACAGGGAAGATGTAGCCAGCTCAAAGCGAGCACGGCTACATTTCACTAAATCGCGCCGTGTCCGAACTTCCGTGTTCGGGCATGCCTCCGTGACGTCAAGTGAAAAGTTAGTTGCCCCTAGTATGATGATGATGAACTGGTGTGTACTTTTGCTAGTGCAGAGAGAGATCCTTGTTTTTGAATGAGATCAGCAGGGGGAACCTTATCTAATTTCCCCCCTGCTGATCCCATGCAAAAATGAGGGTCTCTTGCTGTGTTAGCATGCAAGAAAGTAAACCTGCGTGTATCTATTAAGATACACGTTAGGTTTACTTCAATCTACCGGGAAATGTTTAAAGCAAGGGCTAAACAAAGTTTAATTTCCCTTTAAATTCTGAGTTAAAATGCTAACTCTACTTGATTCCTCAACTCTCTAGAAAGTTGGAAGAGAGGACTATGTAATGTGCTGTAGTTTATTGCTTTCACTTTGCCAGTCTAAAGTTCAAATAATGAACAATTTCGAAAACATTTTAACTTTCAAGTATCATTTAGCTAAAAAAAAATAAAATAACTATAGTGGGGAAAAATTTATAAAAATCTAAATGGATAATCCACTGATATCTCTGGCATATTTTTACAATTATAACATTAACTGTATGTGTATATGTATGTATATATGTATATGTATGTATATATATATGTGTGTGTATATATATAATATATATATATATATATATATATATATATATATATATAATTAGTTTCAGGGTCCTTGAATTAACGAGCATTACCTTCTGTTTTGATATGGTGCCAACTCTTACTGTTGTAGGAGCATCTACTCTCTTTTGGCACTCCAAATACTGTATATTACATTAGAAACATAGAAACATAGAATGTGTCGGCAGATAAGAACCATTCGGTCCATCTAGTCTGCCCAATTTTTTTTTTTTTTTGAGTACTTACATTACCCGCGATGATCAGCCAGCCTTGAGGAATTCCAATCCCTTGCAGCTGGGGTGCCTCACGTTGGCTGTCCCTGTACTGAAGAATACCGTATTTGCTCGAATATAAGACAAGGTTTTTTTCAGAGCAAATGCATAAAAGTCCCGACGGAAGTGCCGGGCAGCAGTGCAGGATGTCTGCGCATATCGTGCAGACATCCTCTGGCTGCCGCCACTAGCCACCAGGGATATCTGGGCAGCCGGGGGATGTCTGCATGATAGTGCAGACTTCCTCCATGCTGCCCGACACTTCCGTCTATTATGACGGACTGGTTGTCCATCATAATAGACGGAAGTGTCGGGCAGCATGGAGGATGTCTGCACGTATCGTTCAGACACCCACGGCTGCCCCCACTAGCCACCAGGGAAAGAAACAAGGGGGGGGACGACAAAGACAAGGGGAGGGGTAAGACACAAGGTGAAGGGTGGAGAGAGGGGAGAGGTGGAGAGAGAGACCGATAACGGGGGGGGGGGGGGGGGGAGGCAGCATTGGCACATAAAAGGAAATAAAAACAAGAAATGCATTTTTTTTTATATTATATTTTTTTTTAATTAAATATTAAAAAGCAATTTACATGTGAATATATACAAGTTTTTCCTATAGGGCAGTTTTATATTAAGGCTTTTAGTTTTTTCCCTAAAGGAATATCCAAAGTTTGGGGGGTCGTCTTATAATCAGGGTCGTCTTATATTCGAGCAAATACGGTATGTATGTGGTAAGTATGGTAAGAGTTGTTTTATTTATGAACCTAAGAGATGTTTTGAACACTCACCAGTTACGTAGTATTCACTACGCCAACTGGGTTAAAACCTGTGGCAGACTTTTTCAGTAGTAAACCTTGATCTAAAGGATCGTAATAGACCCATTTTTATTTTTGGTGATGCCATTAAGGGACTCTTTCCTTCCCTTTTCTGCTTTTTTTTATTTAAAATCTTTTTTATTCGAAAAATAGGTGGTTGTATAGGCAATAATTATTCCAGTACAAATCAGCTGAGTATAACAAAACAGGTCAAATATATATGTTATAAAACATACATTTCCGTGTCTAATAGGTAACATATGTCGCCAAACATTCATTGTTTGACAGGGGTGTGGCCTAGGACTGTAAAAATAAAAAACAAACAGCCGATCCGAGTCATAACACACACCAGAACATCTTTTAACATAAAAAGGGAACATAAAGTAAAAACTAAAAATGTTTGTAGCTTTTGGTGGGTCGGGGTGTGTGGTGTATAAGTACTCGCAGGGGATCAGGGACAAACTCAGGGTCATCGACAGCTTTCAGGACTTTAACAACTAGGTTCCAAAATGGTGTGAGTAACGGGCAGCTCCACCAGATATGTATGAAGTCCCCTCTACTTTGTTTACACCACCAGCAAAGGTCAGGAGTTCCAGGGTACTGTTTATGTAGTACCGAAGGAACCCTGTACCACCTGGGGAATATTTTATATGAATTCTCTTGAGCCAGCGAGTAAGGCGTGCACTTGTGGATTAAAAGGGAAATTTTTGTCCATTGGGTTTCTGAAAGATTAGTGCGTGTGTCCCTTTCCCATAGCCTAACATAATAAGGTTTCAAGCTAGATTGAGAATGTATTAACAGTTAATAGATGTGGGAGATAAGCCTCGTAGGTGGGTTGTCCTTGTGGCAGAGTGCCTCGAAAGGGGTTAGTGTGTCCGGATAGTTCTGTGATTTGAGAAGTGAGGAGACATAATGGTGTAGTTGTCTATAAGTGTGGTGTCGCTTCCCGTCTCTGGGGCGGTCAGGTACCAAGACATTGTAAGGAGTCATGCGTCCCTCTTTCATTATATGTCCTAACCTTGGGTATCTCACTTCCTTGGGTAGGAGGTCACGGACCGTTTGGGTATTAAAACCGGGTGTAAAGTGATCATTAAAAATAAGCGAGGTAAGTGGGGAAGGGGTATGTCGTAGATCATATCGGTCCGCCGAATTTTGCCAGACTGCCAACGTCGGGGGGACCGTGGGGTGGTCTAATGAAACCATCACTTTTTGTGACCTTGGGACCCAAGCTGCCATAGGGATTGGGACCCTCAATCCTTCCTGTTCTGCCGACACCCAAAGCTTGGGGGAGGGACGTGTCCAGGCAACCACTCTAGCCAAATGGGTTGCTTTATGATAGAGGGAAATATCCGGTAGGGATACTCCCCCCGATAGCTTATGTCTGGCGAGATACTCGTACCCCAGTCTTGGGCGTGAGGATCCCCATACATAACGGGTAATGAGTTGCTTAATTTCAGTGAGGTAGGAGGTAGGAAGGGTAATAGGGAGAGCTTGTAATACATATAAGATTCTGGGTAGAATATTCATTTTTACCACTCCTATTCTACCGAACCAAGAAATACACTTAGTGGACCATTTAGCCACATCCGTCTGTAAGTTTCGTAGCAGGGGGGGGGAATTTAATTTAAACAATTGGGATAGATCACTTGGTATATAGGTCCCTAAATATTTAATAAATTCGGGTGCCAAACGGAACAGGAAGGAGCATTTTAAAAGGGCTTCGTCCGCTGGTGGCAATGAGAGATTAAGAATCTCTGATTTAGTCAGGTTGGCCTTGAAATACGATAGTTTAGAGAAAACCTCCATTTCTCTGACAATATTGGGCAGGGAAACATGGGGGTCTGTCACAATGAAAAGTAAATCGTCCGCAAACGCAGAGACCTTATGAGTACGTGTACCCAATTGGAGTCCTCGTATGTCTGGGTTGGATCTAATAGCCTCCAGAAATGGTTCCATGACTAGAACAAACAATAGAGGCGAAAGGGGTCACCCCTGTCGTGTACCGTTCGACAGGGCCACTGTGCCCGACAATGTCCCATTTATGCGGATTCTAGCAACTGGTATGTGGTATAGTGATTCTATCCACCTCATCATGCTAGGTCCCAAGCCTATACGTTTTAGGGACGCGAAAAGAAAGGCCCAGTTGACCCTGTCAAACGCCTTCTCGGCATCTATTGATAACAAAATTGTTGGAGTGGGTCGAGCCTGATGCACCAAATTGACTATTCTAGTAGTACTATCTTTAGCTTCTCGCCCTGGGATAAAACCCACTTGATCATGTTTGATAAGTGACGGTAAATAGGGCCGGAGACGATTAGCCAGAATTTTTGCAAATAATTTAATATCTGTGTTTAGCAATGAGATGGGGCGATAGCTGGCACAGAGGGACGGATCTTTCCCAGGTTTGGGTATTACTGTGATATGGGCTTCTTGGGCTTGGGGAGGCAAAGTTGATCCTTCAGCCAAGGAATAAAAAATAAGTACTAATTGTGGGGCTAAAATTTTTGAGAATACTTTATAATACGGGAGAGTAAGGCCATCCAGCCCGGGGCTTTTTCCCGTAGGGGAGTCCTTGATTGCCGCCAACACCTCATCCAAAGAGATGGGTTCATCCAAGATATCCCTAATCTTGAATGTCCACATTAATGGAGGGGGGTGGGGGGTGTTCCGAGTCATGGAGATTATAGAGACCCTGATAATATAATCGGAAGGTCTCTGCAATCTGCTCTGTTGTGTGCTCAATACGCTGAGAGCCCTTGATTTTAGGTATAAAAGAGGTTGCCTGTCTGGCCTTCAATGCTCTTATACTCTTCAATACTCTGGCTTATTGCCGTGTTCATACATACCACTCCTTGCTAGCAAGAACGAGCGTTGTGTGGCTTGAGTACATAGTGTTGCCAGCTGTGCTCTTAATGTCAGCAGAGACTGGTATTCTGATATGGAAAGAGAGAGTTTGTCGTATTTCCAGTGCGGCAATTTGAGACAGCAGTTGTGCCATAGCTGTCCTATGTAATTTTTTGTCAAACGATGCAGCACTAATGAGATGGCCTCTGATAACAGCCTTATGGGCTTCCCAGATCACCGGGGTCGTACAGTCAGGGGTAGTATTTTCTTCGAAATAGTGTTGTAGGGTTTCTGTTAGCTTGTCAATGTGGGTAGGGTTTTTAAAAATATTTTCATTCTCCCTCCAATTGGGCAAGCGTTTCGGGAAAGAAGGGATATTGAGGGTCGCCGACACGGGGGCATGATCGCTCCAGGTGATAGAGCCTATGTTAGCAGATTTAACCATGTCAAGGTGTCTGTGGGAAATAAATACATGATCTATCCTAGAGTATCGGACGTGTGGGGGGGAATAATATGTGTAATCCTTGGTTTGGGGGTGTAGTATACGCCAAGCGTCTACTAATTGTGTTTTATATAGGGATTTTTTTACTTGCTTGATCTTAGAATAGCGCAAATGGGTCGCCCCGGTGGAGGAGTCCAGCAGAGGGTCCAGGACCATATTCAGGTCTCCGCCCAAGATTATAATCCCTTCCAGGAACTCAGCGAACTCTGAAAGAACAGAACATATAAATGTATGTTGGTTCACGTTAGGGGTGTAAACATTTCCAATGGTAACCATATTTGTGCCTATGCTGCCCTTGACAAAAACCACCCTACCTTCGTTATCTGTTCTAGACTCCTGAAATGTAAACGGTAGGTGCTTGGAAATTAAGATAGCAGCTCCCTTGGTTTTTTTAAAAGGAGAATAGGAGTGTATAAAGGTTCTATCAACAAGCTGTGGTGGTTTAGTACGTTTGAAATGCGTTTCCTGGATCAATGCTATGGAAGTTTTCAGGGCCCGTAGCTCCCCAAATAGTCTGGATCTCTTAGAGGGGGTGTTAAGGCCTTTGGCATTTATCGATGTAACAATTATATTCTGCAGGTCAGAGACAGCCATTTAACAAAATAGGGGTTGATTTGTTTGTGCTTTTTAGAAATCGCACCAGAGTGAGAAGCAACAGGGAGTTAAAACATCGGGGGGTTCAAACATTGGGGAAATTAAACTTGGGGGTATACCTCGGGCAAAGCCCTTGGCACAAGGGGCATAAGCGCCTATGGTCTGTTTCCGAGGCTCAGGATCTGAGTCCCAGGAACATTCCATATGTACATTGGCACAAGCACGCACTGTGGGGGCAGTGTTAACAACCATGTCTGAGGGTAGTATCCAAAAGAGAGGTCCCCCCCTTTGGCCTAGCAGTGTAGTAAAAAACAACATGAATATCAGCACTTTAACTTTGCTGGGGTTCCCGCAGAACCATGAAAGGAGGAAAATGCAGTCATAGCTCACGAGAATACTTATATATATATATGAAGGAGTAAAATACAACAATTCTTCTGAGAAAGAGTCTCGAAGCCTGGTTCTCAATCTGATTGCAGATCCATGGTAGGCCGAACCTGCAGATAGGATCCTCAGCGTGGGGAGGTCTGCGATCCGGACAAAGTGTCAGTATTAGGGTCTATGTGATCGGATTGTCTCGATGATATGTGACCCACCGCTGGGCCCTGCAGATGTCTCGGACGCCTTTTTCTCTGGGGTCTCGGGATACAGGGACCGTTTTTCAGCTGAGGTAGGTAGATGTCTGTTGGTTTAGAGTGCATCCAGGTAGTGATGTCCGGAACAGGAATGTCCAGGCTAGAGCAGAAGCCAGGTGCCTCATCAGGGGATTGAAGGAGGAAGGTAGCATTTCCTCTGCGGAATCCCCATTGGAAGGGTATATTGGCCTTTTTAAATTAATCCGCAACCGGTTTTTAAAACTTTCTTGCTTGCAAAGTGGCCCAAGCTACATCAGGGAGTAGCAATATCTGAGAGCCTTGGAAAACTATAGGTTGGGCCTTTCTTGCTGCCTGCAGGAGTTGCTCTTTCACATTGTATGAATGCAGACGGCATATAATGTCTCTGGGGTGGCGGTTGCCGGGGTCTTTAGGTTTGAGGGCCCGGTGGGCTCTGTCAATTGCAATGGGATTGGTCTGATCCCTCTGTAGTATACTATGAAATAGTTCACCAACTCTTGTTGTGACATCTTCAGGGCCTTCAAGTTCAGCCAGCCCTCTAATGCGGATGTTAGACCTGCGGCTTCTGTTTTCAAGGTCCAGGAGCTGTTGGGCAAGGAGAGTGGTAATTTTCCTCTGGTCCCTAAGCTCATGTGCCATGTTACCCATCGCCTCGTGCATAGAGGCCTGGTCAGCTTCTACTGTATCTAGGCGCGATGCCTGATGTTTCAGGTCACCCCGAAGGTCCGCTATTTCAGATTTTATAGTTGTGGCGATGCTGGCCGTCAAGGCTGCAAAATCTTTACTCACGCTTGCTGTGAACGCCGAGAAGTCCGCCTTTGTCGGGGTCTCCGAGAGGTGAGTGTCCGCTGAGCTAATGGAGCTTTCATCTTCCTCCCGCTCCCCGCTGATCAGTGGCGGGAATTCTTCAGTTTCTGCTCGCGCCGCCATTTTAGCTGTAGGGCCGGCATTCTGCTTCATCGGCACCAAAAACGATTGTAGTGCCGGCGGGAGTTGTTTTTCCCCTCCATGGGATTTAGCCACCTTGGTAGGGCGCTTGTGGAGGTTCTTCCCCATATTTTGGCAGTGTAAACGGTCGTGCTATCCGTGTATAAACGGCCTGGGGTACGGAGCTCAGGCGATGTGCGTCTTCTCACATGAGCAGTCAGACACGCCCCCCCCCCCCCTTTCTGCTTTACTTGCAATCTAATCTGAGCATAATATATACTGCAATGCATGACAACTTCTTTCTACTGAAACTTGTGTTCTCCGTTGCAGGCAAGGAAGGAAAATTAAAGTAAACAGCCTGATCTTTAACCCCTTAAGGACAGAGCCTTTGAAACATTTTTGTCCTTTCTGGACAATGCCTATTTTAACATTTCTGTGCTGTTTGTGTTTAGCAGTAATTTTCTTCTTCATCATTTGCCGTACCCACACATATTATATATTGTTTTTATCGGGACAAGAAGGGCTTTCTATGGATGCCATCTTTTTGATCATATCTTATCATATTATTAAAAAAAATAATAAAATATGGTAAAAAAAAAAAAAAAATACACAAATTTCCTGACTTTTATTTGAAACAACTTCTCCTCATCGGCAATAGCGAACGAAAAAACATGCTAAATAGATTCTACTATTTCTCCTGAGTACAGGGATACCACCCATGCATAGGTTTGTTGGGTTGTTTGGGGGCTAAAATGCCAAATTTGTGAGGTGCAGTTTTTTGTTTTCCAACTTGAAATTTTTACATGAAGACAGCCTGCACCCATGTCCCATTTGGGACATATTTGAAACCAGCCAGTGTATTTTACCCCATCAACCCATATATTTTTTAAAAGTAGACACCCTAGGCTATCTCAAATGGTGGTATTTTAACACTTTCCATGCACTAATTCTACCACCAGCCTTTGTCAAAGTTTGTGGTAGTCATTTTTTTGTGTTTTTTTTTTTCACAAACCTTGTACTTCAGACATGAATTCACAGATTTTGGTATGTGTCACTGCCAAATAACACCACAATAAGTGTTCAGCAACATCTCTTGAGTACAGGGATACCACCCATGCATAGGTTTGTTGGGTTGTTTGGGGGGTAAAAGGCCAAATTTGGTAGGTGCAGTTTTTGGTTTTCCAAATTGAAATTTTGACATGCAGACCGCCTGCACCCATGTCCCATTTGGGACATATTTGAAACCAGCCAGTGTATTTTACCCCATCAACCCATATATTTTGTAAAAGTAGACATCCTAGGCTATTTTAAATGGTGTTATTTTAACACTTTCCATGCACCAATTCTACCACCAGCCTTTGTCAAAGTTTGTGGTAGTCATTTTATTGTGTATGTTTTCCCACATACATTGTACTTTAGACACAAATTCACATATTTCGGTATGTGTCACTAACAAACAATACCACAATATATGTTCAGCAACATCTCCCGAGCACAGGGATACCACCCATGCATAGCTTTGTCAGCTTTGTTGGGTGTTGAAAGGCTACATTTTACCAATATTGATCGAACCAGACGAATGGTGATGCTCATCTGAGAAATCACCAAACCACCTTTGCCACTGATCGGCTGTTACTGATCGCTATACACGCGTTCAGACAGCTTTAAAAGGAATACACGTAATCCCCTAGTGGGTATAATTAACCCCTAGCGAGTCTGACAAAAAAAATGTTGATAGCAAAAAAAAATCCTTCTGCGACTAGATTGCTCCATATGCGCTGCTTAGGCAGTGACCATATGCACTGCTTAGGCAGTGACCATATGTGCTGCTTAGGAAGTGATATACGGCAAGGAAGGGGTTAATAGCTCTTATTTTAAAAAATGTTTACGTTAAACGTAGTCCCCTAGCGGGTATAATTAACACGTGACGGGTGTAATAAAAAAGTTTTAAAAAAATTAAAAATGCTTCTGCAGCAAGATTGCTGCATTTGCGTCAGATCGCTGCTTAGGCAGTGATCTACAGCAAGAAAGGGGTTAATCTCTCTTAAAAGAGCTTTTTTTATACTGTAATGAATTACAGTAAAAAAAATGAACCCCTAAAAAATGCACAGACAGCAAAAAATGTGCTGCTGTGTATGATCACTGCGTACACAGCGATCAATGGCAGGGAAGGGGTTAAATGGCTTTTATAAAAGCCCTTGGTATTTAAAATTGTATTAAATATTTTTATTATTTTGTTTTTTTTTACTTTATCTGATCTGTCTCTCTCCCTTACTAAAACTAGTAAGGTGAGGGAGGCAGATCAATACTTGTCAAAGGCAATATTTGCTAATATTGCCTTTGACTGTATGGTAAGTGCTCATCAGAGCACTTACCATACATGCCTGCACACAGATCACATAGATCTGTTGTGCCGGCATCGATTGGCTCCCCCTAGAGCATCGGAAGTGAAATACTTTCACTTCCGATGCTCTTGCCATTAGAAGGGAAGCGCTGAATGTACAGGCAGCGTTCCCTTCTACTGAGCCGATGGGGTCGCTCAGGAGAGCGACCACCATCGGCTCTGGGCAGCCTGAAGGTGTTGTTAAGTGCCTCGCTGGCGAGGCACTTTAACTACACCGGAGATGCTTAGAAAGCGAACGATCGTTCGCTTTCTAAGCACATGTGTGCAGTGGGCGCAGCCATTTTTAAATGGCTGCTACGATCACTCCGTGGAGTGATCGTAGCGCGCCCCTGCACATTTGGGGGGTGTTGCACAATGCCTCTACCTAGAGGCATTGTAGCAACACAGTTAGAGTAAAGAAAGCGGTCGCTTTCTTTACTCAGTTTAGTGCATGACGTGCCAGGCATGTCACCTGTCGGCAAGTCCTCGATTTGCCGTGACGTGCCTGGCACGTCATCTGTCGTTAAGGGGTTAATGTAGACAAAATGGTCTTCCTGTGCAACACATTAAAACAAATTTTTTGCTAGTTTAGGGAAGCTGTTCACTGCCTTCTGTATCTGTTTAGTATATATCAATGTACTCTACTTCCCTGATGCATCCCTTCTTAACATTTCCACAACATATTGTGTATGGGAGGTTTAGGAACAAAGAGGTTAAAAGTAGCCATATATTTGAATTCTACAAACCTCAAGACTGCTATGCAAATGTACTAAGCAACAGTGTTGAGTGCACGCTGGTAAGTTTTGCTTATTCTTCAGAACAGTGCCATATTTCCATTTTTTAAAGGGACTCTTTCGCCCTTAACATTGCTTGTACTATGAATGAAGACAATAGAATATGATGGAAAAATACTAAATACGTTGTGTTAGCAGAATTGCAAGCAAATGCATCAATTAAGATAAATAGAAATGTCAAATGAGTCTACTGCTTATGACATCACTTGTGGCTTGATATGCAAATAAATTAATGTGTCATTTGCATGTCAGTCCACAAAGTGATGTCCTAGGCACAGACATCTTTACATGTTTTATTTTATGCAAATGCGCACAATTTTGCTAAAACATTGTAAAGATTTTTTTTCTCTTTCTACAGTATATACAATGTTTAGGTGATGGAGTAATTTGACTAAGCTTAAATATTGATTACCAAAAAATGCAACCACAAACATATGTTACTTCTTTCCTATAGTCATTTCAAAAGTGCTCTCTGTGGTCATATAGCACATTATTATGTTACAGTACATACAATTTTACAATTCAATTCAGAAATTAAATCTGCAATCATTATACAATAAAGTGTTTAATGGGAAAGGGTATATTGTTGAATGTATGTGAATGTAGTGAATGTTACTATTAACCAATTTAATGGTACTCAGTTTAACTACCCTAAAATAATTAAAGGACTATGTCACCCAGAGGCGTCGCTAGGGGGGGGCTACTGGGGCTATAGCCCCGAATCTCCAGTGCATAGCCCCGAATGGAGACTCTGGGGCTAAAGCATACTTTAGCCCCGAGACTCCAGGGCTATCACTGTTAGAGCTTTCCCCCGTCTGGGACATAGTCCCAGAATCGGAGGTTTATGCTTGTGCGGGGGGTGAGGAGGAGAGGCGCTGCTGCTGGCCCCGCCTCCTGGAGGTGCAGCCCACAAGCAAGTGCCTGCGGTGACCGCACCTCTTGGCCATACTGACAGCACGACGGGTGCAAGCTCCGCCCCCATCGCACTGTGAGTCTGGCTGCGCGCCGGATGTGACATCCGGCAGAAGAAAATGAGTGCCTCATCGGAAACGTCCTCCTCCCTGCAAACAGAGGTATTTAGCAGGGAGGGGGACCAACACTGTAAGGTGTTTTTTTTTTTTTTTTTAATATTTAAAAATGTGTGTTAGTGTCTGCGTGTAAGTGTGACTGTGTGGGTGAAGCAATGTGTATAAGTGTGTGTGTGTGTCAGGGTGTTTGCATAAGTGTATGAGGGTGTGTGTGTCAGGGTGTTTGCATAAGTGTATGAGGGTGTGTGTGTCAGGTTGTGTATTTGTAAGTGTGTGTGAGAAAGATATAGACGCTGTGGGAGAGAGAGACGGAGAGTGTGAGAGAGAGAGACGGAGAGTGTGAGAGAGACAGAGACGGAGAGTGTGAGAGAGAGAGAGACGGAGAGTGTGTGAGAGAGAGAGAGACGGAGAGTGTGAGAGAGAGAGAGACGGAGAGTGTGAGAGAGAGAGAGACGGAGAGTGTGAGAGAGAGAGAGACGGAGAGTGTGAGAGAGAGAGAGACGGAGAGTGTGAGAGAGAGAGAGACGGAGAGTGTGAGAGAGAGAGAGACGGAGAGTGTGAGAGAGAGAGAGACGGAGAGTGTGTGAGAGAGAGAGACGGAGAGTGTGTGAGAGAGAGAGACGGAGAGTGTGTGAGAGAGAGACGGAGAGTGTGTGAGAGAGAGAGAGACGGAGAGTGTGTGAGAGAGAGAGAGACGGAGAGTGTGAGAGAGAGAGAGAGACGGAGAGTGTGAGAGAGAGAGAGAGACGGAGAGTGTGAGAGAGAGAGAGAGACGGAGAGTGTGAGAGAGAGAGAGACGGAGAGTGTGTGAGAGAGAGAGAGACGGAGAGTGTGTGAGAGAGAGAGAGACGGAGAGTGTGAGAGAGAGAGAGAGACGGAGAGTGTGAGAGAGAGAGAGAGACGGAGAGTGTGAGAGAGAGAGAGACGGAGAGTGTGAGAGAGAGAGAGAGACGGAGAGTGTGAGAGAGAGAGAGACGGAGAGTGTGAGAGAGAGAGAGACGGAGAGTGTGAGAGAGAGAGAGAGAGAGAGAGACGGAGAGTGTGAGAGAGAGAGAGAGAGAGAGACGGAGAGTGTGGGAGAGAGAGAGACGGAGAGTGTGGGAGAGAGAGAGACGGAGAGTGTGGGAGAGAGAGAGACGGAGAGTGTGGGAGAGAGAGAGACGGAGAGTGTGAGAGAGAGAGAGACGGAGAGTGTGAGAGAGAGAGAGACGGAGAGTGTGAGCGAGGGAGAGAAGGAGAGTGTGAGCGAGGGAGAGTGTGAGAGACGGAGAGTGGGAGAGACGGAGAGTGTGAGAGACGGAGAGTGTGAGAGAGAGACGGAGAGTGTGAGAGAGAGACGGAGAGTGTGAGAGAGAGACGGAGAGTGTGAGAGAGAGACGGAGAGTGTGAGAGAGAGACGGAGAGTGTGAGAGAGACGGGGTGTGTGAGAGAGAGACGGGGTGTGTGAGAGAGAGACGGGGTGTGTGAGAGAGAGACGGGGTGTGTGAGAGAGAGACGGGGTGCGTGAGAGAGAGAGAGAGAGAGACGGGGTGCGTGAGAGAGAGAGAGAGAGAGACGGGGTGCGTGAGAGAGAGAGAGAGAGAGACGGGGTGCGTGAGAGAGAGAGAGAGAGACGGGGTGCGTGAGAGAGAGAGAGAGAGACGGGGTGCGTGAGACAGAGAGAGAGAGACGGGGTGCGTGAGACAGAGAGAGAGAGACGGGGTGCGTGAGACAGAGAGAGAGAGACGGGGTGCGTGAGACAGAGAGAGAGAGACGGGGTGCGTGAGACAGAGAGAGAGAGACGGGGTGCGTGAGACAGAGAGAGAGAGAGAGAGACGGGGTGAGATTGTGTGCGACTGTGCTCATCTGGGCTCAAGCCCCTGATCATTTGTTGACCTAGCAACGTCCCTGATGTCACCTAAACATTGTGTACACTGAATGTAGAGAATAAAACAGTTTGTGCATTGCGTTAGCAGAACTGAAAATAAATGCATAAATTAAAGCTGAGTAAAACAATCTAAAGGGGTTCAAATAAAAATGTGTCTGTGGTATATTCTGTTTGGATGGCATCACTGAAAACAAATTAGGTTCTATATCAAGCCATAGGTGATGCGATAAAATTAATTTTAATTTATGCATTTAGTTAAATTTGAACACAGTATAGATCATTATTAATCTCTACATTCACAGTGTAAACAAATATGAAGGCTATGGCTATTAATGGAAACATTTTCAGTGGGCTATTAATGGGCAAATTATCGGTGGGTTATTAATGGGCAAATTATCGGTGGGTTATTAATGGGCAAATTATCGGTGGGTTATTAATGGGCAAATTATCGGTGGGTTATTAATGGGCAAATTATCGGTGGGCTATTAATGGACAAATTATCAGTGGGCTATTAATGGACAAATTATCAGTGGGCTATTAATGGACAAATTATCAGTGGCTATTAATGAATAAACTTTGCGGTGGGCAGGATTTTTTTCAGTAAGGGGCCCTGAAATTTCTGACCCTGGTTGGCATTATTTAAATATATGTAATTTAACTGCCTTTTATACATAAACTTTGACGTTGGAAACCATTCAAAGAGACTGATTTAGAGGGATTATTGCTTAGTATACAAGTAACAAAACACTGGGGGACATGTTTCCTTGCAGCAATGATATGACATATGAAAGCAATGATATGACATAAAACCAAATAAAGAACCAAAAGAACCCTGAAACCTCTCCATCAAACATACAATGATAAAAGATGTACTAGATGCGGTAAAAATTCAAATATACTTACATTTTAGTGGTGCATATGGAGTAGCAATTATTTATGGGTTCATCAGATGTCCTTTGTTGTATAGTACGATGATAATAGGAAGGAAAACAAAACACAGCAATAGTGTCCCTTTAACCCCTTGGCGACACAGGACGGACTAGGTCCGTCCTGTGTGCCGAGGCGTTAGTGACACAGGACGGACCTAGTCCGTCCTGTGTCAAAACGAGCACTGAAAGCGGAGTTTTTCCGCTTTCAGTGCTCTAATGGTATTGTAACGATGCTTCCGTATGGAAGCATCGTACAATACAAAAAAAAATGCCCGTCGGCATTTCGATCGCTCCGGAGAGCGATTGAAATGCCGTTTTAAAGGCAGAGTGCCTTTAAAACACGTGCATTTAAAAAACGAGCATAGGAAGCAAATTTTTCGCTTCCTATGCTCAGCAAGTGTTTCTGATTGCCTCGCAAGTCGAGGCAATCAGGAACACAAAATAAAATGCACGATCTTGGTCACTGAGTGACCAAGATGGCACTGCCCTTCTAAGGCCAAGAGCACAGGAGGCAGGAAGTACCTGCTTCCTGTGCTTTCTGGCTGTCACACGATTGCCTCTTCACAAGCAGTGGGGATGCTGACTGGTCAGATCAATATTAACCCTATATTGATCTGACCAGTTAAGATCTGCCTCCCTCTCCTCACATTTTTTTTTAGTGAGGGAGAGAGACAGATCAAAGTAAGAAAAGTAAGTAAAAGTACAAAAAAACAATAAATACACAACACACAAATAATGAAACAATAAAAAAAAAATTATTAAAGCAATTCCCTGCGTTTAACCCCTTCCCTGCCACTGATCTTGCATAAGCAGTGATCGTGCACATCAGCGCATTTATTTTTGCTGTTTGTGCATTTTTTAGGGGTTCATTTTTTTTGTACTGTAATTTATTTCAGTACTACAAAGGCTCTTCTAAGAGTTATTAACCCCTTCTTTGCTGTCGATCACTGCTTACGCAATGATATTGACGCCAAAGCAATTTTTATCTGTCTGCATATTTATTTATTTTTTTACACATACCCGCTAGGGCAGTCATGTCCAAAGTCCGGCCCGCGGGCCAGTTGCGGCCCGTCCTTTACTTCCATACGGCCCCAGAGACACGGCTGATCAATGTCTCTCTCTGAAAAAAAAAAAAAGCTTGCAGGCAGAGACGGAGGTGAGAAGGGATCGGAAGATCCCCCCCCACCATCGCTCTGCCTGCCAGGCTGCACGGAGAAACCTCCGTGCTGCCTGTTCGGCTCCCCGTGCAGTGTGCCGACACGGAAGTGCCGACAGGTCACGTGACCGGCGCGCTGACGTCATAGGCGCGCCGGGTCACGTGACCTATCGGCACAACCACCTGTGAGACGAACAGGCAGCATGGAGAAGACCATGCTGCCTGCCACTAGCCACCAGGGAAAGGTAAGTGCTGGGGACTGGGGAGATTGGGGGAAAGTACTGGGGAAAGAGGCAGGGGCTTATTAATGATAAGGTAACACTGACATATTATTGGGCAAATTAGCTGGGGAATATTAATGGCAACTAACACTGGTATATTACTGGGCAAATTGGCTGGGGCATATAAAATGGCAAATAACTGGCATATTACTGGGCAAATTGGCAGGGGCATATAAAATGGCAAATAACTGGCATATTACTGAGCAAATTAGCTGGGGCATATAAAATGGCAAATAACTGGCATACTACTGGGCAAATTGGCAGGGGATATTAAATGGCAAATAACTGGCATATTACTGGGCAAATTGGCAGGGGATATTAAATGGCAAATAACTGGTATATTACTGGGCAAATTGGCAGGGGATATTAAATGGCAAATAACTGGTATATTACTGGGCAAATTGGCTGGGGCATATAAAATGGCAAATAACACTGGCATATTACTGGGCAAATTGGCAGGGGCATATTAAATAGCAAATAACACTGGCATATTACTGGGAAAATTGGCAGGGACATATTAAATGGCAAATAACATTGGCATATTATTGGGAATATTGGCAGGGGCAAATTAAATGGCAAAAAACACTGGCATATTACTGGGAAAATTGGCAGGGGCATATTAAATGGCAAATAACACTGGAATATTATTGGGCAAATTGGCTGGGGCATATTAAATGGCATATAACACTGGCATATTATTGGGCAAATTGGCCGAGAGAACCATGCATGGGAAGGGAGAAGAGAGAGACATAAATGGAATGGTAGAGGAGAGACAGACAGACATGGGTTCGCAGAGGAGAGACAGACAAATATGGGATGGCAGAGGAGAGACAGACAAACATGGGATGGCAGAGGAGAGACAGACAGATATGGGATGGCAGAGGAGAGACAGACAAACATGGGATGGCAGAGGAGAGACAGACAGATATGGGATGGCAGTGGAGAGACAGACAGATATGGGAAGGGTTAGTTGTGTTCCTGACATATATTTCAGCATCTTGTGTTGTTGTTTTTTTTCATCTGGCCTTCAGATATGAAAGGCAGAGTGATTTTACTACTGTTTAGAATTGTCATTCAAATCGTTTGCAATAAAGTTTGCATAAAATAGTTCATTTGTACTTAATTTTAACTGTCAGGCAAAATGGTCGGCCCTCACGCATGTTCACTTCATCAAGTCTGGCCCTCTTTGAAAAAAGTTTGGACACCACTGCGCTAGGGGATTACATGTAAAGTAAAAGTATTTGAGATTTTTTTTTTTAAGCTGTCTGAGTGCATAGCGATCAGTAACAGCGAATTAGTGGCAAAGTCGGTTTGGTGATTTCTCAATTAAGTTCACCATTCGCCCTGGTCAGATCAAAATTGGTCGGATCAATATTCACAAATATTGATCTGCCTCCCTCTCCTCACTTACATTTTTGTGACGGTAAGAGACAGATCAGTATTAGTGATATAAAATTACATTTTTATAAAATTGGCAGGTTTTATGAAAGTCTTTCACTGTGTATTAACCCCTTCCCTGCCATTCATCACTGTATAAGCAGTAATCTTGCACATCAACAGTATGTTTTGCTGTCTGCACTGTTTTATGGATTAATTTCTTTGTACTGTAATGTATTACAGTACTAGATAGGCTCTTCTAAGAGCTATTAACTGCTTCTTTGCTCGAGATCACTGCTTACGCACTGATTCTGAGGCCGCAGACTCAGGGTTCAATTTTGTCCCTGGTCAGCTTTCTGATACATCATCTAGTGATGTATCGGTGGCTGCTGAGCCGTTGCCACAAGGAGTGATGGGTGTCTACCGTTAAAAATGATATGGTTTGGTGGGGGTAAATTACATTGGCTGGCTTCAAAGATATATCCCATATAGGACACTGACGCAGGTTGACTACATGTCAAAATTCCAAGTTGGAATTTTGAGATGCGCATCTCACAAATGTTGCCTTCTAGCCAAAAAACAAACCAACAAACCTATGCATGGGTGCTATCCCTGTACTCGGGAGATGTTGCTGAACACATATTGGGTTGTTGTTTGGCAGTGACATATACCAGAATCTGTGAATTCATGCCTGAAGTACAATGCATGTGGAAAAAAAACTCCCAAAAAAGTACTACCACAAACATTTACAAAGGCTGGTGGTAGAATTAGTACATAGACAGTATTAAAATACCACCATTTGAAATACCTTAGGATGTCTATTTTCCAAAAATATATGGTTTGATGGGGTAAAATTCATTGGACGGCTTCAAAAATGTTCTAAATGGAACATGGGCGCAGGCTGACCACATGTCAAAATTCCAGGTTGGAATTGCGCCCCCCCTAAATGTGGCCTTTTAGCCCCAAAACAAACCAACAAACCTATGCATGGGGGGTATCCCTGTACTCAGGAGATGTTGTTGAACACATATTGAGGTGTTGGTTGGCAGTGGCAAATACCAGAATCTTAAAATTCCTGCCTGAACTACAATGTGTGTGGGGAAAAAATGTCATCCCAACCCTTTGACATAGGTTGGTGGTAGAATTAGCACTTGGAAAGTGTTAAAATACCACAATTTTAAATACCCTAGGATGTCTAGTTTTCCAAAATATATGGTTTGATGGGGTAAAATACTTTGACAGGCTTCAAAAGTGTCCCAAATGGAACATGGGCGCAGGCTGACTACATGTCAAAATTCCAAGTTGGAAATGCCTCCCCCCCCCCAATTATTTTAGCCCCCAAACAAACCAACAAACCTATGCATGGGTGGTATCCCTGTACTCAGAAGATGTTGCTGAACACATATTGGGGTGTTGTTTTGCACTGACACATAACGGGATCTGTGAATTCATGCTCGAAGTACAATGTATGTGGAAATAAAACATTAAAAACTTACTAACCTAAAATTTGACAAAGGCTGGTGGTAGGATTAGTGCATGGAAAGTGTTAAAATACTATCATTTGAAATACCCTAGGGTGTCTAGTTTGCTAAAAATTTATGGTTTTGTGGTTAAAATACACATTCTGGCTTCACAAATGTCCCAAATGGAACATGGGCGCAGGTTTTCTGTATGTCAGAATTCCAAGTTGAAAAACCAAAAAGCGCACCTCTCAAATGTGTCCTTTTAACCCCCAAATAATCTAACCAACCTATACATGGGTGGTATCCCTGTACTCAGGAGATGTTTCTGAACACATATTGAGGTGTTGTTTGGCACTGACCTATAACAGGATCTGTGAATTCATGCCCAAAGTACAATGTATGTGAAAAAAAATTACTACCCAAAACATTGACATAGGCTGGTAGTATAATTAGTGCATGGAAAGTGTTAAAATACTACCATTTGAAATACCCTAGGGTGTCTAGTTTTAAAAAATAAATGGCTTTGTGGGGTAGAATACACTTTCTGGCTTAAAAAATGTCCCAAATGGGACATGGGCGCAAGTTTTCTGCATGTCAGAATTCCAAGTTGGAAAATCAAAATGCGCACCCCCTAAATGTGACCTTTTAGCCCCAAAACAAACCTATGCATGGGTGGTATGCCTGTACTCAGGAGATGTTGCTGAACACATATTGAGGTGTTATTTGGAAATACCCCTTCACATTTTAAGGTAATGTTTACCTAAATTGCAATCTATGTGAAAAATTTAAAAAAAAAGATTTTTTGCTGCAACTTTGACAAAGATTGGTGGTAAAATGGCTACATGAAATTTGTCAAAATACCCCAAGTTAAATGCCCTGAGTTGTCTAGTTTTCAAAAATATGTACATGTTGGGGGTCATTCATGGATTTAGTACAGAAATCAGTGTTACAATGTCACTATCGCTAATTTTGAAAAAAAAGGATTTTAAAATAGCTTTGCACTACTTATAGTTCTGGCCCTGTAACATGAATAAAAAAGCACAAAAACATAAAACATGGGCTATTTCTGAACTCAGGACATATATTAGAAACTATTTAGCAGTGTTTTTTTGTTGTCTCTTGTACATGAGTATACGATTTTTCAAATAAAAGTCATAAATTTTTTTATAGTTTGTGCGGGTACACTAAATGAGACAGAAATAAATTACAGCAAAACACAAACACCTCAGAAATGTTAAAACAGCCCATGTCACCAAGCGTCGGACAAGCCAAAAAAGTCATGTCACTAAGGGGTTAAAGGAACACTGAACTGTTTTTAATCCTTTAAGGAAGCAAGGGTTAAAAAAAAACCAACGTATAGATAAAAGCGGTTTATTATCTGCTGTCTCACGGCTGAGACCTGTGGCAAGAAAGTGAGAAGCAGTAGGTTGTTTAGGTTAGGTTAACTAGACATAGAGATAAAAAAAACACGCCAGACAGAGAATTGCAGCAAAAAAGCTTTTATTTAATTTCCCCCCTGTCCCCTCCAATTGTCTGAGTGGTTTGATCTGCTCTCGAGGCCATCTTTATCACAGAGCAAAAGGGGAAACTGTCCTGAGTTCAGGCACACTGCAGGGTCTGCTGATTCTTTTACTTGAGTCCTATAATTTTTGACTGTCAGCCAATCAGAAGCAACCCTGTCTCAGGCTTGTTATTGGCAGTATTTTCAAGTGGTAGATAAGGCTAATTTTTTTTTTTCCCCATATAATATTTGTTATCTGTAGGCCTAGGGACAGCCACCGGTTAAGGGGACAAATTTTATTATGTTGTCCGGGGTGAAATTGTGGGGGGGGAGAGATTATGATATTATTTCACATTAAGCAATCCCCCAGACATTATTTATTGGGGGTTATTATTCAGATTCCGAGTCATTGGACAAGCACCCGAATATGTGATTAGGGGTTATAATTCACACCCCCATACACTGTCATTAAATAACAGGCCAGAGACCCTGGGCAAGTCTCTAGCTTATTTATTTTCATGGGGCATTTTTCTCATGAACCATTTAGCAAGCTCCCAGTTCTGGTAATTGTAACGGGGTGGGAGAAGGGGGTCTTGGAGCCATTTGGATGGCTCCCAGCCCTGATCATATCAATGGGGGGGAAGGGTCCAGAGGCAGCCATTTTTCAGGCTCCCGGCTCCATTAATAATAAAGGGGGCCGTATTTTGACTAGGGAGAATTTTTTTAATTCTTTTCTTTTTAAAAAAAAAAAAACTTTTTGTAAGCAACTTGCCTCCTTAATGTTGTCGAGAGGGGTTGGATGGCAAAGTCCAATTCACCTCCCAGTTCGATCTCCCTCCAGATGGGAGATCAAGATGGACTTTGGTGGGATTGGGGGATATGACGTGAGGAGGTCAACTTGGAAAGTCAACTATTAACCCCTTTGTGACCTTATGACAAGTGAATATACAAAAACGTGTTGCGCAATAAAGTGAAATACTTATCTCACATACTGGTGGACAATATTTAGCCGGCTTGTCAGTGCATACATAAAATGAAAAAACAAAAAATACAATGTGTGACACTGTAACAATTTGCAATGGTGATATATGCCCCCAACAGAGATTCACTCACATTTACTAGAGCCCTTATACTGGCTCTAGTGTAGGTGCCCACCGAGAAGAAGTCCCATTGGACAAAACGCGTTGTGTGATGTCAGAGGGCGTATCCCAATGTTGTGTGTTGCAGCTGGGAGGATCTCCAAACGCCATACTAGTTCCAAGAAGACTTTCTTTCTGGCGATTATCTTATTTCCCAAGTCTACACTCAAGTTTTACTGATTTGTGATTTTATCTTTTTTATCCTGTAAGCTTAACCGGGTGTGGGGGCTATTAAAATTGTATTTCTACTTTTGGTTCTACACTATGGTCTGTCTCTCTTCCTGACCTATAGCTCTTGCTTGTTTTTTAACATCACACATTACCATCTGAGGAAGGTATATTACACCATATGAGCATATTGGAAATTGTAGTCCCATTACGCCCCTACACTAGAACCAGTATAAGGGATCTACTAAATGTGAAGGGCTCTAGTAAATATATCTCCTTTGGGGGAGATATATATATCACCATTGCAAATTGTTACAATGTCACACATTGTATTTTTTGTTGTTTTTTTTTCATTTTATGTATGCACTGACAAGCTGGATAAATATTGTCCACCAGTGTGTGAGATAAGTATTTCATTTTATTGCGCAACACGTTTTTGTATATTTCATTTTTTATATTGTGTGTGTGTGTGTGTGGTCCACATCAGTGTCTGCTTCATATTACCGTATTTGCTCGATTTATAAGACGACCCTGATTATAAGACGACCCCCCAAACTTTGTATATTCCTTTAGGAAAAAAACTAAAAGCCTGAATATAAGACTACTCTATAGGGAAAAAAAAGTTTAACTTGTATATATGTAAATTGCTTTTTAATATTTAATAAAAAATTATTATACAAATGCATTTCTTGTTTTTATTTCCTTTTATGTTACAGTGCGGCCTCTCTCTCCCCCCCCAAACTAATCTCTCTCTTCCCCCTCCACTTGTCTCTCTCTATCCCCCTCCCCTTGTCTCTCTGACCCCCCCTTGTCTATATCTCCCCCCTCCCTCCCCTTGTCTATATCTCCCCCTCCCAGTGGCGTCCCGCAGGGGGGGGGGCGGACCGCACCGGGTGACACCTCCAGCGGGGGTGACACCCGTGCTGCCGGCAACCCCCCGCATCGCGCTGCTTAAATTTTTTTCTTTTTTCTGGCAGCCGCATCCACTGGACGCGGCCGCCGGAAAAAATAAAAAAAATCACAGCAACCGGATGTGACGTTACGTCACATCCGGTGACTGTGTTTCCCTCCTCCGTGCAGGGGGGGAGACTGCACGGAGGAGGCGTCCGTCCGGGGACACGGAGCAGCCATTCGGTAAGTAATGGGGACGGGGGGGAGGAAGGTGGTTTGAAACGAGCAGTTTATTACTGGGCATCTGGCTGGCACTATTACTGGGCATCTGGCTGGCACTATATTACTGGGCTCTGGCTGGCACTATATTACTGGGCATCTGGCTGGCACCATATTACTGGGCTCTGGCTGGCACTATATTACTGGGCTCTGGCTGGCACTATATTACTGGGCTCTGGCTGGCACTATATTACTGGGCATCTGGCTGGCACTATATTACTGGGCTCTGACTGGCACAAAATTCCTGGGCTCTGACTGGCACTATATAACTGGGCATCTGGCTGGCACTATATTACTGGGCTCTGGCTGGCACTATATTACTGGGCTCTGGCTGGCATAATATTCCTGGGTTCTGACTGGCACACTATCCCTGGGCTCTGACTGGCATAATATTCCTGGGCTCTGACTGGCATAATATTCCTGGGCTCTGACTGGCATAATATTCCTGGGCTCTGACTGGCACAATATTCCTGGGCTCTGACTGGCACAATATTCCTGGGCTCTGACTGGCACAATATTCCTGGGCTCTGACTGGCACAATATTCCTGGGCTCTGACTGGCACAATATTCCTGGGCTCTGACTGGCACAATATTCCTGGGCTCTGACTGGCACAATATTCCTGGGCTCTGACTGGCACAATATTCCTGGGCTCTGACTGGCACAATATTCCTGGGCTCTGACTGGCACAATATTCCTTTGCTCTGACTGGCACACTATTACTGGGCTCTGACTGGCACACTATTACTGGGCTCTGACTGGCACACTATTACTGGGCTCTGACTGGCACACTATTACTGGGCTCTGACTGGCACACTATTACTGGGCTCTGACTGGCACACTATTCCTGGTATCTGACTGGCACAATATTACTGGTATCTGACTGGCACAATATTACTGGGCTCTGAGTGGGACAATATTACTGGGCTCCGAGTGGGACAATACTACTGGGATCTGACTGGCACAATATTACTGGTATCTATAATTGTAAGATTGTCACCTCGTGGGGCTCCTGTGTGTTGCATAATTAATGGTGGTCCCATGTGTGCATAATTATGGGGCACTTGTGTGTGGCATATTTATTGGGCCCTATGTGTGGCATAATTAAGGGACTCTTTTGTGTGGCATAAGTATGGGGCACCTGTGTGTGTGGCATAATTATGGGGCATCTGTGTGTGTGGCATAATTGGGCAGAGGTGAGGCATAAATAGTGGGGCTCTGGTGTGGCATGATTTATGGGGCTCTGGTGCTGCATAAGTTATGGGGCTCTGGTGTTGCATAAGTTATGGGGCTCCTGTATGTGGCATAGTTAATAGGCCATCTAACTGGCATTACTAAGGAATCTGTTTGCCATTGTATGGAGAAAATCCAGGGGGGTGACACCATGAGTTTCCGCACCGGGTGACACCAACCCTAGTGACGCCCCTGCCCCCTCCCTTTGTCTATATCTCCCCCCTCCTTCCCCTTGTCTATCCTCCCCCTCACCTTGATTCTTTCCCTGGTGGCTAGTGGGGGCAGGTGGGGGATGTCTGCACGATACGTGCAGACATCCTCCATGCTGCCCGACACCTCTGTCTATTATGACGGACAGCTGGTCCGTGATAATAGACGGAAGTGTCAGGCAGCATGGAGGATGTCTGCACGTATCGTAGGGAAGGAGGGGGAGAGAAAGACGAGGGGAGGGAGGGAGGGGGAGGAGAGAAAGACGAGGGGAGGGAAGGAGGGGGAGAGAAAGACGAGGGGAGGGAAGGAGGGGGAGAGAAAGACGAGGGGAGGGAAGGAGGGGGAGAGAAAGACGAGGGGAGGGAAGGAGGGGGAGAGAAAGACGAGGGGAGGGAAGGAGGGGGAGAGAAAGACGAGGGGAGGGAAGGAGGGGGAGAGAAAGACGAGGGGAGGGAAGGAGGGGAGAGAAAGACGAGGGGAGGGAAGGAGGGGGAGAGAAAGACGAGGGGAGGGAAGGAGGGGGAGAGAAAGGGGAGGGGAGGGAAGGAGGGGGAGGGGAGGGGAGGGAAGGAGGGGGAGGGAAGGAGGGGGAGGGGAGGGAAGGAGGGGGAGGGGGAGGGAAGGAGGGGGAGGGGAGGGAAGGAGGGGGAGAGAAAGGGGAGGGAGGGAAGGAGGGGGAGAGAAAGGGGAGGGAGGGAAGGAGGGGGAGAGAAAGGGGAGGGAGGGAAGGAGGGGGAGAGAAAGGGGAGGGAGGGAAGGAGGGGGAGAGAAAGGGGAGGGAGGGAAGGAGGGGGAGAGAAAGGGGAGGGAGGGAAGGAGGGGGAGAGAAAGGGGAGGGAGGGAAGGAGGGGGAGAGAAAGGGGAGGGAGGGAAGGAGGGGAGGAGGGGGAGAGAAAGGGGAGGGAGGGAGGGAGGGAAGGAGGGGGGGGAGAAAGACAAGGGGAGGGAGGGAAGGAGGTGGAGAGGGAAGGAGGGGGAGAGAAAGACAAGGGGAGGGAGGGAAAGACAAAGGAAGGGAGGGAAAGACAAAGGAAGGGAGGGAGGGGGAGAGAGACAAGGGGAGGGAGGGAGGGGGGAAGACAAGGGGAGGGAGGGGCTAGAAGACAAGGGGAGGGAGGGGGGAGAGAAAGACAAGGGGAGGGAGGGGGGAGAGAGAGAGATACAATGTGAAAAGGGGAGAGAGGCAGCATCGGCACATAAAAGGAAATAAAAACAATAAATGCATTTGTTAAATATCATAATTTTTATTAAATATTAAAAAGCAATTTACATGTGAATATATAAAAGTTAAACTTTTTTCCTATAGGGTAGTCTTATATTCAAGCTTTTAGTTTTTTTCCTAAAGGAATATCCACAAAGTGTGGGGGGTCATCTTATAATTATGGTCGTCTTATATTCGGACAAATACGGTATATATAATTTAACCCCTTAGTGACAAGACATTTTCACCTTGACTTTCCCTTGGTGACAATGGCTGTTTTGACATTTCTAGGGTGTTTGTGTTTAGCTGTAATTTTTTTCTTTCTCACATACAGTACCCACACAAATTATATGTTGTTTTTATCGTCATAAGAAGGGCTTTCATTAGATACCATTATGTTCATCATATCTTATAATTTACTACAAAAAAGATCATAAAATATGATGAAAAATTTTAAAAACCCCACTTTTTCTAACTTTGACCTAAAATATAATTTACACAAATAAAATCATTAAAAAAGACCCCATCTAAATAGTTTCTAAATGTTCTCCTGAGTTCAAAAATATGCATGTTTCCATATTTTTCGGTATTTTTTTGCGAGTTATGGGGCAAAAACCAAAAATAGTGTTTTTTTGTTTTTTCCTATATTGATCTTTTGACCCCAACCCGAACCCAAAATTTAACCCCAACTCTAATCCTTATTATATCCATTAATATTTTTTAACTTTAATTTAATTTTAACCCTATCCCTTATGCTAAAAAATATTTAATTTTAACCCTATAGGCTAATATAGCTAAATAACCAGTTTTTAATTAATTAAATATGTATTTTAAATATTTTCCATTGCAATGCTACTAAACTACCACTAAGTAGCATATTCAGAGCGACGGAAGTGAAGTTACTTTCACTTCCGAAGCTCACACCGGCAGCATGCTCCGTCAATATGGCTCGCCACGATCGCTCCGTGGGGCGATCGTGGGGGTCCCAAAATAGAAATTTCGGTGCTGGCTATTGCCTTGATCGCGAAAACCGCTTCATTCACTGCAGGACGTGCCAGGCACGTCCTTTGTCGTTAAGGGAGTTTCTCCCAGGACGTGCCTGGCACGTCCTTTGTTGTCAAGGGGTTAAGTGTGTGTATATTGAAAACTTATTTAGATGAAACTGCCTTTGGGACAGCTCAATCTCAGTTTTTCTGCTTCAAAATAATAGTTTTTTTTCCAGCAGCAACCAATAAGAATCTCTCCCATTCATGAGATTTGGCTGCACATGCGTACGCAAGTTTGCTTCCTAAGCACCGATTGTGTTACTAAAGTGCCTCGCTAGCGAGCCACTTAGCAACACCAAAATACCGTATTTGCTTGATTATAAGACGACCCCCCAAACTTTGGATATTCCTTTAGGAAAAAAACTAAAAGCCTGAATATAAGACTACCCTATAGGAAAAAAGTTAAACTTGTATATTCACATGTAAATTGCTTTTTTAATAAAAAATGATATAAAAAAAATGCATTTGTTTTTATTTCCTTTTATGTGCCAATTCTGCCTCTTTCCCTTGCCCCCAGCTTTGTCTCTTTCCCCCTTCCTTTTGATTCCCCCCTCTCCTCTGTCTCTTCCCCCCCCCCCCCTTGTAGCTCTCTTCCCCCCTCCCTTCCCTTGTTGCTCTGTCTCTGCCCCCCTCCCTCCCCCTGTCTCTGCCCCCTCCCTCCCCTGTCTCTCTTCCCCCTCCCTCCCCCTCACCTGGAAGTTGATCCCTGATGTCTAGTGGGGGCAGCCAGGGGATGTCTGCACGATACGTGCAGACATCCTCCATGCTGCCCGACACGGCACTCTATTATGACAGACAGCTGGTCCGTCATAATAGTCTGCCGTGTCGGGCAGCATGGAGAATGTCTGCACGTATCGTGCAGACATCCCCCAGCTGCCCGATTCTCCCTGGTGCCTAGTGGGGCAGCAGAGGAAGTCTGCGCGATGAGCGCAGACCTCCCCTGCTGCCGCCCGGCACGCTCGCCGGGACTTCTGTGACGAAAGCAGAAGTACCTGGCTTCTTTACAGAAGCCCCGGCGGTCGTGCCGGGCAGAAGCAGGGGAGTCTGCGCTCCCCTGGTAAGAGTTCAGATGAGCGCTTACCATACAGTAGTCAAAGGCAATATTTACAAATACTGCCTTTGACAAGTATAGATCTGCTTCCCTCTCTTCACTATAGTTTTAGTGAAGGAGAGAGACAGATCAGGTCAAGTAAAATGTAATAGTAATAAATTAAATATTAAAATGTTAACCAAGGGCTTTTATAAAAGTCATTTACAGTGTTTAACCCCTTCCCTGCCATTGATTGCTGTGTGTATGCATAGATCTTACACAGCAGCACATTTTTATTGCTGCCTGTGCATTTTTTGGGGGGTTAATTTTTTTTACTGTTATTTAAAACCGTATCACAAAGGCTCTTTTAAGACCTATTAACCCATTGTTTGCCATAGATCACTACCTAAGAAGTGATATGCCGCAGAAGCATTTTTTTGTTACACCACCTAGGAGTTTATTATACCCACTAGGGGATTGTGTAATGTAAACATTTTTTTGAAGCTGTATGAGCGCATGTATAGCAATCAGTAACAGTCGATCAGTGGCAATGGCAGTTTGGCGATTGCTCAGATGAGCATCACCATTCGCCTGTCAGATCACTATTGGTAAATATTGATCTGATCCATCTGGATATGCTTCCCTCTACTCACTTGAGTTTTAGTGAGGGAGAGCAATAGATCAGTATAATGTTAGTTTTTAATTGTAATACATAAATTAAAATACAATGTTTCAAATTTGTGAGACCCAAGGACTTTTATAAAAGCCATTCTCTTTGTATAGTGTACCTTGCCCTTCCCTGCCACTAATCACTGCACAGCAGCATATTTTTTCTTGTCTGTGCATTTTTAGGGGTTAATTTTTATTTTTTTTGTACAGTACTACAAAGGCTCTTATAAGAGATATTAACTCCTTCTTTGCTCTACATGTCAAAATTCCGAGTTGGAAAATCAATAAGGGCACCTCTCAAATGTGGCCTTTTAACCCCCCAAACAAGCTGACAAACCTATGCATGGGTGGTATAACTGTACTCAAGAGATGTTGCTGAACCCATACTGGGGTTTTGTTTGGCAGTGACACATACCAAAATCTCAACAAAAAGTGACAGTGCGCTAAAGTGCTCCAAAAAGTGAAAATATGTGACTGGGTAAATATCCAAGCCATGCAGCCCGTGGCTGTACTTTAAAACAGTAAAAAAAAAAAAAAAAATTAGTACACACTTTATGAATGTGACACTCACATTCCAACTCAGGTGTATAAAGTAAGGTGCTGTTCCTGATTCTTCTTTCCTAGTAGTCTCCAAGTAATATGAAGATATCAGTATTTACACAATTTTAATAAAGGAATAAAAATATCTTACACATAAGTTGAGTGATTTTCTGAGGAAGCCCAAGCGACGGGCAAAACGCGTCACCAGGCAACTGCTTTTTGGGGTCTGAGACTTCTATTCCCTGCAAGTCAGGATTTTTGTGGACATCACAGTTTGCTGCTTGTGCAGATTGGAGACAAGCGCCACTAAACCTCACCACTTTACTAGATTTTGACATACCAAAATCTGTGAATTCATGTCTGAAGTACAATGTATGTGTGGGAAAAACCACCAAAGATGTAGTACCCAAAATTTTGACAAAGCCAGGTGGTTGAATTAGTGCATGGAAAGAGTTAAAATACCACCATTTGAATTAGCTTAGGGTGTCTACTTAAAAAAAAAAAAAAAAATGGTATGATGGGGTAAAATAAACTGGCTGGCTTCACAAATGGGACATGGACACAGGTTGTCTGCATGTCAAATTCCAATATGAGCTTTTAGCCCCCAAACAAACCAATGCTGTACTCAGGAGAAATCGTAGAATCTATTTAGCAGTTTTTTCATTAGCTTTTGTAAATGAGTAAAATATTTTTCAAAAAAGAAAAGTCAGTGTGTTTTTCCACCATATTTTATTATTTTTTTTATATTATAGCATATGATCCAAAAAAAAAGCCCTTCTTGTCCCAATAAAACCAATTTATAATGTGTGGGTACAGCAAATTGCAAAGAAGAAAATTACAGGTCAACACAGACAGCACAGAAAATGTTAAAATAGCCATTGTCCAGAATGGCCAAAAATGTTTCAACGGGTCTATCCTTAAGGGAATAAAGATCCCAGTCTTTACAAGAGCATTATAAGTTAGTTCCTTGTCACTTCATAATGTCAGTCATGTCATCAAAGAATTCCATCTCTCTCTCTTATAAATACCAGTTGACTGAGGATAATAGGCATTCCATCTCATATATATATCTATATAGACACATACAGCAGCTGCCAAAACAATGGAAATTGCCGTCTTTATGGTGCCTGTCCAATTACTCTCCGAGCAAGCACTTTTTTTTTTTTTCATTATATTTTTTTATTGAGTCAAAGTATGCATACAAACAGCAAATATCCAATGTCAAATTATCATTGATTGAAGACTGCAAAATATAGCATGGGACAGGATATGAAACATTTAAAAGGTTTATCTTTATATAAAATAATCAATTTAACTTTCTTAGGTTAAGATGTGAAAAGTCAGAAGAACCCAACCAAATAACAGACCTTTGGAACATAGCATAAATGCACTATACAGGACAATCGTCCCAACGAACTCCTATATGAACGGTCTCGGCACACTTACCAAACACCAGATTAACGAACACATGTATGGCTGAGTGATGGGCCAGAGAAATATAACCTTAGCACGAACAGCATTACAAGAACGACTGACCTATCATTTTAAGTAGCAGAGAGTAGAACACAGCTAATAAGTGTAACATAAATATAATATAGCATATACGTGAAAAGGATAACATAAATCAGGTTGCTATAGAAAGGATGAACTGTATATAAAAAGATGAGAAAGGGGAAATGAGGGATGGGGCCAAGAAAAATTAAGAAAAGAGAAGTAAGATGGGGAAAGAGGCAACTCAAGAAAGGGAATGCCGGCAGTTAAAGAAAGAGCTGAGTGAAGAACCGATCTATTAATATCTCGAACAGTCTATGTTATAGGCGTTATGTAGAGATGTCAGACACATTACTCAAAATAGATCTGAGACAAACAGGACTTACAGTTTGTAAAAGATGAATCAATAAACATGTCTTAAAATTATCCTAGTTAACTGTGCTCATAATAATCACATCTGAAGCACACTACACAGAGTGCAAAGGAGCAGAAGCGAAGTATTAGAGATAGGGAGGGGGTCAGAGAGGAAAGGGATAAGACAAAGTGCCAAAGTGGCAAAATAAGAGAGGGAAAAGGGGCTGCCACAGGGTGGGCAGGCCTGTGTACTCGAGAGAGTATGCCCAAAAAAATCAGGCCAATTCACCGCCAGTTTGCGGAGCAGAGCCCTCAAACCCCCCCCCCCCACCCCCAAAAAACTCCAACATGGGGTAGATGCTGCCCTGGGGGGCTAGAGAGTGCAAGACAGACACATTAAAAAATTCAGCTTTGTAAAAACATATGTGGACCCCGAATGTCCAGATTGTTCCTCCAGTTGGAGGCCCGTCCAGCAAAGTCCTCTAGATGCCAGGTGGGAGCATCCGTTGGTCTCAGGCTTGGCTCGTCGAGGCATGTAGGCAATCAGTCCCCAGTACTTGTCCAGTATTTACCAGGTCAGGCATTTTTGGGTTGCCCATCGCTCTTAAGAAATTTGGAGCTTCTTCCATAGATTCTATCGATAATTGCTTTCCATCTTTCACCACGGTTAGAGTTTGCCAAGCCCTATTACATCTCTAGTGGCATTCTGTGAGGCACGGTTGGCTTTCTGCACTCGAAAACAGTCCAATGTAACATGTTCCCGTGTCTCCAGCTTCGGGCATAGTGGTAAAAACCATTTGGTCAGATAGCTCCAAAGGTCGGTGGACCCTACCTCCTCTGGCGCCCCTCTAACCCATATGTTGGTCCGTCTAGATCTGCTATAAATCAATGCCGTCTGTCTGTGCACCGGGTGTAGTTGTTGGACTATTTGAGCCATTTGGCCGGTACCGTCAGCTTGTTCAGATTTGAGGCCTAATATGTCCGCCTCCATATTTTTTACCTTTGTTTGAAGCGTATGCACCTCAGTTTTTATCCCTGCCAGTTCTGACTGTCGCCTGGATATCTTTCAGAAGTTGGAGATCACTTTTCGTAGCTGGGCTCTCCTTCATGCACAGTAACGAATAGGCAGGATCCGGTCTGATTGTGTAGGACGAAATAGAGCCTACCGATGAATCATCTGCCACGGAGGAATGTGTTGCGATGTTAGGCTTTGTAGGCCTTGATAATAAAAGTCTGATATCTGGATGCAGATGCTTTTCTTTTCTTATTCCCCATGGCATTAGGTAGGTTGTCTGTCAGATTTTTAGTGTTTTTCACTGGTGTGGACATCGAAAAATCCCACTAATATCACCACTATTGCAGGAACTCCACAAAAACACCTCCGTTCTTTCTTGCAGCTAGCTCCGCCCCCGCACTCATTTTAGCAAGAACTTGGAAACAAGACTCAAAACAAGTGCAATAATAACATTTTATTCAAATAAATTTAGATTCAGATTATTAATAATCCTGTTGAAGTGATTTGAGCTCTCTTTACATAATCATTTAAAAGTACCTTACATATGGAAATCTTATCAGTACAGTGGATTATCTGTAAGTAGTATCAGGCACATCTTGCTCTAAACCCCAATAAGGAAGGTAAATTCCCTCCACCCAACCCCTTAGTGACAAGACATTTTCACCTTGACTTTCCCTTGGTGACAATGGCTGTTTTGACATTTCTAGGGTGTTTGTGCTTAGCTGTAATTTTTTTCTCTAAATCTAAAATGCCTTGACTTACTTGCAACTTTGTGTGGCTGTCAGCTACGTACAGCGGCCAACACCAGAAACTGCTTCACATGAACTGTTTAAATGCCAACTACAAACCAGACATAAATTAAAAAAAAAGTTAGTGCTGGATCTAGGGGAGGCAGCGGGGCAATTGACCAACTGTCAACTTGTTTTAAGAATAAGTTTAATACGTATCAGAATCATGTACTAATAAACAGAAAATAAAAAACATTCCGTCAGAATAAGAAGTTTCAAAAAGGTTACTTTAATCCACACCATCACTTTACAATCCTACAAGCCAAGGGAGCAACAAAGCTGGTAAAAATAGTTTTTTTTCTGTTAGAAATGTACTCTTGCAAAATCATTCATTGATATTTCAATTCAGCATGAATTTTATTAGGTTCTGTAGACAATGATAACATTACATAAATGGACTATTTCAAGAAACAAATTTATGAACAATGAATATTCCAAAATTAAATCTAGAAAGTTATATTTTCTGGTTTCTATCTGGAAGAGTGGCACTCTCTTAATTGCCGTTATTTTGAGAGCCTGTTTTCAACACAAAATGTCTTTCAGATCATTGATATGAATTGGGTAATGCTAAATCCAAGTTATTTCATGCTATATTTAAAATATGTCGATTCCCCCCCTTTCAGTTGCATCCAAAAGAACTGGCTGCAGAGGAATTTGAACCCTCAATTTAATCATACCCTTTAAAATATATTTGAAAACCTAAAGAACTATGCCTATTTTATTTCAATACAATGTATGAAAATAAGAATTAACTCTAGAATTACATACAGTTATCTATATGTACACGCTTAAAAAAATAAAAATAAATTAGACCCCAAAAAAATGAAAAACCATTTTAAAACTAGTGGAGGTATTTTTTATCGGAACATAACATGAGAATAGAAATTTCATCAACCCTACTAGTTCTGCCAAGTATAGAAGAGGCTCCAAGTCTTATTAAACAACAAAAAAAAACCTCCTGTAAATCCCAGAAATAAAAAATAAAATAAAAGGAAGATTAGTTCTTCACAATCCCAACACCATTACTGTGCATATGGTAAACTTCCAATCATGAACAATTCTTTGTAATTTTCTAAATTATCACATTTTAAGACATGGAAATGCTGAGAAATTAAACTTAAATTCACAGAACAATACATTTCAAACAAGTTTGTTTTGTTCTGAAGGAGCATTAAGGAAGATCTCTAATGCATTAGTGACTGCAATGGACATTGTCCATCACCAAGTATCCTCTACAGCAAGTCAGCAATATGTAGGGCTTTAAGTCAGGGGTAGGCAACCTTTGGCACTCCAGATGTTGTGGACTACATCTCCTTTAATGCTCATATAGCCCTTATGTTGGCAAAGCATTAAGGGAATTTTAGTCCACAACAGCTGGAGTGCCAACGGTTGCCTCTCACTGCTCTAGGGTAATAATTACAAGAACCCAATCCAAAATTCATAAAAAGTATGTAAATATATTTAAATCAGTAACACTTATTTTGATCATTGCTGGGGAATGGTTTTATTTTTTTGCAGCACCATTTACCCAATCCTAAATAATCCCAAAACTATCTTATGCCTACAACCCTGAAAAATTGGTGTCAATCCTCTCACGTGTTCTGACGTGGAGGAGGAATAACATGCCATCAATGCAGGTAATATTACAGTGCTATTTACATATTGTGTGGTTATACAGCATATACATTCAGTTTGCCATTTCCCACATATATAAACCGCTAATAAAATAGAATTTGCTAAGTGCCTTCATTAATCAACCACAGAGTGTTAGCAAATTCCAGTGCAGGAACCCAAAACAAAGCCTTGTATTGTATTAATCAGGGAGTTTGACTTACAGTTAAAGGGAAAATGCAGCTAATAACGGTGGATTATATTTAAAATAAATAAGACAAAAGTAGTCCTTCATGTCATGATTTTTGGTATATGCCCTTGCAATTGTCTTCCATTATGAACAATTACTAAAACAAGCATACAGCATACATCTTACTTTTCTAGCAGATTTTGAACCAATTATCATTTGTGATAACGCAGCTTGTAAGTGCCAACAGTAATTGTAATATAAATTAAAAGTTTATACATCCAATGTAATCTGCAAGGATAGGAGATTTACTTATTTTTAAATAAACAGAAAATTTGCCACATACAGTAAAACTGTTAGTTAAATATTAATATACATAAAATGGACACTGGTGCACAGACTTAAATTGCCTGGTTGAAATGCTAAGCAAACAGATTTAAATAAAGCAGAACAAAATGAATGGATGCGTCATTTATGTGATGAAGACTGAAACTACACACATCAAAAACTGTGCATGGCAGGATATATAATTTATACATACATAGGTCATGATCATTGGGGCTAGATATCCTTTCATAAGTTAAATACACTGTAGGACAATGGGACCGCCTTTTCAGCTTCAAAGGCACTGCCATTTCCATTGAACAGATTCACTTTTATATGTTTGTGTTTCATAGCTCTCCAAACACTTTTAAAAGTGAAAATGTACTCCAGTGGATATACTTTTCCAATAGGTTTCCTGATCAAAACTGAACTAGTCACACTGAACGTGCAGTCCTTGCTTCTCCGTCACTAAATGACAAAAGTAAGATTGTCAACCCCTAGTATAATACATGAGAACATGGTGTCTCATAGTTTAAAAGAAAGATGAACTCTATAAAAAAAAAAAAAACACAGAAAGTCCATCTATTACACGATTTGCATTTGAAGCATGATGACAAATTTAAAGACCGCTACTATGGTCAAAAAAACATCTGGAAAGAAAAGGCTTATGAACCAATTTTGATTTTAGTCTTTCAAATATCAGGACACATTGACTTGCAATATATGGGTCACCCGCTGGGACAGAAAGGACTAAGCATCATCTATAGACTTGGGACGCTGAAAGCAGACTGGTAAAAGGTGAATGTAATGTTTGTCATGCAGTATGGTGATTTAATTGTGAAATGAAAGAGTGAGCTGGGTAGCAGCAGATCCAGTGAAGACTTGGGAGCAGAGGAATTGCAGAATAATAATTCTATACCGCCTTCTTCTATGCCTTGTATTTCTCTTTCCCATTCTCACTGATTACACAAATATGCTAGGAAAAGAATGGAAAAATACATATTATTAGAAAGAAAGCTAAACAAAAAACACACACATACAAACAGCATTTACAGGAGATAAAATCTGTTTTAGTGCATTGTTTGTGTATCCTGACATTGTAGCTAGAGATGCAAATTACACATTTCCCTTTAAAAAGTAGCAAGTTCATTTGCATATAAAACCACAGTGATGCCTGAAACAGAGACACCATGGACACAACAAAAAACACATTTTTATCAACTTATTAAAAATGTTTAAGGGATAGTAATTTGAAATACCACATTGTACATAATCAATGGCGTACATGATGGGGCCTTATGCTCTATCCCACACCCAAAAAAAAATAAAAAAAGTGTATATATATATATATTATTTTTTTTATCATGGCTGCAGCAACAGTAGTACACTATTGTCTATTGTGCTACCCACACCCCTGACCAGAGGGCTTCAAGTTCCTACTGAATTATATGATTTTACATGCCTATGTAGCCAGTTGGCTAATTAAGGTAGAGCACATTACATTTTTCAAAAAATTTCAGTTTGGCTGTCTGAATATTTTACGATTTGCATGGTTTAATTAGACCTAATGGATGTTAAAGGCTCATATACTCTACATGTTTACTTTTTTAGCCATTTATTTAGCACACATAAAAGCCTCACCGCCGAGCAAAAATGTATTATTGGGGTATGGTGCAAGCTGCATAAGCCGAATAAGTATCAATCCTATGGTTTAAAACTAGAATTCATGTGGGTCAAACCAGTAGTTTTTAAACAAAATTTTGTACCACTTACATTTAAATCTCTAAAGTATTCATTGTAGTCAAGGGCATATCCCACAACAAATTTGTCTGGCACTTCAAAACCTACAACTAAAGAAATAAAAAAGTGGAATATTTAAACATTGGAATATAAGAACATGGGGTATAGAGCACAAGAAAGAAATTGATATAAAGAGTACATTTAACTGCAACTGTATACATGTTGGGGGTCCAGCAAATATACATTTTACAGGCAGTTTTGTCTGGCAACATGATGAACAATATTTCAGCTGGAAGATGTAAAAAATAGCCACAAGATGGCAGCTGAGAGATCATTTAGAAGCAGGAATAACGTGTACAGTTTGGTCAACAAATTTTCAGTGTGTTTTAGGTAAATATATTTAGAACATTCATCTAACCAAAACATGCATTTGTAAAGAATATCTAATAGAATTTGGGCTTAAATGGACAACTGACAAGGTTGTTTTTTTTCTCTTAAAAAAGAAGAAAAAAAAAAAAAATAGAATGACTCCCCCCTCCCTACCTCATTGCAAGGGAAGGGGGGGGGGGGGGGGATTTCTACTGCAGCCTGGTCCATGCCTGTCACACAGGCACAGACCATCTGCACGCTACTGTTGAGCGGTGGAATGTCACGTGACACCCACCAATCCGACACTACAGCACGAGGGGGTGGAGCAGGAAGCGCACACGCTGCGATGGTAAAATACTATTTTTTTTTTTTTTAAACTAATCTCTGAACAGGGAGCGCCATGTGCTGATGATCCTACCCGGGCGCCAGGTACAATTTCCTGGCAACCTGGGCTTCGTCAAGCCCTGACCTTTACCATAGTCTTGGTGGGGTTGAGGGTTGTTTTTTTTTTTAAATACAACTGACATTGTGCACTTTTTTTTTTCTCTTCACTTGATTACACTATTTGGACCTTTTGTAACTTGGAAAGTTCTTTGTTAGTGTTCGATATGTCCTGTCCCATCGAATTTCTTTTTCATTAAATTTTCATTTACCAGCAGCTAAGAGTGCAGCCCCTTTTCATATTGTTTTATTATTCGTTTTTGGTTCCCCTTGGTTGAAGTGGTGACAATAGGGATTATTTGCACCACCACTGAAGATTGCCAAAAATGATCTGGTTTATACTATCAAATGTACATGTCAGTTTATCCTCATACTTGAAGCATTACAATTGTTACTTGTGCATCGACATATAATGTCCATCCCCTGAAAGAGCTATATGGAGCAAAGAGCGCTCAATAACATACTTTATTTGAATTTTTCCTTTAAAACATTTCTATATAAAAATACCGATGCCTCAAGCAATCTTTCAGTTTAAGATTTTATTTTTTTGATGGCAGTTGCCCTTATAGCATTATAGTTAAACCATTTACAGTTGATGCAATCTTTAAATTAAATAGAAGTAAGCCAAATGACCCACAGTTTTGCCGTAATAAAAGCCTTTCCAGGAAGGCCTATAATCTGTCCAGGTATACAATGATTAAACCGCTTTATGGTACACTGTACACATTTATATGGGAGTGAATTGGATACAACTCCATGAGAAGCTCATTTGTGTCCTAAATATAACTTGCAATGTATATACCATTCACAAATGAAACAAGACCAAGCAGTCTTTTATAAAGATTAATGAGATTACTTACAGTCAGGCCTGTAGCCCACACTTCGAGGAGTTCTTTTCACAAGCAAGCTGTTGGGTACAATAAAATAAACTGAATAAATCATGGGCAGAAAAAAACATTATAAAATGTTGAGTAGACATTTTTCTACAGTACTAGATAAAGGTTTCAGCTCAGTCCAGATTGCCCTCACACATGTGAGGATGCCCTGTTATTAAAATGTCTGTTGTACCAATATAATAAATTAATTCACTACATCATTACATTAACCATATTGCTATTAACCGCCCCCGCCCTCTTTCTGACTGGTCTACAATCACTGAGTGTTTGACTTGGGGTAGAAACCCCCATCCATTGAGAGTAGTTTTCGGTCCTCCCCATCAACAGCCTTTAGGTCTTCCTTTGGCCAACCCGGGATTCCGGTAGGCAGGGTATCTAATGATTGGCAAAGTATACCTGTTGATGGCATGGATCTTGTTCCCCCCACTGAGCTGGCTCTTCAGGATCCTTCTTACCATTCAGTGGTACTTGGATGTTGTGATCTTCCTTGCCTCATGTGATTGTGGGATACCAAAGGTACTTGTAGCTGATTTGAAGGTCTGCTATGTGCCCTGCTGGCAGTTCCACCCCATCATTCTTAAGTGAATTCCCTCTTTATACTACCATCCAGCCACACTTCTCCAGTCCAAATGACATTCCATTGTAGTCACTGTAAATCCGTCAGGTGGATCAGCGAGTTGATGTCTCGTTCACTCTTAGCATACAGCTTGATTTCATCCATGTAGAGGAGGTGGCCGATTGTGGTCCCACTATTGAACCTGTATTCATATCCAGTGCTTATGATTAGCTCCAGAACAGCAGCAGGGACAGTGCATCACCTTGGTATATGCCACAATTGCTGGTCACTTGTGCTAACAGTCTTGCGTTGGCTTCCAGTGTTTTCCTGAGCCCCGCCGAGTTCTTGAGGAAAGACCTTAGTGTTTGGTTGATTTTGTATAACATCAGGCATTCACAGATCCATGTGTGTGGCACAGAGTCATTGGCTTTCCTGTAGTCAATCAAGGCTGTGCTCAGGTTGTCTATCTAGACCTGGAGTCTTGAGCCACTCTGGTGTTGTTCCCAATGACCTTCTGAGCTGTGCTCATGTACTGGCCCATATGGTCCTGTAGCTTGGCGGCTAAGATACACCATAGGACTCCACATTGTAGGGAGGTTATTGAATGGTGTTTTGCCCATGTGGGGGTCTTTCTTGATCAGCCCTTTCCTTCCTCGTGTTAGCCTGGGTGGGAGCCTTCTGCTAGCAGGTGGTTCATCTGTGCTGCCAGGCATTCATGTATAGTTTTAGTTTCTTTAACCAGTAGGTGCAATTCATGTCCGGGCCAGATGCTGTCCACCTTTTCATGACCCACTGTTGGATGTCGGTTACTGTGATGGTTCTGGGAGATTGCTGTGGTCCGTTATCAGGTCCTGCAGCCACTTTGCACTAATATTATGCATCTTCTTCTTCCATGTATTCTCCCAGTACAGTTCAGGGTCTGCTCCTGGTGGCTCTGTTACTGTTTTGTTGCACTGCAGTTGGGAGTACACCTTGGATGGGTCTTTGGAGAACAGGGCATGTATCTTTCTGGCCTCTGCTTCACCTATACAACATCTCTCCAGGAAAACGCATCACTACCTGTATATGGGTGGCACCAAGATATAACTCTCCTCCCCTGGATGTCTGCTGCTTAAAACTTAACTCGCTCTAAAACTGAGCAGAACATCTTCAATCCCTGAGCTTCGTCCCAGTCTTGGGGTCGTTTTTATTTTATTCTGCCTTCTCCTTAGTTTGCCATGTTAGCCAAATTCAGTTGTCTCCATCTAAGGAACATTGCGAGCAGTCGCCAGTCTCTTAGTGACAAGACTACCAAAATCCTAGTGTACCCACTTGTGACCCCTTACCTTATTATAATGTCATCCTGACCTCTGGCTCATCTTACTCCCCTACAATCTATTCAAAATACAGCTGCCAGACCCATCTTTCTTGTCGTATGATTTGGATGCTCTGCAAAGACCTCCACTGGCTTCCCGTTTGCTCTAGGATTTAATTTAAACTCCTATCTTTAACCTACAAAGCCCTCCACCCTCAGTTCAAGGAAGCTTGCTACTCATCCACTAGAATACTTATTAACCTCTAGCCAAACACACCTAGCTCTCACTCTTCTCAAACAGGTAGGTATAGAAAGCTTACAACTCATCCAGCTAGAACACACAATTAATCTCTGTCCGAACACATCTAGCACCAACCATCCCTAATATGGTTACTACCACCACCTTCCCTTTAAACGCTTCACTCTCTTATGTGTCTCATGTCCCCCACCTCCCCTATATTTTAGGCTTGCGAGCTAACCTCATGTATCAGTCTGTTCTCGTTAGTCTAACTGTATGTATTCCCCCCTCTATGCTCTGTACCTAGAGCTATGTTAATTCAAAACTAATTATAATACTCAACTATTTTTTTCCTGTTCCTAGGGACAGGTTTTCCTTCTTTGTTTCAGTTGGAAAGCCAGAGATAGCTTACCCCAAGATCAGGGTGTAAGGTTTCTCTTTATTATTAGGAGGATGAAAAATAAATATATACATACATAAATAAATAAAATAAAAGGCTATAGAAGTGTCAAATTACCTGGCTACTTTGACCATTTGTGGGTTATACTTTTGCAACATAGCTAGTAAAGTCTTCATTGTTTTTCCAGTATCGATAATATCCTGGACGAGACAAAAAACATTTAATTTACTTGCAAATTAACATTAAGATGCCTGATCTTAAATTATTTATGTCACCAAGTTTACCTATAAAATGTATTTATTTTCCATAGCTGTAAGATTACTTTAAAATGTGTGGTTTTCAAAGTGAACTACATTTCCCATGATGTTAGCAATATAGAAACATAGAATGTTTAGGCAGATGAGAACAAAACCGTCCCATCTAGTTTTCCCTAATTTCTGAATACTTTCTTTAGTCCCTGGCCTGCGATTATAGAACTAGAACAGTTGGCCTCTTGCATTTTAATAGTACAGAGCTCGACTAACCCTAGGTGCCAGGTCGCCATGGCGACCAGGAAATGAGACCTGGCGCCTGGGTGAAGTTACCCTCCCTGTCCCCTTGCCATCCGTTTTTTTTTTTTTTCTTTTCGCAGCGCGAGGGGGTAAAGTCTGTGCGGATGGCACAGACTGCAAACTCCACACCCTCGCGCAACGCGTGTCTGAGTGCCGGGTGTCGTCACGTGACATCCTGGCACTCAGCAGGCCGATGAATGAAGACATGCTGCAGCACGAATGTCCCCATCCCCTGCAGTGAGGTAAAGCAGCAGGGAGGAGGGACACACCAAGAAAAGACTGTGTGAGGTGGGTGTGTGTTTGTATATATGTAAAGTAGGTGTGTGTGAGGTGTTTGTATATATGTGTATTGTAAAAGGAGGTGTGTGTGAGGTGTTTACATATACAAAGTAGGCATGTGTGAGGTGTTTACATATACAAAGTAGGCGTGTGTGAGGTGTTTTTATATATGTGTATATGTAAAGTAGGTGTGTGAGAGGTGTTTGTATATATGTGTATATGTAAAGTAGGTGTGTATGCGCGTGTGAGGTGTTTGTATATATGTGTATATGTAAAGTAGGTGTGTGTGCGCGTGTGAGGTGTTTGTATATATGTGTATATGTAAAGTAGGTGAGTGTGCGCGTGTGAGGTGTTTGTATATATGTGTATATGTAAAGTAGGTGTGTGCGCGCGTGTGAGGTGTTTGTATATATGTGTATTTGTAAAGTAGGTGTGTATGCGCGTGTGAGGTGTTTGTATATATGTGTATATGTAAAGTAGGTGTGTGTGCGCGTGTGAGGTGTTTGTATATATGTGTATATGTAAAGTAGGTGAGTGTGCGCGTGTGAGGTGTTTGTATATATGGGTACATGTAAAGTAGGTGTGTGTGAGGTGTCTGTATATATGGGTACATGTAAAGTAGGTGTGTGTGAGGTGTTTGGATATTTGTGTATATGTAAAGTAGGTGTGTGTGAGGTGTTTGGATATTTGTGTATATGTAAAGTAGGTGTGTGTGTATATATATATATATATATATATATATATATATATATATATATATGAAGTAGGCGTGTGTGTTTATGAATTGCGTGTATGCTTGCGTGATTGTCTGGCTCCTACATTTTTTTGCTGGCTCCTAAAATCATATTAGATTTGTCAAGCCCTGTAATAGTAAACATAAAGGGACTTTCATCTAAACATTGCTTATACGGCGAATGTAGAGGAGAAATGGTCACAAGAAAAAAATAAATACATACATTTTTCCTCTTGTTTTATGAATTTGCATGCAATTCACCTAATACAATGTATAGATTTTTTTCAACGTTTTTTGTTCTCTGCATTCACAGTATAAGTAATGTTTAGGGTCCTTTAACATAGTGCAGATACAAAAAAAAAAATCCCCAAAACATATTTTGCTAAAATTGCTTTCAATTCCTAAACGAATTAAATAGAGAAAATTCAATTCTATGTGGCTTAATATGCAAATTAGCACTCCAGTTTAGCAGTGTGCACAAAGCAGAGGCTGGATAACAAATCTAAAACACTTTCGCTAGACACCTGCTGTGCTCAAGAAAAGTACAGGGCATTTGTACATTCCCATAAATCTCTAACTGGCTCTAAAGACATGCTTCAGACTCCCATTTAAGAAGACATCCCCATGTAAAATGCACAGAAGGTTTGCCCACGCACACCCTTATGAGTGTGGGATGGAGGAAAGGCAAATTAGGGGAGAATAATGGCACAGTGGGGGGGGAGGGGATGGAAAATCCCTGCATGCATGTTGTAATAAAGAGTTGTGCATGTCAATGGGAAGAATGGATCCCAAAAAATACAAGTTTAAAAGTTAGGGTAGTCCTATACCGTGTGTGTGTGTGTGTGTGTGTGTGTGTGTGTGTACACACACAGGTGCTTGGAAATAGACGATTTCCTGTTAATACACTATCTGAAAACCTACCAGCAGAAACCGATAAAAATACTTACCTCGACAATCAAAACATTCTGTAAAGAAAAATGGAGAGAATATATATTACTATTAGGTCTAATGTGTGTACTGCAATGTAGTCACTCAAAATAAATGGTCACTATATATAAAAAAAAAAAAAAACCACGATTGAAATTAAAATCACTAGAACATAATGATATATCTGTATGCGTATTTAGATACTATTTTCAAGAATTCTACATACCTTGCCGGTCAATGTGGAAAGGTCATCTCCTCCTATGACCTTTATATCACCAGTGGATTGATCGTTCTGTAAAGAATTAATACTTTAGTAGTTTCTATAAGCCAATTTAAAAGAGGGGGTGGGATATACAATACTTTACTTTTTCTGTGAAAGAAAATCAGGTTGTTCCCCTTTGTAAATTTATATAAAAAGGCATTAATATTGTAAACTATTTTCTACACACTGTTTTGTCTCATTTAGTCTTGCCTTTCCTATTGGGACTCAAAATCACTTCAAAATGTAATGAGGTGACCTCTCAATGGAGGAGATGTAACATCTGCAGTAACGTAAAAAAAAAAGCCAAAAAGAAAAAGGGACGCGTTTCAGATACTTCCTCAGCCTGTAAACGATTGGCGTTCAGCATACTGGGCTGAGGAAGTATCAGAAAAACGCGTCCCTTTTTCTTTTGGCGTCCCCTTTACAGAAAGACCTGGCCAGGCTTTCTCCCATTGGGATCAAAGTTCGCTATTTTGAGTCCAGCATCTGCACGGGCAGACATATAGGTGTGTATGTATTGATTTATACAGCCACTGTTTTTTTCTTTGCTTCTACTGCTTATTAGTCATTGTACTCAGCAGTACTTATAATATGTATTTATTTTCTATGAATCTCCTTATTGTACTGTGTTGATTCTGTTTTTGTATGTACATATTGATTATATTGTTATATTTTTGTATTTATAATTATATTTATGTATTATATTTTTACTCAATAAGTGTATGTATTTTCTTTTGTATTAAATTTGTACCTTTTTATTATATTCAGGTGTGTACTTTATATTTTTTATATTATAGTATTATTTAATATGATATAGCGCTGTCTATTTTCCTTTTTATGATCAAAATAATGATGGCTACAGAAAGCCTTTATGAAAAAGATTATTTTTTTTATGTGGGTAGAGAAAATGAGAGGAAAATCACAAACAACCATTGTCCAGCATGACCAACATTTTTCAAAAAGTCCAGTGACAAACGGGTTATTGGTTTTACAAAATAAACCAAAAACCAGGAGTACATCCCTGTATTTGTAGTGATACATTCACAAAGCATGAGCTTGTGCAACTATTGGCTTCAACATCATGCTGTTTCAGTACTGGTCTGCCACTACTCAGGTCACATGTTACTCAGCAACTGTCACAGATATCTCCCAAAATTATCAGAGCACTTTAAAAATAACTGATGCTTCTTGCTTCTGTTAAAGAAGCAACTTTATAATACTTTGTGGCTTTATAACAAGCAAACTTTACAGCAAAAGGATAGTGGTCAGACAAAAATGAGTTGGTTTAACTGAAAGGCTGCATCAAAAGAAATATAAAAATGTAAATAGAAACTGATTAAAGAATACAAATCAAGTACCTTAATGCGTAATAAGTACCTCATTCTATGAACAGATCTAACCCCTGGAGATTGAATGAATCACTTTTTAATGATTCCCAAATTAAAGAAACAATCAAGCAAACCATTGAACAATATTATAAAGAAAATAACACTCCTGATATCTCTTCGAGTATTTTGTGGTCAGCTCATAAGGCAGTTCTAAGAGGTCACCTAATCAAATTCGCTACCCACAAAAAAAGACAACAAGCGAAAATCAAAACAGATCTTCTCCTACAATTACAAGCTGCATATTTAACACATAAAAAATGCTTTTCTAATATATCATTGCAAATTATTAAGGATATTAAAGCTAAATTAGAAGTACTGAGAATTCAAGATCACAGGAATCCAACCATTAAATTTCCCGCAACAAAAATTAAGCCTTTTTGCCGACGATATTATATTAACCCTATCAAATCCATTAAAATCCCTACTGGAAGTACAAGAGGAGCTTGACGACTATAGTAAAATCTCTTACCACAAAATTAACACACTGAAATCACAAGCATTGCCCTTCTATATTACCGATAAACAGCTAGAAGATATTAAATATAGGTTCAAATACGACTGGAAATCCCAGTACCTAGAATACTTGGGAATACGAATTTACAAAAACCTGGCTGATACGATCCATCTCAATCTAACGAAACTCATAAAAGAAATAAAGAATATTTTACATACTTGGAATACTTTTAATCTCTCTTGGTCCGGTCGTATAGCAGCAACAAAAATGTCAATAATCCCTAAATTCTTATACTTATTCAGAACACTCCCGATAAAAATACCAACCAATATTCTAGCTCAAGCCCAGAAAATGATCTTTGAATTTATGAATGGTTATAAAAAAATCAAGAGTAGCACAACAGATAATACAACTACCCTTCTCTGAAGGGGGCATGGGGGTACCAAACTTATACCTTTATCACAGGGCATCTTCTTTGGCCCAATCAATAGTTATGCATTCCCCTCCAGATTCGAAAACCTGGCTAGACATAGAAAATTCTGTAATAGCACCAGCTACCTTATCTGAATTATTATGGACTTCCCCCCCAACTAGACAGAAATCTAAGAATCTCTTTCCTACCTCTTTATCCTCTTTGAAAATATGGGACAGAGGTTTTGGAGATAAAAGTTGGTTCTCACATACAAACAGAGCAACTCCAATATCTACACTTTGCTTGCATATACCAGACTTCAATTATAAGAGATGGCATCGTAGAGGTATACATAAATTCCAAGACCTGTATTCTGGTGAAAAGTTGAAATCTTTTGAAACACTAAAGGCAGAATTCACTCTTAACAACTCTGATGTATATTCTGATTTACAAATGGCTCATTACTTATTGCACGACCACACCAGAAAAATGCCTAAACCCAACCCAACTATGTGGAAACTAGAACAAATATGCTCCTCAGCCCCATTATCACCCAAAGCCATCTCATATTGCTATACAAATCTGCTTAAATCCTCTTCCCAGCTAAAAATCCCATATATGATTAAATGGGAACAAGATCTAAAACAAAAAATAACGAAGATAGAGTGGAGCAACGCCTCCCTTCTTATATCAAAATTCTCCCATAGTGCTTCACATAGGGAATTATATAAAAAAATAACTTACCGTTGGTACCGAGTACCATATGTCCTAGCTAAAATTAGCCCCTCACACTCTGTGAAATGTTGGAGAGGGTGTGGGGCAATAGGCACAATGCTACATATTTGGTGGGAATGTCCAGTATTACAGACTTTGTGGTCAGAAACCTTCACCCACCTAAACCAATGTCTCAAAGTTAACGTTGAAATCTCTCCCAAAGCAGCCTTACTGGGTATACTCCCACAAAAAATTCCCATTTATAAACGCATACTTATGTTGCACTTTTTTGTTGCTACTCTAACATTAATAGCCAGAAGATGGAAGTCCATAGATTCCCCATCTATTACAGAAACTTTACAATTACTCCAAATTAACAATGAATACGAACGTCAATTCAGTTACTCACTCAACGCTCCCAGAAAATACAATACAATTTGGAATGTATGGTCCTCGTATCGGCTCAAAATTAAATTAAACTGAATTAAATAATAAACATTGCAAGGTGAATAGCATTAAGAAACATTTCTTTTTTCCCTCTGTATCCTGTTTTTAGATTTCTGTTATGAACAACTGGTTTAAGATATACTAACCTAAACAGGACATCAAATATAACTTTATACACTGAGATGTCTCTTTGATCTTATATTTAAGTCTATGTATAAAAGTGTAATTTAAATCTATGTAATGACTGTATATTGTGCGCCCTCCCCCTTTTCTTCTTTTTCTGTACCCCATTATCACGACTTATGTCTTTGTTATTAAGAAAAATAATAAAAATTTATATCATAAAAAAAAATAAGTACCTCATTCCGTACTGTATATTCCTATCGGGCAAACTTTTTTTTAGAATGCAAACTGTCGATTAAAGAGAACTTTAAAGAAAATGTTTGCCGACCGTTAGCCTTTAGGACAATGAACGAATTTTAACTTGGAACTCATTTGTTCCTGCTTTGGGTGAATCAACAACTGAGGGTGTGAAATACAGATATGAAATTTTAGAATTACATATCTTCATTTAATAAGCCAAAACAATGCCCGCCCCCACCCTTTTAGAGCAAGTCATTTTTGGCAGGTCTAGTTTCCCATGTTACATTTGTACAGCATTGCATAAAATGATGGTGCCTTACAAACAAATGGATAATCTGAGACGCTAGTGAACACAGCACAATTACATACAAAATAATTATAGATAAACATGGCACGAATGCCCTTAGTGTTTGGCGGTCTATACCAATTAAAATGTATGAAGAAACTTAACCCTAAGCCTTTCCTATCCCATTAATGTATTCACTATCAATGTACTATTTTCTTATGAATGCACCATAGCATTTCACAGTGCTTAGTCAGCACTTAATCTTCAGGGTACAATGGTTTCAATGTACAAACCAGCAATGGAATTTAGAATACCAACATCACCACAATAAAGTGTATGTATATATTAGATCATCATCTCTGTAAAATCCATTTCCATCAATCGAGGAAGAACTTACACAGTAACTTTTCAGTCTAATAAAGTCTACAGTCATGGGGATAGACTTGTCACTGTTCCGGTTCAGTGCTTTAATGTAATCCAGCAGATCAGCAAAGAACTTGTAACCGCCCTTCAAAACGCACAAGGCAACAATATGGTGACCTCCCATGTCTTTCATGATATCTCGAGCCAGCCTTTCTGTCCTGTTTACAGAAGAAATGAAAAGGTTATAATATTAAGATGTATACACCCACAAGATTAATTATCAAATGACATAATATGAGATATGAGCATAATTGATACGATCACTAAAGACTGAAGGATAGTTAGCATCATGGAAAAAAAAACGTATCTTAACTTGTCGACCACTAGTTCTGTAGATGTCACTTTAAACTAAGGCTGCTTTCATTTTAATAGACCATTTTGTGCCAATTCTAGACAACCAGAAACGTCAACACATAATATCAATTAATTTCTATAACAAACATATAAAGCTGGTTGCCAGAATACACAGTCACTTGGGCTCATGGAGGGGCCAAAGAGCCAGCCTCCACCCTAAAGTCTAATCGCCCTGGTTTTGGAAGGGGTTATAACATTCACTAAAGAATATTTTCACTGTCCTTTTATGATGCCTATCCATGTTGAGGATAAGTGTCCACTTTCCCTGCAACCGTTACCCAGCCTGCACGCAGCGTTGAGATTTTCAAAATGCTGCCAGCTCTGACAGCGGGATTTCCCTGGAACGCTCAGGTGGATTGCAAATCTGTTGCAATCCGCTAAAACAGGAAATGACTGTTGATCCTCTGTAAAGCCTCCGATCACCTTGCTATTTGGGGAGGGAGGCAATTGAGAGGCACTGGGGGTTTGGGGCTGTACATAGTTTCTATTCAGTTATAGAAAAGTAAAAAGAAGAAATTATATTCAAAGTTTTCTTGAAGGTCTCTTGCAACCATTTTAAGCACCAATTTCATCCAAGTCATAGTTTTTCTACTGAGAGTAAAAATATAAACCAATGCCATAATTTAACCTAATGAAATGAATTGCATTTTTAATACAAATTAGGGAACATACATGATAGACACTTTCAGTAATAGATAAAATCAAGATTTTTGTATGCAAATATTCTACTTTACCCATCTGTAGTAAACAGTAAAAAGCACACACTCACATTAGTGAGGACTAGGGAGGCTCAAGCTCTGCTTCTATGGAAGCATATAACATGAATCACATGAAAACACGGTCACACATCATCCCCTGGGAGAACCAATGGGGCCGGAGATTTTCATCTATAAAAAGGTTCACAGAACTGCAGACGTTTCAGAAGTGACCAAGTGAACATCAATGATAGTGTGAAAGCAGATGAGAACCTGTTGACCCATTGCATTAAATCTTTGCATAATTATATATTGCCTTATACACATCCAAGAGGTTATTATCATCTTATACTGCAGGGATGTCAGCTGTTGGAGAACTACATCTTATATGCTCCCCAGCCAGCCTCTTAGCTGACAAACTATTATGGGAGCTTTATTCAATCAGCCGATTGACCCCCCTGGCTTTACAGCTTTTGCCATGGGTACTTTCATTGGAAAATTATTCCAGGCATCAAAATTCATCCCTCCAACTGTTTCTGAACTAAAACTACCATAATTCTCAGCCGTTGTAGAAAGCTAGTGGGCAATTATGGGATTTGTAGTTTAGCAGCAGCTGGTGGGCTACAGTTGGATGTCTAGGACTTGGTGATAATTACAAATGATATTTGAAGTGCGGTTGTTTAGACAAATAGAATTTTAGAACAAAATACAGCAATCATTATTCCTAAACCAATGTTATGGAGGGGAGGGGTGACCTATTATGCTCACTAAAATGAAGTAAACCCACCAAGTTACAAAATATATTTATCTATATCGCTGAAAAGCCTGCATTTTAAGTAGAATATACTATATGAAAGAATTAGGACATTTTGATTTGTACTCAAGACATTTTCAAGAATTAGACAATGTTCCTAGACGCTCAGGATCAATAGTGTAAATTGTACATAAAGCACAACACAGGCGCCTCTATAACAAGAATGTTTTAGCCACAACCCACCTGTCCATGATAAGTCCGTGTGGAATGTAGACTTTTTCCAAGTCAGCCGCATAATGTTTGGGAATGCAAAATAAATCAAGGTCATATCCTTGCTCATCATCGTCAAGCTGAAAGGTAAAATTAGAGGATATGTTTAGAAAACATTTTTTTTAATTAGTTTGTTTTCATATTTAAAGACAGTCTTCTTTCCATACAGAGGCACATCTTTAAATAGATTTAAATATTTTCCGAGTCCCATGCAGAAAAATGATCCAGTTTAAAACAGGAAACCGATCTCCTAGGAAGGGGCAAATCTAGCATACCAGAATGCAATCTGTGACATAAGGAAACAGGCTATAACTTTGTGAGTACAAAGTTATATGCACCACAAGAAATTCAAAGATGGGTATTCTAGTTGGCAGGCTGAGGTGACAATTGAGAGGCTTTTCTCGAAGGGTTAACTGTACACTGGATTAAAATTAAATATATTTGAAATGGTACAGCTAGGAGCACCATTCAAAAGGTGTTATAACCAGGTAGTAGTGGCATTTTGCATTATTAAAATGTGTGTAGTAATAATACTCACACAGAATGCCATTGGAATGACCATTCTCCCGTTTCCTTGTCTCTTCCCATTTTTCTCTTTGTGCTTGCCCCCATATTTGGTCTTTTTATCCTTATATTTCCGCTGCCTTTTTTATTTTATTTATCCTACACCTGGATAAACAATGTTGTTCAAATGGCTGGCATATAGTCCATACTAGCTATAGAATCCACCATGATTCTCCCGCCCCCTCAAAGTACATGATTAAAATTTCCTCATGATCCTGCACACTGTTAGGACGCTGATGTCACAACATGTCACTCTGATTGCAGGATCAGCAGGGAGAAGAAGATATGTCTGCCGCAGACACACACTTCCCACTTGTGAAGTGATGTCTTGCTTGTCAAGGGATTTACCTCCACTGGCACACACCAAATCAGGTGTGGTGGACCTCCCTGTACAACAGGCTCTGATGTTTAAATCCACCACTGAATGGTAGAAGGTTATATATATCTTTACCAATGCCTTAGCAATATAACATCCAAAATCTTTTAACAAAGGGGGTTATCATTTATAAAGAAAGATTGTATGGAATGCCATCTCATAGGTTTGCATTTCAAATTTTACCCCAAATTTCTCTTAATCAAGTAAACCCCCCCAATATGTTAATCTGTACATGAAATAGAACAATCATACCACACTCTGGCCTAGGCTTTCAACTGCAGCACTCTAGCTGTTTCTAAAGTAGAACCACAATTAGTCTCTGCCATGCTAGAAAGTGATTGGAAAATATGAGAATTGTAGTGGAGGCAAAAAGTTGGACACCTAGGCAAAACACCACTTAGTATAAAAAGGGTTAAAGTGCTTGTATGCAAAAGAAAATTTAGGCCCGACGGTCATATCCTCTATATAGATTGTACTCTCTTGCACGTGACAAAAGCAGGCTTATGTTGTACACATTTATCTTGAATTAAAAAAGCCAAGTTTCATGCCTCAGAGGAAGCAAAAAGTTACAGTAACTATGTATATTTTTCTTGTGCAGAAATAATAATTTGGCCTTGTCGAACATATGCACCCGGCACAGTGCAATCACTGTACTGAGGAACACCTGAGAAATGTGAAAAGGGATGCCAACTAGGACATAGAGTTTCCTTTTCTAAATACATCCCAGTCAAACTTGGAACGAATTTGCATGACTAGGAAAATTTAAGTAAGCAACACTAGCTTTGAATGCAGGATAGTTATGTTAGTCTTTTGAAAAGCAGAGGCAGCAGAAGATACCTGTGAAATCGTAGTAGACGTCATGCAAAATATTGCAGGATGAGGAAAAAAACAAAAATGACCTGCTAATCAGTGGTTAAGCAGCAGCCATGGTTCCTCTTTTCAGATTGATGGTTAAAACATGCTTTAAGGAAGCTGAGTCATTTGCCTCTTTGCAAAGTGAACACCAAAAAAAAAAAACTACTTCCTTACTTGAGGTCACAGTGTCACATTCAGTGACCAGGACTGTCTTCCGGGTGTGGGGAGATATATATATATATATATATATATATATATATATATATCTATCTAATATCTAATATTTTATAATGCGTGGTATTCCAGCACAACCTATGATGCTCAGCCAAACGCATTATGCATCATAGGGACAGTAGTTCCCAAAATCTGGAGTAAAGCTGATAATTTAGTCATAACTAGCCTGTCACAGGTTTGACACGCCAGTACGTCGTGAACTGACTCATGTGTCTGGTTGAGCATCGTGGAACGAAGTTCACTCCAGCTCGAATGTCAATGGTTAGCCATGGAATCCCGACAGCAGCACGTGTGTGTTTAGATCTATACATTTATATCTATATCTCCCCTCCCCTTCTCATGATGTCTGTTGCACGTGAATTCTGCATTAATACATTATAAAGCTGCAATAACCTGTAAAATGATCCCCTAACCTATGCATGCATTTCCTTCCTAGTGAACCGACATTACGTCCTTTCGACTTTCACATGCATCATTTATTCTTTACCAGTCAGGCATTGAGGCGCCAAATTCTGCACCAGAGAATGTTCTCCAGGAGTTCCCCAAAATCCAACCTCTTCTCCCACAATCCCCCGCACATTACAGCACCGTCTCCCACGGCAAGTATTCTAATCCCCAAAAGCAGTGCCCCCTCCCACTCCCATTAATGCTATCCACTCTCTAAACCCACCAACCCTTGCCGAAGTCCTATACCCCTTCTCCTGATGCCCGCGGTCCACAAACCCTACTCCACAGCCCATGTCCTCAGCATGAAGACGCCGGATCCCTTGGCTTTGCTGCCGTTGCCATGGTGCCCGGGCACACCACATTGGAGATCTGGATGTACGGTGGGCCCTGTCACAAACTGCCCCGGGCTCTATACCGGTGAATCCAAATAACAGCCCTGAGACAAGGCGCTGCACAGTAATAATCACCTCATGTGGCTGCGGGTAGATCGGGTTTACTCACCACTACGCATGGGCTCGCCATGGCGGCTGCAGCAGGCTGGCAATAACAGGCGTGTGACGGTAGATGACACTTGGTATAAACTAATAGGGCCTCAGCCTGCAGCTCACGCACATGGCTGGGGGGGGGGGGAGCCTGCTGTGCACGGAGGGTGGAGCTGTGGCTTGATGGGGTGGAGAAGAGGAAAAGGCAGAGTGCTGTACAGATCATCAACTGGTGGTCTTACTTTCTATAAAATCACCCCATATTGTGACGTCATCGCTTTCCTGCACCCCCTGCGCCAAACCTGATGGAGGGTATGACGTGTAACTGCACCAGCAATAACCATCTATCGCACATCATAGCCTGTGCTCTGTAATGTTTGTCAAGTAAGTAGTAGTGTTGTTATATATGTGTGAGAGGAAAATACATTTAAATAAAAATACATATTTTATGGAAAGAGTGTAATATGTTTTATTAATTGTAGTCGTCATAAAAAAAAAAAAAATACATGTGGAGACATGGTTAATTTTTTACTATCATAATAGATGAATCATTCATAATTTGGTATCTTCAGGTTGCATTTAAATATTTTGTTATAATTTCTTACATTTATGAACAAACTAGTTTTATTTTTACAGATAGGTGTAGAAAATATTTATTGAAATCACACTCACAAAGGTAGTTGCAGTGGTAAACTTTGTACTGGTTTTTTTGTGTAACAGAATGACACTGTTGAATTTGGTTCCAATACATTTTTTATCTGTTTCTAAATGACAGTATTGTTTTTTATGTTAAACATTATTACATGATTCCCTTGTTGGAAGAATGATATATTCTACTCCCTTGATTTTATTAATCTGCTATCTGGGATATGATGAGCCCTGAAGGTAGTGGACAACGCTCTGTTGTAGATGCTAGACTGCCCCTAGCAACAATCTGCAATATTACAAAAACTAAAATAAAGCAAGTGTTATGGTTGAAATCTAGGGTTAGGGTTAGAATAATATTTAGAGTTACACTATGGGTTTGGGTTAGTGTTATGGTTAGAGTTAGGATTAGCTGATTCATCGGGGTTGAGATCAAAAGGTCTTGGTAGGAGAAAATTGTTAAGGGAATAAAATGCTACTTTAAGTTACTGCCCTATAACGTGCAAATAAAAACATGTAAACATGACATATTTCTAAACTCAGGGAAAATATTAGAAACTATTTATAGGTGTCTTTTTTACCAATTCTAATTGTGTAAAAGATTTTTCAGGTCAAAGTTAGAAAAGTTTTTTTTATCATATTTTATGATTTTTTTTATAGTAAATTAAAAGATATGATGAAAAATTTAAATAATGGTATGTTAAGAAAGCCATACTTATGGTGGTAAAAACAGTATATAATATGTGTGGGTACATTAAACTAGAAAAAATAAAAGTACAGCTAAACATAAAAACTGCAGAAGTTTTAAAATAGCCCCTGTCCTTAAGGGGTTAAGCAAACTCCGCAGCTTTGTCCCTGCACATTTTATAGCTAAATTGTTGAGATGAAATGTTCATCTCAACTCACCTTTTAGTGAATAGATCCAACAGTATGCAATGCATTCAGCAGCAACCCTTTTGTAGAGAGGTCCTCCTGCGCATAGCCTTGACAGGTTTTTGATAAGCTGTGGTTACACTTTGTGCATCAATCCCACACTTCAAGGTTATGCCAGTTCATGTGAGTGCCATTGGCAACCCATGTAAAATCACATTTATACAAAGGACACTGGGGATTGTCTCTTTTTTTCAGCGTCTTGACTACGGATGTCCTTCTTTGCTGATACAGGCAACATTTTCCAAGCAGCATAAACCGCTTTTCCGGCTGGCGCATGCTGGGTGCACCAGAAAGAGTCAGCAGAGTGGGTTTCATATGACATTTTAGTGCTCGTCTACACTTAGATGCGTAGTGCATAGAGGGCTGTTTGCTGACTGGGGAAACATAGAAACGTAGTATTTGTGAGTTCTGAAATACTGGGGAATGAGAGGAGAGAATCCTATAATTCAGGAGGGATTAGATAGAAATGTCCCATTATGCTGTGGCAAGAGGGGAGAGTATACCCAATGTAAACTAGCGCTCAACTTGACATTCACCCCATTAGACTGAGGCAATGAGCTGCACCGGGGCCAAAAAACGACAGCATAGAACAGTGATGGCAAACATTTTGGGGCCCAACAGTCCAATTTTCTGCATGAAACCAAGTTGCAGACCTCAAAGTGCCAACACCACATATTAAACATAGAAATAATCACACACAAACATATACTCACACTCACTTAAATGCATAGAAAAATACATAATCACACATAAATACAGTGCCATACAAACACGCACACAAACCCAGGCACCCACTTTGCATTCTGGACTTACCTTTGCACCCAGATTTGCATTCAAGACTTACCCCAGCACCCACATTGCACTTTCTCCAGGACCCTGCCGATGTTGTCATTTCATTGCTACCACTGTCCCCAAACCACTTGTCATTGCCACTACTGTCCCCAAACTGCTTGTCATCTCTGCCCCCAAGCTGCTTGTCAGTGCCATCTCTGTAACCAAAACAGCCTACTAGAGCCATCTACAGGGTTAGACCTAGAGTATTTGGCACCTGGGTGGAACCTATGTTTGGCACACACACATTTTTAAATGTAAAAATAGTACCATCTCTATCACCAAAAAGGTTGCCAGTGCCATCCCCATCCACAAACAGCTTGCCAGTGTCATCCTTGTTTCCAAACATTTTACCAATACCAGCTTCTTATTGCCTTCACTGTCTTTCCCCAGTACCCAGGACTTACCCCAGCATTTAGACTGAACTCACAGGATTTGCCCCAGCACCCAGGACAGCACGCAATTTCACTCACAAGACTTCCCCAGCTGTTATATAGCACTCACAGAAATTGCCCCAGCCATTAGACTGCACTCACAGGACCTGCCCCAGCCATTATTATATATATTACTGGGTAAATTGGCTGTGGCTTATTCATGGCAAAAAAACATTGGCATATTATTGTCAAATTGGCTGGCGCATATTAAATGGCAAAATAATACTGGCATTTTATTGGGCAAATTGGCTGAGGCTTATTAACCCCTTCGCGACACAGGACGGACTAGGTCCGTCCTGTGTGGCGAAGCGTTAGTGACACAGGACGGACCTAGTCCGTCCTGTGTCAAAACGAGCACTGAAAGCGGAGTTTTTCCGCTTTCAGTGCTCTGATGGTATTGTAACGATGCTTCCGTGTGGAAGCATCGTACAATACTAAAAAAAATGCCCGTCGGCATTTCGATCGCTCCGGAGAGCGATCGAAATGACGGTTTTAAAGGCACAGTGCCTTTAAAACGACGGGCATTAAAAAATGAGCATAGGAAGCGAATTTTTCGCTTCCTATGCTCAGAAAGTGTTTCTGATTGCCTCGCAAGTCGAGGCAATCAGGAACACAAAAAAAAAATGCACGATCTTGGTCACTAAGTGACCAAGATGGCGCTGCCCTTCTAAGGGCAAGAGCACAGGAGGCAGGAAGTACCTGCTTCCTGTGCTCTCTGGCTGTCACACGATTGCCTCTTCACAGAGGCAATCAGTGACTGCCAGGCACACTGACAGGCATTGGGGATGTTCTGCTGAACATCCCCACTGACTGGTCAGATCAATATTAACCCTATATTGATCTGACCAGTTATGATCTGCCTCCCTCTCCTCACATTTTTTTAGTGAGGGAGAGAGACAGATCAAAGTTCTAAAAGTAAAAAAAAACAATAAACACACAACACACAAATATTAAATCAATAAAAAAACATTAATTAAAGCAATTCCCTGCGTTTAACCCCTTCCCTGCCACTGATCTTGCATAAGCAGTGATCGTGCACATCAGCGCATTTATTCTTGCCGTTTGTGCATTTTTTAGGGGTTAATTTTTTTTGTACTGTAATTTATTACAGTACTAAAAAGGCTCTTCTAAGAGTTATTAACCTCTTCTTTGCCGTCGATCACTGCTTACGCAATGATATTGACGCCAAAGCAATTTTTATCTGTCTGCATATTTTTATTTTATTTTTTTTACACATACCCGCTAGGGGATTACATGTAAAGTAAAAATATTTGAGTTTTTTTTTTTTTAAGCTGCCTCAGTAACAGCGAATTAGTGGCAAAGGCGGTTTGGTGATTTCTCAATTAAGCTCACCTTTCCCCCTGGTCAGATCAAAATTGGTCGGATCAATATTCACAAATATTGATCTGCCTCCCTCTCCTCACTTACATTTTTGTGACGGAAAGAGACAGATCAGTATTAGTGATATAAAATAACATTTTATAAAATTGTCAGGTTTTATGAAAGTCTTTCACTGTGTATTAACCCCTTCCCTGCCATTCATCACTGTGTAAGCAGTAATCTTGCACAGCAACAGTATGTTTTTCTGTCTGCACTGTTTTATGGATTAATTTCTTTGTACTGTAATGTATTACAGTACTAGATAGGCTCTTCTAAGAGCTATTAACCCCTTCTTTGCTCGAGATCACTGCTTACGCACTGATTCTGAGGCCGCGGACTCAGGGTTCGATTTTGACCCTATTCAGCTTTCTGATACATCATCTAGCGATGTATCGGTGGCTGCTGAGCCCTTGCCACAAGTAGTGATGGGGGTCTACCGATAAAAAAATATATGGTTTGGTGGGGGTAAATTACATTGGCTGGCTTCAAAGATATATCCCATAAAGGACACGGACGCAGGTTGACTACATGTCAAAATTCCAAGTTGGAATTTTGAGATGCGCATCTCACAAATGTTGCCTTCTAGCCAAAAACAAACCAACAAACCTATGCATGGGTGCTATCCCTGTACTCGGGAGATGTTGCTGAACACATATTGGGTTGTTGTTTGGCAGTGACATATACCAGAATCTGTGAATTCATGCCTGAAGTACAATGCATGTGGAAAAAAACCTCCCAAAAAAGTACTACCACAAACTTTTACAAAGGCTGGTGGTAGAATTAGTACCTATACAGTATTAAAACACCACCATTTGAAATACCTTAGGATGTCTATTTTCCAAAAATATATGGTTTGATGGGGTAAAATTCATTGGACGGCTTCAAAAATGTTCCAAATGGAACATGGGCGCAGGCTGACTACATGTCAAAATTCCAGGTTGGAATTGCGCACCCCCTAAATGTGGAATTTTAGACCCAATACAAACCAACAAACCTATGCATGGGGGGTATCCCTGTACTCAGGAGATGTTGTTGAACACATATTGAGGTGTTGGTTGGCAGTGGCAAATACCAGAATCTGAAAATTCCTGCCTGAACTACAATGTGTGTGGGGAAAAAATGACATCCCAACCCTTTGACATAGGTTGGTGGTAGAATTAGCACTTGGAAAGTGTTAAAATACCACAATTTTAAAAACCCTAGGATGTCTAGTTTTCCAAAATATATGGTTTTATGGGGTAAAATACTTTGACAGGCTTCAAAAGTGTCCCAAATGGAACATGGGCGCAGGCTGACTACATGTCAAAATTCCAAGTTGGAAATGCACCCCCCCTAAACATGGCCTTTTAGCCCCCAAATAATCTAACTAACCTACACATGGGTGGTATCCCTGTACTCAGGAGATGTTGCTGAACACATATTAATGTGTTTTGTGGCACTGACACATAATAGGATCTATGAATTCATGCCCGATGTACAATGAATGTGAAAAACAAATTACTATCCATAACATTGACATAGGCTGGTGGTAGAATTAGTGCATGGAAAGTGTTAAAATACTACCATTTGAAATACCCTAGGGTGTCTAGTTTTCAAAAATATATGGTTTTGTGGGATAGAATACACTTTTTGGCTTCAAAAATGTCCCAAATGGGACATCGGCGCAGGTTTTCTGCACGTCAGAATTCCAAGTTGGAAAACCAAAAAGCGCACCTCTCAAATGTGGCCTTTTAACCCCCAAATAACCTAACCAACCTATACATGGGTGGTATCCCTGTACTCAGGAGATGTTGCTGAACACATATTGAGGTGTTGTTTGGCACTGACATATAACAGGATCTGTGAATTCATGCCCAAAGTACTATGTATGTGAAAAAAAATTACTATCCATAACATTGACATAGGCTGGTAGTATAATTAGTGCATGGAAAGTGTTAAAATACTACCATTTGAAATACCCTAGGGTGTCTAGTTTTCAAAAATATATGGTTTTGTGGGATAGAATACACTTTTTGGCTTCAAAAATGTCCCAAATGGGACATGGGAGCAGGTTTTCTGCACGTCAGAATTCCAAGTTGGAAAACCAAAAAGCGCACCTCTCAAATGTGGCCTTTTAACCCCCAAATAACCTAACCAACCTATACATGGGGGGTATCCCTGTACTCAGGAGATGTTGCTGAACACATATTGAGGTGTTGTTTGGCACTGACATATAACAGGATCTGTGAATTCATGCACAAAGTACAATGTATGTGAAAAAAAATTACTACCCAAAACATTGACATAGGCTGGTAGTATAATTAGTGCATGGAAAGTGTTAAAATACTACCATTTGAAATACCCTAGGGTGTCTAGTTTAAAAATATATATGGTTTTGTGGGGTAGAATACACTTTCTGGCTTCAAAAATGTCCCAAATGGGACATGGGCACAAGTTTTCTGCATGTCAGAATTCCAAGTTGGAAAACCAAAATGCGCACCCCCTAAATGTGGCCTTTTAGCCCCAAAACAAACCAACAAACCTATGCATGGGTGGTATCCCTGTACTCAGGAGATGTTGCTGAACACATATTGAGGTGTTATTTGGAAATATCCCTTCACATTTTAAGGTAATGTTTACCTAAATTGCAATATATGTGAAAAATTAAAAAAAAAGATTTTTTTCTGCAAACTTTGGCATAGATTGGTGGTAAAATGGCTACATGAAATGTGTCAAAATACCCCAAGTTAAATTCCCTGAGTTGTCTAGTTTTCAAAAATATGTACATGTTGGGGGTCATTCATGGATTTAGTACAGAAATCAGTGTTACAATGTCACTATCGCTAATTTTGAAAGAAAGAATTTTAAAATAGCTTTGCACCACTTATAGTTCTGGCCCTGTAACATGAATAAAAAAGCACAAAAACATAAAAACATGGGCTGTTTCTGAACTCAGGACATATATTAGAAACTTTTTAGCAGTGTTTTTTTGTTGTCTCTTGTACATGAGTATACGATTTTTCAAATAAAAGTCATAAAAAAAGTATTTTTTCAATTTTTTTGCCATATTTTATTATTTTTTTTACATCAAATTATATGCTATTATCAAAATAATGGTATCAAAAGAAAGCCCTTCTTATAACGATAAAAACAATATATAGTTTGTGCGGGTACACTAAATGAGACAGAAATAAATTACAGCAAAACACAAACACCTCAGAAATGTTAAAACAGCCCATGTCACCAAGCGTCGGACAAGCCAAAAAAGTCATGTCACTAAGGGGTTAATGGCAAAATAACACTGGCATATTATTGGGCAAATTGGCTGGGGCTTATAAATTGCAAAATAACACTGGCATATTAATGGCAAAAGTAATACTGGCATATTAATGACAAAAGTAATACTGGCATAATAATGGCAAAATAATACTGGCATACTAATGGGCAAATTGGCTGTGTCCGGTTTTGTTTGTCTATTTATGATTTGTAATGCACTGGTTTGGTTTGTCTGTTCATGATTTGTAATGCACTGGTTTGGTTTGTCTATTTATATTGCTACTCAATATGCCAGTAATATTTTGCCACTCAATATGCCAGTAATATTTTGCCACTCAATAAGTCATTTTTTTGCCATTGAGTATGCCAGTATTTAGCCATTCAATATGCCATTCTTTTGCCATTTAATATGCCAGTATTTTGCCCCTCAATATGCCAATATTTTGCCATTTAATATGCCAGTATTTTTCTCCTCAATATGCCAGTGTTATGCTCGTTTTATGCCACCCTCCTCCCCCTTCCCACTACACTACTTTCAATTATTGCCCTATAACTTTCAAAAACCAAGAGAAAAGTATTAACTATTTCGAAACTCAGGACAAATGGAATTTATTTAGCAGGTTTTTACATTAGTTTTTGTAGATGGGTAAAATAAATGTATTTAAATGTCATAAAAGTGTTTATTTACCGTATTTACTCGAATATAAGATGACCCTGATTATAAGCTGACCCCTCAAACTCTGGATATTCCTTTAGGAAAAAAATTTAAATCCTGAATATAAGACTACCCTATAGGAAAAAAGTTTAACAGACTTTTAGCCCATGCTGCCCCTGATCCCCCCTCTCTCCCCCCAGACTTAGCCCATGCTGCCACTGATACACCCCCCCTCCCAGACTTAGCCCAATTTCCCTGGGCAAAATAATACTGGCATATTGGGCAAGTTGGCTGGTGCATATTAAATGGCAAAATAACACTGGCATATTATTGGGCAAATTGGCTGAGGCTTATTAATGGCAAAATAACTGGCATATTAATGGCAAAAGTAATACTGGCATACTAATGGGCAAATTGGCTGTGGCCGGTTTTGTTTGTCTATTTATGATTTGTAATGCACTGGTTTGGTTTGTCTATTTATTTTGGCACTCAATATGCCAGTAATATTTAGCCATTCAATATGCCAGTAATATTTTGCCTTTGAGTATGCCAGTATTGAGCCATTCAATATGCCATTCTTTTGCCATTTAATATGCCAGTATGTTGCCATTTAATATGTCAGTATTTTGGCCCTCAATATGCCATTCTTTTGCCATTTTATATGCCAGTATTTTGCCATTTTATATGCCAGTATTTTGCCCCACAATATGCCATTCTTTTGCCATTTTATATGCCAGTATTTTGCCTCTCAATATGCCATTATTTTGCAATTTAATATGCCAGTATATTGCCCTTCAATATGCCATTATTTTGCCATTTAATATGCCAGTATTTTGCTCCTCAATATGGCATTATTTTGCCATTTAAAATGCCAGTATTTAGCCACTCATTATGCCAGTATTTTGCCCCTCAATATGCCATTCTTTTTCTATTTAATATGCTAGTATTTTGCCACTCAATATGCCAGTGTTATGCTCATTTTTTTGCCACCCTCCTCCTCCTTCCCCAGTACTTACCTCCTGGCCGCTCTGTCTCCTGGTCGTGTCCTCCGTGCAGTCTTCCCTCCTGCACGGAGGAGGGAAACTCCGGTCGCATTTAAAAAAAAAAAACTTTAATGAAGCCACACGTCTGGAGGGGAGCGCAGAACGCTTCCATCACAGCCGCGGCCTGGCTAAACAGAGGGATTTTTTTTTCTGGCATGACCTGGGCTCGGGACGCCAGTATCACCCATCGCCAGTATTTTGCCCCTCAATATGCCATTCTTTTGCCATTTAATATGCCAGTATTTTGCCCCTCAATATGCAATTCTTTTGCCATTTAATATGCCAGTATTTTGCCCTTCAATATTCCATTCTTTTGCCATTTAATATGCCAGTATTTTGCTCCTCAATATGGCATTCTTTTGCCATTTAATATGCCAGTATTTAGCCACTCAATATGCCAGTATTTAGCATAACCCCACCACCACCATGGGCCACTCGATCCACAACGTGACGTTCGGTCAAAATGTCACTGTTGGAGAAAATGGTAGGAAATAGCAATACACCACTTCAATTATTGCCCTATAACTTTCAAAAACCAAGAGAAAAGTATTAACTATTTCGAAACTCAGGACAAATGGAATTTATTTAGCAGGTTTTTACATTAGTTTTTGTAGATGGGTAAAATAAATGTTTTTAAATGTCATAAATGTGTTTATTTATTGTATTTACTCGAATATAAGACAACCCTCAATATAAGACGACCCCCCAAACTTTGAATATTCCTTTAGGAAAAAATTTAAAAGCCTGAATATAAGACTACCCTATAGGAAAAAAGTTTAACAGACTTTTAGCCCATGCTGCCCCTGATCCTCCCCCCCAGACTTAGCCAATGCTGCCCCTGATACCCCCTCACCCACAGACTTAGCCCAATTTTCCTGGTGCCTTGTTGGGGCAGCCGGTGGATGTCTGCACGTAACGAGCAGACATCCTCCGCTGCTGCCCGGCAATTTCGCCGGGACTGCTATGACGGAAGCTGGAAAGGTCACATGACCTCCCGGCTTCCGTCATAGATGTCCCGACAGACATGCTGGGCAGAAGCGGAGGATGTGTGCACGCATTGCGCAGACATCCACCGGTGTTGTGAGGGGATCCAAGTCCCCCGCAGCTCTGCGCGGGACCTCGATTTGAGGTCACATTATAAGACAACCTCGAATATAAGACGAGGGATCTTTTTCAGAGCATTTGCTCTGAAAAAAAACTTGTCTTATATTCAATCAAATACGGTACATTTTTCACCTTTTTTTAAAATTAAATTAAATGATATATTCTAAATAATGGTATCCAAAGAAATATCTTCGTATCCCCCCAAAAAAACAATGTAAATTTTGTGTGTGTACAGTAAATCTGCATTGCTCAATTTGTTGCTGGGCTGTAACTCAGTCCAGAAGGAAAGGAAGAAGAGCTGAAAAGAACATTTTGAACTTTGAATATTGAACTTTGAAAAGGGTCAATGATTAATATCTATTTCAATACATGGGTAATCATTAGATAATGTTAGGTTTACTTGAACGTTTTTTTATATGGACAATCCTGTTAAAAGCTAGGTTGTGAATGACACAAAGCAGTTGAATTTTGTGAGTTTTCAAAGGTCGTTAAAATGTAATAATTATTAATTTTATTTACATTTTTATTGAGTCCAAAAGAATATTGAGCAATGTCATACATATTAAGAGAATGTTCAGAGTATGGCGTAAAACATACAGGGGTGGTACAATAAACGGAAATGTGACATATCAGATGAATGGTAAAAACTGGGGGTTGAAATGTTAAGTATGGAAAGGAGAAAAGAGAAGAAGTGGATTTTAAGACAAAGTGAGGAAACATAAGGTGGATTAAGAGAGGAACTACCATTAGCAGCACCTAGGTGACACAAAAAATATATTTGCGAGGGGCGTGTCCGGCCGGCAACAGAGATGGCTGCCTAAGTACGTTGCTCGTCTCCTTCCCAGACTGAAAAGACCGCAAAACACTATCCCCCGCGACCATGGGAAAAAATAAAAAGACCCCCGGAGAGCCTGAGATCCCAGGCAACAGAAGGAGACAAGTGTCTGCCTCGCTACGCGAGTATTTTCAAACCCCGGCGGACTTGGCCTCGCAACCACGCGATGACCACGAGGCATCCGAGGCCTCCTCGCCACCACAATCGCAAACCTCTGACGACTTATTGGCAACCAATCCACCGATGCCACTCGATGAACAGACATCAGAGATAACAGCCCGTCAGATATTCTCTTCCGCTCCGTGGAAAGAGGATTTTGGGATGCTCATCGCGGAATTGAAACTTACCGTCACGGAGGCAGTCACGGCACTCAGAGCAGACCTCCAAGGAGTGGAAACTCGTATTGCGACCCAGGAGGTGGAGCTCGACAAACAGGCCCAAAGAGTTTCACAGGTAACTTGTTCGGTAGCGCAACAGGCCATGGTACTAGCGGACTACCGAAGAAGGATTGAAGATTTAGACAACAGGGGTAGGAGGCACAATATTCGCCTCAGAGGGGTCCCAGAGACCCAGACTCCCAACCCAGAAGACACAGCCCTGCTGACCGCGCACATATGCAACGCTCTGCTGAACCGCCCGCCCGACTCTTCATTTGGAATGGACAGAGTACACCGGGCCTTACGGCCGCGAGGCCCACCGACAGCTACGCCACGCGACATTATTTGTTGCGTAACAGACTACCACCTTAAAGAGGCAGTTCTCCGAAAGGCGAGGGAAGCTGGTACTTTTCGTTACAGGAACAGCGAAATATCATTTTACCAGGACCTCTCAGACCTAACACTCCAAGCCCGCAAGGTCCTCCGCCCTCTGACACAAGAACTACACAGACGTGGAATCCAATACTACTGGGGACATCCCTTCAGTCTCCACGTGCGAGATGGCTCCACTACCAAAATCCTGCGCCACCACCAGGAGCTCCCCTTATTCTTGGAGGAGTTGGGGCTTCCTGGGATGAATATACCCGACTGGAGTCTCCCGCAACCGAGACAGGTGAACACAAGGGCTCCACTCCCTCAGAGGCAGCGCTCTAGGGTGATCGCCAGACACCGCGGCGCTCCAAATACACAACGTACATTAACGGTCCCACACCATCGTACGCCCACAGACAGAGAGGAATAATTGGGAACTGGACATCCCAACCCTGAGCCACCTTAACTCGCTACGAGGGTCCTACGGATCTGGAACAGCTCATACTGTTCTTCGGTCTCTGACGACTACCTGAGGAACTCATACATAATTTCTTCGCCCACCCATTGGATTCACTGTGGATTACATAATATTTTTTTTTTTTTTTTTCTTCTCCTTTACTACCACACGGAGGGAACCTACATGAGTCCCACTGGAGCACCTGGTCGAAGAAGAAGGTCGACCGACTTACCACACTTAGCCCTCCAGATGAGGTTAACTTGAGCACCATACACGACCTCCCCTGCAATAAACAGAGGACTTATTAAAGGCCGGGACAACTAACGACAGACAAGCCTTTCCAGATGCAGGTTGTATGGTCCTATCTCTCCCCGCCACAACACGATGACCACGACCCTAAGTTGGGTAGACTAGAACTTGATGTTTTTCTGGTAGAATACGGAAAGTGGAGAGCTGCAAATACATACCCCGATAGAAATATCACAACGTGTTCCCTCCCCATGAGAAATGTATTATATAACACCGCAATAATGATAATTTCTTACAGTGATAGATTTGTTTGATACGAATCCGGGTTATACCCCCTTTATTACGCTAATATAATCAGGAGGCCTGATCTGAAATAGCTAATTTATGCATAGGACCCCAGCAGACCGAAGTGTGCTAGTTAAATGTTATAGGATATGTTCCTCTTTACACCCACGAGGAGAGCTAGATCAGCCCGTGGTTGCAGACAAAGTTCGAACGTTACAAATGTTACAAATGTTGAAACAGTTATTACTGTTGCGGTATACTGTATATTGTGTATGTATATATGTGTATGTGCATGTATATGTGCATATATATATATATATATATATATGTATGTGCACATGTTTATATGATTTTTTGACTCAGTACTGGGAAGGCTGAGACATAGATTGGTTATAGGTTCGATAACCTCATTGGAGGTGACGGAGACGACGCGTCTTAGGAGACCATCCTGTATAGACGGTTGACGCTACCCCTCCAATCCTACTGACGTCCTGGAAGTATTGCGAGGTGTTAGGAACTACCGGGTAGTGCCCTTTTGATTTGGCACCCGGAACCTACTCACCCCCCAATAGACGTCGCCGGATTATTCCACAAGTTTACACCCGTTCCCCCTGCTCCCCCCTTTTCCCTTTTTTTATTTATTTATTTATCCCCTTTTCAACATATCACACTATGACCCACCCCAACAACACTAAAGCTTATAGCACTGCGAACCTAAAAAATTTTTCCCTCAATGTTAAAGGCCTGAATATCCCAGAGAAACGCTCCCATTTGTTACGAGACCTCAGATTTCACAAAGCCTCAATTGCATTTCTTCAAGAAACACATTTTAAAAAGCTGACACACCCTAAACTTACCAACTCATACTATCCATTAGGATATTACAGCAATGCTTCAGAGGCTAAAGTTAAAGGTACAGCTATTCTAATATCGAAAAATGTGCCTTTCATAGAAAAGGAGCATTTGGCTGACCGGGATGGTAGATATGTGTTCGTAAAAGGCACCATAGCTGACCAGACATACACATTTGCCAACGTGTACTTACCAAATACCCACCAACACAAAAGTCTGGCTACGGCGCTGTCCGCCTTACGCCCATTCCAAGAAGGTTGCCTGATATTGGGAGGGGATTTTAACATCGCTATGACCCCACAAATCGACACATCCACGGGCCACTCTAGGACCCCAATACATTGTTCACAAAAGATTACTAAAATGCTCCACGAGTGGCAATTAGTCGACGTCTGGAGAGCATTACACCCCTCCGACAGAGACTACAGTTTTTTTTCTGCCCCCCACAATTCATATTCACGCATCGATTACATTTTTACACAATATTACCATATGCCAACCCTACTTCACGCAGTATACGGCTCCATCACGTGGTCCGATCATGCCCCCCTCACAGTCATGTTCAAATCAGGGTTAACTAAACCCACACAAACAACTTGGCGATTAAACGAGTCTATCCTTTCAGACAATGAACTAAAGAATTCCACTGTTACCCAATTAATAGAATACTTTGAACACAATATCACCCCAGACGTACCCCTGAGCACAGTCTGGGAAGCACACAAATGTGTGGTAAGAGGTCACTTTATCAGACATTGCTCGAATCTAAAAAGACAACAATCAGAGAATCTTGCACGATTATATGCACAGATTGCTACTCTAGAACAAGCCCACAAATCCTCACTAGCCACCACTGATTTTCTTAAACTGACAAAATTAAGACAGGAGCTCCACGCTATCCTTAATCTTCAAGCCCATCGGTCATTTAACAACCTTAAAGCACTTTATTATGAGCATGGAGACAAGCCGGGCAAATATTTGGCCAGAGCCTTACGAGCTCGACGTAAGCAATCCTACATACCCAAAATACGTGACTCCAAAGGAACAGCGCAATACCTACCGGTAGGCATTGCACAAGAGTTTGTTTCTTATTATACTCGACTGTACAATCTCAACCCCACACGACACCCAGGCCAAGTGGACCGACAACGTAGGGAGATTAGACAATACTTAGATAAGCATTTAAAACGCAAACTCACTACAGAAGACGCGGAAACGCTCGAACGCCCAATCTCCCCACTGGAGGTGGCTTGGGCGCTTAAAAACACGAAAACGAACAAATGCCCGGGTCCGGATGGCCTCCCTGCATCTTATTACAAAACATTTCTAGACACCCTCAGCCCCCATTTTGTACAGACATTTAACGATCTTTTAAAGGGCACACAACTACACACACAAACGTTAGCAGCCACAATCTCCCTTATCCCAAAAGACGGTAAAGACCACGACCTCTGTGCAAATTATCGCCCTATTTCCCTGCTTAATGCAGATGTTAAATTGTTTTCCAAAATTCTGGCTTTGAGAATTAACAGATTCCTCCCAAACCTAGTCCATCCGGACCAAACGGGCTTTGTCCCGGGTCGGGAAGCCAGGGACTGCACTATCAGGGCACTTAACCTGATACATCATACCAAGGCCTCCGGCATGGGCTCGGTCCTCCTGTCGACAGATGCTGAAAAAGCCTTCGACAGGGTGGACTGGGGCTACATGCTGGAGGTCCTACAGCACATGGGGTTCGGACCTCACATGCTCGCGTGGGTGTCGTCCCTGTACTCCCGACCCTCGGCCAGGGTCCGTATTAATGGTGCTCTTTCCGAGTCATTTCCAATCACTAACGGGACAAGACAGGGATGCCCCTTGTCGCCCCTCTTGTTCGTCCTGTCATTGGAACCATTTATGGAGGCGATACGCCAGAAACCAGATATCACGGGGATAGACGTGGGAGGTTCCCAACACAAGGTGCTCGGGTATGCAGACGATTTGCTGTTCCCACTCTCCAACCCCAGGGTGTCCGTCCCGGTACTCCTTTCAGAATTTCACACTTACGGGGCAATATCTAATTTTAAAATAAACTTCACGAAATCAGAGATCCTAAATCTCAACCTATCGCAACATGTAGCAAATACCATAGCTCAATCGTTTCCTTTTAGATGGTGTAAGGATAAACTCAAATACTTAGGTATTTGGATCTCTGCAGACCTCTCCAGATTATACACCCTTAATTTCCTCCCAATATTATCCACAATCCAGAGGGATTTCCGGATCTGGTCATCTCAACATATTTCATGGACCGGTAGAATAAACACAATAAAAATGGTCACTCTTCCAAGAGTTCTTTACCTATTTCAAACAATCCCGATAGCTCTCCCACTAACCTTTTTTAAATCCTTACGTTCCATATTCACGAGGTTTGTGTGGGCACAGAAAGCAAAAAGGATCAAACTAGACCTTCTAATACAATCTAAACTGAAAGGGGGACTAGGTCTCCCATGTATACGTACCTACTACAGGTCCAGCCATTTACTCAGGATCATGGAATGGTCACACAACCCCCCCCAAAAGTTATGGTTACAGGTTGAACAACAAGCTGTACAGGTCCCTCTGGCTAATATACCCTGGATTCCCCCACACGTAGCTAAACCATTGGTCAAATCCAACCCGTTTATTGCAGCATCACTCACTATACTCCACACGAGCTACCGCTCGTTCAATCTTACCACCTATCCATCCCCACTGACAACGATACGGGGTAACCCAGATTTTACACCGGGTATGTCGGGAAGGTCTTTCTTGCGCTCAGCAGCAGACGGTTCCCACCGTTTAGCGAATTTTGTACAGAATGGACAGGCTCGCCCACTAGCTCATTTGATCCCAGACAGACCACTTTCTGTCATGGACCATTTCCAATATTTGCAATTAACCAATTTCGTACAAACTCTGGCAGGAAAACACCACTTACACAGGGATGAGACCCCGTTTGAGGACTACTGCGCAGGTGATACTCTACCCAGACATGCCACCTCCCTGATATATAAGACACTGCAAAATGCAACAAATGTTTCTCTCCCGGCCTTCGTGGGTCGCTGGGAAAATTCTCTTCAACTGACCCTAACCACACCCCAATGGGAAAAAATATTCCTCCTCACCCATAAGACCTCAATACAAAACAGAACCCAAGAAATGTCATACAAACTACTGACACAATGGTATAGGACTCCATCAGTCCTCCACAAAATATTCCCGGATACCCCCGATATCTGTTGGAGATGTGGAGCATCTCCAGCACATGTGCTGCACATTTGGTGGGAATGCCCTCTGATCTCTCCATTTTGGACTAAAATACACAACACACTAAAAATTTTCACAGACCACCCGCCCGCATTTACACCGGCAGCGCTATTATTGCATCACACTCCCATCCCGGTCAGCCAATACAAAAAGTCGATAGTCCGCCACCTACTAAACGCGGCTAAAGCGCTTATCCCGCGCCATTGGGGTGACCCTATGCCCCCCACTCTGTGTGAATGGATTACCGCGGTAGAACATATCCGCAAGATGGAACACCTAAACACACAAACAGGTGACCAAATGGATAAATATACACAAATGTGGTTCTACTGGATGGAATTTGTGGGTGACCCCAATACCGCAACTATGCTGTAAACGACGAAACCCCAGAGAGGACATGGTTGGATGGCTGGTACCTCCACCCACCCCACCCCCCCCCCCCTCCTGGTTCCTAATATTTACAATATCACAAGATTTTACTGGTCTCTGTATAAATAAATGTGTTTTTTTTTTTTCTGTTAGGTTTCAGGATTGTTCAGGATTTGATGATTGTATGGGGAAAAACAAGGGAAAGTATTGGTTTATACATGGTGTGATATAGATATGTACCCACGTTCACCCCCCCCCCCCCCAATACCATTTTTTTCCCTCCACCCCCGATTGTCATTTGTTTATTGTTTGCTGTAATTTTCTTTATTGAAAACCAATAAAAAACAGATTTACAAAAAAAAAAAATATATATATATTTGCTGCTGCAGCATTGCCTCAGGCGTGGATTCCAGTACCTCTAGTTTGTTTAGCGGTCTAGTGACATTGGCGCGAACTACCGTCATGTCAGCCTCCTCTTGATAGAGCTTTAAATATCACCCTTAGTTGCAAGAGCTTCATCAGGGTTACCATCTGGACCTCTGCAGACCCCAATCAGATGAGCAGGGTGAGTTCCCACTCTGCATTTGCTGTGCATGCCGGACACTGATAGCTGTGAGAGTAATTCCGCTTGACTCTATTAAGATATCAGGTTTACTTAGAAGAAGTGGGGCATGCATTTTAGCGCTTGCTTCCTTCAAGCATGAATGTCCTCCTCCCCTGCACTGAGGTAAACCAGCAGGGAGGTAGGACACATTTAACCCCTTTGCAACAATGGACGTGTCAGGCACGTCCACTGGGAACTCTGTTCCCGACAATGGACGTGCCTGACAAATTCTGCGGTGAAACGAGCGGTTTTCGTGATAAGCGATTGCAAAAACCGCCCTGATGGAGCTGGACTATTGCCTCGATGTCGAGGCAATAGCCAGCACCGAAATTTGGGCTTTTGGGCACGCACGGAGCGATTGTGGGCGCTATATTAACGGAGCAGCATGCTTCAGCAATATGGCTGTGCCCTCTTCTGGTCAGAGCTTCGGAAGTGAAAAAAATTAACTTCCGTAACTCTGAATATGTTGAGGCAGTCAGCAACATTGCAATGAGAAAAAAAAAAAAAGATTAGCTAAAAACTAGGATTAGGGTTAGATTAGCTATATTAAGGTTAGCATAAGGGATAGGGTTAAAATATATTAAGGGATGGCATAAGGGTTAGAGTTGGGGTTAAATTTAGGATTTGGGTTGGGGTCAAAAGGTCAATTTAGGGAAGAAAAAAAAACACATTTTGGTTTTTGACCCATAACTTGCAAAAAAAAAATCTGAACTCGGGACAACATTTAGAAACTATTTAGATGGAGTCTTTTTCAATGATTGTATTTGTGTAAATTTTATTTTAGGTCAAAGTTAGAAAAAGTGTTTGTTTTTTCAAAAAATTCATCATATTTTATGATTTTTTTGTAGTAAATTATAAGATATGATGAACATAATGGTATCTAATGAAAGCCCTTCTTATGACGATAAAAACAACATATAATTTGTGTGGGTACAGTATATGAGAGAGAGGAAAATTACAGCTAAACACAAACACCCCAGAAATGTAAAAACAGCCCTTGTCACCAAGGCAAAGTCAAGGTCACAATGTCTTGTCACTAAGGGGTTAAGGGTGGGACTGCTAACATGTTTGTGCATGTGAGGTGACTGACTGGATGTCTGTGAGGTGTGTGTATGTGACTGGATGTGAGGTGTGTGAACGTGTGCGTGATTGATGTGCCATTGTCTGGCTACTACATTTTTTTTTTGCTGGCTCCTAAACTAAATTAAGTTTGTCAGGCCCTGATCTCCTACAGAGAAATACATAACGGTAATAACACAGATCATTAAGAGAGACGATATTGGCGGCCCATCTAAAAAAGTATTTACTTGATTTGGTCCATGTGGATCAGGTTGGTTTTATCCCAGGTCATGATGCCCGGGATAACAGGACAAGAATAATTAATATAATTAGACATACACATATCACATCTAATCCCACCCTTTTATTTTCCACAGAAAAGGGATGTGATAGAGTGAGCAGGTCAATTCTATTTGCAACCTTGATAAAAATAGGTATAGCAACAAGGATGATAAATCGAATTAGATTGCTATATAATAGCCCCAGAGCAAGTATAAAGGTCAATGGCAACCTTTTGGAACCGCTCATCCTGTCCAATGAAACTTGATAGGGATGTCTCCTTTCACCTCTCCTATTTACCCTTTCTCTTGAACCTTTGACAAATAGCATTTGTCAAAACAGACACCATGGGCCTTAAGGTAGGAAATCTCCATCATAAAATTGCAGCATATGCAGACTTTCTTATATTTATCATCACAAATTATGACTTTTCACTCCCTCAGATGGCACTTTCCAATTTCAAAATAAATATGTCCAAATCAGAGATTCTAAATATTAATATACCCAACAATGTGGTAAACACCCAAAAAAGAAAAGAAGCTTCCGATGGTGTTTGTCTTCCATTAAATATTTAGAAATAAACCTGTCGTCTGACCTATAACAACTCAACTTTATGAGATCAACTATACTTCCCTTCTATTAAAAATAAGTACAGATCCTGGGAATACTAATCCCTTCTGATATCAATACAATATCGGAAATAAATTTGGAAAGATTAAAAAACCAGACTAGGGAAAGCTTTAAATCCTGGGTAAACCTTGAAATATCTTGGTCGGGCCGCATAAATATAATTAAATCTTATGTGATGCCAAAATTTATGTATGTCTTTGAAGCATTTCCATGTTACATCTCGAACTCTTATTTAAAAGAATTACAAAATATTTTCCTAGATTTTATATGGAGGAAGAAAAAGCAAGAATCCAAAAAAGACTCTTACATCGAGATATAATTAGCGGTGGGTTAGCAATACCAAATATAAAAAAATACCACGATGCCTCCTTATTAAAACACATATGCAAATGGTTAGATAAAAAATATAATCTGGAAGGCTACTCCCCTGGATAGGAATCAAAGCACTTGGGAATGCATCCTACATTAGAGAGAATATGATCGTAGAGGATATCCTGAATTTCTGGGATAGATTCAAAAAGGAATATAGGCTAGACTGGGACAATGTTATTAGAATAGGAAACCCAATACAAATATTGGAATACAACATAGAAAATATGGATATATCCAAATGGGAACAAAAAGGTATACTAAAACTTTCAGATATTATAAAAGATCAGAAAATTATATCATACCCAGAATTGTCACAAAGATATGATCTGACATCGATAGACATCTTTAAATATCTTAGAATAAAAAATTATATCTCAAAAAACATCTGCAGAGAAGATCAGGATATAGCAGGGCTTAAGATGATGCTGTCCCAAGGCAGTAAAATAAATACATTTTTTTAAAATAACATTTTTACGGGAGAGAAATCAGAGATATATGAAGATATAGGAAGAACCATAAAGAAATGGGAAGCAGAGCTGGCAATCAGAATAGATCCTAAAGTATGGCTTAAAATTTACCCAATATCAAAATAAATATTCACTGCTTAAACCTCATTGAATTGCAATATAAAATTATGTACAGACTATATTTAGTTCCAACTAGAATGAGTAAAATGTACCCGGACCAAGACTCTGCGTGCTGGAGATGTGGAGATCAGCCAGGTACCTACATACATATATGGTGGAGCTGTAGGGAATTACAAAGGTTATGGAATTTGGTCTTTTTAACCCTAAAGGAAATACTCCACTATCTCCAGAGGCAGCCTTATTACATCATGAATGGATACAAATTGGGAAAAAAAAGAGATACATACTTACATATTAAATATTAATAGCAACAAAAATATTAATTGCAAGAAACTGGAGGAAGAAAGAAATACCAAATTGGGAACAATAAAAAAACAGGTAACATATCAGTTTCAAATGGAAGAGCAGGAAAAACCTATACAAAGAAATGTATTGAAAGAATGTATACAATACTTAAATTAATGCAATACTTTGAATTCAGTATTTTTTGGAAAACCCTGAATGTAGACACAAAATCGGATTTTATATGGATGATGTGTCCCCCAACACGCCGGGATGCGCTAAATGTTTTGGCGGTTGCGGGCTGGGGGTCCGGGGGGAGGAGATGGGTGGATTTAACGGGCTTGAGTGCTATGTTGTATGTTATATGTTACGGATGCATATGGGTTGTGGAACTTGTGAACACAGGCAGGAAGGAGAGCATATAAGAAACAGGCAGGAATGTGACATGTATATGTATTGAGCCTTGGGTCATATAGGGGTTAGAAGAAAGGTGTGAGAATGTAAAGGACGGGCAACATTATATTTATACACATATCCCCCTGCCTGTATTACAGAGACATCGGTGTATGATAAGGGGTTCTTAGGAGGAGGAAAAAGAATTGGGAATATGTATATATATATATATGAATTAAGTATAGATGTAAAAAACCTCAAATACCTGGGGAATAATGTTTTAGGGCATACACACGTTTGAGCCCTTTATGATATCTTATGTGACACTCAATATGACTCCTGCTTGCCTTGGTAAGATATCTGTATATGTATCCAATATTTGTATCATTTGTATTGTCTTTTTATATAAGATAAATTTGAAAATAATAAATATAAAAAAAATAAAAAAAAGTACAGATCGCTGGTCTTCATACATATTATCTGGTTAGGTAGAATTACAGTGCACACTATAGGTACTATCAATCATGCTCCCGTGCTCTAATTTCTAACAGGTAGTGAAGAAAGTCATACACTACATTTGGGCAGGTAAACGTCCAAGATTAGCACACATTAATAAATATATATATATAATTAGACACCAATCCAAAGGATGTATGGGAGCTCCAGACATTCTAAAATATTATCAAGTAATACACCAGTCAAATAGACAGACTGAATGGTCCAACAAACCATGTATCTCTCTTGAACTACAGAAATTACCAGTCGAAGCACATGTTGTTCCCTGGCTACCTAAAAATCAAAGACACTCTCTGGACCCTTGACATCCAACTATACCACAAACATTAAAAATATGGATCACCAGCACAAAAAACAGGACTTAGCCTCATACTACTGTCATCATATAACATAGTATCATATAAGTAAAATGGAATCTATAAGATTGATGAACGACCTAGTTCTTTCTTCAAGAGAACAGGGACACAATATGATGCTTGATAGAGCAAATGGTTGACCATCCTAGAAAGTAGGGACTCTATTTCAAACTAATTAATTGATACATAACCCAGATAAATAATACAACTTTACTACAATTAAACTCTCAACGTAAGATGATCCTCTTCACTAATGTTTTTCTTTCTTTCATTATTTAGTTGTATTTTATGATTTTTATTTCATTGTGGTTAGTTTTCTTTGTATTTCATTATTTAATCTTATTTTATGATTTTGTTTATCTATGTATACTGAAAGTGATATTTATTCTCATGGTTTCTTATACATGTAAAATGTACCTAAATAAACATAATAATTAAAAAGAGAGAGAGAGACAGCAATGAAAGAAATTCAGTAAAGTATTGTAAAAGGTTTGTAACAATTTTAATAGAAAAAAAGGTTTTCATTGCCATGGGAATTCCTAAATACAGTACAGCACTGGAAAGTGTGACAGGTTAACTTATTCCCCCCACTGTAAATGGTAGTCACCGGTATAATTTACTGTCACCATTAAAACAATTCATTTACAACCTAAAACATTTCTGTATAACAGTAAATGTTCCAGAATTAAGCTTTTTCAATCACAAGTAAAGCTCAGATGAGATGTGTGGAGGCATTATATACGTGTGTGTGCGTATATATACACAAACATATATTACATACATACACAGGGCCTAACAAATATTTGAAGACTTTAAGAGCCAAAACAGACCAGTTCCTGAACCAATGTTGTTATTAGAGTTCTATGCAAAACAAACTATGATTGTAGGAGCCAGCAGTAGGGAATTTAGGAGTCGTGGGTCCCTGGCTCCTGTGGTTTGTCAAGCCCTGTTTATAATGTGTGGGTTAAAATTAATGCATGTAAATGTTACATACTATGATAAATAAGTTGTTCATGCCTAACTAGTAAATCTACAATTACAGACACAATACATACACTGAGGTACAGCTTTACTGAACATCAACAGGTCACTATCTTTAAGATGCTCGTCAATAGTGTACAAATACAATTATTTACATTTTAAGGCACTTAGCAAACATGACCTAAGACAGTACAATATTAGAAAGAGGAGGCTTGTAACATTGTATTTGCCATGAGCTTACACCCTAGAAGTAAATATATTAAAGCAGTGAGCAGAAGGAATGAGACATTGGGAGAGGGGAAAAAAATTGAAGTCCATTCCAAAGAAAACCTACAGAATACAACTGTTTTGATAGCATTGTAAAATCTTTGTCTTAGTGTACCCTATGTCAAGAAACCCCTGCAAGTAAGAGTCAATGTTTGAAAAATAGAGCTTACTTAGTATTGTTATTTTTTTGGAGCTATGGTAATATCTACTTATTTCTCTAGGCTAATAGATTGTAGCCAGCATTTTCCACTGGCAATTTAACAGTTATTAAAGATCCACTGCAAAACAAAAGATTTTTTTACATTTTCAAAAATAGTTTTGCCAGTTTATTATATCTGGTCATCCCTGCACCTTGTCAGCATTTGTCATTGATCCCCATGAAGAGTGTAAAAGAGATTATTTTTTAAAAAAATACTAAAAGAAATGCATTTTTTAAAGGGTTCAACTGTAAAATAGTTTTATTATTTTCCTGGACTAAATGTTTCTTTACAGCAGTGCTTCTTACACCTCGATTTAGGGATTACCCAGTAGTGTTTAAATAAGAATATGTATAACACCTGGTGTTGTCCCTTAACCCCTTCATGACGCTAGGTGCTTGCGTCCCAAACGACGCAAGCACCAAAACATCACAAATTGTTCCTGGCCAGGAACACTCTGGCAGAGACCCGATCAGGGTCTTAATAGACCCTGTGGGTCCCTTCCAAAATATCGCGAGACCTCCGGACGTCACGTGTGACGTCACGGAGGCGTGCCCGAACTCGGAAGTTCGGGCACGGCGCGATTTAGAAAAATGTAGCCGGTGCTCGCTTTGAGCACCGGCTACATTTTCCCTGTCGGACTGAGGCCACTCAAAGTGGCCTCAGATGACAGGTGGGATCCCGCTGCAAGTGCCTGCAGCGGGATCCGAAAACAGCTCATCGCGGGGAGCCGCGATGAGCTGTTTAACAAAGGATGTTCTATGCCGTCCTAACGACTTTAAGGCACTTAAAGTCAGGACGGCATAGAACGTCCTAACGTCACAAAGGGGTTAACCATTAAACACAACTGGTTAATCCTTAAATCCTGGACCGTTGGGGGGCCTTCCTTTGAGATGTACTGCTTTAAAGGACAACTGTTAAGGTACTTTAACCATTGAATAAAATGAACGTTTTTTTTAATGATTAATATATAACTTCACCCCCTTTTTTTTCCTCTCCCGAGCTGTTTTCTGCAGCAGTCATCCCCCTTGGTTGGATGAATACAGATCCAACTGATATAAACTGCACAGCACACCAATATTGTTTGTAGTGCAGCTTCTCTCATTGGTCAGAGAAACCAGCACTGCTTGGAGGGGATAGATAAGAATATGTATCTAACCATAAAAAAAATAAGACATTTTATTTTATTATTTTTTTTTTTTTTTAATGGGTAAAATACCTTGAGAGTTGTCCTTAGATGAATGACCTAAATATTGTGTTCAGTCAATAAAAAAAGTACATCAATAAAATCGCCAGTAGCGATGTTGCAATCTGCTTACAGAACAAACAGGGCTAAAATTAGGACATAATAAGAGATACTTTTTTTCATAGAACACTATTTGTCAGCTGCAGTAGCAGCAATACATTTTGCTAGTAAACTTGAAAAGCTAATGTCCAGCTAGAAATAGTGGCCCACAATCGATTAAGAGTTTGCAAATGCACAGTGCACAATTGATGCAGATCGAAAAAAAATTCTTTATAATACACTAATAATTTTGGAATGATATAGAAAGTATTCTGAATATATTGCGCATATTACTTTTATTTTAATGCTTTTTAAAGAAACAGCCGTTGGCATTTGAGTGCAGATGAAATAGAAACACTAGGACAAAGCTTCAAACTTGCTATGAATTTCAAAACTGCAATTTTTCTAGATGGAAATAAAGGGAATGACAAAAACGCTTATTATATACACCAAATAAGCAAGGTTGAACTGCCCATTTACATTTTATGGCCATAAAAAGTGTAGATATACAATAAACATAGGGAGTCGGGAAACTGTTGAATCAGTTTTGGATGTATAAACTATATACTTTTCACTATAATGGTGTAAATCAAGATAACCGATGTATCATTAACTTCTTTTATTATACCGCTCAGCAGATAATACAGGATCTCTTGCATATGCACGGGTTCTCCTTTCGGTAGGGAAACCAGTTATGTACGATTTTACTGTAATGCATATGCATAGGTAGCGACCCAGCCAATTGGTATGAAAATGTGTTGTCTTAATGACATCAGTAATAGAACTGTGCATGAATATACCCACAGCTACATGTGATATAAGAAGCTGGACACATTTTAGTAGTTAGAACATCTCTTTATAAAGACTTTTAGAGCTGAACCTCGTTTCCATGTTGCTGTTTTTTTCCCTTGGGGGTTGGAGTGCAGATTGGTAAATAACGTTTGTAGTTGGGCTAAGGTAATTTTGTTTTTCATACTGTATATTGACAGAAAAGAAACAAAAACGGGATCTTTGCTAGTACTTGTTCCTTATAAACTGTACTAACATATAACATTCTTAAACTGGAGTGGTTATCGTCAAATGCAAATCATTTTACAGAAGTGCTGTCCAAACTTTCACTGGGAAAGAACATATGCAAGTTGCTCTGATCATGGTCTCTCAGAAGACAGAGACTTTCAAACATCTCCTTTATTGGCATCTCTGGGTGGCTACCTATCATTGCACCCTGGAAAATGCTTGGATCAAAACTGTGTGTATGTAATAAACGATACACGTTAAGAACACAGGACATGAGCTGTGACCCGTCTTTCAAAAAGAGGGGAGAAAAAACACATTGCTTTACAGAAACATTTAGGAAAAAGATTTAAAAATATTCACATTTCAGATACAGCTCATATGAAATGGAAATGTTATTTCACATTTTATGCAAGTTTTTTTTTATTTGCAAAGACAATTTTAATTTAGTCGCTGTAATTAGCACAATTTTAAACCCAGATGGGTGTTTTCCTTTTTCTTAAAATAAAAAAAATCAAGGGAAAACAAAACATGGGAAATTCCTGGACTTTTTATGTATCGATATATTTGTGTGTGTACGTACGTACACATATATATATATATATATATACACACACACACACACACATATACACACACACACACACACACACACACACACACACACATAGTGGATGTTCAGAAAGCTCAAAATGTTCAAATAAACAAGCAATAGTATAGGAGAAAAAAACAAGACTAAACTAATGATTTGAAATTAAACATGAGGTCTTTGGCAGTGCCGCTAGCTTCGTAATCAGTGTAACTGCCATAACATGTAACACTCAACTGTGTTTTTATTGTGACATCACTGCAAACATGATTTAAAGGGCAAACTTTGGAATTTATTCCGTCTATAGCAAGTTACATTGATAAACAGCCTGGGGTTTGGAGTTGTCTGCACTATTAATTTAGGCATTTTTTTTTTTTATATTACAATACATACTTGTTCAATCACTCACATGACATTCAAGGGACATGAAAAGTTCTATTTTGTGATTGATTCTTTATTTAAAAAAAAAAAAAAAAAAATTTAATCCAACTACGATTTAAGTTTTAAATAAAGTCATCAATTTAGGAAACATGCTAGGTCATGTCTCTGGTTTATTTTGTATCTCGCACACGTCCACTTGTGCAATCCGATCTTATTGCTGTTAAATAATTTGCACTACAATGTGCAGCATCGTGTACAGCACTGTTTATTTTGTACTTGGCAAACAAGTGTAAAACGTCACATTGGGACCTGGCGTCAGCCGGCAATGTCATTTTTACATTGGCTCCATCCGTGTTAATAAAATGTATAAAGCAATATCATTAAACAAAATAAACTTGTTTTTCCACAAAATATTTTTGCCATCAAATGGAAAGGTCATGTTTTTTTCATCATTGAGTAAAAAATAAAATATTTTAAGAAATCCTGGATTCCAGTAATGGTCTTTTTTTGGACATTTCAATTTGGCTTGAAGTTCTGCAAGTCTTTTTAAACACTGGCGAAGTACAGAATTACTATGGGTTATAGCAGCAGCGGTAGCTGACCACTGCAGTCACAATGCTTGGTTTTGTGAAAGTTCTGGTTTATAATAAAAACTAGTTCTGTTTCACTATGTAAGGGGACACCTTCTGTTTAAGAAGAGTAATGACAAGCATATTGCTGATCATTCTTGTTCCTTAAACACTCCAATAATTTCAAGTGATGGGGTAAGTGTGTGTACATAGCAGTGGGAAAAGCAAGGTGGTGGTTGTGGAAACCCCCCACCACACCTCCAAAACAAGCAGCCAATCAGAGGCTGTTTGGGATGGATATTACAAACATTTCATGGCCAGGAACCATCTGCATTGCTTTGAATGCATTTATGTTGGGGGATTACAGGGAAGTGACAATTCTAAAAACCAAATCTGAAAATATAAAACCTAACTGACGAATATGGACCATGCTGTGAGACATTAAGCAAATGCTGCATTTTTCATACTTACAAAATTATTAACAGTTTCAAAAATACATCTTTTCCCCATTTCCCTGCAGTTCTTTCACAGACCTAGATAAAAGATCATCTATCTTGGAACATGAAAATGTGTCTGCGCTCCCTTATCACAAGTGGATGGTGCATCTTGTAGCATTGTTTAATTCCCATTGAGTTGCTGAGGAGTGTTGTCACAGTGGCTATCAGTTGCGTTCCTTCTGCTTTTGCTCTCACGTTCTTCATCCTCCTCGTCTCGCTCATCATTTCCACTGTGGTTTTTACAATAAAGCCTGATTAAAGCAAACACAACATAAAATCCATGAATACAATGTGCTGATCCCCTCTTTAAAAGATTACTGGTAGTATGTGGTGTTAGTATGGGTGCTCCTCATGTACATTGTTGCATTCAAGTGTGTAGGAAACAGATGTACTTAAAGGACAACTTATCAGCCAATAATTAAGTTACATGCAGTTGAAATCAAACGAAGGCATTTTAAACTAGAAATGCATTAATGAAATAATACACAAGCCATTGTGCTTGTATTACATCAGGGGCCATACATCTTGGGTCAGATCTTCCCAAGACCCTAAACATGTCCATCCCCCTATTTATTTATATTGTATCACAGAAGCCTCTGTTGCTTGGGCTCCTGAAGGCCAGCCTCCTCCCTAGAAACCATGGATCCTGGCCTTGGAAGGGGTTAGAACCCCCCAAAAGACTAATCTGCCCTGTTCTGGTCCCAATTCCTCCCTTTGAGGAGTAGTGTCCCCTTTATCTGCCACCAAAACCATCATGTGACCGGAGAACAGCAGTAATTCCCTGGAGCTCTCGGGCAGATCGCAAATCTGTCACAATCTGCTAAAGCTTAAATGGACTGCCGGTCCTCCATAAAGCCACAGATCCCATTGCTATTTGAGTAGGAGGCAGGCAACTGTGAGAGGCATCTAGGGATATGCTGGTTTGGGACTGCACACTTTGGGTGGACCAGAAGCATCCTTATTGTGTACATCTAGACATTTCACAACAGGGTGCCAAGGGAAGGCGCCCAGTTTATCCTGGGAGGAACAGAGTATTGTGTTGGTTAATTAGGTTATGCTCTACTCTAAGTTGTGATTGTATTATGTAGTTGATGTAATTATGTGTGATGTAATCATGTTGTGATTTATTTATGTAGTTAAATCATGTATATGTATAAATACAAGTCTTGTGGTTCAATAAAAGTTTATTCCTGTTTTAATCCAACACTCATTGTTGTCTAATGATTGGGGTTATCTGCTATACTCCATCTTTCACCCTACACTGAGCTCTGGCTTATGACTAGCTCCAGCTATAAATCTCTTGGCTGTAGTGCTGACTAAAGCCTAGGAAGATCCAAAAGGCGGATCTACGCAGTCTGTAGTACGGGTATCCGTCGATATTTCATTACAGAATCTCCATTAAAAATTCCAACACCTGATGCAATCTTTTGCCGACAGTCCTTTAATTGAATAAATCCCATTAATATATAACGTTGTCCATCCAGAACCTTACTGAGAGTAAGATATGACTTTATACAATTTATAATAGACTTGGGGGGGGGTTGTTTATCATGGGGTCTGTTCATCAACCCACAATATTTAGTTACATTTTATGTATAGGCTATAAATCTTGTTCTAAAATCAGTTTGTTTATTTTTTTCTTAAAGTCCTAACCACATTCCCCTTCTTAGTTTCTGCTACAAGGATTTCCCTGGAACTTACAGCAAAAGTGGATTCATGCAATAAACAGCCATTCTTACTTGTAAATGCCTCTTGACATGTTCTCAATATATTTAGCCTTGTCCTGCACGCCACAGTGGTAATGATATGTCTTCACACAGGCCTTAATTTCACATCCAATGGTTGCTCCTAAGAGACCACAAAGCGTGCATTTCTGTATGAAAAAAAAAAAAAAGTAGGAGTCAAACTTACAATGTTATCACAATTTGAATTATTAAATAAAAGTACAAAATTGTACAACAAAAATATGTAGTTATAATAATAAAAAAAAGTAATGCTGTTGTCTTCACCATTCGCTTCCCACGTTTCATCTCTTGAATCACAGTTTTTATATCAAAGTCTCCAAACTCCGCCCGCGACGTAGTTGTGAGTTGAACTGTGCCTGATGAAAAGAGCTGCGTAAGAAACAAAAAATAAAAAGTAAGTGATATATACTAATTGTAACTATAAAAATATTCATCACAATATCAAATGGACTTCAAGACATTATAAACTCATACATATTTAAACAAAGTAGTTAAGTCCATTACAAACAAAATAGTCAAAGTTTTATATGAATTTATGGGGATTAGAAAAATATTATAAACCCCAGTAGATCAGGGGTGTTGAAATAAAATAAAAAAAAATTAAAAACCCTACTTGTCTAAGGGACTAAAGCAGTAGGCCAATCTACTTCTCCCTCATGACAATATCCTTTTGATCAAAATAGTATTTAAGAAGGGACTGTATGACCTAAACATTGCTTATACTGTGAATTTAGAAAATACAATTTAAAATGATCTATATAGTGTTAGCAATTGCAAGCAAATGTCTTAATTATAAAAATGTGTTTTAAATGCGTCTGTTGAGTCTCCTGCTGAGGATATCAGCTGTGGCTTGATATGCAGATTACACATTTCCCATTGAAAATCATTACATTTGCATATCAAACCACAAGTGATGTCATAAGCAGTAGACACCACAGACATTTAAACCACTTTCTTCTAGTTTAGATTTGTTTGCAGTTTTGCCAACACGATGTATAGATCATTTTCTATCATTTTTTATTCTCTACATGCACAGTAAAAAGATGATATAGTCCCTTTAAATAAGGTCTAAGACGTACCTGACAATACTTGCATACAAGCATGCAGACATCTTTAAAGGGACAGTCATCTCTTGGAATTACCCGTCTTATTCAGTAGTTGTCTCATTGTTACGTAAAAAAAAAAAAAACAATAAGACATAAATATTACTAATTTATGGCTTTTATTTTCTAATTTTTAAATAAAAATGTGACAACAAGGCAGGGCTTTACAAATCTGAATTTAGGAGCCAGTAAAAAAAAATTAAGAAGCCAGATAATGGCCCATCAATCATGCAGAGACACACACACACAAGCAGTTTTTTCAGAATGTGTCCGTCCTCCCTGCTGTATTACTTCATTGCAGGGAAGGGGGCATTTCTGCAACTGCCTGGTCTGTGCCTCTCACCCTGGCACAGGCCATCTCCACTACTAAGTCCTACTAAGCGTCAGGATGTCATGTAACACCTGACTTGCAGTCTGTGCTGCGCTGGAAAATATAACTGCGGCAAGAGGTGCCATGTGGAGGATTAATCGGGTACCAGGTCTAATTTCCTGGCCCCCATGGAGCACAGGATTTGTCAAGCCCTGTTACATTTTACTTGTCAGACTGTGGCCACTCAAAGTGGCCTCATCTGAGTGGGATCCATAGCACAGCTCATCACGAGGAGCCATGTTTAGTTTGACAGAATTCCTTGAAATGGTTTCCTTACTTCTGTTTAAGTGAGTTAACTGCGCTCAATCGTGGATGGCCTTTTATTTTATGCTCTGTTTGTTAGTGTCAGGGCAAACAATAACCTATATTTTATTTCCTTTTACTTTGTGTTCATATTTGACCCAACTGAGGCCACTTAATATATACCCTGTGACTAGCAGTTGAAAAACCAGATATGTACCATGCATTTGTAATGAGCCGCTGCCTTTTTTGCATTAAATACATGGAGCTTGCCTCTTGTCTCATTCTCTTCATCACCTGCGTGACAGAACCCACACTTAGGCCTACTGTCACTGGGACTGCTTCTGTGTGGAGACCGGTCTCTCTAATAAAAGAAAAACAAACAGAAAGACAAGACAAACATATGATGCACAGTATTTCTACAGAATGCCAGAAACCAACAAAAAAAATAAATCTGAAAATTGCTGCAGAACCACGACAAAGCAAAATTGAATGGTACTATAATGAAGTCATTACACTACTGAATGTGTTCCAAAAAAAAAAAATATATATTTTCTAAAATGTCCCAGTTGTGCAGGGCAATATTTTTTCCTACAAAGTGACTGTGCACATACAGATGTACAAAACTATAATACATATCATTATGGATTTGTAATGATCCTGTTCATCACCTAACAAAAATAAAATCTATTATACATTGAAACTAATGTAACAAATTGGTGCATTTGCTTTGACATTATTTAGGGGGCATTATGAATATATTCTTTATCACAGCAAATCTCCACTTGTTGAAAAGATTGCATCCCTGCTGGTAGAGGAGATTCCATAGTGATAATCTGGGCCCCTCAGGTTCATATCTGTGAGATACCGCTCCTTCACTGTGCCTTCTGTATGGCACAGCGTTTAGTTCAGGGGTAGGCACCAACATTGCTCATGATGGACATTTACGGAGGTCTGTGGCAGACAATTTAATGATGTTCTGTGGACCTTCACAAACCTTTGCCGCGGACACTTTGCCTATCGCTGGTTTAGTGGACAGCGACCCAATGGTAACACACAGATATGAACCCAATGGAGCCGAAATCCTCGCTCCCTTAAGATTTGCTTAGGTATTAAGTATATGGGGATATATACTGTGTGACCCAGTGCAAAAATGATCAGTTCTTACACTGTTCTTTTGAAAGCAAAACATAAAAGAAAGGCAGACGCACTTTCGGATGTAGTTAAATTAAACCAAATGGCAAAAGTTTTTGGAGTGAAAGGATTTTATGGGACAGTTTGTGATTGAAACTGGGCAAATTTGATTCTGTTGGGGATTTCAGCTGCTCTCTCTCAGCGACATAGACCATCCAAAGCAAAAACAAATCCGAGATGCCGAGTGAGTTCTGTGTAAATAAGAATAAATGGTTTATCAGAAATGTATCTAGATTTTTGTTGGTCTTCTCTGATTTTGTTTTAATGAATAGATTCATATGTCATTTTTAAATGTATGTTAATAGTTCTGTTTGTGTGAAATAGGTGGAGTCAGAATCGAAACCAGCACATTTTAGGATGCAGATTCCCGATCGACTCAATGTAAGCTCATCACATCACCATGAAGTCAATTGGGACACAAAATGTAACTTACACTGGAACTGCTCTCTGTCTCTTCAGTACAATGTGAAGATGGGAGTCTGCTGTCCTCAGATTGGCTTCTGGAATTTGTGGTCCTTGATTTTCCTCTTGAGCCTCTTCCTCTGCCACGGTGAGATGAACGACCCAACTCACGACCAAGGCCTTCATCTAAATCATCTGACCATCATGATATAGAAACAGAACAGTGTAAGAACTTCTAACATACAATCACATAATGGACAGTTCAGTTAATAGTTAAATGGATTTTAGATTGCCATCTGATCCTAAACAGCTCAATGGATGTCAATAAATTCAGGCATGCATTACCTGCAGTGGAAATCCAGGGTTTAGTTAAAAATCTCCATATAACCGGACCTCTTTATTTTTAGTGTTTTTCAAAATTTACAATCTACTGAATCATTTAAACATTTTAACCCCTTCATGACCAGACTGTTTTTGCAATGTTGTGCGTTAATGACCGTGGCTGTTTTTACACTTCTGAGGTGTTTGTGTTCAGCTGTAATTTTATTCTTTGTTATTTGCCGTACCAACACATATGATATTGTTTTTTTCAGGACAGGGCTTTCTTTTGATGCCATTATTTTGTTCATATAATTTATATTATGAAAAAAAAAAAATCGAAAAATATGTTGAAAAATGTATAAAAAAAAATTCCTGACATTTATTTGTAAAATCTTTTACTAAGCTACAAAAGCAAATAAAAAAACCTGCTAATTAGATTCTAATATTGGTCCTGAGTTTATAAATACCCAATGTTAATATGTTTTTTTGCTTTTTTTTTAATGTTTCAGTGTAATAAATACAAGTAGCACCTAGCTGTTTCAAAACCATTTTCCCCCAAATTAGTGTCACTGACATTTTAACATCGATATCAGTCATGCATCGGTGAATCAGCCCCGCATGTACAAATTTTATTTAAAGTAGATATCCCAGGGTATTCAAATTGGGGTATTTTGACTCTTTTCATGCAGTAATTTTCCCACCAATCTTTGACAAGTTTTGGCATAGAAATGTATTTATTTATTTTTTTCCCCCACACACTTTGTATTTAGGTATGAATTTAAAGGGGTTTTTCTGCTTTTTTGCCAAACAACACCCCAATATATGTTAAGCAACTTCCCCTGAGTATAGCGATACCCCACATGTATAGGTTTACTAGTGTTATGTGGCAGGTAAAGGGCCAAATTTTTGCTATTCTGCGGCTGCATGGATGATATATCCAGCTGCTGCGGGCCCCTAACTACTGTTGGGGGGCCAATGCAAAGCACTGGCCCCACTAGCAGTCTTTTTTTTTTTTTAAATAATATATCCCTAGAGGACCACCAACAGACCTAACATGTCACTGGTCCTCTACGGATTAACATTTTATTTTTATTTAATTTAATAGTATTTTTTATTATTATTTTTATTATTGTTTTTTATTTATTTATTTCATTTTATTTACTTTTTTTAATTTATATTTAACTCTAACTTTATCCCTAGGGTTATGGTTAGTACAAACCCCAATTCTAACTCTAGGATTAGGGTTTTGATGATCTGTAACCCTAACCCAATGACGGTCCAGGACCGTCATTGGTCACGAAGGGGTTAAATAGTTTTATTTGCAAACAAAAGATGTGTTTTTAATAAGTTCTTGTACATTACTAAACCTTACATGTAATACAGATGTGTCCTTTTAGAACTTCTGCATAAACCTTCAACACCTACAAAGCTCTGTAAATGTCATGAGGAATGGAGTGCCTTACTAAGATAAATCACATGTGCATTTTAGCTCCACCTAATGACCCCTAAGGGAACTTACATGTGCTGAACACACCGCTTTGTCACATGCCTATGACAGAACTATGGGCAGAGCTGTTATTGACAGATGCCATTTCCTATGCATAATAGAAAACCTATACATTTGTTAGGAAGCACAATGTATATATAATATGTTACCCTCTTTCATTTAAGAGAAGGTTATCTTTTCATTAACGGTACACCAGCATTACCGGAGGTAAAGCAATTTGTAAGTTTACTACAATTCTAGCATATAGTATACCGCTATCCATTTATAAGGTAAATAAAACCCCAAAGTGTGTGATATCAGTGACATAAAATGCTGCCATGGAGGTCTCAGTTCCCTGCTTCTTTCCATAACAAAAGCAGAGAACATGCTTTCAATGCAGAGATATATTTTGTAGCAACTTTATGGTATTAATAGTATGCAATATGCCAAATATCTAAACAAACAAGTGTAAATCTTACCTTCTAAGTTGTGCATATGTTCCTTATGCTTTCGACAATAAATCCTATGATTAAAAAAAGAAATACATTTTTCACAAAATAATTTAAACTACAGAAATAAAAATGCTTTTCCAATATTATACAATGGTCAATTAAAGTTGTTTATGAAAACCAACTTTTAAAAAGTTAATGATAGTAACTTTTTTTTTTGGGGGAAGGGGGGGGGACAATTACAAACTATGCAATATTGTAGCAGCACTAAACCTTACTTATTTAGTAGCTGGCCTGTTTAGTGAGGAAAAATTACATATAACGCCAAACCTGGCAGAAATGTATACAACAAAAGATTACTTTATTTCCTCGTTGGAGAGGAAGGGGACAAAGCATCCTTACATGTATATTCCTTGTGAAGGGTTTTCCTGTATCTGAGCTTTGTCATGTAGTGCGCAGTGGTAATGGTAAGTCCTACGGCATGTTTTTACATCACAGCCAATAGTTGCTCCCGGACAATGGCATAATGAGCACATCTGCAGAAGAAAGACAAATTTAAGCAGACAGTTTACATGTAACATTTGTCTCTATTTGCAGATACTCCTTGGTAGTAAATTAATGTTATTATTTTTAGAATGTAAGAGTACTCAAGTCCATTCCCCACACAGATATCATGGTTTTTCAGGTCCAAGTTTGGTATATAAACACAGGGAGAAATCAGGATAACTGCTACACTGGCCACAATGCAAACCTCTGCAAGGTGGTCTGCAAGGTTCAAGTGGGCCAAGTCCCTGAGACTTGCAGCTAAACTAACGCAGGACCAATATTATTAACTTAAAATGATGGACCACACATACCAGATGTTAGATCTTCCATAGTCTTTACATTTGTAACACTTTATGACAAGATGGGTGGAGTATAAAAAATAAAAAAAAAAAAAAAAAAAAAAAAAGAAGAAGAAGAATAAAAAAATGATAGGGCCCAATTCAGGATATGCTTGCTGGGTACCTCTCCAGCTTAGAGCTTAATGCAAAGACCCCAGCACCGGGACAGCTGAGATGTTAATGTTTCATTTAGCAACTAAAATATAGGACACGTCACACACTTAAACGGCCAAGCATAGTATTGTCAGCTATAATAATCCATGTGGGTATCCTGCAACACTGGGAGTACCACATGGTGAGTTGCAATTGGCCCTGCATAATGCAATCTTTTTAATTTGTTTCTTCGTGCATGAGAAAATTACCAGGTAGGTGAATTGAAACATTCAACTCTCCTCTACTCACCTGCTCCTCACTTTTAGTACATGGCTCGCAATGTTTTCAGCATTAATAACTTGCTTCCCCATGGACATCTCATTCTTATAGCACCATACACAAAGCATCACCAGCTGTGACTTACCAATTTTTTGCCTCTCTTCAACTCCTTCTGGATATCTTCCATTGAGAAACCACCCAGATTTTCATTATCAGACTGTGACGATACTAACGCTGATGAAAAAAGCTAAAAACAAAAACAGTATTTGGTTAATGTACGTAGATGAACTAGATGCTACATAAAAGTCAAATGTTTGACGCAAGCCAAATTATTTCTATAATGCCAACAATTTACTTAAATAGTACAAAAATTCTACAGAGACGAATCGACACACATGCAAGACTGCATAAGTCATAACAACATCGCTTATTGATAAAAGGCAGAGATACTATGTGGAAGTTAATCATAGGTGGTTTTCAGTAAGCATTTCCCACGAAGAGGCAGTCAACATCTTGTTTGGCCACTCAACACTAACCAGCAGGCCTGGAAATTTTAGTGTAGTCCTGAGATATACATTGTTCATAAATAGATTTGTTTAAAAGACAATATATAGGGGTCATAGTTAAATAGACCATGCCAGACCAGTAGCATGCCAGAGTAGCTGGACAAGTGTGATTTAAAATAAGGATTTGCTTTAAATACTACAAAGTCAAGTACAAACTAGGATTGTTGACATGTTTAGAATGATACCAACCATACACCTGTGATGTGCTGCCACCTTCAGGTTAGTTGACATTAGTAACTGTCCACATTCTTTTTCTCGGTTAGATCTGCAGAATCCACATTTACGCTGCCGTAAGGAGCCTTTTTTCTGTCCAATGGAGACAGACATGGTTTGCTGCTTACACCCCAACCACGTTTAAACAGACTATGGAAAGAGGAAAAGGAGATGTGTAAGGGAGGAAACACAAAACGTATTTAAAGAAAATGAACTGTGCTGGTGCCATTAATGATTAGGCCTATGTAAATGTTCTGTACGGGAATCTATACCGACAAGAACAACATTACCAGGGAAAGGTTGATATAAATGACATTATACAGCATGTATTTAGAGGTGCACATGTAAACCAAAGAGATGTCCACCCCGTACTCACATCATTGCATCTACTTTATCTACACATAGGGTTGCCACCTTTTCTTCAGAAAAATACCGGCCTTGGTACTGTCTCCACAGACTTAACATTAGCCTGATGCCAATTTTTTACCGATACCGGCCAGGTGGCAACCCTATCCACACACAAAAAAGTTTGTAGTGAGCAGTAATATGTAGGAGGCTCTGGAACCAGGAGCTTGTGATGGCTGATGTACCATATCTACAGCCAGTGACTGGCTCACAGAATGTTTTGGGGAGTTTTCAGTGGCAGAGGGATGAATAGGGTTTAACCGAATCACTAGTCAATGGAGAATGCAATTAATGTAGGGATAGGGAGGAAAAAATATTCCTATTAAAAACTCAGGTTGGTACAGCTTTGTTGGACAGGTTCATTCCACTGTGACTACATCAGATAATTTGCAGCTTTGTGCATATCATGAGATGGGTGTGTTCTCAAACATATCATCATGTATTTATGTGTTCATTTATTCATATGTGTGACATTACACATGCAAAGAGCGAGCAAACTGTAGAAGGAAAGATGCTGACCAGTGCTGAATGGATCTTTGTGCATTGAACTTGCCTACATCAAAACTAGCCCAAGGGATCACTAAATATTAACTATAAAGAACTCTGCGGAGGTTCTTTCCCACACTCCAAAGTGTCAGGATGTATAAAATTTAAAAAAAAAGGTGAAATTGCAGTTATACGTGGCAAATGGTAATAACTCTCTTTTTAACTTTCCGCTGATTTAGAGTGCAGTACATTTCATACATTATTCCTGGACTTTAGAATAGAATCACCAATCTTACGATGTGTCAGATGTTTGTTTCCTTCTGTCAACAGCCCTGTTTTACCAATATAAAAAGCAGGCGATAAAATAAATGTTTTCCCGCACCGGACATTCTACAATTATGAAAAGTCATCACTTATTGTATAGTAAAACTTCCCAAGAAAACATTTACAGGAACATAAAGCTCGAATTATCAGTCCAGGAGGGTATCCTTGTATTTAGACCGATACAAGTATTTTATAGAGAATATGTAAGTTAATATATCAACCCGAGAATGTGTTCTCTTGTAAAGCATCAACTCCCAAGGTTTGTGTTAATACTGGATCGCTTTCATCTAGGACTGGATGCACACCAAACATCAAATCCCTTTAGAATAACAATTCATCGTTACCATTTTAATAATCTCAAACCTTGTATTAAACGTTAAACGCACAGAAAACTAGTGGGGATTGTTGGTTTCAAGTCATGGCTACTGAGAGATAACTTAGTGATCAGTTTATTTTCCATAATGGCTACCAGGAGAGTCCAAGCTTTGGTCTGGAATCAAACAACAATTCCCCAGTTTGTATTATAAAGCCTTTGATATGCATCTCCACCTCAAAAAGAAATAAAAAGTAAATTCTGTGCTGGTTTTGATATGGATTTATTCCGGCTGCTACATGCTGTTTTTGCTAAAAAACCTTCATTATAAAAAGGGGGCTGAAGATGGGGGGAGGGAATCACATCCATTTCCTTATTGCTTCAGGGTTTGTCCTTATAATGCTTATTCCTTTTGTTAATGTGTATAGAGAAAGACAACACTCATGGGAATGACAGATATTCTGTGAGACAAACATTGCACTGGAACTAGAGAAGTTCACATGGTGAACTTGAGTGGGTTAAAGGTGAGTGGAAAATGCTGCAAATAGCTTAGTCTTAATCGTGACAAGCTTGACTTAAAAAATTAATCCTTATTAAAAACTTGAATTTTTAAGTGTTTATTTTCTTGTCTAACACTACTACTGAAATACTTACCTAGAATTGGACATCCGAAAGCATGGATCATCCTCCACCATTGCTTGGAAACTGATCGACTACTTTTCACTACCAGACAAACAGCTCAAATAGAAATGCACAGGACTTCAGTTGTGCATCGCTAGGGCGAGCAATGGGATATACTACTCAAAGTACAGCTACACTCAAGAGTTTAAAACCTAGTGAGTGGCTAGAATTATATGGGGAGAAATAACATGCTGAAACATGTATAGCTTGTGTGTGCAAAAGAAGATTAATAAGGCCATGCAAGCTTCACTCAAAATTACATTTTACAATTAGAGAAGAATTGTTCCTTTAAATAATAGGAAAGCTTAACAAAAGAATATCACTATATTAAAAGCAGATCTGAGCAGCGCAACACATTTGGCAAAATAAATGTATTTTATCTATATGACAATAAGGTTCATGTTGCATTGTAAAGTTAGATAAAGTATTGGAAAGATGGAATAAATAACTGCACCCATCAAGGAAAAATACCAGAGACTTCATGCATGGTAAAGTAAAAATGGAATAATATGACCTTTTGATAAAGTTCAACATAACTAATCTTGAAAAATACAAAAATACACTTGATTACCCTGAAACAACCTGTACAGCAGAGGTGCCAAGCTCTGGCCCTCCTCTTTTTGGAGACAATAGGTCTCATCCTCCAATAATTAACTTAGAGTATTATGGGAAATGTAGTCCATCAGGAGCTGGAGGGCTGCAGTTTGACACCTCTGCTCTACAGCGTATCTAAATTTTACTGATGCTACAATAACCCACTGGTGACAGACCATTTACAATATCAATATGCCAAATGATGACAAGACAGAATATTTGAATAACATTATGTCCCAGTTATCATGTTTGACATTTTCATTTAAATGATGTGGCTTGCTTTCCTGTGCACAAAATAGCAAAGTCCCTGACATGACAGATTCTCCAAGTGTCTAGGTAAGTTTTGAATGAAACATTACACAACAGCAGGAACTTTATCTTCTGGGGGGAGGGGGGATTGGGTAAAATATCATTCCCCCCATAATATGGTAACGTCAGTATATATTTGTATACATAAATAAATGTTATATATTCACATTTATAAAAAAATGCCACTTTGCAAGTCCTTTAATTTTCTCATCTCACTAATTACCAGTATAAGTCCAGCATAGTGCCATGCAATGCTTTGTATTCTGTTTGCTCCCTGTGATTCCCAATGCTTGAATGACTTTCTAGATGGCTAATTGTAAACTTGCAATTCCATTCTTAGCTCTGCAGTTACTTTGAAAATTTTCCTCCACTGATTTTAAAACACAGATTGCACCACATTATTGTAAAAAATTAAATGAGATCAGGGGGCAAAAAAAAAAAAAAAGGTATTTTCTTGCTTGCTGAATAAAATTTTAAAAAAATAGGCTACAGTCAGTAAAAACAGCCAACATCTTAGAGAAGGATTTAACAGTCCACTCCAATTAAAATACAATTTGACTGGATTGGTGGAACATACTGCAATAAAGAAACCTTTTTTTTTTTTTTCCAATGATCATTTATAGATTGTTTAACATGCACTTCAACCCTGGACCAGATGAGCCCTTGAACTACCAAGATATGAGGGCTGCCATTTTAGAGCAGGACACATCCTCACGACGGGATAAATTGCTGGGAGAAACCAACAAAATTTACTTTGGCAGACTAAGTGAAAAAAATATACACTAATGACATTTGTTTGTTTTTTTTTAGTGGCAAGTTCCTAAAAATAACTAACCTGGATCCTGGTTTGGTCTGACTGGCTCCTAAAATATATATATTTGTCAAGCGCTCGCTTAACCCCTTTGTGACGTTAGGACGTACTATGCCGTCCTGACTTTAAGTGCCTAAAAAAAAATGTTAGGATGGCATAGTACGTCATGTGTTAAACAGCTCATCACGGCTCCCGCGATGAGCTGTGCTCGGATTCCGCTGCAGGCACTTGCAGTGGGATCCCACCTGTCAGATGAGTAAATGTAGCCGGGGCTTAAAGCGAGCACCAGCTACATTTCTCTAAATCGTGCTGTGCCCGAACGTCCGGGTTTGGGCACGCCTCCAGGACGTCACATGTGATGTCCGGAGGTCTCACAATTTTTTTGGCAGGGACCCACAGGGTCTATTAAGACCCTGATCGGGTCTCTGCCATAGTGTTCCTGGCAACTGATCACCTTGTGAACGGTGGCCAGTAACAAATCGTGACTTTTTCATGCGTCACGAAGGGGTTAAAAATGTATTATGGAAAATATCCGTTAGCCACGGAGGATTGTATAGTGAAAATTCAACATAAAACCAGTCAATGACATCATATGACACTGCTTTTCCAAAACCTGAGAAAAATTGCAGTAAGTTGACCAGAAACTGCGCCTTCTGTCTAACTGTTTAATGTTGCCAGTGATGTATTTATATTTTGCTCTTTACTCAGCGATGAAGCTCCCCTTTCCTGCTGCAATGCACATCTCACTATATTCAGTTAGAAAATAAAGAATTTATTTTAATGAAATAGACAAAAAAAAATGTAAAAAATTATTTTATTCATAGGAGTCAAGCATTTCACCAAAAAGATAAATGAAATAATGTTTTTGCTGTGTTTTAAGTGGATTAAAATGTCTCCCACCTTTAAAAATATAAAAAATGAATTACTATATAAACAACACTTTAGAGAAAATAGAAAAATACAAATATTCTATTGTTACTAAATATGAGAATTATACATGTCACAGAGTGATGCTCTATCAGCATTAACCATGACACAAGGCAGTGTCCCATCTCCCATGAAACCAAAACCAAGATTATCCTTGTGTGTTGCTTAAATTAAAGAAATGGTTTAAGAAATTGCTGGTAATATAGAGTTAAATAATATATAGAAAATAATAAATACACCCCCCCCCCCCCCCCCCCCCAACAAATCATATTCTCATTCGGTCTTCCATTGATGTAGAACCTTTGCGTACAAGATACCCAATATCTTTGCAGTAAAAATTCATAGGATTTTGCGGAATAGCCATTACATTTATACTGTTTGAAATCTTTGCATGCTTCACTTCCTTGTTATATACCTCATGTTACCGTTCTATATTCATTACATTAAAAATTATATATATATATATATATATATATATATATATATATATATATATATATATTTATATTTGAATAAAGTATTTAAACTGTTTCTGGACTTCTTTTACTTAACAACCAACATTTTTCTATGGTCAATAGACTATTCTTCACAATGGCTGCAAATAAAATATATATATATATATATATATATTTTATTTGCAGCCATTGTGAAGAATAGTGTATTGACCATAGAAAAATGTTGGTTGTTAAGTAGCAATATAAAAGAAGTCCAGAAACAGTTTAAATACTTTATTCAAATAACCACACACATTCTAATTAGTCCCATAAATGTGTAGTTTTAAGTCGGATGGTCTTTTGGGGTCCCATATTTGGACACCCCTGACCTATACAGCGAGGAGGGCAACATACACCTGATGTAGTATTGTAGGGGGAAGTTGTCAAGTGCCTGATCTGTAGTACTACACAGCAAAGGGGGCTGTGTATTAGGAGTCATAGTGCTCATTCATGTGATTAATGAATATAGAACAGTAACATGAGGTAAACAACAAGGAAGCGAAACATGCAAAGATTTCAGACAGTACAAATGTACTTTCTGCGTGGAGATATATCTATCTCTGCGCCAGAGGAGTCACCAGCTTGGCTGGCCGCGTTAGCCTTCCGCGCCAGACGTTTTGAAAGCTTGGCTGGCTGTGTTACCCTTCCACACTGGCCATTTTGGCAGCTTGGCTGGCTGCGCTACCCTGCCGTGCCGGCCATTTTGCCAGCTTGGTTGGCCGCGCTACCCTACCGCGCCAGCCTTTTCGCCAACTTATGCTGGCCACGATACCATGGCGCGCCAGCCTTTTCGCCAACTTATGCTGGCCGCGATACCATGGCGCGCCGGCCATTTCACCAGTTTGGCTGGCTGCCATACCCTTCCGCGCCAGCCTTTTCGCCAGCTTGGCTGGCCACGATACGCTTCCGTGCCGGCCATTTCGGCAACTTGTGCTGGCCACTATGCCAGCTTGGCTGGCCGCCATACCCTTCCGTGTCGGCCATTTCGCCTGCTTGGCTGGACACGTTACCCTATTATATATAATGCAAGATCTCCTATCTTGTGTATTTCACTCCAATTAACAAATCTGCATCCTAATGTAGATCAATGAAGTTGATCTTTAACTGCTAATTTCTCCACATCACCAAAGGTTAATCTTTGCAACTCCAACTGTTGGGGACTACAATTCCCATGATGTTAAGTCAGGTATTTGGCTGGCAGATTCAAGGGAAATGTCAACTAAAGCCAGAGTGAGCAATTCCGAGCTACCTCACGCCTATAACAGTGACATCTTGTTACATCTCTTACTCCCCGCTCAACATCATATCATGTTCCTTTTTGGTCCAGCACTAGTCACACACCTCCCTCAGCGCATCACAGAGCGTCCCCATACGCACATTCACTACAATGAGGGTCAGGCGGTCTTTGGCCTAATGCTTATTACTAGGGAGGAGGTTCCCGCTGTGCCCCGGGTCTGGAGACCCGCCCCATTGTCCGTCCACCCAGCCGGACAGGAACTCACCCTCCAGCCGCTGCAGTCAGAGTGATGAGCTCCGTCACCTGGACTGTTTGTTTCCTTTCATTCGACGACGTACAACGTGCTGACGTCCCGTCAACGGCGGGAAGGAACGTCATCCACCCCCTGTCATTGACATCACGGTGACACCGCTCTTGCAAATAACAGGTCTACATACGTCTCAGAGCTAACGGATGAGGTGGTAGACGTACTGTACACTGAAATATCAACAAAAAGAAGAAACAACGCTTAGTATCTCTGGCAGTCAAGCTTTGTCAGCCACATGGATGGATGAGCATAATGGGAAACGTTATCTATAGTCACTGAAGTACAAAGAGTACACTTATGGCTGGAGTCCCGATGTGCCAGTTGACGTGTTAAAGAGCCTCTCTCTGCCACCTAAACAGTGATTAATATTGTTAATGTAGAGAATGAAAAATATAAAAAAAATCTATACAATGTGTTAACAGAATTGCTTTTTGGCTGGCAGAGCATGAAAGGAAATGTAGCCAACAAGTAATACATACAAAACTACAGGTGCCACATACCTTGCAAACCTATACATGTGGGGTATCGCTATACTCCGGGGAAGATGCTGAACATATATTGGCCTGTTGTTTGGCAATAAAACAGACCTTGTAAATGCATACCTAAAGTGTGTGGGGAAAAAAACACAATAAATTACTATGCCAGAACTTGTCAAAGATTGGTGGTTAAATGTCTGCATTAAAAGTGTCAAAATACCCCTAATTGAAAACCCTGGGATATCTTTATTTAAAAAAAGTGTACGTGTGGAGGCAGGGCCGGTGCAAGAATTTTCATCTACACAGGCGAAGGTGCATTTTGGTGCCCCCTCCTCTGACCTGACATGCCTCCCACACCACCAACCCTCCATACATTTTATATATATATAAAAGTATAATGTATAGTGTAGAAAATAAATACATCTAAATATTCAACTTGCATGCTCTAAATGTGTCACACATTGAAACCCTTAAACACAAAGACACGCTTGCAGTCACACACAGAGACAGACCACTTACACACACACACCCTTACAGTGACACACTTGCACAGACACAGTGACACACTTACACACACACACACACATAGTGACACCAATACACACATAACCTGAGACACACTATTTTGCCACTCAATATGCCAGTATTTAGCATTTACTAGCACAACTAGAGAACATAGTCTTAAATTAGGGGCAACGATTTAAAAGTAATATCAGGAAGTATTACTTTACTGAGAGGGTAGTGGATGTATGGAATAGCCTTCCAGCAGAAGTGGTAGAGGTAAACACAGTCAAGGATTTTAAGCATGCGTGGGATAGACACAAGGCTATCCTAGCTATAAGACCGGGAACGGGGGACTAATAAAAGTACTAAAAAAAAAATTGGGCACACTAGATGGACCGAATGGTTCTTATCTGCCGACACATTCTATGTTTCTAGCCACTCAATATGCCAGTATTTTGCCATTTAGTATGCCAATATTTTGCCCCTCAATATGCCATTTCATATGCCAGTATTTTGCCCCTCAATATGCCATTCTTTTGCCATTTAATATGCCAGTATTTTCCCCTCAATATGCCATTTAATTTGCCAGTATTTTGCCCCACAATATGCCAGTATCTTTGCCCTCAATATGCCATTTAATATGCCAGTAGTTTCCCCTCAATATGCCATTCTTTTGCCATTTAATATGCCAATATTTTGCCCCTTAATATGCCAGAATTTTGCCCCTCAATATGCCATTTAATATGCCAGGATTTTGCCCCTCCACTATTCCATTTAATATGCCAGGATTTTGCCCCTCCAATATGCCATTTAATATGCAAGCATTTTGCCCCTCCAATATGCCATTTAATATGTCCAGATTTTGCCCCTCCAGTATGCCCCTCAATATGCCAGGATTTTGCCCCTCCAATACACCAGGATTTTGCCCCTCCAATATGCCCCTCAATATGCCAGGATTTTGCCACGTCCAATATGCCATTTAATATGCTAGCATTTTGCCCCTCCAATATGCCATTAAATAAGCCAGGATTTTGCCCCTCCAATATGCCAGGATTTTGCTCCTCCAATATGCCCCTCAATATGCCAGGATTTTGCCCTTCCAATATGCCAGGAATCTGCCCCTCCAATATGCCAGGATTTGCCCCCCCCTCCTCCCCCCCTTCCCCAGTACTTACCTCCTTGCTGCTGTCTCCCGGTGCAGGTCCGTGGCTGTGTGGAGGGAGATTCAGGGATTCATGACAGAGTTCAATGTTACAATGCCACTAAAGTTTATTTTGACATTAAATTGGTTTTGAAACAGTTGTGTGCTACTTGTATTTATTACCCTATAACCAGCGCCGCTTTAACCAATGGGCAAAGTGGGCACTTGCCCAAGGCCCACTGGTTAAAGGGGGGGCCCCATGGTGTTAGCGCTGCCCTTGTGACTGTCTCACATGGAGACAGTCACGCTAGAGCAGCAGTCTGCATCCATCAGATGCTGTCCGGCTTACTGCCACTTCTGCCAGATGACAAAGTCATACCTGGCTGCTGTATGCCCCTCCTTGACGCATGCTGCATCCGTGGAGGGAAGACTGCGGAGGAGATGGCCGGGGACAAGGAGCACAGCAGAAGAGTACTGGGGAGGGGTAGTTTTCTATTAATACTAATGGGCAGGCTTATAGTGGCATATTAATGGGAAAATTGGCTGTGACATTTTAATGGGCAAAATACACTGGCATATTCATTTGCAGGCTAATAGTGGCACATTAACAGGCACATTTTCGGTGGCATCTTAATGGGCATATTAACAGTGGCATATTCATGGGCAAATTGGCTGTGATATATTAACCCCTTAAGGACAGAGCCTTTGAAACATTTTTGTCCTTTCTGGACAATGGCTATTTTAACATTTCTGTGCTGTTTGTGTTTAGCAGTAATTTTCTTCTTCGTCATTTGCTGTACCCACACATATTATATATTGTTTTTATCGGGACAAAAAGGGCTTTCTATGGATGCCATATTTTTGATCATATCTTATCATATTATTAAAAAAAAATAATAAAATATGGTAAAAAAAAAAAAAATACACAAATTTCTTTGTTTTTATTTGAAACAACTTCTCCTCATCGACAATAGCGAACGAAAAAACATGCTAAATAGATTCTACTATTTCTCCTGAGTACAGGGATACCACCCATGCATAGGTTTGTTGGGTTGTTTGGGGGCTAAAATGCCAAATTTGTGAGGTGCAGTTTTTTGTTTTCCAACTTGAAATTTTTACATGCAGACAGCCTGCACCCATGTCCCATTTGGGACATATTTGAAACCAGCCAGTGTATTTTACCCCATCAACCCATATATTTTTTAAAAGTAGACACCCTAGGCTATCTCAAATGGTGGTATTTTAACACTTTCCATGCACTAATTCTACCACCAGCCTTTGTCAAAGTTTGTGGTAGTAATTTTTTTGTGTTTTTTTTTCACAAACCTTGTACTTCAGACATGAATTTACAGATTTTGGTATGTGTCACTGCCAAATAACACCCCAATAAGTGTTCAGCAACATCTCTTGAGTACAGGGATACCCCCCATGCATAGGTTTGTTGGATTGTTTGGGGGGTAAAAGGCCAAATTTGGGAGGTGAAGTTTTTGGTTTTCCAATTTGAAATTTTGACATGCAGACAGCCTGCACCCATGTCCCATTTGGGACATATTTGAAACCAGCCAGTGTATTTTACCACATCAACCCATATATTTTTTTAAAGTAGACACCCTAGGCTATCTCAAATGGTGGTATTTTTACACTTTCCATGCACTAATTCTACCACCAGCCTTTGTCAAAGTTTGTGGTAGTAATTTTTTTGTGTTTTTTTTTCACAAACCTTGTACTTCAGACATGAATTTACAGATTTTGGTATGTGTCACTGCCAAATAACACCCCAATAAGTGTTCAGCAACATCTCTTGAGTACAGGGATACCACCCATGCATAGGTTTGTTGGGTTGTTTGGGGGCTAAAAGGGCCACATTGTGAAGGTGCGCATTTTCAACTTGGAATATTGACGTGTAGCCAGCCTGAGCCCATCTTTCATTTGGGACTTTTTTTTAAAGTCGGACAGTGTATTTTACCCCAAAAAGTATATATTTTGTAAAAGTAGACACCCTAGGCTATTTTAAATGGTGTTATTTTAACACTTTCCATGCACCAATTCTACCACCAGCCTTTGTCAAAGTTTGTGGTAGTCATTTTATTGTGTATTTTTTCCCACATACATTGTACTTTAGACACAAATTCACATATTTCGGTATGTGTCACTGACAAACAATACCACAATATATGTTCAGCAACATCTCCCGAGCACAGGGATACCACCCATGCATAGCTTTGTCAGCTTTGTTGGGTGTTGAAAGGCTACATTTGAGAGGTGCGCTTTTTGATTTTCAAACTTGGAATTTGAACATGTAGAGCAAGGAAGGGGTTAATAGCTCTTATAAGAGCCTTTGTAGTACTGTACAAAAAAATTAACCCCTAAAAATGCACAGACAAGAAAAAAATTTCTGCTGTGCAGTGATCAGTGGCAGGGAAGGGGTTAATACACTACACTATACAAAGGGTATGGCTTTTATAAAAGCCCTTGGGACTCACAATTTTTTTAACATTTTATTTAATTTATTACAATTAAAAAATTATGTTATACAGATCTGTCTCTTTCCCTCACTAAAACTCAAGTGAGGAGAGGGAGGCAGATCCATATGGGTCAGAACAATATTTACCAATATTGATCGAACCAGACGAATGGTGATGCTCATCTGAGAAATCACCAAACCACCTTTGCCACTGATCGGCTGTTACTGATCGCTATACACGTGTTCAGACAGCTTCAAAAGGAATACACGTAATCCCCTAGTGGGTATAATTAACCCCTAGCGAGTCTGACAAAAACAATGCTGATAGCAAAAAAAAAATCCTTCTGCGACTAGATTGCTCCATATGCGCTGCTTAGGCAGTGACCATATGCACTGCTTAGGCAGTGACCATATGTGCTGCTTAGGAAGTGATATACGGCAAGGAAGGGGTTAATAGCTCTTATTTAAAAAAAAATTACGTTAAACGTAGTCCCCTAGCGGGTATAATTAACACGTGACGGGTGTAATAAAAAAGTTTTTAAAAAATTAAAAATGCTTCTGCAGCAAGATTGCTGCATTTGCGTCAGATCTCTGCTTAGGCAGTGATCTACAGCAAGAAAGGGGTTAATCTCTCTTAAAAGAGCTTTTTTTTATACTGTAATGAATTACAGTAAAAAAAATTAACCCCTAAAAAATGCACAGACAGCAAAAAATGTGCTGCTGTGTATGATCACTGCGTACACAGCGATCAATGGCAGGGAAGGGGTTAAATGGCTTTTATAAAAGCCCTTGGTGTTTAAAATTTTATTAAATATTTGTTTTATTATTTTATTTTATTTTTTTACTTTATCTGATCTGTCTCTCTCCCTTACTAAAACTAGTAAGGTGAGGGAGGCAGATCAATACTTGTCAAAGGCAATATTTGCTAATATTGCCTTTGACAGTATGATAAGTGCTCATCAGAGCACTTACCATACATGCCTGCACACAGATCACATAGATCTGTTGTGCAGGCATCGATTGGCTCCCCCTAGAGCATCGGAAGTGAAATACTTTCACTTCCGATGCTCTTGCCATTAGAAGGGAAGCGCTGCCTGTATAGGCAGCGTTCCCTTCTACTGAGCCGATGGGGTCGCTCAGGAGAGCGACCACCATCGGCTCTGGGGAGCAGAACGGTGTTGTTAAGTGCCTCGCTGGCGAGGCACTTTAACAACACCGGAGATGCTTAGAAAGCGAACGATCGTTCGCTTTCTAAGCACATGTGTGCAGCCGGCGCAGCCATTTTTAAATGGCTGCTACGATCACTCCGTGGAGTGATCGTAGCGCGCCCCTGCACATTTGGGGGGTGTTGCACAATGCCTCTACCTAGAGGCATTGTAGCAACACCGTTAGAGTAAAGAAAGCGACCGCTGGTCGCTTTCTTTACTCAGTTTAGTGCATGACGTGCCAGGCACGTCACCTGTCGGCAAGTCCTCGATTTGCCGTGACGTGCCTGGCACGTCATCTGTCGTTAAGGGGTTAATGGATAGACTAATAGTGGCACATTAATGGGCATCGTAACAGTGGCATATTAATGGGCATTCTAACAGTGGTATATTAATGGGCAACCTGGCTGTAGCATATTAATGGACATTCTCACAGTGGCATATTAATGGGCAACCTGGCTGTGGCATATGTTAATGGCAAAGTGACTGTGGCTCATTTTAAGGTTTTTTTTAGGGATGCTGTGGAATATTCTGTGAGGCAAAATAACATGTACTATGGGGCAAAGTGACACAGTGGCATGTTCTGCAGGGCCAGTTTTGTGGAATGCCAAATAAGGTGGGTGCACTATGAGTGCAAGCCAGGTGCTATGGGTGCAATACTTGTGCATGGCAAGTTCTGTGGATACTGTATGGTGTTGTGTTAAGTCCTTTAGGTGCAATGTGGGTGCAGAAGATTGGAATAAAAACATGAAATGCAATTTTTCTGTAACATTTTGATTACATAAAATAGTTGAATATATTAAAAAATAATTTGCATATAATATAAAAAATTTACATTTACACATAGTTTTACAATGCGGTTTTAGAAAAATTGGGTCGAGGACAGCCCACTGCTAAAGAGCTTGCCCAGCCCCCGCTAGGGTGTTAAAACGGTCTTGCCTATAGCATGCAAAAAATGCAAACAACATATAAACATTGGGTTTTTCTAAACTCAGGACCAATATTAGAATCTATTTAGCCGGTTTTGTCATTAGATTTTTAAATTAGTAAAAGATTTTACAAATAAAAGGCAGGAAAAGTGTTGTTTTTTTACATTTTCCCCCATATTTTACAATTTTTTTTTTATAAACCAGAAAATGATATGATCAAAATAATGGCAGCAAAGGAAAGCCCTTCTTGACCTGAAAAAGACAATATATAATGTGTGTGGGTACAGCAAATGATAAAGAAGAAAATTACACCTTGAACTTTGGAGATCTCAGACAAAAGTAACGTGTTCCCATGAGAACTGCAACTTATTTTTGTTTGTTACTGTTGCTTATTCTTTGTTTAGCTATACAAACATTTATAGCCCTACAAATATTTAGCAAGCTAACCTAGCCTAACTTCAAAGTAGCAAATAAAAGTAAAAATAAAGCATTTCCTATAAAAGCTCCTACCTTAAAATATATATAATTTACTTAATTTTATTTCTTGCAGAATTTACCTTGAAAAGTTACTTTCCCTTGCACACATTGGCAGTACCAGTGGGTAGTGTCTTTCTTCGGGACAAGATAGCCTGTAAGTTTTAATGTTGCTAAATCCTGCCCCTTTACCTTCCTTCCAGTATATAGGTCAGCAGCTCCTGAGGATCCCCAGTTCTTTCTTGTCCCTTTCCGGGACGGTTCAGGATAGCAGGTGCGGCACACAGGTTGCTGCCGGGGGGACCTTCGGACAGCCAGGTACTTCTTGCTTCCGGACTTACAGAGTCCGAAAGCATTGTGTTTTTTATGGAAGTCCGGGTGACTTCCTGGTTCACTGGCAGGCTGGAGCCTGCGCACAGCGGTGGAACGCACGCGCGGGTGGCGTTGCGTTCCACCAGGTGGAGCCGGATGCGCTATACACATGCGCACTCGGTATCTCCCAGTTTTTGGCACCAAATTTAAATTTTTTGCCGGGATTTAAGCTGTGCAGTCCTGTTTGACGACTCAGGAAGTTGGGCAGCATAGGATTTTCCTGTGCACCAGCCCCCCACACGAAATTGAGGTTGGGAAGGTAAGAAAATAGAGTTTTTTCTTAGCCTTTGCCTGTTTCCTCACTTTTTTTTCAAAACTATTTGGCATTAAGACCTTCTCATATATTTATACAGATGTCTAACCCTGTATCACCGGAGAGGTCCGAAAAAGAGAAAAAACCTGCACCTCCACCAAGAAAAGTCACATGTAAATCCAAACATCTTACGTGTAATGGATGTGACATACCTTTACCGGATGGCTGCAAGAAAAAATTCTGTATCTCCTGTACTACAGAAAATTTGGAAAAAGAAAAACATAATGATATGCATTCCTTTTTATCTTGGTTCCAGGAAAACCTTTCACAAACATTCTTAACCTTCAATAAATAGATTAAGAAGCCGCAACCTTCCATCCCCCGCAAGAGAGCAAGGTCAGACTCACAATCTATCTCCTCAGGGGAATGCTCACCTTCTTCAGCTTCGGTATCAGATGACCAATCTTCGGATGAAGATAATGGATTTCCGGTGTCGGAAGTAAAAAGATTTATGAAGGAGGTCACCATCGCCATTCAAGAAGACGATCTACCTAGTAAAGTAAGAGGCTTTCCGGTGATTCCTAAAGCCATAGATATGATTAACAGGGAATGGAAACACCCGGGAAAGCGGGCATTTATTTCAAGGCATTTCAAGCAACTGTTCAAGATCCAACCTGATGACCAGTGGGAAGAACTACCAAAGGTGGACATACAAGAAGCACAGCTATCAAAAAAGACTACTATCCCCATTGGAGAAGTGTCAGGTCTGAAGGACCCTATGGATAGAAGAGCCGAAACTTCTTGCAGGCGCATTTTTCAAACCATGGGGTTCCAGTGTAAAGCTGCATTGGCAGCTACGGCGGTTTCCAGGTCACAAAATGTGTGGTTACACAACTTGTAAACTTTTACATCGGTCGATACAGAGGGGTCTCTGTCCCAGCTCTTGAAGAACCTACGTCTATCTAACGAGTTTATGTTGGATTTGTCTACAGAAATGTTAAAGATGGCGGCGAGAGTGATGGGTCTCTCTTCTGTGGCAAGAAGAGCTTTATGGCTCCGAAGTTGGACAGCAGATAATGCGTCAAAATCGCCCATCTGTGAATTACCATTTGAAAGGCAGAAGCTGTTTGGAGCTCCCCTGGAAGAACTTATTAGACAGATGTCTGAAACCAAGAGGGCTCTACCACAGGGGAAACCCTATCAGTGGAACAGGAGGTACCCTTATAAAAGTCAACGTCCTTTTTCTCAACCTGACAGGTTCCGTAATTTTCGTCGCCAAAATAAGGAATTTCGTCCCAACAAACAAAACACTCCACAGGATAAAAGAAAGAAGTTCTGACAGAGTGGGTGGAAGGCTGCTGGGTTATGTAGAGGAGTGGGGAAAGATCACCTCCAACCAGTGGATTTTAAAAACCATCTCGAAGGGCTACAGAATCCAGTTTCTTCATCTTCCATCTCCTCACTTCACAATCTCATCGTATGTCTCCAGGGAAAAGAATCTAGCACTGCTGATAGAAGCTTCCAGAATGCTCCAACAAGGGGTAATCAACATATTTCTCCACATCTCCGTTTCAGGGGTACTTACTCCAGGCTTTTTCTGGTTCCCAAACCAGATGGGTCGGTACGACCGGTTTTGGATTTAAAAAAGGTAAACACCTGCGTCATTTATCGGAGATTTTGTATGGACTTGATCAATTCAGTAACACAGATGCTACAGGAAGGGGACTTCATGGGGACCCTGGATCTGAAAGAAGCATATTTACACATTCCGATGGACAAGTCGATCCGATAATTCCTAAGGTTTGCCCTGTTATCAGGAAACAGAATTATACATTTCCATTTCAAGGCTCTGCCGTTCGGGTTGACATCAGCCCCAAGAATTTTTACAAAGATCCTTACTCCGGTCACAGCACATCTAAGGGAAAAAGTGATTTTTCTGGTCCCGTATTTAGACGATTGGTTCTTAAAAGCAAGTTCCAAAGAAGTCCTCTCTGCCCACATCGCCACCACGGTGGGAGTATTACAAAAGCTAGGATGGCTAATCAACTGGAAAAAATCTGACATGATATCCAAAACAAAAACGTTATTCCTGGGTTTTCTAGTGGACTCTCAGACTCTCTCTCTTTTTCTTCCTCAGCACAAGATAAAGAAGCTTTGCAAAGAGGTATCGGTCCTACGGGGTTCCCCTTCCTGTTCGGTCAGAGAGGCGATGAGTACTCTGGGTCTGCTAACCTCATCCATTCCGGCAGTTCCTTGGGCAAAGGCACAATTAAGACCCCTCCAATGGGACATTCTTCTTCAGTGGTCAGGAAGAGAAACGGATTTGGGCAGGCCCTTCTACCTTTCACAACGGGTAAAATCACAAATGAGTTGGTGGTCAGACAAGGGGAACCTAACACAGGGAGTGTCATTACGCCCCACGCAGTGGACCACAATTTCAACAGATGCTTCGAAACAAGGCTGGGGGGCCCACCTTCACTCCCAATGTGTAAGTGGAAAATGGCTCGAAGAGGAGTACGTCAAATCTTCCAACTACAAGGAATTATTGGCGGTGCTAAAGGCCCTGGAAAGCTTTGCTCCTCTGATTACGGGAAAATCAGTGCAAATACAATCGGACAATTCCACCACAGTGGCATATTTAAAGCGCCATGGCGGTACAAAGAACAGATCCCTTCAACTCCTATCTGCAGACATCATGGCCTGGGCCCAACGCAACATATCAAACATAGCTGCAACACACATCAGGGGCAAGGACAACGTGATTGCGGACGATCTCAGCAGATTCCGTTGGTCTCAGACAGAGTGGTCTCTTCATCTGGATACCTTTCTTTTTTTTTGTTTAAGATATTTTTATTGGAGACAGATATAATATAAACAGAAACAATATCGTAATAATCAGTCAGATACAAAAACACTCATAAGCCTGGGAAGGCAACAGATAAATCTTCTCTTTGCAACATAAATCTCCATTCAGTATATATTTTTATAAATAAACAATCAAAGAAGAAGAAATCTAGAAATAAAAAAGAGGAAAGAAAAAAGAAAAAATATAGTAGAAATAAGCGAGGTAAGGGATAAAGATCAGGAGGAAGCCAGCCTGGAAAAACAAAACCAAGGTAATTCTCAGACACCATCTAATACAAGTGGGGTCTCTGCCAAACCAATGTCCTCCCGGCACCCAGCACTCTCTGCATACAAGGACCAATGCATCCAAACTTTAGAGTGGTGCTCCCCCCTCCCCCAGGCGGTTTGCATCACATCCTCCATGACCCGTATGGATTCCACTTCATCCACCCAGTCGCGGAATGAAGGGGCTCGTGTTTGTTTCCAATATCTTGGGATCAGGAGCTTAGCTGCATTAAGCAGATGGATAGTCAATGACCGTTTGTATGCCCCTATAGGGTGTGGGGTGTGATGTAGTAGAACTGTCAGGGGGTCATCTCGCAGGTTTTCATCACCGACCCGTTTGATGACCGCCAAAACTTGACGCCAGAAAGGGACTATCATCGGGCAAGACCACCAAATGTGCAGAAAATCTCCCACTTGTGAGCAACCACGCCAACAAAGACGTGAGACAGACGGGAAAATAGCATGTAGCGAGTGAGGGGTCAGATACCACCTTGAAAGCAGCTTAAACGCATTATCTTGGATGTGGGTAGAGGCTGAACATTTATGTGCCAACATAGACATTTTGTGCCATTGTTGTTGAGTGAGTGTAATATTACAGTCGCGTTCCCATTGGAGAATATAGGAGGGTTTTGGTTGATCCGCTAGGTCTGTAATAATACGGTATATATTTGATACTACTCGGTGTGGAGGGTCTTTGGTCGCAATCAACGATTCAAATAAAGAAAACTCATTTAGTATAGGACGTGTGCGACCCAGCATCCTGACAAAATGGGCAAGTTGGTTATACTTGTAGTGTATCCCCGGGGTAGGTGGGGATATAGATGATAAAACGTGGGACGGGCGGAGCACACCTTCCTCTACAATATGGCCCAGTCTCGGGTATCGGATATTGACCTGGAATACATCCCTAAAATATCGATAATCATGGCCAGGGGGGAACATATCATTACCTATCAGTGACATTAATAATGATGGAGTGTTAATTAGTGGGGTCGACTTGATATAATGTTTCCAAATACGGAGGGTCGGGGCAATGGTAGGGTGGGAGGTCGAATCAGGGACCATCTGATCTATGGTAGTCCATGCCATTACAGGTATGGGTATAGGGAGGCCCTGTTGTTCCAGGGAAACCCATAATTTGGGTGCTGGTCTGGACCATTCCACTACTCTGGCCAGATGTATAGCATGGTAGTAGCGTTCAATATCTGGAAGGCCCAGACCTCCCAGACCCTTGGGTCTGGTGAGGAGGCGATGCGCCAGACGAGGCCTTTTTTTATTGTGCCAAATAAATTTACCTATCACAGAGCGCAATGAATTAAAAAAAGATTTGGGAATAAACATCGGTAATGTCTGAATTACGTAAAGGAAACGGGGAAGGATATTCATTTTAATGACTGATGCCCTACCAAACCATGAAATACGCTTAGAGGACCAGCGTGCCAAATCCCGTACACATGTGGTGAGGAGAGATTGTAAATTGAGATGGAAAAGTTGCGATAGATCTGACGAAAGGAGCACACCCAAATATTTAATGGTGGTAGCACTCCATTTAAATGGGAAGGATCCTTGGAGACCGGCCACCGTGTCCGGAGGGAGGGAAATATTGAGAGCTTCCGATTTGGAAAAATTAATCTTAAAATTCGATAGGCAACCAAAGGTCTTAAATTCCTCCAGGATATTAGGGAGTGAAACAATGGGGGTGGTCACAAAAAATAATAAATCATCAGCATACGCGGCCAGCTTGTGGTGATGAGGGCCTAACCGGAACCCCAAAATATTCTGGTTCGACCGTATAGCCGACGCCAAAGGTTCCAAGACCAAAATAAACAATAAAGGAGAAAGGGGGCACCCTTGTCTAGTGCCATTAGACAGGGAGAGTTGGCCCGACAAAGTTCCGTTTACTCGCACTCGCGCTATGGGCGCATGATAAAGGGACCGGATCCATGTACACATTATAGGGCCCAAACCTATATGATTCAGAACCGCATGCATGAAGGGCCAACTCACCCTGTCAAAGGCCTTCTCCGCATCCGTGGACAACAACATGGCCGGAGTGTCACCTATATGAGCATAGTGAATAAGATTCAGAATCCTAGTCGTGTTGTCCCGAGCCTCTCGACCCGGGACAAAACCAGCTTGATCACGATGTATAAGACAAGGGACATGGAGTTTGAGCCTGTTACTGAGTATCTTAGCAAACAACTTGAGGTCAACTTTTTTTTTTTTTTTTTGCGGCTCAGATTTTAAACACGCTTATTGTTTTTCCTGATATTGTGTTTTCAATCATCCTTGACTTATTTTTTTCTTTTAACATTCTTTATTCTGTTTTCCAATATATAATAAACAGTCAGACAATACAATTGAATACATTTAAAGTACATAGTACATTGCCTACACTTGGTGCTTAGTTCGCCCATTATTCTGTAATTCTTGGTTATTCCTACTCTGACTGTATTTCTACTAATGCTTCCTTACCATTTATGTGCTCCTAACTATGTACTTAGGGCCATGGGTTTTTGATATCGTGTTTTCCTGCTGTTTTTAGCTTTCCTAACTGTCCTTTATCCTCTCTGCTAGACTGATCTTAACAGTATCCATTGCCCGACTCTCTTCATTCACATCATTCATACTTCTCTTATTACAGACTGCTAATGGGCTACTTCTCGAGGGGTGAGGTGTGGGGGCCCTTGAGGGCAACATCCCAGAGTTTCCCTTAGGTCCAACGCGCTTATCCAAATTAACGGGAGGTGGATTCCTCTAAATCTATTTAGGGTTCGATATTCTTTTTCCACTGCTTTCATTGCGGTCCCTCTATCAAGTCCCAATTTGCCCAGATCTTCTCATATTTGCTCCCTCCTTCTTCTCCTATCTCATAAAAATATTTTTCTGCTTTTGATTGAAAGTTTACTTGGGCTTTAACTTCTTCCCAAACTGGAGGTTCTGCTTTTTTCCAATTTCTAGCTATGGAAATCTTACATGCGATTATAATGTTAATATATAAAATCTTTTCGTTCTTATTCCAGTTCGGTAGATCTATGTGAAACAGAAAGTTCTGCGGAGTTAGTGGGCCTAAGTAATTAAATAGTAGTTTTAATGTTTCCATTATCTTTGTTTTAAGCTCCCCCAGTGCTTCACATTCCCACCATATATGGATCTGTGTGCCTTTTTGTTTTTTACATCTCCAACATATCTCCTCTGATTCTACCGAGAACTTCGCAAGTTGTTCCGGCACCAGATACCATCTGTGCATTAGTTTAAAAAAATGCTCCTGACTATTAATACAGTGGACTGCCTTCCTTACATCCCTCCAGGCTCTGAACCAGCACTGGGCCGTAAAGCTTGCCTTCATGTCTAGTTCCCACAGTAAGATGGCTCTGGGTTTATCCGTGTCATCCCCTCTCCCCAGAAATTTCTGCACTCTGGAGATCGGGCACTTTGAAGTACTAGCTAAGAGAAGTTTATCCCATTCTGAGACTTCTACTATAGTTCTCCCCAGCATAAAGGATTTTATCCTTAGGTATCTAAATATTTCTCTTTGTGCTAGTCCATATTTATCCCTCAAGTCGGGGAAAGGCATTACGTTGCCTTGAAGTATTAAGTCCTCAATTTTCTCTATCCCTGCTGACTTCCAGCTAGTCATGTCCATGTCTATTATACAGGATGATAAAATCTGTATTGGTGCTGCCATAGATATCATATTTTTAATCTTTCGCCTTTTTTTAATCATCTTTATATTCTGTGTGATTTCTTTTACTGATTTAGGTTTTTCTGCTACTCCTCCCCAGAATTCCTCCGGTAACCACATCAGTGTTGTTAGATCTATATTGTTATAGTAAGTTTTTTCTATTTCTATCCAGCCCGTGGTTTTATTCTGTGGTTTGTTCCAGGCCAATCCGTGTGCCAACATACATGCATCAGCGATTCCACGGAGGTCTGGATAACCCAGTCCAGCCTCATTTAGGTTCCGTTTAAGGGTACTACCAGGAATTCTTGGTTTCCTGGCCGCCCATATAAATTTTGTGAACATTAGGTCAAAATCTCTCAATGAATGTTTTGGTACTCTATAGGGGATCACTCTTAGTAAGTATACCAATTTGGGGAGAATGTATGCTTTTAGTACATTCACCCTACCCATCCATGAGGTTTCAATCTTAGCCCAGCGGGACGTCATGGACTGGAGCTCTTGTAGGGCTTTAGCATAGTTTATTCTTACTATGTTTTCCAAACGGGATGTGATTTTTATACCTAGGTATTCTATTATTTCTTGCTTTGTTCCCTTTCTCCCGAGATTCTTTGTACATTCTTTTTGTCCCTCTGTTAAATATAGGGGAATTACTTGGGTTTTCCCCAAGTTCAAACTATAGTTTGACAGGGTACCAAATAAATCTATAGCATCCATTAATGCTGGAATGGACATGTGTGGTTCCGAAAGTGTCAGTAAAACATCATCAGCATATAGTGTTATAATATGTTTCCTTTGGCCGATTTTTATGCCGTGTATTTTTTGTGATCTCCGTATATATTCTGCAAAGGGTTCCATAACCAAAGCGTACAGCAACGGGGATAGGGGGCATCCCTGCCTAGTCCCGTTTCTTATATCAAAAGCATCAGAAATCATAGAAGGTCCACTTATTCTCGCACTGGGGCATGTGTATAGCGCCATTACTGCGTCATATATCATACCTGTCAGCCCATAAGCTCTTAGGGTTTCTGCTAAGAATCGCCAATTTACTCTATCAAAGGCTTTTTCGGCGTCTAACGCCATTATGATAGAGGGTTTTTTGGACTGATGAATATTATGCATAATATCCAGGACTCTACGTATATTATCTGCTCCTGATCTTCCAGGCACAAAGCCTGACTGGTCAGGATGTACCATATCTGAGATGATATTATTCAGCCTCCCCGCAATAATATTTGAATATATTTTAACGTCTAGATTAATAAGTGAAATTGGTCGATAATTACTTACGATAGACGGGTCTTTTTCTGGTTTTGGAATCGGGGTGATAGTTGCCTCCAGCATCTCTCTTGGAAATCCCCCCTCCTTAGCTGACGTATCAAATACCCTTTTCAACAGAGGTACAATAGTGGGGCTCAAAACTTGATAAAAACGTGCGGTAAAACCATCCGGTCCTGGCGCTTTCCCTTTTTTTAGTTCATTAATCATTTTAGTTATCTCTTTTATAGAGAATGGTTGATTTATTTTGGCCAATTCTTCGATTGAAATTTTAGGGAGCTGGAGTTCCTCTAGAAATGTTGAAATTTCTGTGACTGTAGCCTTTGTTTGGGGTAAATTATACAGGTCTTTATAATAATTCCCGAAGGCATTGGCTATCTGTACCGGGGAGATGTAAACCTTTTCTTTATATATAATTTTCTTAATCCTAGTGTGTTGAGTCAGAGATTTAAGCTTCTTTGTTAGGTCCTTCCCCACCTTGTTGTTACTATAATACCAATTACTTTTTAATCTGGCGAGGGCTTGATCTGATTTCCATTTAAGTCTGTGCATTATCTGTTCTTGGATCTTATATATTTCCTCACTACCTTCTTTTATTGGGTTTCTTTTGTTTTTTGATTCCAATTGGGCCAGTGTTGCATATAGTTCTGCTAAATTTCTCCCTCTTTGCTTTTTCATCCATGCTCCCTTTTTTATCAAATTACCTCTCATTACACATTTTAATGCACACCACATTGTCTGATCCGTGACTTCCCCATTATCATTTAGATCTAGAAAACTATCAACTTGTTTAAGCAGTTCCTGTCTATTTTCTTTTGTTTTTAAGATGTTCTCATCCAGTCTCCACATAGTCCTAGTTTTATATTGAGGATTAACCTCAATTTCCATAAACATCGGGGCATGATCTGACCAGTCAATGAGTCCCACTCTGGAGTCACAGCATTTCTCCAGAGTAGGACCCGTCATCAGAAAGTAGTCTATCCTTGAATATGACTGATGTGCCGCCGAGAAGAATGTATAATCCCTTTCTGTAGGATGCTGTACCCTCCACACATCGTATAAGTTGTGGAAGAAAAGGCATGCCGAGAATTTTTACGCTTTCCCCTTGGCTCTCACGTCCCAATTACTTGATCTCTGCGCCTTTCTATCCAAGTCCCAGTTTGCTATAGCGTTTAGGTCCCCTCCAATAATCACTAAGCCTCTCGATATCTTCTCTATTATAGGCATTGAGGAGTTAATAAAGCTAGTTACTTTATCTGAGGGTGCATATAGACTTATCAGTGTATATATCTCATCATTTAATTGGCAAACTAATATTATCCTCCTTCCTTCCTGATCTGATTCATGGTGAAGGTATTCAAATTTAATCCTATTAGAGACGATGATAGCAACCCCTCGTTTCTTTTTACCTTGGAGGGACGACTTGTATAGATGTGGGTATTTACGATACCGCCATAGGTTTTTTTGATCTCTTATCCAGTGGGTCTCCTGTATGAATACCACATCAATTCTTTCTTTCTCAAGTAGTTCATATAGAAAGGATCGTTTATGCGGGGAGTTAAGCCCCTGCGCGTTGATCGTGACCATTTTAAGGGTCATCTTCTCTGACGGTGTGCCCCTCTAGCACCCCTCCCACCTCTCCCCCCGATCGCCCCACACAAACATTCAATCATTCTCAACCACACTCGTACGCACAACAACAACAACACAGCCATCTCATTATCCACCCATTGTGGGGAAGTGTTCACCATCCTAAGTGAAATCTCAATTCCCCGTAACATCAGGGATGAGGGTCATCGTGTCCCGTTTGGGTAGAGCCGTATATCAAGTTATCTTAACTAAATTAAGTACTTTAGGGAGATAAGTCCAAAAAAAAAAAGAGAGAAATAACCTTTCTTACTCCCCACTTAGGGTAACAATCCCATATCACACAATGTTTAATTATAATGCCTTCTCTTGTGTAATAACTTGTCTCTCTACTCCCTTCTATTTGTTTTTTTATCCAAATACTGTTGTCATTTGTCTAAAAAGTTAATACATTGTTTTATTTTTATGGGATTCGTCATCCTGTGTGTTACTCTCTAGGTTTACTCTTTATCCTTGTTCTCCCTTACTCCCACCTGCCTCCTTGTTCATAATACACATTGTATACCTACTAAAATTATTATCAAACCCAAGTGGGGGGTCTTCCTCAGTCAGAGTTAATATTTTAATCCATTAGCCTGCTTCTCCCTTCTATTCAGGAATCCCATCCCTCTGTGCTTTCTGACTTTATCACCTCTCATCCATTATCCTCTATCTTTCCCTTAATCTATCCCTTTTCTCTGAGAATCTCATTTACTTGTGTGGCTTCTTCTAGTTATAGAACCGAGCTGTCCACCCGTGCTTATTCCCATTCTTTAAAATCTCAGCTTCTCTTTCTTCTCTATAAAACATCTGTGATTTGTGTGCTTATAACCTCTCTTGTGGAGCATATCTTATTTCTCTAACTAAATTTACCTAATAACACCCCCATGTCTCTAATCTTCAGTCTACTTCACTAAATTCAGATAATCTGTTTCTTTGTGGGCTCATTCTTTTATTTAAATAGTGTTTACCTAACCCTTGTAACTCCCTCCCCCCTTTCTCTCTCTCCATAATTGTGTCGAAATCTTTTACTTAATCACCTACCTATACTATTCCATTGATTCCCACACCAAGGTATGTGTATTTTCCTCTTTACTTCCTTATATAAGTATTACCAGCCTTTCTAAAACAACTCATGTGCATTTATTTACATCCTTAATTCTCGATTTCGACAGGTGATATCTTCCCTCTCCTTCCCCCTTTCCCTTCCCTTGACACATCATAGCCCTTATACCTAATATTATCCAAATTAAGTTTCATCAGTATGCACTATGGTTTTGGTCATTAGAGGAGTGAGGGGATAACTCCGAGTAAGGGAGAGGGAAGAGAAAAAAAAAAAAAAAAAAAAAAATTGAGGTTTCTTTTCCCATGTCCTTAGGTTTAATACCCTTAGTCAGTAAGGTATTAAGGAGTTCGACATATCCTTAAATTTTCTTCCCGGTGTTCCATTTCCACAAGTGAACGGGGAGAAGGGAGAAAAAAAAAAAAAAACACATCTCCCTCCCTTAACCCACTCCATCCCAATCTTCTATACATTTTCTATTCGATTGAAGGCTTTTAAAAGACATCTACTACTAATTTCAATTTTTTTTTTTTTTTTTTTACTCCTTCGTCAATCCCCACATGATCAATTTCTCTTTTGTTTTTTGCGGGTCCATACAGACATAGGTTTTCTCTTTATATGTTATACGCAGCTTTGTTGGGAATCCCCAGGAGTATAATATTCCATTCTCTCGTAAGCATGCTGTTGACTGTCTGCATATTTTTTCCTTGCCGTTCTGGTTGCTATTGAGAGGTCTGGGAATGTAGCTAAAGATGCAAATTTTTTGTCCTTAGCGGGGTTATTCCTCATCTCTTTAACCAAAATATCTTTTATTCTGAAGTTGTTGAATCGAATGATTACGTCTCTAGGACTGTTTGTGTTATCAAGATTTATTGGTTTAGGCAGTCTATGTGCTCTTTCCACTGGGAATGGACCTAGGCTACTAGCATCTATATATACTTCCAACAACTCTTGTACATATTTCTCTAGATCGGTATATTCCTCCGGGATTCCTCTTATTTTCAGGTTTTGACGCCGGGATCTGTCCTCTATGTCTGTCAACTTAATTTCTAGTTTAGTTATTGCCATCTGTGCACCTTCATTTTGTACTTTTAAGTCATTAAGTTTTAAATTGAGCATGCTTATTTCATTTGCCTGTGTTGTCTGGGTTGTTCTTATTTGGGCAATTTCTTCCTTATATTCGCTAAGATTTTTGTCCAAGTCAGCCTTTATTTTACCATATAATTGGTCTAATGCGGTTACCAGATTAATTTGTGTTATATAGCCCGTGGGTTCTGTCAGGCTTGTTTCCAAAGAGAGATCCGGGGACAATCTCTCCAATTGTCTCCCAGACTGATTTGCTAACACCGACTGGTTTTTTGGGGAGTAAAAGGCATTAATTGGGGTGGTTTTGCTTCTAGAGCTTTTTTGCTTTTCTCCTTTTTCGATTTTATCTTGCTTGTCTCCCTTAGGTGCCATGTCCGTTATGCCTTGCACCCTCATTATTTAATTTTTATTAATTTTATGGGTATAGCAATATGCCGCAAAGTCTGTGTTTTTTTCTATAAAACAGAAGCCCAAGCCTGAAGGATTTAACATATAATCAGTCCTTAAATAAACTTGTGTTATGTGTCCCTTTTCTTCCTCTCTCTTCCCCTCCCTCACAGTGAAAAAGAATCACACAATAACCAAACTTTCAGGGATACTTATCAGCCTCTGCTTCTGTTCCGGTCGCTCCGTAGGGCCTCCGTCCGTCGGTCGCGATCGGTCCACTGCTGCTTGAACTTGAGGTCAACATTGATCATCGAAATAGGTCTGTAGCTTGCGCAATCCTCTGGACTCTTACCCGGTTTGGGGATCACAGTAATATGAGCCTCCTGTGCCTGTGGAGGGAATGTGTGCGATAGAGATAATGAATTGAGGGCCTCTGTAAGAGGGGGGACTAATAGATCTCGGAACATCTTATAGTACGATATGGTAAATCCGTCAGGGCCTGGGCTCTTACCGGTAGGTGAGTCTTTAATCGCCTCCACTAGCTCCTCATGCGTGATCGGAGAGTCCAGTAAGAGAGCGTCAGAAACAGACAACTTCTTGTCCAGATGGGCATCTAGATAACTCTGAATCCTATGAGATAGATCTAACGATCGTGGTTCGTCCAGCGGATCAGACAAATTATAAAGGTCGTGGTAATATGTTCGAAAAATCTCCGCTATCTCTGGGGTTGAGTGAAGCATTAGGCCCTGCTTAGTCTTCATTCGCGGGATAAAGGTTGTCTGATGTCTGTCGCGCAACAGCCGGGCTAGAGGCGCCCCTGCCTTATCTTTAAAACAATATAGACGGCTTTTGAGTTGCATGTGGGCACGTCTGTCCCAGCTATTGCAGAGATCTGCTAATTTGGCTTTGAGGACCAGCAGGGATTGATAGACCGTGGGGCAAAGCTTTATACCAGGGTACTCTTTATATAGAAAAGACAGAGAAGGTAAAAAGGGGGGAGAGGTGGCCCTGTATGTGAGGGATAGCTTAAAATGTAACGTAATACAAGTTAGTGAGGCGAACATAGAGTTAGTTTGGGTTACATTAGAATTTGGTAATCATATGGTAACTCGGGTAGGTGTGATTTATAGGCCCCCTGGACAAATAGAGGAGTTAGATAATCTACTAGTTGAGGAAATAGCTAAAATGACAATGAAGGGAGAAGTGATCATCATGGGTGACTTTAATCTTCCTGATGTGAACTGGAAATACAAAACAGCTACTTGCGCCAGGAGTACGCATATCCTAAACTCACTACTGGGATTATCTCTAAAACAAGTAGTGGAGGAGCCAACTCGAAAGCAGGCCATACTAGACTTAGTGTTCACAAATGGAGATTTGTTATCAGATATTACTATAGGTGAAAGTTTAGGATCTAGTGATCACCAGACAGTGTGGTTTAATATAAGAACAGTGACGCAGTCACACCACACAAAAACAAAAGTTTTAGATTTTAGAAAAACAGACTTTTCTAAAATTAGATTAGGTGTAAAGGAGTCATTATCAGACTGGAGCAATTTAAATGGAGTCCAGGAGAAATGGGATTATCTAAAAGTTGCACTACTGAAGGCAACAGAAAATTGCATAAGGCTTGTCAGTAAGAGCAAAAAATTGAAGAAACCACTGTGGTACTCTGCAGAGGTGGCTAAAATAGTAAAAAATAAAAAGCTAGCATTTAGTAATTATAAAAATACTCAGAGTGAGGAAGATAGAAAGATCTATAAGAGTAGGCAGAAAGAGGCAAAGCAAGCTATAAGAGCTTCCAAAGCACACACAGAAGAGACTATAGCCCAGTCAATGAAAAAGGGGGATAAAACATTTTTTAGATACATAAATGAGAAAAGGAAAGTAAAACAAGGATTAGTTACATTAAAAACAAAAGAAGGATGCTATGTAGAAGAGGATAAAGGCTTAGCAGACTGCCTTAATGAATATTTTTGTTCAGTTTTTACAAATGAAAATGAGGGTAAGGGACCTCATTTAGGGAAAAAGACTAATGAGTCTTTTGATGCATGTAAGTTTACAGAGGAAGAGGTTTTACTTCAGCTGTCTAAAGTAAAGACAAATAAGTCGATGGGACATGATGGGATACATCCAAAGTTATTAAAAGAACTTAGTGGTGTACTAGCAAAACGGTTAACAGATTTATTTAACCAATCATTGTTAACGGGAGTAGTTCCAGAAGATTGGAAATTAGCTAATGTTGTGCCCATTCACAAGAAAGGTAGTAGGGAGGAGGCGGGCAACTATAGACCAGTAAGTCTTACTTCAGTAGTGGGGAAAATAATGGAAACCTTGTTAAAGAATAGGATTGTTGAACATCTAAAGTCGCTTGGATTTCAAGATCAGAGACAGCATGGGTTTACTTCAGGGAGATCATGCCAAACTAATCTTATTGATTTTTTTGATTGGGTAACTAAAATAATAGATCTGGGTGGTGCAGTAGACATTGCTTACCTAGATTTCAGTAAGGCTTTTGACACTGTCGCACATAGAAGACTTATCAATAAACTGAAATCTTTGAGTTTGGATTTCAATATTGTTGAATGGATTAGACAATGGCTGAGTGACAGGCAACAGAGGGTTGTAGTCAATGGGGTATATTCGATGCAAGGTCGTGTTACTAGTGGGGTACCTCGGGGATCTGTTCTTGGACCCATTCTCTTTAATATTTTTATAAGCGATATTGCAGAAGGTCTTGTTGGCAAAGTATGTCTTTTTGCTGATGATACAAAGATTTGCAGCAGGGTTGATATTCATGGAGGGATAAGCCAAATGGCAAATGATTTAGCTAAACTAGAAAAATGGTCAGACCAGTGGCAACTGACATTTAATGTGGACAAGTGCAAGATTATGCACCTTGGGCGTAAAAACCCAAAAGCAGAATATAGACTATTTGGTACAGTCCTAACCTCAACATCTGCGGAAAGGGATTTAGGAGTAATAATTTCAGAGGACTTGAAGGTAGGTAGGCAATGCAATAGAGCAGCAGGAAATGCTAGCAGAATGCTTGGTTGCATAGGGAGAGGTATTAGCAGTAGGAAGAGGGAAGTGCTCATGCCATTGTACAGAGCACTGGTGAGACCTCACTTGGAGTATTGTACGCAGTACTGGAGACCGTATCTCCAGAAGGATATTGATACTTTGGAGAGAGTTCAGAGAAGGGCTACTAAACTGGTTCATGGGTTGAAGGATAAAACTTACCAGGAAAGGTTAAAGCATCTTAACATGTATAGCTTGGAGGAAAGATGTAACAGGGGGGATATGATAGTACCATTTAAATACATAAAGGGAATCAACACAGTAAAGGAACAGAGTATATTTAAAAGAAGAAAAACTACCACAACTAGAGGACATAGTCTTAAATTAGAGGCGCAACGATTTAAAAGTAATATCAGGTATAAGTATTACTTTACTGAGAGGGTAGTGGATGTATGGAATAGCCTGCCAGCAGAAGTGGTAGAGGTAAACACAATCAAGGATTTTAAGCATGCGTGGGATAGACACAAGGCTATCCTAGCTATAAGACCGGGAACGGGGGACTAATAAAAGTACTCAAAAAAAAAAAAATTGGGCAGACTAGATGGACCGAATGGTTCTTATCTGCCGACACATTCTATGTTTCTATGTTTCTAAGAGACAATTTATGGGAAGTTTCAATTAGCGTAATTTCGTTAATAAGGGCAATCATAGCAGCGGAATGCAATTTCTTTTTGTGAGCCCCTAAACTAATTAACGAGCCTCGGAGAACCGCCTTGTGGGCTTCCCAAACCACCGTGGGGGCGATATCTGGTAATGCGTTGTCCTTTAAATAATGGGTAATATGCGTCTGTAAGACCGGGACGGTCTCAGGGTCGTGCAGTAGTGATTCATTCAATCTCCAAGAGAATTGACGTTTGGACATGGACGGTAATGAAAATCGCAGGATCACAGGCGCGTGATCGCTCCAAGTAATATGTCCAACATCTGCTTTGTTCACAAGTGGGAGATGTCTATGGGAAATGCAAAGATAATCTATCCGAGAATAACGATTATGGGGCGGGGAATAAAAAGTGTAGTCCCTAGTACTGGGATGCTTAATGCGCCACACATCCGCCAATTGGGCAGTCATCATGGCTTTCTTCACCAACTTAATTGCGGAGAAACGTGAAGAAGACGAGCCCGTGGAAGTGTCTAGAATAGGGTCCAGAGGCAAATTAAAATCACCCCCCAGGAGAGTAATACCTGAGGCAAAATCACGGAGCCTATGAAGCATTGTGCGTAAAAACAAATGTTGAGAGGTATTAGGGGCATACAAGACGGCTATAGTAACAGTTTCTGAACCAATCTGACCTTTGAGAAAGAGCGCTCGCCCCTCGCTGTACGACCATTGATCTTGCACAGTAAAAGGGGAGCGTCTCCCAAAAAATATGGCCACCCCTTTATTTTTTTGAAAAGGAGAATGCGAGTAAAACACCTGAGGGAAGTCCCAGTTGCGGAAATTAGGCACTTTAGAACGTAGAAAGTGGGTTTCTTGCACCATGGCAATGTCAGCGCGGAGGCTCTTAAGTTCCCTGAAAATAGGGGAACGTTTCATAGGGGAGTTAAGACCCTTGGCATTAATAGAGACAGCAGTGATATCACTCATACCGAAACAACACCGGGCGCACGGAACCCATATGGCAAGGCAGAGAGTAATTCCAGGGATTCCTCCTGATAGATAAAGAAGAATAAAACAGAGAGAAAAAGGAAAGAGAAAATAGGACAGAGACAGAGACAAAAAAAACAGCAACAAGAACAAGAACAAGAAGGTCCGAAGGCCGAAGCCAGGACCGGGCGTCCAAGGGACGACGGTAGCAAGAGTGCCAGTCAGGGGCTATTCCCGGGTCACAAACGTGGCGGGGATCCCCGAATATGTACAGAGGCACCATATTGCTTGTGGGGAACGGGACCTAAAGAAATGTGGTCGCCAAACACAGATATAAAAAAAAACAAAACACAGAAAAGAGGCAGGCTCTGTGTCCTAAGAGCCAACCTGTATCTCTGGGGCGGCACAAGCCTTGCCGTGAATTTGTAACAGCACGTCGCGGGGGTGTGAGGGGACTAGAAAAACATGGAGGGGATAGGTAAAGGGGGGAGGAAAAACAGGGAAGTAAGCAGGCAAAAATCAATAGGTAGAAAAGAGAAGGGGGTAGGGAGGAAGGGCAGTTGAGGGAGGAGGAATGGGGGAAAAAAATTGGAAGGGGGAGAAGGACGGAGGGAAGGGAAAAGGGGGGGCAAGGAAATAGGGATGCAAGGGGGAAAGAGGGGTAGGAGGGTGGGAGGGCGAGGGGGGGGGTCTGATGAGGAGAATTGCAGGGAGGTGGATGGGTCAATAGGGGTGGGAAAATAAAGAAAAAGGTAGAAACCAGTGTCACAGAGAAATCACATATTTATATTGATTAACGTGGGTTTGACATCACTGCATTAAACATAATACATAAACATAATATATAAAGATAATCGTGTAGCGAAGAGCATTGAGTTTAGATCCCACAGTTATAGCAATCGACAGGTTGTATATCGTAATAAGCCTTATGTATATGTGAACCTATATGTATACATAACATCTGTTATCCTCGGAGGGAGCACACAAATAATCGGTAAGGTAGGGCACTATTCGCTGATCTGAAAAGCTGTACTGTATTCCCCATCTCCCAACAAAGACCCAGGTGATGGAGGGGGGGAGTGGGGATCAAGGGTGGAAAGCAGGGCCGGGAATAAATGGGGGTACACATACGGACTTATCTATAAATTGGTTAGCGGGAGGGAGGGGAAGGCAGGGGGAAAAGAAACACAAATTGGGCAAACACAAAAACCTTGCGGGTCGGCGGAATGATCAACTGGTCAGTCATAGAACGGTGTCCTGGAGGAAGTACAGGAAGATAATGTGCCAGTTGACCATGCAAGGGTTCCATCAGATGAGACAGAAGAAAAAAGATGATCAATGCAGAACATGGAGGTGGGTCCTACGAAAGTACCAGGGAAGAGGTGAGGAGTCCCACAGAGGCTTTCATAGACCCCATGGTTTCCGTAAGAGGCAATAACACTCTCTTCAGATAGGACGCAGCTTCGGCTCTTAGATTAAGGACCCTCGGATGTAGTCTGGGTCCGCAGCGTCTCCGGGCGACGAGGCCTGTCAGCTTGTGGTGTTGAGTGAATCTTGGGACGTCTCTTTCTTTGCGGTCGGGTAATCCAAGGTTGATTCAATAGTCCAGGAACGACCGATCCCTCCGTAGCCTCCGAGGCCCATCCAGGTAAGTCCGGGGCTTGTATACCCAAAGCTGTACAAAACGGTTCTACATCAGTCGGAGAGCTTAGGATCAATCGGGTCGAACCGCGATGGACTGTTATATTCATCGAAAAGCCCCAGGAGAATGGTATGTCCTTGGCCCTCAGTAGATCCGCCATGGGTTTCAAAAGTTTTCGGGCCTGGAGCGTGGCCCAGGCAACGTCCGGCAGGACAATGATTTTGGCCCCCTTAAAGATAACAGACCGTTTCTTCCGAGCAGCCCAGAGCACCTCCTCCTTCAAACGGAAAGAATGGACACAGCAAATGATGTCCCTAGGGTAGGACCCATCCACGTTTTTGGCTCGGAGGGCTCTATGGACACGATCCAGACAGATATCATGTGTAGGTTGGGCATCCAATATAATCCGGAATAGGTCCGCAATAATCTGGTGCAGATCCTCCGGCCCATCCGACTCGGGAAGGCCCCGGATTCGCAGGTTGCACCTACGGCCTCGATTGTCCAAGTCTACAAGGTTTTGCGCCAGCTGACCCGTGAGGCGGCGTTGCTCCTTAATCTGCGACTCCAGTCCAGTAATCGCCTTGTGAAGCGCCGTTTGATCGGCCTCGACTTTTTCCAATCGTTGGCCCTGATCCGCCAGGTCCGACCGGAGAATGTGAAGTTCCTCCTTAATGGTGGATCGAATCAAGGCGACCGCGGCCGCTAGCTCGATTTTAACCTGAGCCATCAGCTCAGTGTAGTCAGATTGAGGCGGGCCATCGTGCGCTGGTGATCGACTGGAAGGGGGTAAGTAGGGTTCTTCGTCAGAGTCATCGCTTGTGGACGCCATAGGGTTTTCGCGCCCAGACGGCGCCATCTTGGAAGACTCACTCGACGGCATCGGGACTAAAAAGTTATTTAAAGTCGGTGTCGCCGATTTTTTCCCCGGTTTTCCACCGTCTGGTAGTTGGGGGAGTTTCTTAGATGACTTCCCCATCTGGATATTGAGTATCGGTGAGTAATTCCACCGCAACGTGCGTTATTATGGCTCAGTGCACGAGGGCTCAGCTCAGATGCTTCCTACCACATCAGCGCCAGGACACGCCCCCCATCTGGATACCTTTCTAGCTTTAACTCAAAGGTTCGAATGTCCAGAGATCGATCTAATGGCCAGGGGTTGCAATGCAAAAGTGCCGGTTTTCGCCTCCCTGTATCCAGGGGATTATCCCTTTATCCTGGATGGCCTGTCAATAAAATGTGATTTCAGGATGGCGTACGTATTTCCTCCAATAGCTCTCATACCCAGGGTATTGTCAAAAATCAGAGCGGACAAAGCAAGAGTTCTGGCAATTATTCCATATTGGCCGAACAGAAGCTGGTTCTCGGACCTCAAAAGCATGGCCATATCATACTGGATCCTGCCGGTATCCTCAACGATCCTGGAGAACCGTTTGGTCACAGAAGAGATTCTGCAGATGTTCCGATTGACGGCCTGGCTTCTGCAAGGTTGATATTAGAAAATCAAGGAATACATACTGAAATGGCAACATTTTTGCTCTGTTCGGTGAGACCTTCCATGGCTAGAACATACTTGAGAATTTGGAGAACATTTTTGGAGTGGCTGAAGGAACGTGGGATCTTGGATCTGTCTCCTTCTATTGATTCTGTATTATCGTTTCTGAGGGACGGTTATTTGAAAGGCCTGGGCGTATCGACGCTCAAGGTGCATATAGCAGCACTGAGTAATTTTCTCCTCCAAGACTTGGCATCCCTCCTTCTGGTAAGAAAATTCATCAAAGCCATCACGTGGCAGCGCCCTCCTCGGAAGTCCTATTTTCCAACCTGGGATCTCTTCAAGGTACTGCAGGCACTCTGTGCGGCCCCCTTCGAATCAGTTTCTTTTAAGTTTTTATCCTTTAAAACAGCATTTCTGATGGCCATAACATCGGCTAAACGAGTAGGGGAACTTCAAGCCCTCTCGTCTTCTGAAGGCTGCTTACGTTTTCACCAGGATAAAGTGGTACTACATTTCCAACCTTCTTTTTTACCCAAGGTAATCTCCAAAACCTTTATCAATCAACCAATTGTTCTGCCTGTGTTCTTTCCGAACCGGTCTAATGCCATGGAACAAGACTGGCATTGTCTAGATGTAAAAAGTACATTACAAATTTACTTGGATAGATTCAAAACTTTTAGAAAGTCAGACCATCTTTTTTTGAACTTTCAGGGTGCCTCGAAGGGATTACCGGCCTCTAAAGCTACTATTGCCCGCTGGCTTACAGATACCATAAAGTTGGTATACACCTCCCTGGGATTATCTCTGTCATTCCCCATAAGGGCCCATTCAACTCGTGCCGTATCAGTCTCATGGGCTTTCAGCTGTGGTGCCCATTGTCCCTCCCTAGTGGTTATTCTCGCTACATCCCACTGGTACTGCCAATGTGTGCAAGGGAAAAAAGAAATTTTCTTACCGTAAATTCTATTTTCCTTAACACATTGGCAGTACCATTTTCCCTCCCTAATTTGGAATAAACATTTTTTGGCATATGTATCGGTTTCTTGTCTTTTGTATAGAACTGGGGATCCTCCGGAGCTGCTAACCTATATACTGGAAGGAAGGTAAAGGGGCGGGATTTAACAACATTAAAACTTACAGGCTATCTTGTCCCGAAGAAAGACACTACCCACTGGTACTGCCAATGTGTTAAGGAAAATAGAATTTACGGTAAGAAAATTTCTTTTTTTTTAAAGGCCTCTTGGGAATCAAACCTTGCAAGATCTACCATCCTTTGCAAAAATTAGTATCTGCAGCATGTCTCGGAACGCCAATAAGACTATAGAGATACATGGGAATGCCCAATGCACATATGTACAAAATGAACAATGGGCACATTGGGCATGCATGTGACATCACCATTATGTGTGCCTAGTTATTCCCAGCTAGCTTCAATTGAAAAATTGCTGGGTAAGAAAAGTTCTGAATGTGCTTATGGTCAGAATCTTCAAAACTGGAGCATTTTGGTAGAACATTAATATTAACTGCATACTTAAGTACAGTTTGAGAATGCCTTATTTCAGGGGCGTCCAACATGCGGCCCACCAGGCATCGAAGCGCAGTCTGCGTGAGCTCAGCAGCGATAGCTGTACCTTCAACTGCTGGCAGCACGGGAATGAGCGGCAGGGAACCAACTTCCCTGCCCATAGCTCCTTACAGTCAAGTGCGCATAACCTCTCCTCTACCCTGGACGTGAGGTCAGTGCAAGGGTCAGAGGGAGTGGAGAAGCGGACCATGCAGTTCAGGCGGGGGGAGAGGTGGGCAAACACTTTGCACAGGGCGGGGTTTGTGGGTGAGAGAGAGGCATTAGGGGGTTGAGAGAGAGACGGGGTGATGAGAGAGAGAGAGGCACGGGGTTGAGAGAGAGACGGGGTGATGAGACAGCGGAGGATGGGCCTGAAGCCCTCAGCCCCGATCAAAAAAAGAAAAACTTTGTGTTTGGGCATGTACTGTGTGTGTATGCAAGTGTGTGCGTGCAAGTGTGATTCTTTATGTGTAAGTGTGGCTCTGTATGTAAGTGTATGTGTGTCCGTGTGACTCTGTATGTGTGTCCGTGTGACTGTATGTGTGTGTTTATGTATGTCAGTGTGACTCTGTATGTGTGTGGATTTGTGTACATGTGGCTGTGTGTGAATGTGTGGATTTAATATGAAGTGCTTCTTTACGGTGAGTTTTATTGCTGTGGAGTCTGTCATTCACATGCTGCACATTACTGTTAAAATGTGCCTTATGTGAAATGCTTGTGACCAGAAGTATTTTGGAGAACGTTTCATTTTCATCAATGAGATATATTAATGTCTCTCAGCAGTCCATGCAAATACCGCATAGAACAAATAATTCACTTTTACTTTGATGTAGCTGTGATGTGAGGCATTATTGGGAACTGCCGTGTGCGTGACAGGCCTATACATGTACTATTGTATTAACCTGTGTGGGTGTGCTTGCATCGGGGGTCTATGCATGCAAGGAAAAGCTATATTGCAGCACGGGCTGTACGCTGAAGAAACAGTTGTGCATTCTGACAGGTGTGTGTGGAATTTCCAACTTGTGGTGAATTACACACAAAAAAATTGGATAAAGGATTTTGGGATTAGGATATGGCATTGATATCACAGCAATATATTTAAATAAACATGAGAAAACATATCACTTTAATTAAATCATGTGTCACAGTAACGTAGGTTTGTTTTGTAATTCCAATATACATTCCAACTCATTAGATCAAATCTTCAGGAGGAATTATACCAATTTTATAAAAAGCACATGTTGCCACATTACAGCTGTGTAAAAATGATGTCCCTTAGCTTCTATTAACTGTCTGGAGACATGCATATAGCGCCCTCCAGTGTTAAAATTGTAATGTTACAGTTTGAACGCTTATTATCATCAATAAAAAAGAAGCTGAAAATGATATTTATCATTATGAATGGCAGGACCCAAGTGTGTAGGCCCAAGGACAGACATGTACACTACATCATTCATGCCTGATGTTCATGCAAATGTGATTGACTACTTCTGATGTACGATCTATGTTAGGGCTAGACAAACCTTGGGCGCAAGGTATTGTTATCCCTGCTGCCCAGATAATTTTTTCCCCTTACTTTTAAACCATGGTGCGCAAGGGAGCAGAGCGTGCACCAGATGCACAGACCTCCTTCGCCTCCTTGCGCACCATGCTATGGTGTTCAAGAACCGGATGAGCTCAGCAGGGCTAACAGCAAAGACGGTTTGTGCCTGTGTTAAAGGCACATACAAAATTGCAACGGAAACATCCCCCTTCCCTGCAATTATAGATGAACATTTTTTTTTTATAATCTTAATAAAACAAAGAAGTTCCTGCTGACTTGTGTGTATGAATGTGACAGACAGACTGACTGTGTGTGTGTATGTGACAGACTTACTGTACGAGTGTGTGTATGTGACTGTGTTGGTGTGTGACAGACTGACTGTGTGTATGTGACGGTGTGTGTGTGTATGTGACTGTGTTGGTGTGTGACAGACTGACTGTGTGTGTGTATCTGTGTTGGTGTGTGACAGACTGTTTGTGTGTGTGCGCATGTGACAGACTGCCTGTATGTGTCATTGTGTGGCTCCTAGATTTTTTTTGCTGGATCCTAAAACGGAGTTAAACTTGTCAAGCCCTGATCTATGTACATACTACTGTACATGGATGTACAATTGTATGACTTCTATGTACTTGCATGTTACAGTGATAGAAATGTGTAACCACAGCATCATACTGTAGAATCTTGATAGTAGCCATGGAACCCTGTAAGAACCCTTTGTTTCTGCCTACAGTTATACTTCCTATCATCTGGTTGTACCCCTCCCCAGACAAACTCTGCAGCCACCCTTATTATTTGAAACCTAAAAATAATGACAAAAGAACATTTTTCTAATGAAAGTAATTATAAAATAAATATATTTATTATTTAAACATATCTATTTGTTATTAGTCAGGTAAATCCAAAACACATTGGAGTTTGTGCTGGGCATGTATTTTGCTGCTGAATACTATTTTTGGGAGGGTTTTTTTACGTAGTTCCTTATATGTCCAAATATCATCTTTTTTTTTTACAATGCTGGATATTTCCCCTTCTCTCTCTTTTTAGAGATCTGACATTGATAAGATTGGAAGCATACAGATGAATGATGTGCCTTAAAGTACCGTAAGGGTTTGTTGAATTCCTATAAATTGTTTGGGAAAGCATTCTTCGGAGATGTTGGGCTGTGGTTACTTTGTTTGTACATTTGATATGATACTTTGTTATATATATTTTTTTTTAACTTTCAAGCATTGGTTTAAACTTTAATATCATGGGTCATAACTAATACCACTCTTAATCCACTGCTAGTGAGTTAATCCAATAACTTTGGATCTGTTTATTTTACCTAGCAGGACATCATGCCCCAATGCTGCTGACTTCTTAGGTACTGTGGGATGTTGACATTACTGTTGGGGTAGGGTGGGTCGGCAGATGATCATGCACCCCATTTAAACAGCTAGATTGGAAAATACAGTAGCCAGGAGAAAGGACACTTCAGGTAACTAATATTGTTTAATCTCTAAAAGTGCTAATAATTTTCCAAGGTTTACATGTACTCAAAGCTAAATTTGACATTAACAAGTATTACATTATTTTCGTACAATAGGTCACGGTCTCTCCCACCTATATGACAAATTTAAATCCCTACAGGATATGCCAATTAATCTGCCTGATCCTAAAATTACCGCTGTTTGATATAAGGTTTTGTGCTGAATATACAAAAAGATATTTACCGTACACTGGATGATTTCCTGTATGAAAACAAGTATACGTTTAAGACTTTGTCCAAATAATTAAGGTGTTTTTCACATGTTGGGTTAGATCTGTATTACTCAAATGCTATTCTTTAGCCTGAAGTGGTTCTTTCAAGGTTACATGATAAGGAAATGTCATTGAGTTGCATTCTCTATGTTTGATGGTGGTTAAGGAACAGCTGTAGGCCAAAAAAACAACAAAAACAAACAAACACATATAATGAACCAAGTGTTAGAATTTTGAAATGAAATGCTATAATGAAAGAATACAAATCACATACCTTACAGAGCTCTCTATGCTCCATATAGTGCTCTCTGGAAGTAAACATGTTGTTCAGAAACTTAGGTCAGATGAAGCCCAAGATTCTAAACAGCATTATCAACTCTGGGATGATAGAGCATAGAGACTTCAAAAGGGCACGTTATATGTAGTCATTACACCATTTCTATTTAAAATCTATGAACAGAAGTTATTTTTTTTGCCTACAGTTGTCCCTTAATGTGGTGGTACATTCAGCTGTACATAGTTGGGGCTTTGGTTCATTGACAAGGAAGAGAAGTGTTTCCTTAATAAATCTAATGCAATAACATCTCTGGCATGCTGCATTTTGTCACTATTCTTTTCCTCTTTTATCACCTTAATTTCTCTCTGCAAGTTATTTATTTCCACGTTATGTTCCAATCTTAGTTTCTCTATTAAAGCTGCATTTGTAAGTTCCTGCTGTTGTTTTAAAGTCATTATTTCTTGCTTCAAGTCCTTGTTCTTCAGCTGTAGCTCCTGAAAGTCTCCTCTAGCTTTGTTCAGATGTTTGTTGACGCTACTGATCTGCACACATTTCCCATGCAGATCTTTCTTTAAGGCAAGAATAGCTGCATCTTTCTTTGGCAAGTCTTTTTGCATTACGTTTATCAGGATTGTTTTGCATTCATTCTCTCTTTTTACTGTTGCGAATAATGATTTCATATTATCAAGCTTTTGTAAAGTCTTGGAGTATTTGGCTTTCAGTTCTGCTATCTCTAGATTACAAGCATCAAGTTGAATTTTTAAATGGGTTTCTATAGACTGATTTTTACTCATCTCCTGTCGTAAAATACTTAATTCATTTCCGTCCCATATACAATCATTATTAGCAGTACTGGACGGATTAGTACTTGACTTCCCACATAAGCCACAGGTCGCTTGTTGATCAGGGGTAGACTGCTTATGCTTAATATTTTTCTCTGGAACATGCAATTCATAATCTTGAACAATGAGTCTGGAAAAGGACTTCCTTCTGTTCTCTTTTTCTTCTTGCCGAGATTTCTGGAGACTAGCATGATATATTTTTTCCACTGCCTTTGCTCTTCTCTCAGCCAACTTTTCAGAAGGCAGTTGATCTGGTTCAAAAGTCAGATGAAAGAAATCTTCAGCACTAAAATTGGGAGAAAATAATTCTTCTACCCAGTGTTTTTTCTCACCTTCCATTCCTTGGTAGTTTACCTGCAGAGACAAATCAGAATCCTTATACACAAAAGAAAATGCATTGACTAACAAAAAAAATCATGAAGCTCATAACTGTATAGAGATCCACAATATTTACAATGAAATTATAATACAGTAAAACTAGACATACAGTAGCAATAAAAAGTATAGGGTCACTTTATACCCATTTTGACCTGAACTCTATTCAGATCAGGCAAGTTAGCCGAATTTTAGAAATCAATAATTTACTCAATATCTCTGAATTTCTCTCTGAATCTGCTGTTAGGGCCATTTGGAAACTGAAAGATCTAAAGCATTTCGAATTGGGACAATTTCACTATGAAAACCAAAAGATATTCGGCTGCTCAATATGTGCTGATCACACCTTAACACACTCCAAATTCTGGAAACATACAAAGTTTGCACATACCAATTCTCCAGATTTTACTTATAGAATAGAAAAGTGTAGAAGAATTCAAGTAAAACATTTATATACAAGTTAATTTCCTTTATTTTTATTTATTTATTCTGTAATAATTGTTTTTATACTTTGTGCCATTTTCGGTTGTTTTTTGGCTATAGCCACAGTCCTCCCATTGACTTCTTTGGGAGGAATTTGGCTTTATCCATAATAGATGAGGTTCTCCTGAAAGGACCTGGAATAAGCCAAATCATTCCCACAGAACTCTATGGAGAAGACTGAGGCTACCATTTTGTTTCAGTGCATTTCGGTGACGGTGGATAACTGTGTGGAATCTGCTATGATGCCCGCATTGCGGATGCATTAGGAGGCATTTCAGAGCTACCAGAATTCGGGGACCAAATGATCAGAATCCGCAATTCTGAGGGATCATTTTAGTGCTGAACATCGGAGCTATCCAAATCAACCCTTATGTGAATCCTTTGGAATTACCTGGTTTTCTACATTGAATTTGTCATAAAATGTGATCGTATCTTCATCTAAGTCACAAGTATAGTACAAACACAATGTGTTAAGCTAATAACACAATTTTTTTTGTGTGTTATTTATTGAATACACCCATGAACCCCTTTATGATGGCCCATAAGATGCTAGGATGGCATAGAACGTCCAGCGTTTAACCCCTTTGCGACAATGGACGCGTCAGGCACGTCCAGCTAGGAACTCAGTTCCCAACAATGGACGTGCCTGACACGTCCTCGCAAAAACCCATCGGACGGTGCTGCTCTATTGCCTCGATGTCGAGGCAATAGCCAGCACCGAAATTCCAGCTCGTGGGTACCATATTGCTGGAGCAGCATGCTCCGGCAATATGGCTGTGCCCTCTTTTGGTCAGAGCTAGATTCAATCAGCAACATTGCAATAAAATAAAAAAAAATACTTAATTAGCTAAAATCTAGGGTTAGGTTTAGAATAGCAGCTAGGGTTACAATTAAATTAGGGTTAGCATAAGGGATAGGGTTACAATTAAATTAAAATTATAATATATTAAGGGTTAGCATAAGGGTTAGAGTTGGAGTTCAATTTAGGGTTCTGGTCAAAAGGTCAGTATAGGAAAAAAAAAACATACATTTTTGTTTTTTGGCCGATAACTCGCAAAAAACTGCAGAAAAACATGGAAACAAGCATATTTCTGAACTCAGGACAACATTTAGAAACTATTGTATTTGTGTAAATTATAATTTTAGGTCAAAGTTAGAAAAAGTGTTTGTTTTTCCATCATATTTTATGATTTTTGTTGTTGTAGTAAATTATAACATATTATGAACATAATGGTATCTAATAAAAGCCCTTCTTATGACGATAAAAACAAAATATAATTTGTGTGGATACAGTAAGTGAGAAAGAAGAAAATTAAAGCTAAACACAAACACCCTAGAAATGTAAAAATAGCCCTTGTCACCAAGGGAAAGTCAAAATGTCTTTTCACTAAGGGGTTAACAGCTCATCGGTTAACAGCTCATCGCGGCTCCCCTCGATGAGCAGTGGGATCCTACCTGTCAGATAAGGCCACTTTAAGTGGCCTCAGTCTGACAGGGAAAATGTAGCCAATGCTCAAAGTGAGCACCGGTTATATTTAACCAAATAATGCCGGGTTTGGGCACGCCTGCCTCCGTGACTTTGGGAGGTATTGGGATTATTTTGGCAGGGACCCACAGGGTCTATTAAGATCTCTGCTATTGTGTCCCTGGCTACCGATTACCTTGTGGGGTTTAATATTTGCACCCAGGTGGAAAGAATGTAGTATGAATGACAAATCTGAATAGAATGAATGACCCTATGCCCTCTTAATAAGTATTTACACTATGTGCGACGAAAGATAATTCATTATTCACCAATATTAACGCCTATACTGGGAGAAGAGGACATGAACACGTTCAGATCTCCCTTGCACCTCAATCCAGTTTCAATGATTGGACTCCAGGTTTGCAAACTCCTAACTCCAATCAGCTTTTGTTAATGTCCTAGGCCTAGGGGTTCACATACGGTTTCCAACCAACACTGTGAAAGTTTGTATAATTTATTCAATATGGACAAGAACAAAACAATAATTTCTGTGGTATTAGTTAAAACAGATTGTTTCTTCATTATTGTAGCCTAAACCAGGGCTCGACAAACCCCAGGCGCAAGGTTCCACATGGCGACCAGGAATTTAGACCTGGCGCCTGGGTGCTGTCAGCCTCATGGTCCCCTTGCTGCTGCCATCAGATTTGTTTTTAACATTTCTGAGCGCGAGGGGCTAAAGTCTGTACGGATGGCACAGACTGCGCGTGTCTGAGTGCCAGGTGTTGTCACGTGACATCCTGGCACTCAGCAGGCCGACCAACAAAGATCAGCTGCAGCAGGAATGTCCCCCTCCCCTGCAGTGAGGTAAAGCAGCAGGGAGGGGGGACACATCAAAAAGAAACCAAGAAAAGACTGTGTGAGGTTGGTGTTTGTTTGTATATTTGTGTGTATGTAAAGTAGGTGTGTGAGGTGTTTGTATATATGTGTATATGTAAAGCAGGTGTGTGTGAGGTGTTTGGATATATGTGTATATGTAAAGCAGGTGTGTGTGAGGTGTTTGGATATATGTGTATATGTAAAGTAGGTGTGTGTGAGGTGTTTTGATATATGTGTATATGTAAAGTAGGTGTGTGTGAGGTGTTTTGATATATGTGTATATCTAAAGTAGGTGTGTTTGTATATATGTGAAGTAGGCGTGTGTGTTTATGGATTGCGTTTATGTTTGCGTGATTGTCTGGCTCCTAAAAAAAAAATTCTGGCTCCTAAAATCAAATTAAATTTGTCAGGCCATGACCTAAACAGATAATCACAGATCTTTTTTTTATAAAACAAGGTACATTAATTCAATGTTGCCCACCTCCTACTTTACTTCATTGCAGGGATAAACCATTTTCAACCATTTTCACACAGTCCACAAACCATTTTCAAGTGCCTGACACTAAAGTGGTGGAGCCGGCAAAGATTTGCACCCTAACGGCAGCCTCCACTTAAAAACGTCCCCAGCTGCAAGGTCTGGGTTACCATGGCGTCCGGAATTTGTCGAGCACTGCTTTAGATAAATGATTTATTATATAGTCGTCATATGTATCTTTAACCTTGTTTTTGCATGGGATCAGAACAGAGGACCTAGGTTAGGTCCCCTCTGCGGATCCAGGGGCAGTTCCAGAGTCTGATCTAAGGAGGGGCACTGCAAGATTATTTTGAGGTGGGTGACAGATCTTGGCAATGTGAACTGAAGTCATAATGCCCAGCCAGCCAAATGTTTCCCTACAACAATGAAGTGGAGATTTATTAAAGTAACCGTTTGTCTACACTAGTTAGGGACATAATGAATAACTTTTGACAACTTTGCTGCTCAGAAAGTGATGTAACTGGCTACCATAGGTGCTGTAGACCAGAGAAAGAGACAGAGGGGGACAGACAAGAGAGTGACATAAATGGAGGCAGACAAGAAAGTGAAAGAGGCAGAGAGAGGGGGGACAGACAAGAGTGACAAAGGGGAGGGGGACAAAGACAAGAGTGACAAAGGGGGTGGGGACAAAGACAAGAGTGACAAAGGGGGTGGGAGGACAGACCAGACTGACAAAGAGGAGGAGGAACACAGACCAGAGTGACAAAGGAGAGGAGGAACACAGACCAGAGTGACAAAGGAGAGGAGGAACACAGACCAGAGTGACAAAGGAGAGGAGGAACACAGACCAGAGTGACAAAGGAGAGGAGGAACACAGACCAGAGTGACAAAGGAGAGGAGGGGGGGCAGACCAGAGTGACAAAGGAGAGGAGGGGGGGCAGACCAGAGTGACAAAGGAGAGGAGGGGGGGCAGACCAGAGTGACAAAGGAGAGGAGGGGGGGCAGACCAGAGTGACAAAGGGAGAGGAGGGGGGGCAGACCAGAGTGACAAAGGGAGAGGAGGGGGGGCAGACCAGAGTGACAAAGGGAGAGGAGGGGGGGGGAGACCAGAGTGACAAAGGGAGGGGGAACAGACCAGAATGACAAAGGGAGGGGGGAACAGACCAGAGTGACAAAGGGGAGGAGGGGGACAGACAGGGGGGGGGGGAGACCAGAGTGACAAAGAGGGGGAGGAACACAGACTAGAGTGACAAAGGGGAGGAGGGGGACAGATAGAGGGGGAGGCAGACAAGAGTGACAAAGGGGGGGGGGTACAGACAAGAGTGAAAACAAAGAAGGGGGGGCAGACAAGAGTGAAAACAAAGAAGTGGGGGCAGACAAGAGTGACAACAAAGAAGGGGGGCAGACAAGAGTGACAAAGGGGGGGACAGACAAGCGTGACAAAGAGGGGGGGGGGACAGAAGTCTAAAAAGAGGGGGGGCAGACAAGCATGACAAAGGGGGGAACAGACAAGCATGACAAAGAGGGGGTGACAGACAAGCATGACAAAGAGGGGGTGACAGACAAGCATGACAAAGAGGGGGGGACAGACAAGCATGACAAAGAGGGGGGACAGACAAGCATGACAAAGAGGGGGGACAGACAAGCATGACAAAGAGGGGGACAGACAAGAGTGACAGCAAAAAGGGGGGCACAGACAAGCATGACAAAGGGTGGGGGACAGACAAGCATGAGAAACAAGGGGGGACAGACAAGAGTGACAACAACGAGGGGGGATAGACAAGAGTGACAACAACAAGGGGGGACAGAGAAGAGTGACAAGAAAGAGGGGGGACAGACAAGAGTGACAACAAAGAGGGGGGACAGTCAAGGGTGACAACAAAGAGGGGGGGACAGACAAGAGTGACAAAGAGGGGGGACAGACAAGGGTGACAACAAAGAGGGGGGGCAGACAAGCGTGACAAAGAGGGGGGGCAGACAAGCGTGACAAAGTGGGGGGGGCAGACAAGCGTGACAAAGTGGGGGGCAGACAAGCGTGACAAATTGGGGGGCAGACAAGCGTGACAAAGAGGGGGGACAGACAAGAGTGACAACAAAGAGGGGGGACAGACAAGAGTGACAACAACAAGGGGGTACAGACAAGAGTGACAACAAAGAGGGGGGACAGACAAGAGTGACAACAAAGAGGGGGGACAGACAAGAGTGACAACAAAGAGGGGGGACAGACAAGAGTGACAACAAAGAGGGGGGACAGACAAGAGTGACAACAAAGAGGGGGGACAGACAAGAGTGACAAAGAGGGGGGACAGACAAGGGTGACAACAAAGAGGGGGGGCAGACAAGCGTGACAAAGAGGGGGGGCAGACAAGCGTGACAAAGTGGGGGGGGCAGACAAGCGTGACAAAGTGGGGGGGGCAGACAAGCGTGACAAAGTGGGGGGCAGACAAGCGTGACAAAGAGGGGGGACAGACAAGAGTGACAACAAAGAGGGGGGACAGACAAGAGTGACAACAACAAGGGGGGACAGACAAGAGTGACAACAAAGAGGGGGGACAGACAAGAGTGACAACAAAGAGGGGGGACAGACAAGAGTGACAACAAAGAGGGGGGACAGACAAGAGTGACAACAAAGAGGGGGGACAGACAAGAGTGACAACAAAGAGGGGGGACAGACAAGAGTGACAAAGAGGGGGGACAGACAAGCGTGACAACAAAGAGGGGGGACAGACAAGCGTGACAACAAAGAGGGGGGACAGACAAGAGTGACAACAAAGAGGGGGGACAGACAAGAGTGACAAAGAGGGGGGCAGACAAGAGTGACAACAAAGAGGGGGGGACAGACAAGAGTGATAACAAAGAGGGGGAACAGACAAGGGTGACAACAAAGAGGGGGAACAGACAAGGGTGACAACAAAGAGGGGGGACAGACAAGAGTGACAAAGAGGGGGGACAGACAATAGTGACAAAGAGGGGGGACAGACAATAGTGACAAAGAGGGGGAGGGACACACTTTAGCCTAACAGACAAGACAGACAAGGGTGACAACAAAGAGGGGGGGACAGTCAAGAGTGACAAAGAGGGGGGACAGACAATAGTGACAAAGAGGGGGGACAGACAAGAGTGACAAAGAGGGGGGACAGACAAGCGTGACAACAAAGAGGGGGACAGACAAGCGTGACAACAAAGAGGGGGGACAGACAAGAGTGACAACAAAGAGGGGGGACAGACAAGAGTGAAAAAGAGGGGGGACAGACAAGGGTGACAACAAAGAGGGGGGACAGACAAGAGTGACAAAGAGGGGGGCAGACAAGAGTGACAACAAAGAGGGGGGGACAGACAAGAGTGATAACAAAGAGGGGGAACAGACAAGGGTGACAACAAAGAGGGGGAACAGACAAGGGTGACAACAAAGAGGGGGGGACAGACAAGAGTGACAAAGAGGGGGGCAGACAAGAGTGACAACAAAGAGGGGGGGACAGACAAGAGTGATAACAAAGAGGGGGAACAGACAAGAGTGACAAAGAGGGGGGACAGACAAGCGTGACAACAAAGAGGGGGGACAGACAAGCGTGACAACAAAGAGGGGGGACAGACAAGAGTGATAACAAAGAGGGGGAACAGACAAGGGTGACAACAAAGAGGGGGAACAGACAAGGGTGACAACAAAGAGGGGGGGACAGACAAGAGTGACAAAGAGGGGGGACAGACAAGCGTGACAACAAAGAGGGGGGACAGACAAGAGTGATAACAAAGAGGGGGAACAGACAAGGGTGACAACAAAGAGGGGGAACAGACAAGGGTGACAACAAAGAGGGGGGGACAGACAAGAGTGACAAAGAGGGGGGACAGACAAGGGTGACAACAAAGAGGGGGGGACAGTCAAGAGTGACAAAGAGGGGGGACAGACAATAGTGACAAAGAGGGGGGACAGACAATAGTGACAAAGAGGGGGAGGGACACACTTTAGCCTAACAGTAAGAAACAACATAATGACAAAGGCAGCTCTACAAGCTAAGGAGATTCATCGAGCTCTCTAAAAGTGGCTGGCAAAGCTATAGCAATGCCACAGCTATTATCTCAATAATTGTAACCAAACATGCGCTATAGGTTCATTACGAATGCCCTATGTTTTAGAAAATGTACCTTCTATGTTCGTTTAGTCACAACAGCTTCTCGTAGTATTGGCAGTACAGTATTTTGCAGCTAAAAGCTATGGGCAACCTAGCAACAAATACCGGTAAGTGAGTGTGCTGGCACATGACCAGAAATGTTACGTCGTTTTCAGCTGGCCAATTACGCTCGTCCGTCACCTCTGCCAGTTTATTGTTGGTCTACTGAACTAATGGCAACCGTGATTGCTGGCTTTAGTATTTAGCACTTTAGTCGCACAAGCAAAATTACCAGGTTAAGCGGCCATTTTTGTTCCTGGAAAATGCCGAGCAGCGACCTCTGTTGGTGGGAGCAGAAAAGAAACGTACATTGGTCTTATTCACATGGAGCTTGTGAATTACGGTTGTTCAAAATAAAGTCAAATAGTGATTATAATAATCACTTGTAGAAAGTCAGCTTCCCGCGCGATGTTGCCCTCAGATGTAAGACTGGCAAGAGTTACATTGGTATCAGTGTCTATTGAAACACTGCGCATGCGTTTAGCATGCCTATTACGTCATATTCGAGTGAAAATATAATATCAGGAAAAATATGGATTGAACGTTATAATATTTCTATGAATGTTTGTGAATCAGTATCTAATTTAAGAATTCTAGGGGGAAACGTGCTATATTAAACTTTATAGCAACTGCACTAATCATTCATAAATGTTCACGTTCACATGTGAGGAAAATATCAATGATCTGCTGTTTCTCTGGTCAGTTTAGACAAGCTTGTTTAAGCATGTGCTTAATTACTTAATTCAGGTAGTATGGTGAAATTATAATTTAATGTTTGTATTGTAGTGCATAAGACTGGCACGCTATTGTTTATAATGGGAAGCAGAAAATAATTAATATAGCAGGACTCTTGTTAGCCTAGTTCTGACCAACTGCAAATAAAACATATCTTTTAAAATTTTAAGAAATGTCTTTGCTGCACTTAAAAGGGATATGCTATGAACTTGGTTGACTGGCGGTGTTGCAACTTCAGGCGCAAAAAAGTTACGGAATGAATAAAACAGATGCAATGGCTGTTTACGTTATTATTCCGCCACAAGATTCTTTAAAAAAAAAAGAAAAGATTCTTTAAAAAAGTTCTCGAAAACTCCCATTGCACTATGCAGAAGTACTGATAATACCACGGCAATTCTTGGACTTAGAGTGGGCTAGCATAATGTGCAAAATAGCGCTTCCTGTCTTCATCTAGGGTCGCCACCTGGCCCGTATTTTACCGGCAAGCTGGTAAAAAATTGGTATCAGGTCAATATTAAGTCTATGGAGATAGTAGCAAGGTTGGAATTTTTCTGAGTTGGATTATCGCTGATAAGTGCACCCATGTATAACACCATAAGAGCATTATGCTAGAAAAGGTAAACATCTTGTAGCTAAGCCATTAGACATGTCTGTAAATATAATTAAATAATTGCATAATGGATTAAATTAGGGAAATTCATGTTTTATGGTACAGTTGTACTTTAAGTAAACACCGACAAGGATGGTCAAACAACACACAAAAAAGCACAGTGCTCGAAACCGGGTTCTACCAGGTCCCAATTACTCAATAACAAACAAAGATATCCAGCACACGATAGTAGTGAGGTCATATTTTTATTGTAACCGCCAGTGGCAACATTTTGACCAAAAGGTATTTGTCAAGCCATGGGCCATTCAGAGCAGAGGAAAAATATAATCAGAGAGTGCGCCTGGCGCGTGTTTTGCCGCAGCTACTGCTGTGGAGCGTGATGCTTTGTCAAGGTCTCAGACGGGAATGCTTGTTTTAGTGACCATTTAAATACCCCCGCCGCTGTATTTCATTGGTTGAAAGCCCTGAGAGTCAGGAGACATTTTATTTCTCCTGACTCTATTTAGGATCAAATTACCTGAGAAGGGAAATCAGTAATCATATTGCAAAGACTACCAGGCTGGTTAAATAGACTGCACAAAATAGGCTTAAGCAGGCAGGCAGAGCAGTAAGACTTTCTTCATAAAAACGGACACAGAATTTATCCAGCTTTACTGCTGCAACTCCTGATGAAGTCGGGACTTACCCGGAGAAACGCGTTTAATTTTTTGAAAACTGCCATCCCAAGCCACATTTGGAACTGTACCAATTACCCTTGCTGTGGACTTCATTTATGATTACATGCCTACCTATCTGTGGAGTCTGTAAGTGTATTTTAACGTGCAGGCTATCTTTTCATTTTTTTTTTAATGCTCTATATATGTTTGTGTTTTATCCCCACCGTTCAGATTAAATAGAACGTTTTTACTTGGAACTTCCTCGTTCTTAAAGGCTCATTACGGATGTTTGTGAGTGCGCGCCACATATTTATCACTCAACACATTATTGTTTAATACTTTATTGTGTTTTCTATTTTTTATGTTCCCTGTATGACACCTTGCGTCCTCAATTCTTCCAAAACCCAGAGCAGGTGGTATACAGTCAAGATGGATAGCAGCAGTAGTATATGTGCAGGCAGGGTATAGCGTTGTTAGGGAGCGGTTAAAATGGAGCCTGGGGAAAGATGGCCATCGGGCTGCAATAAAATGTCCGCTGCGATCACTTCACACCATACCCAGTAAAGGGCTCCAGTAAAATGGCTGCCGCAATCGCAATTGCACATGTGCGATACAAAGAGGCTACAACAAAATGTCCACCATGCGTGTAGAACACAATGGCCGTACTAGTTGCAGGCTACATGAAAATGTCCGCCTCGGGTGGGAAAAGACGCTACGTGGCGGCGCAGTGGCGAAAAAAGACGCAAACGTAGAGTAAAGTAGAATATAACAGTAAACCGAAATGAATCCGGTAAAATAAGGGAAAAACTATCACCATTAAAAAAGGGAATAGAACAACCAAATGAGGGAGGGGACACTACCGAACCCCATAGAAAGGAATGGACATAGGGAAGGAATAAACACAACAATAGTATAGTAATGTCCAAACTAGTATAATAATAAATATTAAGAAGCATAATATAATAAAACAATGTAAAGACATATAATGAGTACTTAACTTTCTGAGGGAGCAGGAAAGAAAGAGGATGTGTTTCATGTTACAGTGCAATATATAGAGGAGAGGGGAGGGGAGTTTTGTAAGGTGTATTCTTATTGGTTTAATTTTGTAAGCATTCTCTTCTTTGCTGCTGATGGAAATAAAGAAAGAGATATAGCATAATAGGAGCCTCCGTGTCTTTATTAGTCCTCATCCAGTATTGTTCTGGATGCGTTTTATGAGAAATGTAATGTACAGTTTTAGTTGCAGAGGCTAGCTGTGCCATCACTCCAGCTATTGAGCAGTATACTTACCCTAATTCTCAGCAGTCTAACTGAACATCATTCTAAATATTGTCTACATCAGCAGAAAAAAATGGTCTTCATTTGTTTAAGCTGTTGTGACATTTCTAGTTATACCCAGCCAATGTTATTTTGGCTGAGCATAGTTGGAAATATAGTGCATTACTGCTTTGGTGCCAGACTTCAGCAGTTGTAGAGTGACTCGAAGATGGCACTTTGTTGAGGAGGGGGGCATTGAGTTGGTGCTGATGGTAGAGGGGGCTAAAGTAAGGCCAACTGTGGAAGGAGAAGACAGGGGTACTGTGGAAGTCTGGGGAGCCAGCCAGTGGGGTGGCAGGATGGTAATGTTCCCAAGCTGTTCAGTCAGTATTAGACCCCATGTTTTCTGACAGTTTCCCTGTGAATGGCAACATATAATCAGACTTTAATCATTATATAGAATGGCTTGTAATTATCGTTTATGCTCTGTTTCTTTCAAAGTATAAATAAATTTAACCCACGATAATCTCCATTTTCAATCAAGTACTGATATCTTGTTACAAATGCATACGCCCAAGCAACAGAAAATTGTGTGCGCCATTTTGGTTGACATAGTTTAAAACATGCATGAAAGGCACACTGCTGCCTAATGCTGAAGGCCACATAATGAAATGTAGGGAACGTGATGCTTGTGGACTACAAGGTGGATAGGAGCCAGAGGCGGCTCTCTAATTAGGCGAGTTAGGCAGCCGCCTAAGGCCTCGCACTCACGGGGGCCTCGCGGCTGCCTAACTCACCTTATTACCTTTGATGTATCAGGGAGCTTAACGCTGCCGTTAAGCTCCCTGTTACACTAACCTGGGACGTTTCCTCCGTGCATCTTCTCTCCTGCACGGAGGAAGGAAGCTCCGATCGCGTTTTTTTTTTTTTTTTTAAACTTTATTGAACCCGCGCAATAAAGTTTAAAAAAAAAAAAAAAAAAACGCGACCGGAACTTCCTTCCTCCGTGCAGGAGAGAAGATGCACGGAGGAAACAACGGAGAGCAGCATGGAGGTAAGTACTAGGGAGGGGAGGAGGGTGGTACAAACGAGCAAAGCCTGGCATAATGAGTGGCTAAATATTGGCACAGTGTGGGGCAAAATCCTGGCATAATGAGGTGAGGGGCAAAATTATGGCATAGTAAGAGGCTAAATCCTGGCATTGTGAGGGGCAATATCCTGGCATACAGTGGCAAAATTGTGGCATATTGAGAGGCAAAATTCTGGCATTGTGAGGGGCAAAATTCTGGCATAATGAGGGGCAAAATCCTGGCATAGTGAGAGGCAAAATTCTGGCATTGTGAGGGGCAAAATTCTGGCATAATGAGGGGCAAAATCCTGGCATAGTGAGAGGCAAAATTCTGGCATATTGAGAGGCAAAATTCTGGCATATTGAGGGGCAAAATCCTGGCAGATTGAGTGGCACAATCCTGGCATATTGAGGGGCAAAATCCTGGCATATTGAATGGTGCATCCGGTGCTGTGAGGAAGAACAAAGTGCCAATCTTCTAGCACAACGTGGTCTGTGAGACCACTTTCAACATTGAGCACCTTTCCTTCTGGCTGAGTGTTTCTGTTAGTGTGTGATTGTGTGCTTTCTGAGTGTGTCTGTGAGTCAGTGTGTGCTGGCTGAGTGTATCTGTGAGTGTGTGCTGGCTGAGTGTGATTGTGTGCTGACTGAGTGTGTCTGTGAGTCAGTGTGTGCTGGCTGAGTGTGATTGTGTGCTGACTGAGTGTGTCTGTGAGTCAGTGTGTGCTCACTGAGTGTGGCTATGAATGACTGTGTGATATGTGTTAGTGTTCACATTTAGGACACGGCAATAACAATGTCAGCCGCACACAATTTTATCTATACCAAATGTTTATAGATGTTTGTAGAATAATTATGAGACAAATAAAATTCTAGGAGCTGTTCATTTCTAGAAGCTGGGATTTGAGTCTGATCTTGAAATATGCTATTTCTACAGTTCATTTTTATTATCACTTGCATATATTTTATTTAATAATGTGTGTCCGTGAGGGCCTCATGTTCGACTTTCGCCTAAGGCCTCACAAAGTCTAGAGCCGCCTCTGATAGGAGCCACTAACAAGAAGCAGATGAGGCACTGACAAGGGTGCAAATAAAAATTTAATTTTGTATTTTAGCATAATTTATCTGTTTGGTAGAGGGATTGAATATCTTTATTGAATAACATGAATTGTTAACTAGTAAAAAGGTTAGAGGGAACATAATTAGAGGGATTCATAAAGGTAACTAAATTAGAGGGATTCATAAAGGTAACTAAATTGGATAACAAGAATGGAAATGTTTGGTGCAAAGCGTAGACCGCTATATTGTGTTTTAGATTGCTGGTGATAGACCAATAGACTCTGTACTCTGAAATTCCTGGTGATAGACCAGTAACCTAATAAACTGAAATCTTTGAGTTTGGATTTCAATATTGTTGAATGGATTAGACAATGGCTGAGTGACAGGCAACAGAGGGTTGTAGTCAATGGGGTATATTCGATGCAAGGTCTTGTTACTAGTGGGGTACCTCAGGGATCTGTTCTTGGACCCATTCTCTTCAATATTTTTATTAGCAATATTGCAGAAGGTCTTGTTGGCAAAGTATGTCTTTTTGCTGATGATACAAAGATTTACAGCAGGGTTGATATTCATGGAGGGATAAGCCAAATGGCAAATGATTTAGCTAAACTAGAAAAATGGTCAGAGCAGTGGCAACTGACATTTAATGTGGACAAGTGCAAGATTATGCACCTTGGGCGTAAAAACACAAAAGCAGAATATAGACTATTTGGTACAGTCCTAACCTCAACATCTGAGGAAAGGGATTTAGGAGTAATATTTTCAGAGGACTTGAAGGTAGGTAGGCAATGCAATAGAGCAGCAGGAAATGCTAGCAGAATGCTTGGTTGCATAGGGAGAGGTATTAGCAGTAGGAAGAGGGAAGTGCTCATGCCATTGTACAGAGCACTGGTGAGACCTCACTTGGAGTATTGTACGCAGTACTGGAGACCGTATCTCCAGAAGGATATTGATACTTTGGAGAGAGTTCAGAGAAGGGCTACTAAACTGGTTCATGGGTTGAAGGATAAAACTTACCAGGAAAGGTTAAAGCATCTTAACATGTATAGCTTGGAGGAAAGACGTAACAGGGGGGATATGATAGAAACATTTAAATACATAAAGGGAATCAACACAGTAAAGGAAGAGAGCATATTTAAAAGAAGAAAAACTACCACAACTAGAGGACGTAGTCTTAAATTAGAGGGGCAACGATTTAAAAGTAATATCAGGAAGTATTACTTTACTGAGAGGGTAGTGGATGTATGGAATAGCCTGCCAGCAGAAGTGGTAGAGGTAAACACAGTCAAGGATTTTAAGCATGCGTGGGATAGACACAAGGCTATCCTAGCTATAAGACCGGGAACGGGGGACTAATAAAAGTACTCAAAAAAAATTGGGCAGACTAGATGGACCGAATGGTTCTTATCTGCCGACACATTCTATGTTTCTATGTTTCTATCATTAACAATAAACAAATTAAAGTGCCGCACATTCAACTGTCCATAACCATATAGTGCACTGGTTTATACGTAAAACTAATTTGAAGTCGCTTACAATAGTTCCAGGGGACATATATGCAGAGGCGTCGCTAGGGGGGGGCTACTGGGGCTATAGCCCCGAATCTCCAGTGCATAGCCCGGAATGGAGACTCTGGGGCTAAAGCATACTTTAGCCCCGAGACTCCAGGGCTATCACTGTTTAAAAATAAAAAATCTCCCCCGCAGAGCTTTCCCCCGTCTGGGACATAGTCCCAGAATCGGAGGTTTATGCTCGTGCGGGGGGGGGGGGGGGGGGGTGAGGAGGAGAGGCGCTGCTGCTGGCCCCTCCTCCTGGAGGTGCGGCCCACAGGCAAGTGCCTGCGGTGACCGCACCTCCTGGCCATACTGACAGCGCGACGGGTGCAAGCTCCGCCCCGTCGCACTGTGAGTCTGGCTGCGCGCCGGATGGGACATCCGGCAGAAGAAAGTAAGTGCCCCGTCCTCCTCCCTGCAAACAAAGGTATTTAGCAGGGAGGGGGACCAACGCTATAAGGTTTTTTGTTTTTTTTTAAATTTAAATATTAAAAAATGTGTGTTAGTGTCTGTGTGTAAGTGTGACTGTGTGGGTGAAGCAATGTGTATAAGTGTGTGTGTCAGGGTGTTTGCATAAGTGTATGAGGGTGTGTGTGTCAGGGTGTTTGTATGAGGGTGTGTGTGTCAGGGTGTTTGCATAAGGTGTTTGCATAAGTGTATGAGGGTGTGTGTGTGTCAGGGTATTTGCATAAGTGTATGAGGGTGTGTGTGTGTCAGGGTGTTTGCATAAGTGTATGAGGGTGTGTGTGTGTCAGGGTGTTTGCATAAGTGTATGAGGGTGTGTGTGTCAGGTTGTGTATGTGTAAGTGTGTGTGAGAAAGATATAGACGCTGTGGGAGATATAGACGCTGTGGGAGAGAGAGATGGAGAGTGGGAGGGAGAGTGGGAGAGAGAGAGGGAGAGTGTGAGAGAGAGACGGAGAGTGTGTGAGAGAGAGAGACGGAGAGTGTGTGAGAGAGAGAGACGGAGAGTGTGAGAGAGAGAGAGACGGAGAGTGTGAGAGAGAGAGAGACGGAGAGTGTGAGAGAGAGAGAGACGGAGAGTGTGAGAGAGAGAGAGACGGAGAGTGTGAGAGAGAGAGAGAGAGACGGAGAGTGTGAGCGAGAGAGAGACGGAGAGTGTGAGAGAGAGAGAGACGGAGAGTGTGAGAGAGAGAGAGAGACGGAGAGTGTGAGAGAGAGAGACGGAGAGTGTGAGAGAGAGAGACGGAGAGTGTGAGAGAGAGAGACGGAGAGTGTGTGAGAGAGAGAGAGACGGAGAGTGTATGAGAGAGAGAGAGACGGAGAGTGTGGGAGAGAGAGAGAGACGGAGAGTGTGGGAGAGAGAGACTGAGAGTGTGGGAGAGAGAGACGGAGAGTGTGGGAGAGAGAGAGAGGGAGAGGGAGAGTGAGCGGGAGAGGGAGAGTGAGCGAGAGAGAGAGAGACGGAGAGTGAGCGAGAGAGAGACGGAGAGTGTGAGCGAGAGATAGACGGAGAGTGTGAGCGAGAGAGAGACGGAGAGTGTGAGCGAGAGAGAGACGGAGAGTGTGAGAGAGAGAGATGGAGAGTGTGAGAGAGAGAGAGAGATGCTGTGTGAGAGAGAGAGAGAGATGCTGTGTGAGAGAGAGAGACGGAGAGTGAGTGAGAGAGAGAGATGCTGTTTGAGATAGAGAGACGGAGAGTGTGTGAGAGAGAGAGATGCTGTGTGAGATAGAGAGACGGAGAGTGTGAGAGAGAGAGAGACGGAGAGTGTGAGAGAGAGAGAGATGCTGTGTGAGATAGAGAGACGGAGAGTGTGAGAGAGAGAGAGAGATGCTGTGTGAGATAGAGAGACGGAGAGTGTGTGAGAGAGAGAGAGATGCTGTGTGAGAGAGAGAGACGGAGAGTGTGAGAGAGAGAGAGAGAGACGGAGAGTGTGTGAGAGAGAGAGACGGAGAGTGTGAGAGAGAGAGACGGAGAGTGTGAGAGAGAGAGACGGAGAGTGTGAGAGAGAGAGAGACGGAGAGTGTGAGAGAGAGAGAGACGGAGAGTGTGTGAGAGACGGAGAGTGTGTGAGAGAGAGAGACAGAGAGTGTGTGAGAGAGAGAGAGAGACGGAGAGTGTGTGAGAGAGAGGGAGAGAGTGTGAGAGAGAGAGGTGGTGTGTGTTAGAAAGAGAGTGAGAGAGACAGGGTGCGTGAGAGAGAGAGAGACGGGGTGAGATTGTGTGCGACTGTGCTCATCTGGGCTCAAGCCCCTGATCATTTGTTGACCTAGCAACGCCCCTGCATATATGGATATCAAAGATAAAGAGAAATTTATATAGCGGAACTAAAAGTGAAACAGAAAAAATGCCACTTCCTGGAAGTGCACTCACTTTTAGGTGCACAGACCAGCTGCTCACCGCATCAAACTCTCCAGTGGGATCCCTCCAAAGGATCAAGGTGAAAAATTCTGCAGAAACTATTCAACTCTCAGATTGACAAAGAGAACCAGAGGAGCCGGGTTTAAAAAGGTATAACAATGTATTCAAATAAAAAACAATAGTATCTTACATTTAAAATCTCTATATTGCACCTAGAAGGAAGGAAGAAGTATATGTGGGAGGCAAAAACGCTGTTGGATGAAAGCACCACAGGTGTTGCAACTCTTGTGAGATCCTAATGCAAGTCCTTTTCCTGGTTGGGCAATAACTGCACAACGCGTTTCGACCAATAGACTTCTTTATGCTGTGATGAAGACTGCTTCCTTCCAATTGATGTCGCCACAGAATGTTCAAACTCTATGGTATACATGCCTTACACTTTTTGTTTCAGAGACTTTCTTTGTTAAAGTCAAATAAAGTCTGACACAAAACGCAAAAGGCATAAAAATAACAAGCCTTTGTGTGAAAATTATTTTATTTTATAAAGGAATCAAGAAACTATTAGATAAGTATTTAACTTGTATCAGGACTGACCTGTCTGTAAGGACAAATGAGGCAGCTGCTTAGAGCATCAACCTTAAAATAAATATTTACCATATTAAAGATTTCGCCTTATACCTACATTTTGTCCTGGTCCAATGTGCTGGAAAAAGCAAATTATCTATAAATCTTCAGCATGTTCTGTGCTCCATCTTCTACTCCAGCATCAACACATTGTGTAACTCTTCTAAAGCCCTGCCAGCTGCAACAACACCCTGCAAACCGCAGATGAAGAGGATACTCCTCCATCTGATTCACCTGGTACTGTGGCATGAGTGTTTCCCTTCCCTTCTCCCTAGTAAGTTAACTTAACACTTGTAATAGTCTTCTCAGACCCGTTCCCTCCCTCAGGGCTGGAGATTTAGTTCACTAAACCCTACTGAAGATTTAATCAGCTAAAACTTTTACAATTTAGATGACTATAATATGACTAAACTACAATGGCATTTTAGCCAAAAGACTATGACTAAAACTAAATTCAAATTTGCTGTCAAAATTAACACTGCTTCCTAGCTTACATGATTGACACACATATATCACTGTGATCCACCATAGAGACTTGCTCAACTGGCTCAGTGGACAAAGACTATGAGATACGTTTTAATGGATTTTGTCTAAGAGCCACTAAAAGGATATAGAAGAGAGAAAAATGGCCTTTCATGGATAAAACCCCCCATATTTGGGTTTAGTCCATGTTTAAGGGATATTTCTTTCGAACTCAGACATGCTTAATTCAAGAAATATCATAGAGAGTAAATCCAATTATTTTATTTATGTGATTAGGGTTCTGTCCCATATTTTATGTAGAAATACTGCATCACTTTCTTGGTTCAGGGCAGTATATATGAATATCCTCTCATGCATTCTCTATGGAGGGCTCTGGTACTGAAGCCTGGTGGCACACCACCTAGCTCTAACAGCACAGAAGATCATTAGTAAGCCGGCAATGACAATTCGCAGCCCGACAGCAAGACCGCCTTTAATGTTCATAGGGCCCAAGGAAAGCTTCTTATCCATCCATACGGCATAATACACATGCATTTTCTTTTACACTCCAGCTTTAGACTGGTTGGTTTGACATAAAACATCATACAATTGCATTGACACTATAAATGGTTTCGGGATTATGGTGCATTGTCCACACATATTATTATTATTATTATTTCATTGCTTCCAAGTCCTTAACTGCCACCCAAATCTTGAAAAATGGCACCAAATACCCAGTGTCATACAAACCCCATTCTCTTTGTCAATGAATTTGCCCCTGATGCTCACTTCCACTCACCCAACTGTGTCACACAAACATTGCCCCGAATAGGCAAAGTGTCCATAAAAGGAGACTGTGTCTGTGGCAAGGTCAGTAGAACATCATTAACTTGTCCATCACAAAGTCCAGTCAATGTCCACCATGAACAAAGTTGGTGCTGATCCATGATCATTGCTCCATGCCTCATGTTCCACCAAAACCTTCCCCCTAATTCAATGTGCTATGCAAACACTTTACCTCATTATGATGTCACTTATTGCAATTTGATGCGCCAATTACTTGGTAACGGAAGTGTCAACCTTGCCAACTTTTTATTGAACTCTGCCAGCTGCACCCTTCTCAACCCACCAAAACCCAAACATGCAGATTAAAACTCTCCCTGCCAGTGTGCACTACCATCTAAGTCCTCACGACAGTGTGTCTTCAGGGGTGCACACACTGCACCACATTTCACATCAAACACAATCAAACACTTACAACACACAATACTAACCTTTGATTGCTAGAAGGGTGTGCAATGCCACCTTTGGCATTGAAAGGGTTAAAAATAAAGATTTAACCAGTGAAGCAGCTTTTGCACAGGCAGAAGAAACATGAATAAAGTGTTGCTATAAACGGAAGCCAGCCAATCCAAGGTAAAAGATGTCTGAGTGAATGAGATAGGCCAGGAGGATGAAAGGTGAGATCTAAGGGAAGCTGGCCAATATACTGAAAGACAGACAGGACACAGAGTTAATGGCCAATAGGGTGAAAGTGAAACAATGGTAATTGGCAGATGCTGAGGGAACCTGGGCAATACCATAATGAAATGGTGAAATAATAAAATACATAATAATGTAAACCAGTATCATTTCATCCACTCTATAATTTTATGATTTTTCTATAGTAAATTATAAGATATGATTACAATTATGGTATGTTAAGAAAGCACTTCATTAAATGAGAAAAAATAAAATTTCCCCTGGCCATGCCCTACCAGAGGGCTTCCCTTGGTTATGCCCTGTCATAGTTTTCCTCTCCTGATTTCTGTTAGGGTTTCCCTTTCCTGATCCCTGTTAGGATTTCCCTCTTCTCATTCCTGCTATAGGATTTATTTCTGTGTTTCTCTTGTTCTAATCCATTTCTGGTTTTCCTTTTAATTTCTGGTATTATGTTCCGTTCCATTTAAGGTTTCTCTGTTTCCCCCTGCCTTATTTCTTCAACTCTATATAAATGTGCACCACTCATTTCTTCAGTTCCATTCTTCAGTCAGTCCTGCAACAGGTATGTTTGTGTTAGAGACTTGCCTTTTGTGAGGTACCTTGATGCTGGTTGGCAAGCTTATCAACTAATGGCCATCAAGTATAACTAAACCTTCACCGTTTCCATATTTGATTCCTAGGTTAGTTCTGTATTTATGTTTGTATGTTTCCTTACCCTCTTTCTCTGAACCACTTGGGGATTCAGCTCCTGTCTCCATATCCCAGTTCTGTTCCTTTTATGAAGCGTCTCAGGATTTCGGCTCCGCACTTCCTTGTTTGTACCAAGAGCGCTACATTTCTGCCATCCCAGCGGGGGGGAACTGCCGGGTTCAGGCACACCTCCGTATAGTGGGATGTCGGCAGGGACTGACAGGGTCTATAGAAACCCTGCTCTTGTCCCTGCTTGGATATTCCTGGCTGCCGATCACAAAGTGATCGGCGCCCAGGAACAAAAAGACGCCGGATGGTGCTTTGGTTGTTAATGACCAAAGCACCATCCGTCGTGAAGGGGTTAAGCTGTCTGCAGTCTGCAGTTTCAGGTAAGCTTTGTGTTTTTGTGTATGTGCCTTTAGTTTATTTTATTCATTTACTAGTTTAGTATTAGTTTTAGTGTTAGGGACTTGCCTGTGTGAGGTACCTTGACTCTGGTTGGCAAACTTATTCTTATGGCCATAAGAAAACTAAATCCTCATAATTTACCATCTCTAATGTTCCTGTATTTATGTTTGTATGTATATGTTCCCTTACCCTCATCCCCTGAAGCACATTAGGATCTTGACTCCTCTCTCCTATCCCCATGTCCAGCTTAATTCCCCTTATGAAGCTTCTGAGGATCCTTCTGTCCCTTGTGTTCCTTTAGCCCGTGCCCTGTCCTCTGTGTGTTTTACCTTATGCTTTACCCTCCTCATGTATCCTTTGGTTCTCGCTTTACATTCATCTTGTTTATGCTGTTTGTATTTGCTCTGCTCTGCTTAGTTTATTTGCTTCAGCCTGCAGATATCCTGCTATCCTATCAAAGTTATGCCCTATGCCTGCTCCAGGATATCTGCAGGGTCCCTTTGTTTCCCACCTTGGTTATAACTGGGTATAGCAGCTGCTATCACAGGGCCTTGGAATGTGGCTGCCTCAAGCTTTGGGGAAGTGCAGTTACCCGGCACCAGTCCCTATGTCTCCACATCACGAACACTGAACTCCTGCATCCGGGGGCTGAGGGTCCCTATACTAGACATGTGCAAAACTAACATTTTCGTTTCGTTTTCGTCCATTCGGACGAAAATGTTATTTATTTAGTCTAAAACGAATTTCGTTCATTACTGCATTCGTTTCAGACGAAATTCGTTCATTATTTTTGTTTCGTTAATTTTTATTCGTTCGTTTTATAGAATACATGTAATACTATTGGCTTTCTATAAACCGAACGAGAGCCCCATTCATAAGAAATTCCTATGAATGGGGCTCTCGTTCGGTTCATAGAAAGGCAATAGTACTACATGTTTTCTATAAGCCGAAAGTCTATAAACCGAACGTTCGGTTTATAGACTTTCGGCTTATGGAATACATGTAATCCTATTGCTATTCTATAAACCGAACGTTCGGTTTATAGAATAGCCATAGGAATACATGTATTACATAAGCCGACAGCCTATAAACCGAACGTTCGGTTTATAGGCTGTCGGCATTTAACTATACAGAGACAGAGTCTCCATTCATAAAATTATGAATGGAGACTTTGTCTCCGTGTAGTAAAATGCCGACAGCCTATAAACCGAACGTTCGGTTTATAGGCTGTGGGCATTTAACTACAGGGAGTGCAGAATTATTAGGCAAATGAGTATTTTGACCACATCATCCTCTTTATGCATGTTGTCTTACTCCAAGCTGTATAGGCTCGAAAGCCTACTACCAATTAAGCATATTAGGTGATGTGCATCTCTGTAATGAGAAGGGGTGTGGTCTAATGACATCAACACCCTATATCAGGTGTGCATAATTATTAGGCAACTTCCTTTCCTTTGGCAAAATGGGTCAAAAGAAGGACTTGACAGGCTCAGAAAAGTCAAAAATAGTGAGATATCTTGCAGAGGGATGCAGCACTCTTAAAATTGCAAAGCTTCTGAAGCGTGATCATCGAACAATCAAGCGTTTCATTCAAAATAGTCAACAGGGTCGCAAGAAGCGTGTGGAACAACCAAGGCGCAAAATAACTGCCCATGAACTGAGAAAAGTCAAGCGTGCAGCTGCCCAGATGCCACTTGCCACCAGTTTGGCCATATTTCAGAGCTGCAACATCACTGGAGTGCCCAAAAACACAAGGTGTGCAATACTCAGAGACATGGCCAAGGTAAGAAAGGCTGAAAGATGACCACCACTGAACAAGACACACAAGCTGAAACGTCAAGACTGGGCCAAGAAATATCTCAAGCCTGATTTTTCTAAGGTTTTATGGACTGATGAAATGAGAGTGAGTCTTGATGGGCCAGATGGATGGGCCCGTGACTGGATTGGTAAAGGGCAGTCCGACTCAGACGCCAGCAAGGTGGAGTTGGAGTACTGGTTTGGGCTGGTATCATCAAAGATGAGCTTGTGGGGCCTTTTCGGGTTGAGGATGGAGTCAAGCTCAACTCCCAGTCCTACTGCCAGGTCCTGGAAGACACCTTCTTCAAGCAGTGGTACAGGAAGAAGTCTGCATCCTTCAAGAAAAACATGATTTTCATGCAGTACAATGCTCCATCACACGCGTCCAAGTACTCCACAGCGTGGCTGGCAAGAAAGGGTATAAAAGAAGAAAATCTAATGACATGGCCTCCTTGTTCACCTGATCTGAACCCCATTGAGAACCTGTGGTCCATCATCAAATGTGAGATTTACAAGGAGGGAAAACAGTACACCTCTCTGAACAGTGTCTGGGAGGCTGTGGTTGCTGCTGCACGCAATGTTGATGGTGAACAGATCAAAACACTGACAGAATCCATGGATGGCAGGCTTTTGAGTGTCCTTGCAAAGAAAGGTGGCTATATTGGTCACTGATTTGTTTTTGTTTTGTTTTCGAATGTCAGAAATGTATATTTGTGAATGTTGAGATGTTATATTGGTTTCACTGGTAAAAATAAATAATTGAAATGGGTATATATTTGTTTTTTGTTAAGTTGCCTAATAATTATGCACAGTAATAGTCACCTGCACACACAGATATCCCCCTAAAATAGCTAAAACTAAAAACAAACTAAAAACTACTTCCAAAAATATTCAGCTTTGATATTAATGAGTTTTTTGGGTTCATTGAGAACATGGTTGTTGTTCAATAATAAAATTAATCCTCAAAAATACAACTTTTTGTATTTTACAATAATTCTGCACTCCCTGTATACGGAGACAGAGTCTCCATTCATTAGTAAGATATGATGAATATAATGGTATCTAACGAAAGTCCTTCTTATGGTGATAAAAACAATATATACATTGTGTGAAGAAAATTGCAGCTAAACACAAACACCCCAGAAATGTCAAAACAGAACCATGTCACGAGGGAAAGACAAGGTCAAAAGGTCATGTCACTAGGGGGTTAATACTTTGCATTTTCTGTGCCTACCTGGTTGTCCTTGGCTGTAAATGTACGGGCCACACACACAAAAACTCACCTTAGAGTAACCTATGTCTCTATCATGTATATTTTGGATTTAGTTCCTATTTAAGCAGCATATCTATAACAACAAGATGTGGTATACAGCACTACAAAATCTAGTGAGAAATAGTAACAAGTAGGTCAAAACATTAAAGGTGCAGGTTCGCCTAAAGCACCCTAGAGATGAAGCCCGCTTCAGGGCTAAAACGTGTAGAGGAATCCCTGTAGGAAGAGGTGCACATTGGAATTATCTTTCACCCAGGATTAAAGTAAAAACTTCCAGGATGGACCCAAAAAACAAGATCAAAGAAAACACCCAATGGTGTAGATAGTTTCACCAATTTTGATTAATTTTGACCAATTTTGATGAACCCTTTGAGAGTTTAGCACTCATGTTTTTTTGAGCAGACATATACTGCTCAATATTCACAACATATATCTTTAAACATCTCTCCAGGGTCATTCAGTGGAGAAGAATTACAGCTCCAATTCAGGATAGAATTGCACACGTGTGCCATATCACATGGCGGAGAAAATAGAGGGCCAAAATAGTGTAAAAAGAAACAATTTTATTATACATAAAATACAATAAAAGGCTTACTTATAACTGTAGTGAAACACTAGCATGAGGTTCACCAAAATGTTTTAAGAACAGTGAAGATCCCTCATACTCTCTTCTAACTACATAAAATATGAGTAATATTTTATATACAACAATTTTGGGTGAATAATCTATTACTTTTAGCGCTCCATTGTTCTCATAAGCAGCATATCTGCTTCTCTCTTTGTCTAGTTATTCCTCTGTATTTACATTTTTTTAACCAGGTTTGTTTAACCTCAAGTATGTCAGACTGCTTGTTGCCAGCCCTGACCTTTACAATAGTTTAATCATTTTCAGCTTTGCTTTTGTTTTAACATTTGATGCCTGTGCATCGTACCTACTCTGATGCAGTGGCGTACCTACCACTGGTGCAGGGGTCGCAGCTTTGACCGGGCCCGCCACTCCCTGCACACACACAAATTATTATTATTATTTTTTTAAATGTGCAGGCAAACGGTGCAGCTGCCCAGGGCCCATTTATTCTTGGGGCCCAATGCAGCTGCCCCGTGGGCCCCCGCTACCCGTGTCTAGGGTTTTCCTCCCCCCTTCCCCAGCCAGTACTTACCTCCTTGCGGCTGTCTCCCGGTGCAGGTCAGTGACTGTGAGGGAAGCGTTGTGTGCTCTCCTCCAGCCGCGCTGATAAATAAAGTTTGTTTTTAAAAAAGTTTCAACAAACTTTATTGATCCGCGCGGCTGGAGGGGAGCGCACAACGCTTCCCTCACAGCCACGGACCTGCACCGGGAGACAGCAGCAAGGAGGTAAGTACTGACTGAGGAAGGGGGGAGGAGGGTGGCATACCGAGCATACTGACTGGCAATATCCTGGCATATTAATTGGCAATATCCTGGCATATTCAATGGCAATATCCTGGCATATTAAGTGGCTATATCCTGGCATATTAAATAGCAATATCCTGGCATATTAAGTGGCTAAATCCTGGCATATTAATTGGCAATATCCTGGCATATTAAATAGCAATATCCTGGCATATTAAATAGCAATATCCTGGCATATTAAGTGGCTATATCCTGGCATGTTAATTGGCTATATCCTGGCATATTAAGTGGCTATATCCTGGCATATTAATTGGTAATATCCTGGCATATTAAATGGCAATATCCTGGCATATTAAATGGCAATATCCTGGCATATTAAAATGGGAAAATAATGGCATATTGAGGGGCAAAATACTGTAATGTTAAATGGCAAAGGAATGGCATATTAAATGGCAAAATAATGGCGTATTGAATGGCTAAATCCTGGCATATCGAGGGCACATAACACTGGCAAATGGGCACAACTGGCAAATGGGCACATCTGGCAAATGGGCACATAACACTGGCAAATGGCACAACTGGCAAATGGGCACAACACACTGGCAAATGGGCACAAAACACTTGCAAATGGGCACAACTGGGCAAATGGGCACAACTGGCAAATAGGCACAACTGGCAAATGGGCACAACTGGCAAAAGGGCACATAACTGGTAAATGGGCACAACTGGCAAAAGGGCACATAACACTGGTAAATGGGCACAACTGGAAAATGGGCACAACTGTCAAATGGGCACATAACGCTGGCAAATGGGCACATAAGAGGCAAATAACTGGCAAATGGGCACATAACTGACAAATGGGCACATAACTGGCAAATGGGCAAATAACACTGGCAAATGGGCACATAACTGGCAAATGGGAAAATAACAGGCAAATAACTGGAAAATGGGCACATAATTGGCAAATGGGCAAAAAACACTGGCAAATGGGCACATAACTGGCAAATGGGCACATAACAGGCAAATGGGCAAATAACACTGGCACATGGGCACATAACTGGCAAATGAGCAAAATAACACTGGCAAATGGGCAAATAACTGGCAAATTATGGGCAGAATAGCACTGGCAAATGGCCAAATTAACACTGGCAAATGGGCAAATAACTGGCAAATGGGCAAAATAAAACTGGCAAATGGGCAAAATTGGCTGTGACATATTGGCAATCTGGCTGTGGCATACTGGCAATCGTGGCATAATGGGCAAATTGGCTGTGGCCAAATTGATACTGTGGCATGTTCTGTGGGGAAAAATAACATGTACTATGGGGTAAAAGGAACACTGTGGCATGTTCTGTGGGGCAAAATAACGTGTACTATGGGGGAAAGTGACACTGTGGCATGTTCTGCAGGAGCAGTTCAGTGGAACAAAGTGACACTGTGGTATGTTCTGGCGGGAAAAGTTATACTGCAGCATGCCAAATCGTGTGGGTGCAATATGAGTACAAGCCAAGTGCTGTGGGTACTTTATAGTGCTGTGTTAAGACCTTTAGGTGCAATGTGGGTGCAGAGGAACGTAATAAAAATAAGAAATTAACAATTTTTCAATAACATTTTCATTACATATGAAAATAGTTGAATATAATATTAAAAAGTTCATATAAGTATACATTCATCTAGTTATATACATATATTTGGGGTCCACCTCAAGCTTTTGATAAGGCTGGAAATATTTTAACGTTTTTTTTTGTGTCCAGAAAAGTAATGGATGAGAGGTTAATATATGAAGGAGTTTAAGCATGCATGGGATAAGCATAAGGCTATCCTTGATAAGGCCAGAGACTAATGAAAATATTACTTTACTGAGAGGGTAGTGGATGCATGGGATAGCCTTTCATACAGGTTAATACAGTGAAGAAGTGTAAGCATAAGGCTATTCTAGATATAAGATGAGGCCAGGGATTAATGGAAGTATTACTTTCTGACAGGGTAGTGGATGCATGGAATAGTTTTCCAACAGAAATGGTAGAGGTTAATACAGTGGAGGTCAGAAACTTTGTATTATTTTACTGAGAGGGTAGTGGATACATGGAATAGTTTGCCAGCAGAAGTGGTAGAGGTTAATACAGTGAAGGAGTTTAAGCATGCAAGGGATTAGTATAAGGCTATCCTAGATATAAGACAAGGCCAGGCACAAAGCGGAACAGTTGGGGGGCATGTAAGTGGCATTTCTGGGGTGGAGTTGCATGGTTGGGTCGGGGGGGGGGCACGGTGGTTTCTAGTTACGCCTCTGCTCTGATGACTTTACCTGAGGGACACAAACTTCCTTCAAAGGTGGTTGTCCAGTTCTCCTAAATGATTATTTTTTTTTATTTTGGATTCCACAGCAACCAAAGTCAAGTGAAGCAAAATGAATATTTGGGACAGACTTCCCATAGAGCTTATCATCAAACATGTTATGTCCTATAACCATTAGCACTTTTTATCTTAAGGAGTTCATTAGAATGTCAAAAAAGAGGCCTACGAAAAATCCAGTCATGGGTGAAATTCTGGTTTAAGATTATATTAAACACCTTCATTTCTTCCTGTTTCACATGTAGTTTACTGCATACTCACTGAACATTAATGCATACAGCCAGGCACAGATTAAGCTGTTCAAGTAAGTTGATGTGTACAGATAGAACACAGTGTACTGCTTGAACTCATTCACTTATACCAGCAATCCTTAGTCAGTATATAAACCCCTTAGTGACCGAGTGCTCTGCTGCATTTGATGTACTTTGAAGACTAGATTTCCATTATTTTTGTCATATGTTTACTGAACTGTGAATTTCTTTCTTTGTGTTCAGTCCACCCACACAATTATTAATTATATATCATTTTTTAAAGGACGGATAGGGCTTTAATTTTATACTATTATTTTCATCATATGATATAATTTACTATTTAACAAAATATAAAATATGATGAAAATACTCTCCCGAGTAGGTATTATCCTACAGGACAGACTATTGCAGTACTGTTTGTTCTTGGGCATTGTAGCACCCACCCCTCTCTTTGTCGCCATGAGTAACAGGGTATGCCTACGGCCATGGGTCCCTGGCCTGCTTGCACCTAGAGGATCATCAGCCATACCACACTGACGAGGCCATGTAGGCCGAAACGTATGTCTGTGGTTTGCTGTGTTCCTCGTGTAGAGGGTACTAGCCATGCATTTCGGATCTGGACTGCCCTTATGGGTGGGATCACAGTACTATTGCAGTACTGTTTGTTCTCGGGCATTGTAGCACCCACCCCTCTCTTTGTCGCTATGATGAAAATATTCCATAAAAAACACTTTTTTTTCGAATACTTCTTCAGCCTGCACGTTTGGAAATGCTGGACGCCAAACGTGCAGGCTGAAGAAGTATCCGAAATGCGTCCCTTCTATTTTGGTGTCCCCCATTTGAAAGACCTGGCCAGGCTTTCCCCTCTGGGATCAAATTCCTATTTATTGGTTTTTTGAGTCCAGCATGCTCTCGGGCAGACTTATAGGTGTGTATTGATTTTGTATTCACCGCTCCTCTGCTTTTACTGTTTACTTTTTAGTCCTTGTACATGGTATTTGTGATTAATTGTACACATATTATTTTAATGAGTTTTTATATTCTAGATATCAATTCCCTGTTTCTGTGTATTTTTTATATTAATTTCTGTGTTTTTGTTTATTTTGTCTTATTTATTCATTGATGTATTAAACGTCCCTTTTTTTTTTTTACCTATTCAGGTGTGTATCTCATTCCTTGTTCATTTACTGTGATATAGCGCTGTCTATTTACATTTTTATGTTTTTTTTAAATACTGGCACATTATTGGGCAAATTGGCAGGGGCTTATTAATGGCATATTATTGGGCAAATTGGCTGGGGAATATTATTGGCAAATAATACTGCCATAATATTGGGCAAAATGTCAGGGGCATATTGAATTGCAAATAATACTGGCATATTATTGGGCAAATTGGCATGGGCTTATTAATGGCAAATAATACTGGCATATTATTGGGCAAATTGGCACGGGCATATTAAATGGTAAATAATACTGGCATTTTTATTTGGCAAATTGGCAGGAGCTTATTAATGGCAAATAATACTGGCATATTATTGGGCAAATTGGCTGGAGAATATTAATGGCAAATAATTCTGGCATATTATTGGGCAAATTGGCTGGGGAATATTAATGGCAAATAATATTGACAATGTGTATGTAATGGGATGATGGGGGCATGCAAATGGGGTGATGGAGCATGTCGTGGGTGTGCATCGTGGGGGTGTGTGACCAAATTTTGTCTGCCTAAGGCAGCACAAAACCAAGATACAGCACTGGGGGGGGGAGAGAGAGGAGATAACACTGATGGGGGGTGGAGAGAAGAGAACACTGATGGGGGGGGAGAGAGGAGAGAACACTGATGGGGCGAGAGAGAGGAGAGTACACTGATGGGGGAGAAGAGAGAACACTTATGGGGGAGAAGAGCGAACACTGAAGGGAGGAGAAGACAGAACTCTGACGGGTAGGGGAGAGAGGAGAGAACACAGACGGGGGATAGAGGAGAGAACACAGACGGGGGAGAGGATTTATGATAAATATATATATATATATATATATATATATATATTTATTCACCTATATTTGCATTTTTTTTTCTTGAAATAAAAATGCAAATATAGGAAAGACGCATACATTGGTAGAGGGACAAAGAGACAGTCATAGGAGGTAGAGAATAGAGAGGGACATGGGAAGGGAGAGGAGAGAGACATAAATGTGAAGGGTGAAGAGAGAGATAGAAATGGGATGGTAGAGGAGAGACAGACAGACATGGGATGGGAGAGGAGAGACAGAGACCTGGGAAATGAGAGGAGAGACAGACAGACATGGGAAAGAAGGATACAAAGACGGACATGGGAAGGAAGAGGATAGATACGGACATGGGAAGGAAGAGAGACAGAAGGACACGGGGAGTGAGAGGAGTGCGACAGACAAGGGAAGGGAGAGGAGCATGACAGAACCACATGAGAGAGAGGAAAAGACAGATGGACATGGGAGAGAGGAAAAGACAGACGGACACGTGCCCCTCCATGGATATGTTCTTACTTCTTCAGCTCTTGGTCGAGAAGGTTCTTCCACTCCAAAGAATCTATTTCCTGGTTACAACTGGAACCGAGCATAGGTCTTTTTTTTTTGTGGACTGAAGACATGGCACAACGTGACTCTGTTTGGACCTGTTCCTGTATATTGCCCTTTTCCCCCCTTTTAAATGACTGTATTACAGTTTGGCACAATTGCTCATGATGGTATAGCTTCATAGCCAGTCTGGCTGCTAACTCACATTCCCCCCGAGCTGCTTCAGCTGAAGTTTGGGTTTTCTGGCCATATACCTCATCTTGTTGTCATGGTGCTATCCACCATGGGTGGCCTGTCCCACCAGGGGTTTATCCCAATACTCTTTTCACTCACCTTCCTCTCCCCCCCTTTTTTTCTCCTCCTCTGGTATCCCCTTTTCTCCTTCTCATTTAATCTTTGATAATCACATATTAGCATTGGTATTACCAAATATGATGTTATTTTTCAGAGCTTGTCATATGTGTAGGCCTACAATCTGTATTTTAAGTATTCAACTATTCTGGCTTGAAACATGTTATAATATAATTTACAAAAAAAAAAAAGAAAAGTCAAATTGAATTCTTAGAATCCTAATTTTGAAGTTGGTAAATAACCTCCATAAAAAGTCCCACCATTTTACTTCTTAATACGTAGGGTTTTGCCACTTGCAAGGGATTTGAGGGTAAAAACAAAAATGTTTACTGACGGTGTGTTACATTAAAATAATTACTTTTCTAATCAAATATTGTTAAGTGCAATATCAAGATTGGCATATAGCGCTCACATCCTAAATTTTCATTTTATGACACCAGTATATATATTTTTTTTTTTTTTTTTTTTCTTTACGTTTTATTTGTTTATTCAGTCTCCATTATATAAATACATCTATTACAATAAACGCAAGTTAAGTGTGAATTTTGTTTTCTTTACAATTCAAATACATAAAATTACAATTCAAACATATTGTAAACAAACACCAGTATATTTTTAGCGCTATGAAGGCCTGAGGTACTCATTTTTTAACAGCAATTTAATGTATGATATATTGTGGTATTCTTAGTGTAATCAGACAATGCAAACATTGCAGTCTTGGGATGCCTACATCAATCCTGCGATGCAGATGCAAAATAACTGAGCACTGTAATACAATACAATTAATATACATTTTTCACCTCATATTCTGCAGTTCATAATCAGTTTCACATTTTGCTAAAGGGTCTACTCAATGAAGAGGGAATTTCAGGGAATTAAGATGAGAATTTCAAGCTTTAAGTTAAAGTAGCCGAGTTCCAAAAATTCTTCAATGCAGCTGAATGGGACATTTCTTTCCAATTCAGCTACTTTGGCCTTAAACTTGAAATGTCTGTCTCAATTTCCTGCAATTCTCTCTTTATTGAGTAGACCCTTAATTGTTAGTGATTTTCAAATGATAAACAACAGTTTCTTCATGTTATGAATGTTAGTTCAGCAAATATAATTGTATTACAAACTCCAAAACTAAGATTGTTAATATTCATCATAAAGCTATAGTATAGTATCTAAAAAAAGAATGACTGTTCCTAGTTGTATGGAAAATCACACATGCTATATTGACATCAAATTAAGATGTAATACTGTTAAAACTGGTAAAATGAGTATAAAAGTTAATATTGTAGAATACTTAAACGGTTCACATTTGACAACTCTATGGAGCTATGTGTAAATGTAATACAGCATTTGTAATGTTATGGAATGCACAAATTATGTGCATTCTAATTGGTAAAATAATTAATTTCCCTATGGAAACTACTCATTAAATGTGAACTTACAAGTGAACTGAAAAAAAACAAGCATTAATCACCGGAGTTGGAAACATTCTCCAAATTATCTACCTTTACATCCCAGCTAATATTAATATTTTGCAGTACAATTTTAGTGAATATCCCCCAATATGTAAATTTCTAATAATGATTTTATAAAAATGAAAAAAAAATCATAATTTCAAATGTTTTTGTATGGATTTAATTCATTACAACAGAAAAATCATAAAATGCTTGTAACAAAAAAAGTTTGCTATTACCTAACGTATACAAAAATGCTTGTTACATAAGAAAAGTTTGCTATTACCTAAAGTATACAAAAACCTGTTTTTTTGTCCTTAAGTTAATATTTATATTTGACACAAAAAAGCACACATATAAAAATAGCATACGTTTAACAAAAACAGTGGGTATAATTCAGATTAATAAAGACACAGAGGCGAGTATTATGCATATCTCCTTCTTTAATTCCCTCAGCAGCAAAGAAGAGTTAACATAAAACAATGTAACCAATCAGAATGTATTATAATAAACCCTCCCCTCCCTATATAAAGGTCTGCTGCTCTTCCTTCCTTCTACACTGTTTCCTGCATTACTACCAATTTTCACTGTTCTTTCACCTGTATTTTGACGTTTTTGACATATTTAGTCTATTTTTACTTCCGCATTTCTGCCGTCGCACATGCACAGTGCGCAACGCGGTGGCCATTTTGGTGTTGATTTCTCATGCGAATTCAGCAGAATTTATGTCTAAATTCGGCTTTATTCAACTAATTAACCACCCCCACTGTCCCTTGGGAGTTTTCCCGCCGTTTTAGTGCCGTTTAGTGCGACTGACATGAAACTGTCCTGCTGCTCGTTTTTAATGCTACTTGGTGTTCCTCTGTTGACTCAGAATCCTGTCAATTTCTCTACATACTAGAATTGTAATTGATTCTCTATCATGTCCTCCCATGATCCCGATTTTGACAGGGCCTCCCCCTCTAACAGGCCCAATACCTCTGTCACCACTGATGACTTTAATGGGGACTATATGAATTCCACACTCTGCTTGATGCCACTATGGCAAAGTCAGTGACTCAAGCAATGCAATCTGCTATGGACTTAATGTCTTCAACTATCACCAGTCCATTTCCTCTGCCTTACTGGCATAGCAAAATCCTGCCCCCCAACAGGATTTAACTATCCAGGGACAAGGGTCCCCCCTTTACTACCCGTGCGCAAGGTTTCTAAAAAGCTGAAATATATCTCTGCACCTGCCTCCAAAACTTTATTGACCGGCAAAGTTTATCCTGCCACAGGAACCGTGGTTTTAACACACAAGAGAGTCCAAAGACAGGCTAAATTGGCTAGATCACAGAAGAAGGCGAAAGCCGCCACTGAGAAATTAGACATGGATTCTGACATGGAGGAGGCAGGTATATACTCAGACATATCTGAAGCTCAGTCTTCATCTGAGGATGATACCCTGGCAGGGGATCACACTCTTGAGGTCACTGGTAAAGGCTCGGATCCCTGTCCCTTATTAGACACGCAAGGTGAGCCAATGTTCGACCCTGACACACTCCTACACCCTCGGTCCTCCAAATGGTTCCCATCGGAGCATATTAATAACTACCTGGCCCACAGAATACATAAGCCCCTTGATAAAGTGACTAGAAATAAGTTGTGTGCAGAGTGTCCCCGACCCACAGTGCTGGACCTTGTCTGTAATACCATAGACATTGATCCAAAAATTCTTCAGTTTTTAAGTAAAACGGGCTGAAAACCCAAAAAAGGTCTCAACTTTGCACTGCGTACATGTCAAGATAAAGTTCTTGACCTATTGGTTCCTACCACAAAGTTGTTTGAAATGGTAGAATCAGCTCTGGCTGGGGACTCCTTTCTAGACCTGGATACCATGAAGTGATGGGTCCAGCATATTGTCTGCCTAATAGGTAATGCCAATACGGCATTGATGACAGAACGCCGAAAGGCTATTTTGATGAAAATTGAGCGAAAACTTACCAGTATGGCTATTATTGAGCCAGGTCCCCAGGCTAAAGGGTTACTTTTCGGGGGACAATTTTGTGTCCACATTCACTAACATTCAAACTAATTTGAAAAAAGTATTCAGCCCTAAGATTTTTGGCCGGGCTGGCAGAACCAGAAGCCGTCTGGCCGGCCGCAATTTCAGGAGCCCCGCATGGGGTTCCTGAGGCTTCAAGATGTCATGCTCATCCTACCAGGATTATAAAGCATCTTGGTTTTTCCCGCAAAGAGGCCGACCATGGCAGAACTGCGGAGCTCGTGGCTCCTACCAGGGTAGACGCCCATATGGTAACTACTCCATTAATGCACCGTTCTTCCCAACCAGGGGTAGGGGGCAGACACAGACACATTAAGAGTGTCTGGAGCACAATCACAACAGACCTATGGGTCCTCCATCAAATAGCGGGTTATTGCATAGAATTCACTTCAACCCCATACCAAACCAAATACCCATTTGGTTTTCTCCCAAAGACTGCATTCTGATATCCTGATAAATTTCCAAATTCCGGGAAAGGGAGCTATAACCCAGATCAATCCCTAGTCATAGGTTTTATGAGCAATATATTTCTGGTACCCAAAAAGGGAGGCGGTGTATGTCCAGTTATCAATTTAAAATCCCTAATGCATTTGTACCTTATCACCATTTCAAAATGGAAGCTATCCATTGTCTCAGGGATCTGCTCCTTCTAGGAGATTGGATGGTTAAATTTGATCTCTAGGATGCTTATTTAACAGTCCGTATTGCATCAGAGCACCAGCAATTCCTACAGTTCAGATGGGGTCACCAGGATTGGGCTTTTCATGCCTTCCTTTTGGTCTCTCTTCCGCCCCTTGGTGCTTCACCAAATTTCTAAAGCCTGTAGTAGGTCAATTACAGAGACAGGGGGTCTGGATAATCATACATTTGGATGACCTGCTGATCCTATCTCAAGACACTCAGACACTGACAATTCACCTATCATGGTGCATATCCCTACTCCAAGACCTGGGTTTTCTTATAAACTGGGACAAATCTCATCTGTCCCCTACACAAACGCTAGAATTTCTGTGGTTCACGATAAACTCGATTCAAGGTTCTTTACACCTTCCTGCAGCCAAAATCAAACTGATCAAGAAAGAGATCAGGAAGGTCCTTCAACGTCCTATCATTACGACACAGCATCTGGCGCGGATTATCGGCCTGCTTTCTACCTCGATCTAGGCCATCTTTCCGGGCCCACTGCACTACCGGGCCCTTCAACACCTTCGAAACCACTACCTTCTAGATGGACTGTCAGAGATATTGGTAGATTGCGAGGCAATGGAGGAATTGTCCTGGTGGCTTTGTCACGTCAATTTTTGGCACTGTTCCAGATTTAGTCATAGAATCGGACGCAAGATTGCTTGGCTGGGGCGAGCAATGTGGAACTACCTCTACGGGAGGAAAATGGTCCTAGATGGAGACTGCATTACATATCAACTGCCTTGAACTCCTCGCAGGGAATTTTGTGCTGTGCAGTCTGGAAGCGAGTTACAGGACTGTTCCATACTAGCTCGTATGGACAATGTATCGGCCGTCAGATACATCAGTCACCTGGGCGGTACGAGACAACGGAACCTTTCCCAATTAGCGACAGAATTTTGGATGTTTTGCCTAGCGCACAACATCTCGAACACATTCTGGCTATGTCGAACCTCGACGTGGATTGGAACTTAAGGTATCTGTGGGATCCAAGTGACTGGCGCCTACATCCATCCGTGTTCCATCAACTTATGGACCTTTGGGCCCCTCTGGACGTCGATTTGTTTGCGTCATGTATGAATACTCATCTTACACTTTTCTTTAGCTGGAGACGGGATCCGGAGGCTCTAGCAACCGATGCGTTCTTACAACGCTTGCCCCTGTGCAGGCACTATGCTTTCCCCCCATTCTGCCTCATTCTGCGGGTACTACTCCATTTTCGCCGCAGTTGGCACTCAATTGTTTTGATCACACCTTGGTTTGAAGACACAACCGTGGTTCCCGTCTCTTCTGGAACTGGACTTTCCCAGACTGTTACCACACATCCCGGACCTAATCTAGGATGTGCATGGCCAGCCTCACCATTTGGTGGCACACGGTCAACTACGCCTCCTTGCATGGTTAGTTTCAGGGGACCCTGATTTGTGCAGGAAGTTTCAGCTTCGACTTTGGGACTCTTGGAAGGAACTTTGGCACCAGGGACCAGACGTCCCTATCTCCATGACTGGGCTGCATGGGCTAATTGGTACTTGGGACAGCGCTTGGATCCTGTTTCGGCTCCTGTGACTGCGATACTCTGGTTTCTTAAATCTTTGTTCGAACAATAAATGTTTATCACTCGGCTATATCAGCGTGTCACGATGGCTTTCACAGGATCCAAGCAGGTAAAGTACCAGTCATTTGTCACCTTTTGAAAGGCATTGGGTTGCAATGTCCCCCCAAAACCCAGATACTCGTCTCTTTGGGACGTCAATGTAGTCCACCGTCTCTTCGAATCGTGGCCCTCTAATGGAGACTTGTCATTACAACAGATGTCAGCTAAATTGGTCACTTTGTGCTGTCTACTTTCTTGTAAGCGAGTGTCAGATGTTCGGGCAAATGATCTCTCAAAGCGGTATTTTACTCCGACGGGAGTTTCTTTTACAATCTCTAGACGTACCAAGACATTACTAACTACTTACCCATCATTTCCCCATAACATTCAACTGTGTCCGGTTGCATGCCTTAAGACATATGAATCCAAGACTACCAAGTTTAGAGATTCCACTTATTCTGATTTGTTCCTGGCACTACACAGACCTCATTTTCCTGTGTCTTCCACTTCATTAGCTAGGTGGATTAAATGGGTCCTTAAGGAAGCTGGTGTTGACATTTTGATATTTGGTGCCCATTCAACTAGAATTGCTATGGCATCTAAAGCTTTCTCACCGGGTTGTAGATTAGAGGATCTCATGAAAAGCTGCAGATTGGTCACGTGAATCCACATTTCATTAGTTTTATTTTAGACCAGATCCTCATTTTACTTCTGTTGTTGTTGCTAGACTTTAGCTTGCATAATAGGAGTCGCCATGTATTTATTAATTCCTATATTTTACTAGTATATGATGTCATGATTAATAAACACACGGAGGCGAGTATTATTCCCATCCGAGATATAGTAGATCGATATCCCTACCCTTTGACATGTTTATTTATATGTGATTCATATGTTTAGTAATGTTTATAGCATATATATTTTATCATAATCGTTTATACTATTTTCAGTATGAATTTGGTACCAAATGAGATATTACCATATACCTTTTCTTCTCTATTTTAGCGTAATGATATGATCCGGTGCTGGTGAGGGACGAAGTTCCTGGTTTCCTATCTTTCTCGTTCATCATTTGGTTATGACGTTCTGAATTGGATTTGTAGAATATTAAGTCTTAACGTATGGATTGAAGTTATTTCTACAAAGAAACAGGAAGTGTTGGAGAAGACAGACCTTTATATAGGGAGGGGAGGGTATATTATGATACATTCTGATTGGTTAATTTTTTTTCTGTTAACTCTTCTTTGCTGCTAAGAGAATTAAAGAAGGAGATATGCATAATACTCGCCTCCGTGTCTTTATTAATCATGACTTTACGTCATATACTGGTAAAATCTAGAAATTCTGTCTCATGTGATCACAGTGGCATTTGTCTCAGATTTCAATAAAACAGATTATCTACAGTAGTAACATTTTTATTTTAAAGGAAAATTAATCTTTTTTTAACCCTTGTTTCCATGGAGGGACCAAGAGCTAAAAAAAATGCATTCCCTCTCCCAAATAAAGCTTTATATATACATGCAAGTTTACATTTGGGCTGAGGCAGAGAGGTCTGGATGCTGGCGGGTGCGGACTGATGCGAGTCTAATGGGGTGTGGTTTCATGGGGGAGGGGGTCTCTCTGCTAATGCAGAGATAGACCCTTGTTTTCAAAAGGGATCAACAGAGGGGACCTAGATAAGATCCTGCGTGTTGAGCCTATTTAAAAATTAGGGTCTCTGTCTACAAAGTCCCCGACCTGACCGGTCTACCTGCTTCCCAGGACCTGCTGGTCAGTTTATCCTCATACTAGGGACAATGATTTTTGTTCACTTGTGATTCTATATAAGTGAAAAATAAAATGTAGTTGTCCTTTAAATATAATGCATTTGTTTTGGCATCCATTATATAACTGTACATTTACAAATTATACTCAGTGTTACAGTATTGCTATTTTGTTGGTATGTGTTGATGCATCTTATTATACATACATATATCAATTTTTAACTGTGATTGGCGAGATGATAAAAGGATATTATGAGTATTTTGTTGAAAAATTACTTCTTAAAAGCTTTTGCAGTAAAAGCATTATGAAACTAGTTATTTATATATATATATATATATATATATATATATATATATATATTATTGTAAACTAATTATGTAGCATAAAACATGCACATTGTACACACTTCATAGTTACATTAACATCACTCAAGGTTCATGAATGTCTTGTTTAGTTTAGCACATTACATACTTCTACCACATATTCTATTTAATTTATTTTTGCAGGGCATGCTGAATGATGATTTATATGAAAGATATTTCTTAATACTGCAAGTCAGAAAAAAATATGAATTCTCTATAACAGTATTGTTTTAATAAATATTATTTATTGGTAGATAACAAACTTAGAAACATAGAAACATAGACACATAGAATGTGTCGGCAGATGAGAACCATTCGGTCCATCTAGTCTGCCCAATTTTTTTTTGAGTACTTTTATTAGTCCCCCGTTCCCCGGTATTATAGCTAGGATATTCTTGTGTCTATCCCACGCATGCTTAAAATCCTTGACTGTGTTTACCTCTACCACTTCTGCTGGCAGGCTATTCCATACATCCACTACCCTCTCAGTAAAGTAATACTTTCTGATATTACTTTTAAATTGTTGCCCCTCTAATTTAAGGCTATGTCCTCTAGTTGTGGTAGTTTTTCTTCTTTTAAATATATTCTCTTCCTTTACTGTGTTGATTCCCTTTATGTATTTAAATGTTTCTATCATGTCCCCCCTGTTACGTCTTTCCTCCAAGCTATACATGTTAAGATGCTTTAACCTTTCCTGGTAAGTTTTATCCTTCAACCCATGAACCAGTTTAGTAGCCCTTCTCTGAACTCTCTCCAAAGTATCAATATCCTTTTGGAGATACGGTCTCCAGTACTGCGTACAATACTCCAAGTGAGGTCTCACCAGTGCTCTGTACAATGGCATGAGCACTTCCCTCTTCCTAATGCTAATACCTCTCCCTATGCAACCAAGCATTCTGCTAGCATTTCCTGCTGCTCTATTGCATTGCCTACCTACCTTCAAGTCCTCTGAAATTATTACTCCTAAATCCCTTTCCTCAGATGTTGAGGTTAGGACTGTACCAAATAGTCTATATTCTGCTTTTGGGTTTTTACGCCCAAGGTGCATAATCTTGCACTTGTCCACATTAAATGTCAGTTGCCACTGCTCTGACCATTTTTCTAGTTTAGCTAAATCATTTGCCATTTGGCTTATCCCTCCATGAATATTAACCCTATTGCAAATCTTTGTATCATCAGCAAAAAGACATACTTTGCCAACAAGACCTTCTGCAATATCGCTAATAAAAATATTAAAGAGAATGGGTCCAAGTACAGATCCCTGAGGTACCCCACTAGTAACAAGACCTTGCATCGAATATACCCCATTGACTACAACCCTCTGTTGCCTGTCACTCAGCCATTGTCTAATCCATTCAACAATATTGAAATCCAAACTCAAAGATTTCAGTTTATTGATAAGCCTTCTATGTGCGACAGTGTCAAAAGCCTTACTGAAATCTAGGTAAGCAATGTCTACTGCACCACCCTGATCTATTACTTTAGTCACCCAATCAAAAAAATCAATAAGATTAGTTTGGCATGATCTCCCTGAAGTAAACCCATGCAGTCTCTGATCTTGAAATCCAAGCGACTTTAGATGTTCAACAAGCCTATTCTTTAACAAGGTTTCCATTATTTTCCCCACTACTGAAGTAAGACTTACTGTCTTAATTTAAGACAGTAAGTTTAATTTAATTGTTTTAATAACCATTCTTTATTTAGAGGACTGTCTCATCCTAAACTTTGTTTATACTGTGGACATAGAGAAGAGACAATTATGAAAAATAATCTATACATTGTGTTTGAAATGCATAAAATAAGAAAAATAGATCTTTTAATTGTGTGTGTGGTTTACAATATTCAGCAGTGTAAAATCTGCTTCCTAGGTATGAATAAATAACAGTAAATAAAATTAAATAATAATACATGTTAATACATCTGAACACTACTGTTTAAAAATATACAAGTATATGAATTAAATGCAGTCAAATACATGTAGGTTCAAATATATCAGAGTGATTATGTCGCTCAGGCACTTAAATATTTTAGGTTAAACAATGTCTGCACTCCAGCTAATGTGAGCAGGACTCAAATTCACATAATGTTCTGTAATTGGGTAAATATACACTTGAGAATCAGGAGCTTCCCGTGCATCTGAGGAACCTGTATATGCTTCTTCATGGTTTAATGTTTTTACTGCTGCTACATGTGTGTACAAGTGTATAAATATATGTATATGCACAGATATACAAAGAAATAGGATTGAATAGTAGACAGTATGGACTCAGCTCTTCATCCTTTCAAGGTAGCTAAAATCAGTACCAGTTAACTGCGTAATAGTAACATGTCCAGAACGTACTGAAAAACCAGAGAATATCAGAATGTACCCTTCCTGGGTAATATTTCATTATTATCTGTCTTGAAATTGTAAACTTAAAATTGTACACAACATTCGGAAAGGTCAGAAATGCACTTCCACTGGTATAACACAGCCCATGTGCAATAATAAGAATCAGCACAAATTCACACATCAATTTGTACATGAACAATTGACATGAAAGGTAACAGCATGACGCCATAATTGGTTCACAGATGACAATTTGAGTGCTAATGTACAGCATGTGATCTGCTTTTCTATCTACTGAAAATGTCAACGCGTTTTACTCACTATTTTCCAGACAGGTTGAAAAACATGCATTTGAAAACAACTGTTATAGCAAATGCTATCTGTGTGGTTTACACTCTACAGTATTGGGAAACTTACTCAGTATGATTTGCCCCTTTGACAAAGCACAGACTTCCATTTGTTGTACACTGAGAAACTTCTAGTGTTAATATTTTGACAAAATTAAACTGAAAGGTATAGTATGAAAAGTTCTTGTTGCTTTATTGACCATTACTTTTTTATTTTTTTCAGTCAAAATATTTTATTTTTAATTCACCTGCAAAAATGGGGTATACGTAGAAAGGGTAGCAGTTCATAGCCTATCAGATTGTATTGTTTGGTCAGACCTTGTCTGAAATCATTGCTTTCAAAACAAGAATTATTCTTGCTAAAACTCAATTTGCACTATTGTAATAAAATAAGTTATAGGGACTCTGTCACATTATTTTTTATTCTGTGCATTCAGTGTAAAAACAATCTACACATTGTAATAGCTCAATTTGAATCAAATGCACAGATTAAGATAAAAACAGTAAATTAAAATTAATTTGCAATGTGAAAGCAAGATGTGATGTCAGAAACAGGAGAAATCATAAACACACGCAACACACATACGGTATATCTTGTAATCTATACACTTGATTTGAATTCTACTAAAATCATGTATAGATAAATCATTTTTAACTGCAAAAAAATAAGTTTTGTTTCACTGAACAATTGCATCAAGTGCAGGCATTTTAAAAATAAATTATTTAATAAAAGAATATAAATAAAGCACATTATTGAGCCCTCTGCTTGTACAGCTCTATCAGGAGGCAGCAATCTTGGGTCAAACATTCTGTCACCTAACCTATCTGACCCAAGATTCTGAACAAAATGTCAGCCCTCTGATAGAACTGTTCAGGCTCAAAGGGTTCAATAAGGTACTTTATTCAAATTATTTTATTAAATAATTTCTATTTAAAATGCCTACATAATGCAAGCTTTCAATTAAATAGAACTAATTTTTTAGGTGACAGTTGTCCTTTAAGGTGTCTGTATAACTTTGACTTTTTTATAATTACAAATGCATAAATTGAGTTTTATCAACGATAATTATTACTTTAAAAACAATGTTATGGGTCTGTAAAATCATTACAATTTGCTTTATTTGTTTAGTTACTAAAGATATTAGCATAAATGAAGTGTAATTGTCAGTCAAAATATACTTAACCATTACATGTATTAGTATGTAGTCCCCCCTCTATGCTCTGTACCTAGGGCTATGTAAATTGTTGGCGCTATATAAATAAATGTAATATATTAAGCACACAGTACTAAATTAGTACTATCTGCAAACGATCCAAACACAAATTTTAAAATAATTTTACAAATACTAAAAGCAACAAAGATGTTTAGCCATTTTGGAGCCACAAATAATTGACCTGATATGTCTAAACGTACATAAGAAAAAGATGCACACATCTGATATAAAATATTGAAGTGAAAATATATTTGGTAATTACACCTAGTAATGGAAAATTAAACCTAGTTTTTTGCAATATTTCTCACTAATAGTTAGTAATATTATTTTTTAGAGCTTGTCAAGTTTATTTTTATTTTTTGTCTAAAGTGATTTACATACTACTGCCAGTTATCCTTTCACAGCATTAAAGCTCAGATTTTAAAAAGGTGTATAAAATAAATTAATATTTTCATCAACCTAACACAGAAGACAAAACCAAACACAAAAATGCAACAAAATAAATAAAAGGAATTTTCATGATTTAAAAAAGAAATAAAAGTTGTGTAAAATCTGTATTTTTTTTTCTTCTTTTGCCATTAGTTAGGCATTTTATTTCCCCACAACACTATAGAAGAAATTAATTTAATGTCAGCTATGGTTGAAGGGGGGGGGGGGGGGGGGGGAGTTCTTGTTTGTTAGTGGTGAAAATCACCCATCATTGCTTTCCCTGTGTTTTCTAAGTATGCTGCAGTGTGTGGTGGTACTGAAGTCGGGGGGATGGGGTATAGGAACACACAAGAGGCGTTTAAGGGTCATCAGCTTTTAGCCTCAGCATGATCACTCTTTAAAGCATAAGCACATCACGTGATCCATTCCAGGCTGTTAATAATTCATTCAGAGCACGTTTTACTCTCAGGAAATGCTTTGTTCTTTACATTTCCCTGATGCACCCCCTTCCTCCACCCCCAACAAATATAGTCATTTTTGCTATGTAAAACTTTCAAATAATGTCTAAAATATTTCGAGTTCTTCGTTACATCACCAAAATCTTCACTTTGGTACTGTCAGGTACCATGATAAATTGATTTGTTTTGATCCCTTCAGCAGTTTTGGAGAACGCGTGTATAACAAAGAGTTGTAAACACTTCCACCCACCACAGATATATTACACAATTTGGATGCCTTACAGTGGAAAAAAAGAGGACAGGCATTTTTTAAAAACGACTTATTTTTACTCATGAACTACAAAGTCATACACCAAAATAAATTTACATTTTTTTAAATGAAGTGATTTCCCAGACATCTTATATACAAACAATAATCAGAATTGTAAAAATAGTTCCTATCGCTGAAAAAGCAACCACATGCTTCCAAGAGAAGTTAAAGAATTGTAATTGTAGATGATAAAGATGAAAACAAATCCCGCAGCCAAAAAAATATTCTCAGTAGTTCGACCCCAAATAACCCCGAGCACATTTTTTTTCTATCTTAAACGCTTCCAAGTTTTTTGGCGCACGTTTAACTCTTTCCATGCAAATGTAAACAGCAACACGCAAGTTAGGTGTTAATGAATCAGATCTAAATGTGTTTTTTTTGTAAATAACGGGAGCCAATGATGGCTAAATTGCTTTTTTAAAAGCATCATTGGAAATGTAGTTCACATCTTGAGTACCAGAAACAACATAAGCACATATACTGATTAAATGATGTTTACATTTTTTGTTCTCTTGATAAGACACGTGTTTCTTAATACCTATACAATTAATTGTTCTATGGGGTAGAGGGGAACCAATTCCTTATCACTCAGCTGCAATACATCGTTAATTATGCTAATTGTGTGAGCGGATATACTTTCCCCTTTGCTTTATGGCTTTTTATTCCCTCTGCTGGTTGGTAAAAGGGAAGGAGCCGCCCTGGGGTGGGATCACATGATATTGTCTTCGCGCCACTTTCATAAACCCCCTTAGATTTTGTATGTTTTTTTTGTGTTGTTTTTTTTATTTGGGTGATGGCAAAAGGTAACGTGTTCTTTCGTGGGTTCCCTTTTAATGCAGGTCTTCTCTTGGCACATTGCAGCCTCTGCTGTATGTATTATGATGGGTGCTGTGTGTAGATCAGACTGCGGATCGCATAGATTTTTCTACTACGTACTTTACAAAAACAAGGCGATGCAATAGTATTTTGTCCCTGGGTTCAGAGAAGCTAGCATGTTATATTTGTATTGCTGTAGGTTTTTCCACCTGTAGGAGTGCAGTTTGCATGCAGCTAAATAGTATGGGGTTTGGAGGAGCAGTGTGTCCTTCGTAGTGTTTTGGTTTAGGTGCTGCTAGTGTGTGGCACTTTGAAACTCACATGGCGCCCATAGCTAAGGCGACCATATTTCACCACCTTAGTGATGCTTATGAGAAATGCGTACCACAGGGCTGCGCTGAAATCAGTGCTGTACTGCAGGGTGCATCTTCTCGAGATGTAGCTTGGTGTGGTCAAAGTAGCGGATGGTATCTTATGCAGAATTGGCAAAGTAGTCCTCACTAGATCGGTGGGTTTATTTTAAACGAGAATATTTTTTTCCCTCTCCTGGTTTTACCAGTTCCCTTGTATTTGCATGCCTTATTTGTTGTGTATTGCATTACTCTACGCTACGGTTCTGCAGCTGTGAATTTTTTTGGATTTAAAGGGACCGCTTAAGTACTTGCGATCTTATTGTGTGTAAGAGGTAGAGAAAGAAAGGGATTGAATTTCTTTGTCTGAGGTAAGAATCTGTGCAATTGATATTTTAATTTTTAGGCGATATATTTTGATTTGACCGCATTTTGTTGTTGTTGCCGTTTCATAGTTAAAGTAATGAGGATGTTGCTGATATAAGAAGGGGTTATGTGGGGTAAATCTGCAGCACATGGCGCCAGGGCTGTTGCTGTGGGGGGAGGGGAATCATTGATCCCGTTTCACTTTATTTCAGGCCTGGGAACAGGGTTCAGTGTTACTTCCACTTTACATTCCAGCTGCACCATGGGATTCGTAGTCCTAATTATTTTGTTTGGACATTGCCATGCGGTCGGTTAACTCATTCTGCACCGGTCATCTCTTCAATGGTAATATGGCTATGCAGTATACCTATCCCAAACTCCCCTGCAAGGCGTTTAAACAGATCATGTGACTTGGAAAGATAAAAAGATTTATATGGGTCTAATCACTAAAGGGGAAATTGAGACGGGAATTTCACACTTAAGGCCAAAGTAGCTGAGTTGGAAACGTGTTCCCAACTCGGCTACTTTTGCCTTAAGTGTGAAATTCCCCTCTGTTTCGTGCAATTTTCTTTCAGAAGACTCTTTAGATTAGCGATGGTCATGCTCTTGCTTCATGCCGACTATGGTTTCGGAGCCATAGTCCATACCAGATGCTGAGCCTTAGAGATTAGTCGTCGGTGTTCTAGAATGTCAATTGTGTTAGCGGTGGTCTCCCTTCGACATGTGACTTGTTTGTGGTTTTGGTAATATTGTATGGAGAGGAAATGGGGAATCTCTAGTGTGTTGACACGTGCATCGGCCATTTAAATGCAGTGTGTACGGGGAGGAGGTGATCATGACTCTTGCAAGAACGAGGTTCTTTTGCTTGGTGGTCGTCTCGCATTTCTGGCTTCAAAAGGCAGTGGGTGGTTTAAGAGGGGGGGGTGGGTGCATGTTTTGCATAGCAATCTGGCGTCCTATGGGTTAAGGATTGGCGCGGTTTTTGGCTATTTGAATAGTCAGGACTGCATTTCCCATAATGCTCTGCCTTGTCTTTAATCGCCGCACGAGGGAAGGAAGACGCATGGTGTGTAGTCTAGGGATCTGTGCAAACCCGAGTCCGCTGCAGGCTCCTTCTTGGGATCTCCAACAAATATTGGTGCATAGAGCTCAGAGAGGTAATGTTCGTACTTGTAGAATGCTTTATATCCTTCTAGTCTCTAGCGAAGGTCAATGACCATTGTGTCCTGGGAGCATGGAACTTAGCCTTACATGGCTCCATACAGCCCAAAATGGACCGTTCCTTTTCAGAGATCAAAGGGTAACTTGTTAGTTGTAATGGAAGTTATATGCCTAACGACATAAAACCTGAACTTTATTTTTTTACTGGTTTCAATAGGCCTATCTTAATCTAATTTATGTTTAAATTGGCTTAATGTGCAGCCTTTACTTCTAGTGTTGGTATGTACAAGTTTATTACTGGGTCTGGTCTGTTTTTTTTTTTTTTTTACCATTCATGTTGTAATAGTCTGTTTTATGCAACATATAGCTTTATAGTAATATAGTAGATATTTGCTTAATTGCTTTTAAACTGATAAATTGTACATGTTATACAAACTAATTTGTATACTGATATGCAAATAAAATGCATCATATCAATTAGATTCTAACAATATTTTGTATAATTTTCCACCAATAGTAGCTGTAACTTACAAAAAGTGTTTATTATAAGAGTTTCTATACTTCTCATATTTATGTCTTTAGCACATGGGTGCCAGTTCTACAAGGCCATGTTTCTGACCGGAACTTTTTTCCACCACCATGTCTTTAATGTGGGTTCACTTCACCTGTAGCTTAACCAGTGTAATAGAATGCTGTTTTTTTTTTAATTTTTTATATAGGTGATATTTCAATATCATAAAAAATTTGATTTTCTATCAAGATTTAGAATATTTTGGCACCTAGTTTAACTGGACCACACAGCATCAGTATAGATTAAATAGGCAGGATTGTATTTTTACTCTAATAATTTGGAGGTAATTTATTATGATTACTGACATTTTTTCCATTTTTTTTTTCTTTGTAGGTAATACAAGAACTATCCCTGTACAGCTTCTCCTTGTAAGATCAGCCTAGGTTATACAAAAGTGCTTATAGTGCAGGTAGTTATTAGCATCTACTGCATGGTAAGCACTTCAGCATTGCCATGGCAATTACATCTGATTTCTGCTGGACATTCTGGAGGACATCCTGTGCTGCCTTGTGTTAAGGTGCATCTAGTGCAGTTAGTGACATAGTTTAGAATCTACTGCCCTAAATGCTCCTTTTGGCATAAGTACTTGCACACTCCCAACATTTGTTATTCTATGCTGACTTGGAGCGACAGTGTCCAAGCAGTGCCAAAGTGCTCATAGTGCAGGTAGTTTTAACCATATCTACTGTAATATGGGCACTTACTGTACTGCAAGGCAATGTGTATCATTAAGTCTCTTTTTGCTGCTTGACTCAAATGCTCTTGTTACGGTTAGTTTTGCTGGTTTGCACCTGCTGGGTATGGTGCTGTGCAAATCCATGCAAAACTGATTGTGGCATTGAACGTCCCCTATGATGGCATCCTGTTGGGCATTGTATGATATCAAACTGGCTCCCCCATGGGTGGGGATTTGTTGCATTACTCATAACTGGTAAAAGTATTGCACTTGTCCCGGCCTGTGGAGGAAAAAAGGACCGTCGACAGACCAAATCTAGCCTTTTAATGTTCTGTTTTGTGGTTGTCGGGTGGATCACCATGCAATTTTATTTAGTTGACTGGGGGAAAAAATTGCACGGTATCCATCTGTAAACCGCTGAACCTTTCTGTGATCGGTGTCACCAAGGTCAGTATTAAAATGAGTTTGTGAAAGTTTTTGTTTTTTTTAATAGTTGGTGTAAAAACTGTATAGTTGATGCATGTTCCCCATTTAATTATTACATGGTTCTTACATTAATTCTTTGCTGCGGGCACCATTGGGGAAACTGCTTCTCTGTGACAACAGGTTAAATGAGAACTGCTCTAGTCTTTGATTGGAACGTATTTATATCATTTTATTGTACCAGCTTCAATAAAAGTTTGGCTTTCTTACAATTTCTTGTTTGTTTTTATAGGTACACTGCTCTTGTGGGGAGAATACTTAAGGAAGTGTATTTATTGAGTTTATTAATACTGTACGACTGAACATTGATATAGCCATCATACTAGGTTATGGGAAATGGCCACTGAAACATAACTTCCAATATGGTGTAGTGAGCAATGTTCAAAATAAGCGTGTCTGTCCAAAACCTGCTTTTCTCTCAAGCTATGCATTTTCTAGCTATTCTGCTTGTACTATAAAAGAATAGAATAAAATGGAGCGATTCTAAATGGCAAATGTTTTCTTCCCACCCTTCCAACTTCTACTCATTTATTGGGAATGTTTGCTAAAGTTACAGGTTGCGTAACTATATGGCTGCATCATTATAAATAAAGATGTTACATACAGTCAATCAATAGATCTTGGAAGGGCATAAAGTCTGAAGTGGGCAAAAAAAAAGAGAAGTCTGCACTCAAAGGATTAAATGAAAAATAAAGTTTTAATATAACATGGTTAACCTGAGGTTTCAACCATAACTTTTTTTTTTCTTTCTTTGCTGTGTATTTTGGTCGGATTCTACCTCTCATTTAAGACCCAGCTGTTATGGGTTGACACATCATGCTAACCATGTTATAGTTTTTTCGTTTTACCTTGGTTCTCTACTTTTATTATGTTTTAAAACTATAGATTTTACAGGACGCTACACTAGCTTACATATTGGATATATTTACATCTTCTGGTGTGCCATCATCTACCAATATTCCTAAAATGGGCCACATAATTAGAATTGCACACATGGGCTTCATTAATGTGAATTTTGTTACAGCAAAGGTGACAAGCTTGTTTTCTATAGGTAAAACAATTCTAGAAATGGTTCACTTTATTTAAACCACATATAACATCCTCTAGCCCTATAACAGTGCAATGTAATTTGGCCTGCAGTTCTGAATTAGAATTTTTTTTTTTTTTTTAACCCTGCTGTTTAATGTGATGGTCACTAAAAATTCTGAGTATATTAATGTCTGGTGCCTCCTGTTTATGACCTATGATAATTTTGTGACTTGGTATGCAAATGGACCATGCACTTTTAATGGGAAGCTTGTTATAGACTCATAAATCCACAAGGTGGCCTCATAAATGGCAATCCACAGATATTTTTTTTATTTTTTATGCAGATAACTAACACAATTTTTCAGGTTGCCCCCTTTTCTTTAAGAAAACACCAGCCTTGCAGTTTCCTCCATAGACTTAATGTTGGCCTCAAGCATTTGTTTATTTTTAACTTACCTGCAGGTAAAATACTGTCTGTGTTGCTGGTTAGCCATTTAGGTTATAGGATATGTCAAGTGCTTTACAATATATCTGCAAGATCCTATTTGGACAACTACCTTCTATTCCTCAATAGGTTTGCTAGCCTTTTGGCTTGTAAATGCATAGCCGAGGAGATATTAGTCTCCTTCTGGGAGTGACCCTTCCTTAAAATGGAGATTTAAAAAAAAATAAACTTTAAGGATGAGTAGCTTCATTCACAGGGTGTAGGGTAAAAATAAATCCTATTTAAAGAACCAAACTAGTATAAATGAATGATCATATAACTCCAGAATGAATAGGTTAGAAAGATGTTAAAATACCATCAGGTGCTACCATCTGCAAGTGGATCAGTGTCTGCTAGACAGAATTTGAAATGTTTTTAATATCACAAAAGTAGTGTTATGTGCACAATGAATAAGCAATCTCAATGGGCTACTTAACCCCTTCATGACTGGACTGTTTTTGACCATGTTGTACATTAAGTACCATGGCTGATTTAAACAGTTTTGTGGTGTTTTAATTTTCCTCTCATTTACTGTATCCACACAAACTATTTTTATATATAAAAACATTTTTTAAGCATAATATGGGCTGTGTTTAGATACCATTTATTATAAACACTTTCTTAAAAGCTTTTACGCATTATGTACACACACTTTGTACCTCGGGCATGAATATACAGTGTTTATGTGTTGTTGCCAAATATCTCAGTATATGTTCAACTTCCCCAAAATGACAGGGCTACTTGCCGCCTGAAATACCTCCCGGCCCCATTTATTATTAGAGGCGGCCAGGGACACTTTTATTTTGTAGGCACTTTGGCTGTTTTTGCAGTAGCCAAAGTCCTCCTGACGGGAGTCTCTCCTAGAGGCTATTTTGTTCCAAACTTGAGTTTGTATCCTGAGATTTTCATGCCAATTCGGAAGCACTTTGGTGTTTCATAAGTAGCCCACATTTATGGGCTGTTTGGATAACCAATGTGGTCTGAAAATCAGGAAAAAAATATTTTTCCTTATGCCTTCAGAATATGCAGTTAGTTTGAAAAGACATGTCTTGTCGGTGCCTGCTAATGATATCCCTGTTCAATTCATTCTTGTATATATTTCCTTAGACATTTCCTTTTTATATATACAATTTTTGTTTGTCGCTAAAACCAAGTGAGTAAGAGTTAATACCGGTTTCCAAAGCCCCAAAACACGTAAATCTGATGTTACAAGAAAATGGCTGATTGGGCTACGTGAAATAAGAGGTATTGTGCAAGGCAGATTGTTTCTATGAGTACATGTGGGTTACGCCAAAATGTTTTAATTACTCGGCCAGCCCACAATATATGGGTCATGTTGCCTATCTGATTACAATGTTTAGCATGAATCTGAGACTTATATATGAAAACCTTTTGTTTGGAGGCTTTTAGATTTGCTGTAAAATTTCATCTGGAAAGTAGCAAAGGGATATTAGGGAATTATTAGGGATTTGAAAATGGTTAGGAAAAAGCAATACGCTACTTTCATTTTTTGCCCTAAACCTTGCAAAACCCCACCACATAAACACAATGTTAACATTGCCTATTTCCAAATGCTAGATTAACAAATATTAGAAACTGTTTAGAAGTGTTTTTTTTAATTAGCATTTTTAAATGTGTACATTTTTTTCATGTAAAAGTTAGGAAAAGGTTTGGTTTTTTTTCCCCTGCAATTTTCCATCATATTTTATTATTTTTATAGTAAGTTATATGACATGATCAGAATAATGGTATTTAAATAATGCCTTTCTTCTGAAAAAAAAAAAAAAAACAACTAAATTACAACTAACTGGTGCTTGCATCTCAGAAGACACAAGCACCAAAATGCCATTTGCAGAGACCCAATTAGGGTCTTAATAGACCCTGTGGGTCCCTGCCCAAAAATACCCCTTGGTGTCACTTGTGACGTCACGGAAGCATGCCTGACCCGCAAGTTTGGGAATGGTGTGATTTAGTAAATTGTAGCCGTTGTTTGCTTTGAGCATCAGCTACATTTGGCCTATAAAAGTGTTCTCATCTGACAGGTAGTGTCCCTCTGCAAGTCCCTGCAGTGGGATCTGAGGACAGAAAACGGCAATGACCTGTTAACTGGAAGATGTTCTATGCAGTCCAGTTTGTTTGATTCGTTATATAACTCTGAGATACATAGATTTTTGTAAATGATCAAATTGAACATGGATTGTTTTAATTTTTAAGATGAAATTACAAAAAAGTTATATGGCTAGAGGTAAAGTATTCTAAATTGTTTCATGTCAGATACGTTAAATGTTTTTTTTTTTTTTTAATTTAATGTAAAGTCACTTTATATTTAACCTCTTATTGAGTTAATTCGTCATAAGCGCCACAGTGTTTGCGACCATCCAGTGTGTATCCGGTCCAGAACTATGCCTCGCACCTGAGGCAATATTCCTAGACGCGATTGGCGGGTTTCGGGCCATGTGACTGTGGTCACTGCGATCAAATTTAAATATGATGTCAGTGTCTTAAGGCATTGACTTTCCTTCCAATTCACTGCCTGTAATTGGAACGTGATGGGCAAGTGAAGAAAAGAAAATTCCTGATAAAATGTAAAAGTTAGCCCATCCCTTGCTGATCAGTTTGTTACAGTAATCGGTTTCCTTTGTAGTTTATGGCCCTTTTTTTTTTTTTTTGTCTTTTTTTTTTTTTTTACATTTTAGTTATTTTTTCCTAAACATATTAATTAATTTAATTACAGGTAACCCCTGCATGCGCATGCTGTAGTTCTGATTGCTGGTCAGATTTTTTTTCTGTTTGTTTTTTTTATTTGGTTGGGAATCTATATTTTTCTTTTTATTAACTAGTAAGTTGGGTTAAGTGGGTCAGTGTTAGTGTTGTACAAGTTATGTACAATATATATTTTTTTTAAATAGTGAAATTTTTTTTATGTCCTTTTGTAATTGCAGATTATGTATATTGTATCGAAAGATAGCTCTAACTGCTCTTTAAAAAACATACAACTGGTATGGGTGTGTTAAATGATAGAGAGGAAAACTAAGATTAAACAACCATATATCAAAATGGAAAAAATGTCTCTGGTTATTGGGAAAATACATTTTTAAGGCATCTATAAATTGTATAAAATTGTATGTGTTTTTGGTTTTTGTAAAATTCATTTTTTATCAAATAGTAAAATAGCACTACTGAAACAAATTAGTGTATATGAAAGCTATAGATGATTTTATATTTTGTAAAATTAAACTATGCATGAATTCTTTAGCAAAAAGTGTTATTCATTACAGATCAATATTACAAAGCATGGAGTCATGTCACTTCCTCTAATTTGTAGAATGGCTTAAGCCAAGAATGAGACAACTGAAGGTTTTTTCCAAAGTGGCTATTGTCAATTTGTACACGTTGTTACTGAAAGATTGAGGTAAGATATGACTGCACCTTTAGTTGGTATGTGCATAATTAGTTTTATACTCCGTAGTGGAAACATTTAAGCATTCTTAGCATGACTTACATGGGATTTCCCATGAAGCAATAAATTTAACTCTTAACGGTTAGATATATTTGCATCTAAAGAGACTTTAAAAAAAAAAAAAAAAGTTTCATTCTGAATACCTAGCTTTTGTTTTCTATTTTATGGTGCCTTCTTTGCTTGAGGAATGTACTTGTCTTTGAAGAGTATTTTTTTTTTTTTTTTTTTTTAAATGCTTACCTGTAACAAATGTAAATGCTGCTATTACCGTGTTTGCTTGAATATAAGATGACCCCCCCAAACTTTGGATATTCCTTTAGGAAAAAAAACTAAAAACCTGAATATAAGACTATAGGAAAAAAGATTAACTTGTATATATTCACATGTAAATTGCTTTTTTATATTTAATAAAAATGATGATATAAAAAGATGCAGTTCTTGTTTTTATTTCCTTTTTATGTGCCAAAGCTACCCCTACCCCCCAGAATTACCCAATGCTCCCTCTCTTCCCCCCTCCCCCACAATCGTTGTCAATCTCTGTACCTCCCTCCCCCCCATCGTTGTCAGTCTCTGTCCCTGTCCCCCCCATCGTTGTCAGTCTCTGTCCCTGTCCCCCCCATCGTTGTCAGTCTCTGTCCCTGTCCCCCCCATCGTTGTCCGTCTCTGCCCCCCCATCGTTGTCCGTCTCTGCCCCCCCCATCGTTGTCCGTCTGTCCTTCCCCCTACATCTCTCCCACATTGCTGTCAGTCTCTCTCCCCGGTAGGTAGCTAGTGGGGTCAGCCGGGGGATGTCTGCATGATACGTGCAGACATCCTCTGCTGCTGCCCGTGACTTCCGTGATGAAGCCGGAAGGTCACATGACCTCTCAGCTTCCGTCACAGAAGTCCCGATGGACCTGCCGGGCAGCAATGGAGGATGCATTGCATCTCTGTGGGGGACCTAGATCCCAGTCTTATATTCGAGCAAATACGGTATATATTTTTTATGGTTTATTGATCTTGTTACTGTAGCAGTTTTTTCTTATTTGCCCCACTCATAGCATATGTTTGCTAGATATCCTTTCAAACAAATAAACAACTGGATGAAATAAGTGTTGTATCTTGGTGTTATTCTCTCTTGCATTACTTGTCATTTGTGGGTCACTGTCATGAATTAGAACGGTAAAAAATCGACCACCATGTTCTTTTATGATTTTCGCCGTTGCCATCTCTATCCCCAATCAGCTTTTCAGTGCCATATCTGTCCCCATACAGCTTACCAGCAGCATCTTTGTCCCCAAACAACTTGCAAGTGCCATATATGTCCCAAAACAGCATATCAGTGTCATGTATGTCCCCAAACAGCTTTCCAGCTATATCTTGGTCTTCAAATAGCATGTCAGTGCCATCTTTGCCCCCAAATAGTTACCAGTGCCATCAGTTTCTGCAAACAGTTTAACAATGCCATATTTGCCTCCAAACTGCTTCCGTGCCATTAAACAGCTTGTCAGTGCCATCTGTATCCCCAAATGGCTTGCCAGTGCCATATCTGTCCTTAAAATGCTTATTAGCACCATCTTTGTCACCAAAGAGCTTGCAAATGCCATCTGTATTTCCAAACAGCTTTTCAGTGCCCTATTTTGTCTGTCTTTTTAAACAGCTCACTAGCTCCACCTCTGCCCCAACAGCTTGTTAGTGCAGAAGGTTTTCCCCATACATGTGACACTGAACCTGAATATATAGGAAAATCTAATATATATTTACATATATGTATGCATATATAAATATATGGAGAATCTGTTTGAATAATCTCCTAGTGCAGGACCGTACCTAGAGTATTTAGCAACACACACACACACACAAACACTACATATAATTGAAGCTATGAATATATAGGAGAAATTTATTCAATAAAGTGCTGTACATCGAATATTGAATTCAGACCATCCGGTTTGCATGTCTCAAGGTGAAATATCCATTTTACGTCTAGTTTAGTAAGCTCCTTAGAATACCTGCCACCCCTTTTCGGCAGTACTACCTTATCAATCCCCTGTATTTTACACTTACTAAGATCCCTATCGTTTCAGGTCTCTCTTGTATCCTCACCTGTTATGCTCTAATTTTGAGGGGACGAGAGGATTTACCTACATATTGTTTCAGACATGACATACAAGTAAGAAGGTAAACTACATTCCTCGTATTACAGTTGATGTAATGTTTCAATATATATGTTTTATTAGAAACTGATCATGTAAATTGATCGCGAACCTGCATAATTCAACAAAATTTACATGGGTGTCTACCACATTTATGTAACGAATTGTGTTGAGCGAACCCGAACCACACTGTTCGGGTTCGTACCGAACATTACGGTTTTTGGACCCCGGACCCGAACACGGACATTCCACTGTATGTTCGTGTTGGGGTTCGGCGATTACATTGTATGAAATGCTATTGGCTTTCTATAAACCGAAATAGAGTCCCCATTCATACGAATAGGGACTCTATTTTGGTTTATAGAATAGCAATAGCATTACATGTATTACATCTGAGAGTCAAATAGAACCGTCAAATACTGTGCTTACAGCGCATTTTGAAAAATTCTGGCTACCTCCTCCAGCGCTGCTTCCACCTACACCGCCACGGTCACCGCCTTCTCAACCTATGGGTCACTTAGTATAAACTGAAAGAGAATACCCTGCACTCCAACCCTCTCTCAAATGGATAATTCTGTCGATCCTCCTGGCAGCCATGCTTTAGATTTAGCTTTATGTTCTTCCAAAGCTAAAATCAAAGATTCCATCTAGTGCTATTTTATGTCTCAGCTGTATTTTTAATTTGTATGTATTTTATGTTATTTGAAGTTATTTCCCTATCCATATTTGTTTGCAGGGCACTTGTACTACTCTTACCCACATTTTACTTCCTTTTGCAGGCCTTTAGCCCTTTCCAGGACTTTTTTAGAGGCCCAAAAGTTCGGGTCCCCATTGACTTCGAACCCGAACTTTTTCCCGAAGTTCGGCCGAACCCGAACATCCAGGTGTCCGCTCAACTCTTGTAACGAAGTAATGTAAATTTTTCTATAGATCTTTTAATTTTTTTTTCATGTTTTTATCTTATATGTGTGCTTATGTATGGAATTTAATTGTATTCTGCGTAGAGGCTGTGGGTAGGTGGATTCCAATTAACCAGGTGTATGTTATCCTGGACTTAATTTAGAACGTATTTAAGCCGCCTGCCCACTCCCTCTCTCTTAATACCTTTGGATTAATAAAGCAGAAGATTTTCTAAGTGATTCCTGACTGGAGTTATGCTTCTTTAGTCCATGTAAGCAGGTCTCCTTGGACTAACTTATAAAAAAATCATTAGGTATGCTGAAATTTTTAAAACCAAATAATTTTTTTTCTAAATTTTACATGAGAATCTTTTACACAGATACAAAACGCAAGTAAAAAAAAAAAAAACACCTGCTAAATAGATTCTAATATTTGGTTTTGGAAATTTAGGAAATTCGTCTATTATTTTACTTTCAGGAATTCCATTCATATGAATGTAATTCGCCGTAGTTCACTGTCTAGTCCATTCAGGATGCTCTCATTTTCCATGAGAAGTGATCTCTCTAATCAGCATGAAATTCGGCCAGTGTGATGTGGCCGGTTTTCATGCCGACATTTAGGCAGCCAAACTAAGCTGAAGGCTATTTCGGGAGGACTTCAGCTATTTGGGATATAACCAAAGTCCTCCAGAAATAGCCCAAGATTAAAGGGACACTATCACAATAACCTGGTTATTTAAAACACACACATATATAAATCATATGCCACTGTTTTTTTATATGATTGAATTATTTGCATATAAAACGAAAAATAAAATTAGGTGTTTATCTCCGGCCTCCATTTTGTGAATATTTCCAATGATGCAACATTGTCCAAAATCTTCCAGTCTCACTTTACAATACTGGCCAAAGCTTGCATGATGATGTCATAAGATACTCCCATGATCTCTTACTGGCTCCTGTGTATCATAATGGGCAGGACTAGGTGGCTGTGTACAACTTTTTTTTTTTTAACCTGCCTTCCAACCAGAGGCGTGACTAGGGTTGGTGTCACACGATGCGGTAACTCATGGTGTCACCCCCCCCCTGATTTCCTCCATTACCATGCCAAACAGATTCCTTAGTTATGCCTAGGTTTGCCACCTGGCCGGTATTTTACCGGCAGGCTGGTAAAAAATTGGCATCAGGCCAATGTTAAGTCAATGGAGACAGTACCAAGGCCGGTATTTTTTTGACGAAAAGGTGGCAACCCTAGTTATGCCAGTCAGATGATGCATTAAATATACTACATTCAAGAGTCCCACAAATTGTCACACACAATAATAATATGCCAGTATTAGTTTGCCGTTAATAAGCCAGATAATTTGCCTAATATGCCAGTAATATTGTGCCGTTTAGATGCCAGTAAGATTGTGCCGTTTAGATGCCAGTAAGATTGTGCCGTTTAGATGCCAGTAAGATTGTGCCGTTTAGATGCCAGTAAGATTGTGCCATTAATATGCCCCAGCCAATTTGCCCATCAAGATGCCAGTAATATTGTGTCATTAAGATGGCAACCAGTGACTGCCAGGCACACTGACAAGCAGTGGGGATGCTCTGATGAGCATCCCCACTGCTTTGATTAAAGCAATTCCCTGCGTTTAACCCCTTCCCTGCCATTGATCTTGCGTAAGCAGTGATCGTGCCCATCAGCGCATTTATTTTTACTGTTTGTGCATTTTTTAGGGGTTAATTTTTTTGTACTGTAATTTATTACAGTACTACAAAGGCTCTTCTAAGAGTTATTAACCCCTTCTTTGCCGTCGATCACTGCTTACACAATGATATTGACTCCAAAGCAATTGTTATCTGTCTGCATATTTTTTTTTTTTTACACATACCCGCTAGGGGATTACATGTAAAGTAAAAATATTTGAGATTTTTTTTAAAGCTGTCTGAGCACATAGCGATCAGTAACAGCGAATTAGTGGCAAAGGCGGTTTGGTGATTTCTCAATTAAGCTCACAATTCGCCCTGGTCAGATCAAAATTGGTCGGATCAATATTCACAAATATTGATCTGCCTCCCTCTCCTCACTTTTTGTGACGGAAAGAGACAGATCAGTATTAGTGATATAAAATAACATTTTATAAAATTGGCAGGTTTTATGAAAGTCTTTCACTGTGTATTAACCCCTTCCCTGCCATTCATCACTGTATAAGCAGTAATCTTGCACAGCAACAGTATGTTTTGCTGTCTGCACTGTTTTTTATGGATTAATTTCTTTGTACTGTAATGTATTACAGTACTAGAAAGGCTCTTCTAAGCGCTATTAACCCCTTCTTTGCTCGAGATCACTGGTTACGCACTGATTCTGAGGCCGCAGACTCAGGGTTCTATTTTGACCCTGGTCAGCTTTCTGATACATCATCTAGTGATGTATCGGTGGCTGCTGAGCCCTTGCCACAAGGAGTGATGGGTGTCTACCGTTAAAAAAATATATGGTTTGGTGGGGGTAAATTACATTGGCTGGCTTCAAAGATATATCCCATATAGGACACGGACGCAGGTTGACTACATGTCAAAATTCCAAGTTGGAATTTTGAGATGCGCATCTCACAAATGTTGCCTTCTAGCCAAAAAACAAACCAACAAACCTATGCATGGGTGCTATCCCTGTACTCGGGAGATGTTTCTGAACACATATTGGGTTGTTGTTTGGCAGTGACATATACCAGAATCTGTGAATTCATGCCTGAAGTACAATGCATGTGGAAAAAAAACTCCCAAAAAAGTACTACCACAAACTTTTACAAAGGCTGGTGGTAGAATTAGTACATATACAGTATTAAAACATCACCAATACCATCAACAATACCTTAGGATGTCTATTTTCCAAAAATATATGGTTTGATGGGGTAAAATTCATTGGAAGACTTCAAAAAATTTCCAAATGGAACATGGGCGCAGGCTGACTACATATCAAAATTCCAGGTTGGAATTGCGCACCCCCTAAATGTGGCCTTTTAGCCCCAAAACAAACTAACAAACCTATGCATGGCGGTTATCCCTGTACTCAGAAGATGTTGTTGAACACATATTGAGGTGTTGGTTGGCAGTGGCAAATACCAGAATCTGAAAATTCCTGCCTGAACTACAATGTGTGTGGGGAAAAAAATGACATCCCAACCCTTTGACATAGGTTGGTGGTAGAATTAGCACTTGGAAAGTGTTAAAATACCACAATTTTAAATACCCTAGGATGTCTAATTTTCCAAAATATATGGTTTGATGGGGTAAAATACTTTGACAGGCTTCAAAAGTGTCCCAAATGGAACATGGGCGCAGGCTGACTACATGTCAAAATTCCAAGTTGGAAATGCACCCCCCCCCCTAAATGTGGCCTTTTAGCCCCCAAGAAATGAATCCCTAAAAAATACAGACAGCAAATGTGTTTCTGTGCAAGATCACTGCTTATATAGTGATCAATTGCAGGGAAGGGGTTAATACACGGAAGGGCTTTTATAAAAGCTCACAATTTTATAAAATTTTATTTTAAAGCTAATACTGATCTGTCTCTTTCCCTCACAAAAATGTAAGTGAGGAGAGGGAGGCAGATCCAAATTGGTCAAATCAATATTCACAAATATTAATCTGACCAGGCAAATAGTGATTCTTATCTGAGCAATCACCAAACCGCTTTTGCCACTAATTCGCTGTTACTGATCAATATACATGCGCTCAAAGAACTTAAAATAAAACCCACAAATATTTTTACTTTACACATATAACCCCCTGGTGGGTGTAATTAACCCCAAGCAGGTGAAAAAAAGAAGTAATCAGTAAATATGCAGACATCTCTGGGCAGAGATTGTGTTATTATACCTGTGATCACTAAAATGAGTCCAGCTCCAGATTATGTGTCATGGTACTGCCACGGCAGACCCTACTGTGGTTTGATGGTGTTGCACAGTGTATAGACTAGCCTGTCCTCTGTGAGGTGTATAACTTGACCACCAGAATGATGCTCCTGGTTACAACCTCATCTGGTTTATGAAGATTATGTGTAGAAGATTGTAATATTTTTTTTTATAAAAATGCCTAGCTACAATCTGTTAATCCTCCATGATGGTTCTGAACTGTGTACCCACTTGAGCCTGAATTTTGGGAGTGTGACCAGTTTTTGCATGGGTGGAAGGATTAATTCCTAACTAGGGTTTATGATGTGAGGGTAGCACAAGAAAATGCAGTATTACAAGCAAATGTGTACATCTTAAATTGGCTTGATTACCCAGTTTGTACATTGAATTGTACAAATCCGTTTACAATTCAAGTGTATTATCTAATTAGTTGGTACCAAAAGGGTACTAGGACCATGTAGAAGATTCTGCTATATATGCTTACTTTAAATGCTGTTTACACAATGTATAGGTTATACAATTTTCATGCTCTTTCACTACTGATCAGGTGACGAGTCCCTGTGAATGTGACTGCAATGCATGTCACCCACTTAGTACACAGGTTCCCTGTTGAGCTGTAGAATACATATATACCGACCCATTTCCCTTCCTACTACAACTCTACATCCAAGATGACCCTGCAGTACAATACAGTCCCTTGTTTTGCACATATGCTGGTGATGAGACCTTTTCAAACTCTTGTAAATTTAAATTTGTGACTTATTGCATTCCGTCCCCCCACCATGGCGTCATTCTGTATTAAGAAAATCAGAAATGAAGGAGCGCAAAAAAATCTTCCCGTTTTACATAGTGTTTTGATAATGACAGGATAGCCTCTATATAATTCTACCTGAACAAGTGACTGATGAAATAAAATGTGACAGCACATAAAGAAAACATTTAAAGATACTTAGTTTTGTAAGTTGATATCACTTGTTGCTTGGAGCTCCACATCCACATGCGTTCCCAAAAGACAAAAAAATATAAAAAAAAACAGTGCTCACTGTCACAGAAATAGATCTCTTATATTTTTTTTAAAAAGTACCTATGTAAAGATATTTATAATGTTGAGCAAAATAAACCAGAACAAGAGGAAAATCAAATACTTTAATTGGAAACAATGGAATTATATAATTTAAAAAACATTGAAAAGACAACTAATAATTGGTTTTGTACATTTACCTTTTAATACCTCACACATCAATATTAATATACATAATTAAAACCCTCCCCTATAGCACGGGGTCCATCCAACTTGTTTTTACGTCAAATGGATATGTATCTCATAATCAAACTCCTCTTACAACTACCTATTAATACCCTATACAATTATATATCTACATATCAATGGTAAACAGGTCAAGCTAAATATCTGGGTGAAGTGATCTTGAACTCTCTATAGCAAGTTAAAGAGGTCAAACTCACCATATGCCTATTGGTGCAAGGGTTCTCAGAGTGTATACCCACTTCATCTCGATCTGACCTATATTTCTAATAAAATCACCCCCGCCAATGCTTATTGACTCGGGCAATAGCTATAAATTTCAACAAATTAGGATCTGCCTCATGGTGGGTCGCAAAGTGTATTGAAGCTCCTGTGTAACTCTCCCTGATGTGTGTGAATGGCTGTTATGATATAACTAACAATTTTTTTTTCTCCCTTGTGAATATTAATAGAATGAGAAACTTTAAAAAAATGTACAAAAATATGAAGACAGCTAAACATTGGTTTGGCATAAATATCATTGCATAATCAGTGATCTACGGCAAGGAATGGGTTAATAGCTCTTAGAAGAGCCTTTGTAGTACTGAAATAAAATACAGTACAAAAAAAAATTAACCCCTAAAAAATGCACAAACAACAAAAAAATTTGCTTAAGCATGATCAATGGCAGGGAAGGGGTTAAACACAGGCAATGGCTTTTATAAAAGCCATTGGGTCTCATGTTTAAACATTTTTTTTAATTATTTTATTTTATTATAACGTACTACATTGATCTGTCTCTCTCCCTTCTTAAAAAAAAAATGTAAGGAGAGGGAGGCAGATCCAAAGTGGTCAGATCAAAATTTTACAAATTTTGATCTGACCAGGCAGAGCATCACCACTTAGAAAACCAAGATCATGCTATTACACTCATAGATCAATAGGAAGCGATTACATTTGCTTCCTATGCTCTGCTGTTGGCGTTTTCTTTTAGTATTGCACGATGCCTCCACACGGTGGAGCACTGAAAGCGGAAAACAATCTATTTCAGTGCTCCTTTTGCTGCAGGAGGCCTGGGGGCCTATTACCGTATTTGCTCGAATATAAGACGACTCCCCAAACTTTGGATATTTCTTTTGGAAAAAAATGAAATGCCTGAATATAGGACTACCCTATAGGAAAAAAGTTTAACTTCTATATATTCACATTTAAATTGCTTTTTAATATTTAATAAAAATGATGATATTAAAAAAATGCATTTCTTGTTTTTATTTCCTTTTATGTGGCAATGCTGCCTCTCTCTACCCCTCTGCGCATCGCACAGACATCCACCGGCTGTTAGCGAGGGAAATCCAGGTCCCCTGCGGCTCTGCGGGGGGACCTGGATCCATGCAAGAACAAAAGAGAAAACCAGCCGGCTCAACCAGAGAATAATTGACATATGTCTCGTAAATATCACCTGATAAGGGGTGCTCCAGCCGGGCTGTAGTGGCAGCGCTGATAATGAGGAAGAAAGTAGCGAACAAAGGCGTATGCACTCCCAATGCGGTGAAAAATAGATGAATATTTATTAGAAGGATCCGATTAAAACTCCATTTAAAACCCACAAAAACAGAGACAAGACATGGGATACAGCAAAATGCCTTACGCGTTTCGCGTGAACACACTCTTATTCATAAGCCTATGAATAAGCGTGTGTTCACGCGAAACGCGTAAGGCATATTGCTGTATCCCAAGTGTTGTCTCTGTTTTTGTGGATTTTATATGGAGTTTTAATCGGATCCTTCTAATAAATATTCATCTATTTTTCACCGCATTGGGAGTGCATACGCCTTTGTTCACTACTTTCGACCTAGATCCATGTCTTATAGTCTGACCTCGATTTGAGGTCAGTTTATAAGACGACCTCGAAGATGAGGCGAGGGGTCTTTTTCAGAGCATTTGCAAATACGGTATTCATTTTTTTTTTAAAGTGACAGGTTTTTTTTGTTTAGTGAGGGACATATTACATTTTTTGGAGGAGTGAGATGGACTGGGGGAGCCCCTGTGGCTCTCACAATTTTTTTTTACAGGGTAATTCTTTCAGTGATTTAAAGTCAGCCGGTAAAAACAAAAGGGCAAAACATCTTTGATTTGATAGTTTTACGCTAAAAGGAAAACAACTCTTTTTTTTTTTTTTTTTTTAATGAGCCAATGAAAGTTGAAGGGTCTGGGCATTCTATGAATGAAATAAAGTATGTCCCCCACAAATATAATATGTTCACCTAAGATAATTATTGACTCTGATGCACATTTAAATGCATGCTTAGCGTAAAAATGTCAAATCAGTTTTGGTTTTTTACTGGAACTGCTAAACCTCCATAGAAGGTATGGAGGTTTTTAGAGTGTGCAATCATAACATGTGAGGTCTAAAATGCCTGTTAACCGCTAATGGCACTTGTTTAAGTAACGGTAAGCATATGGTAAATAAAAACTGTGGAAACAATATATTTTGTAATCTGCCTTCACAAAATATTCTGGTTAGCTACCTCCTGATATCAGGCTTTGGTTCATCCCTACTGAAGGCTTTGAGAATTGTTGTAGGACATGAAGCAGAACCACCAGTAACCACCTGAGGGCAACCTTGTTCCTCTAATGTTAAACCCATATATTTCTGTTTTGATTAAAAATAAAATGCTTAGTTATAACGAAACTGCTGTTAGCTGTACAGCAACTATAAAAATATAAACCTGTTCCTTTTTATGCCTGTCCACTGCAAATACATTTATTTATAAAATTTTGACAATTCTGCATTTCTTGGTACAGATAAAAAAAAAAATGCCAGCCATGCTATTAACTCCTTAGACTTAACATTGGACACAAGGCAATTTTTTACCGGCCTACGGGTAAAACATTGGCTATTGGGCCACCCTAGGTACAGAGCATAAAACCCTGTTACACTAACAGATGTATATTTATTTTGCCTATATTCGTCCATATCCATTTGCTTCAGGCTTACAAATTTCAAGGTAATGTGAACTTGCAACAGAACAGAGGTGATAGCAGGGTTAGATAAATGCATACAAAACTACTTTATGCAGGTAGGCCCAATTGTCCTGCAGTCCCAACTTCACCAGAAGCAGACTAACCATGCATGTAGTTGCACATTTCACTGCACATGTAGACATGCACTGACGTGTAGCGGTGGTTCTAGAATCTTTAAGGCATTAAGTGGACAATCTGGGGATCCCACCCATAACTGACTTCCCTCAGTTAGCTATTACTGATGCCATTTAAGCTAGTGCGTCCCAAAGATACTGCCTAATTTGTTTCTATGATGGCAAAACCACTGATGACATGCAGAGGCACTGGCTGGGAAGATCAGAATATCTCCCCTAACCAGCCCTTTGCATGGCCGCACGTAAATATTTGGGGAGGGGGCGGACCTCACCAGGTGAGAGGTGAAGATCCGCCCCCACTGTGTGAAGCAACTCCTTCACTGGGAGCAGCACACAGCATGAGCTCTGTGTGTTAAACAAACACAGAGGTCAGTAAGTGTTGCTTATACTTCTTGCACGTAGTGATGACGCAGGGCATCTGCAGAGCTCATGCAGTCTGCTGCTCCCAGTGAAGCAGTTTCTTCACACGTTGGGGGCAGATCTTCACCTCTCACCCGGTGAGGTCCGCCCCCTCCCCAAAATCTTTCCGTGCAGAAGGCTGGTTAGGGGAGATATTCTGATCTCCCAGCCAGTGCCTCTGCCAGCAAACTTTCTTTTTTTTAATTTAAGTGGTGCACCCTGGGGTGTTGTGTCCCGAAAGGCCGGCCAGGATGACATGTCCCTTCCAGAGGCCATACCTTCTGTGTCCTGTATCTCCCACTTTGGATGTTGGGAAAGAAGAGTGAACTAAGAATAAATAGTAAATAGCAGGTATTAATAGTTGAGTTGGAAAAGGTTTACTTGCTAGTATTGTATGATTTTTACAAGTGCCCCTTCAATTCACCAGAGTTCACCTTAGAGGTTCTAGCAGCTCTTAGAAATCAGCACTTAGAAATCTAAATACCTGCACACACTAAAAAAAATTTAAACTGTATTTTCCTTTTAATCACTCTTAAAAACTAACCAGAATATGATTGATGCATGATGGCCTGATATTCAAACCCATTTGCAAAAACCAAATATGCAGGGTTTCTCATGCCCATTCACTATTACAAATGGCTCGCAAAAATGCACTGTATGGAAGCATGGGAGAAGGAATTAAAAACCAACTTTTCTGAAGACACATGGAATAAAGATCTCCAAAGTCCCACAAAATATTCTCACTGCACAAACCATCTAGAACACTCTAGGAAGTTACTGTAACGATGGTACCTCGTACCAGCTAGACTGGCACACATATTCCCTGGTTCCTGAAACAAATGCTGGAGACAGTTTGGACAGGTGGGAACCATGACTCACATATGACGATCATGACCAGTATTCAAGTTACTTAATACCAAACTGGGCAACCAGATACCAATTTGCCCAAGTAGTGCAATCCTGGACATCTTTTCCGGATCCATGCAATACACCAACAGACACTTGCCTTCCACATTCTAATAGCCACTTAAACGTTAGTAGCATGAAAATGGAAAACGTGGTCCATACCCACCATATCTGAACTAACCTAGTTACTTACAACATTACCATGGAAAAACAGCACTATTACGTGAAAAGCGGTCCAATCTGAATACTCTACTTACTCCTCCTCCTTCTCGCCCCAGCCCTCTCCCTCTGCCCATCTTTATAAACTTTCACCTTTTTCTGCCATTCTTTTGATACTTCTATATGGTAATCAATGATACTATCGGTCTACTAGTATCAACATCTCTACAACGTTACTTTATGAAAAAACAATTAAAAAAACTTGTGCAAAAAAAAATCTAAATTATGCTTAAAAATTATTGGGGATGTAAATCCCCAATGAGGTTTAATTATGAGGGGGCTAGCTGATAATCACTGATCATGTGTCTGTGGAGTTGAAGGGTCAAACAAAAGAGCATCCTGGGATAATATGGTCCGCCAGCATCTCCAGAGTAATGGAAGCGCATCCATTATAATAAATGAAAACACTGAAGTCCTTAAGCCTGGCTTAAAATCAGATGAGTGGATTTAAAACTAAGCTAATGTGCAAAATCAACAGAAAAAATGTATGACGGTCTGTTTTAAAAGTATAAATTAATTTACTTTATACTATTTTCCAGGAGAGGTCACTAATTCAGTTAAATCTAGTATAGCTTTTTATATATTTACATTTTTTTCTATAGCAATGGTGATGAGTTACAAACCTATATTTTGCTGGATTCATCCTCTTGGCTTTAACAGCAACTTAGTTATAAAACTGGGTGGATATTATTGCTGGAGTAGTGATTAATCATTTTTCTTTTGCATGTTATTGCATCTTTCATACATGCGAAGTCGGGGGAAACTGCTGGATTCTTGAGGGTAAAATAATATCTGTGGCAGCATATTCGTACACAGAAATCCTTTAATCGATGTGTATATTGACAAAACACTTAGGGGAAACAAGAAGGCAACAAACAAAACAAAATAAATGATGCATTTTGAGCTACTTGGCCTTAATCATAGGCAGATAATTAAAAGAAAAATACACCCACCAATAAATGGCAAAAAAACACTTTATTTTTAAATTTTTTGAATAAGCATTATTATTTTTATTGATGGGCATCGCTGATTGTCTCTGGAACCTGGATACAGGTATATTTATTCCCTAGAGGGTACCCTTTGTGTGCCAGGGGGTGGGCAGTGATGTGGCCAATAATTATTAACATTATTTTTTTTAAATCTGTTTTTATTCAAGTTTTACAGTTTAATACACATAGAGAGTGTTGTAACATAACAAATTGTAAAGCGATATGAAATAACATCAGACATTGGAATGAAAACCCATTGATTTGCATATAGAGATATTCATGAACAAACATTTACCTAGCAATTGACCATCAGTATTCTAAAATAAGGGGAGAATTAGGAACACAATTATCCATATAAGGCGGGTACGTGACTGCCCATTGTTATCATAACAAGCTTAGATAAGCCTGGTCAGTACTTAAAGTATATTTTGTACATAAAAAATAAACATCTTCAGCACCTTGTCAGTCAAGTTATAACAAGTGTATTTGAGATCTGTCGCCAACGTATGAAGGAGGAATTGTCTCCCACAAACGGTCATTATGTTTATACTATAGTTATAGCATTGTGGTACAGACAATTATCCATAAGGTGATGGTGTAAGCTTCATAACACAGGGGCTCCACAGGTAAATGATACATGGACTGTGTAGGTGGGTACGGGTGTCTCCGGCCATTTGCAACCTCTCGTTATAGTAGATTTTTGGATGGCTGTAACTTGTGGCGGCTCCATACAGAGATAGCCAGAGGCAGGTCATCGAAGAAATTAAGAAAAACATTGTGTAAGACTATGTGTGTCTGTTTCCTGGCCACATGAAGAGGGACCAAGCCATCAGCTGTTTTGGTCAGCTCAACAATCGGGGGTTGTGGGGTTTCTGGGGATGCCTTCTCAGCACGAGAGTGGCTCACTCCATGAACCCCTTGAGTATAGGGCACTGGCTTGAGGTAGAAAAATTGCTTCTTCAGGAAAGGGGAGAGTTTAATGGGCCCAAATGTCTCTCCCGTTTCCATTATTCGGGTAGGTGCCAATTGCTGTGCCGGAGCAGTTATGGGGTCTGGGTTGTTCAGGCCTTTGGCCTTCAAAGTGGTTTTCCAGCAATAGCACCTCATGGTATGGGGAAGGCATCTCCAAGCGGGTCTCTGCAAGCTCCATCCTCATAAAGTGATGTAAATCCTGGAGCAAATCATCCAGATCACTTTTGATGGCCAGTGCACAGTCAGGTCTCCCTGACTCGGATAGATTAGGAGGTGCCCTATGTTGCAGGTCCCATGGCTTCATATTAAAATTCTCCAGGTCTGCCTGTACAGCGGCTAGAGTTCCCGCGATTGCAAGGTACTACGCTCTAGGGCGTTCCGTCCCCGAAGGTCTGGTAACAGCTATTTGTGGGCGCTGAGAGTTCATTCTTATTATTTTTTTGTTCCTCATATCATATGTAGCCAATGGAATGTTAAGTTGGTCCGTTTATTTGGTATAACCACCTAATTTCAGCCTTTTACTAGTTTTCCTATGTGGAGCTCTTGTCATGCATTTCTGCTCTTGTCGTCTGCAGGGTCCACCCTCACCAATAATAATTTTATTGAGTACCACAGGCATGTGCCGACCAGTAGTGCTAGGGCCTTAATATGATTTGATTGGGGGTCACAAGCATGCCTGTGGCCACCAATTATTTTTATTTAGTGACTGCAGGCATTTAACGGGGTCAGCAGGAGGCTGGACAATCATTTTTATATTTGGGGGGTAGGTGAAGGCCATTGTGAAAGCCCTCGTGGCTCCCCCATCATTTTTTTAAATTTTAGGTTAACCCTTTCAGGGCTGTAGGGAGCACTGTTTCAACAACATTACCATTTATTTATATAGCGCCAACAATTTATGTATCACTAGATACAGTACATAGAAGGGAACTACATACTAAGTTAGACAAACTAGAACAGACTGGTACATGAGGAAGAGAGCCCTGCTCGCAAGCTTACAATTTAGGGTGAATGGGTACATAAAAACAGGGAGTGAAGAGGACAGAGGGAATGTAGTTGTAGCAACAGTAATGTGGATGATTGTGTGCATTGTAGCTGAATCAGTTGTGAGCTACCAGATATGACATTGGATGAAGCCACTTGCAGCATGCTCCTGTGGCCAGTTTCAAGCACGCAGAAAGGAGCACATCACACAAGTATATATAGGTTTTTGGCCCATTGTGCTAGTGTTGGTTTTATGGTCAGTGGTACCAGGGGCGGATCCAGAGTCTGATCTCGGGTGGGGAAAATGTCCGTCTGTCTTTTCCTCTCTCCCATGTCCGTCTGTCTTTTCCTCTCTCTCACGTCCTTCTGTCACGCTCCTCTCCCTTCCCATGTCTGTCGCACTCCTCTCACTCTCCGTGTTTATCTGTATCTCTTACTTCCCATGTCCGTATCTCTCCTCTTCCTTCCCATGTCCGTCTTTGTATCCTCTTCTTTCCCATGTCTGTCTGTCTCTCCTATCATTTCCCAGGTCTCTGTCTCTCCTCTGCCATCCCATGTCTGTCTGTCTCTCCTCTGCCATCCCATGTCTGTCTCTCCTCTGCCATCCCATGTCTGTCTGTCTCTCCTCTACCATCCCATTTCTATATTTCTCTTCTCCATTCCCATTTATGTCTCTCTCCTCTCCCTTCCCATGTCTGTCTGTCTCCTCTCCCTTCCCATGTCTCTCTCTATTCTCTACCTCCTATGACTGTCTCTTTGTCCCTCTACGCATGTATGTGTCGCTCCTCTTCCCCATAGCTGTCTCTTTTCCTCCTCTCCCCTGTCTGTGTTCTCACCTCTCTCCCCCACCCACGACATGCCCCATCACCCCATTTACATGCCCCAATCACCCCATTACATACACATTGCCAATATTATTTGCCATTAATATTCCCCAGACAATTTGCCCAATCATATGCCAGTATTATTTGCCATTAATATGCCAGTATTATTTGCAATTAATAATTGCCCCGTTGCCCCCCCCCCCCTGGATCTGCCACTGAGTGGTACATTTGTATGGTTTCAGTGCTGTAACTATGTTGCAGTTTATTTGTTGTTTCAATGTATCAACTATATTTGAATAAACATGGTTAATCAAGATTTAAAAATAAATAACATCTTGTCGCAGTTTTCAATAAAGCTGCAGCTATTTAAATCCATCCTGCCTTCCTTGTATTTACGTATATAATTATTATTTAGCATCTGTGTTATGATCAATACAATTTTCGACTAGGGTGCTGTACCCAGGTCATGGATTTTAAAGAAAGGCTTTAGCCATAAAATGAGCTGCACTGACCGTAATGTACATTAAACTTCTTTATAAGTAACTTAATAACCCACTTGCCTGCATATGAGCAGTTCCTGGGATCTCCTTCTAGTTAATGGTCCCTTCCAGTGTTTGTGTAGCACACACGAATAGAAGCACTGCTTCCCTTATGTATCCTGGACATATGTGTTGCGCAAATGCTGGGAAACAAAGCATCAATTTGGATGCAGTTTAGTGCACTCTATAATGTACTAATGTGAATATATGTCCGCCGCTGAGTTTGTCAGAGGTTTCATGGACGGCCAAAGCCAGCGTGAAGATGTGAAGTTGAGTTTCTCCCATCTTGTTGTTGTCACTTATTCATGGTCCCATAGTTATCAGGAATGCTCCAGAGTTGTCATTCAATATGCTTCACAGATTCTCAAACAACATGGCTTTATTTACTTTGGAAATTATTTCAATGGTCAGCTCTGTTTTAAGGCACTGAGACAAAACGATCCCTTTAACAGCTGACAAAATATGCACTGCCAATTTCCTTTGATGTCTGACCTTGTTAGGGTCTGTTAAATCCAATAAGGAAGTCAATATACTCATGGACCAGTTTGTTTTGAAACAAAAGGTATCGGATTAAAATTTCCTCTCAAAGTCAGTCACAGAACATTTCTAAGTATCTTGCAAGGGTTTTGTACAATAATTATTTAAAGTAGAGTAAACATGTCCCACATTAGCCAGTGTTGTTAAATTCTAGTAATATGTTAGTTGTAGAAAGTAAGAGGTTGAGAGAGATGGAACGTATGTGGGTCACATGTGTCTTATAATTGCAATATTTCAGGAAGGGCAGAAAATGGATTCCTTAGATTTTGGACAGTCACTGAACAACACTGGTATGGTACATAGTTATTTTTTCATTTGTATCCAAAAGAGAGTGAGGGGGATGTGGGCTCACAGACTGGCAGATGCAAGGTAACAAATACAGCTCCAGTGTTAAATCCGGGTGCCTTTCGCTGGTGTATGGCTAACAACCAGTTCAGTAAATTCAAGCAGGGTATGCAGAAAAAACAGCACTCAAGGTATGCAGTGAAAAACGTGGTTTAATAATGTGCAAGTAACTAGTCAAAAATCTTCACAACAACAGATGGGAAAAGAAAAATCAAAGGTGACTCACAGCATGACGCGTTTCGCGAGTGGAGCATTTAATCATATGCATATGATTAAGCGCTCCATGACGAAACCACTATGCGATACCACACCACTATGTGGCTGAGCTAGAGAGGGAACAAGGTACAGGTATGCAAAACAAAGGAAGGAACGAGCAAAGGCAATGAGCAAAACCAGAGAGGAAAGAAAAAGCAGGAGAGAGCATAGCAGGCAAGCAAAGCAAAGCAAAAGGATGCTGAAATCACTGGAACAGCTCGGATGAGTCTACAAACTGGGCGAGGCCTTCCACCAGGACGATGGCCTATAGAGAAAGGAACCTGCTAGGATTCCATGGTCATTTTAAAATCTGAGCAGGCCATTTTGTTTTGTATTATTATATTGTGATACATATAAATAGTGTGTATTTTATGTTTTGTAACCTGTAACAGTAACCTTTTTTTCAATATATTATTCTATATGCTTATTTGTATGTGTTTTTAAGTCACATATTTCGTAAAGAATTCATCTTGTGTTGGAAATGAATACTCACCCATTGCACCCATGCAGTTCATAAACTAAGAATCCATTTTTTCCCCGTCAACGTAGATATACTCGGACTAATGCCAGTTCAGTTTCTGTTGATTAAGATATTCTGTTTTGATGTAGAAATGACATATCCGGTAACTTAAAAATGTTTTTCTCTGGCATTCCAAGCCATTTAAAATATTGGTATCTAATTTTGTTTCTGTAAACTGTTCTATGCTCTATACAACCAGTTAGTTATACAGAGATAAAACTCAAGCATTACTAAAAATGTAAAAATTTTTGTAAAAATGATGGTTCCGCTAAACAATCTTACTTATTTCTCCCCATGCTTACTGCCTCTTTTATTGCATACCCATGACTACATTTTCATGTTAAATAGTTCCTGTTGGGTAATTGTCAGTATTTTTGTTCCATGGGTGTCCACAGGGGTTTTTCTGCAGCGGTGAGGCGGGGGAAAGGACAAATAATATTCCCCCACCCCAAATATGTCTTTACTTCCTCCCCATTGCCTAACTTTGTTGACACACTGGAAAGGTGCCCTGGCAAATGTTCATTAGCCATTAATCAGGAAGAAATATGGTAGTAAGGTTAACAGACCTTATGATGCTCAGCTAGCGTTAACTTTACTTGACAGTAGCTCGGGTGGTACATTTTAGCCACTACTGCCCCAGTTTGAAATTAACTGCAATTTCCACGGTGTTCAAAATCAAAGACAATGTCCTGTGGCCCCAAATAAATATAATTAAAGGCCCCTCAGGGGCATGGACATCCGAAGAAATTTTTTCAGGGGGGGGGAATACTTTTACTGTCATCCGTTCTGCGCCGTGCCTCTTTTTGACAAGTTATCATGAAGTGGAGGAGCTTTGTCATTATCAGTGAAGGCATGCAAAGGGTTGATAAACCCTGCACCAGATACAGATCCACAGCACCAGATATAAACCAACCACACTAGATATAGCCTCACTGCACCAAATATAGACCCACTGTGCCAGATATAGACCCACAACACCAGATATTAACCCACGGTACCAGCTAAAAACCCATGACACAAGATATAAACCACAACACCAGATAAATATCCAGAGCTCTAGCTAAAACTCCACAGCAACAGATAGAACAACATAGCAAATATATAACCCCAAAGCACCAGATACAACACTATAGCAGACAATATAACCCAACAGCACCAGATACAACACTATAGCACACAATATAACCCAACAGCAAAAGACACAACACTATAGCACACAATATAACCCCACAGCACCAGACACAACACTATAGCACACAATATAACCCAACAGCACCATATACAACACTATAGCACACAATATAGCCCAACAGCACCAGATACAACACTATAGCACACAATATAACCCAACAGCAAAAGACACAACACTATAGCACACAATATAACCCAACAGCACCAGAAACAACACTATAGCACACAATATAACCCAACAGCACCATATACAACACTATAGCACACAATATAACCCAACAGCACCATATACAACACTATAGCACACAATATAGCCCAACAGCACCAGATACAACACTATAGCACACAATATAACCCAACAGCAAAAGACACAACACTATAGCACACAATATAACCCAACAGCACCAGAAACAACACTATAGCACACAATATAACCCAACAGCACCATATACAACACTATAGCACACAATATAACCCAACAGCACCAGACACAATACTTTAGCACACAATATAACGGCCTTAGGGGTGTGCGACCTCTGCGAGCTGGTAATGGCCCTGGATTGGGGAGATCAAAAGATCCCCCCTCACCAGCCCTCTGCTGGATTTGACAAGGGGGCGGGGCTAACCGGTAGCTCCACCCCCACCCTGTGAAGCAGAGCAACGTCTGCTTCACGGGGAGCCGCGGGCAGCAAGAGAAAGTGGGAAGCCTGCGTTAAGCATGGGGAGCCGAGCAGCACTTTCTCTTGCTGCCTGTGAAGCAGACGCTGCTCTGCTTCACAGGGTGAGGGCGGAGCTACACTGCTCAGCCGATAAGCTCCACCCTCTCCTTGGATCAACATTTGCAGGCAAAGGGAGGGGGGAGAGAGAGAAAGTACAGGGGGGGGGGGGAGAGAGAGACAGAACAGGGGGAGGGGGGAGAGAGAGACAGAACAGGGGGAGGGGGAAAGAGAGACAGGGGGAGGGGGAGAGAGAGACAGAATACGGGGATGGGGAGAGAGAGAGAGAGAGAGACAGAACAGGGGGGAGAGAGACAGAACAGAGGGGGGTAGAGAGACAGAACAGGGGGGGAGAGAGATAGAACAAAGGGGGGGGAGAGAGACAGAACAGAGGGGGGAGAGAGACAGAACAGAGGGAGAGAGAGAAAACAGGTATGGGGGAGTTAGAGAGAGACAGACATGGCAAGGAAGAGGAAAGGGACACATACATACGGGGGGTGAAAGAGACGGGGGGGGGTGAAAGACATGGGGGGGGGCCACGGGGCAAACCCACACAGGGCGCCGGGACACTTAAGGCCGGCCCTGAACCCAACAGCACCAGACACAACACTATAGCACACACAATATAACCCCTCAGCACCAGATACAACACTATAGCACACAATATAACCCCTCAGCACCAGATACAACACTATAGCACACAATATAAGCATACGGCAACAGGTACAACACTATAGCACACAAAATATAACCCCACAGCACCAGACACAACACTATAGCACACAATATAACCCCTCAGCACCAGATACAACAATATAGCACACAATATAACCTCTCAGCACCAGATACAACACTATAGCACACAATGTAATCCCTCAGCAGCAGATACAACACTATAGCACACAATATAACCTCTCAGCACCAGATACAACACTATAGCACACAATATAAGCATACGGCAACAGATACAACACTATAGCGCACAATATAAGCATACGGCAACAGATACAACACTATAGCACACAATATAACCCCACAGCACCAGATACAACACTATAGCACACAATATAACCCCACAGCACCAGATACACTATAGCACACAATATAACCCCACAGCACCAAATACACTATAGCACACAATTTAACATCACAGCACCAGATACACTATAGCACACAATATAACCCAACAGCACCAGACACAACACTATAGCACACAATATAACCTCTCAGCACCAGATACAACACTATAGCACACAATGTAACCCAACAGCACCAGACACAACACTATAGCACACAATATAACTCCACAGCACCAGATACAACACTATAGAACACAATATAAACACAAAGCAACAGATTCCCTAAACACCCAAATTCCTAAATCCATGACATTTCTTTATCTCTTTCCCCCTTTTTTATATGTTTTATTCCTCCATGTTTGCCATCTCTTTCCCCATCATTTTATGTGTTTTATTCCTCCATGTCAGTGACCTCTTTTCACCTACATTTTATCTTTTCTGCCCCATGTCACAATTTTGTCTGTATTCTGCTCCAATCAATCACCTCTTTTCATCCTCTATTATCTTTTCTGCCCCATGTCATCCCATTTTGTTTGCAATCTGCCTCCATCTATCACATCATTTTATCCTCCATTATCTTTTCTGCCCCATCCACTTGTCACCATGTTGATGTGAGCAGAGCCTGGCCAGAGGAGCTGCTCAGACTGGACAAATGGAGACCTCAGGGAAATGGGAGGGACCTCCCTGGATTTACTCCACTCTTCCATGTACCTTGTTTTTTAAAGCTATTATAAGCTCTTCCTACCTGTTACAGAGGCTCAGCTATGGTCTCTGAGTATCTTCCCCTGTTTCCTCCATGATGTTGCACTGCAGGCTCTCTTCTGTCAGTCATGCTGCCACATGGAGGGCTGAGGGGTGGGCTATAACTTCATATCCCCGGGCACCCCTGTCATTGGCTCTCCATGCAGCATGACTGACAGCTGCAGAGACCTGCACCAATGTGGATGGGAGACAGCAAGCAGAGTTGCAGAGAGCAACAGCTTTGGGTGCCACCTCCTACCCCAGCCACTGGTGTGCAGTCCCCTAGGGACAACTAGAGGCTACACACTGAGAAAAAATAATAATAATAAAAATAAAAAAATATTTTTTTTTAAAGGGGAATTGCAAAAATCCAGGGGGGGGGGGGAGCGCCCCCCCCCTTGCCTTCCCCTGCGGACGCCCATGCTCAGGGGGCTTATGACCATGGCACAATAATAAATAAATTATGATCCCCACCTACCCTACCTCTTCTTCCTTGCTTAGGTAGAGGGGTAATAAACAAAAACTACACTGTGTGCTAGGGGACTGGGCAGTGATTGTCACTGCCCACCTCCATGACACTAAAAAGGTGACCTGTAAATAAAGTATTACCTTATCAAGGTTCCAGCAGCGATCAGCGACACCCTGGATCCTCTTCTTTCCAGCCTTCTTTAGCCCACGTTTAGGACACCGCGCCCTGATGGTGTCTGCCACCCCCAAACTAGTGTTACCCTTTTCTCCCTCTTTCTCTGAAAACTTTTCCCTTTTTCTGAATCCCCATTGCTTTTTCCCTTTTGAACTCTTTTCACTTTTCCATCTATAACTCAGTTACTGCTCCAAAGTTAATAATGTCTTTCAGACTGTAAGTTGAGTTTCAGGAATTTGTTGCAAATTTGCTAAGGGTCAAATAAATGTTTACAATGCCAGACGTCATGGTCTCTTATTTCTACCTATACTACTAATTGATTGTTTAAGCCAGGTGAAATAGAAACTCAATACCGGAGGTTAACGTCAAAATGTGTACCCTACTATGACCACAAGAGGGCTTCACTTGCTAATATACTTCTCCATTTATGTCTGCATAATATGTCAGAAACACTATTCTGATATATTTGCTTACAAATCTCGTTTTTATTCTAAATGCATAATATGTTACTAGCATTATTACCTTTTTTTATATGTTATATATAAGTAACATGTTATTTCCTTTCATGAAGAGTCTTAAATGCTGATTGATATTTTACTATACTGTATGATAACTTCTATGTTTCAAAACAAAAAAGCAGCATTAGATTTAGGGTGCAACCATGAAAATTATTTTTTTTTACTAGGAAATGGGTTGTGGCAGCAAATTAGAGAAAGTGTACATCAGTGGCAGACTCTCTCCCTCTAGAATATATGCTGCAACTGTCTCCATAGTTTATATACAGAAAAGATTCACTATATTCATAGTGTAAAAATCACCATATACTTATTTATTTTTGGCAGGGGGGGGGTCTCAAGAAACCATGATGGAGTTATCAATTCCTCCCTCAAACATCCCTGAATAGGTTTAGCATATTCTGGCATTTTGGGACACATCCATAGTGTTCAGAAGGGAGGCCTTCTATGTTTTAAAGTGTTACATTTCCTTAATTCCCTCAAATGAATAACAACATGTGAGAGGAAGCATATCTATTATCTATCAATGATGGACATCAGACGTTATGAACTAATAATAACATAGACATGACAGGGAGGGAAAATGTCCCCTAAACTCTGATATGAAGTGACACATTGGATTGTGCTGCATCCGAGATGAGGCTGAAATCACTGCTTTTGAACAATACTGACATTTTTTTCCTTGCTCTTAAGACTGTTCTTATGCAAAGAAACTGATTATTATGTAAAATCCAGGTCATCGCACTTCATGGTTGTGATTAGCTGTCATTGTCGTGTGACAAAGAAATCACCTTTGGTCCATAAAGGAACAAATTCTTATTTTCTTGTGAATGTTTGTTCCGATAGAATGACTTTTTGTATCTAGTGATTGTGACCTTGTGATTGATGTGGAGAGATTTAGGTTAGATTGGGCCACTTCACAATTGTCAAGCATTCTAGATTAAAGGGCATCTAGTGCATTATTGTCAATGCAAATAAACCACAAGTTGATTTATCATGTCCCATTGTTGGATGTTTATGTAGTTTTGTGTGGGTAGAAATCAAATGGATAATACTGGTCTTGATTAAAAATGCGTACTGCATATCTGGGCACACATGAGTGTCAGACGGAAGGTGGAAAGACAGATTATTATTAGATAAAGTTTTATTAATGCTCTCTCTTCAAATGTCCCCATGCATATTCATCGAGACAAAAAAGTTCATGCACAATGTGCACCATACACATATACAGGTCGGGAAGCACCTTGGCCCAACTGGCATGCGTGTGAGCAGCCCTCTCTAAGGGATAGTTCTCATTATCAGTTTACATAAAGTGCCATTGCAGGTGTCACTCCACTAATTGATCATGGAAAGAATAAAGCATGCTTGATGCAGTGTGCTCAACCAAAAGAATAAAGGACAAAATAAACTGGGATGGAGCCATAATTTCTTCTGGAAACTTAACTGAGGTTTGCACAACGGCTTGCCAAACTGCCATCTCCCTTCTCTCCTTTACATCCAAGTCCTTGGAGAGGATTGTGCCTAACTTTCTGTTCACTAATGACCTCCTTGATCCTCTTCAGTCTGGCTCTGGACCCTTACACTGCACTGAAACAGCCCTCACTAAAGTGTCAAGTGACGTACTCTCTGCCAAATCTTAAAGCCACTTCTTCATACTGACCCTCTTAGATCTCACTGTTGACCGCGGTTAACAGATTAACCTTGAAAGACATAAGAGCATTGGCTCTCTCGTGAATTGAGTTGTATCTTTCTGAAAGCTCCTTCTCCATGTAATTTGCTGGTGGGATGTCCTCTCCCGTTCCGCTCTCTGCTGGTGTACTGCAAGGGTCAGTGTTTGGTCCTACTGTTCTCCCTGTACACCTCCTCTCTAGGAAACCTCATCAGCTCTTTTGTCTTCTAATACCACCTGTATACAGATGACTTGCAGATCTACCTCTCTTTCCCCAATCTTTCCCCCTCCAACATTTTTGTCTGATTGTGGGAAAACTGAATATGACTGGTGGCCCAAATTCCCACATTGCTCATTGGATAAGGTGATCGTGGTTACAGTTAGTATCCCTTTTACTTACATGTACTGCAAAATACCAAAATGGCTTTGGGAAATGTAAATGGCTGCTTTGTATAAATGTGTGTGGTTTTTATTTTAGATTCATGTGAAAATAGCAGTTTAAACTTTAAAACAAATTGCTGTATTATTCCCTGTTTTAGTGGCATTATCTTTTATGTTTCTAACATTCTTTGGTTCATGGGAATTGGACTCCAAATTCCCCTCTCTGCGGCATAATGTAGACTGTTTGCACAATGAAGGACACATCCACTTCTGTTCTGCCCTTAACTTGAACCTTTTTCTACTTTCTATTTGTAACATGGGCAATGCATACATTACACAACTCATAGCTGCCAAACCTTGCTGTTGGAAGACACAAATACTTGCTTCTTATTGTTAAAGTGCCTTAATACATAACTGAGGGCCATGCATCAATTTTACGGAAGTGTTTTCATTATTCGTTTTGCAAAGCTATTTATTTGAATGTATAAGAGTAGCTGCACTTAACACAAATCTATTTTAATCAGCATTTTTACCCCAGGGATGGAATAGTCCATTCTACGAATTACCATATTTTTCTTTTGTATTCATTGTTTCTCTGGAATATTTGTTATTAGTTTCGGGTCAGAATGCTGTTTATTATGATCTCTGGATCTGTGTATTTTTATTCATTCTAAAACGGAATGATACATAACAGTATAACATTTAAAGTGTATTGGAAATTATGATCACAGGTAGTAATTTAATGACTGAGAGCACTTACTTCCAAAGGGTTCCTCATTTGAACCCCCATCCTTTTCCTGAAATCCTGATACAGCATTGTGGGGTCTATCAAGCAGGGTTAGGTTGGCCAGAAGGTGTCTGTAAACACTTCATTTTTTGATATTTACTATAGTTCTGTGTTCAATGATCTAGTAAGGCTATCTTGTGATAAACTGTGCGTGTGTTGTGGTTCGTGGTTTTGGATGAATTAATATGGAACTATGCTCTTGGACCTTGGAGTCTTTGTCTCTCTGGATGAAACTTGCTAGCCTGCCTTGCTCAGTCATTAAGTTCAATCCTGAGCTGTTTATTATAAAAGTAAACCTTATTTATCAATGTGGACATTCACTGTGGTAGAATAGACTGCAACTGTCAATGATCTAGCAATTAAACTCAGCAGTATCAGTTAACATCTTTGACTGTGCTGAGATTGGCAATAAGTCTTTAGAGTAATGTTATACAACTCTTTTTTTGGTTAAAATCTGTTTATTGGCATATTTTGCATTTAAAGGAAAGGGTTACAACATAATAAGAAAGATATCAGTGCAGATCTTGTCGAGACAGAAATATATCAGAAAACATGTGCAAGGTAGTGAACCACTTGAATTCTATGGACAGTAGAATGAGATGCCAGCCTATCAAAGTGCATTCAAAATAAACAGGCACATCCGTGGAATAAGAAAACAGATGTTATGTACGGGTCATTTCGAAGACATGTGTACACTAGTGGGCTTGTGTCTGGGTAGTAACCCACTCAGTGTCCATGACCAATAGCACAATGGATCCTTCTCGGCTAGGCACCCTTAGGGTACATATGAATATCAATAGCAAAGGAAGCCAGAAGTGTTGAGTACAACTAAAAACAGGTTTCCCTTTAGTTAACAAACCAGAACTGAAACATACGGCAGTCATAAATGGCAAAATATTAATAATAAAGAGATAGGAGAGCTTTAGGTGGCAGGGAATTACTGAATCCTGATCGGCTAGGACTTTGCCTTATGCCTTGAGTACGGCCGAGGATATGCTACAGGAGGTATCTGTTCACAATAAGGAGCGTGGCAAGGCCACTATTGTCTGCAGGAATGGGTCTGATTCTAAGAATAGGGTCCATGAGGACCATTTGGCATAGGACTCCATGCCTCTACCCTGTGCAGTAAACATAAGGTACTCCATTTTCCATGGGATTAGCATTTTTGACTTGTCAGTCGATCAGATGGTGTACTAAATCCCAAAAGGGCTTGAGCAGGACCACCAGATATGTCGATAGTCTCCCCTACACTGTTTGCATCACCAACATTTGTCCGAAACTTTAGGAAATTGCTTGTGCAGGACAGAGAGAACCCTGTACCACCTAGTGAAAGTTTTGTACACATTTTCTTGTGCTAGTGAGAAGGGGGTACACTTGTGGATAAGTGTCAACATTTTTCCTCACTGAGTGTCGGAGTGAGTGGTATGGGTGTCCCGTTCCCATAGTCTGACAAAACATGGCTTAATGTCAGAGGATCAGTCCAGGAGCATGGTATAGATGGATGATACTGGCAGAGTGCTTCGAAAAGGGGTTAGAGTGTCAGGGTATTGATGTGTCTTTAGGAGGGAGGCAACATAGTGGTGCAATTGTCTATATGCGTGGAGTCGAAGCGGGTCAGTAGGTTGGTTCAAGGTCCCGTAAGGCTTGATATTTTGGTCTGACATCACGTGTCCCAGTCTAGGGTATTTTATTTCTTCAGAGATGAGGTTTCATTTGGACCGGATGTCATAGCCCTGAGGAAATTGGCTATTGAAAATGAGTGATGTAAGTGGCGAGGGAGTTCCTCTCAGGCCATATTGGTCCGCCATCGACGCCATGTGTTGGGATCGTTTCAGTTAGCCCCTGCTGCTCAGTGGATATCAAGAGCTTGGGTCAAGGTCTGGGAGGGATGGCCTCGACCAGTCCACTATCCTGGCAAAGTGGACAGCTGCATGGTTGAGGTCAAGGTCTGGGAGGGATAAACCACCCAGGTGCTTGTGTATAGTAAGATAGTTGTAGCCCAGTCGTTTGTGTTTGTTTCCCCATATGTATGGGGAGATGAGGCTTTTAATCTCTGTAAAGAAGGATTTTGAGATAGTGATGGGTGTTCTGGGGAGGATGTTCATTTTGACCACGCCGATCCGACCAAATGAGATGTGTTTTGCTGACCATTTAGCCACATCGGCATGGAGCATCTGTATGAGGGGTCGGAACTTTAGGGTAAACAATAAGGAGCGGTCACGCAGGATATAGACCCCGAGGTACTTAATAGCAGATGGGGCCCAGCGAAATGGAAGACTCGATCTAAGGGTGGTTTTATCAGCAGGCGGAACGGAAAGATTGAGGATTTCAGATTTGGTGAGGTTGGCTTTCAAATAGGATAGTGTGGCAAAGAGTTCCATTTCCTTTACAATGTTGGGTAAGGATATGTGGGGATTGGAGACAATGAACAATAGGTTGTCTGCGAATGCAGAGACTTTATGGGTGCGTGGCCCAATTTGGATACCTGATATGTCCAGATTGGCGTGTATAGCCTCCAAGAAGGGCTCCATAACCAGAACAAATAGCAGGGGAGAAAGAGGGAAACCCTGTCTCGTGTTTTTCGACATGGTGACGGGGCCAGATAGCGTTCTGTTTACCCGGATTTGTGCAGTGGGAGAATGGTACAGTGCTCCTATCTATCGAAGCATGCTCGGTCCCATCCCCTGATGTTTTAAGGTAGCAAAAAGAAAGGCCCAGTTCACCCTGTCAAATGCTTTTTCAGTGTTTATGGAAAGCAAGAGAGTGGGAATGTATTGGGAGTGGGCTTGGTAAACTAGATTAAGGACTCTGGTAGTGTTGTCCCTGGCTCCATGTCCAGGGACAAATAACTCTTGGTAATGTTTAATAAGAGATGACAGGGGGAATTTTAATCTATTGTTTAGTATCTATTTTTATCAAAGGATGCCGTACTTATCAGGTGCACCCTCATGATAGCTTTATGGGCTTCCAAAATCATCGTTATAGGGCAGTCGGGGGTATTGTTATCGGTGAAATAATGTCTGAGGACCCTCCAGTTAGGTAGGTGTCGTGGGAGTGTGGGGAGATGTACTGTCAGGGATATTGGGGCATGGCCACTCCAAGTTCTGAAGCCTATGGAGGCCCATTGTACCATGTTCAGGTGTCTGTTGGAGATGAAGAGGTGGTCAATATGGGAATATTTCACGTGTGGGTTCAGTATCTTCCAGGTGTCATTGTGCATCATGTAATCCTTTTTTTAACAGTTTAATTTTGGAGTAGCACATATGGGTCGCCCCGGTGAAAGTGTCTAGGAGAGGGTCCATTACCATATTCATGTCGCCTCCCAGGATTAAGATACCGTCAAGGAAATCTGCAAACTTTGTGTGAATGGAACTTATAAAATTATGTTGATCAACATTAGGTGCATACATTGTACCTATAGTTACCAGTTGAAAACCAATGAAGCCTTTTAGAAATATGGTCCTCCCCTCACTATCTGATTTGGAGTACTGAAAGGTGAAGGGTAAGTATTAGGATAACAAAATCGCCACCCCTTTGGTTTTTTTTAAAAGGCGGATAAGAATGGTAGGAGTGAGTAAAGGTTCTATCTAATAGTTTTTGAGGTTTAGAGTGCTGGAAGTGTCTCCTGAACCAGGGCTATAGAGGTTTTTAAGGTCCAGAGTCCCCATAGTTTCGTGCAGGGCTGCTTGGTCAGCTTCCACAGTGTCCAGTCTGTGGGCCTGTTGCTTGAGATCGACCTAGAGCTCAGCAATCTCCGCTTTGATCATGCTAGTTATACTCGCCGTCATTGCAGCATAATCCTTGCTCATGTGGGTTGTGAATGAGGTGAAGTCGGCCTTCGGGGGCATGTTGGGCTGATGCGAGTCCTCCACCGAATCCGAGGAGGCTTCGTCATCCTTGGTGTCTTGGTGGGCAAGTGGCGGGAAATCATCCATTTGAGATGCCATTTTGGGACCTTGAGGCTGGCGTACTGGCATCAAGAAGGATTTTAATGTGGGTGAGTGCGCTTTTTCAGCTCCCGACTTGTGCCCAGCTTTGGTGAGGTGTTTAGCTGTGTTTTTACCCCATATCTAGGGTAGATGCAGTGTGTATTTTAATGAAGTTAGCGGCTTCGGAGAGGGAGCTGATCCGATACAGACTGTGCGGAGGAGACACGAGAGAGCAGCAGCAATGTGAGTAATGGGGAAGAGGGGGTAATGCTTTTATTGGGAAAACTGATAGTGGCATATTAATGGACAAACTGACACTGGCATATTAGTGGGCAAATTGGATATGGCATATTAATGGGCAAACTAATTGTGGCATATTAAAGGGCAATTTGGCTGTGGCCTATTAATGTGGAAATTAACAGTGGTATATTAATGGGCAAACTAAGTGTGGCTTATTAATGGGCATATTGCCTGTGGCATATTAATTGGGAAATTTCCTGTGGCATATTAATGGGCAAATTGCCTGTGGCATATTAATAGGCAAACTGGCTGTGGCATAATAATGGCCAAACTAACAGTGGCTTATTAAAGGCTAAACTGGCTGTGGCCTATTTATGGGGACACTAAAACTGGTATATTAATGGGCAAACTCGCTGTGGCATAGTTATGGCCAAATTGGCTGTGGCATATTAATAGGCAAGTACAAGGGGGTTATAAGGAGAAAGAGACAGGCATGGGGGGAGAGAGATACATGTGAGTTATGAGGAGAAAAAGACAGACAGACATGGGTGTATAGGAGAAGAGACAGAGACATGCAGAAAAAGAGACCAACATGGGAAACAGAAAGATAACATGGAAAAATATATGACACTACCACTTACATAAGATGTAACTAGGTAATCTGTGCATTTAAAACATACACATATATAAGACATATGCCAACTGTTTTCCCCCCTCTATGTGTGAATTAATTGCATATAAAAGTAAAAATAAAATTAGGTGTCTGTCTCCAGCATCCATTTTGAGAATTTTACCCATGAGGCAACTGTCTCGACAATCTTCCAGATTGTCTCACTTTACAACTGTGGTTAAAGCCTGCATGATGATGTCATAAGATACACCCCTGCTCTTTTACTGGCTCTTGTGTATCACTAGTGGGCAGGAGTAGGTGGCTGTGTAAAACTTTTTTTTACCTGTCTTCCGACACAAAGAGAGGAGATTGACCTGATCAAACAGGATCATAACTCTGTCCCCTTGTGATATAATAGTTATATTACCCTCCAATTCAATGCAGGTCTATGATCAGAATTCTGACTTATAGAATGTCCCCAGCCCCAAAGTGAGATAGTTATGCTGTAAAGTCACTGGGGGGTGGTACCCAAAAACACTATATATCACAAAATGGCAGTGGCTAGTTACACTAGTTTAGTAAAATATTTCATACAATAAACTATATAAAAATAAAAAATAAAGATATATCTGAAATCAACAATGCAAAATGTGTTTGTCCAGCACATCCCACAGATGCTTGATTGGATTGAGATCTGGGAAATTTGGTCAACACCTTGAACTTGTTGTTGTATTCCTCAAACCATTCCTGAACAATTTTATGGTGACAGGGTGCATTATCCTGCTTAAAGATGCCAATGCCATCACAGAATACTGTTTTCATGAAAGGGTGTACATGGTCTCCAACAATGCTTAGGTAGTTTGTACGTGTAAAAGTAACATCTGCATGAAGGGCAGGAGCCAAGGTTTCTTAGCAGAACATTGCCTCCACCAGCTTCCAAATGGAAGCTAACTACTACCAATCAACTACTAGAGCAATTAAATCACTGAGGTCTATTCACTATTAGGTGAGTTGAGGTGAGATGAGCATTTTTAACGATACATTGTGTAGGTACAAACCTGGTGAGTTTCCCTTGCTAAATAGCTACGTTGGTGAGATTAAGTGTTCATTTCCCCTCAACTCACCTCTTCTCACCTCAACTGACCTGCAACTCACCTTCTAGTGAATAGACCCCATAGCAGTGGCGTACCTACCACTGGTGCAGGGCTCACATCAGCAAATGGGCAAATAACACTGGCAAATGGGCCCAAAACTGGCAAATGGACAAATAACACTGGCAAATGGGCAAATAACACTGGTAAATGGGCACAGAACAGGCAAATTACTGGCAAATGGGCACATAATTGGCAAATGGGCACATAATTGGCAAATGGGCAAATAACACTGGCAAATGGGCACATAACTGGCAAATGGACAAATAACACTGGCAAATGGGCACATAACTGGCAAATTAGCAAAATAACACTGGCAAATGGGCAAATAACTGGCAAATGAGCAAAATAACACTGGCAAATGGGCACATAACTGGCAAATTATGGGCAGAATAACACTGGCAAATGGGCAAATAACACTGGTAAATGGGCACAGAACAGGCAAATTACTGGCAAATGGGCACATAATTGGCAAATGGGCACATAATTGGCAAATGGGCAAATAACACTGGCAAATGGGCACATAACTGGCAAATGGACAAATAACACTGGCAAATGGGCACATAACTGGCAAATTAGCAAAATAACACTGGCAAATGGGCAAATAACTGGCAAATGAGCAAAATAACACTGGCAAATGGGCACATAACTGGCAAATTATGGGCAGAATAACACTGGCAAATGGCCAAATTAACAATGGCAAATGGGCAAATAACTGGCAAATGGGCAAAATAACACTGGCAAATGGACAAACTTGGCTGTGGCATATTGGCAATCTGGCTGTGGCATATTGGCAATCGTGGCTAATCGTGGCATAATGGGCAAATTGGCTGTGGCCAAATTGATACTGTGGCATGTTCTGTGGGGCAAAATAACATGTACTATAGGGTAAAAGGAACACTGTGACATGTTCTGTGGGGCAAAATAACGTGTACTATGGGGGAAAGTGACACTGTGGCATGTTCTGGCGGGCAAATTTACACTGTGGCATGCCAAATCGTGTGGGTGCTGTATGAGTACAAGCCAAGTGCTGTGGGTACTGTATAGTGCTGTGTTAAGACCTTTAGGTGCAATGTGGGTGCAGAGGAATGTAATAAAAATAAGAAATCAACAATTTTTCAATAAGATTTTTATTACATATGAAAATAGTTGAATATAATATTAAAATGTTCATATAAGTATACATGCAGCTAGTTATATACATATATGTGGGGTCCACCTCAAGCTTTTCAAAAGGCTGGAAATATTTTAATGTTTTTTTGTGGTCCGAAAAGTAATATTACTTTTAATAGGGTAGTGGATGCATCTTCCAGTAGAAGTGGTAGAGGTTAATATAGTGAAGGAGTTTAAGTATGCATGGGATAGGCATAAAACTAGCATAGATATAAGACAAGGCCAGGCACAAAGCAGAACAGTTGGGAGGCATGTAAGTGGCATTTCTGGGGTGGAGTTGCATGGTGGGGTTGGGGGGGCCCCAGGGCAATTTTTTGCACCGGGCCCGGTGGTTTCTATTTACGCCTCTGCCCCATGGTGTATGTTTCTTGGAGTGTCCAGCCCAAAAAGCAATCTAGTAGCTAAACCTTGAGGCAACTAATTGAATTTTGTGAATTGATCATACAGCAGTGGGGTTGTAGACAAACTGATTTCCTTACAAGACTTCACTCTACATCTAACTGTGAATTCCTGGCATATGAAGTTTCTTGATAGAGCTGTAATACAGAGTTCAGATCCTGAGAGTGCTTACCAAGATTAACTAAATTGGGCATGAACACAGCCTTACTCCTTCCTAATAACTGATCATGTAGAACATGCAGTTATACTGTACACACCGGATAAAACTCAGCAAGACCAAATGTTAACCGTATGTGCGAACCCATACTGCATGTGACCTGCTCATAATGTCTTCAATGGCATCCTCTGTTTGATGGGATGGGAACGTCATCTATAAAATTTGTGCCTAATGCTACACATATAAATCCTGCATTATGGCGTACAAAGTAATAATTGATTGGATCCTGATGAAGCCTACTACCTAGAGGCGAAACGCGTTGATCACGATCTACTACTACCCATTAGAGCTTTTTCCGGATCCTGCTATTTTTATCTATGCTCCAAGATTTTGCTGCTACTCCAAAACCGAAGTGTAAGATATTTTAAGCACTTTTTGTATTAAATTGAAGTTTTGTGTACTAACACCATCTTCTATTCTTTGGAGGTCTTATATCAAGATTTGCCTTACATCATTTACTGTGTCCCATACCATCAGGGACTGTGTGTAAGTGTAAACGTTTTTTTCTTCTATTTGCCCTACGGGGTACATACTCTGTATAAGCTGCACAAATTACCTGATTGCACTTTATCCACTTTTCAGCACATAAGCGCACTGCCACTTTGTATATGTTTGTTGTTTATCTGTATTGCAGTTTGTTGGGATAACTGCTGGGCTAGTTGCTGCTAGTGCTATATCCCTCAGAGCGCATTTACCTCTCCCATTTTACTCTTTTGTACAAAGTAATATGCTATTTTAGGACTCTGAGCTTTAAACATAATAATCAGTGTCTGATGTTTCTCCTTTATTTTTCAAAGTATTATAAGCTGCGATTCTGCCAAAGAGCTTACTAATTGGAAGACAAACAGCTCAGATCACTTTGTTTAGCACTAATTTAAAACTGCAATGGCAGCAACCCTGTTACTCTGTATTGCAGCCTAGGAACTTTGTGCTTACAAACCTGTATTTTCACTAATTGTATCTGAACACTGAGGAGTGGTATTACTCTCTAATGAGTTGGCTTGTGCCTGCAATATCTGACTTAATTAGCCTTCATGAGCAATGGCAGATTATTCTATAGTCATTGTGTATTCTATTAGTCATTCCTAATATATTCCCTATACGTACATTTCTCCAAGCATACATCATTCCAAGAATCTCTTCCCACAGATTGATAATTCAGATAATCATTAACACGGATTATGAACTAAAATACATGGAGTTATCAAAAAAGGTTTATTTCATGACGTTTGGGAAAGCATCTATGTATTAGATGGGAAATCAATTGAATAAATGGGAGTTTTACAAAAATATTTAGGGCTTTATTTATGAAAGTAAGAATTCAGCTGAATGGGAGAATTTTTCCACCTGGCTTTAAGTTTAAAGCCCCTTCTCAATTCCCTGCAATTATCTCTTTCATGAATAAAACCCACCATCCAAGGCTCCAAACTGCAATATTTCTAAGTCTGTGATACTAAAGCAGTGATGGCAAAGGCTTGTGACCAGAGGCGTAACTAGAAACCACCAGACCCCAGTGCAAAAATTGCCCTGGGGCCCCCAACCCCACCATGCAACTCCCCCCCCAGAAATGCCACTTACATGCCTCCCAACTGTGCCGCTTTGTGCCTGGCCTTGTCTTATATCTAGGATAGCCTTATGCCTATCCCATGCATGCTTAAACTCCTTCACTGTATTAACCTTTACCACTTCTGCTGGAAGACTATTCCATACATCCACTACCCTCTCAGTAACATAATAATACTTTTATTAGTGACTGGCCTTGTCTTATATCTAGGATAGCCTTATACCTATCCCATGCACGCTTAAACTCCTTCACTTAACCTCTACCAATTTTCCCATTAATATTCCACTATTAACCTGCCAGTTATTTTGCCCATGTGCCAGTTATTTGCCCATTGGCCAGTTATTTGCCCGTGTTATTTGCCCATTTGCCAGTTATAGTAACATAGTAATTTAGGTTGAAAAAAGACACAAGTCCATCAAGTTCAACCCATCTACCTATCATTCCAGCGTTTTGATCCAAAAGAAGGCAAAAACCCCTAAGGAATCTATTTCGAATTTTGCCTCCTAGGGGGAAAAATTCCTTCTTGACTCCAAAAGGGCAATCAGATTTTTCCTTGGATCAATAAGCTAAATTTTTAATGCTTATTCTGTTATTAATAGCCCTGTATGTTCTGCTTTTCTAAAAAAACATGCATCTATTGTGGTTGATAGCACTACCTCTCTTGGCAGTGAGTTCCATAACGTTATTGTCCTTACCGTAAAGAATCCCTTCCTTTGCTGTCTATGAAATCTTTGCTCTTACAGTCTCAGAGGGTGACCTCTTGTTCTTTGTACATTTCTGTTAATGAACAGGTCCCTGGAGAGCTCTTTATATTGGCCCTGCACATATTTATATAATGTTATTATATCCCCTTTTTTCGCCTTTTTTCTAAAGTAAATAATCATATCCCCTTTTTTCGCCTTTTTTTCTAAAGTAAATAAATGCAATTTTTTAAGTCTCTCTTCATAACTAATATCCTCCAATCCCCTTATTAATTTTGTAGCTCTCCTTTGCACTTTTTCTAGTTCCTAAATATCCTTTTTAAGGACTGGTGCCCAGAATTGTACTGCATATTCAAGGTGAGGTCTTACCATTGATTTGTAAAGAGGCAAGATTATGTCCTCCTCCCGTGAATCTATACCTCGTTTTATACATGCCAATATCTTATTGGCCCTTGCAGCTGCTGACTGGCATTGGGCACTGTTGCCAAGTTTGTTATCTACAATGATTCCTAAATCCTTTTCGTTAGTAGTTTTTGCCAGGGATATACCATTTAACGTATATGTTGCTTTGTTATTATTTTTCCCATAATGCATAACTTTACATTTGTCTATATTGAACCTCATTTGCCTTTCTTGCCCAGTCCCCCACTCTGTCCAAATCTTCTTGTAAAGAAAAAACATCAAGATTAGTCTTTATTACCTTACCTAATTTTGTGTCATCAGCAAACACTGAGACATGGCTCTCAGCACAATGTGGGAGATAATTAATAAACTTAATAAAAAAGAAGAGGTCCCAAAACAGACCCCTGAGGTACTCCGCTCAATACCCTGGTCCAATTTGAGGCTTTTCCATTTACAACAACCCTCTGTGTTCTATGTTTTAGCCAATTTTCAATCCAAATACATACATTTGCCCCCAGTTATTTGCCCATTTTCAGTTATTTGCCCATTTGCCAGTTATTTGCCTGTGTTATTTGCCCATTTGTCAGTTATTTACCTATGTTATTTGCCCATTTGCCAGTTATGTGACCATTTGCCCGTTATTTTGCCCATTTGCCAGTTATTTGCCCCAGTTATTTGCCCTTTTGCCGGTTATTTTGCCCATTTGCCAGTTATTTGCCCCAGTTATTTTCCCATTTGTCAGTTATTTGGCCCATTTTCCAGTTATTTGCCCCAGTTATATTCCCATTTGCCTGTTATTTGGCCCATTTGCCAATTATTTGCCCATTATTTTGCCCATTTGCCAGTTATTTTCCCATGTGACAGTTTTTTGCCCCAGGTATTTTCCTATGTGCCAGTTATTTGCCCCAGTTATTTTCCCATGTGCCAATTATTTGCCCATTATTTTGCCCATTTGCCAGATATTTGCCTGTGTTATTTTCCCATGTGCCAGTTATTTTCCCCAGTTATTTTCCCATGTGCCAGTTATTTGCCCATTATTTGCCCATTATTTTGCCCATTTGCCAGATATTTGCCTGTGTTATTTTCCCATGTGCCAGTTATTTGCCCCAGTTATTTGCCCATGTGCCAGTTATTTTCCCATTATTTTGCCCATTTGCCAGATATTTGCCTGTGTTATATGCCCATTTTCCAGATCCCCCCCCCCCCCCGCACATACCTGTATGTTGCACATCAGCCGCCAATGCAGTCAAGTGCCATCTCAGAAGCTTCTGTGTGTCGGAAGGGGTACCCATGCCATAGGGTCGCCATCACAGTACTAAAGTTTATGCAGCTGACCTAAGATAGTGGGAGAACATCCAAAATAATTTAATCATGTGTTCTTTTGGTGCTCAAGTTTGCTAGTCCCTCCTAAGGTGGATGGGTCCCCTAATACCCTAATGTCTGTGTTGATAACACTTGGGTTGTTCCTTGACCTGGTATCTTGTCTTGCTTCAATTGACCCGGTATCTTGTCTTGTTCCTATTGACCCCCAGCCTCTTAACTTATTTGTTTACTCTTCTGTACCTGCTCTGACCTCTAGATTGTTGTCTACCTGTCTTCTTTATTATGTGATAATAAAGTTATCTGGCCCTTGTGCCCACAATATTACTTGTTGCAGGTGTAGTTCCCTGGAGTTAGAGGTATATTCTATGGAAATGATTCCCTGCATCAAGTTCCCATCTACACTAGACCTTGCAGTATGGTGCTATACAATCCACTTTTTTACTCTTGTTTTATAATAATAGAATATTATTTGTTTCCTTTAGCAGTGTTTATGGTTTCAGTGCATTCTGTTTTTTTCTAATGTATTCCTTCATGCTGGGTGTGAACTAGCTTCTGAAACACTTCCAATTCTTCTCCCCTGTGCTGGCAACACTGAACGTGTTAGGATGACTCCATTATCTCTATCCTGTGCTCTTTTGTTGAGAGAGTAGAGAAAGATAGTGGCAGAATTATGACATGCACATGGCTTGTCAGGCAATCTTCAATACCCCAAGCTATTGAAAGTAAGAGAAAAGTAGGCAATTTCACTTTTTAACACAAATACCATTTTTAGCCAAAAAGTGAGCTGGTGAAATATTCAGTTTATGACACCATAAAGAGTAAACAAACTGACAGTTGACCTTTCTTACGTCATCTTAGAAAAATAGACTAAACGAGGCATGTTCTGAGCTTATGGAAAAACATAATGACAATGTATTCTGTAGGGACCAAGCGTCTACAAAAGGTGACATTCGTGTGGAATTGTTATCTAGGATGTAGACAAGCCTGAGGAGCATCACATCCATGTCACTGAGGGAAATCTTACACAAAGATGTGAAATGGCTTCCTTTTCCTTGAGATGACATTGGGAGCAACTGTATTAGTGGCTGCGGGCTGAGTTTTCCAGATGAGTAATTGCAATGTCTTACCTGATGTTAACACTTTCACATCATGAAATAAACTACATTTTGTGTATTAATGTATTGTGAGTTCCTCTGACAGTTGCTAGTAAAATACCCTGAGGTCCTTGTAGCATGATACATTTCCTCAGGGATTGCAAACCATTTTGTAACAATATAGCTGTTCACATTAACTTACTGGTTCATTTTAACATAGAGCAATATATTTTTTTAGGCCATTTTTGTTCTTTTTGGTCAAAATATAATATATCTAGAACCAGTGATTTTGAGCCATATTTCGTTTGAGAATTTTGGCCCTCGGAATCCTATGGATTTGCTCTACTCAATATGGGATGAAATTCCCATAAATGAACCCGAAATCAGCTTAAACAGCTGAAATTCAGCCATTTGAATTCTATAATTAAAAACTGGACAATTAAAAAAAAAAAAAAAAATCTTAAAAATTGCCTACATTGCACCAGCAGACTGCCACTGGTCTAATAATATTCCTAGACCCTATTAAAATAAATTGGCTTCCAACCCCCATAATATACATTGGGGGCCAGGGCAAATAGCCATGACCCCCTGTAAAATCGGTAGATAGACGTACCGTGATTCAGATGTAAAGAGACCCCAATTGCAGGAGTAGACAGACTCTTGCCAGACACCAGAGATACTGAGGGCCACAGGGGAAGCACGCTTAATTAGTGGTAGCGGGCACGAGCGTCAGTTACCACAGGATGAAGGTAGGATAGACGTGGGTGTCAGCTCTAGAGTAGTCGAGGTCCAGTCCGAGTATGGAAGCCAGAAATGGAGCGAGGTATAGAAGCCAGCCATGTTCAGGAGTTCAAAAGGCAGGAGGGTCAAAAAGGATAGCCAGGTCAGGGAGTCCGAAGGTCAGCAGAGTACAAGGTATAGCCGAATCAGCAGGGGCACAGACGAGATAATAGTCCAAAAGCAAGCCGGGTCAGGACTCCAGAAATATGGGTAATCCAAGGAGAATAACAAGGTCAGAAAATGGGGGAGCTGGAGACAAAGAACGCTAAGACAAGCTTGTAAAATCATCAAGCATTTGAATTACGCGTGCTGCTGATTTAAAGGGCTGTAGCTCTGCCCCCGTGACGTGTGGGATGCACGCCATGCCACTCGTTTCCACACTGACGCTTGGGACAGAAGAGAGAGAGCATTGCGGCGCGCGCACGCTAGTCTCCAGTGCCGGCTCCGTGCTGAACGAGATGCCCGACAACCCGGGGGACCTTAGCAGTTATGGTAACAGTGTTCCGAGGTAGGTGACGTGGGGTAGATGCATGGACCTGACACCCCCCCATGAGTTACCGCACCGGGTGACACCAACCCTAGTGACGCCTCTGAGGGGGCCCAATAAAATATGCCATACAGGAGCCACATAAATTATGCCACATACAGGAGCCTCATAAAGATGCCACACAGAAGCCCAATAAATATGCCACATACAGGATCCCCATAATTATGCCACACACAGAGCCCCAGAAAAATGATACACACAGAAGCCCAATGCCACCCATAGGAGCCCAATAAACATGCCACACACAGGAGCGCCATAAGTATGCAACACACAGGAGCCCTATAAATATGCCACACACAGGAGCTCAATAAAAACAAAGTAACCCTCCCTCCCCTCACATGGCTGCTCCCACTGCTGTCCCACTCCTGGAGGAGATTCTACTCGGCGCCTCCCCCATGAAAGAAGGAATTAGATGCAGGGGGAGGCAGAAAATCCTACTTCTTCCTCTCCCTTGTAGGACAGGGTGGGTCACTCTTCCTGCAGCAAAAGTATGCTGCCTAATGGGAAATTTCTCAGTTTCTCGGTAGGCCAGTCCAATCCTGTCTGTATGCATAGTTTTCTTAGGATTGACTATCTCCTCTGCATTATATTGACTTTTTTTTTTATCATTCTGACATCATGTGAACCCTTCAATGAATCACTTACCCTAATGCAAAAGTACAATTTTTATTCCATCTACTATATTACATCTAAAAGACAATTTTTATGGGGAAAGGTATTATTTTATATAAAAAAAAGTATTTTATCGTAACTTATTTTGACAGGACAGCTTAAAAGAGCACAGTATTTTTCTACATTTAATTGCAGGTTATATATTAAAAAAAACAAGCATCCGTGAACAGGCACTTTCATATAACTGTTCTATCTATCACGCTTTTCCTCTTTGTAAGAATAATCAAGTAAATATATCAGACAGCTGTAGGATGCTGCACACAAGTGATAAATGAGCAGGATCTTGCCATGAATCACTGTGGGGTCAAAAAACATAAGTCTATATAACAAAAGGTACTTACATTTTCCAACTTTAGCTTGCTTAGTAAGAAACTAGCCACTCTGTATATTTATTTTCAGACTAGTGCCAAGAAACAGTCCCTTTCAGATAATTTCACACAAATAGAGATAGCATGAAATCTGAGTTCAGAATAAAGCTTGCCCTGCATCTAGACACTGCTATAGTGTACCTATTACCAAACATCTCATTAATTACTGCATGCTTTAATGATGGAGACATCATTTGAAATTGGTTTCCTTTTACTGTAATGGGTGCTAGGCAAGTCCTGGGGGTACAATCTGGGTGCAAGGGCTAATCCTGTGTGTGAAATCTCGGTGCTCTAGGCAAGGCCTGTGGTTGCAATCTAAGTGCTCCGGAAAGAATCTGGGGACTCAGAAAAGGCATGTGGATGCAGTCGGGGTGCTCTGCAAAGGCGGGTAGGTGCAACTTTGGTGCTCTGGAAGGACCTGTGGCTGGGATCTGGGTGCTGGTGCAAGTCCTGTGTGTCCAGATTGGGTGTTGGGGCAAGTCCTGTGGGTACAATATAAATTCTCTGGTAAGACCTGTGGTAAGACTTCGACTATAGCGGAAATAGCCCAAACCCTCCCATAGAAGTCAGTGGGAGGACTTTGCCAATTGCAAAAATAGCCAATGTCCTCCTGAAATGGCTTCAAAATAGACCAAAGTAAAAAATAAAAAGTTAAACAATAAAAGTTATAAAAAAATAAATATACAATTAATTATTAATAAAATACGTAAAGATATATTAAAATAAATTAAATCAATATATAAAAAAATTGCAGTTTATTTGACAATACAGCTACAAGCCCCAATCGGGCCTGAAATGGGGGTTATTAGGCAGACCCCCAATTTTTGGTGAAATATAAAATAAAAATATTAAAATTATATTAAAATATACTAGTAGTAATTAGAATTCATAAGCAGGAAGGATATTGTTTATATACTCTAATAAAAACGATTTAAGTAACAAAACACATAAAAAAAAGTACACTTAAACCTTTCTAAATATGTTATATTGTTGGTGTGGTTGCTCCTCAATAGGAACATGAACAAATGTTGACTCCATCTAAATGTATAACAAGACCTGATGTGTTTCTCCATATAGAGTCATCAGAGATCAACAATCCAAGAGAAAGACATGTAGGTGCAATATGGATGCTTGGGCAATACCTATGACTGAAATTTGGGTGCTGTGGAAAGTTCTGTAGGTGCTGGTCCAAGTCTTGTGGGTAAGGAGGCATGTCCCACGGATGCAATCTGGTGCAGTATGGATGCTATGACAAGTGCCTTGGATGTAATCTAATGAAAAGTTGGTACAAGGGCAAGACCTGCAGGTGCAATCTTGATGCTGGAATAAGTCCTGCAGGATACAGGGTACAGATTATAATGAAGATGAGAAAAAATCTGAGTAATACCAAAACCAGGGAAATCTCCTGACCAGTGTTGAAACTTTAGACCAATTTCCCTTTTGAATTCCGAAACAAAAATCTATGCTAAAATTTTAGCAACCCGCCTCTCTCCCATCCTGGTAACAGTAATTGGTTACGATCAAGTTGGATTCGTACATTTGCGACAAGCCCCTGATAATAGTGGAAAATTAATCAAGCTAATTCATATAATAGAATCCTCTAAGTCCCCTAGCCCAGGGGTAGGCAAACTGCGGCTCTCCAGCTGTTCCAAGACTACATCTCCCATAATGCTCTTTCAGCTAAGAGGCTGGCGGACTAGTATGGGAGATGTAGTCTTGGAACAGCTGGAGAGCTGCAGTTTGCCTACCCCTGTCCTAGCCTTTTGCTATCTCTAGATGCTGTAAAGGCTTTCGATCGCCTAAATTGGACATACATGATAGAAGCATTGTTAAGTTTTGGAATACCCTCACCTTTTGTACATTTTAGCACTCTATAATAACCCCAAAGCAAGAGCTGTTACATCTGGTTTCACATCATATTAATTTTCTCTCTCCAATGGATCACGTCAGGGATGCCCCTTATCGCCACTAATATACGTATTAACCTTAGAACCCTTAGCTATTAAAACACGCCAAAATCCAGACATGTCTGGTATCACACTACCGAATTCCCTTCAACAAAAATTTTGTTTATTTGCTGATGATATTATTCTCGAACTGACAAACCCTACAATATCACTCCCAGCTCTGCACAGAGCTTTAAACATTTGGTGAACTTTCATACCACAAAATAAATATCTTAAAATCCCAAGCACTTCCCTTCCAAAACCCAACTTAACTTATACAAACAACAATTCCAGTGTGAATGGAAAAAAAATAATAATTGTATATCTAGGCATCCGTATATACCAGACCATATATACGGACCAATAATTTTTAAATACTTTCAGAAGTTAAGAAACACTTTCACAAATGGAAATAATGTTTTCTATCATGGTCAGGAAGAATATCAGCAGTAAAGATGGCAATTCTGCCCAAGTTCTTATACTTATTTAGAACGATACCTGCCAGCATCTCTACAACGATCATTGAAACTGCTGAAACATTAATAAATATTAATTGGAGGAAATGCTAAAATAAGAGTAACACAGAAAACTCTACAATTCCTAATTTAGCTTGAGGCATGGGCGTCCGTAACATAAAATGTTATTATCAGGCAGCCTCATTGGCACAAACCATAGGGTCACATTCACAAAAACAAACAAAATCATGGTTGGATTTGGAAAATCAGGATTTATCACTCTTTGCCTCAATTGCTGTGGACAAACCCAAAACACAGACCAAAAATTAAAACAACTCTCCCTACAACTCTCCTCTCTATTAATATGGGATAATAGTCTTGGGAGCAAAGATTGGTTCTCTTCAATTAACCGTGCCACTCAGATCTCTATTATACCTTATTTTATACCAGAATTAAATTATAAGAGATGGCAAAGAAGGGTCATAATATCCTTCGGACACCTCATTAAGGGGAAGGAATTGAAATCTTTCTCTACTTTAAAAGAGGAATTTCAACTGAATAATGTTGATATATATTCTTATTCCCAGCTGACTTATTTCCTCCAATCTAAATAATGTACTAGGCCTGAGAAACCAAATGTATGATTCTTTAATCTAGAGAATCTATGTCTCAATGCCCCAAACACTCCTAAAGCCATTTCCTTCTGTTATAACAATTTATTGGATATAGATAAAGAACATGTTTTCTCGTTTATGCATTTGTGGGAGCGGGACTTGGTAAACCCATCACGTACAAGGAGTGGTTGAGAGCTTGTTCTCCTCACATAGAGAACTATACAAAAAAATTACATATCGCTGGTATATGGTACCTTTCAAATTATCTAAATTGTGCGCCATATCTAACAATCTAAGTTGGATAAATTGTGGGATGGTCGGCACAATGATACATATATGGTGGTGATGTCCACTTTCAACTCCTCTATGGACAGAAATCTTTGACACACTCAATAAATGTCTAAAAACAAGTCTTAAACCTAATACTGCATTTGCATTGTTGGGTATTACACCAAATCCTTTGCCCACACAAACCATGTATTTGTCCATGCACTTCTACATAGCCGTTCTCACAGCCATCTCTATAAACTGGAAGGCGTCCTACCATACCTGGAAGGGGTCTACCATAGCTCAACTGCAACAACTTACTGCAATAAACAACACCAACTGTGAATGTGAGAAACAATTCTTCTATTTTTGAAATGCTAGTAATAATTTTGATAAAATATGGCAACCATGGTTATCATTCAAGAAAACACAGAGTGCACTTGTTAAATGAATCTATTGCTGATTATGAATAGTGAGTGAAATATGACTGTTATTCTTTTTTTTTTTGTTCCGTTGTTGTTCCCTGTTAATTCCCCTTTTACCTTATTTGCTAATCTAATTGCATAAATAGACAGACACTATAACACTTACTGCAACAACAGATCTGTCTCATCTCCAAGGTATGAAAATAGTCAAGGTAGATTTTTTATTAAAAAAATCATAAGACAAAATGTAAACAATGTATAGTTATGTGCTAAAAACTAAAGACCAGATCCACCCCTGTGTCCTCTGCTGACGGAGAACACTAGGACTAACTGCATGAGGCTGGTAAGGTTTATGGCAGGTCGGAGGAGACCTAGTTAGCCTAGTTACACGCCCTGGTGGCGGCTAGTGCAGGCAGACAGAGGAAAGAAATAAAAACAAGGAATGCGTTTTTAAAAAAAAACATTTTATTATCTACTAACTAAACCTTACTATCACCTGCAACTGTCAGACTGTCAACTGTGTTTCAGTGGGGGTTATGCATAAGGAGCAAATATAGAGCCCTATGTTTATAGATAGGACACATACAAAACAACATTATTTTGTATGTGTCCTATCTATAAACAGTGTATTAAAAGGGCCCAAATGCTATTTCACTATTGTAAACAGAAAAATAATGGTGCGATGCTATGTGTCTGGTATAATGATGATTTAATGTGCAGTGAATATTTCCCCTTAAAATAAGAATTTTAGAGCAAGCAACACAACTATGAAAGCATCACACCCCACGCATGATGTCATACTTATTGGTACCTGAACACAGCTTGGCTCAGATAACTGCTCCCATATGATGATGTTTGGTACGACTGATATGTGATATCAGTAACCTTTTTCTCTGTCACAAGCCCCTTCGGTGTGGGCCTGTCGTGGTGCACCGACAGTATTCATGTGTGCAGGGAGAAGCACATTTTAGCACCTGAGATTTTCTGACTACAATTCCCAAAATGCACTGTGAGTTGTTGTGCATTCTGGGAACCATAGTCTGGAACGGCCTACTAGAATAGATAGCACTTGGCATGCCAGCTTCCATGAACAATGATTTTCACAGTGTTTAGCCACCTCATGAGTGATGGGAGACATAGTCCAACACTAGCAGCAGTAGTGGAATTTGTCGACAAAGAAGGGATGAAAATGTGCTAGTATCACAACAGTGAAAACATGCACACTTCAAAGGCAACAATAGGGAAAATGTAAATACAAAGCACCAAAAATAGATACACTGTAATAGTTCAATCAGAGCTTAAATAGTCTGTTAGCGATAAAAAGATATATCAAGGATAATGGATAGACAGTCTGTAAATTGTTGCTGAAATCAACTTAATTCAAATGTGTCCTTAAATCACTTGACAGTTTTCGCATAGAAGCAGAATGTGTAACGCTGATAATTTCTTGCGATTTAATCTTCTCCCTAAGTGTGAGAGAAGACAACACCATAGTGTGTACTGAAGAAATAGCGCTGCATGTGCACACTTTAATAATAAAACCTACAAAAAACAGGTAATAACAAAGAGGCGTCGCTCATCCAGTATACGCTCAATGCTTCCAAACGCTCGTACAATTCCCCAGCCGGCTGGAGAAAGCTGGGCGCTTGGTAGTTGTGTGAAGTAGATAATAGGGGATATAGCGAGAGAGAGTACTGCCCTACGCGTTTCGTGAAGCAACTCCACTTCATCAGGGGCATAGCGGGAGACTAGTTGGACATTCGTATTTTAAGAGATCCCTGTTAACTCTTTCAGGGGTACTTATATTGGTATTTAAAGAAGTAAAGCTAACAATATAAATATCTAGTGTTCTGTACAAAGCAATCTTCCACCAAAATATAAAAAGGCTTTATGTATACAATTTAGACACAAATAAATATACAAATGTAAAAATGGTAAAAATAATTATAATAGATACCAATATAAAAATGAAAGCAGATATAAAAATGAAAATTCTTATAGTAATTTATAGATGCATAAAAAAAGGAAGAAATAGAGCAGAAATATAGAGTAGAACTGAGGATACATTGGATTAATTATTTTAGCATGTTGCAAAAAAGATGTAGAATGTAATATACATGAGCTAAAATTGTGGGAGAGAAATATTATGGGAGAGAAATATTTCCTATATGTAAACTTGAGAGGTGGAATTTGTCGATCTCAGCTGATGTGGGGTTAATTCAAACGTTTTGCCAGTTAGTTGTTATCCATAATGCCTTTAAACATGCTGGAGCAAAATGGACCTCCTACTCAAGGTCAGTAAAAGTAGAAATTCTGCTCCCCAGTGATCGGTATAAATTATAGTGAAACTATACCAGAATATATAGAGAGGTGCCACAGACGACTGTCAAGATCAGTAAATTAGAACTTAGATCACAGATGAAGAAAAGATAAACAGAGTGTCTCGAAGACATCAAAAAAAGTGCCCTGTAATGAAACAATTATGTAAGGGCAATATAACTACAAACAAACAAATTATGGACAAGCACAAACCTTTGATGGTGCAAATCAAAAGTACATGAAATGCCAGGGGAGGAGCTTGCTTTTGGTATTAAAACTATGAGGCCCTGGGGCACGACATGCAAATATGTAACTTTTTCCCTCAACTTCAAGAGAGAAGAAAGGGGAATAAAATGTAAATGAAGTATAATTTGTATATAAAGTGTACCTTCGAGCTGTTTTTAGGTTCAAAGAGATTTAATTAACCTTGTCAATCTCCAAAGGGTCCTTCTGTTTGCAACCCTAGTGCAAGTCCTATTACACTGTGATCTGGGACATGTAACTAGGGAGCATTACAGAAAATGGTCAAGTTCAATATGGAAGCACTCCAGGGTATAATTTTTTATGGGAACCCACAGGAATATTATTAAAGTTCTCTTTTTAAAAATAACCAGAGACGTTACAGGACATCTCCATGATATAGAAGAGCTCAAATATTGTATTTCCCTAGAGCTATTGGAAGGGTACTTGGCACCCTAGGCAAAATTGTTCTTTCTGTACCCTTGCAGAACCTCTAGACTGCAGAACCGTTAAAACCTGAAGATTATCTTGTTCTAATGTTAGATAGATGTTGATTAGCAAAATAATTCGAAAAACGTACACTGGGTGTGCTACTTGAAAAAGCCTGTTTCACTTGGTGTTCACTCTCAACAATGTCATCTTTGTGACTTTAAATAGGAGATCAGCTACACATTGAAAAAAGCTCCTTATTCTGTCAGCATGCAAGAAAAAAGCCTGTAGATTTCTATTGAAACAGCTACCTGTGGCGCAGTCTAATGACTGACTGTGCAGGGATATGACATCACAACCACATGCCATAAAAGGAATTATAAGCAAATTAAACAAAGTCTTCAAATAAAAGAAGGTAAGGAGCTTGACAGTGGAATGACAAATATTCATCCCCACTCCACAATAATAAGACAAGGACAACAGGCTGGCTAAAAAGGTCACAGGATTTTATAGAGAAGATATTGCAACATATAATTCTTTATTTGCTAATAAATTAGCAATATGTTATAAATATATATAACATACTTATACGGATACTAACAAGTAGCTCACTAGCATAGTTGCCAACATTGGCCATGTTTCCAGGGACACTTATGTGTTCCACATGCTGCAGACAGAGCATGCAAAGTGCAGCCCGGCAGCATGTAGGATGGATATATACACAGACAGAATCCAATTAATTAATCATGGTAGGTTGTGTGAGATCTCCACCCTGATTAATTAATTGGATTCTGTCTGTGTATATATCCATCCTACATTCAACATAAAAGTCCCGGCAGAAGTGCCGGGCAGCAGCGGAGGATGTCTGCGCGTATCGTGCAGACATCCTCCGCTGCCTCCACTAGCCACCAGGGAGAATCGGACAGCCGGGGATGTCTGCACGATAGTGCAGACATCCTCCATGCTGCCTGACACTTCTGTCTATTATGACAGACCGGGGGGAGGGCAGAAAGAGACAATGGGAGGGAGGGGGGGAAGATAAAGACAAGGGGAGGGAGGGAGGGGGGAGAAAGACAGAGGGAGGGGGGAGAGAAAAACAGAATGAGGGGGGAAGAGAAAGACAGAGGGAGGGGGGAGAGAAAGACAAGGGAAGGGAGGGGGTGAAGAGAAAGACAGAATGAGGGGGGAAGAGAAAGACAGAGAGAGGGGAAGAGAAAGACAAGGGGGAGAGAGAAAAGTTTGGGGGGGGGGAGAGAGATAACACTGGGGGAGAGAGGCAGCATTGGCACATAAAAGGAAATAAAAAAAGAAATGCATTTGTTTAATATAATCATTTTTATTAAATATTAAAAAGCAATTTACAAGTGAATATATACAATTTAAACTTTTTTTCCAATAGGGTAGTATTATATTCAGGCTTTTAGTTTTTTTCCTAAAGGAATATCCAAAGTTTGGGGGGTCGTCTTATAATCAGGGTCGTCTTATAATCAAGCAAATACTGTATATGGCTGATGTCCAGCCCACTGCCATATAACTGGCCAGATTAATATCAATAAACATAACAGACAAGCTGACAAGGGAGGGGATATATTGCCCAATCCTGTCATGCTGGCCTTACACATATTGCATTGTTACAAGCCACTACTATTCCCCTTTTCTGATGGCGCCTCCTGAAAATCCTACCAATGCACAGTAGCTGATGCTTCTCAAAGTCGCCTTTTTAATAAGAGACTCTAATGAAAAATGCAGTCTCCTTGGATGTAATAAGGAGACTAAAGACCCAATTCACCCCTGAAGTTTGCATTTCTTACCAAGCGTCTAAATAAAACATTAATATATATTGAATAAGGGGAAGCCATTAAATGAAGCATTGTGGTGAGTCAATTCCACTCACAGTACTAATGGCTGAGGAAGATACAAGCAACCAGTGCACTGCAGTCATTGCTGTCTTCCTATGGAGCTGCAGCCTGGAAGTGAACTCATTTACCCAGAATAAATGAAATAGTTTTTTTCTTATATAACAACTCAAAACACATTTTAACCAAGTGTGATTCTGTCTCATTAAAAGTTGGTTGGTGGGTTTAATTCCTTTTTAAGCCCAATATGGTTGATTGGGAACATGGAAATCCCGGGATGAAAAACAGATGCAGCCTAAAGATGGCGGACTTACGCAATGCAGTGGACATCATGCATCATTCCGTGCCGCCATGGTATTGAGCGCCAAGCAACCTGGTACAGATACTAGGTGGCTGGAGCTAATTTAATCATATTTAGACTGCGTATCACTGTCTATCATGCACAATTTAAACACATTTCTGCCTGTGCAGTATTTATGCCGGGACGGACCTAAATTTGATGGCAACTTTGTGGGGGATATTCACTAAAACTAATTTCACTGTCCAGTTTTAGTAATAGCTCCCCATGTTTTGAGATAGATCCTCCACTTACAGCTTCTAACTACAATGGCATCTCAGAAATTGTGATAAACTAGCAACTAAACTGCAAAATTCAGGCACCATCCTAAACCAATTTATACATGGGGCGGTGGAAACATTCCCGCATCTTTGGCGGTAAAAATATTGTTTCGCACAGGGTCATGTGGTATGGACGCTACATTGGTGACATCCTAATTATCTGGCACTCTGAAAGAAGCGGAAGATTTTGTCAACTATGTTAATGATAACATTTTTTTAATTTAATTTAATTATAAACAATAATAACATTTTAAATTTACCTTTTACCATGACCTCCAGTCCACGTGAGATTGAATTTTTGAACCAAGCTCTGAGGGGCAATCCAACTTCTGGAAATATTGTTTTTCCAACCATCGTAAACCTTTGGCAAGTAATTCTATTTTACATTCAACAAGTCACGACCCGGTTCACACATATTCAGGTAACCCTAGGGGGAGAATTTTTACGCTTGAGACGCAATTGCTCTGATGATACTATTTTTGAAACAGAGACTGATAAATTGAAACAACCTCTTAAAGCTAGAGGGTATAGTAACAAGTTCATAAAACAAGGATATCACATGGCTAGACACCGTAAACATGTAGAGTTACTACAAGATTACACTTTAAGTCAGGAAGAGGATCCTTTACCAACATTTATAACCACTTTTAGCCATCAAAATGGTGATGTCTCTAGAACTTTTAAAAGACATTTGTCTATTTTGGAGCTGGATCCAACACAGGGGCGGGCTGGGCCGGGGGGCAGGGTGATTTGAAACAATTTTCCTTTCAGGGCATTGAGAAAATGAAGATTACCAAGAGGAGGGGTGATATAGTAAAACTGCTCAATAGATGGTCTACTGGATTTTTAAACTTGACACTAGGATACCTCAAGGTTTAAACTCTGAAACCGATTTTGCACACTTCATACATACCTAGTGTTGTTTTTGGCGTACTTGAATTGGGCGTAGTAATTTTTGTATATAAACAAATTGTTTTAGCATCATGGCAGTGCCCTCCCCCTCCTTTTTCTCTTTCTTTCCTTCTCTTTTTTCCTTTTTTTCTGGAAGTAAGATTATATTCCCTGTCTTGAGCAGAATCCCCTCTTCTCTTGTGCAGAATCCCCTCTTCTCTTGTGTTAAACCTTTAGTTGAATTCAAGTATCTCCATTTACCTTTATGGAAGTACTAATATTCAGCTTTTCAGCAATTGTGCATGTCATCTTTTGAGACTTGCAACAGAACATTTATTTATGGTATTTAGTGCATGTACACATAGTTGCAATTTTTTTCCTGACTGATATGATCATATATTTTAAATGTTTTGTGCCTGAATGTAGACAAGCCTGCAGCTTGCTCTTCAGCTTAAAGCCATATTTCACTATATTGTGTATATTATATATTTGTATGTGTTACTCCGTTTTTAAGTTTTTCGATTGACACACACAGTCATTACACCTTTCTTTCTCTGAGCCTATGATTAAGTGCTAATCTGGAGCGCAAACGGCATAAGGTGAATTCTTTGTACACTGTCCTGTTCCTGGGGGTCCCATGTGGCATTTATTTTGGGCTCTTGTGTGTGGCATATTTACGGGGCTTATGTGTGTGGCATAATTAATGGGGGTCCCGTGTATGGCATATTTAGTGGGCTCTTGTGCGTGGCATATGTATTGGTCTCCTCTGTGTGGCATAATTAAGGGTCTCTTATGTGTGGCAGAATTAATGGGGCTCCTGTGTGTGCATAATAAGTGGGGCTCCTGTGTGTGGCATAATTAATGGGCTCCTGTGTGTGGCATAATTAATGGGGCTCTTGTGTGTGGCATAATTAATGGGGCTCTTGTGTGTGGCATATTTATGGGCCCTCTCTGTGCTGCCTGTTCTGCTCCCGTGCAGTGGGATAGGAAAGGGCTGACAGGTCATGTGACCGGCACTCTGACATCAGATGCACGCCGGGTCACGTGACCTGTTGGCACAACTGCCAGGGAGCCGAACAGGCAGCATGGAGGACACCATGCTGCCTGCCCCTACCCACCAGGGAAAAAGGTAAGTGCTGGGGTATAGAGGCATATTAATGGCAAATACTGGCATATTATAGGGCAAAATGGCAGGGGCTTATTAATGGCAAATACTACTGGCATATTAATTGGCAAATTGGGTGGGGAATATTAATGGCAAATAATACTGGCATGTTATTGGAAAAATTGGCAGGGGCATATTAAATGGCAAATAATACTGGCATATTATTGGGCAAACTGGCAGAGGCTTATTAATGGCAAATAATACTGGCATGTTATTGGACAAATTGGCTGGGGAATATTAATGGCAAATAATACTGGCATAATATTGGGCAAATTGGCTGGGGAATATTAATGGCAAATAATACTGGCATATTATTGGGCAAATTGGCAGGGGCATATTAAATGGCCAATAATACTGGCATATTATTGGGCAAATTGGCAGGGGCTTAATAATGGCAAATAATACTGGAATATTATTGTGCAAATTGGCTGGGCAAAATAATGGCAAATAATACTGGCATAATATTGGACAAATTGGCAGGGGCATATTAAATTTTAAATAATACTGGCATATTACTGGGCAAATTGGCAGGGGCTTATTAATGGCAAATACTACTGGCATATTATTGGGCAAATTGGCTGGGGAATATTAATGGCAAATACTACTGGCATATTACTGGGCAAATTGGCTGGGGAATATTAATGGCAAATAATACTGGCATATTATTGGGCAAATTGACAGGGGCATAATAAATGGCAAATACTGGTATATTATTGGGCAAATTGGCAGGGCTTATTAATGGCAAATACTACTGCATATTATTGGGCAGATTGTCTGGGGAATATTAATGGCAAATAATACTGGCATATTATTGGGCAAATTGGCAGGGGCATATTAAATGGCAAATAATACTGGCATATTATTGAGCAAATTGGCAGGGGCATATTAAATGTCAAATAATACTGGCATAATATTGGGCAAATTGACGGGCGTAATAAATGGCAAATAATACTGGCATATTATTGGGCAAATTGGCTGGGGACTATTAATGGCAAATACTACTGGCATATTATTGGGCAAAGTGGCTGGGGAATATTAATGGCAAATAATACTGGCATATTATTGGGCAAATTGTAAGGGGGTTATTAATGCCAAATAAAACTGGCAGATTACTGGGCAAATTGGCAGGGGCATATTAAATGGCAAATAATACTGGCATATTATTGGGCAAATTGGCTGGGGAATATTACATGGCAAATAATACTGGCATATTATTGGGCAAATTGACAGGGGCATAATAAATGGCAAATACTGGTATATTATTGGGCAAATTGGCAGGGCTTATTAATGGCAAATACTACTGGCATATTATTGGGCAAATTGTCTGGGGAATACTAATGGCAAATAATACTTGCATATTATTGGGCAAATTGGCTGGGGAATAATAATGGCAAATAATACTGGTATATTATTGGGCAAATTGGCTGGGGCATATTAAATGGCAAATAATACTGGCATATTATTGGGCAAATTGGCAGGGGCATATTAAATGGCAAATAATACTGGCATAATATTGGGCAAATTGGCAGGGGCATATTTAATGGCAAATAATACTGGCATAATATTGGACAAATTGACAGGGGCATAATAAATGGCAAATAATACTGGCATAATACTGGGCAAATTGACAGGGGCATAATAAATGGCAAATACTACTGACATATTATTGGGAAAATTGGCTGGGGACTATTAATGGCAAATACTACTGGCATATTATTGGGCAAATTGGCTGGGGAATATTAATGGCAAATAATACTGGCATATTATTGGGCAAATTGTCAGGGGCTTATTAATGGCAAATAATACTGGCAAGTGGCAATGTGTATGTAATGGGATGATGGGGGCATTAAATGGGGTGATGGGGCATGTTCTTGGTGTGCAACGTGGGTTATGGGTCATGTCGTGGGTGTGCATCGTGGGTAGGGGGGGTTGCCCAAATGTTGTCTGCCTAGGGCATCACAAAACCAAGATACACCACTGCTCAAAATAATATACATATGAGCAAGGCACATTAGCTTTGTGATACTGCTTTAACCTTTGTAGGCTGTTCATTTAGTAATTTTCCTAATTAAATGTTTAAATTAACTTTATTCAGAGTCCCTCTACTTTACAGTAATTCAATTACGGTAGATAAACATAACAGTAAATCAGTGTACCTAATAAAGATGAATGTTTAATTCCAATTTTCCAATATATTCAAATGAACTGTGTTTTGTATTTTGTCCCCACTAACGGAGAATAACAATGATTTGCTATGATGACAAGCAGTATACGTTTCCTCAATTGAGACCTACTGTATAAATATCTATTGCTTAACTCCTTCATGCACTCCTTTAATTAAGCATGTTATGCATGGGGATGGGGGTAAACGTTGTTTCACGATCTTAAACTGAGGCTTTGGAGGCTATATTTTTAATTAGTGGAACAATTATCAGGGATAGGTCATTGGTTTCCATGGTTATTGCTCCAAATATGTTACATAATTATCCTTTAAACATGACCCTCTTGTTGAGAAGGCAATCGCATGTGAGATATTGTAATGCATAAATATGCCCAGAAGGTGGCGCATGAAATACACAATGTGAAGCAATGGCCTATTCAATCTGGATGGAGGCATGCCCGTTTCAGAGCTGGTTTCACCTAGCACAGGAGAGGAGCAGCACTTCTCGCCTCATTGTGTATGGGACCTGATCACTGCTTTCCCTACTGTACACTGTCCGGATCCCCATCATTGCAAGCTGGACACTGGGTTATTTCCTGTACATTGTATTACAGCCAGGCTATCTGTGTGTCACCTGGCATGCATTGACCTGAAAGTAACATTTCACTGGGAACTGGGCAGACCCAGACTGAACACATGGCATCCTTGGAGTTGTGTACAGCGGTATTCATGGTGACATGGGTGCTAGTGGGTGCAGCTAAAGGGCAGCTAAGTTGCAAAGAAGTGCGTGCCAGCTTCCATGCTCTGCAGCCTGGGGTGAGATGGGTCCCGGAGTCACCTGTTTCAGGTAAATAGAACTATGAAAATATTTTGCGTACATGTAATACATTGTGTAAACCATATTCTCGAGAGTGGATTGCAAACAGCATTGAGGTGCATCCACTTTAGTGTTTGTTGGTAAGCCTTGGCATTACTGTTGACTAAAAACTTAAATTTAACCACTCAAACTGTTGCTGGGCTGTAGCTTCTATCACTCTCAGCCAGCCGGTGGTTGCTGAGCAAGATTAGACCTGCAGTCCACAACAGGTTGACGAAAACATGCCTAGCTACCTTGTTTCAATACTGGGTAAGCAGTGACTTAATTATTGTGACTCAATTAGCTATTTGAATTTAAATTAACTGAATTCCAGTATATTTTTTATTATTATATTTAATCATATAAGTTAGAGGAGAGGACATTTTAAATCTAGTTAATGTAAAAATTAAAATAGATTATGTCAAATATCACGAATTATAAGAAGTGTTTTTTTCATCATTTTTTTTACTGGTACTTATAAAAAGAATATAAAATAATGCATACGATTTAGTACAAAAGTATGATTATGTAAGTTATTGTCAATGTGACTTTTTAATAAATTATACATTTTTAGTTTCATTTATTCAGACAAAATGCAAATGGATAACAATGTTGCACACTAAGCATTTATATATGCTAAAGGACACACATGCTTAGTGTGCAAATGTGTCTGATAGAATCATGATTATCAATACCAAATGCTGGTTTATAATAAAACATGACAATGCAGTTGTCATATTAATACTGTCTATATGTATTTCTGTATGTTACATTTGTGTCTTTTAAAGATTCAAGATCACTGCTAACACTAAATATACTGTTGTATTGTGCATTGTGCTAACTAGTAAATGTTATCTAATAAAACGTCAGAAACTGTGTAACAGGTGAACAGTTTTGTATATATATCCCAAACCCAGTGAAATAACCTAAGTTTGATTAGTTGAACATAGGGAACATTCTTGATCTGGTTTTTAGAAGTAGCTTCAAGCGCCTCTGGGTGCTTCCTTAGAAGATTCTCACCTTTTCCTTAATAGATCAGTTAATCTGGATAATGAAAGAGAGAGCCACCATTTGAAGGAGGTATAGTCATGGCCATCCACAGTTTGTTTGACAGGTGGCTGCAAACTACCCTTTAGCCCCCATCATATTTGCCTCCCTACTTATGACTTTCTTAACTTTGAGTAGACACAGACTCTCCCTATTCTGCACCCACATATTCTTGCGCACAGGTTAGTGTGCTGATACTTGATCCATGGCATTTTCACTCACACCTTGCTAGGGTGGTGGGGTAATTTCCATAAAAGGTCCATAAAATCCCCCCCAAAATCATTAAAAGACAAATAAAAGGGTGACATTAATATTTTCCAAGGGGGAGGGAAGTTCCCCTCTAAGCACACATGGCTGTAGTATATAGGTTTAGAATTCTAGAAATCATCTATCACACTGACTCTGGCTGCCTTACATAACCAAAAGAACAGTTTCTTCATAAACAGAGGATTTTCAGGGTTGACCACAGAAATGTACAGTCTGTGAGGTTCTGTTATAATTTTTTTCTCCTACTCTTGTGGCTAAATAAAGAGCTAAACTAATCCATATGTCTCAGGAAGATACATCTTATGAGCATATGGTGCAATATTTTTTTGAAGTAATGCACATAATATTATCATTTCATTTATGTTGTAGCTCTGTATAATGGGATATAAGGAGCTATTCACTATAAGAGAGGTATAGGTGAGTTCAGTGAACATGTCATCTGACTGATTACGTACTGATTATTGTGCAGGCCAAACCTAGTGAGTTTCATCTTCTCAGGGATGCCCCTGCAGAATGTACCATTGAAGTAGTTGACTAGTTGAGGTGAAATGATCATTTGACTTCCAACTAACCTGTACCTCATTTTTAATGAATGGTGCCCAGGATGTTATAAAAATAAACGAACCAGCTGGATGTTAATGGATATAGTTGTATTCTGTTTGAGTACAGGGATAGCCAACAGATGGCTCTTAAGCATTTCTGTGACTACACCTTCTATGATGCTTCCCCAGTCTCTTAATGACTGAGCATCATGGGAGTTGTAGTTTAATAACAGCCGGAGAGCTGCTTGTTGGTCACTTCTCTATCTTGTTGGTGGGCAAACCATAATTGTAATACGTGTATCCCCCCTCTCATACTTGAGAACTCATTTTTATATTTGATCTGGAAGCATAGCTTCCAATAGAAATGGCCATATAGCTACAGACTGGTAAAACATCACTGCAGTTATTGTTTCAGAAGTGAGCTATCTGCTGGATATCTGTGGTCTGGACTCTATGGTTCCTTTTTTTTGTACATATTGATTTTGCGACATCTAGGCGTTATAGTGGAGTAGCGTTTTAACTGATCAGATTTTATTCAAGCTCCATGACTACAAACAACCATTTTTATCTTGAGTAACATGTAAAGGTTTAGGATTTTGTTTTCCAAGATCTGAATGCCTCCATCTGGTCCCATTGTCCTTAGACAGCATATGTCTGTACAGTTTACCCATAAAATCTATAGATAACATCACAATGTTTATTATCCACGAGGACTAGAAATCAAGGTTAGACAGAGCATAGCATTTTACAACTATTTTTCATAGGAATATAATAACAATGGGGTTGATTCAATGACCTGAATTAATTTAGCAAAAATACAATAGGCAACAGTTAAATACAACTGCTACGTGATATTTTAAGTCACTGAATCGGGCCCAATGGGCTTTATTCATCAGAGATGGAATTGCAGGGAATGTAAAGTCAAAAGTAGTTAGGAACATTCTCCCATTCAACTGTACTTTAATCGCTGCAACTTTTGGTCTTAAATTTACAATTCCCTATTTCATGAATAAAGCCTACCACTGGATGGATATAAGTGTATGACATGATGTGCATAAAGGGGAGCCAATCTATGGTTATATACATTTGTCCGAGATTATCATTTTTCTTCCTGAACGGAATGCAGCATAATGGTATGTTCAAAAGTCTGGATCCTGGCAATCCTGTGCATCGGTGCTGAAAAAGTTAATAGGCCATTTTTGCAGACAGGTTCTGTTTAGGTTCATCACTTTTTGGGGTGCGGTAGAGAGAAAATAACTCTGCACTGCAATATCTGGTGCAGCCCTAGTGGTCCCACCCACGTTTAAATAAACAAATCTGCTGCCTCTAGAGACTCAGGTCAAGTGCAAAAAAGATAGTGCCTGTTTAATGGAGTCATTGCTTCCAGGAACAGGAGTAATGACATTCATTGGAACACTGTGACATGTCACTTTTAGCTCCCTATCCATTCTTAAATGATCTCCCCACAGGTTTCCCCTTCTGTCTTACACCAAATGTACAGCAGGGCCCAGGGCAATGAATTCAGCCCATTCAAGGTCAGAGATACTGTCATTTTGGAGTGATTGACAGCGGTAGTATTTTTACTCTTTCGTGATACATCTCTCTAGATAGCAGAGATCGGTGAAAAATCCTGCTCAAACCTCATTCTCATTTTCCCTTAACTTCAATAGAAATTCCAGGGATGTTTGTAAGTTAGATATCACAGTGCATTGGAGAGATGCAATGTAACAGGATTAAAACCATTCTTTGTGAAAATAATAGTAAGTACATGTAACAATGTAACATATATGCTTTTAGGCTGGACCCTCACAACCTATTTTAATGGTTTGTGCTTATCCAACTAAAAAGTTATAATAGGGACAAGCAGACAAGGTATAATTCATCCATATTTAAGGGACAGAGAAAAAAATGTTGACAAGTCTCAATACAAATATAGGCACACAGATATATAAAATAACTGACAACATTTAGCGCTATATATTGATCATGCTCACCCACCAGGACAAGGTTGGGCAACTCGGCTGATAAAAATAAACAGCACTGGCATAAAACGTTGCCGAATATCCAGTCTCATCTGCAGTGACTCCTTTAATAGGGCGCTCAGAACTAAAAAGAGACTGAAGGGGCATTAAAGGAACTGTATCACCTAAGCATTGTTTTTTTTTTTTTTTCTGAATGTCTAAAAAAAGTTTGAAAATAATCTATACATTGTGTTAGTAAAATTGGAAATAAATGCCTAAATTAGGAGAAAAATGTGTTTTAAATGTGTCTGTGGTGACTCCTGTTTATGACATTACTGGTGGCTTGATGTGCAAATGAACTGGTGTTCAATGGAAATGTGTAATTTGCAAATCAAGACATTGTCAATGTCATTTTTAAACCAAATTTTTTTTTATATACAAGTGTGATGTTGTATATGATAATAGTATATTTACATTATTATAAGCATTTTGAAATTTTAATAAAAACTTTTTTGTATTATTTTATGTTCATTTAATTTATTTTCATGACAGAAGACGTATGTAGTACGTCCTGCTGTGAAACTCGGATAAGCAGCTATCAACGGTCACTGCCTATGCTTAACCAATACTGTTGTGATGTGAGGCATCAAGTACCATCGACATTTGGAACCCCAGGGCAGTGATCTCTTCTGTCTCTGTTGCTAGATTACTACTAGAAAATAAACAACAAAAAAATATTAACCGAAGATCTAGGGTTAGGGTTATAGTTAAGTTCGTTTTAGAGTCGAGTTAGGGTTAGGGTGATGTTTAGGGTTGGGGTCAAAGGGTAACTGTAGGAGAAAGATGGTTAGGAAAGAAAAAATGCTACTTTTGGTTACTTGCAAAAATCAACAGAAAAACATGTAAACATTTGTATTTTTAAATTCCGGACAAACATTTGAATGTTTTGGTTTTTTTACCATTTGTAAGTGAGTAAACGATTTTTCAGGTCAATGTTACAAAAAGTATATGATGAAAATAATAGTATATATAAAGAAAGCCCATAAAATGAGAAAGAGGAAAAAACAGCTAAACACAAAAACTGCAAAAATGTCACTTTTAAATCTTTATTTTAGTCTTACATTTTCAATCAATGTTAAAAAGGTAAAATGACAAAAGAGGCACAATATAAGTAGATTAGTAAATTTAATTATGCAGAATCATACATGGGTTTAGGGAAAGCAAGCAGAAGGTGGAGGATAAGAAGAAAGAGGGGGAAGGAATCAGACAAATGACAGACCATGGACAGCTGGTTTATCGGGGTAATCGGTCTAGCCATGGGCCCCAGATTTTTAGAATTTTTTGGGGAGAGTCATGAAGTTATGCTGTGAGCTGGTCCTCTAATTTCCTCTAATCTTCAAGAGTAATCACAGTGCAATAAGGTCGCAATAGTGGTTTGGTTCCAGACTTGGGCAAGGGCTCGTCGGCTAAGGGTGCAACATTTTGAAAACAATCCAGCCACCAAGACAAAACACATAATTGGGACACAGGCTAGAAAAACTGGACAGTTAAATTTAAGAACCATTGACAGAAATTTTTCAACCTATTTGCTGTCTTGACTAAACTTTATTTTGGAATTGCCACAATGCCCACCTCTAATGCATTTGTGAGTATCTCATTGCAATAATTCATAAACCTGTAACCACAGAAGACAATATACTGATTTCATGTATATTCATATTCTCTTAGCATAGAAGACATCTTGCACAAATAATACAGTCTGTCTGTTTTTGCCTTCTTCTGTAAAAGCCATGTGTAGGTTCATAAGATGTAAATACACATATCTCACAGACATTCTATCATTCTGTCCTGACCTATAAAGAACATGGATCCCTCTTGTGTTGGTACCCTACTTCCAATAAAGAGACAGCTCTTTTCAATAAAAGAAATGATGCCAGCTTATGATCCATATGAAAGTATTCCTATTCATAACAGAATTCTTAACAGGACCACCATATTGAATGTCCTCTTCACCTTGAGCTATACATTTGCTTGTAATTTGCATCTTTGCATAAACCAATTCATTGCATGCCGTAAATACAATTTAGGTGACAGTCCATTTTAAGTTACTTTTCTTATCACACCATGAATTATATACATTTGTAAAGGCTGGCAGCATTGCATCTTACAGACTCCAGATGTCAGGTTCAATAAATAATATACAGTACTCTTTGTCCTTGACATTGTCTCAGCAGATAGAATAAAAAGCACCCTCTCAATTTAAAGATGCCATGCTAAACAATTAATCCAGTTTCCACAATTTCTGCACTTGAAACAATGCACAGGAGCAGTTGAAAGTGCTATTAAATTGACACATATTTATGGCCTCTTTAAATATTATTTTAAAATATTAATTTCACATTTAGGCTTAAAAGCAATCAATCACCCAGATGAGCTCCCTAAACATGTCACTGGTTCAGTTAGATTATAAAAGGAAGCGCATGTTTTATACAAAGCTGCAGGCACATCCCTCTCCCCTTTCATCAGATAAGTGTGGATTAGGAAGGGCTGTGCACAATCTCCAAATTCATATATCCTCCTAATGAGGCCATTTACTTATTGAATGTGTATCCTCTCTCAGTCACATGACCCATTAGAACCCATACTGAATTCTTTATATTCACTTTGGATTCTTTATACTCTGTATTGTATATACTAGTTATACTCTGTGTTCAACAGAATTAGAAAAAACAAAAACGTCCCCTGTCTGTATGTGCACCCGGCCTCGTGCAGGATGCCCTTTTATACCATCTGGCTTACATTGCATTAAGATACATTTTTTTTTTTTGTAAATATGGGACTACGCACGGCACCTCATGCATAGTAAAACCCTTGGCTGACCACATTTTTGTGCACTTGGGATCGGTAATGCTTTTTTCATGAGAAAAGATTAGAATCAGCGAGTGGGTCAGAAGTTCAGTGCTTTTTATTATACAGCTACACTGCAAATACCAAGTGAAGTCCTATTCCTTCCCGTGCACATGTTTAAATAATGGAGCTGGCGGCAGGCCCTAGTTTTACAATGTTACCATTATACCTTAAAGGGCTAGTATCTGTTTTGCCAATGTCGTTTTTATTTCACTATTAGAAGTAGGCCGGGTCAGGAAATGAGAGCCTCTGGTTTAGAACTTTTTACCAACTTACCGTTCTTATCAAGTATTCATGGGGTTATAATTCGTTTTTACATTCTAGTTGACTGCCTTAATGTATCAATTTTACCTCATTACTAGACAAGAGAGGCCTACTGGTGTTTGCGATTCTAATATTATATATATAATATTGCTTGTACTAATACAGGGTATTTTTCTTTTGTATGTGGTACCAGTTGGTTTTAAAAAGACTGAATAAAATTTGGTATATCCTCTCGCAGAGTCTTAGTATCAATTAAATGCATGCAGAGCTATAACAATTAAATGTAGCTTAACCAATGCTGATCCACGGCGATTCCAACTGCCTTTGGAGACAAGAAGAATTTTTTTGTCCCTTTTAAGAGGGAGCAAGATACATTATTAGGATCATTTGGTCTCAGTTAAGTGTATTTTTAAAATCTATATTGTCACCCAAACTACCAGTGTTAGTGCAGTGACCAGGTGCATAAAGATACATAAAGATGTAGGATAATTAGCTTATTTTTTGGATATACCTGAGATAAATATTAGCTGGGCATCATGATGAACAGGTTCTAGGTGGCGATTTTGTTGCTGATATAGAAATGTTGAAGGATTTAAATGACCATGTTATTATGGGGTTTATAAAGGAAAGTGCAGTTCCAAGGGTGGGGAGAGTAAAAAAAAAGTGCAGTTGCTATTGTCACATGTATAACAGCCATTGCACCTGTGTTAAACATCTCAACACTTTTTTGGACCTGAAATTGTGTCTCCACCCACAAAATGGTGGGTATTTTCATTGTTTAAGTGCACTTGTGTACCTTTAAAAAAAAAAAAAAAATTGGTTAGCAATGACGCAAAGAGCATTGGACCAACCTGGAAGTTCAAGACCAGTGCTGATAGCATAAGCACCCAAACTTTGTCAGGAGTTACTATTATATATTAGTCAACACTGAGATTGCATCTCTATTAGGTGTGCTTCGCTTTCATAAATCGTTCCTTATGATTCATGGTCATTGAGCATGAGCTGCTCAGTTGCATGTAAATGTGGTGCCCTGGCCAGCCATTAGTGTAACTATGTTTCTTGGGCAGCCACTAAAGAATTTCCAATACATGAATATGTAGATTTGTTTATGACAAATACAAACAAAGCTAGTGCTAATGAATAGTGCTACTGATATTTGTCCCAATTGGAAAAACAATGAAAAAAGTTAATATAAAAATCAATATAGAGTCAATAAAAAAATGAGGTACAAAGGCCAATTACAAAAAATCTAAATGCAAATAAAAAAAATACCCACTATGTGTACCTCTTCCTCAATTCTCGGGTGTATTGGTACTATAACACAAAAGCGATACAAGATGGTACAAGAGTTTTGGTACACCTGCCTCGCCACACTCAGGGTTCATTTTAAGTTTTCCATTGATGTTGGGCAATCTCTCTCACACACAGAATCAGCAAAGTCACTTATTTCAGTGTTACAAGCGTCAGTGCACTAAATTTATCTTAATCCCAAATAGGTTCAACATATTCATTGAGGAAAAACTGATAATGAGTAAAGAATTAATGCTACACGTGGAAGGACAGCTGTACTATGCTCATTTCACACAGAGCTAGGTTTTGTGTTGTCACAGCTGCAAAAAAAATGGCCAAACATTCCTGTCTTGTAATAGTGTTTTGTCCTCTTACTTGTGCAATCCAAAGCTACAGAAACATTAAGTGTTCTTTGTTGTCAATAGATGTCTGTGTGATATGATTATTGTGAAGTCAGTGTACCTTTCATAATGAATGCTTCATATGTGTCCAGAGGTGGCATGATGGCATCCACAATCCTAAAAGATAAATTATCTGGAGATATGATCCCATTTAACTATTTCAGTAAAGAGGGAGGAGCAGTAGATAATTATAGAGGTGTGAGTCATGTTAAACACTGTCAAGGCAGTGTAATTGCAGGTATAGTTTGATGTGTTCTTAGTGTGTCTGTTTGTCTGACATTCTCTTGCTTATCTCATGTGGCATATTTTAGCTTCTATTGGCAATTTTTTCCACATAATGAGTCAAATAACAACTGTGGCTTCACACTCCCCTTCAATATGCATGGTAGGGCTGCAAGGCATTATGGGATCACATACTAGATGTGCATGTGCCAGTACATTACATTACATTATCATTTATTTATATAGCACCAGCAATTTACATTGCGCATGATACAGAGCATACAAAGTTAGACAAACTAGAACAGACTGGTACTTGAGGTAGAGAGTCCTGCTCGCAAGCTTACGATCTAGAGGGAATGGGGTACATGAAACACATAAGGGAGTGAAGAGGACAGAGGGAATGTAGTTGTGGTAGCAGAAATGTGTATGGTTGGCACTAGGTGGGTTTGTCCAAAGATTAATTGTGTCTGTTTTAGCTGGATCAGTTGTAAGCTACCTGATACTAACAGTGATTGAGGACAGCGAGAGCTAGGTGGGAATATCAAGAGGTAAATCAACCAGTATGCTAGTTGGATGGGTATTAAGCTTCATGAAAGAGATGATTTTTGAGGGACTTTTTAAAGTTTGAAAAGGAAGGAGAGAGTTGGTTCTGTTCTGTGGAAGGGAGTTCCAAAGAGAGGGGGCAGCTCAGGCAAAATCTTGGAGGTGCAAGTGGCAAGAGGTAATGAGGTAGGAGGAGAGCTGTAGACCCATTGAGGTGCGCAGAGGTTGTGCAGGGAAGTATCGGTTCACGAGGGAGGCAATATACGGAGGGGCCAAGGAGTGGAGGGCATTGTAGGTTAAAGACAGAATTTTAAATTTGATCTTAGAGTCGATGGGGAGCCAGTGGAGGGCATTGCAGAGGGGAGCCGTCGAATCAGACCGCGAGCAAGAAAGATGAGTCTGGCAGCTGTGTTTTGAATAGATTGCAGGGGGGAAAGATGAGCCAGAGGTAGTCCAGTCAGAAGGCTGTTACAGTAGTCAAGGAAAGAGATCACAAGCGAGTGCACTAGTATATTGGCGGTCTCTTCGCTGAGGAATGGGCGAATGTGTGCGATTTTCCTTAGGTGCAGATGACAGGATTTGGCTAAGGATTGAATATGAGGAACGAAAGAAAGAGCAGATATTGGACACGTCAGCTGGTACTATTGTAGCATTTTCAATGGTGACTGTGAAGCCAGATAAATGGACAGAGTTTGAGGGAGGGAAGATGATCAGCTCCATTTTGGAAAGATTAAGTTTCAGGTAGTGATCAGACATCCATGTGGAGATGGCCGACAGACACTCAACTACATGTGACCTGACAGAGGGAGTGAGGTCAGGGGAGGAGAGGTAGATCTGAGTATCATCCACATACCGGTGGTATTGGAAACCAAAAGAGAGGTGGTGTACAGGGAAAACAAGGGCCAAGGACCGATCCTTGCGGAACACCAACAGAGACCGGAACTGGCGATGATGTGGCTCCAGCAAGCGACACTGAATAGGAGCGTTTAGATAGGTACGACTCGATCCAAGATAGTGCCGTACCACCTATGCCAAATTATGAAAATCTTTTAAGAAGGAGGCGGTGGTCAATGGTTTCAAAGGCAGCAGAGAGACCTAACAGGATCATCACTGAGAAGTGGCCTTTAGATTTGGCAGAAAGGAGGTAATTTGATACTTTAGTGAGGGCTGTTTCAGTAGTATGTAAGGGTCTAAAGCCAGATTGAAAAGAGTCAAGTAGGTCATAGGCAGTCAGAAAGTCTGTTAGTTGCGAGTGTACTGTTCTCTCCAGCAACTTGAATACAAAGGTCAGAAGGGATACAGGACGGTAGTTAGATGGAAGCTGAAGATGGAAGATTTTTTCAATACACGTATGATTTGGGCCCGCTTGAAGATTGACGGTACTATTTCACAGCCCAGGACAGAGATGAGTATATAAATTAATATGTAGATGTGCTGGTGATTTCACTAACACAGTAGATTCAATTTTATTACCTACGTCAAGGAGACCTTGTTATCCGTCAAGTTGGAGTTGACAATAGGCCCTCTTTAATAATGCAAATTCATCTCCTTACCCATTAGGATGATGAGTTCCATTAGTATAAGCCTGTAATGCAATATAAAATATATCACTACTTTCATATACTTACATTTGCAGTAGGCAGTCTTGGCTCGGCAGCCATTATCAGAACTCTCACAATGCTCAACTTTTGCTGCTGAGCAACAAATCTTGCTGTGAGGTTCAAATACCCTATGCCATAGAATAACACTAAAATCAAGGTAATAAAACCTCTGGTACGCAGGCTGATGTGATTGTATCAGTCATGCATATCAGTCTTTGTTTAAGTAGCACAGAAATGATAGTACACAGCAGGCATACCTGAGACTGCCTATGCCAAAATATGTCTTAATAGTGAGAAAAAGATAGCTTCCTTCAGCCTTCTCATGAGCTCAAAACCTTTATTTCACCTCACATTGTCACAGGGCATCCTTGACATGTTGTACAAAGCATAATCTATTAATGAAGCCTAAATCATATTTTATGACTGTGTAAAAGGGTGTTACACAGTTTCAATTAATATTTTAGCGAATGCAGGGGTGAAACATAGAGTGTTCTATTCTTAGTTAGTGGAGAGGAAATGCTAAATCATAAACCAACATTGACCCCGTAAGTGCTGCGGCGGTGTCCATTGCCTTTGTTTAGATGTCTGTTATGCTTTGTTCAGGAGCCTAAAGGGTTAAAATTTAATATAGCCACAAAGGAAAATTTTATCCCCCCCCCCTTTTATTTTAACTCTTCAATTCATACAGGGGAATAAAACTTGAGGAAACAAACAGTTATGTTACATAGGCAGTATATATAAACACTGCATTTTGCCTTTTAATCTGCACCAAAGGTTTTTTGAGCGATGAATTCTCATCGGCAGTACAATGGAATTTGGAAATCAGAGAAGTTAGTCTGGAGCGTATCAAATTCAGAGAGCTGGGGAGGAGGAAGAGTTAATTAAAGATATTCCACAGTTACCTATACTTATCACAGTGTTTGCACCATAAGGAATGTAGTGCTAAGCAGTACATTGGCTCATTGGGGTAGATCCTATTTTGGCTGTAAAGGCCGCCAAAAGTTAGAGTTTTCAACCCTTCAGTTCCGAACAGATTCAGTGCTTTAAAGCACTGGCATTGCAGTAAGGAAAAACAGCATACTGGCCTGTGGTCACAAGGGGCCAATGTTTTTCTTTTTTTATGGAGCCAGCTGGGGAGGCAATGATTTAAAATGTTTGGGTGAAAGGCAAGGGAGCTCCCCCAACATTTTTTTGTTAAACTTTTACAGGTTAACCCTTTCATTGCTGTAGGGCTGGTATGTGCATGTATTGGCACATTTAAGTTGTGTTTTTTTTTGTGTTAAATTGATGAGTAAAAATGAAAGATTTTTTTTTGCCTGTTGATTTTGTCATTAAATCACTGTTTGTGCAGTAATTACCACACAGAACAATGTTTCAGTGCCGTTTTTTAACAGGTCTGGCCATTGTAGTGGTCATTTTTTTAAACAAGTTCAGTAATGATGTTACCATTAATGGCGTTGGCGGCGGGCAATCATTTTGATTCAGTGCCCGGTAAAATAATGGGGGGGGGGGGGCATAGAATCTACCCCATTAAGTCTGTTCTCTTAAACATACTTAAATCTGATTTCCAGAAAGCACCCATATGGGATTTGACATGCTTTTGAAAGGATACTGGTGTTTTTTGGATGATTGTTGGAATGGGATTCCATGGTTTTCTGTGAAATTGGTTTCTACAGCATGGCCTCTTCAAGGCCTTTATTTTATGGGTCAGATCACTGATAAATTTACTTTGGTTGTTGAAGAGAATGCTTTGACCTTGGTGCTATTTGTGACTGGCCTTCACAATAACTTTGTTGTTATAATATGTAATTTTGAGCATAGATGGATAAACTGAAAAGAATGAGCCATTAAAACTCTGCTTTTAATTTCATTTATAACATCTATAACCAAGTTACCACATTACCCCCACTTTCACTCCTAAAGTACCTCAGGTAGCAGTTACCACCACTATCAACTAGTCCATTGATATCATACAGACATGGGAAAAAGAAAGTACACCATCTTTGGTTTTAGATATAAGGACATAATAATCTGTTCCTTAGCAGGTCTTAACCCCTTAGCGATGCTAGGACTTTCTGTGCCGTCCTATTTGTTTGGTCCAAAAGACGCTAGAACGGCATAGAGCGGCCTACATTTAACAGCTAATCACTGCTTATTCTCTGCATTACAGAGTTCGCCAGAATTATTGTTTTTAATTTTGTAACAAATTGCAAGTATATTTTGTTTGTCACATAGCACTTTAAGAAATCAATGCACTATGGGTGTTAGAACTTAAAGCACAAGTTAGAATAAGACTTATGCGTCAGGTGCGTAGGGTTGCCACCTTTTCTTCCAAAAAATACCGGCCTTGGTACTGTCTCCATAGACTTAACATTGGCCTGATGCCAATTTTTTACCGGCCTGCCGGTAAAATACCAGCCAGGTGGCAACCCTACAGCCATCCTTTCCTTCCAATTGGAAGGAGTTCTTCTTTTGTAATGTGGCTGCTTAACATGGGTTTAATAAAAATTGATGGTTTCATTACAAAATCCTTGTCTGAAAACTTGATTTGGAGCCTGGATAAAACCGCAGACCTACAAGATAATTGTGATTTGCCGACGAGTACCTTGAGAGCAGGATGACGTAGTAACATTTATGTGCATGCATCGTGATTTAAATACAGCGGTACCTTCATGTTTTTCATGCCCACCCCATGGATGTACCTATAGCAGGTTATTTACAGTAATGCAAATATTTCAGGAAAATCAGAAAAATCTGAGAAAATATAAAATGTAAAAATTTGTATAAATAATAAACTTTTAAGAATAATAAATGTGTATTTTTTTTTTTTTTTACTGGGAATCCACATAAATGAAGGAGCCAACCATAGCGACCAAACTATTAATATTATCATAATTAGTTATATAACTACAACCTTCTTCCTAGCAAAGACACATCTGGAAAGATTATGTGCAGTAATTACTTTTCACAGCATCTTGTCAAAAGTCATACATCATCGAGGTAATTGAAGGTTTTTCAAAAGGGGTTCTGCTGTCAGTATGTTTCAAGAGCTGTGATAAAGGTGTTGCAGTGACACTACGTACAACAGCATCTTTACATAGTAAAGTTTTTTGTGCCTATCCTTGCTGAAAATAGGTTTGATTGTATTACTTCGTGAAATTGAGAATATCTGGCTAGGGATTGTGTGAACAGTGTCAGTAACGAATAGTCACACCCATACTCCAATCCTAGAGCATTGGTCACTCAACCAATACAAGTTATATATATCTATGAAACTGTAGTAGAGCAAGTGAGAGGGTAAGACACAATTTTGTTCCACTTGAATTTTCTGCTCAATAAAAACTTTGAGGCTAAATAAAGTATTGCAATCGTCATTCTCATATTTATATTAAATGTATGAAGGCCACTCTCATACTATCATTTTTAATACAATACAAATACCACAAAGAAATGGTAATATGATTACTAGGTTTAACATTTAGTAACCTTGTTCTTAGGTGAAGTTTAATGTTGATTTATCTTTCAAAGTGCATTACGTCAGCCCTGATAATACAGCTTTCAGTCAGCTGGTCCTCAATATGCAAAACTAACAAGCTTGACATGTGTAGTTGTGTTTTATTAGAACATTGTTGTGTAAAGCAGCACCGATGTTAAGAAAAATAAAAGGCTACGGTTACACCAGTGAAAATATGTTTTCTGATTTCAACCAAAAGACTTATTTTCTCCCCCACTGACCTGCTCAAATATCATTTATATTTAAAGGTTACGTAAGGGAAAACTATCATTCAAAGACATGGACTTTTCCTTGGCCAGAGCACACCTCTAATCACACTTGTTGGTGTATAATTTATGATCCAAATATTTATAAGGCTTAATGACCTCCAGGATTCAGGAATTCACAACCATTAGAAATATAAATGCTGGCAGCTAATGTTTTGTAAACTAGCGTTACTATCTGCATTAATCAACTGTGGGACTATAACCCTCCTGCAACAACATAGCACAACCTTCATTTGTAAAGCAAGTGAAAGTGGTGCCCACAGCCATTATAGACAGAATTCCCTGAAGCAAAATAAAAGCGTATATTGGCGGATTGAAAACACTGACATAAAGCTCACTGAGGCCAATAGATGTTGTTCAGGATCATTTGCAAGCTATGGAGTCACAGGCCCTGGTGCAGGGTAACTGCACACCCTTTGGTGACTTGAGGCTCCAGGTTCATGCAACGACATTCCAGGGCCCTGTGGAAGCAGCTGTTGTATCCAGTGTAAACAGAAAAGGAACTGGAACTAAAGAAACCTTGCAGACATCATGGAGTGGGCATGGAACATAAGAGATTGTCCAAGCAGAGCAAAACAAACACACGCAGAGCAGAATACAGGAATAACATAATACAGAGTCCAGGGCTACAGGAGAGACTCCTGAATTGAAACATACATTGGCAGGGTAAAGCACAAGACAATACTACAGAACTACAGGAGACATACACAGGCACAGACAAACAGGGGTGAATGAACAAGGACAGGGCTAATGAATAAGGAAAATAAGGGAACATAGAAACATACAGACATAAATACAGGAACTAGCCTAATGTTCTGAGATCGAATGGCGAGGGTTTAGTTACACCAATTTTGAAATATGATGGATAAGCTTGCCAACCAGGGTCAAGGTACCTCACAAATAGGCAAGTCCTAACTCTAAAATAAAGATTGAAACTACTAATTGAATTATGTGGAAACTCAGAAACCAAATGGCTACAGGAGGACAGACTGAGAAATGGAGAGAGCAAACTGAGGAAAGCACACTATTATAGAAGCAAATTAACAAGAGCAGAGGAACAGAAAACCCAGAATGGAACATAATAACAGTCAGAAACCCCCCAGAAATGGATCAGAACAGGTCCCAGGAGTACAGGACAGAGAAACCCAAGAACTGGGTTTGGAAAGGGGGACTCTTTAACAGGGTTGGGAGGTGGGGACCCCTTTGGAAGGTTAAGGGATTTAGGGCAGGACACAAGGAAGGGACGTGAACATGAATAAAACATAAATAAAAAAAGCAAAGACAGAAAGGAAACAGAAATAACTGGATACATAGGCTGTAGCCTGATACTAACGTGAATGGGTCTAAGGACTGTATACATTTACATCTAACAAAACTTATAGCCTTATGACTCATGCATGCATACATATACTCAATTTGATCAAACTGTAACACTTTTACAGGAAGGTTATTCCATGCATCCCCCAACCTCTCAATATAGTGGTACGTATTTATTTTACACTGTGTCGTCTTCTCCTTATAGATTATTCACTATGTTACCCTCTACCACCTCTGCCGGAGGATTGTTTCATGCATTCACCACTAAAATAATAGATTCTGATGTTATTTTTAAACCTCTCACCTACCATTTTCACATTTTAGTGATTAGACACCAATGTCATGGTATTTTCCTTCTTTTAAATATACTCTCATCCATTAAATGTAGATGATTCTCACCTTTTACGATACATTAATCCCCACAGATAGATTATATATATGTTCTTTCTGAAATGAAATCACTGCAAATAGGTTGTGTAAGGATGAGAATTGTCTGCAAAGCAATACAAGGTCAGCCCAATTTTACATTAGGTTGGCACCAATATTCAGATTTACAAAGCAGATGCTTTTAGTCACCATGACAATTGACATAATTCACTTCCAAAAACACAATAAACAGAACACAATGGGCACAATATCTATGGAAGTGTGCAGAGCACTTCCTTAACCTCTTAGGGAAGCAAGGACGTTCCAAACTGTCATGGTATTTTTTGCTGTTAAAATGAGTGGTGGAAGCAACCGCTCATGTGGTGTTGCTGTAATGCCTCAGTGTCGAGGCATTAAGCAACAATAACATTTGCTGCCCAAATACCATGGTATAGATGGAAATACACACACACACTTATTGGTCTGTCTGTACACTCACAATCATTTAAAGAGTCTTTGCCACCTAAACATTGTTTATTTTGTGAATGTAGAGAAGTAAACTGTTAGATTAAGTGAGTGCGGTCTTGCAGGCTAAATGTAACTAATGCTCAAATTGAGCATCCAATTACTTTTAACAAAACATTTGCACCACGCCCAAACTTCTGGGTCTTTAAAGACCCTGATCAAGTGTCTGCCACCGTGTCCCTGGCTCCCAACCACTTCTTAAGGACAAAATAACCAAAGAAACCTTGGGCATTAAGGGGTTAAAAGAGGCGTTATGTACAGACAACATCAAAGACCTTCCAGTTTGTATATTTTGAGATATCATGCAAGATCAACCAAGAGAGAATTAAACAATTGCTTTTATTAATATAGACGCACAAGTGCAAAAATGTGTGCTCCTAATATGGGGATAAACTTGCATTTATTTTTAATGGTACATGCCACTTTATCCTCAGACTGTTGATACAGCAGAGAGAGACCTCAGACAGACATGCCGGGAGAGCCCCTGCTCTGATTGTCTGTGCACCACTGACACTGTTGCCTCCTGTCTAGCTCTGCACCTCAGGTTTACTCTGTAAAGGAGAAACTACCTTTTTAACCCTTGCTTTTGCTAAGGAAAACTGTTGAAATCAAAATTGACATCAATAAAATCTCTTAGTAAAGAGGTCATTTCAAAATTCACAAGCTCATAATAGATACACAGATACATTTGGGTCAGTGAGCTGTTCGCTATAGTTGGTATCTCTCTATAATTCTAGGCTTCACCTTCGGTCATCATTCTGTGACTTTTCAATCAATACAATTTTATATGAGCGCTTGTTCATAGACCTATGTGTAGTTTGTATGGGCGCATTGCTTTAGGCCAGTGATTCTCAAACCTGTCCACAAGACCCCTCAACGTTTCAGGATTTAGGGATTACCCAGTTGTGAAATAGGACTATGTTGAACACCTGGTGTGGTTCCCTAACCATTAAGCAGCCATACCAGGTGTTCTACATATTCTTATTTAAACACAACTGGGTAATCCCTAAATCCTGGGCCGTGGGGGGGTCCTGAGGACAGGTTTGAGAATCACTGCTTTAGGCAAAGAGATGATCTTTTAATAGTGTTCTGATCCTACTATAGGAATACTAATGTAATCCTTCTGTTTGTCTAAAGAACTTGTTCTATTTTATCTAATTACATTTTGAACCTATTTTTAACGTGCCAGGTAATACTCGTCCATTTTCATTTGTCCCTGTGGAAGAATTAAATGTGAACTGGAAATACAAAACAGCTACTTGCGCCAGGAGTACGCATATCCTAAACTCCCTACTGGGATTATCTCTAAAACAAGTAGTGGAGGAGCCAACTCGAAAGCAGGCCATACTAGACTTAGTGTTCACAAATGGAGATCTGTTATCAGATATTACTGTAGGTGAAAGTTTAGGATCTAGTGATCACCAGACAGTGTGGTTTAATATAAGAACAGTGACGCAGTCACACCACACAAAAACAAAAGTTTTAGATTTTAGAAAAACGGACTTTTCTAAAATTAGATTAGATGTGAAGGAGTCATTATCAGACTGGAGCAATTTAAATGGAGTCCAGGAGAAATGGGATTATCTAAAAGTTGCACTACTGAAGGCAACAGAAAATTGCATAAGGCTTGTCAGTAAGAGCAAAAAATTGAAGAAACCACTGTGGTACTCTGCAGAGGTGGCTAAAATAGTAAAAAATAAAAAGCTAGCATTTAGTAATTATAAAAATACTCAGAGTGAGGAAGATAGAAAGATCTATAAGAGTAGGCAGAAAGAGGCAATGCAAGCTATAAGAGCTTCCAAAGCACACACAGAAGAGACTATAGCCCAGTCAGTGAAAAAGGGGGATAAAACATTTTTTAGATACATACATGAGAAAAGGAAAGTAAAACAAGGATTAGTTAGATTAAAAACAAAAGAAGGATGCTATGTAGAAGAGGATAAAGGCTTAGCAGACTGCTTTAATGAATATTTTTGTTCAGTTTTTACAAATGAAAATGAGGGTAAGGGACCTCATTTAGGGAAAAAGACTAATGAGTCTTTTGATGCATGTAAGTTTACAGAGGAAGAGGTTTTACTTCAGCTGTCTAAAGTAAAGACAAATAAGTCGATGGGACCTGATGGGATACATCCAAAGTTATTAAAAGAACTTAGTGGTGTACTAGCAAAACCGTTAACAGATTTATTTAACCAATCATTGTTAACGGGAGTAGTTCCAGAAGATTGGAAATTAGCTAATGTTGTGCCCATTCACAAGAAAGGTAGTAAGGAGGAGGCGGGCAACTATAGACCAGTAAGTCTTACTTCAGTAGTGGGGAAAATAATGGAAACCTTGTTAAAGAATAGGATTGTTGAACATCTAAAGTCGCTTGGATTTCAAGATCAGAGACAGCATGGGTTTACTTCAGGGAGATCATGCCAAACTAATCTTATTGATTTTTTTGATTGGGTAACTAAAATAATAGATCAGGGTGGTGCAGTAGACATTGCTTACCTAGATTTCAGTAAGGCTTTTGACACTGTCGCACATAGAAGGCTTATCAATAAACTGAAATCTTTGAGTTTGGATTTCAATATTGTTGAATGGATTAGACAATGGCTGAGTGACAGGCAACAGAGGGTTGTAGTCAATGGGGTATATTCGATGCAAGGTCTTGTTACTAGTGGGGTACCTCAGGGATCTGTTCTTGGACCCATTCTCTTTAATATTTTTATTAGCGATATTGCAGAAGGTCTTGTTGGTAAAGTATGTCTTTTTGCTGATGATACAAAGATTTGCAGCAGGGTTGATATTCATGGAGGGATAAGCCAAATGGCAAATGATTTAGCTAAACTAGAAAAATGGTCAGAGCAGTGGCAACTGGCATTTAATGTGGACAAGTGCAAGATTATGCACCTTGGGCGTAAAAACCCAAAAGCAGAATATAGACTATTTGGTACAGTCCTAACCTCAACATCTGAGGAAAGGGATTTAGGAGTAATAATTTCAGAGGACTTGAAGGTAGGTAGGCAATGCAATAGAGCAGCAGGAAATGCTAGCAGAATGCTTGGTTGCATAGGGAGAGGTATTAGCAGTAGGAAGAGGGAAGTGCTCATGCCATTGTACAGAGCACTGGTGAGACCTCACTTGGAGTATTGTACGCAGTACTGGAGACCTTATCTCCAGAAGGATATTGATACTTTGGAGAGAGTTCAGAGAAGGGCTACTAAACTGGTTCATGGGTTAAAGGATAAAACTTACCAGGAAAGGTTAAAGCATCTTAACATGTATAGCTTGGAGGAAAGACGTAACAGGGGGGATATGATAGAAACATTTAAATACATAAAGGGAATCAACACAGTAAAGGAAGAGAGTATATTTAAAAGAAGAAAAACTACCACAACTAGAGGACATAGTCTTAAATTAGAGGGGCAACGATTTAAAAGTAATATCAGGAAGTATTACTTTACTGAGAGGGTAGTGGATGTATGGAATAGCCTGCCAGCAGAAGTGGTAGAGGTAAACACAGTCAAGGATTTTAAGCATGCGTGGGATAGACACAAGGCTATCCTAGCTATAAGACCGGGAACGGGGGACTAATAAAAGTACTCAATAAAAAAATTGGGCAGACTAGATGGACCGAATGGTTCTTATCTGCCGACACATTCTATGTTTCTATGTTTCTATGTTTCTATGTTTCTATGTTTCTATGTGATGTCTTGGAAAAATGTAGGGAAATGTAATCCCAATAGCAGATGTAATAGTTGCTTTATAATGATTTAATAAGTATTCTCAGCTATAGAAATACCAGCTCTAAGCATCTCTAAAGCAATCGGCAATATACTGAAGTGCTTGCACTTGTCTGTCTTTGGAAAGGTAATGGGCAAATCATTGTTTAGTCGTCAGTGGTAAAGCAGCCTAATACTATTTTCCCTTGATGAGATGTTTAAATGAAGACACAATAGATAAAACTGACCAAAAGTCCCTCAGTTCTCCAGGCTGCCTCTCTAATGCATGACAAGTTCCCATGACGTGTTTCTACGTTGGTGTGTCAACATGGATGACTGGCATCCCACCAAGTGCAGCAGTGCCAGCCTGCAATCACTATGAAGTGCAGAATCTAAAGAGCAGTACATCTTTTTAGTCAGGTTCCCAATGCCCTTACATAGAACCATAGTAAGCAGAGGTGACCCTAAATGTCTGACAATGACACAGCATCACATACTTCAGATGAAGCACGTTATGCACTTACTGGCTTCTGGGCACAGGATCATCATGTTCTAAATGCACGTAGAACACAGCAATCAATGGCCTCGATGTACAGAAGAAGAGCCTGAGAAAAAACTTTTATCTTTTGCCTTTTAATAGCCTGGTGGTCATTATGTTTCCTTCTACATGGCTGACAGAGTCAACTACACTCCCTGCACATATTGTGATATATATGTATGTATTAACCACCCACCTATTAAAAATAAGCGATGCTTTGGCTTAATGAGTTTTCCATTTGTCTATTAGGCCATAAATTACTATACTTGTAAAGGTCTAGAGACAATGGGGGCTATTCACTAAAAGGTGAGTTGCAGGTGAAAATCGGAGATGAACATTTCATCTCACCAATTTAGCAATACATTGTGCAGGGACAAACCCGGTGAGTTTTCCCCACTATAGGTTTGTTAAGTGCACGATCACTGGGCTCTACTCCCCCAAAGAAGCCATCCACAGGTGCAATAATAGCGGAGTTTCCCCTGCTAAGTGAACTTATCAGGTTTGTCTCTGCACAATGCATAGCGGAGTTGGTGAGATTAAAAGGAATTCACCTTTAACTAATATTTTGGTGAATAGCCCTATAAATGTACTTGTAGGGTAACAAACACAGAAAAAGCAACTACAGCTATCATGCACATAAAGAGGAAGGTGGAATCTATGCAGACTTTGGCCATGGGGTAGATTGGAGTACAAGACCTCATATTGTGCAAAGTGTTCCACTGGCTGGATTTCCAAGTCCTGACAGATCCTTACTTTGAGTTATATGTGTATAGCACTGTGAACCGGGCAATTTGTGATTGTAAGTTCCATATTCTCTGATTACAAAAGCTTTTTTAAGCAATTAAAGAGCAGTTTTCTTATTTATTAGGGGGATATTACCATTAATTGTACTTGCACAGGATTAGTAACTTATGGTTTAATAGACAAGTGATACTGTTATATTTTGCACACATGCAAGTGTGTAGTTTTAATTACTTTTTGTGTGTGTTGTGTGAACACTTAGAGGAGGGTGTATGTGGTAATGGCACTCTTTTAGTGTGATAATTGTAACTATTTTCATTTTGGCGATGTCGTTTGTAATGATCAGCCACCAACCACATTGCAGACCAAGGACATCCCCAGCACTCACATTGCAGAACCAGAATATACCCCAGCAATGTGCTTTATCACCCACTTTGGACACTCAGGACATGCTCCATCACCCACATGGCAGACCCAGGACTTACCCAAGCCAGACTTATCCTGACGGCAGGCAGCCATGAGATTATTTATTTATTTTTTTGCACGTGGCTTATCGGAGGGGAGGGGAAGGGGCGGACTGGTGCCGAGGTGAGCGGAGGTGCCAGTCTGCCCCCATGCAGGGAGCATCAGCTCTGTCTACTCCCTGCACATAATGATGATGCAGAGTATCAGAAATACGATGCTCTATGTCATCACTAAGAGCGGGAGCGCCACGAGAAGCACTGACAGAGCTCTCATGCTGCCCGAGGTAAGATATGTGTGAGGGTCCACGGGGAGGAGACCAATATGCACTATTACAGAAGCAGTATAAGGTGTAATATAGTAGATGCACACACCTGTTCGTGGAAGAAGTGTAGTGATCCACAGCGTTGTGATGAGGAATTCTCAGCTATATATACTCCACACAATACATGAGGAAACTTTGCAATTGGTAGAATAGTTGTAATCCACAGTATAAAGCCACAATGATGTAATCAATAAGCAAGATGGAAGGCACTGCAGCGTATACTTTGCAGAAGTAGCAATTTATAATCCACACAAAAGAGTATTTGCAATCAACCAATGGTAAAGTCAGACAAACATAAAGGGAAATCAACAACGCTAGGAGGAAACTACATGAGAATCATCGAGCGCCATCTGAAGCATGGTGATTTTTTTAAAATGGGTGGGCGTGATGTCATGCCGAGCGCTCCCGCTTTCTGGGTTTTATCTGGAGAGGCAATGCTTGCGTGGTGGGAGTGAGATGAGTAATGTGTGCAGGCCATGTCCTATGGATTAGGGCAACATCCAGTGATTACCAGTGAGGAGCTCCGTTGGGGAGCCTGACAATATGGGAGGGAGAGGAACCTAAAAAAAAGTGACACCAGGCATTGAGCATTGGGCACCGGGCATTGGGCACCGGGCATTGGGCACCGGGCATTGGGTGGCAGGGAGGGTGGAAAAAAAGGCACCATGCATTGGGTGCACATGAGGAAAAAAAAAAAAAGACACCAGGCATTGCGTGGGAGGGAAGATAAAAAAAAGAGACACCAGGCATTGGAAGGGAGGGAAACAAAAGATAGTATCACATTGCATGTGTACCTGTTTGTGAATGTGTGGCTGCATGTGCATGTGACATTGTATGTGTTACTGTTTGTGTACGTGTGGCTGCATCTGACATTGCATGTGTATGTGTACATGTACCTGCATATGTATGTGAGACTGTGTTACTGTGTGTGAAAATGCCTGAGGGTAGGATCAGCAAGAGGCAGCAAAATATATGTTCGCCTAGGGCGGCAAAAAGTCTTGCACCAGCCATGCCTGTGTCTAGTAGCAATCAGCATGGTGTCTGTGTGCTGCCCAGACATTCTACCAAACTGCCTCTTGCACTTCCCACATGGTCTGAAGGCTGAGTGCTGATGCTCTGACCTCAGACTACGCTCAGGGAGTGTGAGATGCAGGGCCAGTGCAAGACTTTTTGCCACCCCCAGGCGAACATATATTTTGCCGCCCCTTGCTCCCTTGCTGCCCTCAGGCATTTACACATACACAGTAACACTTTCAGTGTCACATAAATATGCAGGCTCAAAAACACACACACACGCAATGTCAGATGCAGCTACACAATAACACATGCAATGTCACACATGCAATATGACCCTATTGTTGGCAGCAAATGCACCCATGCACCTATGTTGCACCCACTGCACTTGGCTTGCACTCATATTTCACCCACATGGTTTTCCCCACAGAACATACCACAGTGACACTTTGCCCCACAGAACTGTCCCTGCAGAACAAGCCACAGTATCACTTTCTCCCATAGTACATGTTATTTTGCCCTCAGCATCACTTAAAGCCAATTTAAAGAAGCCATTATCAGGTACCTATTAACATGCCACAGTCACTTTGTCATTAACATATGCAACAGCCAGTTTGCCTATTAAAATATGCCACAGTTTGCACATAAATATGCCACAGTCAACTTGCCAATTAATATACCACAGCCAATTTGCCCATTAATATGCCAGTGTTATTTTTCCCATTAATATGCCACAACCAATTTGCCCATTAATATGCCAGTGTTATGTTGCCCATTAATATTCCACAGCCAATTTGCCCATTAATATGCCATTATTATTTGCCACGAATATGCCACAGTCAATTTAACCATAAATATGTCAGTATTATTTTGCCATTAATTTTGCCGATTTGCCAATTAGTATGCCAGTATTATTTTGCCATTAATATACCAGTATTATTTTGCCACTATTATGCCACAGCCAATTTGCCCATCAATATGCCAGTATCATAATATGCCAGTATTATTTTGCCATTAATATGACAGTATTATTTTGCCATTAATATGCCACCCTCCTCCCCCCTTCACCAGGAATCACCTCCTAGCTGCTCCGTGTCCCCGGCCGTCTCCTCCGTGTAGTCTTCCCTCCTGCATGGAGGAAGGAAATTCAGCCACCGGATAGGACATACTGTCATATCTGGTGTCTATGATTTTTTATTTTATTTTGGAAGCCGAATCCAGCGGATGCGGCTGCCGGAAAATTAAAAGTTCAGCAGCACTTTGCGCTTTATGCCTATTATTGTCTGGGATGTAGAGCTGGAACGAACTCTAGGTCACCAAACTGGGAGATATTGGGGACCTCTCTACAGCAGTGCATCTCGTGGGTTTGCAGGATGACGACCCGAAAGAAAGGATATGCAGTTTGACATCCAAAGAAAAAATATAGTGACATGATTGTTATCCATGGTTCTACTTAATTAAAAATATGAAAAATGATCAGCTATTAGCTTCATTTATGGAAGAAAATCTAATTAAACCATCTCACTTTCTACAAGTGGGTGTTTTACGGTCTTCCTTGTGAAGCTGTGTGCTCCTTTAAAACACTTTAAAATAATTATTGAACTTCTAATGTTTCCATGGTGATAACATACTTGAGGCACATTTTTACGATGCTTATCTAATTTCTTTTGTGATCATACTGTTTTTGTAATCTTTATCCTACGGGCAAAGTGTGTCCCACTGTTTTCTTTTGTTCTTTACGTGAAATTCTAGCTGAACAGTTACCAGAAGTCAGTAATGTGTGTGATAAGAGAGAATGTTTTCATTATATCCGCAAAAAGAGGAGATCTTTTGAGATATAAACTGTTAATTATGAAAATCTGACTCTTTCTAAGAAAAATGAAATTGATTTATATGTCACTATATAGGTTTAGTTGAGCAATTATTAAGTAGATATTACAAAGAGAGCGCAGACAGAACTGGATCATCACCGCCATGGGATATAACATGTTAAATCAGAATTATCAATACAGATCCGTAATTTCAATAAAGATACAAATGAATACAAAGAACGCAAACCAGATTACATTAGTAAAAAATATTTATATTTATATCTCAGTTTTGCGTGGCTTGACAATCGCTAATGTCACTACTACTGGTGTCTAACATTTTTGATTGTTTTACATTGATCTCTAACGAAGTACCAACCCTGGCTCCTAAACATAACCATTCTGTATCCTGAGTTGGGCTGTGTGTCTCATAAATTCTACAGAAACTTGTCAAGCCCTGCAGCATCTGACTTTACCACCTCTCAGAATAGAACAATCATCTATGGCGAGACTTGCTTGATAAAGGATCTTCTTGCTGTTATAAATATTACCTTAACTCCATCTACTGTCTGTATTTAAAATATTTCAAGCATACAGCTTTACGTACATGTATAACTTTTACATACCCCATCGTATTCATAAAAAACATTGAGGTTGGAGTGGACTTTTAACATAAACACTGCCACAGGTCTATTCAATAACAGAGTTGCAAAATAGAAAAACGTTTAAAAAGTGGGACCTTCCAGTTGAATCCCACTGGATGCTGCCAGTGATGTCAGTCAGCTCATTGTAGAAGCTGTATCCTGGCATGACTGTGCTTTGGTACTAGTGATAGAAAGAACCACTATTTTTGATCCCATTTACTTGGCCGTATTTGACAGGGCTTTAAAAACGTCTCTACTGGCAAACTTGTGCACAGGTGTAAACCTAACTGCAGGTAAAATATATTTATAAAGGCAGGGGACCAGTGTAGAAAATGATAATGTCTGATACATGTGTGCCTAAACATGATAAAGAGAAATAGCCAGTTCATATAAAGTTCATATAAGAGTTAACAATATCCATGATTCTTGATATCATACCAAGGCCTTATATATTTTTTCTCTCATACTCACCAGGAGCAGATCTGCAAGTCTGTGTCACCAAAACATCTACCTGCTGCTCCAAGAAAATGGAAGAGAGATATCAAGTTGCAGCACGTTTGAACATGGAACAACTGCTCCAGTCTGCCAGTGCCAAACTCAAATTCCTGATCATTCACAATGCTGCAATATTCCAAGGTATGAAACGTTCCTTCTCTGCGCATATTACTGCTGATTTGTAGTACGAGATGGAGCCATGGACAGTGTCACCAAAAGAACTCAATAACACTTCCCAAGTCGACCTCCTCAAACTATTCACTAAATGAAACTTGATTTCCCTTTCCCCCCACCTCACCAAAGTTCATGTGGATCTCTCATCTGAAACTTCCCTAAGTGAAAAGCAATAAAAATTGCTATTCACTAAAATCCGAAGGGAGTTTATATTGGGAGGTGAGTTGAGCTTTTGACTTTGTACTCCCCTCCCACAACTCGCCTTCTTTTGACCTGTAACACATATGGGGGGCCAGGACAAGAAGCCCTGCTCCTCACCTAGTATTAAACCAGTACTAGGAGTTGCGAAACCTCCCGGCATCAGCATGGGGTACCAGATCAAACTGGCTCTGGTCCCCCGCTACAAGGACTGGGGCTGCAGCCTGCGAAATGGCAATCCGGGGCTCAATAAAATGAATGGGACGAATAGTGATGGGGGTTATAATTACCCCCGATCCATGTAATATTCTGGGGGCTTGCTCAAGGACCCACAAAAAAATTCATTAATGACCCCCCTGACCCACCAAATATAATAAAACCCAGTCTGGGAGCTTGTCCAAGACAAAACTGGAGTGTTTGTGTGAACCACATGTCTATTCCTGCTCATCTGGGAGGTTTCAACGCCCCTTTGGAACTACGCCTCCTACTCTTCCTTTAATTACGCCACTGCCCAGGACCATTTGGCTGTTGTCCTGTTGCGAAGGATAGACAAAGTGTCTGTACAAGGATATCAGTGCCCATGGCAAAGCCTGTGAATGTCCGTACAGCATCATAAAAATTGTTACCCCGAAATTTGAGTAAATATCCACCGTGTACAGAGTTGGTGCATACCCCTGCCTGTTGCAGCCTCACAGTGTTAGATACAAGAAGTCATGATAGAAGCATTTCATTCCCAGGGTGCACGTAGTCATTCCATTTGTCCAGATAGTCAGGAAGCTCCTGATTAATGCAGGACCAGCCCTATTTTTGTAAGAAGGCCTTATAACTGCAATCTGTCTACCTTTTACTAATGAATCAATTAAACAGATAATATATATCGGATATAGTCAAGGGCACAATGTTGCTTTGTTGCGACAATGTGACAGATGATATAGAAACAGACTCTTCAGCACAAAAAAGTGACGTGGGAGACTACAAATGAGATGGAGGCAGAGTTGATTTCTAGACATCTGGCAAGGCCTACGAGTGTGTGGGATTATGTTTGATAAGCTACAAGAGCAGGTTCTGACAATCTTGCTTTATAATAAAAATGGCATTTTATTTGTATAACAGTAGTAAACATATTATATCACTAGACATATAGGGGCTAAAAGATGAACTTATCTGATAGATAACAAGTTGTAAAAGAGAGATGTGAAGAGGACAATTCAATCTTCAAAGATAGCACAGGCCAGACATTAGAATAGTCATGCTTGAACACAGTTATATCACTCAGTCTCTGACACCCTGGAATCGTTCATATCTTTGAGCGTTATTATACAAACAGAATATATGACATATACACCGATCAGCCATAACATTATGACCACTCACAGATGGCAAGCTGGTGGAGGCAGTGTGATGCTTTGGACAATTTTCTGCTGGGAAACCTTGGGTCCTGCCATTCATGTGGATGTTACTTTGCCACATACCACCTACCTAAGCATAGTTGCACACCCTGTACACCCTTTCATGGATGGCATTGGCTCAGGAATGGTTTGAGGAACACAACAATGAGTTCAAGGTGTTGATTTGGCCTCCAAATTCCCCAGATCTCAAGCCAATCGAGCATCTGTGGGATGTGCTGGACAAACAAGTCCAATCCATGGAGGCCCCACCTTGGATCTGCTGTTAACATCTTGGTGCCAAATACCACAGCACACGTTCAGAGGTCTAGTGGAGTCCATTCCTTGTTTAGTCAGGGCTGTTTTGACGTCAGAAGCAGACCTACCCAATATTAGGCAGATGGTCATAATATTATGACTGATTGGTGTATATCTGTGAGGTTATGCACCCCATCTTTAAGCTGGACAGTCCCGATCTATTGTCCAGAAGAATTAATTCTGCACAAAGGTTTAAGACACATGAAATTCAACTTCACATGTGAGGTAGTGCTGAAGCTCCCCCCAAGCCATCCCCACCAATGCGATGGGGAATTGTTGGGAGCTGTGGTGATGTCTGCACAGTGAGCTGTTGTGAACAGTAACTGACAAGGTAACGGTAAAACACACAATCATATAAACACTACATAGAAATACCTGAGGTGAAAAAATGGAGATTGGTTACATTATATGGCTAAATCCTACTCAGCCCACCATTACATCAGGAGTGTCTTAGTACATGCATATATGTCTTAGTACATGTATATGGAAAGCAGGAAAGGCCTTTGGTCCCTTTTAAGTAATACAGTTAATACTGGATGCAGGGGCGTTGCTAGGTCTCCAAAACATCCGGGGCTGGAGCCCATGATAGATTTTATAGAAGTAGAGTAAATAAAATCACATGGTTAGGCAGCATACAGACTGATATAATTGACGCCAATGAACAATAGGTATATATGGGTATATATCGGGGCTCAACAAATCCCAGGCACCAGGAAATTATACCTGGCGCCCAGTTATTGTTGTCCCTGCATGGTGCCCTCGCCGCTGGGATCATTTTATTTATCCAGCGGAGCGCGGGGGAGCAGTGTGTGCACCGGCTGCACAGTCTTCCTGCTCCATCCCCACATGCACCGTACTATAGTGTCCGAGCGCTGAGTGTGCTCAGCAGGGCTAGAAACAACAGCAGGGCACAGACCAGGCTAGAATGAGGTATAGCAGCCAAGAGGGGGACATATTGATAGATGCATTTTTTTTTTATCATAAACAACAACAAAATTGCTGACTTGTGCGTAAGTGTATGTGACAGAGTGTGTGTTTGTGTGTATGACTGACTGCATGTGTGTGTGTGACTGTGTGTTTATGTGACCCACTGTATGTGTGTGTGACTGTATGTCTGACTGTGACAGAATGTATATGTGTGTGTCTGTGACTGACTGTGTGTGTGTCTGTCTGTGACTGTATGAGTGTGTTTGTGTCTGTCTGTTACTGACTATATGCGTGTGTGTGACTGACAATAAGACTCGCAGCACACAAAAAACTCACATTACTCAAAGTTACACTTGTACACAAAAATACACAGCCACAAATACACACACATACACTGCAGCCACACATACACACACATTCACACTTGCACAGTCACACATGCACAGTCACACATACATACACACACAGAGACACACAATCCCACTTACACACACCAACTTACATCACACACACACACTTGTATGTGAGCAAATTCCCATGATTTAAAAATAACTGAGCATATAAAAATGACTCAACCCTGACCCCCCCCCCACATAGATACCCTTACATAGACAACCTTACACTCACACACACATCCAGACAACCTTACACACAGACACCCTTATACACACAGATGGCCTTTCCCACACAGACATTCTGCCACGCAGACTTGTGTGTAAACCTGCAACTCTCACACTCACATCACAAATATTTTTAATTTTTTAATAAAAAGGGGTAAAAAACTTGGGGAGAATAGGCTGAGGTATGAAGGTATGCTCCTTCTACCAACCTAATAAAAGAGAGAAGTGCAGGGAATTGAGATGGGAATTCAACTGAATGCGAGAATTTTTCCAGCTCTGCTACTTTAGCCTTAATTTTGAAATTCCCATCTCACTTCCCTGCAATTCTCTCTTTCATGAGTAAAGCCTATAATATAATGAGCAGCTCATACACTCATAATGTATGGGTTTAATAGTATAACGAGGTCCATGTGATGTTTAATGCCATGTGTATGGACTCATTGCCATCAACATAAAGACTATATATAAAGATGAATCACTATTATTCATATTGAATGTGATAATCAGGTGTGAAAATAAAAATGGTATGAGCACTGTTTCACACTTGATTATCACATTCAATATGATTAATAGTAATTAATCACATTTTCTCCTAGTAATCTCACTGCCACTGACACACACTCCTAACTCTGCCACTTATGCTTTCACTCTCGAACACTTACACTCTGCCACTCACACACACTCATAACTCTGCTGCTCACGCTTACACTCACACACACACACTCATATCTCTGCTGCTCACACTTATACACTCCAAAACTCTGCCACTCACCCACACTTACACTCTGCCACACACATACACGCACACTCATAACTCACACTCTTCCAAACACTCACACTCTGCACACTCACTCATACAATCACACTCTGCCACTTACACACACTTACATTCTGCCACTCACACACATACACACTCATAACTCTTCCACTCATGCTTACACTCACACACACTCTCTTCCAATCACACCCTGCCACACTCACACACATACACTTACTTACACTCTGCCACTCATATACATACACATGCACACTCATAACTCTGCCACTCACACCCACTTACACTCTGCAAATTACATTCTGCCACTCACATACATACACATGCACACTCATAACTCTGCCACTCACACCCACTTACACTCTGCCACTCATATACATACACATGCACACTCATAACTCTGCCACTCACACCCACTTATACTCTGCAAATTACATTCTGCCACTCACATACATACACATGCACACTAATAACTCTGCCACTCACAGTCTGCTACTTACATAGACATGCAGACTCATAACTCTGCCACTCACACCCACTTACACTCTGCCACTTACCTCACATACATACACCTGCACACTAATAACTCTGCCACTCACACTCTGCCAAACACTCACCTGCAAAACTTGAGGGGGTGGAGCTAAACACGAGGGGCGGAGCCTATCGTGAGGGGATGGAGTCTGCTGCTGTTCAGCATACAGCATGAAGGCGGGATCGAACGTGAGGGGGCGGAGCCGAGCGCGAGGGGGCGTGGTCAGGGTCTCCATTCGGGGCTATGGAGGGGAGATCCGGGGCTTCAGCCCCAGTAGCCCCCCCCTAGCGACGCCTCTGACTGGATGGATATTTGGATGTTGTGGTAAGCTGGGAATTATATGGATCATGAAATGTGACTGAATTTCCATTTTTTCATCTCAGATAGGTATTTTTATGTAGCCTTGAGGAAAATTTGCTTTAAGACATGTGTAACCTATTTTGTGAGTGTGCCAATTACTTTTAGTGTTGTGTATAATTTTTGGTAATTTCAGTGGCAGCCAATATAATATATGATTATTAATGTTAATGCTGTATTTGAATAGTAAAAATAAGGCATTACAGGTTGAGCTGGACAATTTTTTTCAACACAATGGTTATCGCCTTTTAAATCAATTATTTAGCTAAATTCTTTTAGGGTATTATCAATTTTATATATTATATTTGTTTTAATGTATATGTATTCAGCCACTAGATGGCCACTAGATGGCTTCTGTTCTCATTTTAGGTGAAGTGAACTGACTTTGGAGACAAGGACAAACTGAAGGGCCACTCCAACCCAAAATAAAAATGAACAAATGAATACATGTTATAGCTGACATCAAAAGATTTTTTTTAGTTTTCTGCAATACTCAAGAAACTTTCCTTTTGCTGGATTTATCTTAGGATTCATCTTCTGCAATTTAAACTGTGTATCCCCATCATCTCTTGGGGTAATATGGGGGCTTCTATTAAGATGCTGTGGGGAAACTCCAGTGACATGTGCATGCGCATAATTACCAGGATGATGTGCACTGTCTCTTCCATCCAACCCTCTTGCAGTTTACGAATGCTTTCAATAAGTTTTTTTTTGTAAACTTAAAAAACCCGCATCCAGGGGTAATCATAAGGGTTTTCAGAAATAAGACAGAGTTGAACAAAAGGTGAGCAAGGCCCAGTTCAAATGAGCCTTGAGTTTAAAAGATGATAGTAATCCTGCTTTTGTGGGTATATTTGGTTGTAAAATGTGGCAATAAGGGAAGATTTTAACAGGTTACTGGGAAAGATATATACAAATGTAGTGAATAGATATGTAACAACTATTCTAGACACATCATTACAATAAGTTGGTCTGTTTTTTTTTGTGATACAATTTGGCAGTGGTGATTTTATGGATATAGCTGTGAGCAACACAAATTACTCAAAAACAAACTACTAAAGAATGTTAATTTGATACTGAGGTTTAGGAACCATACTGTAATTCAAACACAGGGTTGGATCATGTTAGGCATGGTAGACTCATGTGGCCCTATTCTAACCACTTTAAACCAACGTCTGAGTTCCAGACTACACAGGAACCTGATTTTGTATTCACTCTGGACACTCCCACGAACATTAAATTATCTGACCAAAGTTAATGATATGGAATATCTATAGTTCAACAGCTCATCACCCCCCCCCCCCCCCCCCTGCGCTGACCTATGCTTTGGACTCCCATCTGTCAGATGAGGTTGTATGGCCACAGTCTGACAGGGAAAATGTAACCCACATGGTCATGGGCGTCCGCAGGGGGGGCAAGGGGGGGCGCTTGCCCCTCCCAGGATTTTTGCAATTCCCCTTTTTTAATTTTTTTTTTTATTATTATTATGTTTACTCAGTGTGTAGCCTCTAGTTGTCCCTAGGGGACTGCACACCAGTTGCTGGGGTAGGAGGTGGCACCCAAAGCTGTTGCTCTCTGCAACTCTGCTTGCTGTAATACTGGTCTCCCATCCACATTGGTGCAGGTCTCTGCAGCTGTCAGTCATGCTGCATGGAGAGCCAATGACAGGGGTATGAAGTTATAGCCCCGCCCCTCAGCCCTCCATGTGGCAGCATGACTGACAGAAAAGAGCCTGCAGTTCAACATCATGGAGGAAACAGGGGAAAATACTCAGAGACCATAGCTGAGCCTCTGTAACAGGTAGGAAGAGCTTATAATAGCTTTAAAAACCAAGGTACATGGAAGAGTGGAGTAAATCCAGGGAGGTCCCTCCCATTTCCCTGAGGTATCCATTTGTCCAGTCTGAGCAGCTCCTCTGACCAGGCTCTGCTCACATCAACATGGTGACAAGTGGATGGGGCAGAAAAAATAATGGCGGATAAAATGATGTGATAGATGGAAGCAGATTGCAAACAAAATGGGATGACATGGGGCAGAAAAGATAATAGAGGATGAAAAGAGGTGATTGATTGGAGCAGAATACAGACAAAATTGTGACATGAGGCAGAAAAGATAAAATGTAGGTGAAAAGAGGTCACTGACATGGAGGAATAAAACACATAAAATGATGGGGAAAGAGATGGCAAACATGGAGGAATAAAACATATAAAAAAGGGGGAAAGAGATAAAGAAATGTCATGGATTTAGGAATTTGGGTGTTTAGGGAATCTGTTGCTTTGTGTTTATATTGTTTGCTATAGTGTTGTATCTGGTGCTGTGGAGTTATATTGTGTGCTATAGTGTTGTGTCTGGTGCTGTTGGGTTATATTGTGTGCTATAGTGTATCTGATGCTGTGAGGTTATATTGTGTATAGTATACTTGTCCCCTGTAATTGGACTATCCCTTTCCACATTTGCCAACATCCCAGGAGTCATATGACACTGTGGGGGTCATGTACTAAACATGTGCAGTGGGGGAAAAAAGTAGGTAAAACATGAGTAAGGAGCAATTTGCGACTATTTGTAACATTTTGCTCTTGTTTTCCCTGATTTGCGCCTCTTCCGTTTATTTTTATTTAGCGTGCATTTTTCCGGTTGTAATTGCGATTAGATTTGCACATGCTAAAGAGTTTTTACCAATATTTTGTGAAAAATAATTCTTATTACACCAGCTTTTAGCAAATGCTTTCAAAAGAGGTAGAATTTTTTTTCGCAAACTTGCCTGTTTTTATTCGCAATAATGCCTGTTTTTATTCGCACTTTGCTCATATTTACTATTGGAGTGTTAAATGTTTAGTACATTGCAATAGAAGCAAACAGAAAAAATAGTTTTGCACATAAAATATATTTGTGTTTTATTAGTCACATGACATTGGTTGTCCCCAAAAAATTGGGTACCAGTCTTCCTAGTATGTGTATAAGCATATATTGGCTGGAGCACATTGAAGACATTCATAGACACATTCCATGCCCCAACACCCAAAAAAAGTCTGTCTTGTCAAGTCTGAAAACTTCTGGCAACTATTCCTTCCTTATACTGATTGATATGTCACTTATCTATCACCTGCTCACCTTTCCTTATTGTGATCAGTGTGGTAAAAGGCAAGCCCAGCTTATGACCTTGTGTATCTTCCAAACCTTTAAACTTTTTATGACCCATATGATGTGTAGACAGTAGATAATGTTGTGTGCCATGAAATAAATCAGGAAACAGACAGGGATAAATGTATTCTTTTTTTTAATTTATTTTTTTGCAGCAATAAGCAGATGTGCAATTAAAATATTGCTGCAATTTTAATATCATTTTTAAATATCTGGTTGATCCAGAGGAAGGCAAAGAAAACCCCAGAGAAACTTTTGGCCAATTTTGTCTCACATGGGGGAAAAAAATTCCTTCCTGACCCCAAATATGGCGATCGGTTTTGTCCCTGGATCATTTAGTTAGTGTATCGAACTGCATATTGCTGGACACAATACATTTACACAGAGAGGTTAGAATCTTATAATGATATAATACAGAGTAAAGGGGTTCCTGCCCTGCAGAGCTTCATATCTGCACTAACCAACTCTGCAGAGCTTTACAGTCTAAGGTAAGTTATACAATACAAAAAAATCTATTCACACAAAGCTTACAATCTAATAAGGATAGAATACAGGGTAAGGAGGTCCCTGCCCTGCAGAGCGACTCACCTGCCCTAACCAGCTCTGCTGAGCTTACAGTCTAAGGTAAGTTATACAATACAAAAATATATTCTCACAAAGCTTACACTCTAATAAGGATATAATACAGAGTAAGGAAGTTCCTGCCCTGCAGAGCGACTCACCTGCCCTAACCAGCTCTGCTGAGCTTACAGTCTAAGGTAAGTTATACAATACAAAAATATATTCTCACAAAGCTTACACTCTAATAAGGATATAATACAGAGTAAGGAAGTTCCTGCCCTGCAGAGCTTCTTATCTGCCCTAACCAACTCTGCAGAGCTTACAGTCTAAGGTAAGTTATACAATACAAAAATATATTCTCACAAAGCTTACACTCTAATAAGGATATAATACAGAGTAAGGAAGTTCCTGCCCTGCAGAGCTTCTTATCTGCCCTAACCAACTCTGCAGAGCTTACAGTCTAGGTAAGTTATACAATACAAAAATCTATCCCCACAAATCTTACAATCTAATAAGGATATAATACAGAGTAAGGAGGTTCCTGCCCTGCAGAGCTTCTTATCTGCCCTAACCAACTCTGCAGAGCTTACAGTCTAGGTAAGTTATACAATAAAAAAAATCTATCCCCACAAAGCTTACAATCGAATAAGGATAGAATACAGAGTAAGGAGGTCCCTGCCCTGCAGAGCGACTCACCTGCCCTAACCAACTCTGCAGAGCTTACAATCTCAGGTAAGTTATACAATACAAAAATCTATCCCCATACAGAGAAAGGAAACCCCTACCCTAACCGGCTCTGCTGAGCTTACAATCTAATGTGAAGCATAATGTTCCAGGCGTCAGACCTCGGGGCAGCATGTATTAAACTGGAGCGCTCTGTCAGGGAGTCTCACACCTTCACAGGTTAACAGGATCTTCTACTGCACCAACTGCTGAAAGCTGAGCTGGGTTTGAAAGTAATGCAGCTCTGCTATTGTGATGTCACGCACTGTCATAATTCTATTTTGATGTCATGCTATATATATTTGTCACTAATGTACATTTACAGTTCAAAATATTACTCCATATGGAAAAATATAGTTCACAGAGATATTTAATGCTGGGTTTTGAGGGTTTTAAAAGCACTTTTGTTTTTATACATTTGCAATCATAATAGTCCATATTTTGGCCACCATTTCAGCCTGGCAGAAACTAGTGCATGGGACAGTCACGATCATGGCGGGATTCAGGACAGCGATCTTGTATTTCTGATCACACTCTCCAGGGTCTGGAACACTGGTACTGTGCATGTACAGCATTGTGCACATGCACAGCACCCCTGTTAGCTTGAGTAACAGCTAGGGTTGCCACCCAGACGGTATTTTACCGGCAGGCCAGTAAAAAAATTACTTGATGCCAATGTTAAGTCTATGGGGGCACCAGTAAGGCCGGTATTGTTTTTGTAGAAAAGGTGGCAGCATCACCGCACGTGCATGGTACCAATGACAGGCCTCACACCCCGACCTTCCCAGGTTGGGAGGGGGTCAGATTGGCACGTCTAGGGGTCATATTTGGAAAAAGTGTCAGATTGGTACATTTAGGGTTCAGATTGGCAAGTCTAGGGAGTCAGTTTGGGAAGAAGGGGTCATATGAATGAGAGTGCAGGGAGAGAGATGGCTTGGCAGAGTGAGAATGCAGGGAGAGAGATCATGGGCGTCCGCATCTGTTGCCGTATGCTTATATTGTGTGCCATAGTGTTGTATCTGGTGCTGAGAGGTTATATTGTGTGCTGTAGTGTTGTGTCTGGTGCTGTTGGGTTACATTGTGTGCCATAGTGTTGTATCTGGTGCTGAGAGGTTATATTGTGTGCTGTAGTGTTGTGTCTGGTGCTGTTTGGTTATATTGTGTGCTATAGTGTTGTGTCTGGTGCTGTTGGGTTATATTGTGTGCTATAGTGTTGTATCTGGTGCTGTGGGGTTATATTGTGTGCTATAGTGTTGTATCTGGTGCTGTGGGGTTATATTGTGTGCTATAGTGTTGTATCTGGTGCTGAGAGGTTATATTGTGTGCTATAGTGTTGTGTCTGGTGCTGTTGGGTTATATTGTGTGCCGTAGTGTTGTATCTGGTGCTGTGAGGTTATATTGTGTGCTATAGTGTTGTGTCTGGTGCTGTTTGGTTATATTGTGTGCTATAGTGTTGTGTCTGGTGCTGTTGGGTTATATTGTGTGCTATAGTGTTGTGTCTGGTGCTGTTGGGTTATATTGTGTGCTATAGTGTTGTGTCTGGTGCTGTTGGGTTATATTGTGTTCTATAGTGTTGTGTCTGGTGCTGTTGGGTTATATAGTGTGCTATAGTGTTGTATTTGTTGCTGTGGGGTTATATTGTGTGCTATAGTGTTCTATCTGTTGCCGTATGCTTATATTGTGTGCTATAGTGTTGTATCTGGTGCTGAGAGGTTATATTGTGTGCTGTAGTGTTGTGTCTGGTGCTGTTGGGTTATATTGTGTGCTATAGTGTTGTGTCTGGTGCTGTTGGGTTATATTGTGTGCTATAGTGTTGTGTCTGGTGCTGTTGGGTTATATTGTGTGCTATAGTGTTGTGTCTTGTGCTGTTGGGTTATATTGTGTGCTATAGTGTTGTATCTGGTGCTGTTGGGTTATATTGTGTGCTATGGTGTTGTATCTGGTGCTATGGGGTTATATCTTTGCTATGTTGTTCTATCTGTTGCTGTGGAGTTTCAGCTAGAGCTCTGGATATTTATCTGGTGCTGTGGTTTATATCTTGTGTCATGGGTTTTTAGCTGGTACCGTGGGTTAATATCTGGTGTTGTGGGTCTATATCTGGCACAGTGGATCTATATTTGGTGCAGTGAGGCTATATCTAGTGTGGTTGGTTTATATCTGGTGCTGTGGATCTGTATCTGGTGCAGGGTTTATCAACCCTTTGCATGCCTTCACTGATAATGACAAAGCTCCTCCACTTCATGATAACTTGTCAAAAAGAGGCGCGGTGCAGAAAGGATGACGGTAAAATTATGCCCCCCCCTGAAAAAAATTCTGCGGATGCCCATGCACATGGTGTGTGAAGATCGCGATCGGGTCTCTACCACTGTGTCCCTGGTTTTCAATCACATTTTGGTGCTTTTTGTCCTTAAAGATGAAAGTACCATGCTGCATTAAAGAGCTAAAAGACCATTTTTTTGTTTGCTTTGTGTTCTTAAAAAGCAGTGTCATTGCTTGATTTTAGAAATATCTGGAGCTGGGGCCCAATGTGAATTTGAACAGAGCAAAGAAACTTGTGCCAACACATGTATTCATGCACATTAGAAATATATACATCTGACCGAGGAAAATACTGCCTGATAAATGTAACGGCCTAAAAAAAAAATAACATGCACATGTAAACATATTTTTTTACTTCTTTATTTATATTTTAAACAACAAGGAAAAAACATTGTGTATGAAAAATACAGTAAAATCTTTCAGTCATAACTAAATCTTGAGTCATTTGTTATCTTCAATACAAATTATATAAGGAACTACAAAACACTACAACAGAAAACTCAAGGACAGTTGTGTATAAAGTCGAAAGATAAACTCTAATACAGGTGGGAGGCAGGAGGAGGGAGATGGGCAGCACCATGGCCAATCTATGTATCATTCTCATTGGTTCTTTATGCTTCTTAATTATCAAATGTCAGGGATATTACTTAACCAGGAATCATAAATTGAAAATCTCTTTCCACACTTGTCCATTGACCAACATAGATCTTTTTCCAGAGAAAATTGATAGACTCATTGACTTATAAGGTGAGGATTTTAAAATGGCATGTGACATAAACATCTTTCAGTACTGTTGTATGTTTTTTAACCCCTTCTTGAAATATGGTATTTGCGTCCTAAAAGATGCAAGCACCAAAACGCATCCTGGCCTTGATCGGTAGCCAGGGCCACAGTGGCAGAAATCCAGTTAGGTCTTAACAGACCCTGTGGTTGCCTGCCTAACACTCTCAAGACCACAAGTGATGTCGTGGAGGTGTGCCCAAACTCAGAGGTTCGGGAGCGGCGCATTGTAGAAAGATGTAGCTGTTGCTACATTTTCCCTGTCAGACCGAGGTGGGATCCCACTGCAGATCGTGGGTGTTATGAGCTGTTAAGTTAAGGGTGTTCTATGCCATCCTGACGACTTTTGGCCCCAGTAAATTAGGACGACATAGAGCATCCTAACGTCACAAAATGGTTATATGATATAAATAAGGGTATGCCAACGGTTATCTATCCAGCAGTTGAAGTGCATCTCCTGTGACACACAGCATGGACATGCAAAAACCAGTTAGCCAGATCCTTAGTAGAGATATCTGGGGTTAAAGAGAAATAGAGTTGTGTGTCATCTGAATAGTTACGATAGCTTATTATATCCTCCAGCAGCAGCAAATAAATTGCAAACATGTATGGGAGATGGTTTAGATCCCTGTAGTACACCAGGAATTAAGGCTGTTGGTGCCGCGAATGTATTTATATATATATGCATACATGTATATAGATATAAAAATGTAAATGACACTCTCTGTAAGTTGCCATAACCATATATACACATTGTGTCCTCTAATTTGATGTGAGCAGAATCCAGCCAGATGTTATTTTCCACTAAATTAAATTTCTTATTGGCAAATGCTTTTTCCTCAGCAAGGACCAAGGGAAATAGGCTGGCATTTGCAAAACTTCACTCAGGCATATCTGCTACAATGTTCGCTTAACAAACTTTATTAGGATGTTAAAGCTCTCAGCCCTTAGGCTCTTTCTTCACTGCCAAAAAGAGCAGCAGCACTCTTATACTGAAATGGTCATAAATTACATCCAGGCTGAGCTTGGTTTTCCTTGCTGAATAAATAAATAAAGCAGATCTTTAATAAATACAATTATTTTTTATTTTCCTTGAGATGTTATGCTAACTTTTAGGCATCCGTGGTTTGCATAGCAACTGTATATACATGAAAGGGAAGTTATCTGTGTTTTTTTTTTTCTTGTCATGTGTGACATCAAATATAAGAGGCAGGTTTGTGAATTCCTGGATGCAGCTGTTGATTTATTTCCCTTTAAGAACCATCCTCTTGCTTTTCATCCAAAAATACGATACTTACAGTTCAAGTACCTAATTCCCTCTTTTCGCAGACTTAAGCAATATGTGGAGCAATGTAAAGATTCTGAACATCTGTAAAAGCATTTCAATAACCAAGGTACAATAGTACTGATAGGATCAAACGAATAGTCACCTTATATCAGTATTATATATATATTAAGTGCATGTTTTTAGATTAGATAAAAATCAAGGTTTGTGAGACTAGGCCAACTGTGGACAGGCAGCAGTAAAGTAACCTGCACAATGGGATGGTACACACGCTGGATCAACTCTCAATTTCTTTTATTTAATTGTGGGAACAGTATCATTAGTATATCAGAATGATCTTGCCTATAAAGGAGATCCAGACCCGAAATGCAAGGCAGGTCTCCCCTGCACAAGGTAGTCAGCAACCACAGATATATGTTTCAGCACACCCCAGTGGTGTTTTGTGCTGCCCTAGGTTTGACTAAACTCATGCACCCCCTAATCTTTATTTGCTTCACCCTTACTGTCCAGGCCACACCTCTTCCTGTTTACCAAATTACATAAAAAGATATCAACTGGAGCGTATGTTGCCCTGTAATGTCCGACTTAGAGCCACACCTTTAGCCACTCCCACAAAAACAAAAGTGTGCCTCTTAGGCGATCAGAAATGTTGGGATGTGCTATCATTTATTGGGGGGGGGGGGGGGGGGATTGTGTATTTTTTAGTGCGGTTGTAGTGGAGAGCTCTAACCACTCTCTGACACGTTAAGAGGTACAATTACTGCAGTTGTGATGTACCTTCCTCTCACTGTCATTGACTGGGATTGGAAAAGCAGCCAGTTTTGAAAGAATAGTGTTCACAGCTTGGGGTGGTATTACCAGCAGCTATATTTTATAAATACGGCATCTGCAGAAATCAGAAATCTACATGAATAATGAAGTATGAATTTGAACCTCTTTGTGACGCACGGTGCTTGCGTCCCAGACATTACAAGCACCAAAACGCCCCAAGGTGATTGGTAGCCAGGAATAGAATGGCAAAAACCTTATCAGGGTCTTCGTAGACCCTGTGGGTACCTGCCAAATGATTGTGATACCTGCCGATGTCACGTGTGACATCATGGAGTGGTGCCCAAACCCAGAAGTTCTGGCACGGTGCAATTCAGTAGGATATAGCCGGTGCTCGCTTTGAGCACCAGATACATTTTCCCTGTCAGACTGAGGCCACTCCCTGCAGCGGGATCCGAGCACAGCTCATCGCAGAGAGCCGCAATGAGTTGTTTAATGCCGTCCTAGCATCTTTTAGGACCACTAAAATTAGGAAAGCATAGAACTTCCTAGTGTCGGGAAGGTGTTAAATCTCTTATCAATATACATTAAAAAAAGAGCGGGAAGCTTGTAGTAGCACTTGCAACTAGGGTTGCCACCTTTTCCTAAAAAAAATACCGGCCATAGATGTGGGCGGGGCCTCAAAGGGGCGGGGCCCCAACATGCACACAGTGAAAGCCACACGCAGTGACAGTAGCACACACATACACACAGTGACAGCAGCACATGCATACACACAGTGACAGCAGCACATACAAACACGCAGTGACAGCAGCACATACGCTCAGTGACAGCAGCACATACATACACACAGAAACACTAGCACATACACTCAGTGACAGCAGCACATACATACACACAGTAACACTAGCACATACACTCAGTGACAGCAGCACATACATACACATAGTGACAGCAGCACATACATACACACAGTGACAGCAGCACATACATACATACAGTGACAGCAGCACATGCATGCACACAGTGACAGCAGCACATGCATACACACAGTAACACTAGCACATACATACACACAGTAACACTAGCACATACACTCAGTGACAGCAGCACATACATACACTCAGTGACAGCAGCAAATACATACACAGTGACACTAGCACATACATACACTCAGTGACAGCAGCACATACATACACACAAACCAGTAAGGCTTTTAGAGGTAAAAATTAAATAAATAAAAAAATAAAAAAAAACGGACTCTTCTCTTGATGTGTCCCTCCCTCCCTTCTATATTACCTGCTTGCAGGGGAGGAGGGACATTCCTGCTACCTGGTCTCTGTGCACTCCTAGCATCCCTCCTGCTGGATGCCAGGAGGCACACCGATGAGCGATGCACAAGGGGGCGGAGCTTCCGGTCTGTGCTCCTCACACAGACTTCCCCCTTGTGCCGGACAAACAAAAGCAGCAAGGGGACAATGTGGATGAATACCGGGCACCAGGTCTAATTTCATGGCGACCTGGTGCCCGGGATTTATCTGCCCTGCTTGCTGATCACCTCTCCCTGGTGCCTGCAAAACAAATACCGGTCTTAACATGACCGGTATTTCAGTTTTACCGGCACCGGCTCCTGCCTCCCAAATACCGGCTGTGCCGGTAAATTACCGGCCGGGTGGCAACCCTACTTGCAACACACCCATGTCAGCAGTCCAGTCCCGCCACTAATTTACTCCACATGTTAATATTCACACTGATGAGATGTTTCTGATTTGCAGCCATCTACCTTTAAATAAAATGTGATATATTTTTTGAAGTGAGTTTGAATGATTTATTTTGTTATAATGAGCATATTGTGGATTTTATTTGCTTTGCGGATTTTCATTCTACCTGATGTCTGGAAGATAAAAGATCACATGTTGTCCCTTGAGAATGTGTGTGTGTATTTATATATAATATATTTATCTAATATATATATATATTTTCTTCTTGATCCATTTCTATGATTTATTTTCCACAAATTGTTGCTGGGAATATTGAACACAAAGCTCACCTGTCCCAGGATAATTCAAGTTATGGATTATCTGACCAGCTAGTAATCTGCTTACCCTACAGCTAGCAATCATAAAATTGCTCTTTTACACCACATTAAACTAATTAACAGATTAGATTTACCATTTTATTTTTTGACTTCTGTACAGTATTTTCTTATACTTGTAATATTACCCTTTGTATTCCTCAGTTTAGCAATAAATTTCATGTTTACCGTGGACTACATGTAGTAAATATTTCTGTCATATATTTTTTCATTTTCTGTTAAAAAGAAATAATAGTCAGTTAATTTTTATTCAAGTTTGATACCAGTAATCTAACCTTTTTCCTGTTTTGTTAACGACAATGTAAACACAATGAAACTTTTGTGTATTTCTTTTACATTTGTAGTTCCAGGTGTTTTTCTTGATATGTTATTACAGTTGTTATTTTTTCAGGATATTTCATTTTGAAATATAATTGGTGTGTTGTGAAATCTATTTGTTGTTATCATCAGTTACCAGAATTGTTTTCAGTATATCAGCATTTTTTTTATTTCCAAACTTTTGAATGCCAATGGTATGAACACTATTCAAAGCACTAACCAAGCATATTTCAGGACTATCTCTCTTACAGCAGGACAGTTGGGGGGTATGCCACTTGCAATGCACATTCTGGAATTACCTGTGTCCTATGGATTCCTTACCAGACATATATAAATAAGTTAATCATAGTGACTACTGTGGGATCAAATGAATCGATTTCACAATGGCAGCTTTTTTATTTGTACTGTGTGTATGTATATACGGTACAAAATGGATGACTTTGCAGTCTTATAGACTGCATCTGTTCTTGTTTATTCCTGTGTAATTGATGGCCTCAAGTAGTAAGCCAATAAACCAACTTCAAGTTGATAAGTCCTATTAAGGACGAAAAAGCTGTCCATGAATGATGATCGGGCTTCTGCACCTCTATCCTGAGCAATGTTTCATAGTTTTCTTGTATAGTGTACAACTGTTCCAAGGGGTCCATGTTTAAAATGGATTACAAGGCAAAAGGTGATCATTGTTGACTGGATTTGGATAGGCCTACCCAGAATCCCTTGCAGTGGTGGTAGCACTGTAAATGTGTGATTCTGTGGAAATAGTCTGTCTTGTTTGGTATGTGTAGATTTGTGTTGACCAATCAGGGGCGTAACTAGAGCATTTGGCACCCGGGGCGGACCCTGAGTGTGCCCCCCCCCCCATAATAAAAATGTAAGAAAACACCCACAATTTTTTCAATGTTTGAAAATTGTACAATTATAGATACCGGGAATATTGTGCCAGTCAGATACCAGGAATAGTGTGCCAATCAGATACCAGTAATATTGTGCCAGTCAGATACCAGTAATATTGTGCCAGTCAGATACCAGTAATATTGTGCCACACGGAGCCCAGTAATATTGTGCCAGTCAGATACCAGGAATATTGTGTCAGTCAGAGCCCAGTAATAGTGTGCCAGTCAGATGCCTGTAATATTGTGCCAGTCAGATACCAGTAATATTGTGCCAGTCAGATACCAGTAATATTGTGCCACTCAGAGCCCAGTAATATTGTGCCAGTCAGATGCCTGTAATATTGTGCCAGTCAGAGCCCAGGAATATTGTGCCAGTCAGATGCCTGTAATATTATGCCAGTCAGATGCCTGTAATATTGTGCCAGTCAGATGCCTGTAATATTGTGCCAGTCAGATGCCTGTAATATTATGCCAGTCAGATGCCTGTAATATTGTGCCAGTCAGATGCCTGTAATATTGTGCCAGTCAGATGCCTGTAATATTGTGCCAGTCAGATGCCTGTAATATTGTGCCAGTCAGAGCCCAGGAATATTGTGCTAGTCAGAGCCCAGTAATATTGTGCCAGCCAGATGCCTGTAATATTATGCCAGTCAGAGCACAGTAATATAGTGCCAGCCAGATGCCTGTAATATTATGCCAGTCAGATGCCCAGTATTATTGTGCCAGGCAGAGCCCAGTAATATTGTGCCAGCCAGATGCCCAGTAATATTGTGCCAGCCAGATGCCCAGTAATATTATGCCAGCCAGATGCCCAGTAATATAGTGCCAGCCAGATGCCTGTAATATTATGCCAGCGAGAGGCCCAGTATTATTGTGCCAGTCATATGCCCAGTAATATTGTGCCAGTCAGATGCCTGTAATATTGTGCCAGTCAGAGCCCAGGAATATTGTGCCAGTCAGATGCCTGTAATATTATGCCAGTCAGATGCCTGTAATATTGTGCCAGTCAGATGCCTGTAATATTGTGCCAGTCATATACCAGTAATATTGTGCCAGTCAGATACCAGTAATATTGTGCCACTCAGAGCCCAGTAATATAGTTCCAGCCAGATGCCCAGTAATATTGTGCCAGCCAGATGCCCAGTTATATAGTGCCAGCCAGATGCCCAGTGATATTGTGCCAGCCAGATGCCTGTAATATTGTGCCAGCCAGAGCCCAGTAATATTGTGCCAGTCAGATGCCTGTAATATTGTTCCAGCCAGAGCCCAGTAATATAGTGCCAGCCAGATGCCCAGTAATATTGTGCCAGTCAGATGCCTGTAATTTTGTGCCAGCCAGATCCCCAGAAATATAGTGCCAGTCAGAGCCCTGCTCGTTTTAAACCACCCTCCTCCCCCCCCTTCCCCATTACTTACCGATGCTGCTCTCTGCTCCCGGACCGACACCTCCTCCGTGCAGTCTTCCCTCTTGCACGGAGGAGGGAAACACAGTCACCGGATGTGACGTAACGTCACTTCCGGTTGCTGTGATTATTATTATTATTTTTTACTTTTTTCCGGCGGCCGCGTCCAGCGGATGCGGCTGCCAGAAAAAAGTTAAGCAGCGCGATGCGGTGGGGTGCCGGCAGCACGGGTGTCACCCCCGCTGGAGGTGTCACCCGGTGCGGTCCGCCCCCCCCGCCCCCCCTCGGGACGCCACTGTGACCAATAACTCTGCTACCCTGTGTAATTGATGGAACTGACGTTTCTTCCAACAATGTGAGGTTAGTTGCTGCCTGTTCCATGTTTGCAACATACAGCAGAATATTAATCTGCACTGGGAAGTAACGAATGTTAGCAACTGCTTTGCTAGTTTTTGTTAATTAGCACCTGCATTAATCACAGCTGCAGATGTTTTGAAAGAGCAACCATTTGGAAGAGTGCTTGAATTGAAAGTGACTGTGACAGCTGCAAAGTGACCACAGAGCCTAGTACTAATGAGAACAAGTCCAGTTTATCTTCCGAACGCACTAATATGCAAAGTGGACAAAGTGCTTTCCTTCCAGTTATAATGGGCTGTTACTATTGCACACTCATTACTTTGTCACTAAAATGCTAATTAATAAGATCTTTTTCAGTCAGCTAAGATACATTTTCAAGGACATATCAAGAATGTGTTTCTTAACCTAGACTGAGTAAAAAAGGATGATAACTTCTCAGAAATAATTACACATCTTCTGTCTAAGGCTATGGTACATATAGCATGTGATTTTTCCTTCATATAATAAAATAATAAAGTAGGTTATTATTAAGGGCTGGCCTGAATGTAACATTGGTTTTGAAAAAAATTGGAGCATGATTAATGAAAATGTTAGGACCAAAATATTAAGCAAACATTTTTTTACAACTCCCATCACTACAGCCATTATTATGGCCATTGATTAGGGGTTATTTGATGCTAGCCTTTAGAACGGGGCTCAGCAACTTACATCCCGGGGACACAGGAAAATACGAAGTGAGCGGACTTGTGTGCACACGCAGGACTGCTGCCTGTTTGAGTGACTACTGCGCTTGTGTGGTATTGTCTATTTGTCCTCCCAAGCTCCACCCCCAGCGTGATATGAATGTGCCCCCCCCCCCATCACAGATTGCAAACCCCTGTCTTAGAACAATTGGTGTGCGGCAGCTTCATCAACAAGCTAACTAATGTAGAGAATAAAAAATGATTGAAGATGATCTATTCCTTTTGTAAGCTTAACTGCAAGCAAATGCCTAAATTAGTAGAAAATATGTTTTAAACATGTCTGCGGTGTCTGCTGCTTATGACATCAATTATGGTTTGATTATGGTTGCCACCTCAGCCATTTTTTACCGGCCACATATACGTTTTGGATGCTGCCTTGCAAGATGTAGAAGTTATATGTAAGGTTTTGTGAGATCAACTACTTGATTAGGCAATTGATTTCCTTCTCGTCACATATGACTTCTACATACTGCAGCCTCCAGAGTTATATGTGGCCATTAAAAAACGGACAGTATTTGGCACAATCTGCACATGCGCTGTGTTTATACATGCCCCCCATTGTATAGATCATTTTCAATAATTTTTTATTCTCTACATTCACAGTACAAGCAATGTTTATATGATACAGTCCCTTTAAATTGGTGATTTTTGTTTAACAGGGTCATGTAGCTTCAGTGTTGTAGCAGGATTGGTTGGAGGAGAGCAGGAGAGAGAAAGAGCAAGCTGATAACTTAAACATCTACTATTGTAGTAAGGAGCCATCAAGATACCCAAACTGCCTTATGGTTTAAAGTGCCCTTTTAGCAGAGATCTAGATCATTATGATTGCTCATTTGTGTTAATGTATTTCCTTGGAATTCTGGTAACTCAATGTTTTTATTCAATAATTTTTTATTTTATATTAAGAGTAAACAACGTTCAGTTAGCAGAATTCCTTTAAATCTGCTGGAGCGCTGTTCTTAGAATGTGTATGTTATAAAAAACTGTACCTCCAAGCTTTAACAGTATTCTACATCAAACCCAATTTACTACCCAAACCATAACTTTGTGAGGAAGAAAAAATGGCTCCTTGGTGCTTGCGTCTTCTAAGACGCAATCGCCATGCGTCACCAAGGGGTTAATTATTGCAAAGCAAAAACTCCTATTCCAGGCACAAATGGAAAAGGAAATAGGATGGGCCCAATTTAGTCTGGAAAAACAAAAAATCTGGGATCAATGGGAAAAAGATGTCCGACGGTATGGTTAATACCCCCCCTGCACGCTTGCAGGACTATATAGACGACAGGTTGTATTCACATTTCCTCCCCTCTCCTCTCCCTAGGCTGGGTAATATATGCCACTTCGATACAGTTCAAGTTAGTGTAAGTTCCGCTGTTATGATAAAATTCATGTCTGCGGGATGTTCCATGATTTTTATACTACGTTTAAAGTGATGTGAGGTTAAATGAGAAACCGACAACCACATGTTTGTTTGTATGCTCGTTAGGTACGAAATTATTTTCCTACCTTTGTATGTTAATTTTTTCTATGTTGTGTAATAAAATAAAAAAGTTAAAAAAAAAAAAAATGATTGCAAAGCAATTCCAAGATGTTAACCTCCACACTGATAAACCGTGTTAAAATGTTGACTGCAGCTAGGAATACTATGTATTGGTTCCTTTAAGGAAGATTGTTTAAAGCTGACTTACCTAAATACATTTTCAGGTGACAGAGCTGCTACAAACATTGTAACTATCAAAATATGGAAAACATATTAGAAATATTTCTTGGGTATATACTCTGATTATTTTTTTTCATGTCAGTTTAATGTAAAATCAATATCTTATAATGCACATGTGAAGCACAATGGCCACATTACAATTTATTGTTAAGTATGTTGCTCTTAAAATTCAGCTCATGCATTAACCATTTATGTGTTACAGTAAATGCTTTTTTCTAATGAATGTCGGGTGAGACATTCACAGCTATTATCCTGGTCTTCCTCCAAACTAGTCCACACTACTCATCTTTTCTACCCTCTGTTTCGTCATTTTGCAGTTGTTTACTGGCCCCCAGGGACCACTTCCCAATTTTTAGACGACTTTTCAGCATGGTTCCCATAGTTTTTTTACTGTGACATGTCCTGTCTCATTCTGGAAGATTTCCACATCTAACCAACTCACCAACCACTTCAAATCTTATTTTCTTAACCTCTTCTTTTGGTCTCCCCCAACGGACCAGTTCCCCAACCCTTACTTAAGGTCACTTACTAGACCTAGTATTCACTAAGTCATGTTCCATCTTTAATGTCTCTCATGCCTCCTTTCCCCCAGTCTGACCCACCTTCTAACCTTCTACCCCACCGTACCTTAGCCTACTACCACTACACATCATCCACCAACTCCACCCTAGCCATTGACAATTTCCTGCCTGTTGCTGCTGGATGGGGGATGGGACTCTTCATCGCGGCTGCTTCCGCTCAGCCGCTTTACCGCCGACTCTGCAGCACAAGACAGATCGTCGCTGGAGATTTCATTGCGGGATATTTCATCGCTAAAGGTAAGTATTTTACCTATTTTAGTTTGGTTAGAATTAGGGTTTAGGTGGTTAGAATTAGGGTTTATGGGGTTAATTTTAGTATTGGGGTTAATTTTAGTATTGGGGTTAATTTTAGTGTTAGTATTGGGGTTTAGTGTTTAGTGTTAGGGGTTAATTTTAGTATTAGGGGTCGGGGGTTAGTATTAGGGTTAGTATTAGGGTAAGTATTAAGGTTTAGGGGGTTAATTTTAGTATTAGGGGTCGGGGGTTAGTATTGGGGTATAGGGGGTTAATTTTAGTATTAGGGGTATAGGGGGTTAGTATTAGGCTTAGTATTAGGGTTAGTATTAGGGTTTAGGGGGTTAATTTTAGCATTAGGGGTCGGGGGTTAGTATTAGGGTTTAGGGTGTTAATTTTAGTATTGGGGTTAATTTTAGTGTTAGTATTGGGGTTTAGTGTTACTATTGGGGTTTGGGAATCATTTATTAGGGGGGGGTTATTTTCGTTTTACTTTTAGATTTGTAAGAGCTGACAGTTCAGCGCTGAACTGTTAGCTCTTACATAGCTGCAGCTGCGATGAAACGGCCGCGTTGTACTTCATTGCTGACAGTTCAGCGTTCTAACTGCCGCGCTGAACTGTCAGCGATGAAGATGCAGCGCGGAAGTGTAATAGACCCGCTGGATGGGCCTGTAGACCCAATCACCAATTGTGGCACACAAAGCAAGTATGCTACCTACTACATGTACTCGTACTGCTGAACGGAGATGGTATGCCAAGGAAGATTTTCTTAATTATAAATTCATGTTGGGAATTTACAACTCTACTCGCTCGCAGTCCAAGCAACAATACTTCTCAACCCTAATTTCAACTCTTTCATCAAAACCCAAACATGTCTTTTCAACATTTAGCTCGCGACTCAGATCCCCTACTTCCCCATGCATCTCATTGCCTTTCATTTAACGCAATCAGGCGCAAATTTTCCTCTCACAATCTACCGCAACTGCCTCCTGCCTCTTTCTCTTCCCCCATGCCTACTACTTGCACTCTGGACTCCATCCCATCTCACCTTGTATGCTATCTATCCCTTCTCCTCTGTCCAACCCCAACCCACCTCATAAATTACTCTCTGTTCTCTGGAATTGTACAGTTACCCTTCAAACATACGTAAATCCTACCTGTACAGAAAAACAATTCTACTGCCTTTGACACTGTTGACCAATGTTGAACTTGCTGGTGTGACATCATTGGCCGCTGTTCTGCTCTCTGTTGGTGTTCTGAAATGGTCGGTCCTTTGCCCTGTGCACCTATTCTCTAGAAAAACTCATCAACTTTTTTGGTTTCCAATACCACCTGTATGTGGATAACACTCAGATCTACTTCTCCTCACCTGACCTCGCTCTGTATGTTGTATCACATGTTAGGTACTGTCTACATGTCTACCTGGGTGTCTGATCACTACTTAACTGTGCGATATAATAAAGGATAACAATAAAAAAAGAAGAATGTTTTGTGAAAAAAGGTAAAAGGAAGCTAAAAGAAAGAAAGGAGGGAGTGGGCGACAAAATGTTTTGGTTGGTAGTGAATGTTGATACCATATATAGCATCCAATAAATGCATATATTTGATAATATTAAGATAAAGTAAAATATAATTTTATACAATTATATAAATATAATGAAAAGATTGTAGGGCAATTCTAAACAGATTTTTAGCAATTTTAAGAAACATTTAACAATAAACAATACATGTGCAATTGTTATAATAGAAATGGTGTACAGGATATCGTCTCTGAATATTAGGAATTTATGGTGGCAACTGGATTTAGAAACCTGACGTGTTTTGCTTAAAGAGGTTGTTACAGACAGGAAGAATCATAGAAATATTCTTCCATGAAGAAAATAATGATTTTTTAAAAGAGCATGACCTGAAAGTTGTTTGCAGCTACATGCATACTTAATTTATAATCCCAAACAGGCTTCAGTGTGGAGTCAGTGGGAGCATTTTATTGAAGTAAAGGAAGCATTTTCAGTAATTCATTAAGTCTGCAATAGATTTGACTGTGACTCCTAAGACTTAAGTCTGTAATAAGATGCCAATAATGGCAGCTTCTTATATTAAACAGAGACTCTCAGAGGTGTGGATAGCTTCTATATTCCTCAATGAAGCGGCTAATTTTTGAGAGTCAGGTGTGACACCTGGGAGAATATCAAAGCCATTGTATGGGGGCTTTGATATTCTTCCAGGTGTCAAACTTAGCCCTCACTGTCACCAAACATGTTAAGAATAAGGAAGCCTACAACTCATCCAACTAGAGTACACGTTAATTAATATTAGGCCAAACCCACTTTGCTCCAACCATCCCAAATACTGTTAGTCCCACCACATTCCTTTGACCTCTTCAGTCACCTTAGTCTCCTGTCACCCATGTGGCTTATTAATGGCAAAATAATGGCACGTCCGTCGGGACTTCTATGATGGAAGCTGAGAGGTCATGTGACCTTCCATCGGCGGAAGTGCCGGGCAGCAGCGGAGAAAGTCTGCACATTTGTGTAGACATCCTTCAGGCAATCTGTCATAATAGATGGAAGTTTTGGGCAGCATGGAGGATGTCTGCGCATATGTGCAGACATCCTCCGGCTGCCCTCACTAGCCACCAGGGAGATGTTTGGGGGAGGGGGGAGAGCCAGCATTGGGGGAGGGAGAGGGGAGAGCCAGCATTGGAGGGGAGAGGAGAGCCAGCATTGGGGTGGGGGAGGGAGGGAGAGCTAGCAGTGAGGGAGGGAGGGGGGAGTGTCAGCATTGGGCAAGTCTGGGGGAGGGAGGTGGTCGAGTCAGCATTGGGCAAGTCTGGGGGAGGGAGAGGCAGCATTGGGCAAGTCTGAGAGGGGAGAGGCAGCATTGGCTAAGTCTGGTGGGCAAGTGCGGTGGGTGCAATATAGATGCATGGCAAGTGTGGTGGATACTGTATGGTGCTGTGTCAAGTCCTGTAGGTGCAATGTGGGTGCAGAAAAAGGGAATAAAAACATGAAATGCAATTTTTCAATAACATTTTTTTTACATGTACAAATAGTTGAATGTGATATGAAAATTGTTGCATATAATAGGTGCCAAACTTAGCCCTCACTGTCACCAAACATGTTAAGAATAAGGAAGCCTACAACTCATCCAACTAGAGTACACATTAATTAATATCAGGCCAAACCCACTTTGCTCCAACCATCCCAAATACTGTTACTCCCACCACATTCCTTTGACCTCTTCACTCACCTTAGTCTCCTGTCACCCACGTGGCTTATTAATGGCAAAATAATATTGAAATATTATTGGGAAAATTGGCTGTGGCATATTAAATGGCAAAATAATACTGGCATATTATTGGGCAAATTGGCTGGGGCATATCAAATGACAACATAATAATGGAATATTATTGGGCAAATTGGCGGTGGATTATTAGTGGCAAAATAATATTAAAATATTATTGGGAAAATTGGCTGTGGCATATTAAATGGCAAAATAACACTGGTATAGTATTGGGCAAATTGGCTGTGGCGTATTAAATGGCAAAATAATACTGGCATATTATTGGGCAAATTGTTTGTGGCTTATTAATGGTAAAATAATACTGGAAGATTATTGGGCAAACTGGCTGTGGATTATTAGTGGCAAACTAACACAGGCATATTAATGGCAAAAGTAATACTGTCAAATTAATGGCAAAATAATACTGGCATACTAATGGCCAAATTGACTGTGCATATTAATGGCACAATACTGTATTTGCTCGAATATAAGTCAAGGTTTTTTTCAGAGCAAATGCAAGTACGGTGGGTGCAATATAGATGCATGGCAAGTGTGGTGGATACTGTATGGTGCTGTTTCCAGTCCTGTAGGTGCAATGTGGGTGCAGAAAAAGGGAATAAAAACATGAAATGCAATTTTTCAATAACATTTTTTTACATGTACAAATAGTTGAATGTGATATGAAAATTGTTGCATATAATATTAAAAAGTTAACATTTTACAATACAACTTGAAAAAAAAAAAAATGAGTCAAGGGGGGCCCACTGCTAAAGACTTTGCCCAGGGCCCACTAGGGTCTTAAAACGGCCTTGCCTGCACCAAATGTTATATAAATAAATGTTAATGCAAATATAAGTGTAAAGAGGGACTAAACCCTAAAATCTGTTTGTACCAGGCAGGTGGCCTATACTGATTAAAACTACGTTTTGAATGGTGCACTAAAATAGTGAGCCCGAGTGTTTTGCTAAAGGAAACGTATCATTTGTCTAGCAGTGCTCCATGGTAGCAGAGAAAGCAGATCATGTGACTGTCGTTATTGGTGTGTGGGCCTGAGAGATCCTCAGTAAGTAAGTTGAATTACTTTTGAACAGTATTGAAAATCATCCAAAAACATATTAATCAAGTGTGTCCACTTTTAAGGTTTATAACTGTCCAGCTCTGTATTCATGTACAAGTCCCCTCACAGAATAGATGGGCATCCTCAAAAGAATAGACCTAACGCCTTCACCAAACTATGGAAGCCAAGGGGCTAATCATAATCAAGCACTGCTGAAACCTCATCTGTTCATGTTATCAACACATGAAGGAAATGAGGAGTCTTGCCAGGAAAGACACCACCACCTCATTGAGGCAACCCCCCCCCCCCTAACTGTTAGCATTATATGTGTTATACAGTGTTTCTAATGATATTCAATGTTGGTCAGTTGGCAGCCTCAGTGTTTTCTACATTACAGTGGCTTAAAGTTAGGTGTCTCATTGTCCGTGGTGGGTTAACAGGGCTTGTTGGGACATATAAGCCAAGCTCTATGAGACACACAATAATATTCCCATGGTCCTTTAAAGGTTAAAAAGCATCTCCATTCATCTAACCAGGAAAATCTTTCTCAAACAGTTTTTTCCAGTATTAGAAAAAGCGCATTTACCTGAGATGGTTCAGTAAGTGAGAGGTAATTATTTCTGATAATAAGTTCCTTTTAAGGCATTGTCAGCTGCTGCCTACAAGATTACAAGTCAAGTGCATATGAGTGAAGTTCTGAATTTCAAAATGTAGTCTGAATAGGACAATCCATTGGGAGGCAGCAGATTGCATTGGTACCTAACTAGCGAGCAATTTGACTTTTTTATGATTAGTAAGACGGATTTTTTTCTACTTGCTCTTACGGACAAAGGAAAGCATAAATAAGACATCTCTGTATATGACAGTCATTGAAAGGCGTGTGGTATAAATAGCTCAATTGTTATTTGCTTGAATAATACTTCATAGCTTCATTTATAGAGCATTCTTTTATATCTGGAGCTCATGCAATTATTATGTTCTTAATGCAGTTGCAATATCATAGGCTGGCATAACAACTTTCAGCTTTGGGTGCAAGCCCAGCCAAATAGTACAGAAACCCCTAAATACATTTGGCACCTCTAACCTACTTATAACATTGAGACTTTTTAGCACACTTACTCTTGCCAAAGCAGTTCTGTAATCTGTTCTCAGATCCCATGCAATTATTTTCAATAATCAGTCTATGATAAAATATATCCAAGCAAAAGGTGGTAAATAATAATAACAAAGCATTTAACCAAGAAGGGTAGACATATGGAGTTTTCCATTACTTATATTGTTACATGTTCTAGATACCAATCTTTGCATTAATTATATTTAAAGGGACTGTCTAGTGTCCAAAATGCATCTTCCAATTATGAATGCATATTAACGTGCTTTCAAAGTACATTGAAATGCATGTTTTACATTTTGCATTGCTTAAAATATAAAATACTTACAGCTAGATGAAATTGTGAAATTACAACAATTTGCAAGACACCAGGAAAGCCCACACTAGCTGAGTAAAAGTAATTTCTTTTTATGTTTTTTTGTTGTTGCAGGAACCAATGAGAATAATTTCATTAAAATCAGTGGATTTCCTGTCTCTAGTGATGTCATTAGACAATATGTTACACTGTTAAGATATCCTACTTTGTACAAGAGCAAGTTCACACAGAGACTTGAGTTATCACTTTGACTTTTATCTAGACAAATCTTGTCCCTGCAAAACATTTTAGTGACACAGGAGATTTATCACTTTGCTGAGGTGGACTTTTACTGGTTTATAGACCGTTGAACCTCAAATTCCAATAGTAAACTTTGTAGATGAAGTTGTTATGGTTTTTAACATTTCTCATATATTTATTGGCAGCCGTCTATCATACACATATGTTTTTCCATGAAATTGGTTTACTGTATAAAAAATATCATCATTTGCTGTGCATTTGCTGCATCCCCCAGTGCAAGCCAGCCAGAATTGGGTAGTGCTGCAGTAACGGTTGCCACTCAGCCGGTAAAAAATTGGCTTGATGCCAATGGTAAGTCTATGGAGGCACCAGCAAGGCCAGTATTTTTTTGTAGAAAAGGTGGCAACCCTAACTGCAACACACTTTTATGTATATTTTCTACTATTGTAGTTTTTTATTCATTTCTTTGAACATTTTGGTTTATTCTTTTACTCTTTACCACGTTTCTCTGTCTCTCCTCTCCCATTCTCATTTGATCTTTAGATAGTAATGTGTGATTTTCAAAGCACTATTCTGCATGTGAGACTCACATAGGGTTGGGGTCAATGGAAAATATTCGCAGCAAGATCTTGGTACTAGTGCTGCACCTTAGGGCTCTGTACTTGGCCCCATTCTCTATAATATTTTTATTTGTGATAATGCAGAACATCTTGTTGGTAAGGTGTGTCTTTTTGTTGATGACACATATTTTCAAAAGGGTTGATATTCCTGGAGGGATAAGCCAAATAGCAATTGATTTAGGTAAACTAGAAAAATGGTCAGAGCTGTGGCAAATGATGTTTAATGTGGATAAGTGCAAGATTATGCATCTTGGCTGTAACAACGCAAGGGCACAGCATAGAATATTTGATACACTCCTAACCTTAACATCAGAGGAAAAGGATTTATGGGTAATTATTTCCTTAAAGGTAGGTAGACCATACAATAGATCAGCAGGAAATGCTAGCAGAATGCTTGGTTGCATAGGGAGAGGTATTAGCAGTAGAAAGAGGAAAGTGCTCATGCCATTGTACAGAGCACTGGTAAGACCTCATTTGGAGTATTGTACACAGCACTGGAGACCGTATCTCCTGAATGATCAGGGCTGTTACAAAACTTTCTGCCACCTTAGGTGAACATATATTTTGCCTCCTTGTTGATCCTATCCTCAGGTATTTACACACACAGTACACATTCAGTGTCACATACACACATAGTCAGTGCTGTATTTACCGCGAGGCATCCTAGGCGGATGCCTATGGCGGCAAATTTTGGGGGGCGGCAGCGCCCCCCAGCACTGGAAAAAAAAAAATGTAAAAAAAAAAATGTAAAAAAAAATAAAATCCGGCCCTTTAAAAAAAAAAAAAAAAAACCCCACCGCGCTTGCAGGCAGAGACGGAGGTGAGAGGGGATCGGAAGATCCCCCTCACCATCGCTCTGTCTGCCAGGCTGCACGGGGAGCCGAACATGCAGCACAGAGAAACCTCCGTGCTGCCTGTTCAGCTCCCCGTGCAGTGTGCCGACACGGAAGTGCCGACAGTCACGTGACGGGCGCGCTGACGTCATACGCGCGCCCGGTCACGTGACCTGTCGGCACAATCGCCGGGAAGCCGAACAGGCAGCATGGAGGGACCATGCTGCCTGCCTGCCTGCCAGGGAAAGGTAAGTGCTGATGGGAGACTGTGTGTGTGTGTGTGTGTGTGTGTGTGACTGAGTGTGATGGGAGTCAGAGTGTGTGTGTGTTACTGAGTGTGATGGGAGTCAGAGTGTGTGTGATAGGAGACAGTGTGTGTGACTGGGTGTGATGGGAGTCAGAGTGTGTGTGATGGGAGACAGTGTGTGTGACTGAGTGTGATGGGAGTCAGAGTGTGTGTGATGGGAGACAGTGTGTGTGACTGAGTGTGATGGGAGTCAGAGTGTGTGTGATGGGAGACAGTGTGTGTGACTGAGTGTGATGGGAGTCAAGAGTGTGTGTGATGGGAGACTGTGTGTGACTGAGTGTGATGGAAGTCAGAGTGTGTGTGATGGGAGACAGTGTGTGTGACTGATTGTGATGGGAGTCAGAGTGTGTGTGATGGGAGACAGTGTGTGTGACTGAGTGTGATGGGAGTCAGAGTGTGTGTGATGGGAGACAGTGTGTGTGACTGAGTGTGATGGGAGTCAGAGTGTGTGTGATAGGAGACAGTGTGTGTGTGACTGAGTGTGATGGGAGTCAGAGTGTGCGTGATGGGAGTAGGAGTGTGTGACTGAGTGTGATGGGAGTAGGAGTGTGTGACTGAGTGTGATGGGAGTGTGAGCTTGATGTGAGTCTGAATGATGGGGCATGTCTTAGGTGTGTAACGTGGGTGTGCAGCTTGGGTAGGGGGGTGCCCGGATTTTGTCTGCCTAGGGCAGCACAAAATCAAGATACACCACTGCACATAGTCACACATGCAATGTCACATGCACATGCAGCCACTCATACACACACAGTTTTTGTGTTTACATTTTTTTTTACATTTATTTCAAATTATGCATAAATTGGACCGACTAGATGGACTGTTCTTATCTGCCAACACTATGTTTTTATCTTTGTAAAAGTGCAGAGTAGTTACAATCGCTATTTCAAGGGCATAATGGCGATTGTACTGTATTTATGCACCCCAACACTGTTGTATGCAATAGCGCTACTTCCAAAATAGATTTGGCAAATATTCTCCACCTCTTTCTAGTGCCTGTTTTTTTAATACATGGGTTGTGCTTGTGCTAAAAGTGTCAGCCCACCCTAGAACATTTGTAAGGAGTTATCAATATACATTGGTGCACAACAATAGCGGCACTTTTGGGCGCTATTTCCACAGACATTAATTCAAATATAACCCCAATAGAGCTTTAAAAGTACAAGTACCTTCTAGTCCGATGAACTAACTGGATGCCTGATAAAGGAGATAAGCCTTGAACATTTTAATAAAATCAATGTGTTATTATTTCAAGCTTTGGATTGCTGTGTTTGATACATTTTCTACTTCCATAATAGAATAAGATATTGTAAACAAAAAAGTGAAAAATAACAACATCCCTTCAATTCTGCTTGTAGGAATTGGTTCATTGCCGGCCAGCCATCAGCGAGACTGAGCAGTGGACTCTGTAATTGATGCTGTTAATGAATTAATGTTGAGTGGAAGGATTATGTGTTGCTCTATCGAATTTGCATTAATGCTAAGAAGATATATATTTTGAACAGGTCTGGTTTGTTGCAGTGAATTTAAGAGTATCAAATTGACATCTTAATTGAAATGATAGACACAGTGTTGCCTGAATGACATGCATAATAAGCATTGTTTGATAATTTTTTATGTGGTTTATAGTAATAAAAGGTTGTTGGCCCTGCCTTTAATGTTTAAAACGGAATATTTACTACCTTGATTATAATGCATCATGAAGGGACATAACAAGTGCAGGAAACTTGCCATAGAGTAAGTAAGTGTAAGACGAGTTATTGTTTTCTAACTATAAAAATGAATGTTTTAATAGATTTATCAATGTGCAACCTGGACATTCTGTATGGGAAACATATTTCAAATGGACCAACCAGTAGTAATCAACTACTAAACTTTAAGAATTTGGACCTATATTTTCTCCATACTTAGCAGTTTCAATTAGATAGATTGTATGTAGGAAAAGAAAGCTTGTGTAGTGCTCATTGGAAGCAAAGTTTGTGTGAAAGTCATGATAAAAGTCACACAAAAAGCCTTTGGACTACCATAATAAATCAAGATTAAACGCTAGCCAGATGTTTGGAATAAACTAAATTTCACCTTATCTGTGCTGAGCTGCTTCTGTTTCTTATTTTTCATATTGTCAAGGATCGGTGGAACGTTTGGCTTGGACTCTGTAATTATGCAGCTGTTTATACCACATCTCTCTTTTACCATATTAAACCATCCATTAGCACCTTTTCTGTCTGTATTGCATCCTGATGAAACAGGAGAGATTTGCAAGCCAAGGTTATTACTTTTTGGCCTAGGCAACTTTTCAAAACTATTCTGCCACTAGCGTAAAATGAGAAAAATCCATATAATCCACTGATTGGGACAGAAATAAAAAAAATAAAAAAACTGAAAACGCTGTTAAATATGACTGTGCCAGCTCAGTACAGGAATTGCAAATGAATGCAAAGTATCTGTTTGTGGGCCAATCACACAGCTCTCACAAATATGAATGGGACATACAGTAACTGTGACCTCATGAGCAGTAGGCATGTGAGTTATATATCTCCAACATCTCATGGCCATGTATCATTATTTTAGTTAGAGGGGCAGTCAAGGTAGAAATATTTTTTCTCTCTTACTTTAGCACAGTTTGAGTGTTAAAATCTGGAATGCAAATTCCAAAAATTATCTACAGTGGCCATGTTAGTTTTGTTTTGGTTGTCACTATAAAAGGAATATGTCTGTTATATTTAGCTACATTTATTTAACTCCTTAGAGGCAGTCAGCACTATTACATGAAAAAAAGAAAAAACGAACCCTAGATCTACTAACCCTAGGGGTTACAGTTAGGGTTAGAGTTACAGCTAGAGTTACAGTTAGGGTTACAGATGAGATAGGGTTATAATTAGGGTTAGTACAAGGGTTAGGGTTTGTGTCAAAAGATCACTCTAAGAGAAAATGGTTAGAAAACGCAACACACAACTATTGCTTATTGCCCTATAACTTGCAAAATGTAGAATAACATGTAAACATTGGTAATTTGGAAATCAGGACAAATATTAGAAACAATACAGATGGGGTAATTTTTACCATTTGTATTGCTTAACACAATTTTCAGGTCAAAGTTGGATAATGGATTTATGGAAAATTATATGATATTATGACAACAATGGTATTTTAAGAAAGCCCTATTTATGGCAATAAAACCAGGATATAATATATGTGGATACATTAAATGAGAAAGAAGAAAATTGCAGCTAAACACAAACACACATTTTAACAGTTAAAATGTCAAAACAGCTATTGTCCAGAATGAACAAAAATGTCCCAAATGGCCGGTCCTTATGGGGTTAACCAAACAAAGTATACCCTGATCCCTAACAATCGGTTCTAACTTGGATCAGCATGAAATTACTTTTGGAAATGCAGTTATGACAATCCTTAAGATGAATTATCAGTTACTTATATCTTAAATCCGAGTGCTGCTGGGTTGCACCAATGTTAATTTGGTGGAAAATCAACGTGATAATTTCAAGGTGTTCAACTGTAAAAGATCACATTTTGTGGGTAATCTTTCACACACTATGGTTTCCAAGCACTAGTTAGCTTCAGTTACAACACAAATACATCAGTGTTATGGTAAGACTATCTGAAAAAGCTATGATAAAAGCATGAATGAAAGTTTTTTATGGATGTTGTTTGGCAAGTACCTACCATTTTATCCTCTTACTGGCAGGCTCCATCCTGTAATGTATGTAGGCTCATCTGGTTGCTGATTGGCAATCATTGATAGCGTAGTGCAAGACCCTTGCTTTCATATGAAAAAATAATCCTCTTCAGTGATTATGTGTTAAAACAAGGGTCTCTCTCTATGCAGTAGCAGATAGTCATCACCTTCCAGACCCCAAGAGATATGAGTGGCAAGCCACCAGATTAGCTCTGGAAAGATGTATGGATAGTGACACTCTAATTTTAAATATGTTAGTATTTATAGAGGGACTAAAGCATCAATATGATCTTTTTAATTTGATTAAAATAGCTTTGGAATGATCCTATGGAACACAGTTCGGAATTGATTCTCATTTGTTTGAGAAGTCTCATTGAGACTGCCCTGCCTGTATTGGTTCTCTGTGACAGGTACTATTGGCTGTGTGTTTTACAATTGACAAGTGCACACACCAATAAGTAATGCTCTGTGAGATAATGTTTGAATGTTGCACATTCACTGCACTTCAAATTACTCATTTAATAAAGCATCCTTATACCCAGTGGCGTCCCGCGGGGGGGGCGGCCCGCCCCGGGTGCCACTGACTAGGGGGGTGCCACCGGTGCTGCCGGCACCCCCCGCGCTGCTTACCTTTTTTTTTTTTTTTTTCAGGCGGCCGAATCCTCTGGATGCGGCCGCCGGGTGAAAAAAACAAAACAAAAAAAAATCACAGCGACCGGATGTGACGATACGTCACATCCGGCGACTGTGTTTCCCTCCTCCGTGCAGGATGGAAGACTGCACGGAGGAGTCGTCCGTCCGGGAGAAGCAGCGATTTGGTAAGTGATGGGGGGGGGGGGGGGGCTCTGAGTGGCACACTATTACTGGGCACTGACTGCCACAATATTCCTGGGCACTGACTGGCACACTATTACTGGGCTCTGAGTGGCACACTATTACTGGGCACTGACTGCCACAATATTCCTGGGCACTGACTGCCACACTATTACTGGGTTCTGAGTGGCACTATATTACTGGGTTCTGACTGGCACTATATTACTGGGCTCTGGCTGGCACTATATTACTGGGTTCTGACTTGCACTATATTACTGGGAATCTGGCTGGCACAATATTACTGGGTTCTGACTGGCACTATATTACTGGGAATCTGGCTGGCACTATATTACTGGGTTCTGACTGGCACTATATTACTGGGAATCTGGCTGGCACTATATTACTGGGTTCTGACTTGCATAATATTCCTGGGCACTGACTGGCACAATATTACTGGGGTTCTGACTGGCATAATATTCCTGGGCACTGACTGGCACAAATTTACTTGGCATCTGACTGGCATAATATTCCTGGGCACTGACTGGCACAATATTCCTGGGCTCTGAGTGGCACACTATTACTGGGCACTGACTGGCACAATATTCCTGGGCACTGACTGGCACACTATTACTGGGTTCTGAGTGGCACTATATAACTGGGCTCTGACTGGCACACTATTACTGGGCTCTGAGTGGCACACTATTACTGGGCACTGACTGGCACACTATTACTGGGCACTGACTGGCACACTATTACTGGGTTCTGAGTGGCACTATATAACTAGGCTCTGACTGGCACAATATTCCTGGGCTCTGAGTGGCACACTATTACTGGGCACTGACTGGCACAATATTCCTGGGCACTGACTGGCACACTATTACTGGGTTCTGAGTGGCACTATATAACTGGGCTCTGAATGGCACACTATTACTGGGCTCTGAGTGGCACACTCTTACTGGGCACTGACTGGCACACTCTTACTGGGCACTGACTGGCACACTATTACTGGGCACTGACTGGCACACTATTACTGGGTTCTGAGTGGCACTATATAACTGGGCTCTGACTGGCACAATATTCCTGGGCTCTGAGTGGCACACTATTACTGGGCACTGACTGGCACAATAATCCTGGGCACTGACGGGCACACTATTACTGGGCTCTGACTAGCACAATAATACTGGCTCTGACTGGCACAATATTCCTGGTATCTGACTGGCACAATATTACTGGGTTCTGAGTGGCACACTATTACTGGGCTCTGACTGGCACATTACTGGGTTCTGAGTGGCACTATATAACTGGGCTCTGACTGGGACACTATTACTGGGCTCTGAGTGGCACACTATTACTGGGCTCTGACTGGCACTATATTACTGGGTTCTGAGTGGCACACTATTACTGGGCTCTGACTGGCACTATATTACTGGGTTCTGAGTGGCACTATATTACTGGGCTCTGACTGGCACACTAGTACTGGGCTCTGAGTGGCACACTATTACTGGGCTCTGACTGGCACACTTACTGGGCTCTGAGTGGCACACTATTACTGGGCTCTGACTGGCACACTATTACTGGGCACTGACTGGCACACTATTACTGGGCACTGACTGGCACACTATTACTGGGTTCTGAGTGGCACTATATAACTGGGCTCTGACTGGCACAATATTCCTGGGCTCTGAGTGGCACACTATTACTGGGCACTGACTGGCACACTATTACTGGGTTCTGAGTGGCACTATATAACTGGGCTCTGACTGGCACAATATTCCTGGGCTCTGAGTGGCACACTATTACTGGGCACTGACTGGCACAATAATCCTGGGCACTGACTGGCACACTATTACTGGGCTCTGACTAGCACAATAATACTGGCTCTGACTGGCACAATATTCCTGGTATCTGACTGGCACAATATTACTGGGTTCTGAGTGGCACACTATTACTGGGCTCTGACTGGCACATTACTGGGTTCTGAGTGGCACTATATAACTGGGCTCTGACTGGTACACTATTACTGGGCTCTGAGTGGCGCACTATTACTGGGCTCTGACTGGCACTATATTACTGGGTTCTGAGTGGCACACTATTACTGGGCTCTGACTGGCACTATATTACTGGGTTCTGAGTGGCACTATATTACTGGGCTCTGACTGGCACACTAGTACTGGGCTCTGAGTGGCACACTATTACTGGGCTCTGACTGGCACACTTACTGGGCTCTGAGTGGCACACTATTACTGGGCTCTGACTGGCACAATATTACTGGTATCTGACTGGCACAATATTACTGGTATCTGACTGGCACACTATTCCTGGTATCTATAATTGTACAATTTTCAAACATTGAAAAAATTGTGGGTGTTTTCTTGCATTTTTATGGGGGGGGGTCCGCCCCGGGTGCCAAATGCTCTAGGTACGCCCCTGCTTATACCTCAATGTGTGCAGTGTGTGCTGTGTGTGTGTACTGTGCAGGGCCATCTTTAACATTGATTGGACCTTGGACAAACATTTTCTTGAGCCCCCTGTACACTACTCCCCTCCCCGGCATGCAATCACACCCTCCACGCCAATCCCCCTCCCCAAAATAAAGACACAAAAAAATAAACACACATAATTGCACTAATTACTTTTATTGCAGTGTATAAAATGTATACATAAAACAAAATGTATAAATGGCTGCAATAAAAGTACTTAGTGCCTATATTACAAAAGTATAAATTGATTAGAGAGGACATACATATCCCGGCTACTATCTCTCAAAAATATACCACTAAATGAATCACCTATTGGGCCTGTGTGCTACAGCATCAAGGTGGACCTGTTCCAAAAGGTCTACAAACTTAATGCAGGAAAAACAGATGTGCCAGCTGACCACCAGGCAAATCCACACAAGTAAAAAAATATCAAAATGTATTCAGTCTTTGGACACACGTTTTGACTCTTTGGCTGTGAGACATTGAAAACCCAATGGTAGCAACGTCATATTTTTAAAAATCTAATTAGACAAACAATTGTCATTACAAGAGGATAAAAAAATTATGGTGTATCTAATATAATAGATACAGGATTTTATTGGGTTTTTATTTCATTTTTCCTGTGTCACAATACTTTCGCATATGACCAGTTTTCAGTTTTTTTTTATCTATTGTATCTTGAGAGGTTTTGAATCCCCTTCTCTAAAAGTTTTTTTGTGTATTGTAGATTATTGGCAGCAAACTAGCTAATACTGTTAGAAGGACAATAAAATCATTATTACCACAGCAGACAACTTGCTGTGCATGACCTGGATACTCTAGATTTCACCATGCCATCAGGCGCGGATGCTCCATATGTGCTAGGTGTGAGCCACTCTGTATATTTCCGGAGTTTGTGTGCTCCGAACAGAGAGCACGCAAACCCCGGAAATACATCCCAGAGACAGGCGGCAGCTGAAAATTCGGCGTCACAGTCACTCACTCTGTTGCCAATTCAACCAGCACGAAAAGTATACCAATTCATTTCAGGCCAATGAAAAAGGCCAAACCTCCACCTTTAGTACCAATGTGACACCGGCAGAAAGGAGTAGGAAACCTTATTTAAACCCTGGCTCCCATCACCCTAAACCACTGCTCCCAAGGAAATGGGAGATCACTGGATCCACCAATGTTCCCAATTAATTCACCAATGTTCCCAATTAATATTATTAGTTCTTATATTAATTTGTGCCTAAATAGAGTACATCTTAAAATTTTAAATGACCAGGGAAACTTTATACTTATTAAAACTGTTTTACTACTATTTGTAAGTGTTTTAATGAATTTAAAACAAATAGAAGATGCATTTTATTCATGTATCTTATATTTGACATTGTGTATACATTGACATTCTAACTGCAGATAGTATTTAAAAAAAAAACATATTATGATTTTTAATAAATGGCTTGATATATCTCAGTAGCCAGGGAGCTATAGCTTCTAACATACCTACTGCTGGCTTCTAACACTTATGATTATTTTACATACTCTATGGAAGTACTATTTCCCTGGCTTCTAAGAATAACTAGGCTGGCTCCTTAATCGGTCTGTTTGGCTATTAGAATCTCCAAATATGTGTTACGCCATGCATTAATATATTCATTTTATTGTTATTATGTACAAAACATATTCCATTGTAAACATTGAGCTATCCATATAAATGCATACATAAATATCAGTCATAAACAGGTGAATGTATGTAAATATTGCTTCTCAATCAATCTAGCGCTATTATGTCTGCGGTAATAGGCACATGTTGTGTATTTCTAGGTTACGCGGTTATTCTTTGTCTAAGAGAATCAGTTGAAGAGGTCATGCAGTTTTAATAGGAATGCAGAAAGCCAGTTTTATTCCCACTTATATGTTCTGACATGTTTGACATTTATGAAAGTGCAAGATGTTTCGTGGAGGAAGTTAAAAAAAATAACTTGGCTTTTACTGAAAAATTAATTATCCTGCCTGTTTCTTTTAGTGACAAAAAGACCAAGACATTGACTAAATATCATAAAGCAACTGGATGAGAAGAATCCAGAAATGGCAAACAGGGCCAAAGGTTCTAATTAAGCTTTGGTTGTTATCACTTCACTAAATGATAATGTGCTATGGCAGCCACTCGAGATAACAACATTCTATCCAACTGTTCTCGTTTGTTCAGTGTTCTCTGGCTTCCTTGTTCTACTCTTTTAGTAAAAGCAGAACTGGGCTGTCATGGACACAAAAGAAAACCCACAAAGATACACTCCTCTTAGGATTTTTTTTAATTACATAAATAATGAGAGTGTAAGATGAATTAAAGAAAAAAAAAAATACTGAGAGCCATTTTGATAAATTCAATTACGAGATAAGAATAGTACTTTTGTTATGACTTTCAAATCTTTGAATTTCCTATATTTATGTTGGAGGATTTTTAATTTGCATGCTGACCTTGAAATCATGAAGGGCAACAAAGTACATTGTATCAGACTTAATTGAAGTAGATTTATTTGTTGGGGTACAAAAAGATATTTTTTTAAGTGACTGGGGAGAATAGATTGAAATCTAGGCAGGTAAGGTTAATTTAAATTCTAGCATTGAGTGATTGCAGGTTATACCTCGTAGAAACAATTATTGCTACTATACTCCTTAGTGTGTGTTACAAAATAAGAGTGGGGTTCATGTGGATCATCAACATGCAGATGCAAATTTTGAAAGTTATAATTGCATGGACTATATCATTGTATCCGTTTCTTCAGTGGTGTTATGAAAAATCACAAAGCTTAGCACCCAAAAAAAAAAATTCAAATAGTTTGAACTTTGTTAAATAGAAATCAATAAACTGCCTTTTTAACACAATGTGCTAATAGCTAAATACCTTCAACAACTAATCACTTTATTCGGCCTTTTTCAGAAACTTCAGGGTCATCAGTAATGACATGCTATGCACAGGGCTTGCGAAACTCCCAAATCATTGTGCACGTGTATGTATACACATGTGCAAACACATACCAGTCCTGACGTGCATTTATATGTGGGACACTAAGAGCTGGGAACTTGGTAATGTTATGGACAGTGATTCCATCAACCAACCCCTGCAATAAAAAAAACCCTGAACATTAGTGTTCCCTTGTTATAAGTTATAGGAACTGGGTCGCTGTAACATTATTTTAGTTCTTCAAAACTGTATATTCTAGTGATTTTGATGATGCAAATCCAAAGAATGGAAAACATTCAATGGTACATTTTTTTTTATACAGGTTAATGCATAGACTTCGCCTCTGGTACACATGTGCTCTTATATACAATGAATTATATTATTATACTTTTACTTTCAAAGTTGCCGTTTGGATTGTTAATGTTTAATATTGCTACTAAGTGAAAGTCCACCTATCAAACCTCTCAAGGGTAAATTAGAGTCTAAGTCATACTAGCAAGCTGTCCCACTCATTCCACGATAGCGGATTTCTAGCGAGTTGCTGATGCTTCTCAGCATATTCCATTCCAGCATAAGGTCTTTAAGAACTAAACTCTGATAATGGCATTGAAGGGGAAACCTTCTGATTCTTGTCATATTGCAAGGCATTTCAAGCTTGTCAACACCTTCTCTTATTCAGACATAAAAACTGCAGTTTGCTTTTTAACCTGAAGCCTATCCATTTCAATTGTGGTTATGAACCCTTTAAAATATATGGAGTGTACGAATATTCAAACTCACATCTGCATTTAATATATCCAAACCACATCCGTGGAATAAACACATCAGTCCAGAGCAATAATATGCACACAACCTCTAACTTTCTCAGTGGTTTTCCTTCTAATTCTTTTTATATGATTTATTCATTTTTACATTGATTTTATTGAATGTTATCCCTGTTCTGTTAATGGCCACCCATTCTACTCAATTCTCTAAATAATAATAAAAGACAACAAACTCTCTCCCTTAGGGTTGCCACCTTTTCTTCAGAAAAATACCGGCCCTGGTACTGTCACCATAGACTTAACATTGGCCTGAAGCCAATTTTTGACTTGCCTGCTAGTAAAATATTGGCCAGGTGGCAACCCTAGCTGCCCTAGGCCTGACTAAACTCATACACTCCCCAACTCTCCTTGGTTACACCCCTTCCTCACATAACCTTTTCCACAGCTCCAGATTGGCCCCACATGTCTTTGCCCAGCACCAGGTGTAGGGTGATCACATTTCATTTTTGCCATTCAGGGGCACTTTTTACACAAGTGTGTTATAATATATATGAACATCATGGGAAATGTAATCTATACCAGCATCCTTAGAAATATACAGAGGAAGGGATAAACATGATAGAGGTATCTACTGAGAGAGCGGATAATCACTAATCAGCGACAAAAATGTTCTACCCCATCTGTTTTGCTAACTACATTTCCCATGATCCTCAGATGAATGGTTGGATGAGAAACATGGAAAATGTAGTTCACAGCAGTTTACATACAAACGGTTATACAGATACAGAGGCAGCTACAGAGACAAAAAATAAATACCGTATTTGCTTGATTATAAGACGACCCCCCCCCCCCCTCGTTTCTCTGTCCCTCCTTGTCTTTCTTCCCTCCCTCCCTCCCCCTCGTTTCTCTGTCCCCCCTTGTCTTTCTTCCCTCCCTCCCCCTCATTTCTCTGCCCCCCCCCCCCTTGTTACTCTGTCCCCCCCTCCCTCCCTCCCCCTTACCTGTTTCTTGCTCCCTGGTGGCTAGTGGGGGCAGCCGGGGGATGTCTGCACGATACGTGCAGACATCCTCCATGCTGCCCGACACCTCCGTCTTTTATGACGGACAGCTGGTCCAGTCTTATACTCAGACGTCGCTTTGAGGTCTGATTATAAGAAGAACCTCCAATGTAAGACGAGGGGGCTTTTTTTTAGAGCATTTGCTCTGAAAAAAACCTTGTCTTATATTCAAGCAAATACAGTACTTGAAAATTATAAATCTCAATGTATTCTCCGTGGTAAAACACTTTCTAAATATAATTGGTAAAGCTCAGTAGGTTTCCTGTTCCATACTTTATTGCTACAGTAAATGTATCAATAGGCATTTTGCTTATATGCAGATAATTCTGGGAGGTAGTTGGGTATGTTTGAATGGTTATTATCATCACTTGGAGAGTGACATTATTTTTTTCACACACTACTTTATTGCTGTGCTCTTTACATTGAAAGATCAGGTTTTCACAGATCATTTTTGCAACATATGTTCTCAGTTGACAGGACAACCAATCTTATCCTGTGAGCTGAGACCATAATGTACTCAGACAGGATACTCTTTGCTTGGTCGCTCCTGATCCTTTCTGAGCCTTCCTGAGGATTGTGCTATAGAAAGGCTTGGTGTTATTTCTTAGAGACTTGCTTCATCAATGGAATGTTTTTGGTTGTTTAAAATTGTATCTGGGAACACACTTTGAATGCTGGATACAGCTAGTAAACCCCTTGTCCTCTATCCTTTTACCATACACACTTTGCTTACCCAAACATAGGTTCTATCTTCCAAATCATTACAGTAGGTTTAATTGATATGACAGCTGCATTTCTAATGAACTTTGCTGGTTCTTTAAACCCTAACCACTTTCACAGGAAGGTCCAGATTCGGGACCTCTATCCCAGGATTCTCTGGAACATGGACATAATGTTTACTGCTCATGTGCAAATGTATTTTGTGAACACTGTGTGCCATCTCAACCTACATGCCACATGCCACTCAGTTGGGGCTGATATAAGGCTCTGCCCCATCAACCTGATTATCGGGACATAAAAGTTGGAAGGTATGTATTGGATTACATCATAGATGGAGAACTGTAGCTCATAGATCTTTGTTGGTTATTTGGGTTTATTGAAATTTGGGAAGATATTATCACTCCTAGCTTCAGCCTTAAAAATCCAGTGACCTGTAGAATATATTCAGTCCTCTGGGTGGCAGTTTTGATGTCTAGCAGGGTTGATTCAGCCTTTGTGATGAGTACTACAGGTACCATTACATTATTACCCAACATTCTCAGAAATGACTTGAAACCACAGAATATTTAAATGTTCACTTCCTGGTTAAATATTCTGTTAGCCTTCCCAGTAGACATATATGGATATATTTGATAACAAGATTAGTATTTGCATAAGATCTAATATATATATATAAGGGCTGGTGATTATAAATCAGGGTTTTATTATATTTTTGCAACCAAGTTCCCTGCTTTGGACAGCACTGATCTACCGAAATAAAACAGCATGTGTCTGTATGTGCTACAAATTGACTAAAGTGAACCAGTGATATTATTATAAACACCTACAAATTTAGATTTCTCGGGGAAGAAATAAATCTCTTTAAATACCATACAATAAAATACATGCAAAACATTCCAGGTTAATTAATATTTGTATATGAATAAACCTGGCAATAATCCTAAAGGGACTGTATCACCTAAACATTGATTTTACTGTGAATGTAGAGAATACGAAATCATTGAAAATGATCTATACACTGTGTTAGCAGAATTGCAAGCAAATACCGAACATAGGACAAAAATGTATTTTAAATGTGTCTGTGAAGTCTCCAGTTTATGACATTACCTGTGGCCTAATATGCAAATTACACCTATTCCACTGAAAACCAGTTAATTTGCATAATAGGCCACAGGTGATGTCATAAACAGGAGACTCCACAGAAACATTTAAAACACATTTTTCTCCTAAATTAGGCATTTGCTTGCAATTTTGCTAACACAATGTATCGATCATGTTCAATCATTTTTTTAAAAAGTCTTTACACTTACAGTAAAACTATGTTTTGGTGATACTGTTCCTTTAACCCCTTAGCGGCAGAGTCCTATGCTGCATTTTATGTGCCTTGAAGACCAGAATTCCATTATTTTTGTCATACGTATGCTTAACTGTGATCTCTTTCTTCATGTTCAGTACGCCCACATAAATTATATATCATTTTTTAAAGGACAGATGGAGCTTTCCTTTGATGCTATTATGTTCATATTATGATATAATTTACTATTAAAAAAATATAAATTATGATGAAAATATGCCCCCAAAAAACACTTTTTCTAACTTTGACCTGATTTCTTTTTAATACAATTACAAACGATAAAAAATACCCCATCTATGTAGTTTATAATATTTGTCATGAGTTTCGAAAAACCAATTTTTCCATGTTTTTCTGTGTGTTTTTTTTCTCCAAATAATAGGGCAATAACTGGTAGTAGTGTTTTAGTTTCCTAACTATTTTCACCTACAGTGTCCTTTTAACCCCAACCCTAACCCTAAATGTAACACAAACCCTAAATCTACCCCCACACCTTAATCTAACCTTTGTACTAACCCTAATTGTAACCCTAACCCACCTGTAACCCTAACCCTAATTGTAACCCTAACCATAGATCTAGGGTTAGTAGATCTACGGTTAACTTTTTCCTTTTTTATTTTTTTTTCACTGTAATGTTGCTGACTGCCTCTACGTGCAGTCAAGCAACAGTTTCATAGCAATGGAAGAGATTTTTTTTATCACTTCCATTGCTCTCTGCTGTGTACAGGGCACCCCATATTGGAGGAGCATGCTCTTCTTCAATAATGCGCCCGCAATGGTGCCCTGTAAGGATCCAAAGCAGCCTCTGAGAATAACTGATGTAGCGTTGCGCTAAGGCAACGCTACATTAAAACTCAGGACGTAAATATACGTCCTCATGGTCCTCAAGGACAATGCTTTGCACGACGTATACATACGTCCAGGTGGGTTAAGGGGTTAAATAAAGAGCTACCATGTTTTCTAACATAACATATAAACATATTAATTTAAGATTCCCTCTTACTTAGAGCTTGGTTGACCAGTTTAAAATACAAGATATGAATCATTCATTCCGGTTCAAACACATAACCACAGATATTCTCAAACACATTCGCTGTCTCTTACATCCCTGGAGAATGCTATGATAAGATCTGCAGCCCTGTTGAGTTTTCCAGGTGTCTCAAACATGCTGCAGATTTAAAACTCCAATGAAATTTTAACATTAAAGAGTAAGATCTTATCATCCACAGACGTTGCTCTCTGGTATAATGTTACACATGGAGCCTGCAACGACTTCAGTGATTACTAGTTCTGTGGTGGAAAACTTTCCTGAACAGAGCTGTGCCTTGAGGGAAAATGATGGTCAAGTGTTTAGAAATCCTGATTCCATTTTACGCTACTTGTATTATAGTGAGTTTAAATTATACTAACTCTCATATTTTTTGAAAGATATTTGTAAAGATTTTGTTTTAAACATAAATATGTATTTTTAAGTTAGATCTTCTTAGTTAGAGTATATAGCAATCCGTCCCCATTACGAATGACAGTGTTCAATATTGAAGTGCTACATCTCCAGAAATGTTGTTTGCATCATAATTTAGTACTTACAAAACTCTTCATGCCATTGACTCAATATTATTTAAAAGTGTTATTAAAACTGAATACAATATTTCTAACAAACTTGTATTTCCTATAATGTTTTATCCCTTTGCCACAGAGGGCATTCTACATCATCACACCCATTAATTGGACAGTGGAATACTGGGATGTAACCTAGTTAATGCAGAAAATCCCAGGTTCACATTGATCTATTTTCAATAGTATTTATATTTTTATAACAGTTGCTATCTCTGATCGACTGAAGAGCTAAACTTGTGGGTTAAAAAATTTGAAATCCACCTCCACTTTAAAAGAGAGGCATATCTTTAAATTATAACTACACCTGAATTTTGTAGGAAACAAAACTTTTTTTCTAACCCTTGCTTCCTTAGAGAATGCAGGCAGAGCACCATAGGGTGGTCCAAAAAAGATAATAAATAACACAAAAAAGCTATTATTAGCTGGCAGCACCATATTCTTACATTGTTGTGAGGACCATCCATGGTTGAATGGTCAATGAAGTACTGGGTGGTTTGTGGTGTGTTAGCTACAGGCCTGCTCCTGTTACAGCAGCAAGTAATTGATGACTGTGTGAAGCTTTCAGCAGTATACGCCTGCTCCTGTCACACTGGTCTCTGCCTATGCTTTACCGGTGTTGCAATGATGTCGAGGCATCATGCAGCAACCAAATTTTCCACCATATTGTAAAGGAGCAAGATCATCCAATATGGCACTTCTGTAATTCTGCTACTGTTGCTTGATTGTCCCCAGAGGCAGTCAGGAACATTAAATTTTTAAAGGAAAAAACTAAAACCTGATCTACTAATGCTAGATCCAGGGTTAGGGTTACAGTTAGATTTCCACTTAGGGTTGCAGATGAGTTAGGGTCAGAATTAGGGTTAGTGCAGGGTTTAGATTTAGTTTAAGGGTATATTTAGGGTCAGGGTTGGGTCAAAAATTCACTGTAGGAGAAAATGGTTGGGAAACAAAAAACACTACTTTTTGTTATTGCAAACAACAGCAGAAAGACATGTAAACAAACATGTGTAAAAAATGTGTTCGGTCAAAGTTAGTGTGTTGTTTTTAAATTTGACATAATATTTTATAATTTCTTTTATAGTAAATTATATTATATGGGGAAAATAATGGCATCTATAGAAAGCCAATTTAATGGTGATAAAAACAGCATATAAAATGTGTGGGTACATTACAATGAGAAAGAGAAAAATTACCGCTAAACACAAACACAGCAGAAATGTTAAAACAATCATTGTCACAGCGTTCAGAAATTTCCCAATAGCCCTGTCACTAAGGGGTTAACTTAAATTAACATAAACTAATAATTTGGCTAACAAGGAATGTTGTACAATAATAACATCCCTAGGATGTATTTTAGAACAAGATGATATCTCAGTGTATCCTCCTGCATTAAATGCTAGGTTGCTATTATAATTATCATTTTGTGGAATAATATTACAAATGTTGAAAATCAAATACTGGGAAACATAAACTAAAACAGTGTTGCAAAATGTACCGCATATTTGGAGTAATGTAGGTATCAAATATCATAAAACTGGGTATGATTTTTCATAGAGTTTATTCATGTTTAATTCTACAGCAGGTGGACAAACTAAGCTAACAATATACTAATATTAAAGGGGCTGGATCACCTAAACATTGTTTTTACTGTGAATGTAGACATTGTTTTAGAAAAAATGCAAGCAGATGCCTAAATTAGGAGACAAATGTGTTTTATATGTGTCTGTGGAGTCTCCTCTATATGACATCACCTGTGGCTTGATTTATTATTCTCTACAGTCACAATATTAGCTGTGTCTAGATGACACAGTCCCTTTCAGCCTGGAATGACTAACCTTTCCTCACTAACTAGCACATTTGGCCTACATGAACCAATTTGGCTACTTTGTGATGCTTTGAAATGTATGCTGATACATCAATCTACTGCTATATGGAATAAGTGTAAATAAAAATGTGACTTAAATAATAGAAGGAAATTGGATGAGGAAGTGTTGAAAAAAAACTTCATACCACTTTTGGTTTTGTCATTAATGTCGTAATTCCAAACAAAAGCAGTACAATGGATAAGGTTTTTTTATTTGAAAGGTCTAGTTAAATAACTTTCTTGTATTTAAAACTTAACTGCAGTGGTCCATGATAATTTCATTTCCTTTGATAAGATCTGGTTGCATTGTACTGGTTTATATGAGATGAAATTACTATTATTACCTAATAATATATAGAACCTTATGACAAAGTATTATAGATATTAAATATCTATATACACAGGAATATGATAATATGATATTCTCCCTTGGCAAATATGTATAATATAATATTTTATTATTTATTAACAAGAAACAGATATTTAAGATACATGTATACATTTTAAACATCAAATAGAAATGTTATATTTATTTAACAAAGCTTATATATTTAAACTCAATAAACCATAGGACCTTGTAAATATATAATTGTTTTCCTTCTTTTTCCACTATATTTTTCTTCATATTGAATGATACGCATTGTATAACTGTAACTGTTATCATTATTTATGTCATTGTTTATTATTTATTTCATAATGACTACAAAATAAAAACAAAGAAAAAACATCAGAAACCTCCATGCGCACACATATATGTAAATTCAAGGACACTAAGACCTGCCCAAATTATTTTCCTCCTGATGCCCATGGATCTGACACAAGCTTTCACCTTGAGCAGGTGTTGCCTAAATTAAGGGCAACCAAGATGCAGACTTTACTACCATGGGATGGCCGCACACATAGCAAAGAAGGTTAGGAAAATTAATTGAAACAGATGATGCTGAATAAAAGGGGAAATTGCATTGTCTTCCAGTAGTTCAGAAGAAATTACTCATTATTTTAATCCAAAAATAGGCCCTACTAGCCTTTTGCTTTCCATTAAATAAGCATACAAAACGATTTGAGAGCCTCTCACAATAATGATACCTTCCCTTTTTGAAAGACAATGGACATTTTTCATAAGCAACCCAGTGGCTCTTTCACACAATGACATTGAGGATTGCCAGGCTTCTCATTTTTTAACTGGACAGTGCAATATTTCGATTTTCAAGTTATAATTTATGTCAGATGTCTGTAGTATTTCTTAAAAGATAACATCATGATGCATACCTCCCAACATTTCCACCCAGCAGAATAAGACACCAGATGGTGAAGGTTAGGCGTAGTACCGCTGTCACACAAAGTACCAACACTACTGCACACTGTACACACTTGCAGTGAAAATAGAGACCACAGGCTCCCAGTCTGAGACTGTCCTTCCCAAAGCTGGCAAGTTGGATTTTATGTATGATGTATTTGTGGTGTTAGGTATTTTTTGTGCCGTAATTTGGACTGAGACTTCTGGAAGATCTAATTATATTAAAACTCTGTCTTTTTAATGTTTTCATATGTTTTTAACAAGTTAATGTTGGTGAAATGCCTACAATCCCCTTTTCGTAATGAAAATGATGGCCAAAGAGAGATTTAATTCTCATGCAATCTCTATAGTAATATATTACATTGCCACTCCAGTGAAATGTTGTTAATTATTTGATGGATCATGCTGCATGAAGCATGTTTATTCTCTGCATGCTCAATAGTTACCCTATTTGCATGTGAATGCCCGTGCATAGGAACACTTGACTTGGTACTCAGATGGTGCTGACCACGCCCATTTTCGTAACAGTTGGATGAAGGAGAATCCCTGGCAGAAGTCCTGCAGAATGTACATTTTCTAATATTTTTAGGTTTTCATGGTAAACATTACAAGAAATGAATATATTATTTTTTAAAGGTCATCTTTAGTATGTATTAATGTGTTCATTTAATTAGACTTTAGTGGTCCTAAATGAAACAGGACACAATTTGTTAACTATCTGCTCCTATATTATACATATGTAATATAATAATGAACATGTAGCATAAAGCAGCACACGAATAATTATGAAATAATGTTTTAAATTACCATTATGATACAAAAAAAAAAAAAATTGATGATGTAAAATAATATTCACACAGCATGATTACATTTCTGCGTTTGGATTCTGCAGGATGCACCTCATTTATTAAATTATTTTTCTAGTACTCTGCTTTAATGTCCACTACTATTTTTACCACGCTGATTTCCTTAATGGGTCATGGTGCAAACTCATTAATTACGCTAATTAAGGGCAACACAGGTTTATACCATTTCAACGATAGCAATTAATTTCATCATTAGATCTTTATGTTCCTATGAGGGTCTCTCTCTATCACTAAATTGGGATTTTAGTTCAATGATTCACATTTTGGCTTGCCCACAAATTAATGTTTTAGACAAATGTCCTGTTTTTTTTCACCCATGAGCAATCCTATGATACACATATTTGTATCCTGGGTTTAAGTTAAAGCAGTGCCCATCCCAAAGTTTGTGCTAAAGTGGTAACACAACCTTTAAGTTTTGACTTGCCTACAAAGTTGCCTATAAGGATGTATTGTCTTTATTTGACCTCTGAATGGAAATTATGGTCATCATCTTAATTAGAATCAAAGGCAAGGCAGGAAATGCACTAAAGAGGGTGATAATGGTGATAATGTCCAGTGGCGTAATTGCGGGTGCACTGCTCAGGCTCGTGATCTTTGCAGCACCCAGGTGGTGGGTACGTTGTGCTAAGTAAAGGCCATCATTACAGAAGGGAAATATAAAGTTACATATAAACACATGCACCAAACATTACCTCCTGGGACACTATATTCCTTTTGACATATGAAAAGCTGTTGATGATCCAAGATACACTAATCACTGAAAGCAAGCCAGTATGTAACACTATGCCAAATAACCTGCTTAATAGTCTAGAGATGATGAAACATGGGGTCAACAGTGCATATTTAAGTCTTGTATTGAGTATCATCCTATTCCTACAGGTCAGTACGGGTGATGACCCTAACCTTGCCATAGATTTGGTGCAGAAAAGTGAGCATTAAAGTAAAGAGGAACAGGATGCTTTTAACAGTAGGTAACAGTGATATACGGGTATATAATAATATATACACCCATAGAAATGTGTGTATTTATGTAAGGCAGGTGGACAAGCAAATCTTAAACCCAAATGGAGAACTAACAATATTGCAAAAGTAGCATGTGTCATTTATAAGAGGTCTGATAATAAGTATTTCTTTATGTAAGCTTTCAAAGTGACCTGAGGCTACTGACTGCCTGGCCTTTACATACATATCTACATCTGTTATGACCAGCTGTTCCAATATGCTGCTGTTGGCATCCGGGAGGATTCTCATTTCACTCTCAAAATATCAACTACCAGTGTTTTTTGTGCATCAAAACATGCTTTGGTTATGTATACTGCAAGCTAATGGATGCAAGGGCTTCCTATGGGTGCAGGGAATATCAAGTTGACAATGACACAAGACATAACAGTAGCTTCCCGCGCACTGTTCTGATTGAGAACCGGAAAGGTCATGTTGGACCCAGGCGCTCTGACATCGGATCAGTGAGCACACAGCGCAAGACAGACAGCATGGAAGCATGTCTGTGCATTGCAAAGACACCATGCTGCCTTCTCGCGCAGAGATGCTGGTGAGGGCAGATCTTTTCATCTCCCTTTTTTTAATTAAAAAAAAAAAAAAAGGGGCCGGACAGTGATGGATCGCCTGTCACCCCCTGATGGCCTCCCCATACTGTTTGCACAAACTTGGAAGCAAAGCATTGTCCACAATGACTTGGTAGGCTAAAGCATTAAGATTTTCCCTTCACTGAAAGTAGTGGCCTTTGAAAAAAAGCCCCATAGCATTATCCCTCCTACACCAAACTTTACAGGTGATACAATGCGCTCAGACAGGTGATTTTCTCCTAGCATCTACCAAACCCAGATTTGCCCATTAGACTTCCAAACAGTGAAGCTTGATTTGTCACTCCATAGAACATGTTTCCAATGCTCCAGAGGTGAGTGGTGGCATGCTTTACACCACTCAATCCAACTTAGATGGTCCGCATGGTACTTGTAAAGTAAATAAAGTCTATCAGCTCTCAATATGGCTTGACAAAAACCTGAGAGTGTTTAAACATTGTCACATTAGTCAAAGTAAACACCCCACTTGACTGAGTGCTTTGTGATTCATTGTTTTTTTTGGTGGCATTGTTGGTGTGAGCTATGCGGCCATGGAAACCCATTCCATGAAGCTACCGCTGCACAATTTTTGTGCTGTATTAATGCCAGGGGAAGTTTGGAACTCTTCAGCTATGGAATCAGTAGAGCATTGACGTCTTTTACGCACCATGTGCCTCAGCACTCAAGCGGTCTTCTGCTTCGTGACTTAATTGCTGTACATATGAAATGTTGATAGTCCCTGACTTGGGATTCACCATAACGTCAATATAAGCTTCACAATGTTCACACACAGACAGAATTACAGGCACCTATCCTCAGATCACTGCAAATAAAACATGCCATTTGGAAATGCTGCTGAGTGTTTGCTTCCAAGCAGTAATCCTTAATGTAGTGACTGGAAATGTTACATCCTGGTGGACTGCCAAATGAAAACTAATTTGCCCCCATTTCATCATGACCCATGGATAATTTGAAGCAGAAAGTTTACTCTTGATGGATTTTACATATGGTATGTTTAATTTGAATTCTGTTTGCTGAAGGAGCAGCAATTATACCATGATTATTCTAGCACCACTGGATTGTTTCCTGAATATGTAAAGAAAGGTAGACGGAATAAAATGTCTTACTGAAGAACAAATAACATCATTGCTTAATAAACAGATCGGATGTTCACCTTAATATGGTTTAATGATGGGATCCAGATGACAATGGACCCAGAGTGCCTAAGATGGTATTCAGGAGTCACATTGTAGAGATGGAAACACATGGCCTGGTGCAGGGTAACCACACTACCTTGAGGGTTTCATCAACTAAGGTTGCAGCAACAAGTATCGGGATAAAGATAGGACTGACTATACCCTGCAGACACCATGGAGCAGGCTTGGGAAATAATACTGCAATAATATTCAGGATGCTACGGGCTGGAACATGCAGGTTAAGTAGAGGGTATAGGGCAAGAACAATAACCAAAATAACACTTGAAAACGGCTACAGGATAAGACAGGCAAGGCACAAACCAAGGACATGATTGACAGAACCTAAGGAAACAAATAAAACCAAACTACAAACACAGGACTAGCCTAGGACAAAGATATGGAAAAGGTGAGGGTTTAGTTTCACCCAATGGCCATGAGATGGTAAGTTTGCCACCAATCTCAAGGTACTTCACATCAGCAAGTCCCTGCTATGGATGGACAGACTAGGGAATGAATCACAGAATGTAAACAGGTGGGGCACTTATAAATATGACCAGAAAAACAAGGAAAACCAGCAATTGAACTTAAAAGATAACAAGTCAAAACAAGGAAGGGGCAAGAGCATGGATAACGTATAACAAAGGAAACAAAGCAAAAAAAAGAAACAGGTGGAACTGGATACATCCTGGGTGAACCTTTACATGGGATGTAGCATGACATATGTTAGATATAATGCTTATTATTTTCCAAATATGTCCTTGTATGAGTAAATGGTAGTACATTTTCAATGATGGTAGGCCTTTGGTCCTATTTGGACCCAATTCACAAAGAACACAGTGAGTACATTTTCTAAATTCTGAGTATTTTAAAGGTTTGTGGAGTTTAATTGGGGTTAAGTCCATACTGACAAATGTACACTATTGTCAGATGCCCTCTTAAACCTTTCAGCACTCCATAGACTCAAAAAAACATTGCCATTGCCATGACCTAAAAAAGAGTCCCATTGAGTTTAAATCCAGGAAAGTTGTGGCCTGCTGTTGGCAATACACAGAAAAAAAATCTAGGGCCAGCCTCTCCTATATTTCTTATAACGAAGACAATGGTTTTTTTAAAAAAAAACTTTTAATGAATTACATAAAAAATCAGCATACAGATATAACCCAAAAAGTTTTACCTAATAAAGGACGACACATGTCAGGTGAGAGCTTACACATTTTTTTTGTGATAGCTGTATGCTAATTTTTTTAATATTCCATTAAACATTATTTTTAATGAAGTGGGCCATTGCCTTCATTATAACAAATAGAGGAGACCCTGAATCAAGCTTTTTTTCTGTATGTTATTTTGTTTCCTAAGTGGATGGGAAAAGGAACCCAGACTTGTGGCACAGCAGGCTGGCTGCTGCTATTTATGCCGTGTTTCTTTCCCTTTGCCAGTTTATTTCAACTATTGGTAATGATATGAATTTCCTACCATATAATTTGTCATTAATTTACTTACAGACACATAACCGTCAGCACATACTAATATTTTTAGGATCCCAAAGGCAAAAAAAAAAAAGTGAACCAAAACATTACAATATTGAACACTGTATCAGGTCTACAGGAATATAGAGAAAATTGGCATTGCCCCAATGTATTGTGTAAAACTGGTGACCGTATATACTCGAGTATAAGCCGACCCGAATATAAGCCGAGGCACCTAATTTTACCACAAAGAACTGGGAAAAAATATTGACTCGAGTATAAGCCTAGGGTGGGAAATGAGGCAGCTACTGGTAAATATTGCCCCCAATATGCCATTTAATATTGCAGGATATTGCCCCCAATATGCCTTTTAATATTGCAGGATATTGCCCCCAATATGCCATTTAGTATTCTAGGATATTGCCCCCAATATGCCTTTTAATATTGCAGGATATTGCCCCCAATATGCCTTTTAATATTGCAGGATATTGCCCCCAATATGCCATTTAATATTCTAGGATATTGCCCCCAATATGCCCTTTAATATTGCAGGATATTGCCCCCAATATGCCTTTTAATATTGTAGGATATTGCCCCTAATATGCCATTTAATATTCTAGGATATTGCCCCTTAGTATGCTCGTTATGCCACCCTCCTCCCCAGACCCCAGTACTTACCTCTTTGCTGCTCCGTCTTCCGGTGCTCTGAAGGTCCGTGGCTGTGAGGGAAGCGTTGTGAGCTCCCCTCCAGCCGCGCGGATCAATAAAGTTTGTTTAAAAAAAAAGTTTCAACACACTTTGTTGACCGCGCGGCTGGACGAAAGCTCACAACGCTTCCCTCACAGCCACGGACCTTCAGAGCACCGGGAGACGGAGCAGGAATGAGGTAAGTTTTAGATTTTTTTTTTTTTCAGAAGCTGGCTCGAGTATAAGCCGAGGGGGGCATTTTTCAGCACAAAAAATGTGCTGAAAAACTCGGCTTATACTCGAGTATATACGGTATTTTAGATGTATAGTAAATGCTGGTCATCAGGAGTCACGAGTTCCGAGATGTTGTTTATCTTATCAGATGACATTTCTGGACTTTTGGCGCAAAGAAGAGGTGGTTGAGATGGCTTTTATTAAAATAGCTAAACATTTAATGATTATTAATATTCCTTTTATAGCAATACATGTAAATTCATTCTGTAGTGCTTCTTGGGACAATCTGGGAACTGTTATGAAAATTAAATGTGTGCAAGGATAAAATTAGCAGTTAGCAGAAACCATGTATGGTAATTGCACAAGTGCTTAAGAAAACCGGCTTTATTGACCTGTTCACATATAAATCTAGGTATCAAGACTCTAGTTATAAAACTACAATTAAGAGTCTTATAAACTTCATCTCTAATGTATGTGCATGGGCATCCGCAGAAATTTTTTCAGGGGGGGGGCATAATTTTACCGTCATCCGTTCTGCGCCGCGCCTCTTTTTGACAAATTGTTATGAAGTGGAGGAGCTTTGTCATTATCAGTGAAGGCATGCAAAGGGTTGATAAACCCTGCACCAGATACAGATCCACAGCACCAGATATAAACCAACCACACTAGATATAGCCTCACTGCACCAAATATAGATCCACTGTGCCAGATATAGACCCACAACACCAGATATTAACCCACAGTACCAGCTAAAAACCCATGACACAAGATATAAACCACAACACCAGATAAATATCCAGAGCTCTAGCTGAAACTCCACAGCAACAGATAGAACAACATAACAAAGATATAACCCCATAGCACCAGATACAACACTATAGCACACAATATAACCTCTCAGCACCAGACACAACACTATAGCACACAATATAACCCCACAGCACCAGACACAACACTATAGCACACAATATAACCTCTCAGCACCAGACACAACACTATAGCACACAATATAACCCCTCAGCACCAGACACAACACTATAGCACACAATATAACTCCACAGCACCAGATACAACACTATAGCACACAATATAACTCCACAGCACCAGATACAACACTATAGCACACAATATAACCCAACAGCACCAGACACAACACTATAGCACACAATATAACCCAACAGCACCAGACACAACACTATAGCACACAATATAACCCAACAGCACCAGACACAACACTATAGCACACAATATAACCCAACCAGGGCCGGCCTTAGGGGTGTGCGACCTCTGCGAGCCGGTAGAGGCACTGGATTGGGGAGATCAAAAGATCCCCCCTCACCAGCCCTCTGCTGGATCCGACAAGGGGGCGAGCTAACTGACTGAGGGGTGTAGCTCCGCCCCCACCCTGTGAAGCAGAGCAACCCCTCAGCACCAGATACAACACTATAGCACACAATATAACCTCTCAGCACCAGATACAACACTATAGCACACAATATAACCCCTCAGAACCAGATACAACACTATAGCACACAATATAAGCATACGGCAACAGATACAACACTATAGCACACAATATAACCCCACAGAACCAGACACAACACTATAGCACAAAATAACCCCTCAGCACCAGATACAACAATATAGCATACAATATAACGTCTCAGCACCAGATACAACACTATAGCACACAATATAACCCCTCAGCACCAGATACAACACTATAGCACACAATATAACCTCTCAGCACCAGATACAACACTATAGCACACAATATAACCTCTCAGAACCAGATACAACACTATAGCACACAATATAAGAATACGGCAACAGATACAACACTATAGCACACAATATAACCCCACAGAAACAGATACAGAACTATAGCACACAATATAACCCCACAGCACCAGATACAACACTATAGCACACAATATAACCCCACAGCACCAGATACAACACTAAAGCACACAATATAACCCCATAGCACAGATACAACACTATAGCACACAATATAACCTCTCAGCACCAGATACACTATAGCACACAATATAACCCAGTAGCACCAGACACGACACTATAGCACACAATATAACCTCTCAGCACCAGATACAACACTATAGCACACAATATAACCCAACAGCACCAGACACAACACTATAGCACACAATATAACTCCACAGCACCAGATACAACACTATAGTACACAATATAAACACAAAGCAAGAAAGCAACAGATTCCCTAAACACCCAAATTCCTAAATCCATGACATTTCTTTATCCCTTTCCCCCTTTTTTATGTTTTATTCCTCCATGTTTGCCATCTCTTTCCCCATCATTTTATGTGTTTTATTCCTCCATGTCAGTGACCTCTTTTCACCTACATTTTATCTTTTCTGCCCCATGTCACAATTTTGTCTGTATTCTGCTCCAATCAATCACCTCTTTTCATCCTCTATTATCTTTTCTGCCCCATGTCATCCCATTTTGTTTGCAATCTGCTTCCATCTATCACATCATTTTATCCTCCATTATCTTTTCTGCCCCATCCACTTGTCACCATGTTGATGTGAGCAGAGCCTGGTCAGAGGAGCTGCTCAGACTGGACAAATGGAGACCTCAGGGAAATGGGAGGGACCTCCTTGGATTTACCCCACTCTACTATGTACCTTGGCTGTTTTGTTGTTTTAAAGCTATTATAAGCTCTTCCTACCTGTTACAGAGGCTCAGCTATGGTCTCTGAGTATCTTCCCCTGTTTCCTCCATGATGTTGCACTGCAGGCTCTCTTCTGTCAGTCATGCTGCCACATGGAGGGCATTTTTAAAGGGGAATTGAAAAAACCCCCCTTACGGACGCCCATGTGTATGTGCTTGTGGGGAAATGCTTGCACCATACCTGGACCAAACAGTAGAAAGGTTACCTTAATATGATGAAGACATTAAATCTTGAGTATGTAATCCTCATTTAAGGTAACATCATGTCACCTAGGTAAAATAAGGAAATATTGAGTTGTGACCCACAAAGTAATGATACATAGTTTCCCCAAACTCATGTGACAACCCCAGGGCCGCCTTTAACGCGGGGCAAACGGGGCAGCTGCCCTGGGCCCATTTACTCCTGGGGGGCCCCAAGGCAGCTGTCCCGTGGGCCCCCAGCCCCTGCTGCCGCGTTCACAGCGCATTGCGCTTGTGAACGCTTTTTTCCGGCAAGCCGCATCCGATGGATGCGACGGCCGAAAAAAAAAAAAAAAAAACTGACGCCGGATGTGACGTTGCGTCACATCCGGTTTCTGTTTCCCTCCTCCGTGCAAGAGGGAAGACTGCACGGAGGAGACATCCGGCGGGGGACACGGAGCAGCTTCATGTAAGTACGGGGGGGGGGCTGGCTGGCACAATATTCCTGGTATCTGACTGGCACTATATTACTGGGTATCTGATTGGCACTATATTACTGGGCATCTGATTGGCACTATATTACTGGGTATCTGATTGGCACAATATTACTGGGCATCTGATTGGCACTATATTACTGGGTATCTGATTGGCACTATATTACTGGGTATCTGATTGGCACAATATTACTGGGCATCTGATTGGCACTATATTACTGGGTATATGATTGGCACTATATTACTGGGTATCTGATTGGCACTATATTACTGGGCATCTGATTGGCACTATATTACTTGGCATCTGATTGGCACTATATTACTGGGCATATGATTGGCACTATATTACTGGGTATCTGATTGGCACTATATTACTGGGTATCTGACTGGCACTATATTACTTGGCATCTGATTGGCACTATATTACTGGGCATCTGATTGGCACTATATTCCTGGGCTCTGACTGGCACACTATTACAAGCATCTGACTGGCATAATATTACAGGCATCTGACTGGCACAATATTACAGGCATCTGACTGGCACAATATTCCTGGCCTCTGACTGCACACTATTACAGGCATCTGACTGGCATAATATTACAGGCATCTGACAGGCACCATATTCCTGGGCTCTGACAGGCACAATATTCCTGGTATCTGACTGGCACAATATTATTGGTATCTGACTGGCACAATATTATTGGTATCTGACTGGCACAATATTACTGGTATCTGACTGGCACATTATTACTGGGCTCTGACTGGCACAATATTGCAGGCATCTGACTGGCACAATATTGCAGGCATCTGACTGGCACAATATTACTAGGCTCTGACTGGCACAATATTACTGGGCTCTGACTGGCACAATATTACTGGCATCCGTAAGTTACAATATTACTGGCATCTGAATGGCACAACAATTATGGCATATGTGTGTGTGTGTGTGGGAGGGGGGGGGGGGGGGGGTAACATCGCGATGGATGGCGGGATTGCATGCAGGGGAGGGGGCAGGATCCAGGGGGCCCAAGCAAATGCTTGCCCAGGGTCCAATCACTATTAAAGACGGCCCTGGACAACCCTACTGTACTGTCCATTAATAACCAAAGAAAAACGTTGATGTGAAATATAAAAAATATATGTAAATCAATAATATATATAAAAAAAAATAATTATACTATATACAATTTTTTAAATGTTAGTTACTTCAGCCGCACACTGTATTAAATATTCTGGACTTTCTTTTCTGCCTCACATAATGGATCTTAATGATGACATTTTTAGATTTCTTTTTCCGTTTTATGTGTATATTTTTCCTTGTTTTCATTTTTTTTAATCGAAATTAAATATGCATATTTCTTAACCATACTCACTTACCCACATGTTCTGTCACTAGGTCAAGGAAATGTCCCTCTAGTCAGAAAATAGGCTAATCTTGCACAGCTGAGAAAGTGATAGCTGCTCGAACAAGGGGTGGATCCAGAGTCTTTTCTCAGGAGGGGCACTGCTCATGTCAGTCTGTCTTTTCCTCTCCCTAATGTCCTTCTGTTGCTCTCCTCTCCCTTCCTATGTCCGCCTGTCTCTCTCCTTCCTCTCCCTTCTCATGTCAGCCACAGACACAGAGCCAATGCTGCCTGCGCCTCCCCATCAGTGATCCGCACAGCATTGCTCTACAGGCTTGGGGCGGACCTTCACATCCGCACCTGGTGCGGTCCGCCCCTCTCTGGATCTGCCACTGGCTCGAACTCTGTACCAAACCATTCTTTTGTGGGTATTTTTCCTCATACATAGAAAATGAAGTACTGCATCTGCTTCTTAGTAGGAAGCATATATGAAAATTTACATATTCTCCAAGAGATTCCATCATATACAAAACCTTTGTGATGCTTCTAATATCTATCATTGAGAATGCCCTTGTGTTTTTTTTCCTGCAAAGGTGATATTTTTGGATTACTTACTAGTAAAATTGCACCTCAAATTCAGCTTGAATTTATTTACATGAATATTTATAGATTAATAAAAAACATAATCCACATATTTTTAGAAATATGTTATTCACAAGGTCACCTTGCATGTATCCCCTATTGTTATAGGGAGGAAATTGAATTTTAGCACTAAACAATGTAATGGATATTTCTAACCAACTTGTGGATAAAATACCTTTTGCAGAAGGCAAAATGCTGCCATCCGTCCTGCAGTCTAGATTAATGGACCAATGGCAATGCAGTCATCCAAACAAACTCAATTTTCACTTTTTTCATCGGTTCATCAAACATCTTTCTGGATCATTTTTCTTCCTTTCCATGAACTACAGAATTATTATTATTTTGCAAGGGGAACAGATACATACCTTACCATGAAACATAAAAAAAAAATACATTCAGTCCTGCCTGACTTAGAAATCTGGTTTCTCGAAAAGACTGTAGTCCTAAAAAAAATAATTGCTGTGTTGCACTAGCCATTTAGGCTAATTAGGTAATCTACTGAGGGGAAAAATAAAACCTTGTTTTTTTTATGCTGTCAAGAAAGCACAACTTTGTACCTTTTAAGTATTAGGATTGCCTTCAGCTAGAAATGTGGGCGTGGGCTTGATATGGAACCTGTCAACCATGAAGCCATTCCAACTCAACTCAAAGAAAGAGTGGTCATTTTGAAAGGCCTTACTTCCACATTAAAGTTCAACAAATGTTTTTAAAAGTCTTCATGTTATGAACGTCTGAATAAAACGCTATACATCTGAGAGACTTTCACACGAAGAAGACTACCTAACCTTTTTACCTGTAACTTTAAGATGAAACAGGGTCACTGGTGTCTGCTTCAAAGTCAGTAGTTAGTGGTAAAAGTTGGTTATTTTTGCCCCTCTCCCCCCTTCCTGGCAGATCAGTGATAGAAAAGAGTGGAGAACATGTGTCATCTCTATCTTGTTCACATGCAGGGTTCACTTGCTATTTTTTACCTGTATATGTAGATTTGTGACACGTGACAAAAACAGTGTTTGTAAACAAATCGTGCAGAAAAACAATGATACTTGCTAAACAACTTAAACGCAGCCCCCTATTGGACTCTCCCAAGTGCTAACATCTGCAGATAAAATGGGGGAGGGGGGAATCAGGAAGGCGTAGTGTCAAGTTGAACCGTAAAAATATATAAATACAAACAGCACTAATAGAGTGATACAGTTTAGAACAAAATTATATGAAATGGGTAAATATTGCACTCGCAAACAGAAGTATAGATGGAGCATTCAGAAATGGCTGGATATAAAACTGGCTTTAATCTGTAGAAAAGGTAAAAACACACATGTGCAGAACCAGATGGATAAAACACTTGGCCTCCGCTGGGTTTTAACTTACAAAGGGCAGATTTAAAGTGCGCATGTAGAAAAGTCTAAGGTGCAAACAGAGCTCAACTCAATGGATGTAAAAAATAGCTGCTGCCGAAGGACACACTGGAAACAGGAACAAATGTAGGTACTCAACGCGTTTCGCTGGGACAGCTGTCACAGTGGATAATCATTGATTATTTTCAGTCTCTGAAAAGGATCCCTTTTTTCAGTTATGACAACACATGTCCTCTCCTTCGAGCCACTGAAAGATATCCAGTTTGAATTGAATCCTCAAAAATTAAATTAATGTAATTATAGTATACATTGTATACATCAGTAGTATAAAGGATGTGTGTGAATATTAACTGTTGGGCTCAAGTGACTGTAACAGCACCATACAAAACGTATTTTTATTATTTTCCCTTTTAAATTACAAACACAAAGAGGCCTATTCATTAAAAGGTGAGTAGCAGGTGAGATGAACATTTTATCTCACAAATTTAGCTATACATTATGCAGGTACAAACCTGGTGAGTTTCCCCTGCAAAGCAAACTCACCAGGATTATTCCCACATCATGTATAGCTAAATTTGTGAGATAAAATGTTCATCTCACCTCAGATCACCTGCACTTCACCTTTTAGTGAATAATCCCAAATGGAGCCATTTTGTTTCGACGCAAGCACCAAAACAACACTTTTTGTTCATGGCCACCAATCGGTAGCCAGGGACACAATTGCAGAGACCAGATCAGTGTCTTAATAGACCCTGTGGGTCCCTGCCAAAAGATCGCAAGACTTCCTGATGTCACGAGCCTCTCGCTTTGAGCATCAGCTACATTTTCCCTGTCAGTCTGAGGCCACTCAAAGTGGACTCATCTGACAGGTAAGATCTTGCCGCGGGAACTGAGCACAGTGCATCTCTGTTAAACGCAAGAAGTTCAATGCCGTCCTAGCATCTTTTTGGACCAAAAGAATAGGACGGCATAGAACGTCCTAGCGATGCGCAGTGGTTAAACTTTTTTTTTTTTAAAGCAAATGTCAAGTTACTGAGTCAACATAAGGCAACTCACGTTACCAACCTGTTTTCGATAGATTCATATATCATCATCGTATATCTACAATGTTGCCTTACTTTGCATTGTTAACCGAAACATTTAATTCTGAACGTCTCACTTGTACAGGTCATGGGCAGCAAATTGGTAGTGGGCCAATTACCAGCTGGCACAAGTAGCTATTTAAGATCTATACAATTTCCCAGAATTTAAAGCATTAAAAAGTCAATTTACTGACAGAACCTCATTAGAATGGCTTGTGTCAGAATATCTTACATGGGCCCTTACCTGAATCTGAAATGTTCCTATGGACCTTACTTCAAACGCTGTCTTTATATAAAATATTGATTTAGTTAATGTAATATGACTTCAGGTTTTGTTTTAAATTTGTATTTTATTGCTTTAGTCAGTGTGCATTTCACATACTCTTTCCATCTTGTAATGGTTAGCATTATTTCTTGTGCTTTTTAACCCCTTTTGTAGATTTATAGCAAAGCTTACTGACCCAAAGGGACTGCATCATTAGATATACCATTTGTGTTGTTGATTTATTAAGTGTCTTTCTGTTACTGTATGTTAAGAAGTCAGTAGCCGGTAAATAAATCTCTTAGTCAAACCTCACTGGGCTTCCACTTCCTCCCATGAGAAGCTCAGGTTGATAAACTTGCCAACTTGGAAAATGGTATTTTGAAGGGAACAGGAAATATTTCATGAACATTGTTTATATCATTGCTTATTCCTATTTTTAAAACATTAGTCATGCAATATCAGCATGTATACAGTGGGTGCATTGAGATAAAAGCAGTAGCCAAAATGTATAAATCTTTTTGAAACAATGGCTCCCTTTGTGTCAGCTTTCTACAAATTGAATACCCCTAACATGAACAGCAGTGTACACTAAATAAAAAAACAAAAACAATGTAGAACATACAAATGCAACAAAAAGTTCTGGCCAGAATTCCACATTCACATACATCACATTGTTAATGGACTTTGGCTTAAATGTGCTCTTTACAGAGCTACAGAAAAAAAGGGAAAGATGTTCCCATAGACCTTTAGCAGAAGGAGCCATGATTGACTGGCTGCCATATTAAGTCTGTTCACCCTTCTGGCTGTCATTTTCCTCCTCCTCCGACAGTTAACTACTGCAGAGGACGGGAGAGCATAGTTAAGGTTTTTATCAGTCCACATAAAAGATAGGATTTGGAGTCCCTTGTATGTGATGGAAGAATTAGCTTTACCTCCCAGACATGGCTCTTTTAATTAACGGTTAGTTTATGTTTTCTTTTGCTTTTGTCTATTGACTTGCTCTCTGTTGCGTGTTGTTTATTCATTGTTGTCACAGCAGAAGTTTTTCAGTAGGGGTACTTGTGCATCTTACTAGTCTGGCAATGTGTGCATCTTACTACTCTGGCAATGTGTGCATCTTACTGGTCTGGCAATGTGTGCATCTTACTGGTCTGGTGTTAAATTCCAAATGATACAGTGTAAATCTGCAAGGAACTGCACTTATAACTTCAAAAATGTTTGCACAAGGTATCATGATGGCAACGGATGCCATTATGTAAGGATATAAAACAGGTAATAGATTTTTTTCAAAAGGATGCATAGTGAAGGTAAATGTTGGTTTTATAAAAGAGACAAGTAGTCAAGTTTATTGGCTAGCTTAGTAGGTTTAGAGTGCAAGCTTTCAAGACCTCTCAGATCTCCTCAGATCATCCTTTAATGGCTAGCTGAGTAGGTTTAGGGGCAAGCTTTCAATCTTCATTAAGCATGTTATACAAAACACATGTGAATAACATCTCTGTTAAGTACAAGCACACATCGCATTATTAAGAATGAAAAGCAGATTAGATCAACCCCAGGTACATGTGTGAGTTCCTTGATAAGTTAATGGTGGGATAATAAGTGTTAATTTCAGCGACTAAACATTTTTGTCACCATTTTCATCAACTGCATGTTTTCAGTGACTAAACAATAACTAAATAAAAACTAAGATAATAGAACTAAAACTATGATGAAAATCCATTGCAATTTTCATGACATGACGAAATTGTCACTTAAATGTTAGGGAGGGATATTGCATTTACTTATCCCCTGGATCTCTGCCAAAGCCCAGTCCCCTGACTATAGGCAGCTGGATTGGCTGAGGTGTAGGCTCATTGTGTCTGTCTGCTCTACAAACCGCAAAGGGAGTAGCTACTCCGTCATCTGATTGGCCTGGTACTGTCACGTGAGTGTTTCCCCTCCCATCTCACTAGCAATTTAACTTAATACTGTGTCATAGCCTTCTTAAACCTGTTCCCACCCTCACTGCTGAAGATTTGGTCGACTAAAATCTACTGGAGATTTAGTCGACTAAAACGAAAACAATTCAGATGACTAAAATACGACTACACTAAAAAAAATAATTCTTGTCAAAATTAACACTTGGTATAATGTGATATAAATTGCAGTCATCCTGTGGAGGTGTCAGAAGGCATTCACAATTCTAGTGGTGTCTGGATGTCTAGTTTTAAGGCTGATTTAAAATGGGATATTGGGACAAAAATTCTCTATTTATAAATAGCAGCATGTAGTTGTTGTACTTGTAGATGGTGAAAACAATATTTTTTTTGAGGCTCCTCTTTGCTGAAAAACCTCTACATCCGCAAATTACTGATTTGTACAAGAATTGTTAAAAGATAAGTTATATATTTTTATTCTTTGCACCCTCACATTGGTTTACAATACAACATTTTTATTGGGGTATCTAAGGGTACATGAATGGCTGCAGAAGTTTTAAATTACCCGAGAGCACGTTATCCAAATTTATTAACAAAATAGTTAACACCTGTGACATTTTCTTTAACGTGCTCTGCCAAGTAAAGACCAGAAGTGTATATAATGTAAAGATTAATGGAATACAATGTATAAATACTGTACTAAAAGTCTACGTTAATTGACTTTACCTAGTGTATGTATGAGTAACAAGGCCATTGTATAATCTAATTAGATTTTAAAGAAAATCTGGTAACAGAACGACTTGACTTTAATTATCCACTTTGTTCTTTTTTGGCACATCTTATTTAATGCAGATGAATGTTTTATATTTTCCTGCCGTGCTCCTGAAATATAGACGTATCACATAATATCAGTGGGAATAGAACCAAAAATGTGTGGTACTTAGTTAGCTCTGATGTGCCTCTGAATATGCCTGCAATTTGGAAATCACCGATATTTCCTGATTCTACCGAAATCAAACCGAAATTCCTCCCCATAGACTTCACTGAGAAGGACTACGGACCATTTCAGGGCCAATTGAAGAAGACAAAGACTATCACAAATATATTCGAAATCCTTCTGTGGAAGTCAGTGGGAAAATTCTGCTATAGCCAAAATAGTTCTGGCCTGGAATAATATAAAAAGGCCATCGTGGGGGGGGGGGGGGGGGGACCCCCACTTTAGCCCCCACTAGACCCCCACTTTAGCCCTGATGCAGCAGGGTAAAATCATGGTTATCCCCCCACTCCAGCCTGCCGGCTAGCAGGGAGAGGAGAAGACAGAGCTGCATGGTGAGCAGGTCTCATGTGCAGTCTCCTTCTCCTTCTCCCCCTGCATTAGTATCAGCTGCCTCTCACTATGACAGGAGAGCAGCGGCTAGGCAGGCATTATCCAACCACGTGGCCTCTTGGTATGGGGATGCCAGGGAAGCCCGTGGTTATAGTAGTGCAGGGTCCCCACAGCCTGGCAGCAGAAGGCATCATGCTGAAGAGGATTCATCAGGCGAGGATTCCCCTACTCTACAGAGGGGTGGAAGCAGAGGTGACATGCAGAGCAGCAGTGCGCAGGGGACAAAAAGGAGAAACAGGCCAGCTGCCTTTTACAGGTCCATTAACCCACGACAGCGCAGCAACTCAAGAAGAAGAGGAGAAGTTGCTGGCACGAGTCGGTCCAGGCAGCGCTCATCAAGGGAGTCTTCAGCCAGTTCCACAGTTCCCTTGCATCTGGTCCGGCACCACAGGGGAGGATCATCCGATGTCAGCCCGTTGCTGTGCTCGCAGTCTCCGAGGGCTTCTCCTGTTCCACCACATACGGCAGTTCTGCAGGTCAGGGGCTTATCCGGTGGTGAGTCTCATATTTACCCTTTTACTATCTCACAAGCAGCGCACGACACTCAAATGCAACACACTATAGTGGGGAGAGATTCAGTTGGGGGGGGTGGCAGGGTTGGGGAATTTGCAAACACCTCAGAGGGAGTCCCTTATACTTTCCCAACTGGTGGGAGAGCTGAGGGATATGCTAAAAGTGGTGGAGGCAAGTTAATTGACAGGCCCCCTCCCCCTGACACAGGTATGGGGTGCTTATGTGTCCGCAGCTTCTGGTGCGGCACAGGTCCAGGGCAGTGGTGTATCTTGATTTTGTGCTGCCCTAGGCAGACACAATCCGGGCACCCCCCTACCCAAGCTGCACACCCACGTTACACAGCTAAGACATGCCCCATCACCTCCATTTCATGACCCCACATCCAGGGCCGGACTGGGAACAAAAACCAGCCCTGGAAATATTTGTATACCAGCCCCATAGCATTGCGTCAATAGATTATAGTTTAGAAAAGGGAAAAACATGCATTTTTAAGCACATTTGAAGTTATAGTTAAGATTTATATATACACCACAGGGCAATACATAGCACCCAGTATGTACACAAGGTTACATATATTGCCCTGTGCATGGGGTATATTCCAGTGTAGTGTGTGAGATATAACTTTGTGTACATACTGGAGCATATATTGCCCTGTGAAGGGGTATATATCAGTGCATGAGCTATAACCTTGCGTACATGCTGCGTGTAAATATAGACTTATCTCAGCATCCAAATTGCACTGACATGGTGTGCCCCAGCTCACAGGACTTGCCCCAGCACCCAGATTGAACTCACAGCACTTGCCCCAGCATCCAGAATTTGACCCAGCACTAATATTGCACTCACAGGACTTGCCCTATGACCCAGGAGGAATTACCCTAGCATGCAGATGGACACCCAATCAATGGTGCATGCAGGAAAGAAAAGGTGCCAGATATGACATATTGTGCCCTGCATATTTTGCCACCATTGACTGATCCTACCCTCAACAACAAATACAGTGTCTCACACGTACAGTCACACACATACACAGTCACATACACTCACCGACACACACAAACATTCACAGTTGTCATAACAGAGCTACAAAATCAATAGAGCTGTCAAGAGCGAGTCCCCTGCTCTTTTTATTGACCGGGAAGCACTGTGATATACTTATTTATTACACTCTGCTGCTCTCTCACACACCTGCACTCTGACGCTCACTCACATACACTGCCACTCACACACGCACCTGCACTCTGACGCTCACTCACACACACACACTGCCACTCACACACACACACTGCCACTCACACACATACACTGCCACTCACACACATACACTCACTCATACATTGCCACTCACTCTCAGTCCCATGTTTACACTCTGATATTCACTCATGTATGTATTTTCTCCCCCCACCCCTATCATCTCTTCCTTCCCCTGTATGTATATTTTTCTCCCCTCATCGCTGCCATCTCTTACCCCCTGTATATATATTTTTCTTCCCCCACCCGTCATCTCTTACCCCTGTATATATATTTTTCTTTTCCCACCCCTGTCATTTCTTACCCCCTGTATATATCATTTTATTCCCCCACCCGTCATCTCTTACCCCCTGTATATATATTTTTCTTCCCCCACCCCTGTCATCTCTTACCCCCTTTATATTTAATTGTATTCCCCCACCCCTGTCATCTCTTACCCCCTTTATATTTAATTGTATTCCCCCACCCCTGTCATCTCTTACCCCCTTTATATTTAATTGTATTCCCTCACCTCTGTCATCTCTTACCCCCTGTAGATATAATTGTATTCCTCCACCCCTGTCATCTCTTACCCCCTGTAGATATAATTGTATTCCCCCACCCCTGTCATCTCTTACCCCCTGTAGATATAATTGTATTCCCCCACCCCTGTCATCTCTTACCCCCTGTAGATATAATTGTATTCCCCCACCCCTGTCATCTCTTACCCCCTTTATATTTAATTGTATTCACCAACCCCTGTCATCTCTTAACCCCTGTAGATATAATTGTATTCCCCCTGTCATCTCATACCCCCTGTAGATATATTTATCTTCCCCCACCCCTGTCATCTCTTACCCCCTGTATATATAATTGTATCCCCCCCTGTCATCTCTTACCCCCTTTATATTTAATTGTATTCACCCACCCCTGTCATCTCTTAACCCCTGTAGATATAATTGTATTCCCCCCTGTCATCTCTTACCCCCTGTAGATATATTTATCTTCCCCCACCCCTGTCATCTCTTACCCCCTGTATATATAATTGTATTCCCCCCTGTCATCTCTTACCCCCTGTAGATATAATTGTATTCCCCCCTGTCATCTCTTACCCCCTGTAGATATATTTATCTTCCCCCACCCCTGTCATCTCTTACCCCCTGTATATATAATTGTATCCCCCCCTGTCATCTCTTACCCCCGTAGATATATTTATCTTCCCCCACCCCTGTCATCTCTTACCCCCTGTAGATATATTTATCTTCCCCCACCCCTGTCATCTCTTACCCCTTGTATATATAATTGTATCCCCCCCCCTGTCATCTCTTACCCCCTGTAGATATATTTATCTTCCCCCACCCCTGTAGATATATTTATCTCCCCCCACCCTTGTCATCTCTTACACCCTGTATATATAATTGTATCCCCCCCTGTCATCTCTTACCCCCTGTATATATAATTGTATCCCCCCCCTGTCATCTCTTACCCCCTGTAGATATATTTATCTTCCCCCACCCCTGTAGATATATTTATCTCCCCCCACCCCTGTCATCTCTTACCCCCTGTATATATAATTGTATTCCCCCCCCTGTCATCTCTTACACCCTGTAGATATATTTATCTTCCCCCACCCCTGTAGATATATTTATCTCCCCCCACCCCTGTCATCTCTTACCCCCTGTATATATACCGTATTTGCTCGATTATAAGACGAGGTTTTTTTCAGAGCAAATGCTCCCTCACCTCTGTCATCTCTTACCCCCTGTAGATATAATTGTATTCCTCCACCCCTGTCATCTCTTACCCCCTGTAGATATATTTATCTTCCCCCACCCCTGTCATCTCTTACCCCCTGTATATATAATTGTATCCCCCCCTGTCATCTCTTACCCCCGTAGATATATTTATCTTCCCCCACCCCTGTCATCTCTTACCCCCTGTAGATATATTTATCTTCCCCCACCCCTGTCATCTCTTACCCCTTGTATATATAATTGTATCCCCCCCCCCTGTCATCTCTTACCCCCTGTAGATATATTTATCTTCCCCCACCCCTGTAGATATATTTATCTCCCCCCACCCTTGTCATCTCTTACACCCTGTATATATAATTGTATCCCCCCCTGTCATCTCTTACCCCCTGTATATATAATTGTATCCCCCCCCTGTCATCTCTTACCCCCTGTAGATATATTTATCTTCCCCCACCCCTGTAGATATATTTATCTCCCCCCACCCCTGTCATCTCTTACCCCCTGTATATATAATTGTATTCCCCCCCCTGTCATCTCTTACACCCTGTAGATATATTTATCTTCCCCCACCCCTGTAGATATATTTATCTCCCCCCACCCCTGTCATCTCTTACCCCCTGTATATATACCGTATTTGCTCGATTATAAGACGAGGTTTTTTTCAGAGCAAATGCTCCCTCACCTCTGTCATCTCTTACCCCCTGTAGATATAATTGTATTCCTCCACCCCTGTCATCTCTTACCCCCTGTAGATATAATTGTATTCCCCCACCCCTGTCATCTCTTACCCCCTGTAGATATAATTGTATTCCCCCACCCCTGTCATCTCTTACCCCCTGTAGATATAATTGTATTCCCCCACCCCTGTCATCTCTTACCCCCTTTATATTTAATTGTATTCACCAACCCCTGTCATCTCTTAACCCCTGTAGATATAATTGTATTCCCCCCTGTCATCTCATACCCCCTGAGGGGGTAAGAGATGACAGGGGGGAATACAATTATATCTACAGGGGGTATCTACACCCTGTAGATATATTTATCTTCCCCCACCCCTGTAGATATATTTATCTCCCCCCACCCCTGTCATCTCTTACCCCCTGTATATATACCGTATTTGCTCGATTATAAGACGAGGTTTTTTTCAGAGCAAATGCTCTGAAAAATCCCCCTCGTCTTATAATCGAGGTCTCTTATAATCTGACCTCAAATTGAGTTCAGATTATAAGACATGGATCCAGGTCCCCAGCAGAGCTGCAGGGGACCTGGATCCCCCTCTCTAGCAGCAGGGGAAGTCTGCGCAACGAGCACAGACTCCCCTGCTTCCGCCCGGCACGACCGCCGGGGCTTCTGTGAAGAAGCCGGATACTTCCGCTTTCGTCACAGAAGTCCCGGCGAGCGTGCCGGGCGGCAGCAGGGGAGGTCTGCGCTCATCGCGCAGACATCCTCTGCTTCCTCACTAGGCACCAGGGAGAATCGGGCAGCTGGGGGATGTCTGCACGATACGTGCAGATATCCTCCATGCTGCCCGACACGGCAGACTATTATGACGGACAGCTGTCCGTCATAATAGACTGCCGTGTCGGCAGCATGGAGGATGTCTGCAAGTATCGTGCAGACATCCCCCGGCTGCCCCCACTAGCCACCAGGGATCAAGGTAAGGGGAAGGGAGGGAGGGGGGGCAGAGAGACAGGGGGAGGGAGGGGGGCAGAGAGACAGGGGGACAGAGACAAAGGGGGAGGGAGGGAGGGGGACAGAGAGACAGGGGGGACAGAGAGACAGGGGGGAGGGAGGGGGGCAGAGACAGAGTCAAGGGGAGGGAGGGGGTTAAGAGACAGAGACAAGGGGAGGGAAGGGGTTAAGAGACAGACAAGGGGAGGGAAGGGGTTAAGAGACAGAGACAAGGGGAGGGAAGGGGTTAAGAGACAGACAAGGGGAGGGAAGGGGTTAAGAGACAGAGACAAGGGGAGGGAAGGGGTTAAGAGACAGAGACAAGGGGAGTGAGGGGGTTAGGAGACAGGCAAGGGGAGGGGGGAGAGAGAGAAAAATGGGGGCAAGGGAAAGAGAAAGGCAGCACTGGCACATAAAAAGAAATAAAAACTAGAAATACATTTTTTGATATCATAATTTTTTATTAAAAAAGCAATTTACATGTGAATATATACAAGTTTAACTTTTTTCCTATAGGGTAGTCTTATATTCAGGCTTTTAGTTTTTTTCCTAAAGGAATATCCAAAGTTTGGGGGGGTCGTCTTATAATCAGAATCGTCTTATAATCAAGCAAATACGGTAATTGTATTCCCCCCCTGTCATCTCTTACCCCCTGTAGATATATTTATCTTCCCCCACCCCAATCATCAATTTTCCAATCGGCTCTTCTTCTTTTTTTCCCCATTATATTTTATTCCCCTTTAATCCCCCTTGCCCTTCTCCCTAAACTCCCAAACACTCGTTATATCTTCTTACCTTCTTACAGGCTGTGGACGCACGTGAAGAGTGGTGCTCCAGCGTCTTAGTGCAGCCGCGGCCGCACGTCTGAAAGCGGCCGCGGCCGCACGTCTGAAAGCGGCCGCGGCCTTAAAGCGGCTGCATACTTAAAGCAGCCACAGGGCCGGCGGCCCACCGGGAAATTTCCCGGTATCCCGGTAGGCCAGTCCGGCCCTGCCCACATCACACATAACATTCAGACTCACATCAAGCTCATACTCCCATCACACTCAGTCACACACACTGACTCCCATCACACACACTGTCTTCCATCACACACACTCTGACTCCCATCACACTCAGTCACACACACTGTTTCCCATCACACACACTCTGACTCCCATCACACTCAGTCACACACACTGTTTCCCATCACACACACTCTGACTCCCATCACACTCAGTCACACACACTGTCTATCATCACACACACTCGGACTCCCATCACACTCAGTCACACACACTGTCTCCCATCACACACACTCTGACTCCCATCAGCACTCAGTCACGTACACTGTCTCCCATCACACACACTCTGACTCCCATCAGCACTTACCTTTCCCTGGTGGCTAGTGGCAGGCAGCATGGTCCCTCCATGCTGCCTGTTCGGCTCCCCGGCGATTGTGCCGACAGGTGACGTGACCGGGCGCGCGTATGACGTCAGCGCGCCCGTCACGTGACTGTCGGCACCTCTGTGTCACACTGCACGGGGAGCCGAACAGGCAGCACGGAGGTTTCTCTTTTTTTTTTTTTTCAGTGCTGGGGGGCGCTGCTGCCCCCCAAAATTTGTTGCCCTAGGCATCCGCCTAGGATGCCTCGCCGTAAATACAGCACTGGTCCAGGGTGTTCCACAAGTCAGTAAAGAAGTAGGCGTGACATCTGCTGTGGTCGTTGGGAACCAACGTTGCCCGCCACACCGGCTGTCATGGGGTTGTCCGTCCCGGCCGCGGACACATCCCAAAAAGATACAGGTGGAAAAGAAAAGGACACAGTCCGATTATCGGACGCTGCCAGGGGGACATATAAATATATATATATATATATATATATATAAAAAAAGATCCAAAGGCGGCGCACTCAGCTATAAGGAGCAGCAGGTTCGAAGTGCCCGGGTGCTGTGTAGCAGCATATATATATTTTGCTTGCTACGAGGGCCCCGTGGGTAAGCTTGGCTTAGATACGACGAACAGTTTAGTCAGCGCTTAGCAGTTCGCAAGTCCATTTAGTGGCACCACAAGGATATTGTGATATGGCTCAGGGTCATGGCTCCCGGGCGCAATTTGACAGTAGCCGCAGGTCAACCTGACTCAGGACCTTTGGCCTCGGCAACAAAAAAGGGCGCATGCTGGCAATTTAACGACTCTACTTGCAAGAGGGGCGGTTCATGCAAATTTAAGCATGACTGCTCCGGTTGTAGGGGAGGCCACCCAGCCTTCAAATGCTTTAAACGGCGACGCCAAGAAAAAGGGGGTTCTTTTAACCCATCTGGTGGGAAAGGGGACGACACCAGAGGCCGTAAGGCCAATGGTCTCTTGGCTCAATAGGTACCCAGACCAGGAGGCAGCTGCCTTGCTGCTGGCTGGTTTCTTGCACGGTTTTGTTATCCCAGCAAAACTCGACTCGGTTTTACCTGTGACGAAAATTTTTAGATCAGCTGCGCATTTCCTGAAGTGGTGTTTGACAAGTTGCAAAAGGAGGTATTGTTGGTCAGAATGAATGGTCTATTTTCGTCCTTCCCAATTCCCGGATTGCGTATATCTCCCCTTGGGGTGGTACCCAAAAAGGAACAGAGCAAGTTCTGCCTTATCCACCATCTGTCCTTCCCAAGGGGCAGGTCTGTGAATGACGGAATTGACGATGAACTTTGCAAAGTGTCATACACCTCTTTTTATCAGGCAACCCGATGGGTGCGCAGGATGGGTCAGGGCGCCTTCATGGCAAAAACTGACATAGAGGCAGCCTTTAGGCTTTTATCGGTACACCCTTCTTGTTTTTATTTACTTGGTTGTTAGTGGGAAGGTGGCATTTATGTTGACAAATGTTTGCCAATGGTATGTGCGATATCATGCTCACTTTTCGAGATGTTTAGTTCATTTTTAGAATGGGTGATTAGGGAGGAGTCGGGTGCGGCATCTTTCATTCATTACTTGGATGATTTTTTGTGTGTTGGCCCACCCGACTCCTCCTTGTGCCTTACGCTACTGCACACCATTGAGAATGTGATGCAGCAATTTGGGGTCCCATTGGCTAGCGACAAGACAGTGGGTCCAGCTACCACGTAACGTTTTTGGGGATAGAATGTCCACGGAATGCCGCCTTCCCTTTGATAAAGTGGTTGACCTCTGTAGGGTTGTGCCGGCTGTTAAAAGAGTGCGTAAGTACAGCTTAGACAACTGCAGTCTCTTCTGGGTAAGCTAGCTAGCGACAGTAGGGGTGCGGGCGCCGCATGATTACATACGCCTGACGGATGAGCACAGGGCTGACCTAGAGGTTTGGGATTCTTTCCTGAGGATATTTAATGGGAGGTCATTGATCCCTGATAGGGCAGTTACCAACAAGGAATTTAATCTTTGGACAGACGCCTCTGGGGCGGTGGGTTTTGGGGCCATTTTCGAACACAAAAGGTGTTGGGATTCTTGGCCTCGGCATTGGTTCCAGTCTGATCTAACAAACATCTTGGCCTTTCTGGAGCTATTCCCGATCATAGTCTCAGTGATAGTATGGGGCCCTCAGTTGGAAAACATGAAGGTCAGTTTTGGTGCGACAGCTTGGAGGTGGTGCAAGCCATTAACAACGGGTCGGCTGCATCCACCCCGGTGATATGCCTGTTGAGGGAGCTGGTCCTTATTTGTCTACGGAGGAATTTACTGGTGCAAGCCGTGGCTGACTCTTTATCTCGGCATCAATGGGAGCAGTTCCAGTTGTTGGTGCCCGGGGTGGACGGAGAAGCCACTCCCGTCCCCCAATGGATTTGGAAAATTGCGGACGGAAAATAGTTTTTTGATACACCAGTCTTTGGTACCTACTACCTGGGCCGCGTATAAAAAGGTGTGGGAACAGTGGCGTTCCTTCCTACTAGTTGCAGGCAGTCCGTCGGATGTGGACGGGGTCAGCATTATTCGGTTATGGTTTAACGGACAAATGTTTGCAGACAACATTTCTGTGCCGGCCATTAATAGGAAAATGTCTGCAATAGTGGCCTGATTTAAATTTAGTCGGTTTCCTGATTTGACCAAAGAGTTTTTAGTTAAAATTGCGTTGAAGGGGTATAGGAGGGGATATAAACAGGCCGATACAGGGCGCCTCATGACATATCAGTTATTATTGTGCTTGCTCACAAGTTCGGCATCCATTTGTAGGTCAAGTTGCGAGGTTCCGTTGTTTAGCATGGCATTCTTCTGGGCTTTTGTTGGTGCCTTCAGAATCAAGAAACTTGTTTCCCCCACAAAGAACAGGCATGGGGGTATTTTGTTGGAGGATGTCCAAAGCGCACAGGATAGTATATGTACAATGATTCGTAAGTCCAAAACAGACCAGTGTGGGTGGTTTGAAAGTCACTATGTTGGCTTTACCTGGTTATATTGCATGCCCGGTATTTTGCTTTAGTCAGTTTCTCCATGCACGCCCACCGGGCTCCCCCACTTTGTTACTGCCCAGCGTCGGGTCGGCTCTGTCTAGGTACCAATTTATCACCATATTCCGGCACTGTGTCTTGGCGCTCGGTTTGCAACCACTGCTGTTTGGGTCTCATTCATTTAGGATAGGGGCGGCCACTGAAGCAGAATGCTGGGGATTAGGGGATGAGGTGGTGAAATTAATTGGGCGGTGTGAATTGTCTAGATTTTGTACATAAATTGGAAAACACATAGTCTGAACTTTGTCTAGTCGTGCAATAAAAAATATGAATAAGTTAAAAAAATTAATTAAAAAAAAAGTGTGTTTAGAGAAAATAAAGGCTGGCGGAGAGATAATTCAATTATCTGATTATATTATTCATTTGCAGGTTGCAAGAGTTGCAGAGCTTGGATACTAGGGCATTCATTCAATTTTGGGCAGCCAAGAGGGCTGAATTACGCCCCAACGGCGAGCATTTGGGCCTAGGTCCTGTGGGAGTCTAAGTGCGTTGGATAGGCGTAAGGGGATTACGATAGGCTGCCATGCCACAGCTGATATCCCAATCAGTAGCCAGGTGGGGCCCGCCTCAGGTGTTGGTTCTACATCTGGGTGGCAATGACCTCAGCTCCATTCCGTTAAGGGAGTTGATATGTCATATGAAAGTGGACATGCTTCGACTGTGGCTCCAATATCCCGAGTTGATTATCGTTTGGGCTAACATGGTGTCCAGGATGGCATGGCATAGAGCGAAGAGTCTTCAGGGCATTGAACGTGCTCGTAAAAAATGGAACTGAACCATCTCTCGTTTTGTGGTGTTTAATGATGGTATTGTGGCTCGGCATCTTGACCTTAACGGGACTGATGCTTCCTTATATAGGTAGATGGGGTCCATCTTAACCCTGTGGGTCTGGATATTTGGAACCTGGCAATCCAGACCAGTTTGGAGAAAGCAGTAGCTGTTTGGAGGAGCCTATGCACGTATGGGTTCACGCGTATTGGCCATGGCGGGTGTCCCCGAGCTAGCTGCACGGGCTCCCCATGGGCTTGTCCCTGGGGAGTGAGGCACGGCTACTGTGCAAACAGGGACGTCAGTAGCCTGCGCCAGATTCTCGGGGTCCTGGTCCTAGATGGTCTAGGATAAGGCACACGCTACTGCTAAGGTTCAGTAGTATTGTTTCATGTTGTTTATATTTATGGTTATAAAAGCATGTGTTTGTTGGTATATATGTATATGTATATAATGTTTGTATATATATATAATTGTATATGCCCGGTTATTTATTTATTTATAAAGTTTTAACCATATTTGGTTTACAGTAATATTCGTTACTTATTTCAGCTATATTTTAGCTGTCAATTTATGGTGCAGCATTTCAATAAAGACTGCGACCTTTCTAGCCACTCAGTTGTCTGTCTCTTTATTGGTGGGGGAATGAATTATCAGGTATACCTTGGTCAAGCCTAGATCTGAATATGGATCATGTTCGGGGTGATCAGCACATGTTGTGGAAAACGAACATCTAAGATTTTCCAAGGAATGAATGTGGGCGTCACATGGTGCTGCCCAATTGTGGGCAAGTGCTTCAGATGTGACCAGTGATTACTTCCGATGCTCTGTTACTGTTGCTACACTGCCCCTAGAGGCAGTCAGCTACATTGCAATTTTCAAATTTAGCTGGGGTTACTGTTAACATTAGGGTAAGGGTTAGCATAACAGTTAGAGTTACATTAGGGTTAGGGTTAGTGCTAGGGTAAGGATAGGGTCAAAAGTTCTCTGTAGGAGAAAATGGTTAGGAAACAAACCGGTTATTGACCCATAACGTGCAAAAAACAACTAAAGAGCTTGTAAGGATATATCTAAACTCTGGACAAGTTGAATGTAATTAGCAGGTTTCTATTTACATTTCTTTAGGTATGTAAAATATTTTTTATGTAACATTTTTCAGCATATGTTTTTTATATTAATTTATACAATATAATGAAAATAATTGTATCTAAAGAAAGCCCTTCTTATGCTGATGATAACAATATACAATTTCAATGGGTACAGTAACAGTACAACGAGAAGGAATAAAATCACAGCTAAACACAAACACTTCAGTCCAAAAAGTCACATCACTAAGGAGTTTAAAATAGAATTCCACAAAATATGCTCCATAAACATTATCTGGCACTCAATAAGCTAAAACCTTTGTGTAAAAAATGAAAGAGCAAAAACCAATCTGTATGTTCTAAGAAGATTGAAAGCCTGGGTTATAATTGTCTCTCCCCCTCCTGCAGGTATTAGTGATTCTTGCCTTCCTTAGCAAGGCATATTACGCGATAGTCACCAATGTGAGCTAATCTCAGATCTTTTTACTTTAATCATTTTTATTTTCTGGAAAAGCTTGTAATTTCAATTCACTAATAAAGTCCATTACTCGGTTCATCCATAGACTATTAATATTGAATTTCAGTTTTTCATTGTAACTGTTATGTATGCCATGTAATAGACCTTTTAAGGAAAAGTATAGTCTGATCTGTGCTCTCCTAATGGAAAATATCAGGAGGGGAATCTCTGGCGTAAACAAGAAGATACAGCGCTGTAATATAATTTGTTTGGTTGCAGATTTCTGAAAAAGTATAGTTTAGGAACATGTATTGCATTTTTATATGACAGTGTGTGTAATTAATGTGGGTTTTTATGCTCTGAGTCTTACTGTGTATTGTAATACAGTAATGTGCAGTGTGAGTGTGAGTTTTATTGCTGTGGAGGCTGTGATACACTCACAGCCTCTCACACACTGCACAATAATGTGAATTTTATATATGTATGAATATGAATAATGAATATGAGATATTATAAATCATTTTATTCTCAATGAAAAATGAATGTGGCCCACGCACACATTGATTTCTGGTGAAGTAGCCCACTGAAGAAAAAATTTGGACACCCCTGGTATATGTGGTCACAGCCATCCATGTGCAGTATTATTCCAGGCTCTAGATGCGCTATTTCTGTGACCATCAGCCATGCAAAAGAAGGGTGGATTTACCATAAGGCAAACTCAGAACTTTCTTGGTAAGGGGGAGGAGCTTAGAACCAGCTCAACTCTTTACACAAAACCTTTGGCTAAACCCTGGCCATTTTTGCAAAAATACAGCCTTTGGTGGGGTATTTTCTGCTTATGTTTCTAATAAACATTGGCCACAAAAATGGCCATTTTTACAGGCACGCCATCACCTAAACATTGCTTATACTGTAAATGTGGAGAATAAAAAGTGATCTTTTCATTGTGTTTGCAGAATTGCCTGAAAATACATGAAGGAAGAGGAAAATACGTTTAAAATGTGTCTGTGGTGGCAGAGCTGAGAATAAACCAAAGTGTATCTCTGAATCGTTGATCGCGATAACCGCTTGATTCACCGCAGGACGTGCCAGGCACGTCCTTTGTCGTTAAGGGAGTTTCTCCCAGGACGTGCCTGACACGTCCTTTGTCGCGAAGGGGTTAAGACTATGGAGCATTGACAGTAATGGTGTTCATTCTTCTCTACTGTGTCCACTCCTCTATTCATTACTATAGCATGGTTAATTCAGGTAAGGGATGAAGCTTGTAAATGGAATTTATAGATGTCGTTATGATCATTTGCAAGATTAATGCCTCAGTAGACAATATTGATTAAGGGACATTTAAACTTCAAAATGATGGAGAACTTGTCTGTTTGACCATCAACCAAGAAATGCAGTCAAATGCATAGGGGAAATTGAGACACACAATGCAGACATAAAAAATATGTTCATATGGAACAATTAGGAATTAGTAATAGGAAATAAAATAAAATGAAAGTGTAGGGTAAATATGTGATTTTTTTTATATTTTGTTTTTGGAAGTTACCGTATTTATCAGAGTATAACAAGCGCCGGCATATAACACGCACCTCATTTTAAGAAGGAAATTTTAGGAAAGAAAACTTAAATTTCAAATAAAGAACTTTGAAGCCCAATATGCCATTTTAATATGCCAGGATATTGCCCCCAATATGCCATTTAATATGCAGGATATTGCCCCCAATATTCCATTTAATATGCAGGATATTGCCCCCAATATGCCATTTAATATGCAGGATATTGCCCCCAATATGCCATTTAATATGCAGGATATTGCCTCCAATATGCCATTTTAATATGCCAGATATTGCCCCCAATATGCCATTTTAATATGCCAGGATATTGCCCCCAATATGCCATTTAATATGCAGGATATTGCCCCCAATATGCCATTTAATATGCAGGATATTGCCCCCAATATGCCATTTTAATATGCCAGATATTGCCCCCAATATGCCATTTAATATGCCAGGATATTGCCCCCAATATGCCAGGATATTGCCCCCAATATGCCATTTTAATATGCCAGATATTGCCCCCAATATGCCATTTTAATATGCCAGATATTGCCCCCAATATGCCATTTAATATGCCATGATATTGCCCCCAATATGCCATTTAATATGCCATGATATTGCCCCCAATATGCCAGGATATTGCCCCTTAGTATGCTCGTTATGCCACCCTCCCCCCCCCCCTTCCCCAGACCCCAGTACTTACCTCGTTCCTGCTCTGTCCCCCGGTGCTCTGAAGCTGCGTGGCTGTGAGGGAAGCGTTGTGAGCTTCCCTCCAGCTGCGCGGTCAATAAAGTTTGTTTAAAAAAAACACACTTTATTGACCGCGCGGCTGGAGGGAAGCTCACAACGCTTCCCTCACAGCCACGCAGCTTCAGAGCACCGGGGCACAGAGCAGGAACGAGGTAAGTTTTAGATTTTTTTTTTTTCGGCGTATAACACGCACACACCATTTCCCCCCTATTTTCAGGGAGAAAAAGTGCGTGTTATACGCCGATAAATACGGTACTTAACCCCTTAGTGACCGAGTGCTATGTTGCATTTGATGTGCCTTGAAGACCAGAATTCCATTATTTTTGTCATACGTTTACTGAACTGTGAATTTCTTTCTTTGTGTTCAGTACACCCACACACATTATATATCATTTTTTAAAGGACAGATAGGGCTTTTATTTGATACTATTATTTTGTTCATATGATATCATTTACTATTAAAAAATATATAAAATATGATGAAAATATGCCATAAAAAACACTTTTTCTAACTTTGACCTAATTTTTTTTTTACACAATTACAAATGGTTAAAAAGACCCCGTCTATATATTTATAATATTTGTCCTGAGTTTAGTAATACCAATGTTTCCTTGTTTGTCTATGTTTTATTTCAAGTAATAGGGCAATAAACAATTTTAGTGTTTTTTTTGTTTTCTAATCATTTTCTTCTACAGTGACATTTTAACCCCAACCCTAAATTTACCCCAACTCTAAATTTACCCTAACCCTAAAACTACCCTCACCCCTTAATCTAACCGTTGTAATCATCCGAACCCCCCTGTAACACTAATTATGACCCTATTTATGACCCTAACCCTAGATCTAGGTACAGTAGATCTAGGGTTAACTTTTTTCCATTTATTTATTTAATTATTTTTCTATTTTTAACTGTACTATACTTAACTGCCTCTAGGGGCAGTCAAGTAGCGGTTTCAGAGCGACGGAAGAGATTTTTTTTCCCCCTCTTCCGTTGCTCTCCTCTGGGCACGCTGTATCGGAGGAGCATGCACCGGGTGATCGCGGTGTCCAGGGGGGGACAGAATGTGTTGCATGATGCCTCCATCGAGGCATCATGCAACACTTTACACACATAGGCAGTGATGAGCTTTCACTGCCTATGTGTGTTAGCGCGCATATGATCACATTCGCGGTGATCGTATGCGCGCGGGGGGGTCGAGGGGGGGCTGAAAGCCCTCTCAGAGGCTGCTTCGGATCCGAAGCAGCCTCTGAGAGTAGCTGCAGGCATGTAGTGTTGCGCTAAGGAGCGCAACACTACATGAAAAAGGAGGACGTATGTATACGTCCTCATGGTCCTTAAGGGGTTTCATGGTTTAACCCCTTAACGTCCGTATGCGTTAAGGGGTTAAACCATGAAAAAGTATCCATATATGTAGGTTTGCCACCTGGCCGGTATTTTACCGGCAGGTCAGTAAAAAAATTCCTTGACCCCAAATTTTATGGAGGTAGTAGAATGGCTGATATTTTTTTGAAGAAAAGGTGTAAACACTACAAATATGAAACCCCAGTCTTTCAGCTTTTCAAATGTGTATGTTTTCTTTCAGAAATCCAAGAAAAAAGAACAAGCATTTGTGGTAACAACAAAAAATAACATAATCTATATATATATATATTTATATGTATAGAGAACAGAAAATCCAATAATGGAAAGTAAAGAAGGTAAGAAAATAGATATGAAAAAGAGATAGGCATAATAAGAGAAAGTAAAGAGAATAATAATATGTAGAATAGCATGTTTCTCCCAGTTCTCAAACTCAAAGCTCCTGCTTTCAGAATTAACTGAATCATCAGCTGAATAACAGATGTCATTATTACCTAACTTAAAGGGACTCTGTCACATAAACATTGCTTAGTCTGTGAATGTAGAGAATAAAAAACAATGCAAAATGATCTACACATTTGGGGTTCTTCTTTAAAAGGTGAGTTGAGGTTAGATGAGGTGGGTTGAGGTGAGATGATGCGAGTTGAGGTTAGATGAGGTGGGTTGAGGTGAGATGAGGTGAGTTGAGGTTAGATGAGGTGGGTTGAGGTTAGATGAGGTGAGTTGAGGTTAGATGAGGTGAGTTGAGGTTTTATGAGGTGAGTTGAGGTTTGATGAGGTGGGTTGAGGTTAGAAGAGGTGAGTTGAGGTTTGATGAGGTGGGCTGAGGTTAGATGAGGTGAGTTGAGGTTTGATGAGGTGGGTTGAGATGAGGTGAGTTGAGGTTAGATGAGGTGGGTTGAGGTTAGATGAGGTGAGTTGAGGTTAGATGAGGTGAGTTGAGGTTTTATGAGGTGAGTTGAGGTTTGATGAGGTGGGTTGAGGTTAGATGAGGTGAGTTGAGGTTAGATGAGGTGGGTTGAGGTTAGATGAGGTGTGTTGAGGTGAGATGAGGTGAGTTGAGGTTTTATGAGGTGAGTTGAGGTTTGATGAGGTGGGTTGAGGTTAGATGAGGTGAGTTGAGGTTAGATGAGGTGAGTTAAGGTTTTATGAGGTGAGTTGAGGTTTGATGAGGTGGGTTGAGGTTAGATGAGGTGGGTTGAGGTGAGATGAGGTGCGTTGAGGTTAGATGAGGTGGGTTGAGGTTAGATGAGGTGAGTTGAGGTTAGATGAGGTGAGTTGAGGTTTTATGAGGTAAGTTGAGGTTTGATGAGGTGGGTTGAGGTTAGATGAGGTGAGTTGAGGTTAGATGAGGTGGGTTGAGGTTAGATGAGGTGTGTTGAGGTGAGATGAGGTGAGTTGAGGTTTTATGAGGTGAGTTGAGGTTTGATGAGGTGGGTTGAGGTTAGATGAGGTGAGTTGAGGTTTGATGAGGTGGGTTGAGGTTTGATGAGGTGGGTTGAGGTTAGATGAGGTGAGTTGAGGTTAGATGAGGTGAGTTGAGGTTTTATGAGGTGAGTTGAGGTTTGATGAGGTGGGTTGAGGTTAGATGAGGTGAGTTGAGGTTTGATGAGGTGGGCTGAGGTTAGATGAGGTGAGTTGAGGTTTGATGAGGTGGGTTGAGGTTAGATGAGGTGAGTTGAGGTTTGATGAGGTGAATTGAGGTTTGATGAGGTGAGTTGAGGGTTGATGAGGTGGGTTGAGGTGAGATGAACATTTCAATTCACCAATAGCTAAACATAGTGAAAGGACAAACCAGGTGACTTTTCTTAGCAGGGGAAACGCACCAGGATTGTCCCTTCACAATGTATAGCTAAATTGTCTATGGTGTCTCCTGCTTATGACATCAGCTTGTGGCTTGATATGCAAATTACACACTTCCCATTAAAAAATTAGTTCATTAGGTGTCTGTAGTGTATGTAACAGGAGACACTACAGACACATTGAAGACATATTTTTCTCTTAGCAGAATTGCAAGCAAATGCATATAATAATACACTGTATAGATTATTTTCCATTGTTTTTGTATTCATAGTATACACAATGTTTAGGTTACCAGAATTTCTTTAATGGTATTTATTTATTAACCTCAAAAGGATGAAGGACTGGGTTGACCCTGCCAGGATTTTGGGAGTTTAAACAGGTATTTCAGTTAGAGCATTTACTAACTCAGCTTTCTCTGTTCTCTAGTGGCACACTGAACAGGCCATACTGCTACCAGTAAACTGTGTTTGAGGAAGTCCATTTAGGCCTCTTCTCTATTAACTAGTGGATAGCAGTCTGAAACCACGTGGTCACCATATTTGTATCTAAGGCGCTTATTCACAGAGAAAATTGGGAGAAAATTAATTAAGAAGTTGTGAGGGGGGAAAAAGTAGGTAGACTCCTAAATCAGTGAAAAATTAACAACCGTGGCAGAGAGTTGAACAAAACCCTAGATAACCACATATATGTTGGCTCCTAAGAATGTTGTGCTCTACTAGGGATGGACCTAAAGAGAAATCTGACCTCATACTCCAGGTTCAAGACCTAGTTAAATATCAGAGTTACCTTTATCAGATATGTCAGCTGGTTGTCTGTACGTAGTATTTCCTTGATCATATCATTATTTTTTTTATCTTTTTCTACAGACTGAATGCTGTGCATGTAATAAACATTTTACTATTTAAAACAAATTTATGTTTTTTTTTATCATTACCGGATCATTTCCCTACCTAAAAGAAAAATATTTTTAAATTAGAGAAACGAAAATGTGCATAATATAAAATGGTTATGTTTGGTACCTTGTAAGACCTTCCAAAACATTTAGCATATCTATAAATATTCCCAAGGTCTTTTTAATTTTCTTTTCAGCAGTTCCCCTAATGAAGTAATAAGGCAGATGGATCCTCATCACGAGCATTCTTTTCAGAGAAAACATTTTTTCTCTCTCTTTTTTTCTTCAGCTAAAATTTCTCAGTGATTAATGAGCCATCTTCAAGAAATATACATCTTTTTTAATCATTCAGTCAGCGAGTTGTGTTCTGAAAGCTTATCAGAGTTTTGTGTATCCCACACTTTCTGAACGGATCACATGACCATCTATTTACTGTCAACATTTTCAAAACCTCTGCTCAACTTATCTTCTCTTGAAAGTGTGTCAAGTTCAATCAGCTCAAGTGGGGCTTAAAGTGACTTTTTTTTAAATTTAAACGTAAGAAAGAAGTACACATATATTAAGTATTACATATTAACGTTATGTGAAAATATGAAAAAAAATAAAAACAGCTAGCATTTTTTATATCACCTTATAGCATTTACTTTAAATTTTAACATTACACAGTGGACTTTGTGCTAAATCTTTTTTTTTCAAAGACTCGTATTGGACCTTATCTGCTCGTTAAAGTGTCTTAAGTGGGCCTTAAAGTTAACATGCAAAATTGACAGTGCCATTTTATTCAGCTTTTTTTCATCAGCGTATTTATTTGTCATCTGTATACCCCCCAAATGTCCCACTTTACTTAGGACAGTCCCAATTTGGGGGATGTAGATGAATAAAAATACCGCCATATTAAGCAAAATGAGTCTCTTCAACCTTGAAGGATAATATCGGCATGTCTCATAGCATCACACTCAAAATTGAAATAAAATTTAAGGCAAATTTACTTTTAAAGAAATATGTCATAGGGTGAAACTCAAATATAATACACTTATTATAATACACTTAAAGCAAGTGGGGCCTACTGAACATAAAGTGAACTGCAGTGAATTGATAAATGACATCAACATGAATGAGCATAACATTCCATGACCGTGTCCTTGGGAGCATAATAGTGTTGCTAGGCAGGTCAGTAAAAAATAGGGATAATGGCAGGTTGGTAAAAAAAAATTGGCTTGACGCCAATGTTAAAACTATGGAGGCAATAGCAAGGCCGTTATTTGTTTGAAGAAAAGGTGGCAACCCTAGAGCAGAAGCAAATGGAAACATTGCTATGTCACATCACTTGCCCCCACAAGATTTAGCCCAGCCTGCTAGGCCACCCTGGAGCTAACGAGAATCTTGGTTGGATAGCCCAAAATCTGATGGGACAAGGCCCAAATCAAAATAGGTCACTAGATCTGTTAACAACTATGCAAGTAAACAACACAAGTAAAGCATTAATAGATGAGTTATAAAATTGTCCAACATACTATTCATTTTTAATTTTGTTTTTCATCCATGTTAAGGTATTGAGAACAATTACATTCTCATCTAGTATTAATAAAACATTTCTTTTTTTTGTCAACACTGTTTATCCTTTACTAATAGTATTTTAAGTTGTTTCTTTTTAATAATGTTCTTCCAGATAAAAATATAATGTTACGTACAGCAGTGTAGTTGAACTAAAACAGTATTTGCCAATTTGTTTGTTATTATTTGTTTTGTATTTTTTGAAACATTTTTTTTATTAAGGCTTTCACAGGGTTTTGATAAATTAACATTTTAGTGGCAACTAGATGCACATAAGTTAAAAACTAAACGTTTTATAGAAATTAATCGTTAAATGAAATATTAAATGTCTCTTGATATTTCTAAGTTAATGTTAAATCAATGTAAAAAAAACTCCAAAACTATTTCTTTGCAAAACAGAGCAGACAACCAGCAAATGTATGTGTTTAACACAAATACACATGACTCATAACACACAGTGAGAAAACTGACTGTAGCATCACAGTGTTTGATCTAGATTTCATTATTTTGTTTTCTCTTTCAAATACACATCTAGCTTCCTGCAAACAAGACTAAATTAAATCAAAACAGGAGTGTGCTTTAGACCTGAATACGACATATAGCTGTTTATTTTTTCTTTCTGCAGAAATATCCTGTATGCCAATTACATACAAGCAGACCTTGATGTAATCAACACTTTCATCATATGTTCATTATACAGTGGGGCAAAAAAGTATTTAGTCAGCCATCAATTGTGCAAGTTCTCCCACTTAAAAACATTAGAGAGGCCTGTAATTGTCATCATAGGTATACCTCAACTATGAGAGACAAAATGGGGAGAAAGAATCCAGGAAATCACATTGTAGGACTTTTAATGAATTAATTGGTAAATTCCTCAGTAAAATAAGTATTTGGTCACCTACAAACAAGCAAGATTTCTGGCTCTCACAGACCTGTAACGTCTTCTTTAACCCTTTAAGGACCAGGGATTTTCCTGAGCCAAGGACCAGAGCGTTTTTCAATTTTTAATACGCGGTTTTTGAAACATAAATTTCCTCTCTCTCATTTAACGTACCCATACAAGTTATATGTTGTTTTTTAGAGGACAGTTAGAGCTTTCTTTTGATATCCTATACATAAAAATGATTTACATTTTAGTATTAAAAAATACATATAAAAGAGGAAATTTTTGAGGAAAAAAAAGTTTTTCCCCATTATTTTCCCAATAATAAGCTACATAACTAGTGCAACACTAACCCACTTATCCCCCCTAATTAACTAACTAATAAAAAAGAAAAATATTGGTTCCCAAACCCCCCATAACAAAAAAGACAGAAAAAAAACTCTGAAGAGTGCGATGTCAGATCAGTAAAAATCATGCAACAGGCATGCAGGGGTTAAATTTTATTAAATAAATATATTAAAATTACCTTTATTTATTAAAAAAAACTTTATAAATTGTAAAAATAAAAAAATCTGTTAAAAAAAAAAACTAAATGAGGGCCATAAAGTGGAAGGAAACTGATCACAGTTAAAAACTGTGATCAGCAATGAAAGGGTTAATTTTTTTTTTTTTTTTAATTTTTTTTACCTATGTGTATGTAATTAATTTATTTTTACTAACAGGTCACTCTCTGTGCTTCACTATAAGAATGTGAAGCACAGGGAGTGAATTAGAGGCAAAGTCAGTGTGTGAACACACTGACTTTGCCATCTAATTTGCATGTTATCGCGGTGATTGAGCAATCACCACGATCACATGCCCGGAAACTGACCGATCGGGTCCAGGAGCTTTGCCTCGGGTGCGAGGCTTAGTCCTGGACCCGTTGCAGACTAGGTGGCGGTGCCCACGGAGCGCACCGCCGGCTAGACTGCATGACGAGTTAACTCGTCATAAGGTCGCTAATGGTGCGGCTCTTATGACGAGTTAACTCGTCATAAGGTCGGGAAGGGGTTAAGAGGCTCCTCAGTCCTCCACTCGTTACCTGTATTAATGGCACCTGTTTGAACTTGTTATCAGTATAAAAGTCACCTGTCCACAACCTTAAACAGTCACACTCCAAACTCCACTATGGCCAAGACCAAAGAACTGTCGAAAGACACCAGAAACAAAATTGTAGACCTGCACCAGGCTGGGAAGACTGAATCTTCAGACTTAAAACATGTTTGTCACAACCTGGGATAACAGGCCAGGGAGGAGCCTCGTTGCAGGGCAGGGTGTGGGGTCTGTCTGCACCCCACGATGCATAACTGGGAAGGACTGGTAGCTGTGACTGGGACTGAGACAGGACAGGTAACAGACTGGAACTAAGGCAGGACTGGTAGCAGAGACTGGGACTGAGACAAGACTGGTAGCTGAGACTGGGACTGTGGCAGGACTTGTAGCTGAGACTGGAACTGAGGCAGGACAGGTAACAGAGACTGGAACTGAGACACGACTGGTAGCTGAGACTGGGACTGAGGCAGGACTGGTAGCTGAGACCAAACTGAGACAGGACTGGTAGCTGTGACCAAACTGAGACAGGACTGGTAGCTGTGACCAAACTGAGACAGGACTGGTAGCTGTGACCAAACTGAGACAGGACTGGTAGCTGTGACCAAACTGAGACAGGACTGGTAGCTGTGACCAAACTGAGACAGGACTGGTAGCTGTGACCAAACTGAGACAGGACTGGTAGCTGCTGCAACAGGTTTGGAAACAGAGCAGTGTTATTCACCTGAATGGTATTATACCCTATGGTTGAGCATCAGGTAAATGACCACCCAGGACTTGTACACTGACTGCAACCGCACACTGAAGCAGAGATACACAGGGAGTACTGGACGAGAAGGATAGTCAGCAGGCCGGGTCATACACGAAACAGGAACAAAGTACAACGTAGGAATTCAGAAGGCAAGGTCACTAGACAGGCAAAATGGTCAAGGCAGGCAGAAAACAGCGGAGTCAAAATCAAGCAGGAGTCAGAACCGGGAAATCAATAATCAATATATAAATGCTAGAACTAGAAACAAGACACTATCACAGGCTGCAACCAAAGCAATGCAAAGGCACTGATTGCCATAAGCTGCAGGTTTAACCCCTTAAGGACAGAGCCTTTGAAACATTTTTGTCCTTTCTGGACAATGGCTATTTTAACATTTCTGTGCTGTTTGTGTTTAGCAGTAATTTTCTTCTTCGTCATTTGCTGTACCCACACATATTATATATTGTTTTTATCGGGACAAAAAGGGCTTTCTATGGATGCCATATTTTTGATCATATCTTATCATATTATTAAAAAAAAATAAAATATGGTAAAAAAAAACAAAAATACACAAATTTCTTTGTTTTTATTTGAAACTACTTCTCCTCATCGACAAAAGCGAACGAAAAAACATGCTAAATAGATTCTACTATTTCTCCTGAGTACATGGATACCACCCATGCATAGGTTTGTTGGGTTGTTTGGGGGCTAAAAGGCCAAATTTGGGAGGTGAAGTTTTTGGTTTTCCAATTTGAAATTTTGACATGCAGACAGCCTGCACCCATGTCCCATTTGGGACATATTTGAAACCAGCCAGTGTATTTTACCCCATCAACCCATATATTTTTTTAAAGTAGACACCCTAGGCTATCTCAAATGGTGGTATTTTTACACTTTCCATGCACTAATTCTACCACCAGCCTTTGTCAAAGTTTGTGATAGTAATTTTTTGTGTTTTTTTTTCACAAACCTTGTACTTCAGACATGAATTTACAGATTTTGGTATGTGTCACTGCCAAATAACACCCCAATAAGTGTTCAGCAACATCTCTTGAGTACAGGGATACCACCCATGCATAGGTTTGTTGGGTTGTTTGGGGGGTAAAAGGCCAAATTTGGTAGGTGCCGTTTTTGGTTTTCCAAATTGAAATTTTGACATGCAGACCGCCTGCACCCATGTCCCATTTGGGACATATTTGAAAACAGCCAGTGTATTTTGACCCCATCAACCCATATATTTTTTAAAAGTAGACACCCTACGCTATTTCAAATGGTCGTATTTTAACACTTTCCATGCACTAATTCTACCACCAGCCTTTGTCAAAGTTTGTGGTAGTAATTTTTGTGTGGTTTTTTTTCACAAATATTGTATTTTAGACATAAATTCACAGATTTTGGTATGTGTCACTGCCAAACAATAACCCAATATGTGTTCAACAACATCTCCTGAGTACAGGGATACCACCCATGCATAGGTTTGTTGGGTTGTTTGGGGGCTAAAAGGGCCACATTGTGAAGGTGCGCATTTTCAACTTGGAATGTTGACGTGTAGCCAGCCTGAGCCCATCTTCCATTTGGGACTTTTTTTTAAAGTAGAACAGTGTATTTTACCCCAAAAAGTATATATTTTGTAAAAGTAGACACCCTAGGCTATTTTAAATGGTGTTATTTTAACACTTTCCATGCACCAATTCTACCACCAGCCTTTGTCAAAGTTTGTGGTAGTCATTTTATTGTGTATTTTTTCCCACATACATTGTACTTTAGACACAAATTCACATATTTCGGTATGTGTCAATGACAAACAATACCACAATATATGTTCAGCAACATCTCCCGAGCACAGGGACACTACCCATGCATAGCTTTGTCAGCTTTGTTGGGTGTTGAAAGGCTACATTTGAGAGGTGCACTTTTTGATTTTCAAACTTGGAATTTGAACATGTAGAGCAAGGAAGGGGTTAATAGCTCTTATAAGAGCCTTTGTAGTACTGTACAAAAAAATTAACCCCTAAAAATGCACAGACAAGAAAAAATGTTCTGCTGTGCAGTGATCAGTGGCAGGGAAGGGGTTAATACACTACACTATACAAAGGGTATGGCTTTTATAAAAGCCCTTGGGACTCACAATTTTTTAACATTTTATTTAATTTATTACAATTAAAAAATTATGTTATACAGATCTGTCTCTTTCCCTCACTAAAACTCAAGTGAGGAGAGGGAGGCAGATCCATATGGGTCAGAACAATATTTACGAACCAGACGAATGGTGATGCTCATCTGAGAAATCACCAAACCACCTTTGCCACTGATCGGCTGTTACTGATCGCTATACACGCGTTCAGACAGCTTCAAAAGGAATACACGTAATCCCCTAGTGGGTATAACTAACCCCTAGCGAGTCTGACAAAAAAAATGCTGATAGCAAAAAAAAATCCTTCTGCGACTAGATTGCTCCATATGCGCTGCTTAGGCAATGACCATATGCACTGCTTAGGCAGTGACCATATGTGCTGCTTAGGAAGTGATATACGGCAAGGAAGGGGTTAATAGCTCTTAAAAGAGCCTTTGATATACTGTAATAAATCAAAGTAAAAAAAAATAACCCCTAAAAAAATGCACAGACAGCAAAAAATGTGCTGCTGTGTAAGATCACTGCGTACACAGCGATCAATTGCAGGGAAGGGGTTAAATACTGGAAACGGCTTTTATAAAAGCCTTTGGGTCTCAATTCAATTAAATATTTTATAATTAAAAACTTACATTATACAGCTCTGTCTCCCTTCCTCACTAAAACTCAAGTGAGAGGGAGGCAGATCTACACGGGTCAGATCAAATATTTACAAATATTGATCTAACCAGACGAATGGTGATGCTCATCTAAGCAAACGCCAACCCGCCTTTGTCACTTATCAGCTGTTACTGATCGCTATACATGCGGTCAGACAGCTAAAAAATTTTTTTTTACGTTAAACGTAGTCCCCTAGCGGGTATAATTAACACGTGACGGGTGTAATAAAAAAGTTTAAAAAAAATTAAAAATGCTTCTGCAGCAAGATTGCTGCATTTGCGTCAGATCGCTGCTTAGGCAGTGATCTACAGCAAGAAAGGGGTTAATCTCTCTTAAAAGAGCTTTTTTTTATACTGTAATGAATTACAGTAAAAAAAAAAATGAACCCCTAAAAAATGCAGACAGCAAAAAATGTGCTGCTGTGTATGATCACTGCGTACACAGCGATCAATGGCAGGGAAGGGGTTAAATGGCTTTTATAAAAGCCCTTGGTGTTTAAAATTGTATTCAATATTTTTTTTATTATTTTATTTTATTTTTTACTTTATCTGATCTGTCTCTCTCCCTTACTAAAACTAGTAAGGTGAGGGAGGCAGATCAATACTTGTCAAAGGCAATATTTACTAATATTGCCTTTGACAGTATGATAAGTGCTCATCAGAGCACTTACCATACATGCCTGCACACAGATCACATAGATCTGTTGTGCCGGCATTGATTGGCTCCCCCTAGAGCATCGGAAGTGAAATACTTTCACTTCCGATGCTCTTGCCATTAGAAGGGAAGCGCTGCCTGTACAGGCAGCGTTCCCTTCTACTGAGCCGATGGGGTCGCTCAGGAGAGCGACCACCATCGGCTCTGGGGAGCATCAAGGTGTTACTAAGTGCCTCGCTAGCGAGGCACTTTAGAAACACCGCAGATGCTTAGAAAGCGAACGATCATTCGCTTTCTAAGCACATGTGTGCAGTGGGCGCAGCCATTTTTAAATGGCTGCTACGATCACTCCGTGGACATTTGGGGGGTGTTGCACAATGCCTCTACCTAGAGGCATTGTAGCAACACCGTTAGAGTAAAGAAAGCATCAGTTTAGTGCATGACGTGCCAGGCACGTCACCTGTCGGCAAGTCCTCGATTTGCCGTGACGTGCCTGGCACGTCATCTGTCGTTAAGGGGTTAAATAGTGAAGGGCTGAGGATAACGAGGCAGCTGACAACAGGAGTAGAATGGGAACACCACAATAGCGGCCACTAGAGGCTGAAGACAAAAACAGCCACAAACCCAGAATAACCGTGACAATGTTGTCTTTGCCTCAGTGTACTATGGGAACATTACAAGTAATGCCAACACCGTCCTCTTTACTTAGAGGACCGTTGTAACTTGAAAATGACCTAACTTTTTAAATGCAGGTTAAAGTTCAATCATTCTAAAAATGTATGCATTTATTGAAATCTATTTACATTTTCATGCATAATATACATTGATAAAATGATGTAAGCGTAAAAAATAATCACGCGTTATTTTTTAAACGAAAGGCGCACGCAAGACATAAAATTAAGCATTATTTTAACTACAGTTATTATGATCACCACTACGTTTTAATGCATTGCACGAGTTTAGTACATACCCCCTTATGCATTTCACATCAAAAGATTTTAATTTTTTTTTAATATATATTGTTCTTGGATGAAAGACACCTATTTGCAAATCTAAGTATTTCCTCATTTATTTATTTATCTTTTGTATTTCAATAGTATTTGTATACAAACACTATTGTTATTAAACAAGCTTGTTATGTGCTTTTGACAAACAACACTTCAATATATGTTCAGCAACTTCTCCTTGCTATACTGGTACCCAACATGTATAGGTTTTCTAGGATTATGCTGTCAGTCCGGAGCACACCTGTCACTTAGGGGCACGTAGTATCTTGTGTATTTCCAGGGGTTTGTGTGCACCGAACAGAGAGCACACAAAACCCTGGAAATACACACGATACATCCGAGGGGCCAACAGCAGCTGTGAGTTTTTCATGCTGGTCAAATTGGCAACTGAGTGTGTGACTCTGTTGCCGAATTTGTGGCTGCCGTCTGTCTCCCAGATGTATTTCTGTGGTTTGTATGCTCTCTGTTCGGAGCACATACTCTGGAAATAGACAGCGTGGCTCTGTGCTCGGTGTGCGGCGCACGCCTAGCACATATGGAGCATACGTGCCTGGTTATGTGGCAAGTGAAGGACAAATTTTAGATATGGTCAATGCAGCTTTGAAACATGCAATGTAGATGTATTGTTTGTAGGCTACATTTATTTATTTATTCGCCGGCCAAAAGCCAACGTAGCATCATAAGAAAAGTAGTCTATGGTAGGAAACACAGATCCTTTACTAATATTGCCTTTGACAGTATGATAAGTGCTCATCAGAGCACTTACCATACATGCCTGCACACAGATCACATAGATCTGTTGTGCCGGCATTGATTGGCTCCCCCTAGAGCATCGGAAGTGAAATACTTTCACTTCCGATGCTCTTGCCATTAGAAGGGAAGCGCTGCCTGTACAGGCAGCGTTCCCTTCTACTGAGCCGATGGGGTCGCTCAGGAGAGCGACCACCATCGGCTCTGGGGAGCATCAAGGTGTTACTAAGTGCCTCGCTAGCGAGGCACTTTAGAAACACCGCAGATGCTTAGAAAGCGAACGATCGTTCGCTTTCTAAGCACATGTGTGCAGTGGGCGCAGCCATTTTTAAATGGCTGCTACGATCACTCCGTGGACATTTGGGGGGTGTTGCACAATGCCTCTACCTAGAGGCATTGTAGCAACACCGTTAGAGTAAAGAAAGCATCAGTTTAGTGCATGACGTGCCAGGCACGTCACCTGTCGGCAAGTCCTCGATTTGCCGTGACGTGCCTGGCACGTCATCTGTCGTTAAGGGGTTAAATAGGGAAGGGCTGAGGATAACGAGGCAGCTGACAACAGGAGTAGAATGGGAACACCACAATAGCGGCCACTAGAGGCTGAAGACAAAAACAGCCACAAACCCAGAATAACCGTGACAATGTTGTCTTTGCCTCAGTGTACTATGGGAACATTACAAGTAATGCCAACACCTTCCTCTTTACTTAGAGGACCGTTGTAACTTGAAAATGACCTAACTTTTTAAATGCAGGTTAAAGTTCAATCATTCTAAAAATGTATGCATTTATTGAAATCTATTTACATTTTCATGCATAATATACATTGATAAAATGATGTAAGCGTAAAAAATAATCACGCGTTATTTTTTAAACGAAAGGCGCACGCAAGACATAAAATTAAGCATTATTTTAACTACAGTTATTATGATCACCACTACGTTTTAATGCATTGCACGAGTTTAGTACATACCCCCTTATGCATTTCACATCAAAAGATTTTAATTTTTTTTTAATATATATTGTTCTTGGATGAAAGACACCTATTTGCAAATCTAAGTATTTCCTCATTTATTTATTTATCTTTTGTATTTCAATAGTATTTGTATACAAACACTATTGTTATTAAACAAGCTTGTTATGTGCTTTTGACAAACAACACTTCAATATATGTTCAGCAACTTCTCCTTGCTATACTGGTACCCAACATGTATAGGTTTTCTAGGATTATGCTGTCAGTCCGGAGCACACCTGTCACTTAGGGGCACGTAGTATCTTGTGTATTTCCAGGGGTTTGTGTGCACCGAACAGAGAGCACACAAAACCCTGGAAATACACACGATACATCCGAGGGGCCAACAGCAGCTGTGAGTTTTTCATGCTGGTCAAATTGGCAACTGAGTGTGTGACTCTGTTGCCGAATTTGTGGCTGCCGTCTGTCTCCCAGATGTATTTCTGTGGTTTGTATGCTCTCTGTTCGGAGCACATACTCTGGAAATAGACAGCGTGGCTCTGTGCTCGGTGTGCGGCGCACGCCTAGCACATATGGAGCATACGTGCCTGGTTATGTGGCAAGTGAAGGACAAATTTTAGATATGGTCAATGCAGCTTTGAAACATGCAATGTAGATGTATTGTTTGTAGGCTACATTTATTTATTTATTCGCCGGCCAAAAGCCAACGTAGCATCATAAGAAAAGTAGTCTATGGTAGGAAACACAGATCCTTTACTAATATTGCCTTTGACAGTATGATAAGTGCTCATCAGAGCACTTACCATACATGCCTGCACACAGATCACATAGATCTGTTGTGCCGGCATTGATTGGCTCCCCCTAGAGCATCGGAAGTGAAATACTTTCACTTCCGATGCTCTTGCCATTAGAAGGGAAGCGCTGCCTGTACAGGCAGCGTTCCCTTCTACTGAGCCGATGGGGTCGCTCAGGAGAGCGACCACCATCGGCTCTGGGGAGCATCAAGGTGTTACTAAGTGCCTCGCTAGCGAGGCACTTTAGAAACACCGCAGATGCTTAGAAAGCGAACGATCGTTCGCTTTCTAAGCACATGTGTGCAGTGGGCGCAGCCATTTTTAAATGGCTGCTACGATCACTCCGTGGACATTTGGGGGGTGTTGCACAATGCCTCTACCTAGAGGCATTGTAGCAACACCGTTAGAGTAAAGAAAGCATCAGTTTAGTGCATGACGTGCCAGGCACGTCACCTGTCGGCAAGTCCTCGATTTGCCGTGACGTGCCTGGCACGTCATCTGTCGTTAAGGGGTTAAATAGGGAAGGGCTGAGGATAACGAGGCAGCTGACAACAGGAGTAGAATGGGAACACCACAATAGCGGCCACTAGAGGCTGAAGACAAAAACAGCCACAAACCCAGAATAACCGTGACAATGTTGTCTTTGCCTCAGTGTACTATGGGAACATTACAAGTAATGCCAACACCTTCCTCTTTACTTAGAGGACCGTTGTAACTCGAAAATGACCTTACTTTTTAAATGCAGGTTAAAGTTCAATCATTCTAAAAATGTATGCATTTATTGAAATCTATTTACATTTTCATGCATAAATATACATTGATAAAATGATGTAAGCGTAAAAAATAATCACGCGTTATTTTTTAAACGAAAGGCGCACGCAAGACATAAAATTAAGCATTATTTTAACTACAGTTATTATGATCACCACTACGTTTTAATGCATTGCACGAGTTTAGTACATGCCCCATTATGCATTTCACATCAAAAGATTTTAATTTTTTTTAATATATATTGTTCTTGGATGAAAGACACCTATTTGCAAATCTAAGTATTTCCTCATTTATTTATTTATCTTTTGTATTTCAATAGTATTTGTATACAAACACTATTGTTATTAAACAAGCTTGTTATGTGCTTTTGACAAACAACACTTCAATATATGTTCAGCAACTTCTCCTTGCTATACTGGTACCCAACATGTATAGGTTTTCTAGGATTATGCTGTCAGTCCGGAGCACACCTGTCACTTAGGGGCACGTAGTATCTTGTGTATTTCCAGGGGTTTGTGTGCACCGAACAGAGAGCACACAAAACCCTGGAAATACACACGATACATCCGAGGGGCCAACAGCAGCTGTGAGTTTTTCATGCTGGTCGAATTGGCAACTGAGTGTGTGACTCTGTTGCCGAATTTGTGGCTGCCGTCTGTCTCCCAGATGTATTTCTGGTTTGTATGCTCTCTGTTCGGAGCACATACTCTGGAAATAGACAGCGTGGCTCTGTGCTCGGTGTGCGGCGCACGCCTAGCACATATGGAGCATACGTGCCTGGTTATGTGGCAAGTGAAGGACAAATTTTAGATATGGTCAATGCAGCTTTGAAACATGCAATGTAGATGTATTGTTTGTAGGCTACATTTATTTATTTATTCGCCGGCCAAAAGCCAACGTAGCATCATAAGAAAAGTAGTCTATGGTAGGAAACACAGATCCTTGCTACGGTGGCTGCGTAGATGATAAATCCAGCTGCTACCCCTATCTGCAAAGCATTGTCCCCAATAACAGTCTTTTAAAAAGAAAAATATATATCCCTGGAGAACCGCTGATAGTCCTAACATGTCACTGGTCCTCTACGATATAAACTCTTATTTTTATGTTATTTACTTGTTGTTGTTTTTCAAAATGTTTTAATTTGTTTATTTTTATTTAACCGTAACCCTAGGGATAGAGTGGCACGTCAGCAGATGGGGTTAAATAAGTTGTATTCCTCCTGATATAAATTTACATTATTCATGTTGTTATTACAATGGGTCACGAATAGCGAATCAATTTTCTGTTATCTGCAGTGAAAATTCCAGTCACATGCACGTGCTGATAAGATTTATTTTAGCAATTATTTTTGCAATTATTTTTGTTGCTTGTTATGCATATTACCCATTTCTATTGGACATCAGATATTTTTCAAATCAAGCCACAGGTGATGTTGTAAAACAGGAGCAGTGACGCAGCTGCGGGGATGGGGGGGGGGAACGGGACATAGTGGCGTCAGTTTTTGGAGGGCGGCACTAAGACAAACTGAGGAAACTGCAGTGGGTTCCCCTATGTGAGAAGAGGCCACTTTGAGTGCCCTTAGCCTGACATGAAAATTAGCTGACGCTCAAAGTGAGCACCGGCTACATTTTACAAAAACACACTGTGCCCAAATGTCCGGGTTTGGGCATGCCTCCGTGACGTCACACGTATGTGTTCCTGGCCCAATCACCCCTATCTATGCCACTGAACAGGAGACACCATGGACAAATTTAGAACACATTTTTCTCCCTATTGCAGTTTTTCTAACATGTAGATCATTTTCAGTAATGTTTTATTGTCTACACAGTGAAAACAATGTTGACAGGGATGGCTGTAGTTATTTAGAAAGTGATGTTGAGAGGATGGCTGTAGTTATTTAAAAAAGTGATGTTGAGAGGATGGCTGTAGTTATTCAGAAAGTGATGTTGAGAGGATGGCTGTAGTTATTCAGAAAGTGATGTTGAGAGGATGGCTGTAGTTATTCAGAAAGTGATGTTGAGAGGATGGCTGTAGTTATTTAGAAAGTGAAGTTGAGAGGGATGGCTGTAGTTATTTAGAAAGTGATGTTGAGAGGATGGCTGTAGTTATTTAGAAAGTGATGGTGAGAGGGATGGCTGTAGTTATTTAGAAAGTGAAGTTGAGAGGGATGGTTGTAGTTATTAAGAAAGTGATGCTGACAGGGATGGCTGTAGTTATTTCGAAAGTCATGTTGACTGGGATAGCTGTAGTTATTTAGAAAGTGATATTGAGAGGATGGCTGTAGTTATTTAAAAAAGTGATGTTAAGAGGATGGCTGTAGTTATATAGAAAGTGAGGTTGAGAGGATGGCTGTAGTTATTCAGAAAGTGATGTTGAGAGGATGGCTGTAGTTATTCAGAAAGTGATGTTGAGAGGGATGGCTGTAGTTATTTAGAAAGTGAAGTTGAGAGGGATGGCTGTAGTTATTTAGAAAGTGATGTTGAGAGGGATGGCTGTAGTTATTTAGAAAGTGATGGTGAGAGGGATGGCTGTAGTTATTTAGAAAGTGAAGTTGAGAGGGATGGTTGTAGTTATTAAGAAAGTGATGCTGACAGGGATGGCTGTAGTTATTTCGAAAGTCATGTTGACTGGGATAGCTGTAGTTATTTAGAAAGTGATATTGAGAGGATGGCTGTAGTTATTTAAAAAAGTGATGTTAAGAGGATGGCTGTAGTTATATAGAAAGTGAGGTTGAGAGGAATGGCTGTAGTTATTTAGAAAGTGATATTGAGAGGATGACTGTAGTTATTTAAAAAAGTGAGGGTGAGAGGGATGGTTGTAGTTTTTTAGAAAGTAATGCTGACAGGGATGGTAGTAGTTATTAAGAAAGTGATGTTGAGAGGGGTGGCTGTTAGACATGGGCAAAACTAAAATTTTTGTTTCGCCTAAAACAAATTTCGTTCATTACTGCATTCGTTTCAGACGAAATTCGTTCATTATTTTCGTTTCGTTTTATTCTTTTGTACGAATCAATTGACCTACACATTCCATAAACCGAGAGTCTATAAACCGAAAGACATATCGGTTTATAGACTTTCGGTTTATGGAATGTATTTAATGCTATTGACTTTCTATAAACCGACTCTATATCGGTTTATAGAAAGCCAATAGGATTACATGCATTCCATAAACCGAAAGTCTATAAGCCGAATGTCTTTTCGGTTTATGGAATACATGTAATGCTATTGGTATTCTATAAACCGAAATAGAGTCCCCATTCATAAGAATTTCTTATGAATGGGGACTCTATTTCAGTTTATAGAAAGCCAATAGCATTACAAGTATTCTATAAACCGAAAGTCTATAAACCGAACGACATTCGGTTTATAGACTTTCGGTTTATAGAATACATGTAATTCTATTGACTTTCTATAAACCGAAATAGAGTCCCCATTCATAAGAAATTCTTATGAATGGGGACTCTAGTTCGGTTTATAGAAAGCCCATAGTATTACATGTATTCCATAAGCCGAAAGTCTATAAACCGAGCGACTTTCGGTTTATAGAATACATGTAATGCTATTGCTATTCTATAAACCGAAACATCGTTCGGTTTATAGACTTTCGGTTTATGCAATACATGTAATGCTATTGCTATTCTATAAACCAAAATAGAGTCCCCATTCATACGAATAGGTCATTCCATAAACCGAAAGTCGTTCATTATGTCGGTTTATGGAATGTATGTAATGCTATTGGTATTCTATAAACTGGCTCTATTTCGGTTTATAGAATGCCAATAGCACGAATGGACGAATGATTTTCATTTATTAACCATTCATTCATTCGGCTTTCGTTAGTTTAGCATTTCCGTTATTCGTTTTTTGGACGAATGAACGAAAATGCTATTTTCGGACGAAAATGCATTCGTCCAAAAATGAATTCACATGTCTAGTGGCTGTAGTTATTTAGAAAGGGATGTTGAGAGGGATGGCTGTAGTCATTTAGAAAGTGATCTTAGGAGGGATGGCTGTAGTTATTTAGAGAGTGATGTTGAGAGGGATGGCTGTGGTTATTTAGAAAGTGAGGTTAAGTGGGATGGGTGTATTTATTTAGAAAGTGATGGTGAGAGGGATGGCTGTAGTTATTTAGAAAGTGATGTTGAGAGGGATGGCTGTAATTATTTAGAAAGTGAGGTTGAGAGGATGGCTGTTTAGGAAACATAACAAAACTGTGAAAAAAATTCAGAGTTCTATAGTGCGTGGTGCAATTTACATCCCTTATATTGTTAATACAATTGATTAAACTAATGTGTTTATGTTTGTTTCTAAATTTAAAGGGAAACTTGTTTCATAAAATGTAACTAGATAAAACAAACACATATATAAGACAAATGCCACTGTTTTTTCTTCTATGTTTGAATTAATTGCATATAAAAATAAAAATAATTTTAGGTGTTTGTCTCCAGCATCCATCTTGAGAATTTTACCCAAGATGCAACATTCTCCAAAATATTCAAGCAAGTCTCACTTTACAAAGCCTGCATGATGATGTCATAAGACACACTACTGCTCTCTTACTGGCTCCTCTGTATCATAGTGGGCAGGACTAGATGGCTGAATACAACTTTTTGTTTACCTGCCTTCCAACACAAAGAAAGGATACTGACCTGATCAAACAGGTTATGTAATGTAATAGTTACATTACCCTCCCATTCAGTGCAAGTCTATGAATCCTGACTTATAGACTGCATTCTGTGTCCCCAACCCCAAAGTGAGATTCTAGTGCTGTAAAGTCTCTGCAGGGTGGCAGCCAAAAACACTGTATTTCACAAAATGGCGGCACCCAATCACAGTTTAAAAAAAAAAACTTTTAATTTTTTGGCGGGAATGTCCCTTTAAGCCTGGCTTTAAGGCATTGGTCAGGAACAGAACTAAATTAATATAATTCATTTTTATGTAAAAACCATACTCAGTTTACACTATATTAGCTCCCATAGGTTGTACCGAACCCAGTGTGAGTGTGTTGACTGCCTGTACACATGAACACAAATTTCCTAAATAAGAGGTTCTCAAACTTTCAAGAGCATGAAGTGCTTCCACTTCTCATCAAAGTCTCACTCTTCCCTCGGCCTTCCAGTTACTTAGGTGTTAGATAAGTAACCTCTATCAAATGTGCTAGGCATGGGCATGTCTGCTCCTTCCTTTCTCATTGCTTAGCCTGCTCTACTTGTTTGTGAGCCTGTTTAACGCAAAAATAAAGAACACTCTGCCTAGAGCACTAATGCCCCCCTGAGACATCACCTCTACCCTCAGATGGGAAGAACAGCCCTAAACTCTATATTAACCCTATGACCTGCTAAACATCTCAAATTAGATAGAGTAAGTTAGAGTGGTGCAATGCAATATGGATAACCCTGTAAATGCCAGGGCAACAAGTGCTGATTGCTCAAGGCAATGAAATAGTTTGGGTCTAACGAATTGAATACAATACTTGCTACGCATATTTTTGTTTTTGACCACAATACTCAGATGCAAGACATCATTTAAAGATCTACTCAACAAAGAGAAAAATGCACAAAATGGAATGGAAATTTCAAACTTTAGGCCAAAGTAGCAGAGTTGGAAAAATTCTCCAATGCAGATGAATGGGAGAATTTTTCCAACTCAGCTACTTTGGCCTAAGGTTTGAAATTCCTGTCTCAACTCCCTGCAATTCTCTTTTTATTGAGTAGACCCTATAGCTATTATCAGTATTCATTTGTTTAACATGGACACACATCTGAATCTTTGCTGCTGCATACAAAGGATTAATTTTACCATTAACCAGGCAAAAAATAAAACAAGATCTAGAAGCGTATTGTAAAAAATAAGAAGAAAAAAAAAGGTAATTATGAGTCATTGTTTTCTTTGAAGCCCTGCGGATTTTTATTCATCGCAAATAGGCAGGAACTTTGAATGTGTTATAATAGTGTTCAAAAACAATATTTCTAAATGTCAAGATAATGTGCTCCGGGAACAATTAGATTACAGACCCCAGTGTGAGCATCGCATTACATCTGCTTTCTCTTGTAGTTTTCTATTCCTTTGAGGCAAGCACAGTCGGAAATCTCCAGTTATTTGAGAATCCCTCTTCCCAGAAGTGTGGTTTTCCCCCCAGTATTTTGAGTTTTTTTTTTGCTGTACATCCTTTAAAATTAGAATTTTTACACATGGCCACAGTGCACGGCCACTTTAATGTTTGCCAAGATAGATCAGCTTGCAAGTACTAGTACAAACTATTATTGGGCTGTGGAAATTTATGTGTGCAAGATGTACTGTACATTCTCTTTGACACAGAAGAAAGATACATTAGACTTATGCAAAGAGCTAGAAATAGAGCAAACGGTCCACTGAATTGCAAAGGACAGGTGCATCCCTCATCCTTCAGTTTAGAGAAGCTCATTCCATTTGTTGTCCAAAGAATTTAGAATTGTTACATTTTCCCAGCAATTGAATCTATTGACGTAACAGGGTGAATTTGAGGACATTTTTTATTATTGTGAGCACTTCCTACACGCTCAACCTGTGAGCAGGGTTTTATTAAAAGTGTTTCAGAACCCAAACTCTGTTCAGAGGCCCGTCCTCTTCCCAAACCCACATTCTTTGGGCTAATTATTACTGGAACAGTGGTGGAGTACCCCATTCTACGGCTAGGAAATGAAATGGATGATGATAAACCTGAAGGATGCACTTGGGGGACACTACTAAGAAAGTGACATGGAGTACCAAGGGAACTCCTATTTCTATCATGCTCAGCCAGTAAACAAACTGCAACAAAGTGTATCTGCAAAAGCCAAATAATAACACTGCAAATAAATCAAGAATGGATGGTAAACATATGCGTATCAGTGGTCTTAAGTTTAAAATTTCTTTTTACACAAACCATAGACATGAATCGTCTGCTATAGGTGCGAAAATGTACCAATACCTACACTGATTCTCCGCTTACTGTCTTTAAATCATTAATTACCCAGGCACTGATCCAGGGAGAATACTACTAATGCAAAACCAAGCGTGATGACCATTAATCAAACCTTACATGGTACAGCAGCATTCAGTGTATACAGGTTAAAAGCTATCCCAGATGTTAAATAGAGAGAATACTTTTTCCGTTTAGATTATAATCCTTCATGTAAGTGATAAGCAGTATAATTACTGCTACTGTACCTATCAGTCTGTGTACATGGTAAGGAGTCTCATTAATCTTAATGTACCTATCAGTCTGTGTACATGATAAGGAGTCTAATTAATGTCACTGTACCTATCAGTCTTGTACATGAACAAAAATTGTTCCACATTTACAGCTGGACAACATCAAAACTATAGGGTCTACTCAGTAAAGAGATAATCATGGGAAATTGAGACAGGAGTTTCAAACGTTAGACCAATGTAACCAAGTTGGAAAAATTCTTCCATTCAGCTGTGTTTGAGAATTGTTCCAACTCGGCTACTTTGGCCTAAAGTTGTAAATTCCAGTCTAAATTCCCTGCAGTTCTCCCTTTATTGAGTAGACCCTTAAATCTAATATCTGCCATGGACATAGAGAAGCTCCAACAAACCAACACAGAGTACCTGCTGCATTTCCTTTAAATCAAAGCATGGCAATATATAGTTTTAAGTTAAAGGGACTTTATCACCTAAACATTTTGTTTATACTGTAAATATAGAGAATACAAAAAATATTGATAATTATCTATACATTGTGTAAGCAGAATTGCAAGCAAATGCCTACATTAGGTGAAAGATGTATTTGAAATGTATCTGTGCAGTCTCCAGTTTATGACATCACCTGTCAGTCAAATTACCCCTTTTCCATGGAAAGAAAAGATTTGCATATCAAGCCACACACCCGTGATGTCATAAGCAGGAGACTCCACAGGCACATGTAAAACGCCTTCCTGTCTTAATTCAGGCATTTGCTGAATTATCGATCCTTTTCAATCAATTTATATTCCTACATGGATGGTGATTATAATGCTTAGGTGATACTGTCACCTGCAACAGATTTTTAGTTAATAGCTCACTTTGTCATGGTTTGTTGTTATGACTGATACATTCATATTTAGACTTCAGTGTGTAAATGTGTAACAGAGGAGCATAAAATCCACTGCATAAAAAAACCCACTGAATGTGGTTTCTACCAGTGTATATTATAGAAAAGGACACAGATAATAATAATAGCATAATATGTGCAGTACAAAAATAAAAATATTAACAATACATTAACATACCTCACAATATTTCATATGACCAAAGAGGGACACTTTTGGTTTTGCGTGAGTGTGACTATGGGCAGAGCATTACTGGTAATTCGTAAGTGACTTTATGGCCAATTCATAGCTATTTATGTATTATGTATGGTAAGACATTTAGAATAAGAATAACATATTTTATCCATAAAAATGAATATATAAACACATTTACTGCAGTTTAACCCCATTGTGATGCTAGGACATTCTATGTCGTCCTAATTTACAGGTCCCAAAAGATGTTAGGACACACTTCACTTACAGCTTCACTTTGTGATCGGGGCCAGGAACTCAAAAACGGGTTATGGTGCTTACGTTTTCTAGGACGTCGTTTTCCATGTGTCGTGAAGGGGTTAAACATACTATATAGAGTTTTACTGCTGTGGAGCTCTGTGATGATATGAAACACATGAACATTCTGAGCTCCTGAAAAAGAGGGACACAAGAGGAGGCGAGGCATTTGGGATTAAAATACGGACTATCCCTCCTAAAAAGGGACACTTGGGAGGAATGTATTAGTGGTTCTCAATACAGTGGACATTGGCTCCATGTTTTTGAGGACCCTAAGGAGATGTGGAGAATCCTATTTAGAGTTTTATAAACTCATTTAGAGAGTATCTCTCTTCTTTTAGGTGGTTTTGTGTTTGCAATTTTATGTTATTGCTACAGGAACTTCAACTTCTCGGACAGAGTGGTCACTGAGGCTCTCCGTGCTCTCATGTCCCACAAGACTAACGCTGTGCTTAAAAGGTGGACAACATAGTGACAGAGATGATTTCTATGTGCATTTTAACACTTACTAGCCACCAAGAGTCCTGGCATGTCAAAACACTATCAGGTCAGCTCCATTTGGTCTTTGGCTTGCTAGAGCACAGTCCCTCATATTAATGGACCCAAGTGTAACAACTTCTCTTACCTACCTAATGATCAATTCACCATTATTTCTGCCATCCATGGGGAAAAAAAATATGTCCCTAGATATAGCATCAGGCTGCAGGATGTTAGAGTGTTGTGTCAAATACAAGGAATTTAAATGTAATGATTTTTGGGGGGTGAGTGACACAACAAAATCCCAAACAAAAACTGCTGGGTTGGCAGATAACATGATGCCAGGGATTTGTACTGTATGCCAACGGCATACTGTTGAATAAACAATTGAACTCCATTGCAAAAGTGATAAAAGCTTTTATAATTGTAGCACAGTCCAAAGATCTAAATCTATTCTAACGTGAATTCACATTAAAGTGCATCATTCCTCATCCTGTTTAGTGCACTGGAGTCAATATAAAATGGACTCACGAGTCTACTGAAGGGAAAATAGGGATTGGAGTTTCCCTTTTAAATCTATATCCATTAATTACATGGATATAATATCGATGGAAGCAAACCACACATCTCAAATTCACATATATACCGGTATATATTTAATGACAGGTTCACTTTAAGGTTATGAGTTTCCCTGATTAGTTGTTTGTGACCTGTTCATTGTTCGTCCATAAGAAAAATGGCCACATCTAATGTTCGTGCATTCTCATTGTGTGCGTTTGTGATGGTAATGCAAATGGATAATGTTCCCTTTAAACTCTGATGTGCATTTCCTTCTTCATACAGTCCTATAATTGCAAGATATTGAAGACAAATCGGATTCATCTCCCTCTGACTTCTGCTGTCCTTCTCTAAGGTTCTGTCATTAAGAAAAAAATTGGTATTGATCTCATATTGCACAAATACATTTTGCTACAAAATTTCCTCCTGCAAAAATCAATAAAAAGCAAATGCTAGAAGCATTGAGCAGAACTGCTGCTTGTGCATTTGTAATGGAGCAGCCGCCTGTCTAGTTACTGTGTGAGCTGTCATAGTACAAAGCTGGGAAGCTTGATATGGCTCAGGAAATAGGTTCTGATTGTTAACCATTTATACATTGACAATTATGATTTTCATTTTTTTTACGCCAATATGACCAACCTATAGGATCATGGGATCTTTTTTTGAGGGATTTGGGGATTAAGACTGGAGTAGTGAATAGGAACATTGTTTCCATGCTAATATGGAGGATATTTAGAACTGTGTCCCTCTCCAGCTAAATTTCAAGCAGTGCTATGTATTGCCTTAACGACACAATTGGCCCTCAATTATATAAATGACTTACTGTCATCTGATCTTTCATACACCCCTTTAAAGGGATGGACCCAGGTACGCCGCAGAAGGGGGAGAGTCGCCCTTTAAAAAAAAAAAAAAACTGTTAAAAAAAAAAAAAAGCGAGGACAAACGTGGTAGCTGCCCAGGGCCCATTCATTCATGGGGGCCCAAAGCAGCTGCCCCTTGGGCCCCCGCTGTCCATGTGACTGTCTCACACGGAGATGGTCACGATTGGGCAGCAGCAGGCAGTCCATATGCAGCAGACCCGGCTTTTAGTCACAGCCGCCGGAAATGAGTGCAAGTCATATCCGGTAGCTTTATTTCCTACATGCAGCGTGCGTGCAGAAAACACTGCGGAGGAGACGACTGGAGAGGAGCAGCATCCAGGTAAATACTGGGGAAGAGGGGGGATTATCAATGGCTAATAATGAGCAAATTATCAGTGGAATATTAATGAGCATATTATCAGTGGCTATTAATGAGCAAATTATCAGTGGCATATTAATGAGAAAATTATCAGTGGCTAATAATGAGCAAAGTATCAGTGGCATATTAATGAGCAAATTCTTAGTTGCTAATAATGAGCAAATTATCAACGGCTATTAATGAGAAAATTATCAGCGGCTCTTAATGAGCAAATTATCAGTGGCTATTAATGAGCAAATTATCAGTGACGTATTAATGAGCAAATTATCAGTGGCAAATTAATGAGGAAATTATCAGCGGCTATTAATGAGCAAATTATCAGTGTCATATTAATGAGCAAATTATCGGTGGCTATTAATGAGCAAATGATCAGTGGAAAGTTAATGAGTAAATTATCAGTGGCTAATAATGAGCAAATTATCAGCAGCCCTTTAAAAAAAAAAAAACTGTTAAAAAAAAAAAAAGCGAGGACAAACGTGGTAGCTGCCCAGGGCCCATTCATTCATGGGGGCCCAAAGCAGCTGCCCCTTGGGCCCCCGCTGTCCATGTGACTGTCTCACACGGAGATGGTCACGATTGGGCAGCAGCAGGCAGTCCATATGCAGCAGACCCGGCTTTTAGTCACAGCCGCCGGAAATGAGTGCAAGTCATATCCGGTAGCTTTATTTCCTACATGCAGCGTGCGTGCAGAAAACACTGCGGAGGAGACGACTGGAGAGGAGCAGCATCCAGGTAAATACTGGGGAAGAGGGGGGATTATCAATGGCTAATAATGAGCAAATTATCAGTGGAATATTAATGAGCATATTATCAGTGGCTATTAATGAGCAAATTATCAGTGGCATATTAATGAGAAAATTATCAGTGGCTAATAATGAGCAAAGTATCAGTGGCATATTAATGAGCAAATTCTTAGTTGCTAATAATGAGCAAATTATCAACGGCTATTAATGAGAAAATTATCAGCGGCTCTTAATGAGCAAATTATCAGTGGCTATTAATGAGCAAATTATCAGTGACGTATTAATGAGCAAATTATCAGTGGCAAATTAATGAGGAAATTATCAGCGGCTATTAATGAGCAAATTATCAGTGTCATATTAATGAGCAAATTATCGGTGGCTATTAATGAGCAAATGATCAGTGGAAAGTTAATGAGTAAATTATCAGTGGCTAATAATGAGCAAATTATCAGCAGCTATTAATGAGCAAATTATCAGTGGTATATTAATGAGGAAATTATCAGTGGCAAATTAATGAGGAAATTAACAGTGGCATATTGATGAGCAAATGATCAGGGCTATTAATTAAAAATAAATTATCAGAGAAAGGAGAGCCTGAGCAGAGCTGTGCTGTGCTGAACACCGCCCAGCTGAGAAATTCAATAGTATTCACTGGTAAGTGGCAAGATATGGCAATTTAATATAGATATCTCACAACCCATAAGGTGAAGAGAAAGTAATGGTAAAGCATTATTATAATAATAGGATGTGCAATTCCCTAAAACATTACGTGACCTATAGGCAGAGTCAGAGGAGTTAACCCCTTGGGTGGCTAGACAGATAGAGGCAGTGTCAGAGGAGTTAACCCCTTGGCTGACTAGACAGATCTAGGCAGTGTCAGAGGAGTTAACCCATGGGGTGGCTAGACGGATTTAGGCAGTGTCAGAGGAGTTAACCCCTTTGAGTGGCTAGAAAGATAGAGGCAGTGTCAGAGGAGTTAACCCCTTGGGTGGCTAGACAGATAGAGGCAGTGTCAGAGGATTTAACCCCTTGGGTGGCTAGACAGATATAGGCAGTGTCAGAGGAGTTAACCCCTTGGGTGGGTAGACAGATATAGGCAGTGTCAGAGGAGTTAACCTCTTGGGTGGCTAGACAGATATAGGCAGTGTCAGAGGAGTTAACCTCTTGGGTGGCTAGACAGATAGAGGCAGTGTCAGAGGAGTTAACCCCTTGGCTGACTAGACAGATCTAGGCAGTGTCAGAGGAGTTAACCCATGGGGTGGCTAGATGGATCTAGGCAGTGTCAGAGGAGTTAACCCCTTGAGTGGCTAGACAGATAGAGGCAGTGTCAGAGGAGTTAACCCCTTGGGTGGCTAGACTGATAGAGGAAGTGTCAGAGGATTTAACCCCTTGGGTGGCTAGACAGATATAGGCAGTGTCAGAGGAGTTAACCCCTTGGGTGGGTAGACAGATATAGGCAGTGTCAGAGGAGTTAACCTCTTGGGTGGCTAGACAGATATAGGCAGTGTCAGAGGAGTTAACCACTTGGGTGGCTAGACAGATATAGGCAGTATCAGATGAGTTAACCCCTTTATCCACTCACACACATAAATAGACAGTCTGTCAATAACACATACACACTCACACTGACACACACACACACACACTCACACTGACACACACACACACACACTCTCATTTACACTGACATACACACACACACACACTCTCACTCACACTGACATAAACACACTCACCGACACAAACACACTGTCAGTTTTTACCTTACCTGCTGCAGGCATCTATTGCTAAGGCTCCATGTGAAGGAGGGATTGAGCCAATCACCTGATTGGCTGAGACCTCCTTCTATCAGATCTCCCCCCAGACACAGGGGAAAAAAAAGATGCACAGAGCAGCAAAGTGCTGCCTCTGCCAGGGTGCCGCCTGGGGCAGCTGCCTTTTCTAAGAACACTGTTAATGTCTCTTTTTTTTTGTTTCTGTCTGACTTGTGAAGAATAAAGTCAGATATTTAAAGAATTAGTCACTGATGTTGTTGGAGTTTTTAGCACAAAGCCGCCCTTCCATTGAGTGCCCAATCAGGTACAGGTCCACATTACTTTGATGCGACTTTCTCAAGAGTAATCCCCCAAAATTGTTCTTCAGGTGTTGTTTAACAAATTAAACATCAAACTGCATTTATTAAATCTTTTTTTTTTCCCAGTGGTTCCAATGTTGGTCAAGAATATGAAATCCAAAGAATTTTTAATTCTTCTGTTCTATGTACAGTAGATAAAATAAAGGGTATGGCACATTATAACCGCTTAATGACTAATACAATTCAATTTCAGTGTCCTATTCTGGTCCCTTATTAGCTGTTTCCTGGTTATTATCATCATCAGCGACAGAGCCGGTTGTTGCAGGTGTCCTGGTGGGTCAGTTGAACAAGGCGGCACTTTGACTGGCTACTTCAGTAAGCGTTCATCAGTTCCTCTGTGGACTGAATGCACAATGCACAGTGCGTCTCCTCCAGGGATTGTGTGCTACAATTGGATGTTAGTCTCTGGTTGTGGTTGTGAAGTCTGCTGAAGAACGTCAGGTCAGCACTGACGTCAGGTCAGCACTCTGTATGAGAACCTGACTGATTGACATCAATCAGGCCTTGATCAGCAGCTCAATAGAATTCTGACAACAAAAAATGAGGATGATATTTCTTTAAAGTTATGAGGAGCTCAGTCTGTTATCCGTTATTAGGAGGTTCATTTGATAGGGACCAAATGATAGGTTCAGAAGACCCACAGCTAAACAGATGGATGGCTAGACATATCCAGACATATAGATATATCTTTACAAAATAATATGTTTATTTTGTTTTGCTTGTAACCTTTGTTTGTCCAGAATTGGTTGTCCCTATCCTGGAGCACAGTAATTCCATTTTTCATGCATTTTAATGCTCATATAAAAATATGCGTCCATGCATTTCCTGCGTCATAACCAAAGCTCCCAGTTCCCCTTTCATCATTCATATTTGTTATTACAAATGTCACGTTTCTCGAGCAAATCTGTAATCACAGCATATTGAATAGAACATAGCCTGGAATTGACTGTTCTCAGAAAGACACAGAGTCTCGTTTTGTTTTGTCTGCTTTGTAGAAAATGGAAAATGCAAGATATGATTAAAGGAGAGGTGTGAAAGACAGAATTCTTTGGGAAAACAAAAAAATACAACAAAGCTCCCAGCAGAAATCAAGGGATATCAGTGTACGTCAGGAATAATGTTGAGCAGATGTTCTGATGTTTCCCCATGGAACATCCCTCGTAAATTTCCCTCCAGATGCTTTCAGAAAACACGGAGCAATAATGATATTTATTTTCAGCTTTTTAGTATCATATTAAAATGTTATCATAAATTAATGACTTTACCTGCAAAATGTCCTTATGACGGCCTAGCTTTCCTTTTCTTAAGTGGCAAAATGCTTTTATTATCTAATGATGGCCATTATTAATTGTGGAGAAAACAGCGTGGAAATCAGTACAATGTTTTGCTGATTGTTCCACATTTAGAACAGTGCCCCATAACTTGCCTTAATACATAAACCCTATTGTGTCATGTTTTCTAGTTTAAACAAGTATTCTTTGCAGAGTTTCTGTTAACACTGTGTTAACGTATTAGGGTAAATTCAATGGCTCGCGTCTTTAATAAAGGTGGTAAATGAATGGGCTAATTAACAGGTGCAGTAAAATCATTACCACACGTGAAAAAAAAAATGACTGCAGCCGATTTATGCACATTTCAACTCTTTCAGTACTGCAGGGAACACAAACATTGCTATCTTTAGCACTGAAAGAGTTAACCCATAAACAAATGTTGGAGGAGCCACGGGGGCAAAAATTAAAATTGATTTGGCCTATTAAATAAAAAAGTGAACCCTGGTTATTTTGGTCACTAAAAATAAAGAATTAATGGCCCTCAGAATCCACATGCCAGCCTTATAACCACAGGAGAGAAGCTAGTTAGTAGAGTGCAGAGTAAGCAGAGTGGTTTTTGAGCATCAGAAGAGTGTAAGTGGTGTGTCAGCAGTGGTGTATCTTGGTTTTGTGCTGCCCTAGGCAGACAAAATTCAGGCACCCCCCTACCCACGACATGCCCCATAACCCACATCACCCCATTACATGACCCCATCACATGCCTCCATCAACCCAATTACACACTTCCATCATCCCATTACACGCCTCCATAAACCCCATTACATGTCCCATCACCCCCATTACATACCATTACATGCCCCATCACCCCATTGTATGCCTCCATTGCCCCCATCAGCCCCACTGTATGCCTCCATCAGTTCCATTATATGCCTCCATCACCCGCATTACATGCCCCATCACCTCCATTACATGCCCCCATCAGCCCCATGATATGCCTCCATCACCCCCATTGCATGCATCCATCTCCCCCATAACATGCCCCATCACCTCCATTACATGCCCCATCACCCCCATTATGTGTCCCATCACGCTTTGATTCTTCTATGGAGTGTCCTGACTCCATGTAGTGTGGACACATAGAAAATATACTTTTAAATATAGAGAAAAGTAATAATTAATTTATGAATGGAGACTCTGTCTCCGTGTAGTGAAATGCCGACAGCCTATAAACGAACGTTCGGTTTATAGGCTGTCGGCTTATGTAATACATGTAATCCTATGGCTATTCTATAAACCAAACGTTTGGTTTATAGAATAGCCATAGGATTACATGTATTACATAAGCCGACAGCCTATAAACCGAACGTTCGGTTTATAGGCTGTCAGCATTTCACTACACTGAGACAAAGTCTCCATTCATACATTTATGAATGACGAAAACGAAACGAAAATGTTAGTTTTGCACATGTCTAGTGCAGACTGTAGAATGCAGATTGTAGAGTAGCTAGAAAGGAATATTACCTCTTTACAATGGCCACTAATATGAATCACTCAGGCTGGCAGGTATTTTGACCTTTTAACGCAGTTGCTGTATGAAGTTTTAAAGCAAAATATTCTTGTATTCTTCTTTCTGCATAAAAAAAAAAAAAATAACATTGTGTGAGTTTTGTAGTTCTGTCTGGGATAAATAGTGTACAAATGTCATTGAACTGTGTGCTTTGTTAGGGCCTGTGGCAATAATTTAGCTAGCTGCGTAAACTGGTGTGCAATTAAATCAAGAATGCAGACTACATGGAGACAGGACACATAGAAGAATCAAAGCGTGAGAGCACTATTAGTTCATTTATAGACCATTCATGCTGTGCAGTCAGGGTGTCTTTTATTTACTGTGCAAAATGAGAATGTTAAATGATTAATATAATCAATGTGCTGCTATGGTTTCTTGATATATTATACGATGCCTCCAGACAAAGCTCTGCAGCTGTTTAGAATTTTAAATAAAAGAGCATTATCCTTTTTCTGTGACTTCAATCTTTATGTTACAAACGTATACTTAGTTTCTGCTTGAAGAAGCTGGATATTCTCCTCCCATTAGCTAGTGTTTCCAGAATTCTTAGCAGGAATAAGAAAAATCTAGAATAAAAAATATATTATTATTTTCTTAATTCAAGCTTCTGAACTGATATTTGTTCTATATGAATATTATATCATTCATCTCTCTCTCTCTCTCTCTCTCTCTCTCTCTCTCTCTCTCTCTCTCTCTCTCTCTCTCTCTCTCTTTATGTATACCTCCCATCAAGTTAACAATGTGGAACACCAGGAAGTGTGGTTTGGAAATGGTCATGTCAGCTCTATCATCACATGCATTGTTGCACTTTCATTTAAGCTGACAGCATTACTGTACATGCGCAAGCCTCTTCGTTAGAGCATTATTCATAACACCAGACAATGAAAATCAGGGCCACCGAATAGTGGTGCCAGAGTGAGACTGCCCAACCTAAAGCAGTAAGCACTATGTATTGAGTCTTATTACTTCCATGTACAAACTCAGGATGCCTTTCTTTGGTGCGTTATTAAACAGGGTTATAAGCCGATTATCACCCACCTCTTTCTCAGCCTTGTAGATACCCTCCTGAAGGTAGTGCTTAATTCTAATAAACGTGAAGATATCTCTAGGGATCAAGTGGTATTTGTCTCTTATCTCATTAAAATCGCCATTTTTATTATTTGAGAAGAGATCGGCTATTCTGTTGATCCAAGCCAATTTCTGATTTAATATTTCTGTATCTATCATATTATGTTCTATCACTTTTATCGGTGATGATGTTAAGATCTTATCCTCTAAATCAATTTTTTTAAATGATACCAAAATTCCATCAATGTCACCATGGTGCTTCCTTGTATTTTGCTTAATAAGGTACGCCCCTGATCCCTATTCAACCATAATATACAGTCCAAGTTATCAAAACCGTAATTGCTCCCTCAATCTTCCACCAGTCATTATTTCTATTTATAGCCTATTGCATTCTATTCACATGCATCAACAAACTAGCCTCCCAGGAGTCCTTCAATAATGGCATACCTAGGCCTCCCTTTCTACTATCCATTTATAATGTGTTTTTACCAATTCTAGTTTTTTTCCCTTGCCAGACAAAATCGAATAACTTCTTTTGGTCTCGTTCTTTATTTTCCCAGGGACCATTCGAAAAAATACATCCATTTAGTCAGGACGTATGCTCTAATGGTATTTATTATACCCAACCATGAGATCGAGGTTTGTTTCCATTTATTAAGATTGACAAGCATTTCCATGTAAATCTTGTTGCACTTATTTTCAACCAACCTTTTTTCCATTCAGAGTAATATGAATTCCCAAATACTCTATCCCAGCGCTTGCCCAATGAAATGGGTATGATTTTTTTACGTTTTTGCTGTAGTGAAATTTGTAATTTGATACTTCTCCATAATGATCAATTATTTTCAATAGCTCTGGGACCGAGCGTTCGGGGTCATCTAGTGTTAGAAGGACGTCATCTGCCTACATGGATAACTTATACTCAGCAGGTCCAATACATATTCCTTTTATTTCTTTATTCTGTCTAATAATGTTTGCCAGGGCTCTAAAGACATTATATACAGAGTAGGTGCTAAAGGGCATCCTTGCCTAGTTCCATTTTGTATCTTAAACCAGGAGGATTCAATGTTTTGTCCTATCACCTTTGCCATAGGATTAACATAAAGGGCCATAACAGATCTTATCATGCTTGAACCAACTCTCTCAATGTGTCTTCTAGGAAGACCCAGCTGACCCTGTCAACCGCTTTTTTGGCGTCCAATGGCAGGGCCAGCATGGGTCTCCTAGAGTTGTGTGCAAACTCAATTATATTAATAGTTTTCCTAATATTGTCGCTCGGTGACCTTTCCTATACAAAGCCTGCCTGGTCTTTGTGTATTATTGATTTTATACACGTCTTCATTCTATATGCCCAAAAAATATTTTGGTGTCTATATTTATTAAAGAGATCGGTTGATAATTCTTAACGTTAGCAACGTCCTTCCCCGGCTTCAATATAGATAAAATGACAGCCTGCATTAGTTCCTGTGGAAAACATCTCATATCTTTAACTTTGTTAAAAAATCTAGTCAAATAAGAGACTAACTTATTTGCCAGCTTTTTATAAAATAATCCAGAGAAGCCATCAGGTCCTGGAGCTTTATTGTTTTTAATGTATTTAATTACATTATTGACCTCAATCTCATTTATGGGGAGCTCAAGTTTATCTAGTTGGGCCTCTGATAATTTCTGTAGTTTAGCGTTTTCAAAATAGCTCCTTACCTGTGCTCTTGACTGACCCTTCTCTGCTATATTATACAATGAAGCATATAAACTTTTAAATTCTGATCCAATTTCTGTTGGTGACATGGAGATCTTGTTGTCATTAATAATTTAAAAAATTCTTGCTTTAGTATTATGTCTCTGTAGTTGTTTAGTCAGTAATCTGTCTGGTTTATTACCTTGGTAATACCATTTTTGTTTAGGATTTTATTTGCTTAATTTGCCAATTTTTCCTTTATATCTGCTTTAATCTGTCTAATTTCCTTATCTAATTTTGTTTGATATGTCTGTTTGTTTTGTCTAGAGATATTTTCTAGTTTAATGTACAACTCCGGTAAATTCTCTGAACGTATTTTGTTAAGATATATTTCCCTGCTTATCAAATTCCCTCTTGTAACGCGCATTTATATGCGCTCCATATATTTGTCATCGATACCTCTTCCGCATGATTTTCTCTAACATAAAAATCTGTCAGTTTTTCCAGTTCCTCAATGTAGTTTTTGTCACCCATCAAACTTTCTTTCATTCTCCATGTGGGTCTAGGAGATGTAAATCCATTCTGGAACCCACTTATTCCCGCACTATGGCCTGACCAGGGTATCTCTACTGTAACAATCTTCCTACATCTCTTAATCATTGTTGCGCGAACTAAACACATATCTTACCTAGAATATGACTTAAATCTGTTTGAATAAAAAGTGTATTCCATTTCTTCAGGGTGCAAAGCTCTCCACAGATCCTAAAGTTTATAATTCCCCAGCAGATCATTAAAAGCTCTAGCCAATCCAAAAATTGATCAATCCATTTCTACGCCACTAGCTACCTTTTTATCCCATTCAGGATCCAGAATGCAATTGAAATCTCCAGACAATATATATGCGATCCCTGAATGAGGTCCTGCCACTTCTGCAGGAGCCCATTTAGGAATCCTACCTGGCCCTTATCAGGAGCATAAATGTTTAAGAATGTGTATACCCTGTCATTCAATTTGCATGAAACAAAAATGAAGAGAACAAAATGGCGACTCCCTAGTGGGTAAGCCTATTTTTGAGGCCAAAGTGGCAATGGGGGGGACGGGGGGGGGGGGACGACATAAAACTATAGGGGCAAAGAAAAAAAATGTCTTTCTAATTTACCTTAAAGTGCTTCTTATACTTATTTTCTATACTTTATTATCTATACTGATTTATGACAACTATCATGTATAATACACCTGTATGTACCTACTTATGCATATCTTATTCCTAAAACTTACTATCTGCGTGTAATATTTCTTTATATATATCTTCTATCTAAATCCACCACCTTCCCTGTTTTGACTCCAGTTCAGCTTATCAATTTCTTTTAGAGTGCCACTGTTAACAAATTCACACTTTTTATAATCTATTTTTCACATTTTAGTAGTTTGTGAAATCTAACCTAAAACCATCTCCCATTAGTTCCTCTGCAGTTCTCTATCTATATATAAGTTTACATTCTAACTTCTATATATTCAGTTAACAATCACATTCCTTTTACCTCCCATGTTTACTCTAGATTTACAAATAAATATCTCTTAAATTACTGTGAAGCAAACCTCTAATTACATTCTAAACAGTGAAACTTGTGAATAAAAAAAACAAAAAATAAAGTTCCACAATTCCCCTATCTCCTGATTCTCCTCCCTCTCCACCTCTTTATACTTATCGCTAAACTTCCCCCTTCTTCCTCCCTCCATTCCCCCACCAATATTAAGTGCTCATGTCCTTTGACATTTAAATCTCCTTATTCAATTGTTTTTTCTCTAACCATTCCTATGCCGTTTTAACTTTATCGAATGCTCAAATTTTTCCATTCTGTGCAAAACAAATTTTTATCGGGAATCTCCACCAATACTTAATTTGCTTCTGTTTCAGGATTTCAACAAACAGTTTAAATGCCTTTCTTATTTGCCGAGTATTGAACGACAGTTCTTACATTTTGTATCTTGCTGCTCCCATGACTTTTATTTTTATTCCAAATGCAGCAAGTCTATCAATTGTGTCCCTAGGTAGAGAATCAGATATATTTACCGGTTTCCACCATCTTTCAATGTCTGTAATACACTCTAGGCCCATAGTGCCAAATAGATCCAATAAGAATCCCGTTTATTTTTCTTGTGTCACAAAGTCCGGAGATTCTTACATTTTTCCTTCTACCCCTATCTTCAAGGTAGTAAAATTTTCCCTCCAAATCTTGGACTTTCTGTTGCAGCTTATTAACTTTCTCATCTGAATCTTTACTTGCAAATTCAATGTGTTCAATTGTATCTTCATTTGCTTTAGCTCTGTAACCGATTCAAAGCATATACTGTGCCTGATCTTGTAGTAGGATCATCGGTATTTCCTTTCTCTGACGTTTTACCATCTTGCCGTTCTTCCCTGTCGACTGTACTGCCAGCTCCATCAATGTCCGCCAGCCTCAATTGACCTGCGACATATCCAGGAACCGCTTCTCGCGGCTATACTCAGGAAGCACCTTGATTAAATTTGCCACTGCTTGGCACGGCTCCTGTTCACCTGCATCCAACTATCCCGCCAGCAGTGTCAGTCTGGGATTCAATGGAGGTCCTTTGATCTCAATTTCATCGAGGACAACCAACGCTTCTTTGCCATCACCGCACGCAGCCTCTGATGCTCCTCCCTTTTCTCATAGGGAAAATGAGTATATGGGTAGTTAAGTAATTTGGGTCACAAGTTGTTTTCGCAAGGGGCTGCACGTTGGAAACCCTGCCATAGACTAAAAGCTTCCAGATTAATTTGATTGTTACAGGGTTAAAACCTAACAATGATTCAGTCACCAATGTTCGTAATAGTTCAGATATTCCAAAATTACCCAGGATGCTTTGCTTTCCAAAATAAATTGTGGAAAACATAAAGGACTGCTATGAAGTCAATAAAACAAATGGAAAATGATTGTTATATGTCAAAGAAGAAAACATTAAAGCATATTAGGGGAATAGGATACTAGTATACAACTGAATGCACCCCAGGAGCCTGATCATTAACAGGGCTGTCTAAAGCAGACAAGTCTAGTCACTAAGACATAAGGAAGAACATTTTGTTTACAGCCACAAAGCAACAAACCACATCAGTGTAATTTTTCATGCCCTATAGGACATCAACTTGTTTTTCCTAAATTACTATTTCACTGTCTAGGATGTCACTGTTTTCAATATCTAAACTGATTTAGGACAAAGTAACCACATTACATTTTGGTAATATTTTTACATTTGCATTATCTTAATAATTTTGTCTGCTTGTTTGTAATAAGCTGATTAATGAACAACATAAAATGGATAGTAGTACTCATAATTGTTTCTAAGTTAATAGTTTTAGTCTCCGTGTGTAAGTAGTAAAAACACGGCTGACCAAAACACGCCATCTGGGACTTGTCCAAACACAAAAAGGCTTGATTGAATTACGTCATGGCCATATTGTATGCATTTATGGTTTGTAAGCTATTTAATTGCTTTTGTCTTCTGTGTTATCCTGCAGTAAATTTACTCACATGTAAATGATGTAAAAGTTTTACATCATCCCCAAGGTAACCAGACTGCTAGTGCCCCCTCACATTTACAGCTCCACTGAAATAAGTGGCAAAATAGCACAACTTGAAATTTGTTTTAAACATATTTATTTGGAACAGAAATAATAATTATCAGTCATTAGTAACGACATCCTAAAGCTGTAATGGCGAACATTTCTGGACCTGAGTGTCTAATCGTCAAATAAAATACAAGTAATGGACTTCAAAGTACCAATAATGCATATGCGCACATATACATGTTTTACCAGTGGCGTATCCTCCATGTGTGCTAGGTGTGCACACATCTGTATTTATATGTACATATGTGTAGATGAATACATATCATTTATAGGTTTCTCACATGTACACATACATTTATAGGGACTACACAATGTAGAATTTAATTTAACTCCGAATTGGCTGTTCGGTATCTGAAGCATCGGGGGCTTATGGATCAGAACATTTTCACTATAAAAAGCATAGAATTGCAGCTACACAATATGTAACGATCAGCCACAAATACAATTCGAATTCGTGGAAAAGAGCCGCATTACGGCCATTTTAATTCTCCTATTCTGAGCTGGAGAATTCAGCTTTAAAGACCTCTAAAGTACATAAACCTGCGCTGATGGAGGTGGGGCAATATAAGTTGTCGGGATTTGCGCTCTAAAAAAGAGCATTTTCAATTTAGCATATTGGTACCGAAAATTGTGGCTTTGATTCTAAGCTCTAGCTTCATACTCCTCTTGGTACATTATTCTCTGCAACTAACCCACCTAACTGACTAGACATCTGTTTCATTGTCTCCATCAGTTCGCATTCTTGATTACCCACCATCATGGTCAGCTGCTGGTGGATCAACACAACTCTGTGCTTCAGCATCTAGACCATGGACAGCAGCTTCAAAATACCATCAGTGGATCAGGGTCAGCAGATTGTGCCAGGCTGATCTTGACAGATGGGATTCACCGCCCTGGCTGGGATGCTGGTCACCACCACAGATGTAGCTGCACAAAAATATGTTTTGGACATAGCAATACACAATGTAGGCTGTACATGCAGTTTTCAAAGCTATTTACAGACTCAGTTAGCAGTGTACTAGTATTTTAAATGCACTTTCCTTTTCTTTTCCACCTCCTCAGACCTGTTATTCCCATCAGCTGCGTTGACAGTGTCCACAATCTGCTGCCATAGTTCATTCTTCCTCATCTGACTTGTCCTCTTAGCTGCTGCCCCTATCAACCGGTTGTAATGTTGGCACAGTTTATGTACCAATGCTTAGTTGTCCTCTGCTGAGAGGCTCTGCTGGCATCTTGTAGGCCTTCCCTTCCCTCCCTCCTTATACCATTGCCCTGGTCCCCTCCCTGCCCTGATCTCTGGCTAGCCATTTTATTTTTAGCAAATGTTTTTTTTCTGCCTCCTGGCTGCAACTCCAAGTCTGATATGGTGGTGTGGCTATGTGCTCATTATATGAAAATGTTCCTTGAGCGTGATTGGTTTAGAGTGGACTGCACTTATGATTTGTACTGATTTTATACACCTGTGCCTAATACCTATGGGCGTTTCACTTTTATTTCTGGAATGATTTCGGCTTCTGTTCTGGGCTATTTTGTGTGAGTCCGAAATCCCCCATATGATATAATGATAATTTAGCGAACTATGCTGATTTAGATGCTACCACTTTGGTTTTGTTGTGTTTCGGGCTGCATTCGGTTTCGTAATCAATCGGTGTGAAATCAGCCATGATGTCTGAATTGCAAGGCTATTTAGGGATCACATCAGGGCATACTGTGTAGCTCAAAATTTGTCTTTTGTGCCAATTACTTCAGGCCCGAAGTTCAGCACATATTGTGTAGACCCTTATATTTACATAAATGTAAGTGTATACATGTGAGCTGGGAAGTAAATAAACACTAAAGGGACCAGGGCACATTTTTAATTTTGGATGCCACCCCTCAAAAACCCATTAAAATATAAATCTGTTCACACACAGATGCACATACAGACACGTGCACACATGAACACAGATACATTCACACACACAGATATACACATATGCACATACAGAAACACAAGGAAACATTCACACACAGATACACAAACACATTAACACGCACTCACATAAAAATACACATTTACACACACTCAAACACATTTACACCCAAATACGCTTACACACAAAGATACATTATACACACACAGATATATACATACATACAAACATGCACACAGATTGCCCCCCTTCACATCAAATCCCTTCTCATTACTGGTATAGCAGTGTGAATCAGACCTCAATTAGATGTCCCACCTAGGGCAGAGCTACATGTGAGCTGGTCACAGTGATTACATTTTATATCCGGTGTGCTGTGTCAACTCAAACACAATGAGCTGCAGCACCGGGTGGGGGTTCTGTTCTTTTAGGGCCTGGTCATGATATGACAGCTTCAAGGTCATTGCCCCAACCTATAGAGAGTTGGAATGGACACTTTTTGCAGGATGGATCCACTTGGTGCTGCATGCCCAGTGTTCTATACTAACAGTAAAATGTAACCTGCAATTGTGTTGTCTTGAGAAGAAAAGAGTCTGTTGTGGTTTTAGGGAAATTATTGGGTTGGCAAAAGTTACTTCTACTGGCGGTAAACAAAAGCAGCATTTGAAGCTGGGATGTGGCACAAACTTTGGCCATCCTTTCTGCATGGAACCAAATGATGTTTAATAGTCACACAATCTATTGTTAAGAGCAGCCTCAAGTGCATCTCCTAAAGCAGAATGGGAAAAGGCCTTCTTCAGACACAATAAGCAGTGTGTACAAACCTCGTAGCTGCCTATTTGTCAGATTGAATTGCATCCCTTGTTGCATCACTACACGTGGACAGTGGAGATGTTGGTCAGTGTGCGAATACTTCACGCAGGTATCAAAAATGCTAACCATGGTGTACAGGCTTGTCCAGTCCCAGGAAAGAGTTAACCACAGTTATACAGATTTATCTTTCACGAGGAAGGTGTTAACTAATGCTTTTGGCACATTTGTGGCAGGGAATGTGTTAATTACTGTTCAGCAGGGAAGGTTTTACCCTGCAGGCATCTTTTTGGCAGGGAAGGTGTTAATCGCAGTTTATACAGTTCACACACAGACACATACACTCTTAAACACTGTCTTTAGAAATAATTATTCCTAGTGGCATAATATGCTGCACACACAACATGTCTGTATCCGGTACTTCCACACCCCAGAAACACCACTTTCTTTATCAGAATAAGGTGATCGTATTTATCCCCTTTCCAGAGAGAAAAGACGAATCTTATACTGTGTTTGAAGCAGACCTTGTCTGGCATTGCATTACTTAACGCAAGCGGAGTATTCTTTATTTCATTTAACCCTTCAAATGTCAGAAGGGAGCAAAAAAAAACAAACCATTGTGACATGATGTGTATATGCGCCAGTTATGTTATAGTGCCTTTGTAATAAAATTAAAGGACCTCATGTAATTTAACCCTATCAGAATTGAAATATCATTTGAAAAGCTAGTTATCTTTGACATGGAGGACAAGATGTATATCTAAATCTCTCCTCTGGAGCCAGGCGTGAGACTTGTGTCTAATAATAGGTCTCTTCTGTGTGTTGGGATTTAAGAGCTGTATGGCATGGTATCATTTTGTTTTATGCATAACAGTGTAATCTTTCTTTGTAGTACATATAACAATTGTATGTATTGTCTAGTAAGTCTGTTTTAATATGCTTTAGTTTGTCAGTAGCATCATTGTAGTGTATTGTTGTAGTGCTGGAAGGTCGCAGTTGGTCACCAAGGAATAAATACTTGCTATCCAACTTGAGACCCACGGTCCTGATGCTGATGCTGCCCTAAACGGTTTGCTCAATCGTTGTTCTACCTGTAAAGACCATAGGTGGTGTGTACTAACCTGGTGCAATGCTCTAAAAGTGGTGGTAATCATAATAATTGTAGTTAAAATAATACTTAATTTGAAAAAATGTGCTAATTTAATGTTTTTCACATCTTCTGATTAAAAAGAAAATGTGATTATTTTTTAAGCTTGCGTAATTTTTGTGGTGTATATTACGCATGTAAATTTAACTAGCGTTTATATTTACACCTTAAATAAAAAAAAATTGCAATAAATTATAGCTAATACTCTAATGCAAAATTAAATTACATATTACTTATGTTTGTTACTGTATCTGCTGACTTGAGTTTTCATTTTGTTTTTTATTTGTATAATCTTTATTTTGTAAACACAAACATTTCTTAAATAAGGTGTATTCTTCTTGAAATAAAAATGACATTATCCATGTTGCTATTACAATGCATTCAGACTAACGATTCAACTTACAGTTCCCTGTAGTGAAAATTCCAGTCACACAGAAAAAGCGATGTTAATAATATTTATTTTTGTGATTATTTTTTTTTGCATGAAATGTTAATTTACCAATGATGTACAAACAGATTATTAAATACAGTGGTGGATTATTTAACATTTGCAAACAGTCTATTTTTGTGCATTTCTTCCCCAAAAGGTTGTATTATATTACTTAAAAACTCAGCCAAAAATATGCTCCTCAGTAAGAAGCTTGGTTACACTCAATTATACAGTTATGTTTTATTCAACTAAGGTTTGAAAACATGAAGTTCTGTGACTGAAATGAAAAGGTCAGAATGGAACAGGTCAAGCAATCAGAATGGTGGCTTCTGCCACGGCCACCATGGTTTGAGCTGTCTGCACTAAATGGTTTGACTGTCTGCACTAAATGAGGAAAAAGAAGCAGGATAGAACAAACAATATAAAAAATATAATCTGGCGCTGCCATAAGAAACTAATAATAAATGCTGAGAAAAATCCATAAAATACACTTAAAAACTAAAATACACTTGCAATCTGAAGAATCCAGCAATCTCCGATCATAAACTAGAAACAAAACACTTACATGCCTCCACAAATACTTCAGATATTCATATTTCTTGTACCCATCTCTGCAAAGGAGGGCTCCATTGTCTCAGTAATTCCTAGAAATACCAATACCTTTTATCCAAGGTAAATTCAGCTCAAGCTGACAGCTGCAACCCACCTATAACATCAACATTATGTTCCAAAGAAGTTTTTGACAAGGATTTCTCATTCTATACAAAGTTACTGTATAAATGTATAATATATATATATATATATATATATATATATATATATATATATATATATATCCTTGTACAGTGGTTTATCTTGGTTTTGTGACAAAATTTGGGCACCCACGTTGCACACCCACAACATGACCCATAACCTACAATGCACACCCATGACATGCCCCATCACCCACATGCACACACATTAAATGCCCCATCACCTCCATTACACCCCCCCATAACATGTCCCCATCACATGCTCCATTCCCCCATCACCCTGGTTACATGCCTCCATCACCTCATTACATTCCCCCATCACCCCTGTAGATGCCCCCATCAACCCCAATGCATGTCCTCGTCTCCCCAGGACTTACCCTTGTCCCTAGTGGCTACTGGCAGGCAGCATGGTGTCCTCCATGCTGCCTGTTTGCCCCCCCCCCCCCCCCCGGTGTGTGCAGAGAGGTCATGCGACCCAGTGCGTGTCTGACGTCAGAGCGCCGGGTCACGTGACCTTTCAGCACTCCCCCTGTCACACTGCACAGGCAGACGAAGAAGCAGCACCTCTGTGCTGCCTATTCGGCTCCCTGTGCAGCCTGCTTTTAAATGCCTGTATAAATATGCACATACTGCACATGGGCATTGCATTCCAATATGTACATTTGCTAATATACATATGATATTTGTAGTGATCAGAAGGAAACTCAGCACTTTTTTCTTTTTTATTTCTCTATCTTTACGGTTCTGAGGAAAAAAAGGATTTATTTTAATGATAAAGGTTTGCAATCATTTACCTCTAATTACTTGTATGGGAGACAAGATAGAAAGTGTTTAGCTTCCCTTGGGAAATATAACACTACAGCTCAAACACTGAATTTTCTATTATCTGGCTGTACATTTATTAACATTGATATTGTCCTTTGGTGACAAAAATACACGTGTAAATAGATTTATGATGCACATACTCCCATGAGTCTGGTGCACAGATGTTTATGCCATAGGGCAAATATGAACCACAAAGACTGCAAAAAAGTCACAAATAAACCGACATGATCCTGGGTATAAAATGTGGCAGGCAGAAACATTGCTATACATCAATTTAAAAGACAATACTTTATTGCAAGCACTCAGAGCACTGCAATACAGTGACACAATGTTTATTGTGAAATATCTTACTACCTGGCCTTCTTTGTTTGCTGTTAAAAGAAAAGTGAGACAAGAGCTAACATTGTTTTATAATAGAAGGAGTTAAGGCCCTGTTCAGTGACATGAGTTATCACTTTTCAGAGTTTTTTAACTGAGTTTTTTCTTTTGTCACCTGAGATACATTTCTCAGATCATTGAATAGAGTATACGTAAATATATATGTGTTGGATAATTGATTTCAATGGACAACTATACTCACATTGTGATATACGCTGTGACAGAGCAGAACACATTTACTGATTTCCGATATTTTTGCTCATTGCTCATCTGTATCTGAGCGTAGATAAACTCTACAGGCATATCCTTTATCGGTACAGATATCTGATCCTCCATTTTGTAATGGATGATTACAGCTGGATGGCTTACCCACCATTTATTATCAATATGGTTGTTTACTGAATTTAGCTGCTAATGAAGCATCTGCACAGTCTTCCCTTACTGCTTACACCCCCGGGTACTTAAAGAGCTAAGCCAGGTCCTGACCAGATCGCTATTTTTGATTTTCTTTTATTTCAGGCATGGTGCCCACTGATCGGCATAAAGCTGATGTGGTGCCCATATTTAAAAAGTGATCACAATCCCAGCCGGGCAATTACAGACCTGTAAGCTTGACATCTGTGGTGGGGAAACTGTTTGAAGGGTTGCTAAAGGAATATATTTAAGATTTCATATTGAACAGGAATCTCATTAGTAGGAGCCAACATGGCTTTGTGATAGACAGATCTTGTCAAACTAACTTAATTACATTGTATGAGGAGGTGAGTAAAAATATATATTTAGGAGCTGCAGTGGATGTGATATATTTAGACTTTGCTAAGGCATTTGATACAGTTCCACACAAAAGGTTACTGTACAAATTGACTGAAATAGGCTTAGGGTTTATGCCGATGATGTATTTTTGACGTTGACTGATCCAGAGCGATCAATCCCAGAGCTATTGAAGGTAATCCACAATTATGGCGGAAAATCTAATTACAAATTAAATCTTGAGAAAACACAGGCAATATGTATAGCCACGCCTATGGACATGCAAAAAAGATTGAGAAAATATTTTTCATTTCTATAGGGTGGCTCTGGGATTGAATACTTGGGTATCACGATACCTTCTGATGGCAAGGATACGGCAGAGATTAACTGCAATAAGATCTTTAAAGAAATACAAGTTAAACTTAATAAATGGAGAAATTCATCCATCTCATGGATGAGGAGAATCAATACTGTCAGGGCTTATGTCATCCCTCGGTGGCTTTATACTTTTAGAATGGTACCAGGAAAGATAAAAATAGATCAATTGACGCTTATACAAAAAAAGCTAATGGAGTTTATATGGTTGGGCAAAAAACCAAGGATAAATAAAAAGAGTATGTATCAAGACACTAAAAGAGGGGGCCTTGGAATGCCAGCAATTAAGAAACTTTGGGAGGCCGCTATGCTAATGCATATAAATAAGATTCAATGGATTCCCAATAGGAACTTGGATTGGTGGCAGATAGAGAAGGAAATTATTGGTACTGAAAACTTGGAAACTATCTTATGGCTAAATAAAGAACACCAAAACGCCATACAACAGAAGATCTCAGGAAGTATTCTCGCAGATCTCATGGAATTTTGGTACAACTTTAAAAAGAGCTGTAATATAAATGGAAAAATCCTGAAAAAAACTCCCTTGGAAGCGCTAGAATTCAATATGGCCGACTTAACGATAAAAGCATGGAAACAGGGAGGTATTAATAGAATTGAAGACTTATATGTAGATAACAAAATTAAAGAGTTTGCAACACTAAGACAGGAATTTGAGTTGTCACCTAGGGAATTATTTAAATTTCTTAGAATAAAACACTTCCTATCAGAAAACCTTTATAAGTATAGGGATAGGGACAGCATAGAGCCGTTGGACAGCCTATTAAATGGTAAACCAAAGAAAAAATGTATGACAATTTATACGAATTGGGTTAAACAATTGAAACGACAATTTGTTCCATCTGCATGGGGTAGCTGGGAAAAAGATCTAAAATCTGATACAGAGGCTACAGACTATGTTGCGAAATGGCATAAAAGTTGGAACGATATAAGAAAGCATATCCATTGTTTTTTTTTGTTTTTTTTTTAAATAATTTTTATTCGGGTTTTGCATGAATACAATCATTGAAAAATATGGATGAACGTCAAATATGTCCCCCATGGGACTGTTTCGGTAACAAAACTGGCATGTATAATCATAGGTACATATGTCACGCGTTAATATTGTAACAAACTGTGAACAGTGCAGTGAGCATATATACATCTATATGGATACAGATATCAAAAAAATTATAATAACAAAATATATGTTGGGTTTTAACTTAGTAGATAGTTGTTATTCGTCATTTAGTTTATATCTATCTGTATCATAGCTCCATAATCAGGTAAAAAACGTCATCCCTTGATCAGGTAGGGGGAGACCCGTATGCTGCTGGCCCTTTGTCACATTAGAATCAGTGTTGAACTTTCAAAGTATGTGGGCCTGATTGCCAAAATTGTTACATAAAACAACAACAAACTAACTTTTAAACAAACAAACATGTCTCCAGTTGCCGGGTGACCAAGAAATATTCAGTATAATGGATCAGCGCTACATCGCGTGACCTCAATATGCTTTAGATTCATGTGGGTACCACACCTGGAACACCGTAGCCATTTTTTAAGTGGAGTGGGTGGGGGGGGGGGGGGTGAATGCTAAACAGTCAAGGAATAGGGTCCTTGCCTTGTAAAATGTGATCCATGTACCACGGCGAGTTTTGGAAGGCACCTTTAATTTGTTTTTTAACAATTGGCGATAAAGAATTGATGTAGTATTGCCAGTTCTAGCATATCCATTGTTTAAACTTACAGGAAGTATTCTTTAAATTGAATAATAGGTGGTACATGACTCCTTCGAGGTTAAAAAACATGAGTCCTACGTTTGATGAAACGTGTTGGAGATGTAAGAAAGACAGGGGCACACTCCTACATATCTTCTGGGAATGTGAGGAATTGCGCGACTGTTGGAGAGAGGTATTTGGAGTTATCTCAAATATGAGTGGGAAGTGACTCCCAGGCTGTCCCCGTAGGGCTCTGCTACACCAGGAATTAGAAGAAATTGATAGGGTAGATATGCCCCTTGTGACACATATTTTACTTGCGACCAAATTAGTGATTGCAAGGAAATGGAATAAAGGTGGGAAAATATATTGGGAGCAAGTAAGAAACCAGATAGAAACACAACGGATGATGGAAACTGGCTATTTTACCTACAGAGTGGAGCTAGATAAATATAACAAGATATGCGGTAAATGAGAGAAGAGATTATATGGTGAAAATGTACTACCTAGTATTGAACAACTTAATTAAAGATAAAATTATACCCTCCTAGGAAAATCTATACAAGGGTTATAATGTTGGTTGACTCTCTCCGTATTTTAGAGCACGCGACCGGGGCTTTACTTAACCAGATCGTGTGATGTCCATCCCCTCTCCCCCCCTCCCAGGCTTAATGGAATCTGATAATTTAAGCAAAGGCTTTGTCTTCTACTTAGTTATATGTATGTATATGTTGTATTATTTAAATGCATCGATAAAAAGAGAGTCTTTTTTTAATGAATTTAAAACTTAAGCAGATGCACCTTCTTATAAGCAATATATTTATGTGTGGTCTATGTAATTTTGTATTTGTATGTATCTATGGAAAAAAAAAAAACTCTTTATAAAATAAAGTATTTAAAAAATAAAAAAAAATAGGCTTAGGGCCAAAGGTCTGTGTGTGGATTGGCAACTGGTTGAAATATAGAATGCAAAGGGTGGTGGTAAATGGGAAGTTCTCAAATTGGACAGATGTGATAAGTAGAGTACCTCAGAGATCTGTCCTAGGTCCTCTTCTTTTTAATTTGTTTATTAATGATCTCCCAGAGGGCATAGGGAGCCATGACTCAGTGTTTGCCGATGACACAAAATAAAGTCTCTGCAAAGTTTGGACAAATTGGGTAAAATTATGCAACAATAAAAATGCTACATAGTGCACAGTGTCAGCTGGCAGCTGCAAAGGCCAATAAGATATTGGTGTGTATTAAAAGGGGTATTGACTCACGGGAGGAAGATATTATTTTCTCTCTTTATAGGTCCATGGTAAGACCTCAGCTTCAATATGCGGTTCAACTCTGGGTGCCTTTTAAAAAAAAGACCTTATGGAACTAGAGAAAGTACAGAGAAGTGCTACAAAACTAATCAGGGGAATGGAAAGTTTTAGTAATGAAGAAAGGCTGAAAAAGTTAAATCTGTACACACGAGAGAAACAGCGGCTTAGAGGGGATATGATAATGTTATATAAATATGTACAGGGCCATACAAAGGGCTTTCTAAAGACCTGTTCATTAACAGAACAGTAAAAATGACGGTCATCCGCTAAGACTTGAAGAAAGGAGATTTGGGCTACAACAGTGGAAGGGATTTTTTAAAATAAGGACAATTAAGTTATGGAATGCCTGGAGAAGTGGTTCTATCAAATACCTTAGATGCCTTCAAAGGTGGCCTGGATACTATTTTAATGAACCGGAGCATAGAGGGGTATGCATGTTAATTTATAGGCATTAATATTTATTTAGTGCTTGTTGATCCAAGGATAACTTTTCCCCCACTGAACGCACAATTTAAAATTGCTAAAGGGTTTTTTATTTGGCTTTTTTTTTCTTATCAACAGCTGTAAACACGGGATAGGAAAAGGTTTGAACTTGATGGATGCAAGTCTTTTTTCAACCTAAACTACTATGTAACTATAAAGCATATGCTATCATCAGCACTGTATTTAGCACGAGGCAAACAAGGCAAGTGCCTAGGGCGGAACTTGCCTTGTATGCCTTTAGGGGCGGCACAAAACGCACAAAAATGTTTTTAAAAAAAACTTGCTCGGCGGCAGAGATGGTGGTGAGGGGAGATCGGAAGGTCCCCCCTCACCATCGCTTTGCCTGCCAGCAGGCTGCACAGGATCCGAACAGGCAGCACAGAGAAACCTCCGTGCTGCCTTTTCGGCTCCCCGTGCAGTGTGACCGGGAAGTGCCCAACAGGTCACGTGACCGGCGCTCCGACATCAGACGCATGCCGGGTCACATGACCTCTCTGCACAACCGTCTGGGAGCTGAACAGGCAGCATGGAGGACACCATGCTGCCTGCCACTAACCACCAGGGAAAAAGGCAAGTGCTGGGGGATAGGGGCATGTTAATGGCAAATACTGGCATATTATTGGGCACATTAGCAGGGGCTTATTAATGGCAAATAATACTGGCATATTATTTGGCAAATTGGCTGGGGCATTTTAAATGTCAAAAAATACTGGTATAATATTGGGCAAATTGTCAGGGGCATATTAAATGGCAAAAATACTACCATATTATTGGGCAAATTGGCTGGGGCATATTAATGGCAAAATAATACTGGCAAAATATTGGGCACATTGGCTGGAGAATATTAATGAAAAATAATACTGGCATATTATTGAGATAGGCCAAATATGAATAGTGTGTGTTTCAGCTAGGTGGGAACTGCTAGAGGTGAAGAGACAGGTGTTCTAGTGGGTTGGGTAGTAAGCTTCTTTAAAGAGGTGGGTTTTGAGGGACTTTTTCAAATTTGAAAAGGAGGGAGAGAGCTGGTTGCTCTGCGGAAGGGAGTTGCAGAGAGAGGGGGTAGCTCGGGTGAAATCTTGGAGTTGCGAGTGAGAAGTGGTGATGCGATTGGAGGAGCTGGCATATTATTTGGCAAATTGGCTGGGGAATATTAATGGCAAAACAACACTGGCTTATGAATGGGCAAGGTATGGCATATTTAATATTTAAACAGACTATTGCATATGTCAATGACAAAGTGACTGTGGTATGTTAATTGGAACCTGACAGTGGCTTATTTTAATTGGCAAAGGGATGCTGTGGCATGTTCTGTGGGGCAAAATAACATGTACTATGGGGGAAAGTGACACTGTGGCTTGATCTTCAGGGGCAGTTCTGTGGGACAAAGTGACACTGTGGTATTTTCTGTGACACTGTAGCATGCCAAATTATGTGTGTAACGGACCGTCTACTGGACGCAGGGCCGGCCTTAGGGGTGTGCGACCTGTGCGAGCGCAAAGGGCGCAACACCCCAGGGGGCGCCCTCCCGTTCAAAAAAAAGTTAAAAAAAAAAAAAAAAGCCGGTAGAGGCACTGGCTGGGGGAGATCAAAAGATCCCCCCTCACCAGCCCTCTGCTCGGCAGGCTCTGCTAGATCCGGGGAGGGGGCGGAGCTAACCGGCTGAGAGGTGTAGCTCCGCCCCCACCCTGTGAAGCAGAGCAGCGTCTGCTTCACGGGGAGCCACTGGCAGCACCTTCGCTTGCTGCCCATGGCTCCCCGTAATGCAGACTGTGCTCTGCTTCACAGGGTGGGGGCGGAGCTACACCGCTGTGCCGATTAGCCCCGCCCCCTCCCTGGATACAACTTTGCAGGCAAAGGTAAAGGAGGGGGGGGGGGAGAGAGAGAGAGGCAGAACAAGGGTTAGGGGGGAGACAGACAGACAGAACAGGGCCAGGGGGGGGAGAGACAGAACAGGGCTAGAGAGAGATAACAGGGGGAGGGGGGAGAGACAGAACAGGGGAGGGGTGAGAGAGAGAGAGACAGACAGAACAGGGGCAAGGGGGAGGGCCAGAACTGGGGGAGAGAGAGATAACAGGGGGAGGGGGGAGAGAGAGCCAGAACAGTGGATGGGGGAGAGACAGAATAGGGGGGGGGGGGAGAGACAGACAGACAGAACAGGGGCAGGGGGAGAGACAGAACAGGGCTAGAGAGAGATAACGGGGGAGGGGGGAGAGACAGAACAGGGGAGGGGTGAGAGAGAGAGACAGACAGAACAGGGGCAGGGGGAGAGACAGAACTGGGGGAGAGAGAGAAAAAAGGGGGAGGGGGGAGAGAGACAGAACAGGGGGAGGGTGGGACAGAACAGGGGACGGGGGGGAGAGACAGAACAGGGGACGGGGGGAGAGACAGAACAGGGGACGGGGGGAGACAGAACAGGGGACGGGGGGGAGAGAGAGAGAGACTGACATGGCAAGGAAGAGGAAAGGGACAAACATGGGAAGGGAGAGAGACACATACATAGGGGGGTGAAAGAGACGGGGGGGCACGGGGGGGAGCCCGCACAGGGCGCCGGAACACTTAAGGCCAGCCCTAACTGGACGAAGTAGACCCTCTGTGCGTTGTGGGAAATCACCTCCTTAGCCCCAACTTACAGCTCAGCATTCACCCAGCAAGTCTTTCCTGGACCCTTGCTCTTTGTACCCAAATAGACAGGACATCTAGCAGTTAGGTACAGCAAGATTGAACAACTTTATTTGACAAACAACACAGACTTTTAAAAGAAATACACATGACATTAGTATACAATGGGGGGAAGGAACTAAACATAGTTCTCCAACTAACAGGGGCTAGGAATACATTGGACTTTCAGACTGCAAACCAAATTACCATACAGTGAGTAGACACACAGTAAGAAACGTAATGTACACAACATAATAAGTTTACCAGTTAATCCAGTTACTACAGAACAATGGATGTTGGAGTAAACTATCAATTCTAGTCACTGACACATTATAACCTTCAGAGTGGTCTACTCACAGAATTAAACGTTGCACATAAACCAATACACTAACAGAATACAACTAACTAACAATTGTAACGTATAGAGTTATGGTACATAAGCCAGGGTCCATAATCTACAGGGAGGTGTTTGGCCCTCAGGCCCCTCCAAGAAGAGAACAGGAACAAACAGAGGTAGTGCCAGCTGAAGTCATCCGGAAGGTAGACAGCATTAATCCATAGTTGGTTTGTAAAAAAGTAACTTTATTAAATCAAAAAAAGAATAATAAAACCATTGAGCAGGGAGACAGGAACAAAACGGATACGACACACGCTTAAGAAGAGAAATCTCAAGAAGAAAAAAGAGAAGATAAATATTTCCCCCGGGCTGGGAAAAAAAAAAAGCCAGCTCCACCTTAGAGATAAATCATACCTTTTGTAACAGTAATCGGTGATGAGGTGCTGCGTCCGGCTGTGCAGATAGCCAAATGTACAAACCAGAAACAAAGAAAGATAGGACGTTGGCACTCCCCTCCAAGAACAGAATTCAGAATTCACTTTGTGACAATGTGGATGCAATTTGAGTGCAAGCGAAGTGCTGTGGGTGCAATATAGGTGCATGACAAGTGCTGTGGGTACTCTATGGTGCTGTGTGAAGTCCTTTGGGTGCAATGTGGGTGCAGAAAAAGGGAATAAAACAAGAAATGCAACTTTTCAATAACATTTTTATTACATATACAAATAGTTGAATGTGATATGGAAATAGTTGCATATAATATTAAAAAGTTTATATTTACATACAGTTTTTTATAGTTTTGAGTGGGGTCCACTGCTAAAGACTTTGCTCAGGGCCCACTAGGTTCTTAAAGCGCCCCTGTGATGGGGGCATGTGATGGATGCATGTGATGGGGGCATGTAATGCGTATGTAATGGGGTGATGGGAGCATTTAGATGGGGTGATGGGGCATGTCCTTGGTGTGCAACGTGGGTTATGGGTCATGTCGTGGGTGTGCAACATGGGTGGGGGGGTGCCCACATTTTTTCTGCCTAGGGCAGCACAAAACCAAGATACACCACTGGCTATAATCTCAATTATCTTCTGTTATTTAACGCAGGAGAGAGAGGGGGTCAAAAGCCATCATCCAGAGACCAAAAAGATAACTTAATAGAATAGCTTAACATTTCATGCAACTTTACTGAAACAATATAAAGGTTGACAAAAATGGCCTCCAATACAGAGGGGCTAACAACCATCTGGTTATTACTCTTTGAAATGTATATTATCAATGTGGATTTTCACCTAGCCTGAAAAATACCACAAGTTGTATTTTACATATAATCAATTTAAATGTGTATGATTTTACCTAATGTATAGATCTCTTATTTAAAATGATTGGAAGCTAGTAGGTCAGTAATGTTTCTGGTGGGTTGGAAACTCTGCATTCTTAATATGTCACTAAACCTTAAAAAATAATTTACCCTGCTTCCAATTATAAGTGTAGAAGAAGCACAGTCCCCAATGTTTTAAAAACATTTTTCACACACATTATTAATTATATAACCTGCCAGATTACACTTTTGCTTTGAATTGTATTGTATCATGCTTCTGAATCATTACCTGCCTCATGTGTTGAAGTCCATTTATAACAATACCGTTGGTCAATGTACAAAGAAATACATAATGCAAATACAATTTTCAATGCTATTGTCCTCTACCTTATAATGTGGGTTATTATGTTGTACATATGCACCAGCCAGCTGAAGACTTAACTGCAGACTGGGCATCCATAGCAGCAGAATGTTATGACTACTCCTGTGCTATGCTTCTGATGATGTCAATTTAAACCTTCATTTGAATAGCATACTTTTCTTTGCAGCCCAATTACCTATTTGTGTCGGTAGAAAAGTATCAATCAATATAATTCAAGCAGTCTGTTGTTAGGAGACAATACCAACCTGCCAGTATTTGTTTGATGAAAAAAGCTGTTACAGGACACTTGTTATCCTGTGGACAAATTAGAGGTGATGTGTCTGCACTGACCTCTTCTTTCCCCCCGCTTTGTGGAAACTATAATCTAGTTACTTCATTTCATTTTTGCTCCTAGAAAAAGGTTTTCATGTTGTCTGTGTGGCTGGAATCTGTACCAGGATAATGGGAACAACAGAAAAATAATGATTAGAAGAATCCTCTCTTTCAGGCCACATGACAACATTGTCTTTTGAAAAGCTAGTAATTCGCATCTCAGCTGATATCGACTTCAGTTCCCATGGTGTTCAATAGTTTAAGGAGTAGCACAGTGTTAGCCGTGGAAAAATAGGAAACAAGTAGGGTTAAAATGAGACCATTTATTGGCTTTCAAGGCCATAAGTTGTCTCTTCCTCAGACATTAATGACAAGCTGGCCATCATGGTTATCTGTAGTCAAAAGCAGCTATTATATTATGGTTAGCTGATGGTCATAGAAACCATATTGCATGGCATCTGGGTTGCCAGAGGTGAACTATCTGTTTAGCGACAATTGCATTGCTGGAAAGGGAGGCAAGATACAAAATAAAAGGATGAGGACACGTTTTTAAACAATTTATTTTCTTTCTATTGAAATTAAAATATAAAGAGATCTGGGATGGCTTGGAATGGCTAGAACTTACCAACAAGAATATACAATTGGGAAAAGTGTTACAAAGTTCTGATGAATCTGTAGAAAACCTCAAAAGGGACTTACCTAGAATTATTGGGGTCTGGGAAAAAGATCTAAATATTATAATAACAATGGAGGATTGGTTAAACATTATCCCTACTTGAATTTAATCAAATTGCAATTTTAAATAATGTATCAATGGTATATGATGCCTGCAAATTTTTTTACAGGTACTAGTTCCAATTGTTGGAGATGCAGTTAGCAAGTTGGCTCTTTCCTGCATGTTTGGTGGGACTGTAAGTCATTGACTCAGACATGGAAAATTTTATTAGTCCTATTAGAGGACGTTTATGAAAGAAATCCCAAAACCCCAAGAAACTCCCACATAGCAGTTATTAAAACATCAGTTCTAATATCAAATGATCATGAAAAAAGTAAGAATAATATAATGAAAGAAGGTTGAACGATTTGGCAATGTTATTTATAGATTAGAGGAAGACCAAACGGAGTATGATACATTAATCTCAACTTCTTGAGTTTTCCAAAGATACAGGGATAGGCTTGATAATGTAATTGTCTCCTCCTTCCTTAACTCTCAGTCATGATGAGGTTATCATTTTGGTTCTATGTATTGTTAATATTTAACTAATTTTTGTAATAATATATTTATTGTCAATATTAATATAAGACATTGCATGACAATAATAAATGAGCCATATTTTTTTGTGAGCAGGGTGTTTTGCTCTGGGACAAGTGAGTGCAAATTTCTCACTTATCTTACTTCCCATTACCACCCCATTACTGACAGTAATTACTGCACTATATAATATTATGTATTTGTCTTTTTTCTTCTTCTTTCATATATTCACTGGGAGGTATCTAAAACGAAGGATTATATAAGTAGAATTTTTGTACCTTTACGCTATTCACGTGTGATTTCAAGATATGTATACTACTGAAGTGCGAACACAGCGCACTTATCATTCTGTTGTCTTACCATTTAAAAATGAAAACAGGTGCAGCCCCAGCCCTTTAATAGAGATTAGAGAGCAGCCCAACTGGCAATTACCCTCCTCCCCCAATTGCCAGCCATCCCCTCTCTTGAATCAGATATCTGTGTGTAATAATCCCTTCTTCTTTTTAAACTTAAATATTTGCACAGTTACACTATAATTTTATTTTTGTGTATTTACCATATTTTGGAAGAGACTATGCTGATTTAAATATCATATAGTATCACATAATGCTAATTTCTGTATTTACTATTAAATTGCTTGCTATATATATATGTATATATTTGAACTTTTTTACTTGCTACTGTTTATCAGTTCTCTTGTGTATGCTCATGAATTATCTACCTGCACTCATGAATTATCTATAAATTGGTATAAATATCTATTATATGTGTAATATTTGTGCTTATCACTGCTTATCACCAGTGTCTCTTTTGGAATAGATAGTGTTACATTTTAAAAAACAAAGTCTAAAAAACATTTTATTTTGATCTTTTTTTTTACAGAAGCTTTTGAAATGGTAATACGCCATGCAAGAAACTACACAAACACAATGTTCAAGAATCATTACCAGAACATCTCCTCAAGGACAGCAAAGTTTGTTGGTGAATTATTCACGGACATTTCACTGTATGTGTTGGGTTCAGACATAAATGTGAACGACATGGTAAATGAGTTTTTTGACAGCTTGTTCCCTGTCTTGTACACCAATTACCTAAATCCAAATGCCCAGGAATCTGTTGAGAATCTAGAATGTCTTCGGCTAGCCAGACGGGATACTAATGCTTTTGGCCATTATCCCAAAACCATCATGACCCAAGTATCGAAATCTTTGCAAGCATCAAGGCTTTTCCTGCAAGCTTTGAACCTTGGCATCGAAGTGATCAACACTACTGATTATTTGAAATTCAATAAGGATTGTAGCAGGACTCTGCTGAAAATGTGGTACTGCTCTCACTGCCAAGGTCTACTAGTGGCACAACCGTGTGCTGGCTACTGTGGAAATGTAATGAGAAGTTGTCTGTCAAGTGTGGCCGAAATTGATACTCACTGGAATGAGTATATTCTTTTAATAGAGCGCCTTACTAAGGAAATGCATGGAATTTATGATCTTGAACGTGTCCTGCTCAATCTCTTCTCACAAATTCGGGAAGCAGTGGTACATGTAGAGAAGAACAGAGGAAAGATTTCCATTGGGGTAAGCCATTATTTAATTTTTTTTTTTTTTTTTTTTACTTTTTCATGGAAAATTTTCTTCACTGGTAAGTAACTTGGTTATTACTTTGACAACTTGTGTATGGTACAAACTGATATAATTTATAATGCTTCTTTGTTCCTTTCTCTACCAGTGGCAGTGGTGTGCCCCCCCCCCACCACCCACGTTGCACACCTACAACATGCCCCATCATTGCACACCCACGAAATGTCTATTGGGCAGACTAGATGGACAGAATGGGTCTGATCTGCTGACAAATTCTATGTTTCTATGCCTCATCACCCACATTGCACACACATTAAATGCCCAATTACCCCATTACATGCCCCCATCACCCACATTGCATACACACTAAATGCCCCATCACCCCCATTACATGCCACCATCACCCTCATGACATACCCCCACCATGTCCATTACATGCCCCCAACACCCTGATTAATTGGAAGGAGCTAAAGCTTGCTGAATGGTGGGGGAGGGAGCAAAAAAGTGTGCTTTAACACCCTTTGGCAAAGTGCCGCCCTAGGCGAGTGCCTTGTTTGCCTTATGGAAGATACACTACTGACCAGTGGACTTCATTTTTAAAGAACCACTAAACAGTTTTCCCACTGTACCTCTACAATAGAATCAAGGAAATACAGTGAGCCAAGTTGGAGGATAGAATGCCACATGGTTTTTAAGATTCATGCTATTTTATCCTATGTTTAGCTACCACATGCATCACTTTGAGACATGCTGGCTGATCTTGAAGCTGGCTGTCACTCACTGTCTCTCATGAGAGACCATCATTTTTATATCTAATTAATAGAGGGTACTCTAACCAGGAAAGGTCATTGTAAATGTGCTTTCCTTAAAACCTATGAACTGTTATATTATGTAGTATTAGAAATATCAATATAAACTGTTTTCAATGTAAGTAATAGAAAATGTTCCTATAACACATCTACATGAAAGATAGGTAGAATAATATTATAATGTATAATTACATTTTAGGGCAATTGTACCTGTTTTATGTGGCAGCCCTTTACTTACTCTTTACTTACCAAAGATTAATTTAAAGGACCACTCCATTATGCCCACCCCCAATAAAATAAAATAATTAATTCATATTAATGCTATCACTTTAATTAGAGATATGTTTTAATTATTAGATTTTTTTTTTAGTTTTTACAATAAATAATTTTTCAAACCTTTTTTCTTGAACTCTGCTTATTCTCTGACAATCCAAAAGGTGCTCTTGAGTTACCAAAGATTAATTTACCACTCCAAATTCCCCCAAAACATATAATAATGTATTAAAGCTAGCACTTCAACATATAATATGTATGAATTATTTTATACATTTTTTTCTGCAGTCATTGGCATCAGTCTTTATCAAAATAAAAATCCCCATCATCTCATGGAGTCAGTCTTGGAACTCCCCTAGAGATGAAAGGGAGGGCCTATTAAGCATGATGTCAACATTGACAAGGAATTCACTGGGCATGTTCTTGGCACCTACTCAGGGAATGCACATGCAGTCCTCTCAGGAATTTCAGGGTGGTTTATTACTGAGCTGGAAACTTGATCTGCTCCCACAGCACAATTTTATGCATCATCAAATCTCCCTTTGGCTAATTCTGGTACAGCCCTGGCTTGTTCTAGATGTCTTAAGGCCTGTTTATTTCTAGAACCACTAGAACTAGCTCAGTGTGCTATTTGTCAGTAAGTCTAAATGTAATTAGTGTTTGTCTAACCTATTTTGAAGCTGTTCAATGGTATCTAAGCTGCATAAACCCCACCAAGTGTGGCAATCTAGTTCTCCTTTTAGCACTTTTCGCCATCATTTTACGTTATTAAGCATCCAATATACCTTGAAACTATGTTGTGTCCATGTTATATGTTGTAACATGCTGCATGCAAAATACCAGTGTTTCTTGGTTTGTGTGTGTGTGTGTGTGTGTGTGGTATTTGTAGCTATTTACTTGTTATAGAGTTTTTTTTGTATAATACCGTATTTGCTTGAATATAAAATGACCCTGATTATAAGACGACACCCCAAACTTTGGATATTCCTTTAGGAAAAAACTAAAAGCCTGAATATAAGACTACCCTAAAGGAAAAAAGTTTAACTTGTATATTCACATGTAAATTGCTTTTTAATATTTAATAAAAATTATGATATAAAAAAATGCATTTCTTGTTTTTATTTCCTTTTATGTGCCAATGCTGCCTCTCTCTCTCCCTCCCCCACCTATGTCTCTCTCTCCCCCCAGCATTGTCTCTCTCTCCCCCCTTAGTGTTGTCTCTGTTTCTCTCCCCAGTGTTATGTCTCTCCCTCCCCCAGTGTTATCTTTCTCCCCCTCCCACGTTGTCTCCCCCCTTCCCTTTGTCTCTCTATCCCCCCTCCCTCCCCTTGTCTCCTTCTCCCCCTCCCTCCCCTTGTCCCTCTCTTCCCCTCCCGTCCCTTGTCTCTCTGTCACCCCCTCCCCTTGTCTGTTTCTCCCCCTCCCCTTGTCTCTTTCTCCCCCTCCCTCCCCTTGTGTCTCTCTGCTCCCTCCCCTTGTGTCTTTCTCCCCCCTCCCTCCCCCTCCCTCCCCTTGTGTCTTTCTCCCCCCTCCCTCCCCCTCCCTCCCCTTGTCTCTCTCTCTGCCCCCCCTCCCTCCCCCTCCCCTTTTCTCTCTCTCCCTGGTGGCTCTGAAAAAAACCTTGTCTTATATTTGAGCAAATACAGTAGTTCTTAGGTTCAATAGTTCTAGGTGTAATTCATATACACCTCAGCGCTTAGAAACTATTAGAAAATAGCTAAGATATTAGTAGTGTCAAAGGCTGCCCCGATATTAACATCTACTTCACTCTTTAAATGTTCCAGGTTTACTGAAAAATAAGCAAGATTTAAAACCAACTAAATATTCATGTCTGGATTTATTTTATTCAGCAGAAGCGTCTTTTTTGGGATCAAAGTAAAATATCCCCCGTTTTATCTCTAACAAGGCAATCTGTTTGTTAGAACTGCTATAGTGCACTAAACATTGTTTCCAATAAGCAGCTGCACTGCATCAGAGATGGATCAAGAATTTCTGTGATTCTTAACTGTTAATCAATATGTCCCCCAACTCCTTTTTTGCAGTTTAATGTTTCAAAATAATACAACTGGTGAAGGATTGCGCTTCTCCCAACACTTCACGTCATATATAAAATGAGCTGTAGTAGTAAAAGCAGGACAAATCCACTCACATTTCCCTGACCAATATGCTCAGTAATAAATGCATCCAGAAGCCCCCATACGGCTATGGCAGGCAGTGACGGTCTTAGGGGTGTGCAACCTGTGAGAGTGCACAGGGCGCAAAACCCCAGGGGGCGCCCGCCCCCCCCCCAAAAAAAAGTTTTTAAAAAAAGCCTGTAGAGATCCCCCCTCACCAGCCCTCTGCTCGGCAAGCTCTGCTGGATCCCGGAAGGGGGTGGAGCTAACTGGCTGAGAGGTGTAGCTCTGCCTCCTCCCTGTGAAGCAGAGCAGCGCTGCGGGAAGCAAGAGAAAGTGCTGCTCGGCTCCGGATGCCTTTATTAAGCATGGGGAGCCGAGCAGCACTTTCTCTTGCTGCCCCTGATGCAGAAGCTGCTCTGCTTCACAGGGTGTGGGCGGAGCTACACCTCTCAGCTGGTTAGCTCCGCCCCCTCCCTGGGTCCACATTTGCAGGCAAAGGGAGGGGGGGAGAGAGAGGCAGAACAGAGGGATAGGGGAGAGACAGAACAGGGGTAGGGGGGAGAGACAGAAAAGGGGGAGGGGGAGAGACACAGAACAGGGGGAGGGGGAGAGACAGAACAGGGGGGGAGAGAGAGAATGGGGGGAGAGAGACAGAACAGGGGGAGGAGGAAGACAGAACAGGGGGAGGAGGAAGACAGAACAGGGGGAGGGGGAAGAGACAGAACAGGGGGGGAGACAGAGAATGGGGGGGGAGAGAGACAGAACAGAGGAAGGGGGGAGAGAGACAGAACAGAGGAAGGGGAGAAGAGAGACAGAACAGAGGGAGAGAGAAAACAGGTATGGGGAGACAGACATGGAAGAGAGTAAATGTAGCCTGTGTGCAAAACGAGCACCGGCTACATTTCATTAAATGGTGCTGTGCATGAACTTCCTGGTTCGGGCCCGCCTCCAAGACGTCACACGTGACGTCTGGCGGTATCTTGATCTTTTGGCAGGGACCCACAGGGTCTATTAAGATGCTGACCGGGTCTCTGCCATAGTGTTCCTGGCCGCCGATCACCTTGTGAGGGCCCCCAACAAATTGCTACGCCTTGGTGCTTGCGTCATCTTTGACGCAAGCACCATGCATCACGAATGGGGTTAAAGGGTAACTAAAAGTGTGTGAAGTGTTAGGAGTAGTGCACTCATTCACCAGTTGTATTGTTTTCTATGTTTAACTAGGAGTGGAGCACTAGTTTGTTTTGGTTCTGCTTCTTCCACCACATAAGGCCCAGTATATTGCTCTTGTATTTTGATGTTCAAGAATATTTAAAGGAAACTCATTACTCGCTAAACACAATAGTGTTATATTTTACTATTTTTTTTATTTTACCAAAAGCAAATCTTTATATTCGCACCTTTCCTTTTTCTTTTAATCTGGGTTGGGAATGAACAATTTAATTTGCTTTGATCCATCAAAGTCAAAACAATGTTTGTATCTTCTTTTTGGTTCAATGAAATGTCACTGGATCATAAGTAAAGAATAAAGTAAAGTAATGTAAAGATGGCAGGGATTTGCTGTCTTCATACTGTATTATCTGTTAATGCTCTTCTATCAGATCATAGGCAAAGTGGAAGCTGTTTGAGTATCAAGGTGATTCTATGATCAGAACCACAAGAAAACATAACAGTTGTTGTTTAGTCTGCTTACGCTGGTACTTGACATCTATACTCTTTTATTTCATTCTTTGTACAACATGCTCTCTCAGGCAGCTTGAAATGAGGATAAGGCTTCATCATGTTATAATGACCGATCTAACATAATTGCAGATTGTCGACTGGCTCATACATTCAAAGAGCAAATTTAGGGCGCACATCCAGGTATAAAGCAGTTTCAATCATTTCTTAGGTCGAGTAAAAGTAAAAAAAAGTTTCCATTTATTTGTAATAATTAAAAACATTGTGACATAGGGAAGCAGCAGTCTCACGCGTTTCACCAGAGAAAGGGCTTAATCATAGACACCTATGTCTCCTATTTTATATGAGCTAAGAAAAAGTGACTGTGACGGAACCAACCTCGCCACTATGTTCTGGAGAAGCCTGGTTACTCGCCTGCTGCCTCTGGACTATGGCCCCATGGTAAAAGCTTGCATTTTCCCCTGCAGAAAGGCTTGTTCGTGCCTTTCTGCCTGGGTGTTCGGTAGATTGAATCTACCGAACCAACTCACAAATGAATGGACCACCTGGGTGAGGGATGTGCCATAGCACTATACGTTAATATTGTTAGTTAGTTATATTCTGTTAGTGTATTGGTTTATGTGTAATGTTTAATTCTGTGAGTAGACCACTCTGAAAGTTTATAATGTGACAGTGACTCCAATAGTTTACTCCAACATCCATTGTTCTGTTTTAACTGGATTAACTGGTAAACTGATTATGTTGTGTACATTATGTTTCTTACTGTGTGTCTACTCACTGTATGGTAATTTGGTTTGCAGACTGAATGTCTAATCTTTTCCTAGGCCCAGTTAGTTGGAGGACTATGTTTAGTTCCTTCCCCCCCATTGTATACTAATGTCATGTGTATTTCTTTTAAAAGTATGTGTTGTTTGTCAAATAAAGTAGTTCAATCTTGCTGTACCTAACTGCTAGATGTCCTGTCTATTTGGGTACAAAGAGCAAGGGTCCAGGAAAGACTTGCTGGGTGTGACGGTCCGTTACAGTGACTGTTGCACAAGATATTGGCTCCTTTCAAAGGAGCAATTACTATATAATTGTAGGAGGAAGCAAGTTAGTTGCTATTCTGATGTCTTTCAATGGTCAAAGCTATACAAAAGGGGTTGTTTATTTTTGTAGACTTTAGGATTAATTCTGGGGCCACCCTAGTTATTTTTAGGTGCAAATTTAAAACAACCATAAACGTTCGGAACGAGTAATAGGTATTTTAGGAGCCATGGCTCCTTTGGTTTGTCAATCCCTGTACAGACATAAATGTATGTGTAAATATATATATAAAAATAAGGAAAATGTCTGCTATTGGAGGAATTGTATAGACATTCTTATGCCACACTGGATCACCATGAGTGCCCCTTACCAGTGCCAAAAAGGTAGGTAAGCAGATGGGCTGACTTTTAAGTACAGGTTGAGTATCCCTTATCCAAAATGCTTTTGAACACAAGTATTTTGCATAACGGATCATTTTGGATATGGATCACTTTCATCAATAAGATATATTAAAGCTTCTAAGCATTGATAAAAACTGTAGAATCATTTCAATGTTACTGTGATCTAACTGTGATATTAGTCATTGTTGGGAACCTGCCGTTGGCGTGTCAGACTTGCACATGTGCCATTGTATTACCATTTGTGGGTGTGGGGGAAATGCATGTATGGAAAGGCTATATTGTAGCTGTAAACTGTTGTGCGCCTGCGTTCTGATAGGTGTGTGTTTATGACATAAACCAAACATTTTTCGGGATAATGGATCATTTTGGAGAATGGATTTCTGGATATACAACCTGTATTGGAAGTCATTTGAAGGGTTAAGATATATATTGATAGGAGCTATGTTGTACTGGTTCAGGCCACTCTCTATTTAATCATATGATGTAAATGGATTCACTACTCACACAACAGCTTTATGTATGTATAGAGGACAAGGCTATAGACAGAGCTGGATTTACAACTCAGATTTTCCTAGCACAAGATGCTTATCACTGGATACCCACTGTGCTTGTTAGGAAGACATTTATTGATCATTGTTTATCAGAAAATTATATACATGGTGAATTGTTCTTGGAATTCCAATTTGCAGCACTTAAGTGACCTGGAACTAAATGGCATCTAAGCACTCCAGATCAATGAAAATGTTACATGAAACAAATTGTGACTTTTATTGGCTGAACTAATGAAATGCTACTGGTTTTTCTTGGGCTGGAGAAATGGAAGACACTATGGTTACAAACTTTTTTTTAGCAGTGTTGGACAAAACTATATATACATTTAAAAACCTTTGTTATGAGATATAATTATCAATCCTCCAGCTGTTAATGCATATTTTTCATTATGCATTGCTTAAAATATGAAAATCTTACACTTAGATGAAATTGTACATTTGCAGGACTTCAGGACGGGCCCCTTTAAGTTTTCTGCTTCAGAAACCAATAAGAATTTAAATGGGATATCCTGATTTTTTAGTGATGTTATCAGACAATGTGTTGCATTGTTAGAGATCATAGTCTGTACAAGAGCATTATAAGTCAGGTTGCTGTAACCTCATAATGTCAGTCATGTCATCAAAGCATTCAGTATCTCTCATATAAATACCATCCGGCTGAGGATGACAGGCATGGTTTACTTTTCTCATATAAATACCATCCGGCTAAGGATAATAGGCATTATATCTCTCTCTCTCTCCTTATTTATCAAATCAGCTTACTGAGGACAATAGGCATTCCATCTCCATCTCCTTCTCAAATAAATACCAGCTGGCTAAGGGTGATAGGCATTCTATCTCTCTCAAATAAATACCAAGTGGCTGAGGATGATAGACATGCCCTCTCGTTTCCTTTTTGTAAAAATTACAGCTGGCTAAGGATGATAGGCATGCCCTCTCATGCATAAAAATTACAGCTGGCTGAGGATGATAGGCATACCATATCTCTCATAAAAAAATTGCCAGCTGGCTGAGGATAATTCTCCATCCAATATATCACCAACTAATACGTTTATAACACTGTGGAAGCACTGTCTTTGTCAGGAGATATAGGCTCTTCTCCAGCAATCTAGGCAGTCTAATTATGTTTGCATGTTCCCTGTGTCCTCCTACTCATTGGATGTCAGGGGGGCATGCATACATATTTAGACTGCCATCGGCTATCAGCAGAGCTGCAGGCGAGGAGGGTACTTGGCTGCAGGTGTCGGGGGTGCTAGGAGGACAGAGATCCACTGCACATGTGAACCTCAGTGACGCACTGCCTACAATCTGGAGCTGTGAAACCTGGGATGGATTTACCAAGGTAGAAATGTACTAAAATGTATAGAGAATAAAAGGGGACAAAACAGTGACAGTTTAGTTCACCCATTGGAGCCTTCAAGTTGCATCAAAGTCAAACTGGTGACTAGACTGTCATGACAAGCAGCTTTGTTTCAGAAAAGAACACAAATTTTTATTGGGATCAATAGAATCAATAATTGGGATTTATTCCGCTTCTCCTTAAGATGAGAAGTATTTTGTGCTACAAGAAGGATACAAGCATTTATAGTTTTAATAGGGACTTAATTGCTAAAAATGAATTGTGGTGAATTCTCCAAACTGGCTATTTTGGTCTAAGTAGTGCTACTTTGCTGTCATGCAAGGCAGGGCCCACTTTTGCAATATCATCAGCCCACCCGTTATCATCAGAGACAGACACAAATAGACAGACAGGACAAATATACAGGGATTGATAGACAGGCACAGATAGACAGAAAGGACAGATATACTGACGGAGAAGGTACTGAGATTGATAGACAAACAAAACAATTTAATATAAAGATGGAAAATGCTACACCCTTAGGCATCCAGCTGCAGTTTCTCTAGTAAACCTACCATAATCCCCTGCCGTTCTTGAAACCTGGTGGGGAATTATGGGGGTTGTGCAGCAGCTGGAGGGCCAAGGGACAAAGGAAATTAGAAGTGAAAAGTGGTGCAGCCCCAACGCATTTAGCTAGGGTACAGGGCAGCCCAGTGGGAAATTGCCCCTATGCCCCCTTGCCAGCCCTCCCCTGCTGTCATTCCACCACAATTTTTTGTGTGTGAATCCTGAGTCAATCAACTTCAAAGTATCATTGTCAGTGGTTTTAATGTTATTTTTGGCATCATAGAATTGCTTGTTCTGAGCATGATTGAATGGAACAGGGAGATTACTGCTTCTAACATTCTAATCTTCCCCTAATTCTAAGTGAGTGTGAGAGCAAAAAGGGTTGGGTGACAGAAGAGGGAGATATTTTTAATTCAGCTATTTTGGTTGGGATTTTTTTGCATTCTCTCGCAATGCAGCACAGTTCACTGTATTGTGAATAGACCTCACAGTGCAACAGGACCTGGTGTTTTAAGTAAAACTGTAAGCTGGATTGTAAATGTTACATTTTTATGTATATTTTTAAAGAGAAATGCTTTGAAATGATTGACATTGTTTATCACCTATCTGTAAAGACATTTTATGAGCCTTTATTTACCAGTCACATGCTGTGGTATGTTTGGTTTCTTTATACAGATGCTGTAGGGCTTTAAGCAATAAATGAGCAGGAATTATTTGTGCAGATGGACTATTTATTAACCAAAAGCACTGAGTGATGTGGATATAACATGCTGCATGCACAAGCGATCAGGAATACAGTAACTGTATTATGTTGTCCTATTTACATACTCTATAAATTGCACCTATTTGTTTTGCTGTAGGGATGGCACATATGGAATTATCCATTTAAATGGAATGGATGGTGTCTCTAAATCAGTTAAATGGTGCTGATGTTTGTTAGAATTTATATATTCTCATTTTCATTAGTATAAATCTTCCCACAGCATCATTGTTGGTCCATTATTTTATTGAAATCTTCATCCTTGGAACAATGGCTGGAGAAAAATCTAAAAATGAGTTACTTGGTGGTTTAGCATCATTGAGGTGTACATATCTAGGCTCTTTACGTTGGTTTCAGTATCTTCTTCCTCTGATCTCAGTGGGGATTATTCACTAAAAGGTGAGCTGAGCTGAGTTGAGTATGAGGTTTCCATATTGAAGGGGCAAACATGGTTAGCGAGAGGACTTCACCAGGTTTGTCCCTGTACAATATATAGTAAAATTATTGAGATCCTCCTTTCACTTCAATTCATCTCACCTGCAACTCACCTTTAGTGTATGTGTGGTCTATTCATTAAACAGGTGAGTTGAGGTGATATGAACATTGTATGTCACCGAGTTAACTATACATTGTGCAGGAACTAACCTGTATAGTTCCCACAGCAAAAAGAACAATTGGCCCTATATACATGATCTATAAAGTGAGAGTTTGTTAAGATTTAACTTTACATTATCCATATATACAAAAACTCACCAAGATTAGCCTTGCACAATGTGACACAGTCTGCCACACAGTCTAGCAGCGTAAAAACGGTTGCATTAATACTTCTGTTAAATGCAAATTTACACCAAGGAAGAAATAATGAAAAAAGAGAGGTAGAGGCAGAAGCATCAAACAGGTTAGGAGATGAATCAGGATGGAGCAGAGCAATAAAGTGTCATTTAACATGAAATAAGTAAGAGTAGACAGAGAGGAGCAGAGAAAAAGAAAACCAAATGGAGCACGATTTAGGAGAGAACAAGAATAGGAACAGATAAGGGTCTAAACCTATCCAAATAGTTTTAATCATACAGCAGGTCACTCCTGGAAAGCACCATTCAAATAGATTTGAATCCTGTTTGGATATATTACAGAAAAATAACGAGCAAAAAAACAGACACCTTTAGGGAAAAGTAATCCAAATAGGTTCAACAGGGTCAAATGTTAAATATAAAATCCATATAAAAGCAACGTGAAATGAGAGAAGCAGTCTCACGCGTTTCACCATTTCGGCTCAATCATAGATAAAGAGGACCAGGAAGATGTCCGCTATTTAAAATCATCATAATCCGCTCAGTCTTGGTTCACAAATTCAGTTAGAAACAATTAGATCAAAAAGACCGACACGTAGAAAAATACAATTAACCCTCAATCGTGAAGTGCTAAATGGTAAATTCAGATATGTACATCAAGCTCAAAAATAATCCTAGAATAGCCTTTAATAAATACTGAAGGATATCTTGGCTGATGCTATTTAAAGTGGCACATTCAGAATGTACCCTCTTACTCTTCACCATTGAGGCTTCATTGTGCTTTCTGTGTGAATCTTTTTTGTTTTCTTTTTTGATCTAATTGTTTCTAAGTGAGCATGTGAACAAAGACTTAGCTGATTATGATGATTTTTATTTAATACATTTTTATTGGGTCGTTATGCTGATTTTAAATAGCTGACGACTTCCTGGTAATCTTTGTCTATGATTAAGCAGAACTGGTGAAACGCGTGAGACTGCTTCTCTCATGCCACGTTTATATGGATACCACAATGACGTTTATACATGTTTTCGCTTGGAATTGGCAAGAAAAATGCAAAATTAAGGCCAAAATAGCAGAATTTGAAGGATGGCTGAATTGTAGAATTATTCCAACTTGGCTACTTTGGCCTTCACTCAGCAAATCTCTTGTCAATTCCCTGTTTCGTAAATAAAGTCCAGTTCAAGTCAGGGTTGGATTCCCTATTATGAAAACTTGCCTAGCGTGTCACTGTTTTTAGGAGTGCTGGAAGACTGAAAAGGTTGGGATTTAGCCTAAATTTGGCCAAATAACATTTATTTAGGACTATATTCTGCCTCTTCTAGGATACGCCCAGCACATTTTATGCTCACCGTTTCCAGGCATGTATGCTGTATTTCTGAGGATGCTGATATACTAATGTCACCATGGTCGTAAGGTGGAAACAGCAAATTTAACAGGAACGTAAGGTCTGTTCTATCCAACTAAGACCTGTAGGTTTCTCAGCCCTACAGCTGGAGTTACACTTCAGCTGTTGTGAATTTATGTAAATCGATGAAAGTATTATCAAAGTATTGAAATATATTCAGACATGTTAATTGCAGCTGGTTTTATTAGGTCCCAATGATTGGATTAAAAACTATTTTGTGTACCTTTAAGTTGCATTATTGACAGGAAAAGAGACAAGGAATTGCAGGTAATTGAGAAGAAAAGTGTCAACTTAAGGCCAAACTAGCCAAGGCTTCTATTCAATTTGACTTCATACTCTGCTATTTGTGCCTTAATTTTGCAATTCCCTTCGAATCCCCCTGTTAATGAATAAAGCCCATGAGGATGGCAAAGGATTAAGCTAAAAACAAAGTAAGGTTTTTTGTTTTTCAACAGTATTGAATTTGTTTGCTGGTTGTATGCATTACATACATTCCATAAACCGACATAATGAACGACTTTCGGTTTATGGAATGCATGTAATGCTATTGGTATTCTATAAACCAAAATAGAGTTGAAATAGGTAAATTCGTATGAATGGGGACTCTATTTCGGTTTATAGAATACCAATAGCATTACATGCATTCCATAAACCGAAAGTCTATAAACCGAAAGAGAGGTTAAAAGAGGTCAATTCGGACGAATGAATAAAACGAAACGAAAATAATTAACAAATTTCGTCTGAAACGAATGCAGTAATGAACGAAATTCGTTTTGGACGAAATAAATAACATTTTTGTCCGAATGGACGAAAACTAAACGAAAATTTTAGTTTTGCACATGTCTAGAAGGTAACAAACATGAACGAAAAGGGTGCAGAAGGGCGCTGCCCACGTGTTTATAGTATAAAAGGTAGAAAATCTAATGCTCTCACTTCGCAAGCACCGCTTAGCATGCTAAAGCCTCACCCTTATTTAGCCTTGTTAGCGGTGTGTACTTCCAACTACATCTGAGGTCACCTGTAGTGCACATCTCTTGTCAGCAGAGTTTACCAGCACTGACACAAACCCTCTAGAGTAACACAGCCTTAAAAAAAATCTAACATCTCCATTATCAAGACAGTAGATTGCGTTCTAAACTACATCCAAGGGAGAAAGAAGCCTGGAAATGTATCCCTGACAGTGAATTTTAGTACAACAACTTTTTGATCCGTTTGATCAGCTACTCGATGATTTGCATAAAGTAAATGGTGAGTCCATGACCTCGTGCTAAGTGCAAAGTTAAGTGTCTTTTACTTGGGGGTTAATTGGGTGCTCCCTTAGATTGCAGATGTGTAACCCTAGCAAACAACTGACTTTGCAGTTATTGGATTGTGTTCTTTAAGCTTTAGAGAAAATGAATGCCATTTCCTTTTGTTAAATTAATTGTTTGGCCAACGATCTCTCCTTATTAACCTTTTAAAGCTGTTTTAGAAATGACTTGGAAAATGGGTAGATTTTGCTTTTGCCTAGAAATTACATGTTGAGGTAGATTCTGTGCCCGTTGTTATTACATATTGGGGTAGATTCTATACCCTTTGTTAAAACATGTTGGGGTTGTGTCTATACCCACTGTTATAACATATTGGGGTAGATTCTATATCCGCAGTTATTTCATATTGGGGTAGATTCTATACCCGCTGTTATTTCATATTGGGGTAGATTCTATACCCGCTGTTATTTCATATTGGGATAGATTCTATGCCCCCTTTAATAACATATTGGGCTAGATTCTATACTCGCTGTTATTACATATTGGGGTAGATTCTATACCCGATGTTATTACAAATTGGGATAGATTCTATACCCAATGTTATTACAAATTGGGATAGATTCTATACCTGCTGTTATTACATATTGGGGTAGATTCTATACCCACCCGCTGTTATTACATATTGGGGTAGATTCTATACCCGCTGTTATTACAAATTGGGATAGATTCTATACCCGATGTTATTACAAATTGGGATAGATTCTATACCTGCTGTTATTACATATTGGGGTAGATTCTATACCCGCTGTTATTACATATTGGGATAGATTCTATACCCGCTGTTATTACATATTGGGATAGATTCTATGCCCGCTGCTATTACATATTGGGGTATATTCTATACCCTTGTTTTACATACTGTGATAGATTCTATACCAGCTGTTATAACATATTGTGGTAGATTCTATACCTGCTGTTAAGGCCGGCAAAAAATGTAAGTTTGAATTTCCTGACAGCGTTTGATTCAACTGCAATGGGGACAGGAAATATCCAGTGCGTTAAATAGGGAATAATATATAACTATATATATCGTTTATTAAGCATTCTGGAGAGTGTTTTCAGAAGGCTGCGTTTAAGTGTGGTATTGCAAGTATTATTGCACCATTTTGCATGTTGTTTTTTCAGTTATACAAATCACTTTTTTTTGCGTTAAATAGGGAATAACAGCTTTTAGCACAAAACACTGTTATTCACTTTTTCCAGGTTAATATTATGCTAGGTGACTGGGCATGTAATAGCCACCCTGAGTCCCCTAGTGTCTCCCCACTAAAAAATAATTTGTCCCCTTGGTGCCTCCCGCTGGCACCATTAAATAAAAGAGTGGCCCCTTTTGGGGCCATGAACCAGCGCTATGTCTGTGGTCCCTTAATAAATAAATAAATAATCTCCCCAGTCCACACAGGGCTTCAGGCCAATGAATGCCTGTGGACCGAATCATAGCCCTCCCCCAAGATTGGATTCAACACTTGCAATATGGGTGATGGAGCATGCAATAGGGTGATGGGGGCATTTCATGTGTGTGCATTGTGGGTGATGGAGCATGCAATAAGGTGATGGGGCATTTAATGTGTGTGCAATGTGGGTGATGGGACATATGGGTGGGAAATGGGGGTGATGGGGCATGTATTGGGGTGATGGGGCATGCAATAGTGTGATGGGGCATTTAATGTGTGTACAATGTTGATGATAGAGCATGAAATAGGGCATTTAATGTGTGTGCAATGTGGGTAATGAGGAATGTCATCTATGTGCAATGGGGGTTATGGGGCATGTAATGGGGGTTATGGAGCATGTAATAGAGTGATGGGGCATTTAATGTGTGTGCAATGTGGGTAATGGGGAATGTGATATGTGTGCAATGGGGTGATGAGACATGTAATGGGGGTTATGGGGCATATAATAGAGTGATGGGGCATTTAATGTGTGTGCAGTGTGGGTGATGGGGCATGCAATAGGGTGATGGGGCATTTAATGTGTATACATTGTGGGTGATGGAGCATGAAATAGGGTGATGGGGCATTTAATGTGTATGCAATGGGGGTGATGGGGCATGTCATTAGGTGATGGGGCATGTCATGGGGCATTTAATGTGTGCGCAATAAGGGTGATGGGGCATTTAATGTGTATGCAATGTGGGTGATGGAGCATGCAATAGCGTGATGTTGCATTTAATATGTGTGCAATGTGGGTGATGGGGCATGTCATGGGTGTGCAATGGGGGTGATGGGGCCTGTAATGGGGTGATGGGGCATGCCAATAGGGTGATGGGGCATTTAATGTGTATGCAATGTGGGTGATGGGGCATGTAATGGGGGTGATGGAGCATGAAATAGGGTGATGTTGCATTTAATGTGTGTGCAATGTGGGTGATGGGGCATGTCATGGTGTGATTGGGCATGCCAATAGGGTTATGGGGCATTTAATGTGGATGCAATGTGGATGATGGGGCATGTCATGGGGCATTTAATGTGTGTGCAATGTAGGGGATGGGGCATTTAATGTGTATACAATGTGGGTGATGTAGCATGCAATAGGGTGATGGGGCATTTAATGTGTGTGAAATGTGGGTGATGGGGCATGTCATGGGTGAGCAATTTGGGTGATAGGGAATTTAATGGGTGTGCAATGTGGGTAATGGGGAATGTCACATATGTGCATGTGGGTGATGGGACATATCATGGTTGTACAGTGGGGGGTGATGGGGCCTGTAATGGGTTGATGGGGCATGTAATAGAGTGATGGGGCATTTAATATGTGTGGAATGTGGGTGATGGGGCATGCAATAGGGTGATGGGGCATTTAATGTGTGTACAATGTGGGTGATGGAGCATGTAATAGGGTGATGGGGCATTTAATGTGCGTGCAATGTGGGTGATGGAGCATGAAATAGGGTGATGGGGCATTTAATGTGTGTGCAATGGGGGTGATGGGGCATGTAATGGGGTATTGGGGCATGCAATGGGGGTTATGGGGCATGCAATAGAGTGATGGGGCATTTAATGTATGTACACTGTGGGTGATGGGGCATGTAATAGGGTTATGGGGCATTTAATTTGTGTGCAATGTGGGTAATGGAGCATGTAATAGACTTATGGGGAATTTAATATGTGTGCAATGTGGGTGATGGGGCATGTCCTGGGTGTGTAACCTGTGTGGGGCGGGGGTGGGTTTGGGGGATTGCATTGGAATAAACAACCTGTTTAAGTTTACAGGTCCAGACGAGCATGTGGTATCCCATGGCATGATTACCACCCAATGATATCTGAGCCACAATGCAGGATTACTTCAAGAACAAAACCAATGTAAGGGAACCCTTATATCAAATGAGATTTGTCTTTTAAACAGAACGTTGAACGCATTTTAACAAACTCTTGTTTGCACAGCATCCCCATTCATATTCTATGTGCTATAGCAAGAAAATCCATTTGCTGAAACTTTTTTAAATGGTTACGAAAGCAATTAAAAGCAACAGCGTATCCCAAATGTGTTTTCATTTTTTTCACATCACTGAGTATTACACTGTTGACTTTCAACATTTGCAAAGTTTTTAATTAAAGCAGCAATTAATATGATGTGAACAAACAAAGTTAATGTTCTTGTAGTTTACAAAGAGATTTCTCAGGATCCTCATCATAGATAAAATCTGCCACACTCCATTGTCGGGCTTAATATTCTCTGCCAAGTGCTGACCAGAGCTTAGACAGGTTGAGTTATAGATTATGAGGCCATTGTGCTGCAATATTTTATGTCCCCTTTCCCATAGGTGTCAGCCATAAATCTATGGATTGTCTCTGTATGTGTCAACAATAAATATATCATCAAGGATGTTCAGTAGGGCACTGGCCAGGGTTTAGAGACCTTCAAAAGAGCACAATAGCCCTTCTGTGCTCAATGAACCTGCTTTCAAGTAGTGTATACAACCACCTAAAGATGTATGCCAGCTCTTTAAAGACCATTTTACTAACTAAAGCTCTCCCATCGGAGTTTGTTCATTGATCTTTAAGATAACCATAATATGTGTTACTGTTACCTTTTTGGATATATCAAGGGTAACTCAATAGATTGCAGGTTCCATATCGGTTTATAAAATGTTCTCTAAGGAACCTCCAACATCTTTGGGTTCAGGCTATCTCGGTGGGGGGTGGGGTGGGGGGGAAGAGTCTTAATCAGGAGGAAATATCCTAAATTCTGTCTCCATATAGGTTTTTGCTCTAGGGAACTGCAGTTTGAAGGGATTCCGTATAGCCCTCCATTATTCTGAGATCCCAGGAATTCCAAAGATACAATACTGTACAAAGGTTTTAGGTGGTTGTGAAAAATGCTGATGGCATTGCATGATGGATAAGTATCTGCCTCTACTTCTCAGCATTGAGGAGACCAGTAATTCTGAGGGTTGGGATTCCAAATGCCTGATTGTCAATCAGAAGGGTCCCTGGTCCCAGCACTGATATTAGCTGTTCTTCTGCCAATCAGCCAATCAGAACGCCTCCTTAGGAATTTGAAATGCCAGTCCCTGCATTTTAATTTTGGTGTTCTTTTTTAAGAATAAGTGGACTTATTTATTTATTTATTCATTTTAATATTTGCTTAATTACTTCAATTTTTTATACAAAAATTGTATTTCAATCAAATCTGTGGCATAGAAAGAGAATTCAGAATGCCTGTCAAATGAACAATAAATGCAATACTTATTTGCTATATCTGTTGTGCTCTGGGATACAATTATTAAACTGCCGTGAGGACAGAAAGAGCTATCTGCAGCTTAGCAAACAATAAACAATTTATTAAAGTGTTTTACAACTTGGCAATTGTTTAGTCACTTCTAACTTACCTAAAAAGATGGCAGCGAGAAGAAAGGCAAAAGGTCATGGATTATGTAAGAGCAAAATAAAATGGATGGAAGATAAAGAAATGCAAATATACACGTGAAGGAAGACCCTTCATGGGGGACCTCCGGCAGTGACGCCAAATGGTCACAACTGGTGACCAGACATCACGCTCTTAGGGTAGAGCAGGGGCATGCTCTGGGAGGGGGGGGGGGGGGATGAGTATTTAACGGGAGGTATATATATATATATTGTAGCATAACAGACTATATGTTGATTATTTGTATAACAATATTTTCCACCAAGACATCCACAACCTCTTGTGGAAAAGAGTGTGGGCAATCCAGTCTTTAGATATTATTATGAAGTTGTTTTTCTGTGCTTGCCTAATAGCTTTGAGTCTCAGATACTTGTTCTTATGAGATTTTCAAATTATAAGGAAAAATAAAATAAAAATTTCTCAGTCTGTTCGGGTGCAGGGCGCCTCTGGAGTACCCTGTCAACCAGTCTCTGGCTTGTCAGACCACCCACCCTCCAGCAGTGGTTCAAGTTCCTGGTGTGTCCGTAGCAGGGAAATGTTCAATGCCTGCATAAATGCAGGCGTACGGGTGATGTCTGGGATGATCACCTGTTTGTCCTTGATTTTGGCAATATTTCTTATTTAATGCTCTGAGATGGGATGTCGAGGGAACATGGTATGGCTCCCCCAGCATTTATTAACATATATCTTTTCAGTGCAGTAGGGAGTTGTGTTCCCTACAGCACTAAACATGTTAATATGCATGTAGCGGCTGTGTTAAGCAGCCAATGCACATTTAGCTCTGGTATTTGATTGAATATTTAATGAGGACTATACCTTTAAAAGTTTCTAGACACATCCTAAAATAATTTCCCAACACTTAACAACACTGTAATTTATACATGGGCAGAACCCCCCCCCCCCCCCCCCCGAGGGTCTCCTCCTCAAACCTGTTCCGTAAACTGAAAGGTGAAGGAACGCCACTCCGAGGATATTTTTCAGTCAGACGACTCTATAATATATATTCGCATATGTTAGCCTGGAAAGCTAAAGATCCTGACCAAACCACAGGGTTTGCAATGGAAAGATATGTCCTTAAAAATGGAGATGCATTTTGGCTATTTTGAATAGATACATTGACCTTTAAAAAAATGAGTGTTACTAATAAAAGTCAGACAGCAATCAAGTGAGAAGGAAACTATTAACCCCTTAGTGACAAGACATTTTCACCTTGACTTTCCGTTGGTGTTTTGACATTTCTGGGGTGTTTGTGTTTAACTACAATTTTCTTCTTTCTCACATACTGTACCCACACAAATTATATGTTGTTTTTTATCGTCATAAGAAGGGCTTTCATTAGATACCATTATGTTCATCATATCTTATAATTTACTACAAAAAAAATCATAAAATATGATGAAAAATTTAAAAAAACAAACACTTTTTCTAACTTTCACCTAAAATATAATTTACACAAATACAATCATTAAAAAAGACCCCGTCGAAATAGTTTCTAAATGTTGTCTTGAGTTCAGAAATATGCATGTTTACATATTTTTCGGTATTTTTTTTTGCAAGTTATGAGGCAAAAACCAAAAATAGTGTTTTTGTTTTTTTCCTATATTGACCTTTTGACCCCAACCCGAACCCAAAAATTAAATTTAACCCCAACTCTAACCCTTATGCTTTCCCTTCATATATTTTAATTTTAATTTAATTTTAAACCTATCCCTTATGCTAAAAATTATTTAATTTTAACCCTATAGGCTAATCTAACTATATAACTAGTTTTTAGTTAATTAAATATTTTTTTTAATTTTTTTTTTACATTGCTATGCTACTTAACTACCACTAGGGGCAGACAAGTAGCATATTCAGAGCGACGGAAGTGAAGTTACTTTCACTTCCGAAGCTCAGACCTCCAGAGGGCATAGCCATATGGGGCGAACGTGGGTGGGACAAACGTGGGTGCCCTAGAAAATAAATTTCGGTGCTGGCTATTGCCTCAATGTCGAGGCAATAAACCAGCACCGTTAAAGCTTTCAATCGTTGATCGCGAAAAACCGCTTGATTCACCGCAGGACGTGCAAGGAAGGTCCATTGTCGGGAACGGAGTTCCCGGCAGGACATGCCTGACACGACCATTGTCGCGAAGGTGTTAATAAAATATAATTTCACTTTGAATACTCCAATCAAAATATTTTCACTGTATTTAAGTGAGGTTTTTTGAGGCGGTAAATTAACAGACACAAATATATAATGTTTTGCCTTTTCATTTTTATTGGTTACAATTCAGTCACTGTTTGTGTGGTAATTGCCACCCAGAACAGTGTTTCAGTAGCGTAAAGGCTTTTACCCCACCCATTAATGGCATTAGCGGCATGCATGGGAATCGCAAATGGACGTTATTTTACCACTAAGGCCACTTTTTGGTTAAACAGGTGCCATTGAATCTAGCTCAATAGCAAGAGACATACAATCTGAATCTTATTAGCAACTACAGCAGAATAAGTCAGCTGAACCATTCTGCAAGGTTAAATCTGTTGGAAATAAACAAATCTGCAGAAAGAAATGGAAAGAAAACTGAAAATCAAAAGGTCTTTCCTGATAATAAATAAAAAAGGAATTCAACTAAATCAACTGCAACAACTTGAATATGATCATATTCAAGTTAATTTAGTTCATGGCTTAATTTATGGTGTGATAGTTATGTTTTTGATTTATTAATTGTTCAAATTCCCTGTCTGTGGTTTGTTGATTCTTTCCTAACAAGCCACCTTTGTGACTTTCTCCTTATTTCTGTTGCTGACCTTCTCATCCTGTCTGCATGTGATAAATGGTGGGCTGCCTTAAAATGACAAAATATTGCCTCTAACTGTCCTTGAAGGACATAAAAATAATAATAATAAATGTACAGCTGCTGTTCCACATATGTGTAGCACTATGGTTTTATTGGAAAATGTATCACGCATTCTCAGAATCATAAATGGCTTTAAATAAGGGTCTTTGGGGTCCAAACTAACTTGGTAGTTTTATTCACCATTTATAATAAATATATTTTGATTTGGAATTTTAAGACTTAATTCCTATAGCTAAAGAATATAGCTATAATTCCACAACAGACAAACTATGCTTTTTCAATGGCACAGTTGTAGACAAGGGGAGGTGACTAAATGTTAGTGACTGCTAATTTTGCCCATGCACTACAATGGTATACCTCTCACAATTCCTTTAATGACCATATTGGAATATAAAATATATGAAATGGCATCATTAAAGAGGGGTTGATCTTTCATCTCCCACTCATGTCTGTCAATCCTAGTTTTACAAAGTTGCACAATAGTTTAGGTTGAAAAAGACTTGAGTCCATTAAGTTCAACTCTTTTCCTATTAATTGTTCATCGCCGTTGATCCAAAGGAAGGCAACCCCCCTTGTTTCAGCAATTTTTAATTCTGTTTTTAATGGGTAAAAAAATCCTTCTTGATTCGAAATGATTTCTCCTTTGATCAACAAGCACTAAATAAATATTAATGCCTATACTAACATACATAGCCGTCTATGTTTTGGTTCATTAAAACATTAAAAAAATTACTTCGGCCTCTTTTTTATGGGTTGGGGATTTTGTCCACAGTAGAATGGCAATGGTTTTGTTTGGTTTTAAAGTACAGATGATGGTGAAGGATCAGTCAATACCCAGCGTCTACATTCATCGATAAAACGTAGTAAGGTGTACAACTTTCTGAGAAAACAAATAATTTAATTATTCCAGGAGACCCACTGATGAAAAATAGATATTGTAAAATGTCTTCCTTGGCAATTCCCCCAGCTAACATTGTTCCATGTGATGATGACAAAACAGACAAAACTAGAAGGTTGTCTAACTCCTCATCCTCCTCATCTGATAATGGGTAAATCTGACTGCAGCATTGTAAGGTGTCACCCAGTTGTTCTCCTCTCCTGAGAAACTCAATCGTACTTCACTGTGCCCTCTCCCTGCCCTGAGATTCATTCATTACCAAACCAAAATACAAAAAGAATACACTCAAATTATACTTTGATTCCAAAAAAATGTAATCACAAATCATAAATTAGCACCAGGCCGCCACTAAGAATTTCAGGACCCCTTACTGAACAAAATCTCCCACTCGTCCCACCTACCCTCACACGCATGTAATCCAGGTCTAGTGTAATATGAAGGGTTGTTGGGAGCATTTGGTCAATATGCCAGTAATATTTTGCCACTCAATAAGTCAGTATTTTGCCACTTAGTATGCCAGTATTTACCCATTCAATATGCCAGTATTTTGTCCCTCAATATGCCATTATTTTGCCATTTAATATGCCAATATTTTTGCCCCTCAATATGCCACTCTTTTGCCATTTACTATGCCAGTATTTTTCCCTCAATATGCCAGTATTTTGCCACTCAATACACCATTATTTTTCCATTTACTATGCCAGTATTTTGCCCCTCAATATGCCATTCTTTTGCCATTTAATATGCCAGTATTTTGCCCTCAATATGCCATTCTTTTGCCATTTAATATGCCAGTATTTTGCCCCTCAATATGCCATTCTTGTGCCATTTAATAAGCCAGTATTTTGTCACTCAATATGCCAGCGTTATGCTTGTTATTTGCACCCCCCTGCCCCCTTCCCAAGTACTTCCCTACTGGCCGCTCTGTCTCCTGGTCGTCTCCTCCATGCAGTCTTCCCTCCTGCACGGAGGAGGGAAACTCCGGTTGCGTTTAAAAAAAAAAAACTTTATTGAATCCACGTGGATGCAGGGGGCTCAGAAAACTTCCCTTACAGCCACCTGCCGGCTAAGCAGAGGGGATTTTTTTTATTCTGGTGTGACCTGGGTCCGCAGTATCGCCCGTCACCCCCGGATGGCGGGCCTGATTAGCACTAACAAATAAACCACTAAATATATTTCTAATCTCACATACAATTTATTATCATATTGGTAATATGGTCCTGTATGTAACATTTCAAAATTAATGTAAACATTGCATGGACATTTTGTGTCAGTCAGACCTTATCCTTGGTATACCAGATTTAGTTAATATAAAGATGTGTGCCCTCTGAACATTTAGCAGTTTAATTATATTAAGGGGATATTTCAATAATAGCTGTGCTATTGAGCTTACAGGTGAAATGCACATAACTCAATGCTAGCATACTGTGGTTGGCTCCTCCTGGCTGTCCCTAGAAATGGATCTGCAATCTAATAAAATGTGTAGATGTTAGAGGTGCTCAAGAGAAGAGAAAAGAGCACATAACCATCAATCAATTATTAAATCAAGCTTTACCTACCTCACCTGCAGGATGGGTATTGTGTGCCAGAAGGAACGCCAGAGGCAAACATCATTTTCACTTTTTTTTTTCTATGAATGACAGGTACATTGTAAATATTCAGTAGGTATGAAATGTGTACACAACATGATAAGCTATATGGTTGTCAACTTACAGTGCTGTGCGTGGGTATCAATTGTGTCCTGATCTCTGGACTCCTCTGATCATCATCAACATCAGAAAATATTACCTCCTCACCAGCTAAATCATCATCCCCTATTATAGATGCATCGTGGAGCAGTGCAATGTTATGCAATATACAACAGAAGATGATGATCTTCGATGCCTTCATTGGAGGGTATAATAGATACCCACCGGATAAATCAAGGCACTGGAAGCAAGATTTTAAGATGGAAAATGTGCTCTCTGTCACAGGCCTTGTTGAACATGGGCATTGTTCCTGTGTTCTGGTGCAGTCTGTCGGGTCATGAGCCAAGGAGAACATCCATATTCCTTGTCACATGTAAGACATTGTATAAGACATTGATTAATGTAATGGGCACAATTTAAATGACTATTGTAACAGTAATGTGATGGTGGCAAAATGTATTTACTTATCAAGCATTTCACCATTCTCAAACTTGGTCCTGATGCAGGGCTGGTGCAAGGATTTTTGCAACCCTCATTTTGCTGCCCCTTGGATTTGCCCCTCCCCTTTCCCCATCTACTTTTAACAGCCAGACAACAGCACATCAATCACACAATCATAAACACAATCACGCAGTGGTGTGTGCACACAGTAACACACACAGAGAGACAGTCACACACAGAGAGAGAATCTCACACATACACACTGAGACAGTCACCCACACACAGAGACAGTCACATATACACAAGCGAGAAGATTTATTTTAAAAATAAAAGGGCCAGCCCATGGCATATGGAATCACCCTCTCGCTATGGAATGCATACATTATCCTTTTATTGATTTCAGTAAGCATGGTTTTAATGGTACGTACTTTTAATTATAGAACTTTATCACAGATTACCCAGAGACAGTAGTGTAATTGCATTTTTTGAACACAAAGAACACATTAGCACAACAATACTAAACAAATAAATATTTGGGGTATTATTACAATTGTAAGTGCAATGATATGGGCTTTGATTAGGGCTTATCTCATAAGATTTAGAGCACATTCTTTATAATGATTCTTATGTTATAATGGAATGGACTAACAAGATACTTTTTAGTTAGAATATTAGATATAGCCATAATCCACACTTCATCTGCTCTGTGTAATTATTTACATTTGCAATGAAGTTTATAATGGAGCAGAGGAGAACTAATTACGGAAAAGACACGTTCTTTCCAGTGTAGTTTAATGAGCAGTCAATTTAAGATAGCCTTGATAAAGCCATTGGTGAGAAAGTTAATATTCCGTTCCATAGAATATCTCTCTGCATACAATTAGCATTCTAGTTCCGCATGTATATATATTGCTTAACTGCATCATAAAGGAGGCTTTTATTTTGTATTTAAATTTGATCTTGAGAAATCATTTAACATAAGCTCTTACTTTTGAGTGACATTGATGCTCATTTAACAGCTCCTGTCGTAACATATTGTTTTTCTATTGAAATAGTAGAATATGTTTCTTTCCAGGTGGTGGTATTCCTTTTAATGCACCATGGTACTAAAATAATTTCTTTGTCGAGGAGATAAAGCTACCTTCGCAGTTTTTTTGTTACTAGAATAATTGTAATACTATTGGTAATATGCTTTCCACTGGTGTACAAGAGATCACAAAGTATCCAACCTATTAGAACCATGTCAACCTTTGTCAATTCCAATCAATATAAAGATTATATTCAGTTCATACTTCACTGGTATACCGTATAACTTTGGTAAGCCAGAGATCTGACCTTTCTTCTTGGCAGAAAATTAGTAGGATGGAGTTAAAGAGGAAGAGATGACATGCAGCATGCAAGAACTGATCATTTCGTTTTCACTGTGCATGCGCAGACTGTCAATACTCCATTGCCCCTCGGACAGCAGTGCATGAAATCAGTACAGTGGTACACTAGTCCCAAATCAGGACCGTCCTGCACAAACTGGGACAGTTGGAAAGCCTTATGTAGATCAAGATCAGTATTTAGTGCAGTGTGTTGTAGTGCCACAATTTTCTTACCTTTCTTAGTGATCCATTGGAATTGGAAGGGCCTGGTACAAACTGTACCCCATCTTGCAGTACACTGCTGGGCTGGTTAGGGGAGATTTGGCATTATACAAAGAGGCATGTTATGCAGTTCTGTTTATGGTATGCCACAGGCATTCCGCAGCCAGACTAAAACTGACATGGTTGAGTGCCTCTGGACTCACAGAGATGAGTGCCTTGCCTTGACAGATTTAGTTTCTCCCTCAGCCACTAATTACAGTATGGGCGCACTCGAGATTTAATTAAAATGTAAAAAAAAAAGTTGGGCTGGGTTTAGTATTAGGGCTATGGTTAGAGCTCCAATGTACCTATGGGGAATGCTGGAAAAAATAAATTAGCTAAGAAAGTTGGCAAAAAAAAAGTAACAAACGTGGTATTTCTAAACTCAGGGCAAATATAAGAATCTATATAGCAGGTTTTTTCATTAGCTTTTGTAAATGTGTGAACAATTTTCAAGCAAAGGTTAGAAAAAATTTTATTTTTACATTTTCCATCATTTATTTTTTTCTATATATATTAAATTTTTGTAGGAAATGATATGATATGATCAACTTAATGATGTCTAAAGAAAGTCTTCTTATCCTGATAAAACAAATATATAATTTGCATGGGTACAATTGGTTTAAGCTGCCAGCCTTCTCAGAACCACAAACTACATAAGCAACCAACTTATTAATATAATATACATACAGAAACCTCTCCCTAAACCCTCCTTTCAAGCTCCTCCTAGCTGTGAAAATTACCTACGGGAGGGTGGTAGGAAATATCAAGGTATGTGAATCTTTTAAACAAAATGTTTGATTTATAAAATGGCAGTTCCCCCATTTATATGGCCAAACCCCACCCCCCTGTAGACCTCTTATCCAATCCCTAACTCCAGGACAGTAAGTCTATCCTAACCCAGTCAAGGCCCCCTATAGTTAACCTTTGCTGCCCCCCTGTGGCTCCAATCTGCAGTTAGGGAGGATGATATGGATACGTCCAAAGCATGTGTTGCCATCACTTGAACCCTAATGCCACTTTGATGGAATATTTTATTAAATTACAAGTACATCTTTCGAGACCCTTCTCTAATAAATGTGAAAGTGAATTACATATAACTCAATGACAGACGAGCAAAACAGTAATTTATGTGGCTTAGTTGTCATGGCAGTGGGGTTTGCTAATTGGCTCAACACAATGAGACTACAACTTGGTGATTCAATGTTAAATTATGCTTTGATTTTTAGATATTGATTACAAAAATAAAAAGGTTTTGTTGAGAAAATATGAGTGCAACTTTACTGAAGGTCATTTGTTGAGTAATTTCATGCTCTCAATAAAAGACATGAAGTGGGAAAATGACAAGACTGACATCAATAGGATTATTTTTATTTTTTTGTAATTATGTGAAAAAACATAAACCATCTTTAAAAGTAAGATTTGTTATGAATTACATTTAACCTGTGTGGGGAAACAGAATTTTAGTGGCATTTTGGACTTTGTGATCCTCATACTAACATTAATTTAGGTTGAAAAAAGACACAAGTCCATCAAGTTCAACCCTTCTACCTATCATTCCAGCGTTTTAATCCAAAAGAAGGCAAAAATCCCTAAGGAAGCTATTTCGAATTTAGCCTCCTAGGGGGAAAAATTTCTTCTTGACTCCAAAAGGGCAATCAGATTTCTCCTTGGATCAACAAGCTCTATTATTAATGCTTATTCTATTATTTATAGCCCTGTATGTTCTGCTTTTCTAAAAAAAAAACATCCAGACCATTTTTAATTGCATCTATTGTGGTTGATAGCACTACCTCTCTTGGCAGTGAATTCCATAACTTTATTGTCCTTACCGTAAAGAATCCCTTCCTTTGCTGTCTATGAAAACTTTGCTCTTCCTGTCTCAGGGGGTGACCTCTTGTTCTTTGTACATTTCTGTCATAACAACTGCCATTGTGGCTCAAAAATAGATTTAGACCCTCAAACATTCACCTAAAAAAATAAAACCACAGAGATCTTCCCTGTGTGGCTTTTATGAATTGTAAAGGCAATAACTGTTGGATAGAAACCTTCTTTCCTGTCTCTTTCCTGAAGATACAACTTGAAAAAACTCTTGCAAATCATGAGAGAAAAATATGTACCTTCTTCAGGTATCCACAACATTTACAGTTTTCTCTCCGTTTAATGATATTTTGTCAAATATGTTTGTATTATGGCAAGAAAATATGCAACAATACATATGCCCAGCAGTCAAATATAACAACAAGCAAGTGTTATCTATATGTCTGTAAAACAGAATATATGGTCAGCCTTACAAACATGTATATTAAACAGTCCACTGCTTACCGTTATTAATATTATTCCATTGTATGCCTGAAATATATCGTCCAAATAAGGTTGCCACCCAGCTGGTATTTTACCGGCAGGCCGGTAAAAACTTGGCTTGATGCTAATATAAAGTCTATGGAGGCACCAGCAAGGCGGTATTTTTTTGTAGAAAAGGTGGAAACCCTAAGTACAAACCAAAAGAATGCACAGCACTCCAGTAGTGAGGCTATTGCTTATGCTTTGAATGTAGAATATAAAAAATGATGAGACATGATCTATACATTGTGTTAGCAAAGTTGCAAGCAAATGCATAAAATAAGAAAATTATATGTTTTAAATATGTTCAGTGGGAATTGTACAATTTCCCACAAGGTGATGTCATAAGCAGGAGACACCACAGACACCAAAACCTCTCATTTATATTCTATTTGCTTCAAAGGGTCCATGTATAAAGTGGATATAGAGGCAGAAAGGTGAGAATTGTTAATATTTGCATAGGCCTACCCAGAATTCTTTGCACTGGTGGTAGCAATGCAAAGTTTAGGAAAAGCAAGTCTTCCTGGCTATTCTGGTGTATATAGATTTGTATTTAATATTGCCTCTGCTACCACCTTGATTTTAAGTGGAGGTGTTTAAAATGGTGCGTGAACGCCAAACCTTGGTGGTGGCTGGTGTTAAAATTGAATTCTTACAATAAATAATAATGATCTACTTTGAAAATCATTTTTATGTACATCATTGGATATTATATACCATCATTTGACTTTCATTGTGTTGCTATTGTAAAGGGCCTTTCTGTTACAACTAATATCAAGACTTTGTTGCTAGACGCAATGATATCACATACACTAGGCTGCTCAGATCTCCACATACATGTGTTTTGTTTTGTAATATTTGGTTTTGATCTGATCGTATTAGAGTCACGTTATATATTTATATTTACACCAAAAATCAAATGCTCCATAATACAAGTACAATTTAAGTGGAGGGGTTTACCCATGACCTATGTTGTATATAAAATATGACATGCTATAGAACAATGTTTCTCAACCTGTTTAACCTCAGGACCCACAATTGTCCTTGGTCATTAAGTCACGACCCAAAAATAACTTAATTTCCAAAACATTTTAATTTATTCCTCAAATCAATTTGTACAGTATTCCACAATGTATATATGCACAGTTTAAAACTTGAAGCAAAGAAAAAAAAGGGCTTCTTCACAAAATGACCGTATTTGCTCGATTATAAGACGACACCCCAAACTTATATGGATATTCCATTAGGAAAAAAACAAAAAGCCTGAATATAAGACTACCCAGTAGGAAAAAAGTTCAACTTGTATATATTCACATGTAAATTGCTTTTTTAATAAAAAATTATGATATCAAAAAATGCATTACTTGTTTTTATTTCCTTTTATGTGCCAATGCTGCCTCTCTCTTTCCCTTGCCCCCAGCTTTCTCTCTCTCGCCCTCCTTAGTGTTGTCTCTCTCTCCCCCTCCCTTTGTCTCCCCCTCGCTCCCCTTGTCTCTGTCTCCCCCCCCTGTTTCTCTCTGCCCCCCTCCCCTTGTCTCTGTCTCTTCCCCCCTCCCTCCCCTTGTTGCTCCCCCCCCCTCGTTTCTCTGTCCCCCCCTTGTCTTTCTACCCCCCCTCCCTCCCTCCCCCTCGTTTCTCTGCCCCCCCTTGTTACTCTGTCCCCCCCCTCCCTCCCTTTCACCTGTTTCTTGGTCCCTGGTGGCTAGTGGGGGCAGCCGGGGGATGTCTGCACGATACGTGCAGACATCCTCCATGCTGCCCGACACCTCCGTCTATTATTACGGACAGCTGGTCCGTCATAATAGATGGAAGTGTCGGGCAGCATGGAGGATGTCTGCACGTATCGTGCAGACATCCCCCGGCTGCCCCCACTAGCCACTGCGCGATGAGCAGGACCCGGCTTCATCATAGAAGTCCCGGCGGTCGTGCCAGGCTCATCGCGAAGACATCCCCTGCTGTTAGAGAGGGGGATCCAGGTCCCCTGCAGCTCTGCGGGGGACCTGGATCCCAGTCTTATAGTCTGACCTCAATTTGAGGTCAGATTATAAGATGACCTCGATTATAAGACGAGGGGTATTTTTCAGACATTTTTTTCTTTTTATAATCGAGCAAATACGGTAATATAACAATCACAGTGCAAGTGAAAATGAAAGTGTTATTTAGCTAAAATTCCAAGAAAAAGCTATTGAAATGGATGAGAATAATTTGAAATAATGAAAAAGCTGGGGATGCTTTTTGCTCTTGAAAAGTCTGGGGTGATGGTAAACAAAGCAACTCTAAGAATGTGTTCAGTGTCCGTTCCTATATTTTATCTTCAGATGTACCAGAGCTGAGAAGCCACTCTCACAAAGTTAGGTACATAGGTAAACATTCACTGATGCCACATCAAGCCCAACCTTAACTTGACAAATCTCAGGCAATTTTTTACATTTTATCCTTAAAGTACATGGTGAAGCCTCTGCTGTTTCCTAATCCTAGGGGGATTACTGCAAGAAATATCAGGGGCACTATTGAAACAACGCCTTCTTTGGCGGGTACTATCTATGCAGGCAGCACAAGACTGTGAGGGAAGATGTACCAAAAGCAATGGTAGTGCACTGCTGTAAACCTCTTCTGTCTGCTGCCAACCCCCTCTAGTCTGCCGCCCCAGGCTTAAGCATAGTTGGCCTAAGCAGAAGTACAACACCGCTCATAATTACATATCATAGACGATGTATTTTAAGTTGAGTTGCACTCAAGTTGCCCAACCCCATATTTAGTGTCCAGTATCCGGTGTAGAATTGATTGGACATCCAATTGATATGGAGCACACAAGAGTATAATATTCCAGTAAGTGATAGGAAACATATTTTAGGGTTTACTGTGACAGTTCGCTATAGACTGGCTAATAGTCGCAATTTAATAATTGAGTGAAAACAAGTGATCAATGCGCTTAATAAATAGGGAAATTATAGTGATTGCTGCAACCTCAACACAACCAATCACAAACAAGATGTGAGTGATGTGCAGTATATTACACACCCTCTTTTAGCAAAGATTATAACGTATACTTATTTTTAAATCTCAGGTACATCCACAATAAAAATAGAAGAAAAAAAAAACAATTAAACAGACATTGTGATATTGTTTTAAATGAGACAATATCCCTGACCACACTCAAGTGTGTCACCCATATGTTGGGTGAGCATATTGACTGCTCACCAGTATAAACGTCGGGTAGACCCTCCTCGCACCAGGGGCAGAAATTACACAATGCTCAGAAAAAAAACAGCTGGCATCTGTTTCTCTGGTACTCTCTGTGGTCAAATGAAAGAAGAACGGCGGAGAAGCAGAGATCAGTCCTTTACAATGGAAAAATTGGTCTTCTGGCATCGACAACCAGGAAGTCTTGCAGCCTCTCGTAGTGTTAGAAGACCAGATCCTCTTCCTTAATGGGCGGATATGATGTCGTGCACAACATGTTTTGCCCAAAGAAAAAGGCTTCATCAGGTTTCTATATGGTCTACTCAATAAAAAGAGAATTGCAGGGAATTGAGGCAGGTGCTTCAAACTTAAGGCCAAAGTAACTCAGTTGGAAAAGTTCTCCCTGAAATCCTCTCTTTAGTAGTAGTAGACCCTTATGTAATAGTTTTACCTCTCTTGATTTTCCAAAACTCTATTTTACATTGTCCAGCCTAGATATAGACCTTTTTTTGTGTTACAGATTGCTAGCAGTAAAACAAAACAAAAAAAAAACAGGTGATCAGCAAGGTTTAATAGAAGCATCGCTAGTATACACCAGTTTGTGCTGACAGAACGATAATTTATACTTGGAAGTGCAAAACTGAGGATCGGTATCACAAATGATCACATAAAAGAGGAGCTAAGCATCGTTTACAGGATGTTTGACAAGTATTGCAAGGAATATAAATCATGGAGGAGATGTGATTAAATAAAACTATCAGCTCAGTTGCTTCAATTCCGAAGGGGAAATAATTCCACTTTCCCTCAAGAACAAATTACATTCCCAAGCAGAGAGTAATAAATGTTATCAAATAAAAGACAAATGCCCTCAAAATGAATTTGTGAATGGATGTAAATGTTTCTAAATTGGATGTATCAGAAACAAAATCACGTGTTATATTTCAGAATTATATATCTGTATTGGTCTATCAAAACTTCAGATTTCCAACTGCAGTTGAACTATAATTTTGACAGCCACAGTCAGCCATTTTGTAACAACATAATGGGAATTGTAGTTTGCCAACAGGTGAAGCTACCCTTTTTTTGTATAATGAAATTGGAGAAGCAGTGCTTTTATTTCCAATGCTATTTTTTGGAAAAAGTTAAGGTGGTCTAGAACAGTAAAAAAAGGTCCCTAACACGTGAAACAACCCCCCACCAGAAAATCCCTCAAACATTAAACCATTCAGTGCCATAGGGGATCAGCAAACTGCAGCTTATTACTGTCCTGGAGTCTATAACCTAGTCATGGTATAGCATACCAGAGGATTGACGTATCTAACGCTGGTCTATTATCAGTGGCAGCAGTGATTCTGGTAGCTATGGCCTACCAGAGTGCAATATGTTGCTATATTACAAGATCTACCATCTACCTTTTTAGCCATCGGTGGCAGTAGTGAGTTGGGGAGCTTCTACAGGAAGCGAGTACAATGTTGGGGCACATATTACAGAAAGCTATTGTTACACTGTTGTTTTTCGTTCACTTGTTAGATGGAATGGCTCCAACAAACAGCTGCTCCAGTCCACTGCTTTGCTCTACCATGTATATTTGAAATAGATAAATATTCAAGATGGTATGTGAGCTTTTTAAAAGTGATGCTAGGTTTAGTTTTAGGATTTTACAGTCTGTTTAACTGAATTGTAATGGAATGTTATTGTTATACAGCAGAGTTTAATTACTGAGTAGCAGATTCACCCAATTCGAGATTTTGGTAATTTTAGAAAAACAATCAACCCTCACCAGTGTCTGTTAAATTGAACATCTAAATTCTAAATGGATTAGTACCCTGGTTTTGCCACATACCAGCTTTCTTATTCTGAGCACCTAATTACCACTGCAGCAACATGATAGCATTCAAGACTGAGTAAATTCCCACCTTTTTATAACTAGCAAATGCATATTTTTGCGAAAATGGTTTGGTGAATCTTTGTACATCAGCCCAATAAACCTGGAAGCGGTGGAGTTAATGTGAAACAACTTACTATCCTCTGATAGACATACATACAAAACATATAATTTGTTTCTTAAAAAAGAAAAAAACATATTCTCTCAATCTGTAAAACACTTCATAGGCAATGTTATAGCAAAGTGATGATATTCACAGTAGTGTATCTTCCACAAGTCAAACAAGGCACTCGCCTAGGGCGACACTTTGCCAGAGGGTGGCACTTTGCCAGGGGGTGTTATACCACACTTCTGGTACTTGAAACATTTTTGCTCCCTCCCCCACCATTCAGTAAGCTTTAGCTTCTTCCAGTTAATTGTTGGTGATGGGGCATGCCATGGGTGTGCAACGTGGGTGATGGGGCATGTCGTAGGTGTGCAATGTGGGTGGGGGGGATACACCACTGGATATACAACTGTAGTCTGGTAGAAAACTAAGATGGACACTTCCAGCAATCTCACAATATATCTTGTATATGAAGACTTAACACTTTTTGAATATCAAGTCTACCTTTTTTGTGGTGGTCTCATGTAGTTTTTTTTTTCTTATTTTATTTAGCAGAACTATGTGAGTCTCAACCTTATCTGACATACATTGGTATTTTTCCTAAATGCAAATTAGGATATCGGCAGTATACCCACTGCTTTCCATAATTAGGTCTATTGAAGTAGCAAGTGTTTTAATAAAGATGTTTTTACTGCTTTGAAGAAATCTCCAGGTGGCATGGCACAAGAGAACACAGTTAAAGAAGTTTAATGACTTGCAACAGACACATAGTGCACCTTAAATGTAAATGCATGGTGGTCATATAAGGTACCGTTTCCTAGCTGATGATTGGACTATGTAGGTCAAGTGTTCCCACCTGCCTTCCTTGTCTCCACAAGTGCAATAAGTACTACAGTTGTTTGAGTTTGGAAACAGTGTGATTGCATTATTCACAGAGTAGGCCAAGAGTTGTGTGTAAACAGGGACCCTCTTTATGGGGCCTCTAGATTGCTATAAATAATGTACTAATACACACATATGAATTAGACATAGGGATAATGAGTTTAAATAGGCAATCAATAAGAATAGTGGAGCCAAATGTTTATTTAGTGCTCTTAATTAGTATTCACTTGAGAGTACACTGAGCACTATGTCTAAAGCTATGTAATCAGCAGAGCAGCATGGCAGATTTAAATCTGCAATAAAATCCTTTGGGAAATTAAAGAAGACAAAGCATTAAACACACACACACACAATCTGCATTAACATGCATTACCATTATGATACCTGTAGAGATCTCGGATGTGCTTGGGTAACCCTGTTTAAATCTCTATGCACTTAGAGACCTGTCCCATTTGTTTCATACAAGGAATGCTTGCTTACACTTACACTTTTGGGGCTATTCACTAAAAGGTGAGTTGAGGTGAGATGAACATTTCATCTCACCAATTTAGCTATACATTGTTCAGTTTCAAATCTGGCAAGTTTCCCCCTCTAAGCAAACTCACCAGGTTTGTCCCTGCACAATGTATAGCTAAATTGGTGATATTAAATGTTCATCTCAGCTCATCTGCAACTCACCTTTAGTGAATAGCCCACTTTGTGTAATCATTTTGGTCCCATGACTAAAAGGAATAGGTAGACTTAGGTCAACCTGCAGACCACCAGTTGTTACTCTGTGCATGCATTGGGGCACTTACAGGCAATGTGGCAACTCACAACCATGTGCATGTGGGTTGCCACCTCGGCCATTTTTTTTTTTACCAGCCACATATAAATTTTGCAGGCTGCTTTGCAGTATGTAGAAGTCATATGTGATCAGAAGAAAATCAAGTAGTGGATCTCACAGAACCCCGTTAATTATGTATTTGATCTCCTTCTGGTTACATACAGGGCCGGTGGAAGGATTTTTTGCTACACAGGTGAAAGTGCTTTTTGGTGCCCCCCCCCCCCCACCATTTCTATGACTATCCCCATATCCCTTATCTATCCTCCCTCTCCCAATATTTATTTCCCTCTCCCCCATCTCTGTTCTCCCCCCATCTATTTTCTCCCCTCTTCTGTCCTCTCCCTCTAACCCATCTGTTCTTGACCTCTCCTCCCCCATCTCTGTTCTCTCCCCCTCCTTCCCCCATTTCTGTTCTCTCCCCTTTTTCCTCCGTTCTCTCCCCCATCTCTGTTCTCTCCCCCTCCTACCTCCATCTCTGTTCTCTCCCCCTCTTCCTCTGTTCTCACCCCATTTCTGTTTTCTCCCCCTCCTCTGTTCTCTCCCCTTCCAACCCATCTCTGTTCTCTGACCCCTCCCCATCTCTGTTCTCTCTCCCCCCCTGTTCTCTCCTCCCCCCCTCCCCTGTTCTCTCCCCCTCCTTCCCCCATTTCTGTTCTCTTCCCCCTCTTCCTCCGTTCTCTCCCCCCTCTTCCTCCGTTCTCTCCCACATCTTTGTTCTCTCCCCCCTCCCCATCTCTGTTCTCTCCCCCCTCCCCATCTCTGTTCTCTCTCCCCCCCTGTTCTCTCCTCCCCCCTCCCCTGTTCTCTCCCCCTCCTTCCCCCATTTCTGTTCTCTTCCCCCTCTTCCTCCGTTCTCTCCCCCCTCTTCCTCCGTTCTCTCCCACATCTTTGTTCTCTCCCCCCTCCCCATCTCTGTTCTCTCTCCCCCCATGTTCTCTCCTCCCCCATCCCCTGTTCTCACCCCCCCAGACCCTGGGAGGGGGTGGATCTGATGCTTCACTGCTTCAAGGGGAGCCGACCAGCATGAGCTCTGTGTGACAGAGCTCAGTAAGTGCTGCTCCACTCCCCGTGCTTAGTGATAATGCAGGGCATTGGATTTCCGATGTCCTGCATTATCACTCCACACAGGGAGTGCGAGCAGCACTTACTGAGCTCTGTCACACAGAGCTCATGCTGCTCGGCTTCCCTTGAAGCAGTGAAGCAGACGCCACTCTGCTTCAAGGGGAGGGGGCAGACCTCACACCTGGTGAGATCCGCCCCCTCCCAGGGTCCTGCACTCCGGCTGGTGAGGGGAGATCATCTCCCCAGCTAGTGCCTCTACTGGCATTTTTTTAATCTCCCCCAGTCGCTGCGGCGCCGTAAGGCGGCTGCCTAAGCAGCCTTACGGTGGCGCCGGCCCTGGGTACATATGACTCCGACATACTGCGAAGCAGCATGCAAAAGTTATATGTGGCTGGTAAAAAATGGCTGAGGTGGCAACTCTAGCCATGCAGTACTTACTAATTATGTCCTTGGCCAGAATTCTTTATTGGTAAAGCTCTTTTTTTGGTTAGACAGTCTTTTAAAATGTTTTCTGTAAGGCCCAGTGCAAGTGAGTTACAAAAGACTAACTGACTTACAAAGGAACAACTTTACACTGTCTTTCAAATGTGGCAGGTTTTCCAATGTTTGAGTCACAGTTAAAGTGACTTAACAAACATAGCACAGGACTGCATTGATTTACTGGTACAGCGGTGTACCCCTATCTCATACTGACATATCTTGGGAATGGCAACAGTAGAATTTAAGCTGGAGTGGCTGACATTTTGGTCTTGTCAGTCAGCTTCAGATGCTCACAACAGAGCTGCACACAGAGTGCAAAACACCTGCACATGCAGGCTCAATAAATGCAGTGTCTGATACCATAGAGCACTGCAAAATGCCCAGACCTGGACACCAATATCCATGGCAAGAAGGGTTGCCACCTGGCCGGTATTTTACCGGCAGTCCGGTAAAAAATTGGCTTGACATCAATGTTAAGTCTATGGAGATAGTTGCATGGCCGGTATTTTTTAGAAGGAAAGGTGGCAACCCTAAGAGTGTGAAGTTCAATAGATCATCATTAAATTGTCCATCACAAGGTCCAGTAAATGTCCACCATGAACATTGTTGGTGCTTAGCCCTGCCAGAGAAGCTAGTTAGGTGCCACAGGGCTCCCAGTTTGTCACCTAAAGCAGTGCAATTTTTCTGCCATTTTGGCATCTATTCACTAAAATTCACACCTGTATCAAGATGGTCGATTTGGGAGGTCAAATTTGACTCAAAATTAAATTCGACCTCCCAACGCGACCACCTTGTACTGTTCACCAAATATATTTGTCTAACCAATAAGTCTAACTTTGACTCCCATCTCAAACCGAATGCAAGAAAAAATTCTATCCACTAAAAAGTGTCATCAGTTAATTTTATTTTTGGTTGGCTGTTTTCCTGGGCTAAAGATGAGAATCAAAGATGTCGCAGATCGTGGGACATTAATTTAACCTTTTTTCCCCCAGAAACAGGGCATCCTTTGTGTGCCAGAGTGGCAGGAAGTGATTTTCACTGCCCATGCACATGGCACTCAAAGGGTGTTTATTTTTTCTTCATAATATGTCCCCTACCTGGGCAACTTAGAGGTAGGAGGAGAGGGAGGGCACTGTTTTAGGGCCCACAGCCATATATTTAAAAATAAATAACTATTTCAGCCTGAAATGGCACAGTGACTGAGGCTATCTAGAAACTAAGATAATTATTATTTATTTTTGGGAAATTACATATCTTGTTCTACAAATATATGAAATGTTGGTAGGTCTCAGCCGTGTTATAATGTATTCTACCTACTTCACTGGCAACAATCAGAAGATCTCAGGGACATAGCTAATAAAACGTTATCTGTGATCACTAGAAGCATTAAAGACGGAAATTATAAGCTTTCTTTCCTGGTTATCATATCGTCTGAGAATGATTTGGCCTGTCACATACCAGATTATATTTACAGCAACAAGTGCATTTAAATCTGCTTCTAAAAGATTTGCTATTGTCTCTTATTATGATTACAGTAAATTATAATGCTGAAGATAACTGTCTGGGCGGCAAGAAGTGTTTTTCCTTGGGAAGGCTGGACACAGCAGTAAAGTAATAAGCCCTGCTGCGTCTAGTATAATTTATATATAGTCTGTGGTTATGGTTATAAATCAGACAAACATAGATGTTTAACAGAGTTACTAAATTATCTCTTTTAATTGGGGATCGTAATGCTAAATAAATGGGAAATCTACACTGCCAGGCTGCATTGTATGGAGGCCTGCCTGGGAAAAGTGTATTTGATCAATTATGATCTCGGTCACTCAATATTCCATGTCTGCCGCTTTTACTGGACTGTCCCAAGTTTTGTAGGTTGTCTTGCTGGGCTCTACCTTTGTCTTGCTTTTTTGGACAAAGGTGAAGCTCGTGGGGTAGTTGGAGTTGGTACCTCAATCAAACGCCATCCCCGCCGTTCCGATCGACTGGGGGCAGAATTTGTGAGGTATGATATTGTATTCACTTAGATTAGGGGTGTCCAACATCAACAAGGTGCAACCAAACTGACTTAACTCCCCTTATGCGCAATAGTCCTAGAAATATGTAGATTCCTTTGAATAAAGTCCATTTAAGCTGATTTTGCAATGCTTTTGTATTACTGCTAAATAACTAAACATTCCCTATGGTTAACAAGCTAGTTCACACAAGAATGGGAATTAGAACAAATGAATGCGGCCCAAGGCATTCATGAACATGTGGACCATTCGATGTCCCTGATTTAGATTGCCAAACATCAACACTGTAGTGCTGTCACAGCAGAAGAGAATTTCAAACTTGAGGCCAAATTAAGACTCTTAAATATTTAATTTCCTTGTCAATTCCCTGCAATTCCCACTTTCATGTATAAAAAAAAAGTATTCTAGTTATATAAACTAAATTTTACACCTATGCACTGGCACTAGGGTTGCCACCTTTTCTTCAGAAAAATACCGGCCTTGGTACTGTCTCCATAGACGTAACATTTGCCTGATGCCAATTTTTTACCAGCCTGCAGGTAAAATACCGGCCAGGGGGCAACCCTAACTGGCACTGGTACATTTAATCAGTGGAAGCTTTGGGCAAATTGGAGCTATCTACTGCATCCTAGATCTCAAAGGCCATTGTTAAGGATGATAGGAGTTATAGTTGAACAACAACTGGAGAGCAGTCTAAATCTGGTCAATAGCAATCTCAAATATAGTGCTTCTCTAGAAATGTTTGAGGAGGCTTACTAAATATATTCTGTTCTCCTACCCCCTCTAGTGTATAATGTTTAGATTACATGGGAACAGCATGGGTATGAATGTATCCAATGTTACATATAATGGCCTCCCTTGCACTCCACACCACAGAGGAAATGAAGTCCCGATGCTGTTTTTTTATGGCAAAGCCTACATTAAAAGCCAGTAACTGGAGTTAAAAACTAACAACACACAGAGAAAAATGAATGAACACAGTTGTTGTATTGACTATTCCAATGCATAAAACTAGTTTTTTTCAATGCACAAACCACAGTACAAGAACATTTGAAAACAAACTCAGAAACAACACATAAAACCTAAATACACCTGTGCAAAATTACCTGACTGAACATTAACACTTGCTGCAGGACAAGATGCTGCTCTCCCCTGTGGCACCAAAAGGACTTTAACAAATTAAATAAATAAAGACAAAGAAACATAGTGTACACAGAATTATGTAGTAACCAAGGGGAGCTGATGCTAGGGTTGCCACCTGGCTGGTATTTTACCGGCAGGCCATTAAAAAATTGGCTCAATCCCAATGTTAAGTCTATGGAGCTAGTAGGATGAACTGTATTTTTTGGAAGAAAAGGTGGCAACCCTAGCTGATGCTTGTCCCCTCCCAAAATACTTCCGTCACCTTCTCACAGCCCTTCTTATAGTAGCCATCATGCTTGGTCACCTCAGACGTGATCCATCATGATAGAAATCAAGCCCTTCAAATTAACATGGGCTAGTGGCAGGGGGGGAGGATGGCAATTGCACCGCCCTGGCTGCTTTCTAACCTCTCTCAATAGACTTGATCTGCACCAGTTTTCATTTTTAAATTCTCCAGTGTGTAACACCATTGATCTCTCTATCTATCCAATTGTATTGATTGCCTCTATCATTATATCTCATGCATGTCTACGTGTGTCTATCTCTGATTATATCAGGTGGGCTCATGGAGTGCAACTAAATAGTTTTTGTTAAAAAATGGAGTGGAGTGGTGGGGGCACAGACCATTTTCTTCTATGAGGGGCAATTGCTGATGGCAGCCCTGTAGAGGGGCCCCAATCACAATCCCACCACCCCTACAGTAATCTGCTGGCTGTCAGTGGTCAATTGAAAAAAACCCCAAATAATTACCAGGTCTGTAACTAGCAAATATCCCTGTTGTTTAAGGGTAGTTAATTGAACTCGTCTGAAAGCTACGTTCACTAGAGTGACCAGTCTTTGGCCATTACTCCACCATATGGTAATAAAAAATAAAATAAAAATGAGCCTTCAGTTCAACTGGTGTGTTTACAATGTAAAGGATTTGCTGAGTTCAGTAGAATTAACTAATGGAGACCTCCTTAAAGTGACACTACCACTTAAACCAGATATAACTAGATAACCTACTCATTTAAAAGAAACACATATATAATTCTAATGCCACTTTTTTTATATGATTGAATTAATTGCATAATAAAAGGAAAAATAAAATTAGGTGTTTGTCTCCTGGCTCCATTTTGTGAATATTTCCCATGATGCAACATCATCCAAAATCTTCCAGCAAGTCTCACTTTCAAACAGCTGCCAAAGCCTGCATGATGATATCATAATATACTCCCCTGCTGTCTTACTGGATCCTGTGTATGGTAGTGGGCAGGACTAGGTTGCTGTGTACAACTTTTTTTAACCTTTCTTCCAACACAAAGAGTGGAGATTAACCTACCATATTTTCCGGCATATAAGATGAATTTTTAACCCAGGAAAATCTTCTCAAAAGTTGGGGGGTCGTCTTATACGCCGGGTGCTGAGGTTTACTTACCTACTTTCTGCTCTGTCTCCTCTCCCGCTGTTAAGCGGGTCCGTGGCTGTGAGGGAAGCGTTGTGCACTCCCCTCCAGCAATGCGGTCAATAAAGTTTGTTTAAACTTTTTTTTTAAACAAACTTTATTGACCGCACGGCTGGAGGGGAGCGCACAGCGCTTCCCTCACAGCCACGGACCGGCTTAACAGCGGGAGGCAGAGCAGAACGTAGGTAAGTACTGGGGATGGGGGAAGGGGGGAGGAGGGTGGCAAACTCTATATTTTAACCTCAAAAGTTAAAATATAGATACTATTTTCCGGCGTATAAGACGACTTTAACCCAGGAAAATCTTCTCAAAAGTTGGGGGGTCGTCTTATACGCCCAGTCGTCTTATACGCCGGAAAATACGGTAATCAAACAGGATCATAACTCCGCCCCCTTGGGATGTAATCGTTACATTACCCTCCTATTCAATGCAAGTCTATGATCAGAATTCTGACTTATAGACTGCATTCTGTGTCCCCAGCCCCAAAGTGAGATACTCGTGCTGTAAAGTCACCCAAAAACACTATATTTCACTAAATGGCGGTGCCCAGTCACACTGGTTTAGTTACATATTTTATTAAATACAGTCACATAACAAAAACAAAAGACATTTCTGAAATGTAAAAAAAATAAAACATTTTAATTTTTTGGTGGGAGAGCGCCCTTTAATATAACCTGTGTTACTACAGAACAAATGATAAACTGTGGGCATTGATGTTTAGAGAAACATGAATTATAGCTTGTTGTTAATATCCTTGTTTTCTAATAAGAAATGTAATTTTTAAGAGGTTAAACATTCCCTAGTTCAAGTCTCTGCCCATAGCATTTTATCGTTCTAATCGTGAACTAGGTGATTATGTTGTGTGAACAGAATTGGAGCCAACGGCCACTAATATAATCTTGTAATGAAGGGGTTTCTGTCACTAGTGATATCAAGCAAATAGCAATTCACACTGATACTCTGGATGTGGCCATTGCATTTATATTCATGGACATAAAATTATTTAATCTGTGAGTCGCAAAAGAATCTTCATACAATGAATGTTGCTGTTTCATTAGGATACCATCTCAGCAGTCTGTCATCACACAATGACGCACTTTGAGACATTTAAAAAATAAGAGCTATTCCAGGAGCTTTAATTTTGGAATTCTATGGCACTTAAGGGGACTGTCACCTAAACATTGTTTAAACACTGTCTAACAGAATTGCAAGGAAATGCATATATTGTTAGAAACATTCTAATATAAATGTGTCCGTGGTGTCACCTGTTTATTACATCACCTAATGACTTGATATGAAAATTACACCTTTGCCATTGAAAGTAAATAATTTACAAAGCAAGTCACAGGTGATGTCATAAACAGGAGACATCACAGACATATGTGTTATTTATGCCATCTCTCTTGAAAACAGAATGTATACCTGCTGTAGAGTGTCCATGCTGCCATCTAGTGATGAAAGTGTGCTTGCCTCAGACCTTTTGGCAATGTATTTTATTACATAGCAGCATCCAATATGTAGGAGCAGGGCTGGCCTTAAGTGTCCCGGCGCCCTGTGCGGGCTTCCCCCAATGGCGACCCCCCCGTTCTTTCACCCCCCTATGTATGTGTCCCTTTCCTCTTCCTTGCCATGTCTGTCTCTTGCACCCCTTCCACTGTTCTGTCTCTCTCCCCCCATCCACCTGTTCTGTCTCTCTCCCCCCTCCTGTCTCTCTCTCTTCCCCCTCGCTTGTTCTGTCTCTCTATCCCCCCTTCACCTGTTCTGTCTCTCTCTCTCCCCTCCCCCTGTTCTGTCTCTCTCTCCCCCTCCCCCTGTTCTGTCTCTCTATCCCCTCCACCTGTTCTGTCTCTCCCCCTCCCTGTTCAGTCTCTCTCCCCCCTCCCCCTGTTCTGTCTCTCTCTCTCTCTTTCACCTCCCCCTGTTCTGCCTCTCTCTCCCCCCTCCCCCTGTTCTTCCTCTCACCCCCTGTTCTGTCCCCTTCTCACCCCCTGTTCTCTCTCCCCCCCCTTCCTTTGTTCTCTGGGTCCGGGGAGGGGGCGTAGCTAACCGACTGAGAGGTGTAGCTCCGCCCCCACCCTGTGAAGCACAGCAGCGTCTGCTTCACTGGCAGCAAGACAAAGTGCTGCTCGGCTCCCCATACTTAGTGCAGGCATAGGGAGCTGAGCAGCACTTTCTCTTGCTGCCAGCAGCTCCCCGTGAAGCAGACGCTGCTCTGCTTCACAGGGTGGGGGCGGAGCTACACTTCCCAGCCGGTTAGCTACGCCCCCTCCCCGGACCCAGCAGAGCTTGCCGAGCAGAGGGCTGGTGAGGGGGGATCTTTTGATCTCCCCCATCCAGTGCCTCTACCGGCTTTTTTTTTTTGAATGGCCGGGGCGGGCTCCCCCTGGGGTGTTGCGCCCTGTGGGCTCGTACAGGTCGCACACCCCTAAGGCCGGCCCTGTGTAGGAGTTATGTAATTCTGCCATTATCGCTACAAGAGCGCTGGCAAGGGAGGCAGGGGGGACAGTTGCCTCCTGGATCGCTCTCTCAAACCTGACTCAGTGGACTAGGGCTGCACTACTTTTCACTTCTAAGTGTCCCAGTGCTTACACTAGACCTTATTTTCCTCAGATGAAGCCCCCAAGTCAGATATGCTTAGTATTTTGTCCTTTAAGGCAGACCCCAAAGGCATGAACTTGTTGGAGAGGGGATTCCCTCATTGTTTCTACCTTCACAGAATTTCTCATCATTTCGCGATGTGAGGTAGACAAGGGGCTGTAAAAGTTCAGTGGAAATTGGTTTAAAATTACATTCAGGCCCAACCACTGCTGTACATATTGGTCTGTTTCTGTCTCTTGTCTGTTTTTCTATTCAATTGTCTTGTCTGTCTCTCAATCCCTGTACTTTATCTGTCAGCGTTCTTGCCTGTCTATCTGTGTTTGTCTGTGTCTATCCAAACGTTGCTGTGTGTCTGCTGATTCACATTTTAAACTGTTTACTCAATATCTCATTGTTAAAAGTAGCTAGCGTTCTGCAATGTACCAGCTGAGTTGCTCTAAAATTGAGATTTCTGTCTGTTTACCTTGAGAATGTACCATATTTCAAGAAATTGAGGTTTTGATATATGTACTTACTGAAATTTATGTCTTCCTCTGGAATACTAACCCTGGGAAGTTTTTTTTTTGCTTTCAGATAAATAAAATATGCAACCCTTCTAAGCAAAGAGTATCAAGGTCAGCACACAATGTAAAAGACATGTATATTAATAAAAAACTATTCAAGTCTCACACGGAGCATGAAGAGACTCTCGCTGGGAAGAGACGGTAAGTTATTATCTACTATTGAAAGTATAATGTGATATATATTTGTATGTGACCCAATTCCTTGTTAATAATTCCTGCTTCGGGAAGGGGAATTGGAACTATTGGTAGATATAGTTAATATGAGTGCTCCATATTGCCCCATTATGGATAATGGGAGAACCACTAGGCATATGTGACAGCGATGTCATGTATATGCCCAATGTGTGTCCTAGAGATGCTGTAGGTACCCATTTTCAAGAATGACTTCCAATGTCATTGTGGCAGGATCAACCTGCTGAAGATAAGTTAAGCACTGCAAAAACAAAAAACAAAATGCATATAGTTTAAGTGTGTGCATTAACCAGGGGCGTATCCTGGTTATGAGAGAAAGGTGTGCTGCTACTTAAAAACAATAACAATGTAATGTCAATGTCAGATAACAGGAATATTGTGCCAGTCAGATGCCAGTAATAGTGTGCCAGTCAGATACCAGGAATATTGTGCCAGTCAGATTCCAGTAATAGTGTGCCAGTCAGAGTCCAGTTATAGTGTGCCAGTCAGAGCCCAATAATATTGTGCCACTCAGAGCCCAGTAATATTGTGCCAGTCAGATAACAGTAATATTATGCCATTCAGATGCCAGTAATAGTGTGCCAGTCAGAGCCCAATAATATTGTGCCACTCAGAGCCCAGTAATATTGTGCCAGTCAGATACCAGTAATATTATGCCATTCAGATGCCATTAATAGTGTGCCAGTCAGAGCCCAGTTATAGTGTACCAGTCAGAGCCCAGTAATATTGTGCCACTCAGAGCCCAGTAATAGTGTGCCAGTCAGATACCAGGAATATTGTGCCAGTCAGATACCAGGAATATTGTGCCAGTCAGATGCCCAGTAATAGTGTGCCAGTCAGAGCCCAGTAATATTGTGCCAGTCAGATAAAAGTAATATTGTGCCAGTTAGATGCCCAGGAATATTGTGCCACTCAGAGCCCAGTAATATTGTGCCAGTCAGATACCAGGAATATTGTGCCAGTCAGATACCAGGAATAGTGTGCCAGTCAGAGTCCAGTTATAGTGTGCCAGTCAGAGCCCAATAATATTGTGCCACTCAGAGCCCAGTAATATTGTGCCAGTCAGATAACAGTAATATTATGCCATTCAGATGCCAGTAATAGTGTGCCAGTCAGAGCCCAATAATATTGTGCCACTCAGAGCCCAGTAATATTGTGCCAGTCAGATACCAGTAATATTATGCCATTCAGATGCCATTAATAGTGTGCCAGTCAGAGCCCAGTTATAGTGTACCAGTCAGAGCCCAGTAATATTGTGCCACTCAGAGCCCAGTAATAGTGTGCCAGTCAGATACCAGGAATATTGTGCCAGTCAGATACCAGGAATATTGTGCCAGTCAGATGCCCAGTAATAGTGTGCCAGTCAGAGCCCAGTAATATTGTGCCAGTCAGATAAAAGTAATATTGTGCCAGTTAGATGCCCAGGAATATTGTGCCACTCAGAGCCCAGTAATATTGTGCCAGTCAGATACCAGGAATATTGTGCCAGTCAGATACCAGGAATAGTGTGCCAGTCAGAGTCCAGTTATAGTGTGCCAGTCAGAGCCCAGTAATATTGTGCCAGTCAGATACCAGTAATATTCTGCCATTCAGATGCCAGTAATAGTGTGCCAGTCAGAGCCCAGTTATAGTGTGTCACTCAGAGCCCAGTTATAGTGTGCCACTCAGAGCCCAGTAATATTTTGCCACTCAGAGCCCAGTAATATTGTGCCACTCAGAGCCCAGTAATATTGTGCCAGTCAGAGCCCTGTAATATTGTGCCAGTCAGATACCAGTAATATTATGCCATTCAGATACCAGTAATATTGTGCCCGTCAGATGCCCAGTAATAGTGTGCCAGTCAGATACCAAGAATATTGTGCCACTCAGAGCCCAGTAATAGTGTACCAGTCAAATACCAGGAATAGTGTGCCAGTCAGAGCCCAGTAATATTGTGCCAGTCAGATACCAGGAATAGTGTGCCAGTAAGATACCAGGAATAGTGTGCCAGTAAGATACCAGGAATAGTGTGCCAGTCAGAGCCCAGTAATATTGTGCCAGTCAGATACCAGGAATATTGTGCCAGTCAGATACCAGGAATATTGTGCCAGTCAGATACCAGGAATAGTGTGCCAGTCAGATGCCCAGTAATATTGTGCCAGTCAGATGCCCAGTAATAGTGTGCCAATCACATACCAAGAATATTGTGCCACTCAGAGCCCAGTAATAGTGTGCCAGTCAAATATCAGGAATAGTGTGCCAGTCAGAGCCCAGTAATATTGTGCCAGTCAGATACCAGGAATAGTGTGCCAGTAAGATACCAGGAATAGTGTGCCAGTCAGAGCCCAGTAATATTGTGCCAGTCAGATACCAGGAATATTGTGCCAGTCAGATACCAGGAATAGTGTGCCAGTCAGATGCCCAGTAATAGTGTGCCAGTCAGCTGCCCAGTAATAGTGTGCCAGTCAGATACCAGAAATAGTGTGCCAGTCAGAGCCCAGTAATATTGTGCCAGTCAGATACCAGGAATAGTGTGCCAGTCAGATACCAGGAATAGTGTGCCAGTCAGATGCCCAGTAATAGTGTGCCAGTCAGATGCCCAGTAATGTTGTGCCAGTCAGATGCCCAGGAATATTGTGCCAGTCAGACACCAGGAATAGTGTGCCAGTCAGATGCCAGGAATAGTGTGCAGTCAGATGCCCAGTAATAGTGTGCCAGTCAGATACCAGGAATAGTGTTCCAGTCAGATGCCCAGTAATAGTGTGCCAGTCAGAGCCCAGGAATATTGTGCCAGTCAGATACCAGGAATATTGTGCCAGTCAGATGCCCAGGAATAGTGTGCCAGTCAGATACCAGGAATATTCTGCCACGAAGAGCCCAGTAATAGTGTGCCAGTCAGATACCAGGAATAGTGTGCCAGTCAGAGCCCAGTAATATTGTGCCAGTCAGATACCAGGAATAGTGTGCCAGTCAGATACCAGGAATAGTGTGCCAGTCAGATGCCCAGTAATAGTGTGCCGGTAAGAGCCCAGGAATATTGTGCCAGTCAGATACCAGTAATATTATGCCATTCAGATACCAATAATATTGTGCCAGTCAGATGCCCAGTAATAGTGTGCCAGTCAGATACCAGGAATAGTGTGCCAGTCAGAGCCCAGTAATATTGTGCCAGTCAGATACCAGGAATAGTGTGCCAGCCAGATACCAGGAATAGTGTGCCAGTCAGATGCCCAGTAATAGTGTGCCAGTCAGAGCCCAGGAATGTTGTGCCAGTCAGATACCAGGAATAGTGTGCCAGTCAGATACCAGGAATAGTGTGCCAGTCAGAACCCAGTAATATTGTGCCAGTCAGATACCAGGAATATTGTGCCAGTCAGATACCAGGAATAGTGTGCCAGTTAGATGCCCAGTAATAGTGTGCCAGTCAGATGCCAGGAATAGTGTGCCAGTCAGATACCAGGAATAGTGTGCCAGTAAGATGACCAGTAATAGTGTGCTAGTCAGAGCCCTGGAATATTGTTCCAGTCAGATACCAGGAATAGTGTGCCAGTCAGAGCCCAGTAATATTGTGCCAGTCAGATACCAGGAATATTGTGCCAGTCAGATACCAGGAATAGTGTGCCAGTCAGATACCAGGAATAGTGTGCCAGCCAGATGCCAGGAATAGTGTGCCAGTCAGATGCCCAGTAATAGTGTGCCAGTCAGATACCAGGAATAGTGTGCCTGTCAGATGCCCAGTAATAGTGTGCCAGTCAGAGCCCAGGAATATTGTGCCAGTCAGATACCAGGAATAGTGTGCCAGTCAGATACCAGGAATATTGTGCCAGTCAGATACCAGTAATAGTGTGCCAGTCAGATGCCCAGTTATAGTGTGCCAGTCAGATGCCAGGAATAGTGTGCCAGTCAGATACCAGGAATAGTGTGCCAGCCAGATGCCCAGTAATAGTGTGCCAGTCAGAGCCCAGGAATATTGTGCCAATCAGATACCAGGAATAGTGTGCCAGTCAGAGCCCAGTAATATTGTGCCAGTCAGAGCCCAGGAATAGTGTGCCAGTCAGATGCCCAGGAATATTGTGCCAGTCAGACACCAGGAATAGTGTGCCAGTCAGATGCCAGGAATAGTGTGCCAGTCAGATGCCCAGTAATAGTGTGCCAGTCAGATACCAGGAATAGTGTGCCAGTCAGATGCCCAGTAATAGTGTGCCAGTCAGATACCAGGAATATTGTGCCAGTCAGATGCCCAGGAATTGTGTGCCAGTCAGATACCAGGAATATTGTGCCACGAAGAGCCCAGTAATAGTGTGCCAGTCAGATACCAGGAATAGTGTGCCAGTCAGAGCCCAGTAATATTGTGCCAGTCAGATACCAGGAATAGTGTGCCAGTCAGATACCAGGAATAGTGTGCCAGTCAGATGCCCAGTAATAGTGTGCCGGTAAGAGCCCAGGAATATTGTGCCAGTCAGATACCAGTAATATTATGCCATTCAGATACCAGTAATATTGTGCCAGTCAGATGCCCAGTAATAGTGTGCCAGTCAGATACCAGGAATAGTGTACCAGTCAGAGCCCAGTAATATTGTGCCAGTCAGATACCAGGAATAGTGTGCCAGTCAGATACCAGGAATAGTGTGCCAGTCAGAGCCCAGTAATATTGTGCCAGTCAGATATCAGGAATAGTGTGCCAGTCAGATACCAGGAATAGTGTGCCAGTCAGAGCCCAGTAATATTGTGCCAGTCAGATACCAGGAATATTGTGCCAGTCAGATACCAGGAATAGTGTGCCAGTTAGATGCCCAGTAATAGTGTGCCAGTCAGATGCCAGGAATAGTGTGCCAGTCAGATACCAGGAATAGTGTGCCAGTAAGATGACCAGTAATAGTGTGTTAGTCAGAGCCCAGGAATTTTGTTCCAGTCAGATACCAGTAATAGTGTGCCAGTCAGAGCCCAGGAATATTGTGCCAGTAAGATACCAGGAATAGTGTGCCAGTCAGAGACCAGGAATATTGTGCCAGTCAGATGCCCAGTAATATTGTGCCACTCAGAGCCCAGTAATATTGTGCCAGTCAGACACCAGGAATAGTGTGCCAGTCAGAGCCCAGGAATATTGTGCCAATCAGATGCCCAGGAATATTGTGCCAGTCAGATGCCCAGTAATATTGTGCCAGTCAGATGCCCAGGAATAGTGTGCCAGTCATATACCAGGAATAGTGTGCCAGTCAGATACTAGGAATAGTGTGCCAGTCAGATGCCCATGAATAGTGTGCCAGTCAGAGCCTAGGAACCACCCTCCTCCCCATCACTTACCTAGTAGCTGCTGCTCCGTGTCCCTGGACGGACACCTCCTCCGTGCAGACAAAAGCCCGCGAAACGGGCGAAATCTCGCGTCTCGCGAGAATTGGACTTTGAAAAAAAAAAATAGTGTGCCAGTCAGAGCCCAGGAATATTGTGCCAGTCAGATCCATAGGTGTGCGGCGCACACCTTGCACCAATGGAAGATCCGCCACTGGCATTAACTATTATTTTACTGTTCTACAGAATAAAACTAAACAGCTCTTACTCTCATATATATTGTGCTAGTAAGTTCATTTTTACCAGTACTCGCCTCACCTTTTGTTCCAATATGTCTAAATTGTTATGTTTCCTGCTATCTCTATGCTTACCTCATCATATAGTGTGGCTGCATCAGATAATGCTGTATAAATAATAGCACAATTAAGTTAAAATAGAGGTCAAAATAAAAATGGGTTTTATATTTATGCTGCATCTCATTCAAGACACGTAACCTTGGAAGAGAAGAATTCATTTGCATATGGCGGGACATGGTGTTGTCACACGTGTGAGATGTAGTAGATAAATCAGATAGTCTTTATTTTTCCCAAACTATATATTTGCTTGCAATTCTATATATTTATCCGAATGATATGTATTAATCGACACATATCATCACATACACCGATCAGCCTTAACATTATGACCACCTGCCTAATATTGTGTAGGTCCCCTTTTGACACCAAAACTGCCCTGACCCATTGAGGCATGGACTCCACTAGACCTCTGAAGATGTGCTGTGGTATCTGGCACCAAGACGTTAGCAGCAGATCCTTTAAAGGGACACTACCACTTACATAAGATGTAACTAGATTACCTGTGCATTTAAAACAAACACATATATAAGACATATGTCACTGTTCTTTTCTTCTATGTTTGAATTAATTGCATATAAAAGTAAAAATAAAATTAGGTGTCTGTCTCCAGCATCCATTTTGAGAATTTTACCCATGATGCAACATTATCCAAGATCTTGCAGCAAGTCTCACTTTACAACTGTGGTCAAAGCCTGCATGATGATGTCACTCCTGCTCTCTTTCTGGCTCCTGTGTATCATGGTGGGCAGGACTAGGTGGCTGTGTTTTAACCTGCCTTCCAACACAAAAAGAGGGATTGACCTGATCAAATAGAATCATAACTCTGCCCCTTGGGGTGTAATAGTTACATTACCCTCCCATTCAATGTAAGTCTATGGTCAGAATTCAGACTTACAGACTGCATTCTGTGTCCCCAGCCCAAAAGTGAGATACCAGTGCTGTAAACTCTCTGGGAGGTGGCACCCAAAACACTATATTTCACAAAATGGCGGCACCCAGTCACACTTGTTTCATAAAATATTTCCTAAAGTAAACTCACGTAACAAAAATAAAAGACATATTTGAAATCAGCAATGCAAAATAAGCAAATAAGAAGTGGGGTTGGACTTGTTATGCAGTATAAACGTAAAACTCATTGTTATTTTACAAACACCCGCACACACACAATAATACACAAGGTACACACAATGCACAATTATACACAGATACGCACACACACAATTATACACAGACGCACATAAATACTCAACAGCTAGCCATTGTTTCATTATGTTTTTTGAACTTGTATGTGGTGGATCAGTGTTGCTGTTTGTTAATATTTGTTAACTCTTTATTTTAGGGAATTTGTTGCGAAATTGAAAACCTACAGCAATTTTTATGGCAGTCTACCCGCCATTGTATGTCATCATAATGCTATCGTTGAAAATGACACATTCTGTTGGAATGGACAGGAAGTTGTGGAGAGGTAAATCGTATTCCGAATTATGTTTCAGTTAAGGTGGCTTATGGGCACATTGGTTTATGAGCATACTTTGCTCATGAGTGGTTACCATATTATCCTTTCATAGAGGACACTAATAAATGTAACAATGTCTAGGTCTAACTGTGATAGAGTGGTCCCTAAGGCCCTTCATTGGATCTTATATTATTTGGGTCAGGTGCTATCATGCTGGGCACCCCAGTAATGTTTAACTGAGATTTTTATAAAATAAAGAAACATATAATAAATATCTGTTGTGTTTTGGAGGCACAACTTATCCAGGGGTGACTATACAATGTCCAAATTCTTCAATGTTCACCTTTTTGTGTCTCCAGTTAGTTACGGTACCTGGAAAATTTGGCATCACTCCAGTTTAGTCTTTTGTCTTTTTTAATAATCCTTTAGAAAAAAAAATTGTGGGATGTGTCTACAGTGTACCACAAGCCTCCAGGGAAAACCAAAACTTAAACACTAGAACAGAATTTTTTTTTTAATGATACAATGTCATACTACTCAGTTCTTAAGTCATTATAACAGTCTCTGCCTAGATTTAAGGCACTGGATTACTAACCAAGGGCAATTGTAAACAAATTGAAAAAAAAATAGTTTAATAGAAAAAGATTGAAACAAGTGTAGGCATTTTAAATAGAAATTCTTTAATGATAGAACACTATTAAATCACCTTATTGGGCGCTCTATGCTTGTATAGCTTTTTCCGGGTGTGGACAATTTGTTAAGAATCAGATGAAGGAAAATCTGACACAAGATGAAGGAAAATAGGACCTAAACAAAGATCTACGCAAGCAAAATCCACTCAATAGGACACCTTATTTGTATTCTTTGATTAAAGCATTTTGGTTTAAAATGCCTACACTTGATGCAATCTTTCAAATAAACTTGGCTTCATTTTTTGTAGTACTTTTCTGTAAGGACCTTCACAAATATAAAACTCACAGATGCACAGAAGTGGTGTATCTTGGTTTTGTGCTGCCCTAGGCAGACAAATCCCCCCCCCCCCTACCCACGATGCACACCCACGACATGACCCAAAACCCACGTTGCACACCAAGGACATGCCCCATCACCCCATTTACATGCCTCTATCACCCCATTACATACACATTGCCAATATTATTTGCCTATAATATGCCCCAGCCAATTTGCCCAATAATATGCAAGTATTATTTGCCATTAATAAGTCACAGCCAATTTCACCAATAATATGCCAGTATTTGCCATTTAATCAGCCCCTGCCAATTTGCCCAATATGATGCCAGTATAATTTGCCATTAATATTCCCCAGCCAATTTGCCCAATAATATGCCAGTGTTATTCTGCCATTTACCGGTAATATTCCCCAGCCAATTTGCCCAATATTAAGCCAGTGTTATTTGCCATTTAATATGCCCCTGCCAATTTGCCCAATAATATGCCAGCGTTATTTGCCATTTATAAGCCCCAGCCAATTTGCCCAATAATATACCAGTGTTATTTGCCATTTAATATGCCCCTGACAATTTGCCCAACAATATGCCAGTGTTATTTGCCATTTAATATGCCCCTGCTAATTTGCCCAATAATATGCCAGTGTTATTTGCCATTTTATATCCCGCAGCCAATTTGTACAATAATATGCTAGTGTTATTTGCCATTTAATATGCCCCTGCCAATTTGCCCAATAATATGCCAGTGTTATTTGCCATTTAATATGCCCCTGCTAATTTGCCCAATAATATACCAGTGTTATTTGCCATTTAATATGCCCCAGCCAATTTGCCCAATAATATGCCAGTGTTATTTGCCATTTAATATGCCCCTGCCAATTTGCCCAATAATAGGCCAGTGTTATTTGCCATTTAATATGCCCCTGCTAATTTGCCCAATAATATGCCAGTGTTATTTGCAATTTAATATGCCGCTGCCAATTTGCCCAATAATATGCCAGTGTTATTTGCCATTTATTATGCCCCTGCTAATTTGCCCAATAATATGCCAGTGTTATTTGCCATTTAATAAGAGGTTTCTCTGTGCTGCCTAATCGGCTCCCCGTGCAGCCTGCCGGCAGGCAGATATGATGAGGGGGGATCTTCCGATCCCCTCTCACCTCCGTCTCTGCCGGCAAGCGCGACATTTTTTTTTTTTAAAGGGCCAGATTTTTTTTTTTACAGACCTAGGATGCCTCGCGGTAAATACAGCACTGATGCACAGTCTTCCCAAGGGTTTTTCTGTGTGGCGCTATGCATTAGACAATAACTTCAAGTCCCCTCTGGAACATCCCACATTGCAGCAAACATTCACAAAATCCTATTTCTTCTCTTGTGTCAATCACTTATATTTTGCAGTTAACATCATGTAGTAGTTTATTTGCAACATGGAGGTCTGGTTGGTGTATGTGTATGTCTAAACATGAATACAGGACTTCATTTCTGATAAGGTAGAATAGGCTTCACGTTTTAGGGGTACGGAAGAAAGCAACATTAGCATGCTTTGGTCTTGTCAAATTTGATTAGACATCAATGACTTTACTTAAACGCCAACTACGTTTGTAAGTAATCTTATTGGTGTCTGATCAAACTCAATAGGGCCAAAACGTGCTAAGCTCACTTTTTCCCGGACTGTTTTTTGGAATGGTCACCGACAATCCCTTTTCATTTATATATGTTCAATATTAACGGCTACTTCACCACGGCACTTATAGCTGACAGCTCAGCGTGACTGTTTTGACTGGGGGCAGGTTAGTTTTAGGGGGCGCAGCTTAGTTTTAGCGTTAGTGGTAGGGTTAGGGGTGGTTACTTTACTACAGGAGTTACCAGGGTTAGTATTAGGGTTTATTTTAGAGTTAGCATTAGGGTTAGGGGTTAGTTTTAGGATTAGGGGTGGTTACTTTACTGGGGGGGGGGGGGTTACTAGGGTTAGTATTTGGCCCCGCTGACAGCACCTAAACAACTGCACTGAACTGTCAGCACTGTAACTGCTGCGGTGAAGCAGCAGCACGGAACAGCCCTTTGGGGCTATTCACTAAAATGTGAGTTGAGGTGAATAGCAGGTGAATTGAAGTGAATAGCAGATGAGGTAAAGTGAATAGCAGGTGAGTTGAAATGAGATGAACATTTAATCAATCAATTCATCAATTCATCCACCCCCCTTCCTTCACCCCTGTATGTATAAAGACTCCAATAAGAATATCCTTCTCTCAACAGAATCCCAGCACACATAGCCATTTGGATTCTTGCAAGAAGGGTGTTTAATGCCTCCCACCCTACCCCACAACCCACCCACCCCCAGCTCAATTTTCTTTTATAGACCTTACCTTACCCCTCAATCTTCTCACCTGTGTGCAGATTATTTACCTCCATCTATTAGAAGCAGGTGTTGGAATTTAGCAGCTACCTGACTTAGACTACCTTTTAACTCTTCAGATTTAATATAGTCTGGTAGAGCCAAATCATACAATGAACTCTCAAGTGTTGCAATTCAAACATGGTACTCATAAATTAAAATAAACTCAACTGCAACTTTAAATTTTGCATCCTAGAGGAGATACTAGTTTAACCTTCCAATCTATACATTTTCTCTTGTCTGACCTGCATTACTGACAGTATGATCAACCAAACAAAAGGTATTATTATGTTTTCGTTATTCCTGGCATTACTAAGCCATTTTCCCACCCATCCCAATACACAGACCCCTGCCTTGCAAAATAATGTAGTGATCCACCATGGACTGCTTTGTAAATGTGCACTTCCTAATGAGTGCTGGTGGAGAGTGTTAAAAAACACTCCACCCTCTCCATCTTTTCAACATAGGTTGTCAGTGAAATCTCAGGGGAAGCAGCTCTGCAAATTTGTGTTCATTCTTCTTCTTGCCCTGGCAAATGACATTGAAACCAACCCTGGCCCCTGTCCTAGTACAGATGTCAACTTCTCTTTCAATAAGGGCCTCTCCTGTGTCCATTGCAATATCCGCAGCCTTCTACCCAAAATTGATGAACTAAGAGCATGGTGTCAGGTGTACAAACCTATAACTCTTGTCATCACTGAATCCTGGTTAAGCCCTAGAACCCCAGACTCTGCAATACAAATACAGGGTTATATCTGTTCCAGAAAAGACAGAAATAAGAGAGGAGGAGGTATTGTTTTATATATACATGAGTCACTGAATTTCATAAACCTTTCTTTATCAAGTACCCCTTCTACTTTTGAAGTTATAGCCGGAAGAATATTACACCCATTCTCAAAACCATTAATACTTGTAGGGATCTATCGCCCACCAAATTCCCCTGCTCAGTCACTTACTGACATCAAGAAACTACTGGGTGATATTAGTGCCCAAAATAAGAAAAGTGAGCTGCTCATACTTGGAGATTTCAATGTAGACTGGTTAGACCACAAAAATGTTAAAACGTGCTCACTGTTCAAATCCATGAACCTAACACAGCTTATTTCTTCTCCTACTCGGATGAATCCCAACAGCTCTTACCATACGCTGCTGGATTGGGTCCTTTCCTCTTGTCCCCAAAGAATCCAGCAGTCTGGCATCCTACCCAATGTGTTCAGTGATCATTGCTTAGTGTATTGTGTACGGAAAGTAAGACCCATCAAATCGACCCCTAGAGTAATTGTTGCAAGATGACTTGAGCAATTGTCTGTGGAGCAGGCTAAGCTTGATACCCGATCTGGATTCTGCAATTGAATATTTTCAATCTGAGTTCATGCAGGTCTGTGATAAACATGCCCCGCTGCATAGAGTGAGAGTAAGGGGTGCCCATCTTCCCTGGGTCTCAGCTGACCTCTTGGACTTATTCCATTTCAGGGATGCTTTATGGTCAAAATTTAAGCAAACTGGCTCTGACCAAGATCACAACGCTTATCGGCACGTCCGCAATAGATGCAAGACTCAAACCAAACTTGCCAAGACAACTTATTTCTCTGAACGGCTGAACAGAAATCTAGCCAACCCGACCAAATTTTGGAGCGTCATAAAAAACATGTATGACCCTCCGTGCCGCTCAGAACCTACCACAATTAAGACACATAATGAAGTTCTAAAATCTCCAGTGGCAATAGCAAATTAATTCAATAACTACTTTGTAGGATGCGCCACAGCTCTTATAGCAAAACACCACAATGAAGATCATGCCACTTTTTCTATGGCAGACGATTCACTACCGATATCACCCCTGGCCAAACACATTGCTGAATTTGAATTTACTTCTATATCAGATAGTGAAATAGCAGCGCATCTCCTCAATCAAAAAATGAAATTACAGTGTGGGCCGGATCTACTTCCGTCAATGCTGCTGAGGCTGAGTGCGCCTGTTACTGCGCGACCCATTGCCTGCTTAATAAATGCGTCCCTGTCCTCCGGTTATGTCCCCAAAGCCTGGAAAAAAGCCAGAGTTATCCCCATTCACAAAAATGGGGATGTAAACTTAGTGTCAAACTACAGGCATATTTCACTGCTACCCATACTTTCTAAAATCCTGGAAAAATGTCAGCATGATCAACTCTGCGAGTATTATCAACGCTCCAACTATCTAAGCCCGCTTCAATCTGGGTTTAGGTCAAATCACTCCACTCTTAAAGGCGAGCAATGACATTCAGAGTGGTATGGAGAGGGGTGAACTCACAGTTGCAGTTTTCCTAGACTTTGCAAAGGCCTTTGACACGGTTGATCATGAGCTGCTGCTGAACAAGCTAAGTTGTTCCGGTGTAAATGAGAGGTCGCTCTGCTGGTTTCGCTCGTACTTGTCTGATAGAACTCAATATGTGTCCATGGCTGATACTGCCTCCCTCCCGTTGCCAATCAAGTGTGGAGTGCCTCAAGGATCCGTTCTTGGGCCTCTGCTATTCTCGCTATTTATAAATGATCTACCCTCGGTGTGTGACCTGGCTCGTGTGCATATGAATGCTGATTATACGGTCATTTATACTTGCAGTACTCAACTATCGCAAGTGGAGTCCGTGCTACAGGATCAGTTTTCTAAAGTTGAAAATTGGATAGCTAACAACAAATTATTCCTCAATGCTGAAAAAACTGTGTCCATGTTGTCTGGGACAAATGCCAAACTACTTAAATTAAACAATCCTCAATTAACCATCAAGACCAAAACCAGTTATAACCTGACCCAGGTAAACTCATATCAGTATCTTGACATGTGGCTAGATCCAAACCTATCTTTTGGTCTCCATATTGATAAGCTTGTGTCAAAGCTATATCCTAGGATCGGCTTTCTGTATAGAAACAAATCTAACCTCAATTCCACGGTAAGGAAACGTATTGTGCAGCAAATGTTGATGCCGATCTTAGATTATGGAGATGTTGTGTATGATTCTTCCCCGCAGACCCGTCTCGGTAAACTCGACACTATGTACAATACATTGTGTCGTTTTGCACTACAGTGTGATTATAACACGCATCACTGTAAAATGTTAAAAGAGTTAAATTGGCCGACGCTTGCCTTCAGGTGTACTCTCCACCTAGCTTGCTTAGTGCATAACCACTTCTCTGGAACGCTCCCCCCCTACCTGAGCGGCATGCTCGCTCTTACTCCCTGCACATCCCACAATCTCAGATCCTGCACCAACCCTTCACTAGCGATTCCCCACTTCAAAAAGGAAGGGGGTCGAGGTGCGTTCTCTTTCAGAGCTCCTCATATGTGGAATAGCCTTCCCGTTTCTGCTAAATCATCATCGACATAGATCCCTGAATATAAGTATCTCCCAAATCCTCAAAACAGATTGTACCTGTTATTAGTTTACAAACTCTTTCGTATACTGTACATGTTGTTCCTTTTTTGTATCAATAATGATTTACCCTGTATGTTCTCCTTCCAACTTGTTTAATATATGTATGTATTTATTTTTGAATCTACTGTTAAATGTGTAACTCTGTGTAACTCCATTCTGGACTGGGTCCCCAGGACATACTTGAAAACGAGAGAAATCTCAATGTATTCTTCCTGGTAAAACACTTTCTAAATAAAAATAAATAAAATAAATCTATACATTGTGCAGGAAAAAACCTGAAGAGTTCACTTAGCTGGGGAAATAACCAAGTTTGTCCCTTCACAATGTATAGCTAAATTGGTGAGATGAAATGTTCATCTCACTCAACTCACCTGCTATTCAATTTAACTCACCTTCTATTCACGTCAACTCACCCGCTACTCACCTCTACTAACCTTATACTGAATAGACCCACTAGACTTCTCTATTATTAGGGAGAACTGTAGTAAAATGGTTTGTTGTCTGCCAATGAGGGGCCTAGTTCTGCTTCTTTCTTCTGCTTTTACTATTACACATTCTCATCACAAGTGTGGGAAAAAGGACTTGGGCATAGATTGCAATGCCTCCTGGGTAACTAACCTTAGGTATTAATTAACCCGTACTTGCAAAGCTGACCGTAGAGACCATGGGGACCAGCTTACGTCTTCAGATCATATTTAAAAATTACTCATGCATCAATGCTATGCATGTATTAATATGATTAACCAAGCCTGAGGATCAGTACGACCTCTATCTGTCCCAATGAATACTCGATTTAGTGATTTTCCCCCTCTAATTTAATGTGCATTAAAGGTTTGATTTTGCAGTTAATGCTTAATGGAAGTTAATAGAGTGCACGTTAAGTCACTAGAGCGCAACCATACTAATCTGTCTTAATTTGCAGGTATGTGATAGAACACAGATTCAGGGCTGTTCAGAAAGAGCAAGTTTTAATTCTGTGAAGTAGCTATAATTTTCTTTGAAAAGAGTAGTATTATTAAAAATAGAGAGATTTATTTAGAATAATTAACAATACTTTTGAATTAGGTAAAACTAACGTTTATGTAGTTTGGTGTTAGTAAGTAGTTCATATTTTGCTGTTTGGGATCACCATGGACAATCTCCTGGGGTGGTGGGTGACATTAGGGGATTTGTGGCCTTTACTCATCTAGAACCTTGCTGGTAGTTTGCCAAAGTTCTTGCTAACAGTCGACATTGGGTTCTTGGCAGGAATTCTGTGGAAGACAACAGGTTTCTACCATGTTCACGGAGTGTTTGCCTTTCCTGGCAAGTATTTAAACTTGACAACTCTTGGCAACTCAAGGATCCAGTTCAAAATGTTTTAATGTGGAATAAAGTGTGGAGCCAAAATCACAGACCTGTACAATATATTGGGAACAACAAAGACACTTCACGAGTTTGTTTTCAATACTATAGTTAATAACCAAATCCAAGTGATTTTTATAATCCAGATATTTTCTATAATCAATATAAAATTGCCATTTTAAAACATTGAGTAATTTAATATTGCCTAGCTGGCATCATACTTACGCACCATACTTACGCAAATGAACTGTCTATGCAGATAATACTATAACTATCTATACAAATATACCATATTTAAATAAAAGCATGCCTCCTCTGGCAGGATAATCATATTCAGATGACAGTAGAGGAAATACTGAGTTGCATTAATGATAGCCGGGCAAGTTTGATGTAAGCAAAATGTAACGGATAATGTGAAGCTATTATTTGATCTGCACCCAGAAATAAATATTTTTCAGCGAAAATAACGTCAACAAAGAAATTGAAAACGTCCATTTTCTTGGCATTGTCCTCACACTGTTATTAAAGGGGACTCTGTCACTGATATTAAAAGGGATCCCATCACCTAAACAGTGCCCTGTGATCTAAAAACTGCTGTGACGTAAGAATATGAAATATGGATAATAAATATGATCTATATGTTATATTAGTAGAATTGCAACGAAATGTGCATTTTACATGTGTCTGTTGTGTCTTTTGCTCATGACATCACCTTGCTGATATATAAATTACACATTTCACATTGGAAGTAATCTTTTGCATATTGAGGCCCAACGTGTTGTCATAAACAGGCGACACCAAAGACACATTTAGAATGCATTGTCTCTTTTATGCCACTTTCATTCGCCGCATTTACAGTACAAGCTGGTGAGAGAATCTGTTTGGACCTTTAAAGAATAGACAAAATATTGACAGCCATATACACATATAAGCACATGAATACACGTACATTAACCTGGAATTTCTTTTCTTTTTTTTAAATCAGCATTTTTTATTCATGTTTTTTTAAGGGGAAGAGTTAAACATGAAATAATGCCTATTGCGGCAGGCTATATTTCACATATAAGTACATGAATACACGTACATTCAGCTGGCATTTCTTTTCTTTTTTTTTAAATAAGCATTTTTTATTCATGTTTTTAAGGGGAAGAGGTAAACATGAAATAATGCCTGTTGCGGCAGGGTACATTTCAACAGATAAATATAGATTGACAGTATAATATAATCGATAAAAACCTGCATAGTACAAAATCCAGTGTATAAAAATAAACAAAAAAATAAAACAAACAAAGATAAGGAAGTGATATATTCAGCACAGCACTTCAATTCCCAGATATCTAGTGAGTGTGATGACTGCACACAATACAGGGAGGTTAGCAGTGAGAATTTAAGGGTAAACTGCGAATAGCGAAGTGGGGACATGGTGTTACAAACTTACCTGCTCGCCACCGTGCCGCTCTTCGAATCCATCCACTCGCCGCTCCCATTGAGCTCCCGTGATGCCATTTTTCCGGAGTACTGTAGTCACCAAGATGGCCGCGCGGCACCCTATGCCCATGCGTGAGCGGCGCGAGTGACTGAACTCCTTAATTGGTCACACCTCCCTGGATGGCGATTGGCGCCAGATTTAAACCTCTCAGCTGCTCCTTACCTTTGTTTGTGATAGGTTCTCTGGTGCCTGTTGTTAGTTTCCTTGCATTTTCTATATTCCTATATCCATCGTTCCTGACCCGGCTTGTTTGACCATTCCTGATCTTCATTCCCAGTGTACCAAATCCTCGGATTGCTCTTGACTTTTCTGACCTCAGTTATCCTTACCTTGGTTTCCAACCTGACTCCTATATCCAGTATTCCTGTACCAGTGGCTGTGTGTCCAGTATCCAGTATCTCAGTACCAGTGGCTGTGTGTCCAGTATCCAGTATCTCAGTACCAGTGCCTGTGTGTCTGGTATCCAGTATCTCAGTACCAGTGGCTGTGTGTCCTGTATCCAGTATCTCAGTACCAGTGGCTGTGTGTCCGGTATCCAGTATCTCTGTTCCAGTGGCTGTGTGTTCGGTATCCAGTATCTCAGTACCAGTGGCTGTGTGTCCGGTTTCCAGTATATCAGTACCAGTGGCTGTGTGTCCGGTTTCCAGTATCCCAGTACTAGTGCCTATGTGTCCGGTATCCAGCATCTCAGTACCAGTGGCTGTGTGTCCGGTATCCAGTATCTCAGTACCAGTGGCTGTGTGTCAGGTATCCAGAATCTCAGTACCAGTGGCTGTGTGTCCAGTATCCAGTATCTCGGTACCAGTGGCTTTGTGTCCGGTATCCAGTATCTCAGTTTCAGTGGCTGTGTGTCCGGTATCCAGTATCTCAGTTCCAGTGGCTGTTTGTCCAGTATCCAGTATCTCAGTACCAGTGGCTATGTGTCCAGTATCCAGTATCGCAGTACCAGTGGCTGTTTGTCCAGTATCGCAGTACCAGTGGCTGTTTGTTCAGTATCCAGTATATCAGTACCAGTGGCTGTTTGTTCAGTATCCAGTATATCAGTACCAGTGGCTGTTTGTCCAGTATCCAGTATCTCAGTACCAGTGGCTGTGTGTCCGGTATCCAGTATCTCAGTTCCAGTGGCTGTGTGTCCGGTATCCAGTATCTCAGTACCAGTGGCTGTTTGTCCAGTATCCAGTATCTCAGTACCAGTGGCTTTTTGTCCAGTATCCAGCATCTTAGTACCAGTGGCTGTGTGTCCAGTATCCAGTATCTCAGTACCAGTGGCTGTGTGTCCAGTATCCAGTATCTCAGTACCAGTGGCTGTGTGTCCAGTATCAAGTATCTCAGTACCAGTGGCTGTGTGTCAGGTATCCAGTATCTCAGTACCAGTGGCTGTGTGTCCTGTATCCAGTATCTCAGTACCAGTGGCTGTGTGTCCTGTATCCAGTATCTCAGTACCAGTGGCTGTGTGTCCAGTATCCAGTATCTCAGTACCAGTGGCTGTGTGTCCAGTATCCAGTATCTTAGTACCAGTGGCTGTCTGTCCAGTATCTAGTATCTCAGTACCAGTGGCTTTGTGTCCAGTATCCAGTATCTCAGTACCAGTGGCTGTGTGTCCAGTATCCAGTATCTCAGTACCAGTAACTGTGTGTCAGGTATCCAGTATCTCAGTACCAGTGGCTGTGTGTCAGGTATCCAGTATCTCAGTACCAGTGGCTGTGTGTCTGGTATCCAGTATCTCAGTACCAGTGGCTGTGTGTCCGGTATCCAGTATCTCAGTACCAGTGGCTGTGTGTCCGGTATCCAGTATCTTAGTACCAGTGGCTGTGTGTCCAGTATCCAGTATCTCAGTACCAGTGGCTGTGTGTCCAGTATCCAGTGTCTCAGTACCAGTGGCTGTGTGTCCAGTATCTCAGTACCAGTGGCTGTGTGTCCAGTATCTAGTATCTCAGTACCAGTGGCTGTGTGTCCAGTATCCAGTATCTCAGTACCAGTGGCTGTGTGTCCAGTATCCAGTATCTTAGTACCAGAGGCTGTGTGTCCAGTATCCAGTATCTCAGTACCAGTGGCTGTGTGTCCAGTATCTAGTATCTCAGTACCAGTGGCTGTGTGTCAGGTATCCAGTATCTCAGTACCAGTGGCTGTGTGTCCTGTATCCCGTATATCAGTACCAGTGGCTTTTTGTCCAGTATCCAGTATCTTAGTACCAGTGGCTGTGTGTCCGGTATCCAGTGTCTCAGTACCAGTGGCTGTGTGTCCAGTATCTCAGTACCAGTGGCTGTGTGTCCGGTATCCAGTATCTCAGTTCCAGTGGCTGTGTGTCCGGTATCCAGTATCTCAGTACCAGTGGCTGTTTGTCCAGTATCCAGTATCTCAGTACCAGTGGCTGTGTGTCTGGTATCCAGTATCTCAGTACCAGTGGCTGTGTGTCCGGTATCCAGTATCTCAGTACCAGTGGCTGTGTGTCCGGTATCCAGTATCTCAGTACCAGTGGCTGTTTGTCCAGTATCCAGTATCTTAGTACCAGTGGCTGTGTGTCCAGTATCCAGTATCTCAGTACCAGTGGCTGTGTGTCCACTATCCAGTATCTTAGTACCAGTGGATGTGTGTCCAGTATCCAGTATCTCAGTACCAGTGGCTGTGTGTCCAGTATCCAGTATCTTAGTACCAGAGGCTGTGTGTCCAGTATCCAGTATCTCAGTACCAGTGGCTGTGTGTCCAGTATCCAGTATCTCAGTACCAGTGGCTGTGTGTCCAGTATCTAGTATCTCAGTACCAGTGGCTGTGTGTCAGGTATCCAGTATCTCAGTACCAGTGGCTGTGTGTCCTGTATCCCGTATATCAGTCCCAGTGGCTTTTTGTCCAGTATCCAGTATCTTAGTACCAGTGGCTGTGTGTCCAGTATCCAGTGTCTCAGTACCAGTGGCTGTGTGTCCAGTATCTTAGTACCAATGGCTGTGTGTCCAGTATCCAGTATCTCAGTATCAGTGGCTGTGTGTCAGGTATCCAGTATCTCAGTACCAATGGCTGTGTGTCCGGTATCCAATATCTCAGTACCAGTGGCTTTGTGTCCGGTATCCAGTATCTCAGTACCAGTGGCTTTGTGTCCGGTATCCAGTATCTCAGTACCAGTGGCTGTGTGTCCGGTATCCAGTATCTCAGTACCAGTGGCTGTTTGTCCAGGATCCAGTATTTCAGTACCAGTGGCTGTGTGCCCAGTATCCAGTATCTCAGTACCAGTGGCTGTTTGTCCAGTATCCAGTATCTCAGTACCAGTGGCTGTTTGTCCTGTATCCAGTATATCAGTACCAGTGGCTGTTTTTCCAGTATCCAGTATCTCAGTACCAGTGGCTGTTTGTCCAGTATCCAGTATCTCAGTACCAGTGGCTGTTTGTCCAGTATCCAGTATCTCAGTACCAGTGGCTGTGTGTCCGGTATCCAGTATCTCAGTACCAGTGGCTGTGTGTCAGGTATCCAGTATCTCAGTACCAGTGGCTGTGTGTCCGGTATCCAGTATTTCAGTACCAGTGGCTGTGTGTCCGGTATCCAGTATCTCAGTACTAGTGGCTGTGTGTCCGGTATCCAGTATCTCCATACCAGTGGCTGTTTGTCCAGTATCCAGTATCTCAGTACCAGTGGCTGTTTGTCCAGTATCCAGTATCTCAGTACCAGTGGCTGTTTGTCCAGTATCCAGTATCTTAGTACCAGTGGCTGTTTGTCCAGTATCCAGTATCTTAGTACCAGTGGCTGTGTGTCCGGTATCCACTATCTCAGTACCAGTGGCTATGTGTCCAGTATCTCAGTACCGGTGGCTATGTGTCCAGTATCCAAAATTCATCTATTTGTGAACCTACAGTCTCAGACTCATACTTCCCTATCCAGTGTTCTGATAGAGGTAGAGGTGCAGCAATTTACCTTTTCAGTAGTGCCCGCGGCTCAACCAAAGGTATCTCTGATTTGGAACGAAGACCTTCTACTACTTTTCAAAGACCTGGTGACCGGTTGTACAAGAAGATTCAAAGATCCTCTTGTTTCTGGTCCTGCACCATGGATCCTAAACTCTGACCGTTACACATGAGGGGGGAATAGGTTAGAGAGTTTAAGGGTAAGAAGATAAGTGTAGTACCATGCAAGGTTCGTTACTTTCACTGGCTATTACATACAGTCTATGTCTGAAGCTCTGCAACAAATTGTATCGAGTAGAAGTAGTGACGATACGGAACCCTAGAGCAACCTCTCCCCTGGGTGTATCGTCCTGAAGGGGAACGTTGTTGAGAACGGGGTCAAGTCAATGACTATATCTCCCCCAGGATGCTGGTCTCAGTAGAGGGACTTTGCAAAGTAGACTGAATGGACGGTAGCTGGTAGCAGACTGTGACCAAAGCCAGGGCAGTCCTCTACCCACTCCACTGGAGAGGGAGGCAGGTATCGACCCCTCTGCCTCCAAGTGCAGCCTTTACAAAGGCTGCCAAGTAGAGAGACTCATTTAAAACAGGTAATTAGATACAGTAGGACATAACATAATCACATCTTTAAATACAGACACTTAATTAACACAACATACCAGTAGGACATAAAACGGGGAAATCCTGCCTCACACCTTTCAGGACACAATGGTGTCAAGTTCAGGACATCACTGTACAACAGGACACTGAACAACTTGCATAAAGACAATGAGTAAGGTGACATGGGGTTTGCAGGATAGGATACAATCTTAACATGGGTGAAACAATTAATGGGACAAAGGCTTGGATCCCAGGGTACACATCCTGGCTCACATCCTGAATGAGCCTATGTTTGATGTCCAGCTGAAAACAGGGTTCTGCTGGTGCATTTCCTGCGTTTTCGTGCTAATGGAGAATTTATGTGTTAGTGCGAAGATCTTTTCCCATTGGGGTTTGGATAGGGAGATTCTCAGTGCATGTTCCCACTTGCCAACATAAGCAGGCCGAGGCATATCTTCCATATGTATTAGTAATTTATGTAGCAGAGAGATCCTCTGGAGGAAAGCTTTCTAAAGCAGCTTGCATTTCTAATGTGGAGAGATGTACATGTAGTTGACTGGAACAGCTGTGTGGATTGGAATAATCAAATATTGTGAACAAACAAAGAATCTGAACATCTGACCACTGAGTTATTAAGAGAAGTTTAACTCTTTCAGAGGATTTAGTCATGGAGTATTAATATTTTCAGGCTGTCATGCAAATGTAGGTATAGTGTTGCCGGTTGTTTGTTTGTGCCTGTTCGCATATGGAATTCTATCACAGATAAAGTAGATTATTTTGGAATGATCATACTTACCTTTATTTCCTCTCTGCATCCTTTTCTTGTAGTCTTTTGCATTTATATGTGCTGGACTTTATCCCAGAGGTATTTAAATTATTTGACGAACTGGGGAAATGGTACTTCCATACAGTTCTATGTAAAAACAAAAAAAGATAGGAACCAACATTATAGATTGTAGCAACCATGTCACTAGGATTGGGCAATCACTGGGTAGTCCTGCAGTACACAAATTCCCTCCCCAACTCCATCCCAGGGGTCAATATCTTCTATCCCTCAGTAAGGACTTCTTTTGTCATGTTGAAGCTTCCTTGTCCCCATCATCCATGAGGCGTCACATCGTTTGTTATGAAGAAATGTTAAACATATTCTCTTTCCCAGTTTCCATTCTGCTTAATAAGTAAACAGAGGATTAACGTCTAAAAAATTATAAGAATATTGTGCAGATAAAAAGAGCAATATGTAAAAAAGTAAAAAAATATAAGAAATAAAATAAAAAAGAAGAAAAAAGTGTAAAAATAAAAGAGAGACAATATACACCGATCGTCATAACATTATGACCACTGACAGGTGGCCAGCCGGCGGAGGCAGTGTAATGCTTTGGGCAGTGTTCTGCTGGGAAACCTTGGGTCCTGCCATTCATGTGGATGGGACTTGGACATGTGCCGCTTACCTAAGCATTGTTGCAGACCATATACACCGTTTCATGGAATCTGTATTTCCTGATGGCATTGGCCTCTTTCTGCCCTACCACAAAGCAAAAAGAGAGAGAGACAGACATTGGGTATGAGTGGGGATAGAGAGAGAAACATGTGGGTATGGGGAGGGAGAGAGAGACAGACAGACATGAGGGTAGGGGGGAAAGAGAGAGAAAGACATGTGGGTATGGAAAGAGAGAGACAGACATGTGGGTATAGGAAGATAGAGACAGACATGAGGGTATGGGGAAAGAGAGAGAAAGACATGAGGGCATGGGGAGAGAGAGACACGTGAGTGACTGGCATGGTGGAATATTATTTTTCGCTCCTTGTGTACTTCTTTTCCAGTGATGCTCAGCCAGACTTTGGCTGGTTGGGCATCATGGGAAAGGTAGTAAAAACTCATTCTGCTAGCCAGCAAAAACTCTCCCATGTTGCTGGCTGACCATCATAGAAATAAATAAAACCATTTCACAGTATTATTGCAAAATATGTATCTTTATTTAAAATAAAAGTTTGTGTTAGTCCTTTACATCAAAATAAAGTTTGTGCTCTCCTCCCCTCTCCCCAATAATGAAATGGGCGTCTGGAACAGACATGTCTAAAGGGGAGGAGTTCATAATATAACCACGCCCACCTTTGGGCGCCAAAAGAAAACCTGTGCCCAGGCGCCCATGACCCTAGGATCGGCCCTGGATCTGCTGCTAACATCTTGGTGCCAGATATTACAGCACACCTACGAATGTCTAGTGAAGTCCATGTCTCGACGGGTCAGTGCTGTTTTGACGTCAAAAGGGGACCTACACAAGAATTGTGTAGTATTGTGGGTGAGAAATACCAGGAAGTCAAGCAGAAAGGCCTGGGTTGTGAAGCCACCAGCGCAGAGTGAAGCTTGCATCAATATTTCTGTTGGAGCTGAGACGTACCTGTACACAGTGACTTTGTTTCTGGTTATATTTGATCCTGTCCTTGTCTGGACTACACACAAGTTTATATATTGCTGAGCTGTATTAATGATTTTTTAAAGTAAGCCTATATTTGGTGGGCCAATAAATGTGTTATCTTTAGAAGCTACACCATGTGTTGTTCCCCTGACGTGAGCAGCATATGCCTATGGATTTTGGGAATTATAGTCCTGAAAGCCTACAATACAAGAGCCAGTAGTTTAGGCTCTAACACACGTGAGTGCCAAACCTAAGGAGCAATAACTACAGTATGCTGGTTAAATAGAGTCACACTTGTATTTTTGGATTTTGTCACATGTTCTTATGATTTATACAGCTTCCTAGAAATGATAAGTATATGTTTTTGCCTCTTTCTATTTATATATATATATATATATATATATATATATATATATATATATATATAGTCTCTCTTTTATTATTAAGAAAAAATTATAAACCTCTAGTCTCAATGTCCATTCACTCCACTGACTTTCGGTAATAATTATGCAATCAGTTGAAAATATATACAGACTGACTCCTTGAAGCCCAGGCTGTGTTTGAGTCAGGAGTGTTTAATTAGGCAGTAATGCTTTCACTAACCTGTAGAAAAGTGTATCAATTGAAACACAAAGTTCCAATATTGTAACTTTCATATTATGGATCGACACATTTAAAACAATGAACAAGTGACAAAACAAGTAACAAATAAAAAAGGTTCTTATCCGCTTTAGCTGTCATTGACCAGATTAGTCTACCTTACTGTTGTTTTGAAGTAAAACTCTTCACAATAAATAAAGTATTCCACCCACTCCATTAGAAAAAGTAGAAACATTTTTTAACAAGATCCATCTGGAAAAGTGTACATTCCAAACGACTGTGCAATAGTGAAAAAAAATAAAGGTGAATGTGCAATCGTTTAAAGCAGGGGTCCTTAAACTTTTTAAACAGGGGGCCAGTTCACTGTCCCTCAGACCGTTGGAGGGCCGGACTATAGTAAAAACAAAATCTATGAACAAATTCCTATGCACACTGCATATATCTTATTTTGAAGTGAAGAAACAAAACGGGAACAAATACAATATTTAAAATGAAGTAAAGTTAAATCAACAAACTTACCAGTATTTCAATGGGAATAGTGTGCCAGTCAGATGCCCAGGGATATTATGCCAGTCAGAGTCCAGTAATATTATGCCAGTCAGAGCCCAGGAATATTATGCCAGTTAGATTCCCAGGAATATTATGCCAGTCAGATGCCCAGGAATATTATGCCAGTCAGATGCCCAGGAATATTATGCCAGTCAGAGCCCAGGAATAGTGTGCCTGTCAGACGTACAGGAATATTATGCCATTCAGATGGCCAGGAATATTATGCCATTCAGATGCCCAGGAATAGTGTGCCAGTCAGATGCCCAGGAATATTATGCCATTCAGATGCCCAGGAATAGAGTGCCAGTAACAGCCCAGGAATATTATGCCAGTCAGATGCTAGGAATATTATGCCAGTCAGAGCCCAAGAAAATTATGCCAGTCAGATGCCCAGGAATAGTGTGCCAGTCAGATGCCCAGGAATAGTGTGCCAGTCAGATGCCCAGGAATATTATGCCATTCAGATGCCCAGGAATAGTGTGCCAGTCAGAGCCCAGGAATAGTGTGCCAGTCAGATGCCCAGGAATAGTATGCCAGTCAGATGCCCAGGAATAGTGTGCCTGTCAGATGCCCAGGAATATTATGCCATTCAGATGCCCAGGAATATTATGCCATTCAGATGCCCAGGAATAGTGTGCCAGTCAGATGCCCAGGAATAGTGTGCCAGTCAGATGCCCAGGAATATTATGCCATTCAGATGCCCAGGAATAGAGTGCCAGTAAGTGCCCAGGAATATTATGCCAGTCAGATGCCCAGGAATATTATGCCAGTCAGAGCCCAAGAAAATTATGCCAGTCAGATGCCCAGGAATAGTGTGCCATTCAGATGCCCAGGAATAGTGTGCCAGTCAGATGCCAAGGAATATTATGCCATTCAGATGCCCAGGAATAGTGTGCCAGTCAGAGCCCAGGAATATTATGCCAGTCAGATGCCCAGGAATATTATGCCAGTCAGATATCCAGGAATAGTGTGCCAGTCAGATGCCCAGGAATAGTGTGCCATTCAGATGCCCAGGAATATTATGCCATTCAGATGCCCAGGAATAGTGTGCCAGTCAGATGACCAGGAATATTATGCCAGTCAGATGCCCAGGAATATTATGCCATTCAGATGCCCAGGAATAGAGTGCCAGTAAGAGCTCAGGAATATTATGCCAGTCAGATGCCCAGGAATATTATGCCAGTCAGAGCCCAAGAAAATTATGCCAGTCAGATGCCCAGGAATAGTGTGCCAGTCAGATGCCCAGGAATAGTGTGCCAGTCAGATGCCCAGGAATATTATGCCAGTCAGATGCCCAGGAATAGTGTGCCTGTCAGATGCCCAGGAATATTATGCCATTCAGATGCCCAGGAATATTATGCCATTCAGATGCCCAGGAATAGTGTGCCAGTCAGATGCCCAGGAATATTATGCCATTCAGATGCCCAGGAATAGAGTGCCAGTAAGAGCCCATGAATATTATGCCAGTCAGATGCCCAGGAATAGTGTGCCAGTCAGATGCCCAGGAATAGTGTGCCAGTCAGATGCCCAGGAATATTATGCCAGTCAGATGCCCAGGAATAGTGTGCCTGTCAGATGCCCAGGAATATTATGCCATTCAGATGCCCAGGAATATTATGCCATTCAGATGCCCAGGAATAGAGTGCCAGTAAGAGCCCAGGAATATTATGCCAGTCAGAGCCCAAGAAAATTATGCCAGTCAGATGCCCAGGAATTGTGTGCCAGTCAGATGCCCAGGAATATTATGCCATTCAGATGCCCAGGAATAGTGTGCCAGTCAGAGCCCAGGAATAGTGTGCCAGTCAGATGCCCAGGAATATTATGCCAGTCAGATGCCCAGGAATAGTGTGCCTGTCAGATGCCCAGGAATAGTGTGCCAGTCAGATGCCCAGGAATATTATGCCATTCAGATGCCCAGGAATAGTGTGCCAGTCAGATGCCCAGGAATATTATGCCATTCAGATGCCCAGGAATAGAGTGCCAGTAAGAGCCCAGGAATATTATGCCAGTCAGATGCCCAGGAATATTATGCCAGTCAGAGCCCAAGAAAATTATGCCAGTCAGATTCCCAGGAATAGTGTGCCATTCAGATGCCCAGGAATAGTGTGCCAGTCAGATGCCAAGGAATATTATGCCATTCAGATGCCCAGGAATAGTGTGCCAGTCAGAGCCCAGGAATATTATGCCAGTCAGATGCCCAGGAATATTATGCCAGTCAGATGCCAAGGAATAGTGTGCCAGTCAGATGCCCAGGAATAGTGTGCCATTCAGATGCCCAGGAATATTATGCCATTCAGATGCCCAGGAATAGTGTGCCAGTCAAATGCCCAGGAATATTATGCCATTCAGATGCCCAAGAATATTATGCCATTCAGATGCCCAGGAATATTATGCCATTCAGATGCCCATGAATAGAGTGCCAGTAAGAGCTCAGGAATATTATGCCAGTCAGATGCCCAGGAATATTATGCCAGTCAGATGCCCAGGAATAGTGTGCCAGTCAGATGCCCAGGAATAGTGTGCCAGTCAGATGCCCAGGAATATTATGCCAGTCAGATGCCCAGGAATAGTGTGCCTGTCAGATGCCCAGTAATATTATGCCATTCAGATGTCCAGGAATATTATGCCATTTAGATGCCCAGGAATAGAGTGCCAGTAAGAGCCCAGGAATATTATTCCAGTCAGAGCCCAAGAAAATTATGCCAGTCAGATGCCCAGGAATAGTGTGCCAGTCAGATGTCCAGGAATAGTGTGCCAGTCAGATGCCCAGGAATATTATGCCATTCAGATGCCCAGGAATAGTGTGCCAGTCAGATGCCCAGGAATAGTGTGCCAGTCAGATGCCCAGGAATATTATGCCATTCAAATGCCCAGGAATAGTGTGCCAGTCAGATCCCAGGAATAGTGTGCCAGTCAGATGCCCAGGAATATTATGCCAGTCAGATGCCCAGGAATAGTGTGCCTGTCAGATGCCCAGGAATATTATGCCATTCAGATGCTCAGGAATATTATGCCATTCAGATGCCCAGGAATAGTGTGCCAGTCAGATGCCCAGGAAAAGTGTGCCAGTCAGATGCCCAGGAATATTATGCCATTCAGATGCCCAGGAATAGAGTGCCAGTAAGAGCCCAGGAATATTATGCCAGTCAGATGCCCAGGAATATTTTGCCAGTCAGAGCCCAAGAAAATTATGCCAGTCAGATTCCCAGGAATATTATGCCAGTCAGAGCCCAAGAAAATTATGCCAGTCAGATTCCCAGGAATAGTGTGCCGTTCAGATGCCCAGGAATAGTGTGCCAGTCAGAGCCCAGGAATATTATGCCAGTCAGATGCCCAGGAATATTATGCCAGTCAGATGCCCAGGAATAGTGTGCCAGTCAGAGCCCAGGAATATTATGCCAGTCAGATGCCCAGGAATATTATGCCAGTCAGATGCCCAGGAATAGTGTGCCAGTCAGATGCCCAGGAATAGTGTGCCATTCAGATGCCCAGGAATAATATGCCATTCAGATGCCCAGGAATAGTGTGCCAGTCAGACGCCCAGGAATATTATGCCATTCAGATGCCCAGGAATATTATGCCATTTAGATGCCCAGGAATAGAGTGCCAGTAAGAGCTCAGGAATATTATGCCAGTCAGATGCCCAGAAATATTATGCCAGTCAGAGCCCAAGAAAATTATGCCAGTCAGATGCCTAGGAATAGTGTGCCAGTCAGATGCCAAGGAATAGTGTGCCAGTCAGATGCCTAGGAATATTATGCCATTCAGATGCCCAGGAATATTATGCCATTCAGATGCCCAGGAATAGTGTGCCAGTCAGATGCCCAGGAATATTATGCCATTCAGATGCCCAGGAATAGAGTGCCAGTAAGAGCCCAGGAATATTATGCCAGTCAGATCCCCAGGAATAGTGTGCCAGTCAAATGCCCAGGAATATTATTCCAGTCAGATGCCCAGGAATAGTGTGCCTGTCAGATGCCCAGGAATATTATGCCATTCAGATGCCCAGGAATATTATGCCATTCAGATGCCCAGGAATAGTGTGCCAGTCAGATGCCCAGGAATATTATGCCATTCAGATGCCCAGGAATAGAGTGCCAGTAAGAGCCCAGGAATATTATGCCAGTCAGAGCCCAAGAAAATTATGCCAGTCAGATGCCCAGGAATAGTGTGCTATTCAGATGCCCAGGAATAGTGTGCCATTCAGATACCCAGGAATATTATGCCATTCAGATGCCCAGGAATAGTACAGTGCTCGTTATACCTCCCTCCTCCCCCCCCTTCCCCATCACTTACCTCCAGCTGCTATGTCCCCGGCCGGACGTCTCACGCAGTGTTCCCTCCTTCCTGCACGTAGGAGGGAAACAGTTACCGGGTCCGGATGTGACGAAAGGTCACATCCGGTCGCGGTGATTTTTTTAAAAAAAAGAATTTCCGCTTTCCTGCAGCCGCATCTTCTGCGGCTGCAAGAAAAAAAAAGTAAACAGCGGGGAGCAGGGGGTGCCTGCAGCACCCCCCGTGGGCCGGATAAATGTGCTCGGCGGGCCGCATGTGGCTCGCGGGCCGTAGTTTGAGGACCCCTGGTTTAAAGCAACGATGATAAACCAAAGTATGTAAGGTTGTCAAACCGAAAGTAAAACTTCCGACCGGTTTTGGCATGGTGGATGCCATTCTCAAGGTAAAGGTGTGGGGATACCGAATTATATGCTAATTAAAGGGTTCTTACGAAGTTCCTCGCATTTAAGTGATGCTGTCTAATAAAATTTACATAAATCAAATGGTGTGGACCAACTACACCCTGTTCCAAATTATTATGCAAATTCTATTTAAGTGTCACAGAGATTAAATGTTTTGTTTTTAAGTTTAACTCAGGGATGGCATTGTGTCTCAGGGCTCTTTTGATCACTGAAAACAATCTCAGAAACCTGTGATAATTAGATGGCCAGGTGAGCCCAATTTAAGGAAAAACTACTAAAGGAGGGTGTTCCACATTATTAAGCAGAGCACCATTTTCATGCAATATGGGGAAGAAAAAGGATCTCTCTGCTGCCAAAAAGATTGAAATAGTTCAATGCCTTGGACGAGGTATGAAAACATTAGATATTTCACGAAAACTTAAGCGTGATCATCGCACTATTGAGATTGTATTGAGATATTTGTGGCTGATTCAGAGCACAGACGGGTTCGTGCAGATAAAGACACATTGAGGAAGATTTCTGCCAGATCCATGCATCAGATCAAGAGAGCAGCTGCTAAAATACCATTACTTAGCAGCAAACAGATATTTGAAGCTGCTGGTGCCTCTGGAGTCCCACGTACATCAAGGTGTAGAGTCATACAGAGTCTTGCAACTGTGCATAAACCTTCTATTCGGCCACCACTAACCAATGCTCAAAAGCAGAAACGGCTGCATTGGGCAGAGACATGAAGACTAATTTTCAAACAGTCCTGTTCACTGATGAGTGTCGTGCAACTCTGGATGGTATAGATGGATGGAGTAGTGGATGGTTGGTGTACAGCCACCCTGTTCCAACAAGGCTGCGACGTCAGGAAGGTGGTGGTGGAGTCATGTTTTGGGCCGGAATCATGGGAAGAGAGCTGGTCGGCCCCTTTAGGGTCCCCAAAGGTGTAAAGATGACCTCTGCAAAGTATGTGGAGTTTCTGACTGACCACTTTCTTCCCTGGTGCAGAAGGAAGAACTATGCTTTCTGTAATAAAATCATCTTCATGCATGACAATGCACCATCACATGCTGCAAAGAATACCTCTGCATCAATGGCTGCTATGGGGATAAAAGGAGAGAAAGTCATGGTGTGGCCTCCATCCTCCCCTGACCTCAATCCTATTGAGAACCTTTGGAGCATCCTCAAGCAAAAGGTCTATGAGTGTGGGAGGCAGTTTACATCCAAACAGCAGCTCTGGGAGGCTACTCTGACATCTTGCAAACAAATTCAAGCAGAAACTGTCCAAAAACTCACAAGTTCAATGGATGCAAGACTTGTGAAGCTGCTGTCAAATAAGGGGTCCTATGTTAAAATGTAACATAACCTGTTAAAATGTTTAGAAAGTTAAAATGTTGTTATAAGTTTGATTGAAATAGCTTTTGATTTCAGTAAATATGCTGCAAACACAAAAAATGACAATTTTCAGTTCTTTACAATCTATAAAGTTTTTTGAAACTTACTGTGCATAATAATGTGGAACAGTGCATTGTAAGTTTTTTATGTTTAAAAAAAATACTGTTATCATGAGGAGGTTTGTTCAATAACATTTGAATTGTACTCTTAATAGTTGATAACATGAGAATTATGCTGACTGTTATTTACATCAATTATTTAGGTAAATAAGAAAAATATAATTTGCATAATAATTTGGAACAGGTTGTAGTTTTAAACTCGGGTTACGTATGCTTCTCACAACATAGTGGACCAATTTAACTCCCCGTTAAAACCTGCATTATTGATAGCGTAAAATTTAAGGATCCAATGTCCTTCACGTTTTAATAAATGTGATTTGTTATCACCTCGATTTAATAATTTCTTCCAGTGCAACAAATCTTAAAGAGGTAGGAGAACCATGTCCTGGCTTTTTATAGTGAACAGCTATGACATTCAATTTTTCCCGATCTGTGCCCAATATGTTTTCTATATTTCTGATTGGAGATTTATGTTGGCTAATCTGGTCCCTCAAAGGTTTGGTCGTACATCCTACATATAAAATGGCACAAGGACAAGTTAACATATATACTATATGATCTTTACCACATGGGATATGTTGCCTGATGTAAATTTTATGTCCATTGTATGGATGGTTTATAAATTTTACATTTCTAGTATGTTGGCACTGGATACAATGACCACACTTGAAGTTACCTCCAACTGTGGATGTTTCATTTATATATGCAATTTCTCTATGGACTAAAATGTTTTCTTATATTGGATGAACATTGATAGACCACGCTGGGATTATCTAAATTATCATGTTTTAATTTAAGTTCATGGGATAATAGATGCCAATGGCGTTGAAGAATATGATTAATTCTGGGAGTTAAGACTATGTGGTCATAAATCTGACAGTGTTTCCCTGTTTCCGATTTTTGATGATTGTAGGCTGGGATATTGATTTGTTATATGTTCTAGGTAACCACTTTCAATAAATCTAGTTTTTAATTCGATCATTTGTGATTCCCTAACACAGGTCTGAACATAACATTTGAAGCTTCTTAAATTGCCCTGTGGGAATATTGCCCTCCATAAACTTAGGATGATAGGACTTTTAGTGTAATAGGAAATAAACAGTCATTGGTTTGTGATATAATTTGGTGTAAAAAAATACGATGCTCTGCGTCATCAGTACGCACGGGGAGCGCGAGGCAGCACTGATTGAGCTCTGACTGTGTTTACACAGGGGAGAGAGCGGAGAGAACAGGGGGGGAGAGAAGAAAGAACAGGGAGGAGAGAGGAGAGATGGGGAAGGCAAGGAGGGGAGAGAGGAGAGATCAGGGGGGAGAGAAGAAAGAACAGGGAGGAGAGAGGAGAGAGGGGGAGACAAGGAGGGGAGAAAGGAGAGAATGGGGGAGAGAGGAGAGAAAGGGGAGAAAGGAGAGAACAGGGGGAGAGAAGGGGGAGAGAAGTGAACAGAGGGGGAGAGAGGAGAGACCCCGTGGAGAGAGGAGAGAACACTGATGGGGAGAAGAGAGAACACTGATGGGTGGGGGGAGAGGAGAGAATACAGATGGGGAGAGAGGAGATAATGCAGATGGGGAGAGAGGAGAGAGTACAGATGAGGGAGAGAGGAGAGAATACACATGGGGAGAGAGGAGAGAATACACACGAGGAGTGGAGGAAAACAGACAGATATGGGGAGGAGGAGAGACATACATGGGTAGAGGGACAAAGAGGAGAAGAAGGGAGGAAAGAAGGGGTAGAGAGGATAGAACAGGATGGAGAGAGGAGAGAAGGGGGAGAGAGGAGAGAAGGGGGAGAGAGGAAAAAGGTGGGGGAGAGAGGAGAGAACAGAGGGGGAGAGAGGAGAAAACACAGGGAAGAGAGGAGGGAACACGGGGGAGAAGAGGACAGGGGGAGAGAGGAGAGAACACGGATGGGGAGAAGAGAAAATAGTGATGGGATGAGAAGAGAGAACACTGAAGGGAGGAGAAGAGAGAAAACTGATGGGCGGGAGGAGGGGAGCGAATACAGACAGGGAATGGAGGAGAGAATACAGACGGTGAGAGAGGAGAGAATACAGATGGGGAGAGAGGAGAGAATATAGACGGGGAGAGGAAAACAGACAGCTATGGGGAAGAGGAGAGACATACATGAGTAGAGGGACAAAGAGACAGTCATATGAGGTAGAGGAGAGAGACAGACATGGGAAGGAGAAAGACAAACATGAGAAAGAGAATAGAGAGACATGTGAAGGAAGAGGAGAAAGACAGACATGGGAAGGGAGAGGAAACAGACAGACATGGGAATGGGGCGGAGACAGACAGACATGAGAAAGGTGAGGAGAGAGACAGAAATGGGAAGGGAGAGGAGAGAGACAGACAGACATGGGAAGCGATGGGAGCAAGACAGACATGGGAAAGAAGAGGATACAAAGACAGACATGGAAAGGAAGAGGAGAGAGATGGACATGGGAAGGAAGAGAGACAGATGGACATAGGAAGGGAGAGGAGAGTGACAGAAGGACATGGGGGAGAGGAAAAGATAGATGGACATGGGGAGAGGAAAAGACAGATGGAAATGTCCCCCTCCTGAGATCAGACTTTGGATCCGCCCCGGTGTGGGATTTACACCAGTGTTTGCAGCACTAGTTCACAGAATGTGAGTAGGCATCCGTTTCACTTTTGTTCAGAGAATTAACCTCTACCTACTGTGTGAAATAACATTTATTCCTTCAGCTTTTGTTTATCCAAAATGCCTGTCATACACAAACATTGGTAGCACTGGGATGATAGGAAATTTAGCCCATCACTACTCAGCTGGAGGTCAAATTGCTAAATCCTTTTCTAAAGAATTTATGTTTGTGATAAACATTTTTTAATACACAGCAACTCCAGACAGTTCTGGATAGCCACACCACTTTCGTATGTGGGACTTTTTACAAAAACCCCCACTACCGACTTCAGGACTACCATCAACAGTTTTGGGGCCCCTTATAAATGTTCTGGGGCCTTACCATAAATATATCCCCCACTCCCAATATATATCCCTTAGTGATATAAGACACTGCTAATTTGTAGAAACATAGAAACATAGAATGTGTCGGCATATAAGAACCATTCGGTCCATCTAGTCTGCCCAATTTTTTTTTTGAGTACTTTTATTAGTCCCCCGTTCCCGGTCTTATAGCTAGGATAGCCTTGTGTCTATCCCACTCATGCTTAAAATCCTTGACTGTGTTTACCTCTACCACTTCTGCTGGCAGGCTATTCCATACATCCACTACCCTCTCAGTAAAGTAATACTTCCTGATATTACTTTTAAATTGTTGCCCCTCTAATTTAAGACTATGTCCTCTAGTTGTGGTAGTTTTTCTTCTTTTAAATATACTCTCTTCCTTTACTGTGTTGATTCCCTTTATGTATTTAAATGTTTCTATCGTATCCCCCCTGTTACGTCTTTCCTCCAAGCTATACGTGTTAAGATGCTTTAATCTTTCCTGGTAAGTTTTATCCTTCAACCCATGAACCAGTTTAGTAGCCCTTCTCTGAACTCTCTCCAAAGTATCAATATCCTTCTGGAGATACGGTCTCCAGTACTGCCATACAATACTCCAAGTGAGGTCTCACCAGTGCTCTGTACAATGGCATGAGCACTTCCCTCTTTCTACTGCTAATACCTCTCCCTATGCAACCAAGCATTCTGCTAGCATTTCCTGCTGCTCTATTGCATTGCCTACCTACCTTCAAGTCCTCTGAAATTATTACTCCTAAATCCCTTTCCTCAGATGTTGAGGTTAGGACTGTACCAAATAGTCTATATTCTGCTTTTGGGTTTTTACGCCCAAGGTGCATAATCTTGCACTTGTCCACATTAAATGTCAGTTGCCACTGCTCTGACCATTTTTCTAGTTTAGCTAAATCATTTGCCATTTGGCTTATCCCTCCATGAATATCAGCCCTGCTGCAAATCTTTGTATCATCAGCAAAAAGACATACTTTGCCAACAAGACCTTCTGCAATATCGCTAATAAAAATATTAAAGAGAATGGGTCCAAGAACAGATCCCTGAGGTACCCCACTAGTAACACGACCTTGCATCGAATATACCCCATTGACTACAACCCTCTGTTGCCTGTCACTCAGCCATTGTCTAATCCATTCAACAATATTGAAATCCAAACTCAAAGATTTTAGTTTATTGATAAGCCTTCTATGTGCGACAGTGTCAAAAGCCTTACTGAAATCTAGGTAAGCAATGTCAACTGCACCACCCTGATCTATTATTTTAGTTACCCAATCAAAAAAATCAATAAGATTAGTTTGGCATGATCTCCCTGAAGTAAACCCATGCTGTCTCTGATCTTGAAATCCAAGCGACTTTAGATGTTCAACAATCCTATTCTTTAACAAAGTTTCCATTATTTTCCCCACTACTGAAGTAAGACTTACTGGTCTATAGTTGCCCGCCTCCTCCTTACTACCTTTCTTGTGAATGGGCACAACATTAGCTAATTTCCAATCTTCTGGAACTACTCCCGTTAACAATGATTGGTTAAATAAATCTGTTAACGGTTTTGCTAGTACACCACTAAGTTCTTTTAATAACTTTGGATGTATCCCATCAGGTCCCATCGACTTATTTGTCTTTACTTTAGACAGCTGAAGTAAAACCTCTTCCTCTGTAAACTTACATGCATCAAAAGACTCATTAGTCTTTTTCCCTAAATGAGGTCCCTTACCCTCATTTTCATTTGTAAAAACTGAACAACAATATTCATTAAGGCAGTCTGCTAAGCCTTTATCCTCTTCTACATAGCATCCTTCTTTTGTTTTTAATCTAACTAATCCTTGTTTTACTTTCCTTTACTCATTTATGTATCTAAAAAATGTTTTATCCCCCTTTTTCACTGACTGGGCTATAGTCTCTTCTGTGTGTGCTTTGGAAACTCTTATAGCTTGCTTTGCCTCTTTCTGCCTACTCTTATAGATCTTTCTATCTTCCTCACTCTAAGTATTTTTATAATTACTAAATGCTAGCTTTTTATTTTTTACTATTTTAGCCACCTCTGCAGAGTACCACAGTGGTTTCTTCAATTTTTTGCTCTAACTGACAAGCCTTATCCAATTTTCTGTTGCCTTCAGTAGAGCAACTTTTAGATAATCCCATTTCTCCTGGACTCCATTTAAATTGCTCCAGTCTGATAATGACTCCTTTACACCTAATCTAATTTTAGAAAAGTCTGTTTTTCTAAAATCTAAAACTTTTGTTTTTGTGTGGTGTGACTGCGTCACTGTTCTTATATTAAACCACACTGTCTGGTGATCACTAGATCCTAAACTTTCACCTACAGTAATATCTGATAACAAATCTCCATTTGTGAACACTAAGTCTAGTATGGCCTGCTTTCGAGTTGGCTCCTCCACTACTTGTTTTAGAGATAATCCCAGTAGGGAGTTTAGGATATGCGTACTCCTGGCGCAAGTAGCTGTTTTGTATTTCCAGTTCACATCAGGAAGATTAAAGTCACCCATGATGATCACTTCTCCCTTCATTGTCATTTTAGCTATTTCCTCAACTAGTAGATTATCTAACTCCTCTATTTGTCCAGGGGGCCTATAAATCACACCTACCCGAGTTACCATATGATTACCAAATTCTAATGTAACCCAAACTGACTCTATGTTCGCCTCACTAACTTGTATTACGTTACATTTTAAGCTATCCCTCACATACAGGGCCACCCCTCCCCCTTTTTTACCTTCTCTGTCTTTTCTATATAAAGAGTACCCTGGTATTGATATGTCCCAGTCATGTTTTCATTATACCATGTCTCAGTAACAGCCACTAAATCTACATTCTCAGTTGCCAATATTGCCACAAGTTCATGGATCTTATTCCCTAAACTGCGAGCATTTGTAGACATGACCCTAAGCTTATCATTTTTCAGCACACTGACTACAGGTAACTTCTGTCCCTTTTTTGGGGGGCAATTGGATTGATGTTTTATCGCCATTTTGCCCCCCTCTTTTAGTTTAAAAACCTCCTTGTAGGTGGCTTGTACTTAAATAAAGAACTCTCTTCCAGCAGGTGAGCTGTGCATACGAATGCATCTGGTCATCATTATTCTCCTGTCACAGCAGGCTGGATGCCCACCGAACAGGACAGCAATCTTAGCTGGTCTTTATCAGTGTGCCCTGCCCCAGATACAACAGGCCTCTTGAATGGATATTAATGCTGGTTACTTAACCAACACTACATGAAAAACCCTCAAAGCATACTGAATTTGCCTGAAACCCCTGTTTATAAGGTGAACCCCTAAACATTTCAATTCTAAAAAAAGGCCTGAATATAAGGAATCCCTATAGGAAAATGTTTTGCTAGTAAATATATTTTCATCCTTAAAACATCCTCCAGCTGTGGGCTGGGCCCCTTGCTGTGGTATTGGGGTGCTGTAGCCATATAGTCCCAACATACCCAACAAGTGACTCAAGACACCAGAGGCCATTGCTTGGGAGGGAAATTTGCTTTTCACACTAATGGAAAAACTCTCCACATGCACCCAATTCAATCTGTGAATCGCCCAGATAATTATCCTCCGATGGAGACTGTTTACTGCAGAGAAACCTGGATGATCAAGACACATATGTGCTATACCGCTACAGTCTAAGAGTCTATAGACCTGACTAAAAACCCTCTACACAATACATGAAACTGTTGCCTTTGACCTGTGTGGTGTATAGTGGAAGTAATATTTAGCATAAAGTGACTTATGTTCTTGCCAATACCACAGATAGATGTTATGATTGTTACTCCATTGAGTCCCAACTGCTTAGACTTTTAAACAGATGTATCTGGGATGATGTGTGGGTCACAACCATGAAATTAAGAAGACCCCCTCACCTAAACATTACTTAAATTGTGAATGAAGAGAATAAAAGGAAAATTGCAGGGAAATGAGATGGGAATTTCAAACTTTAAGTATGAAATTCACAGAATTGTAAGAGATCCAGTGTAATGAAAAAATAGATTTTAAATGTGTTTGTACAGATAATCTTTTATATATTTTTATTTTCCACATTTACAGTATAAAAAATATTAAGGTCATAGCTTCCCTTTATACACCATCTACGTGTGCAGTAAAAGTATGTCTGCAAAAGTTTTTTTTAACAGTAGAAAAGTATAAGGTAAGAGTCAAAAAAAAATTAAATAAAAATATGATTGTCTTTAGCATGTTGGCAAGATTGCATAGGCTCCAGTATTGGATTTCTGATTAAATGTCTACTTTAATATTCTAATCCAGGCTTCATTCTTTTTATTTTTTGTAAATAAACTTTGTTTATTTAATTATTTTTATGTGAATTAAAATGACACACAAAAAAAATAATAAAATAAATGGGACACAGGAGAAAACAAAAAAAAAAAAACATAAGAATAACAATATACCCAAACAATTACATTTTATCACTACATTTTTACAATTAGGTATGAGGGGTGGCAGTTATATTTCAGACTTATATTTAGCTTGGCTGTTCATAAATGTATTTCCTTGGACATCCATCACCCCCCTTTTTTTTCAAGCATATCAGTGATTGTCTATATAATCTTTGAAAACATTTTATGGTGTGTAGTGAAAAATATGTGCACTGAAAGGTTGTATTAAAGTCAATACTACTCTGGTGCTATATTTATTTTCTTTTTTTTTTAAACCCTGATAAATTTGCCTTATAAGAGGAAGTTTGGTCATTTTATTGAAAACACAAGCATTTTAATTGTTTGCTCGCTTAAAAGAACTTTCATTCAGTTGTGAAAACCCTTTAAAACTTGGAATCCACTCAAGGTAACAGGTGGATATGGCAGAAGGCAACTTCCTTGGGGATCAAACCTGACCCAAAATTCCTCCTAGCTATTTGACATTGAGGGTATAACTCGTAAGCAAAAGCAATTGATTTCACCTGCATAATCTGTTTTTTTATTTTATTTATTTTTTATTGGGTGGTGTCAAACTGTAGTTGCGGCAAATGTTTGAGAAACAGCATTTTAAGATTTAAATGAGCATTCCAGACCATTTTATCTTGTTTTTTAGACATCCTATAACCTTATTATCAGGGTACTGTGTATATTCTAGGTCAATGGCTGTTGCAGCAGAAAAAACTGAACGAAGGCTAATTGATGGCCTACAAGATTCAGTAGGAATGCTACCTGTCACAACACCAATACCAGATAAACACAGTGTACCATAGGGGTTGTTTCACCTTAACCGACTGTGCCCCAAAGTTGGGGTAAAAGGTGTGTATGGTTAAAGACTTGGATAATCCCTATGAGTACCGTGAGTTGTGCAGGAAGGATAGGACTTAGCAGGTGGTCAGACAAGCCAGGTCATCAAGGAGAGTTGGTAATCAGAGAAGCTGAGTCAAAACTCTAAGCAACAACAGTAAAAACATATACAGACTATTACCGGGTACAGAAGCAGAAAGCTTCCGCCCCATGCATGTACATGCATCCAGGGAGGTGGTAGTCAGAAAAAAGTGAGTTTCCGGCATGCACGCAAGGCACATATCATATCGATATTCAGGCACAGGAGGAAGCAAAATAATGCCACATTCTAACCTCACAAACTGTAAAAATCACTGCAACATTCAAGTCTTCAATCTCCATTAAAAGTATATGTGCTCATATCCAGTTTGGGAGGAAAAATGGAGAGACTTGTTTCCCTCTATTCATTTTTTAAGACTAGTTTATTTACATTATAAAACGTTAAATAAACTTAAGTTATGACTATACAGTTTTGTGTAGAAGGTTCCATCTGATAAAAGCATCAGCACCTATGTGTGCTTGGGTTTCATCATACAATTGTGAGAAAGCACATCATGAAGTGTTTAAAATATAACTGAGTCTGAGCATAAGAGTCTGAGCACTAAATTAAAGAACAAAGGTGGTGGCAAATGGATTAAGGGCAAAGGGATATCACTGTGTCAGGGTTCTACCCTGACTTTCTGACCATGCATTTAAAAGTCCTAATCTTGTGCTTATATACCTCATTCCTCCTCTAGAGGTCTCCCTAGCTTTGTTTGCTTATATTTCTTCTCTTCTGGTGGTGTCAGGTGGGCTTGTTAACTTTTGCAACACACCCATGTTAAATACCTGCAGTTTATGGCAAACAGTGCCAGTGCTGTATTTACCACGAGGCATCCTAGGCGGATGCCTAGGGCGGCAAATTTTGTGCCCCCCAGCACTGGAAAAAAAAAAATCTGGCCCTTTAAAAAAAAGAAAAAGAGGCTGCTCTTGCAGGCATAGACGGAGGTGAGAGGGGTTCGGGGGCAAATGGCAAATAACACTGGCATATTATTGGGCAAATTAGCAGGGGCATATTAAATGGCAAATAACACTGGCATATTATTGGGCAAATTGGCAGGGGCATATTAAATGGCAAATAACACTGGCATATTATTGGGCAAATTGGCTGCAGGATATTAAATGGCAAATAACACTGGCATATTATTGGGCAAATTAGCAGGGACATATTAAATGGCAAATAACACTGGCATATTTTGGGGCAAATTAGTAGGGGCATATTAAATGGCAAATAACACTGGCATATTATAGGGCAAATTAGCAGGGGCATATTAAATGGCAAATAACACTGGCATATTATTGGGCAAATTGGCAGGGGCATATTAAATGGCAAATAACACTGGCATATTTTTGGGCAAATTGGCTGCGGGATATTAAATGGCAAATACAGGCATATTATTTGGGAAATTGGCTGTGACTTATTAATGGCAAATGATACTGGCATATTATTGGGAAAATTGGCTGGGGAATATTAATGGAAAATAATATTGGCAATGTGCATGTAATGGGGTGATAGAGGCATGTAAATGGGGTGATGGGGCATTTCCTTGGTGTGCAACATGGGTTATGGGTCATGTCGTGGGTGTGCATCGTGGGTAGGGGGGGTGCACCAAGATACACCACTGAACAGTGCTTTTGCATTGAAGTTGGATGCCTGACTTCTGAGAGCTGCTTCTTCTGTTCCTGATCCTCTGCTAAAGTTTCTTTTGAATTTCTACTCTGGCCAGGAACAGGGAGACTGAACCTGGGAGGCTCAACCAGGCAGGGGATGTTTTTCAGCATGTTTGGCTACAGCAATATAACTTCAGCTAAGTTGCTCCCTTAAGGGGCCCACTCTTGCTTTAGTCACCTGTTCTGGGGTGTTCCTGCTTTAGTCACCCTCTCTAGTTCCTGCTTCAGTCACCCTCTCTAGGGTGTTCCTGCTTCAGTTACCATTTCTAGGGTGTTCCTGCTTCAGTCACCCTTACCCAGAGCCTCAACACTGGGGACGGGGAGCAGGTCTTCTGCACCTTGGAAAATTGCGTTATCTTCCCAAACTTCTGAAGACTCACAGACTAACTCACTGAATAGAGCTGAGGACACCTCCCAAGCTATCTGGCAGCAATTTTTCCCTCTCTAACCAAAAAGGAGGGCTTCAGCCTCCTCATAACTGAGGTAAAACAGACTGTCAGGCATGAAATTACAGCACACAGAGCAGTCATCACTCACTTAGATTAAAAGTCAGTACTCTTGAGTGTCCAGCCCAAGGCACAGCGAGGACAGTACAATGACTGGGATGTTAAGCCAAACATATAATTCCAAACTACAGGACATGCACAGGCACCTAGAAGACTTGGACAATAAAGGGCAGAGGTTGAATATACAAGTATATATATGAGGGGAACAAATGGAAGAGTTAAAGTATATGCTCACTGGCATATTCAACATTATTCTGGACGACCAAAAGCACCTGGTGGCAAAATTATTGAATTTGAGCCCACAGGAAAAAAGGCCAGGAGGATCTTCTGCGTACCTCCCAGATAAATAATTTGCTGTCTCCACAGCTATGCTTCAAAAGAGGAGATAATATCAAAAATATGTGCCAGCCGGCTGTGGCCTTTTGAAAGTATCCAAGGGGCCCTGTTGACCTATAACCTCCGCACTGAAAAGTCAGATGATAATGTACAGATGGGGATTCCTATTCAGTCTCACGTGATTGATAACTCCATGACTGGTGGCTCTATGGGATCTTGTTTGTTGGGACTTCAGGATTGAATGTGCACCTCAGGTACTTACTGGTGTTTCAATCCTAGAAGTTAATTCTCCACCTCAGTTGGGGGCAGATCAAAGGTTTGTACGAATTATAGGACTTGGAAACTATCTGCTCAACATATAACCCTCCTAAAAGGGGCATATTATTCACGGTAATCCTCTCTGACCCATGGATATTTTGATTCCATAATGGACAAAAGCATGAATTAGTCCCTGCAAGATTTTAGAGGAACATAAATATGTGATGTCCATAAAAACACCTTCAGCCCAACATGTTTTATGGACATGGACCTTCTCTACAAATGCTCCCAAGGTGCATTAAGCCTCTTTTTTTTCTACTTGGCTATGGATCTCAATCTCTGGCTAGAGTGTAGGATTTGGAGATAACTAAACATACTAAATGGTATAATATGTGCTATTCATACACAAGGTAACCTGTGAGAGAAGAATTATTGTTTTATTTTGGAGTTGGGCTTCAGATAGACAGACAACTTACACTACTTTAGAAACCAAGATAACACAGTCATGCAGTTGCTAGGAAGCAGCAAGCTTCTGGGATTTAAAACCAAAATAAAACTAATAATAAATATGATCAATTGTTTTATTGGTCGATACTAAACAAAGCTTTTTTCTTTATAGAAATGGTAAAATGATGGAAAGGTTGTCAAACTAGGTGAGCCCTCCGGAGCCTTTCCCTAAAGTTCATAAGTTATGGTATAATGTAACGTTCCCCTGTGCAAAGGTTCTGTTGAATTACTGGTCTAATGAATACATTTTTAAAGGACCACACTGACTTAAAAAATAACCTACCTTTTTAATGCATATTAAAGTAAAATAATGATAAAAATGGATGTTATAATTACAATGGCATATATATATATTCTAATTATATGTTTAATTTACTCTATATTTAAAAATATCAGGTTAGTACCATCCAATGCACCTCATATTCAGCTCTTCTGAATTTGGCTGGAGCCTGGTGGACAAAAAAGCTACAATCATAATATTTCAAAAAAGTAACAATCAAACACTTGAAATGTCACACATATATTGCTTGGGAGCCTGTACAAAGCACACATCTGCCTATTGTTTCCACCATTCACACACTTAGGATTGTCATGTCAAACAGCTTTTGCTGGACTAATGTAACTTTTACATCCTCCATATGCATCTCCTAGAATGCATATATGTCCTTTAAATAAATGGCTGATCATACAGCTTTATGCTTTTTATACAGCCAGTAGGTGGAATAAAGGTAAGATCTTTTCAGGTTTTTCTCAAGTGATTGGTAACAGTTCATAAAGTATGGTAGAAAGGGATTTGTGACCAGTAATAAAACAGTGAAAAACATAATTTTTAAGTAAACACTTAAATTTGCAACTATAAGATATATATATTTTACATTACTTAATTGTTGCTATAATTTAACTTCGAGTTTAAAAATAGGGAAAATCCAGACTTTCAATTTTCCAATTTTTTTTCTTTATATTGTTTTTATTGTATTGTTCCATTTTTTACCAATTTTTTTTTTTTATAAAAATAGAAAATCACCCACTCCAAATTTTGTTTATCGTCATAGACATAATGCAGCACGCAAAAGGTTAAAGCAGGAAACACAGATTAATTTGGAAGGTGCCTGTCAAGGGCATACATTGAGGCAATTGAGGGCTGTAATCTATGATGGGTCATACCACACATGGCAGCCAGCAGGCTGCAGTGCACGAGACTGTGGAATGAAATATAGAAGTGATGGGTAATTTTGATCTGTAACTAAACCCCAGCAGTGTAGCGAGTAGCTGAAGGACTTCCAGATGGATGTGTCAGTGATACAGTTCCCTCCCGACTACATGACATTTCTAACTACTGAAGCCACTGAAGCATTTAGCTTATATCCATATCAATACATTCTTGCGTGCCTTAGGTAAACAAATACATAGCTTTCTAATTTCCAAAAGTGGTGGGGGCATCCCTTTGATCTTTAACAATGTGGAATAAAAATACACTGTAACCAGCAAAGATTCCCACAGACACAAATTAAACATTGTTATTTTTTGGTGTAGGAATTCTTCTTCTCTCCCCTTAGATGGCTTAATGCATATTTTTGTATGTATGTTTCTCAAGTGTGCTGATATTCTGTCTGCCAAGGGTGAGGCTGTGAAAGTCAGATGGGGGCAAGCTTAGAATTCCCTTACATGGGAAAGAATTCTGGGATCCTACAGGCCGACAAGCAAATGTTTCAGTTACCATTTCTGTGACTGGGCTGCACCCAGCTAATGTTTTATTTAGCCTCTAGCACAATCCTCCTCTGAGCACACACTCACAGTGAAGCATGACCTTTGGCACTTCAGCTGCTGTGAACTACACATCCTATAATGCTCAGATGGTGGGCAAAAATTACTGCACTTTAATTTCTAACAACATGTTTTTCAGATAGTTGGAAGACCAGAGAGAAGCAGCATAAATATAATAATATACTACACATGCGTGGGTTTACCACTAACACAACATGTGGGGTAGCAAGCAAATTAAAGATAACAATAAAGTTTTAATGAAAAATGTAAATGCGTTTAAGGTGACAATTATATGAGGTTTCTTCATGTATGACTGTACTGATACGTGTATTATCCATCCATGGAAAGCATATCTTAGGGAGAGTGAAGGCATGAACTCTGAGACACAACAACCATAGGCCATGCTCCAGTATGGGTGATGACATCATGGAAAAATTAATGTTTCAAATGTATATTTTACTGTAAAACAGTTAATATAGGAAAACAACTTTCTCTAGTCCTTGGAGACATAATCATGCCTCCCATCATGCCTAACCGGCGACATGGGTCTCCATAAAGGGTGAGTGTTGGTACTCACAGTGGTGTTGCCACTTACCATGCAGTATACACTGCAATATTCCCTTGGGGTCACTACATAGCTTATCATAACAACCCCTGTTGTAAGGGAGATGCGTTCAGTGAATTATAAAGCCCTGTGAACTGTGCTGGTCTTTAGAAATTTAAAAATTCTCAAAATTCGGTGCTGGGTGGACAGGGAAAATCTTAATTTATTTATGGCACTCCATTTTGGGAAATGGGGAGTCTCTACCTTGGAAATGTGAAAGGCTGATGTACAAATAGTCAATCTGAAATCAGCAGGGGGTGCTATAATGTAGATTTCTTAGCCAGCTAGTGAACTGTTCATATGGCACGCTCCCCAGCCAACAAGTCATCTTGGCATATGTGTGTGACGGACAAAATACCATCCGACACATGGCAGATATTTGCTATTCATCTCCACATCAAAGGCAGCCACACGTGTGCGTAACAAGGTCAGTGGCATTTGTGAAATATGTTGCTGTGCACGATGATACAGTGAGAAGCATTTCAATTTTAACTCTTGCACTGCATGTTGTTTGACTATATAGCATATAATTAATGCTGCCAGCATATTCCACAGACTGTTATTTGACATTCAAGAACATGCGTATTAAATGGTTCATGTAATCTGACTTCTCAGCAGAAACTGTGCAATTATATACGGGGATAAGCAAAGTGTCCATATAAAGACAACATTGACAAGGTCTGTAAAGATCCATAGAACATTAGTAAATGGTACATTACGACACCCAGTAAATGGCCACCATTGGTGCCTATCCCTGGTTATATGGTAAGCGTAACGCTTCAAAAGCCCAGCTCGTCTACCCCAAAACCTGAGTTTGCCCAAAGTTCATTCCTACTGTAAAAAAAAACTTTGGAATGTATTTGGACCTTTTGCTTAACTATGATTGAGAATTCTTCCTTGTGTGATGCCTGACCTGTTTGTTGGTTTGATTTGACATCTGAGACTTGACCACAGTATTAATGTTTAAGTGATTGTGTTAGTGTATGTCCTATTGTTTCTTTATTGCCATTCTATTGACCCATGTTAATCTCTATTGCATTTTCTTCACTTTGTGGGGAAGAAGCTAAGAGGGAAGGTGGCTAAATGTTTGTATGTATAAAAACGAGTGATATCAAGAGTGTACTTTTAATGTTATTACCTTTGTTATTTCTCTTAATTTTTGTAAATTGTTCTATAATAAAAGATTATAAATGAAAAAAAATCCTCAAAAATTCACTAATGCAAAACTTGGTGTCGCAGAGAAGGATCTGAATCCTACTAACTTCAGTATAAAGTCCAGTATGAGCTGCTGAGGGCAGCTAACTGTGGTATGAATGCATTCATGACCCTTACTGGGCATGCGCAGCATTGTGCACATGCAACGTAGCGATCCTGGCTTCAGATTCCAGGATCAAAAATGGGTGACAGTGTTACCGCACATGAGCCAATTCGCCAGGGAGCAAAGTTGGGAGGTATGTGAATGCACAACTACTGCAAATTCACGACACATTCCCCTGTGTGAGTAGGGTTTCATTCCAGCTAGAATTTTACAAGCAATCCAATGCTAAGTCTAGACATTAGCATGGTATTCTTTCAATAAAGGTGAACGAAATGAGACAGTACTTCGCTGCTGCTTCATAGCGGCCAATTCATCGCAGGACTTTGAGCTCCTGACAGCTCATCACTATCAGGCGCTCCGTCGAGGAAGCTTAGTATTAGTGGGTGCAGGAGTGTTTAGGGTTAGGTTAGGGTATTAGGTTTAGGGGTTAATTTTATTTTATTATTAGGGTTGAGTACTGAGGTTAATATTGGGTATCGGGGGTTAGTATTAGTGTTAATTTGAGAATTAGGGTTAGGGTTCGGGGTCAGGGGGTACGTTTATGGTAAGAGGGGGTTAATTTATTAGGGTTTGTTTAGTATTTGAACTGACAGCGATCTAACTGCTGCGGTGAACTCACTGCGAAGAACTGTCCTAGAATGAAAGGAAGCAACCCTATGAACGAGAGTCCATAGCCTGAGCAAACCAGCTGCAGGGGTACAGCAATATTAAGCCCTTGAGGATCTATACCACCTTTCTGTTGCTGTTGCATAATGGGGTGAGGAAATATGGCGACCTCTTTTTTCCTGCTTAGTTGAGGGTTGCATAGTAGCAATGAATGAAATAATACAGCAATTAGTCAAGTTAGTGGATATGACCAACTGTCTCTCATACTCGATTACCGGTACTAGACTCTCTCCCCCCTCGCACAGATAAAGCAGGAATCCATGCAGCCAACAGTGTCGTATCATATCCCAGTGGCTAAATGACATCTATTCACTCGACAGTGAATTGTAGTGAAATTACAAATAGTTTGAAAATGTCAGGACAGCATAGCTGACTTGGAACATAGCCAAGTGAGTGAACTATTCCAATTTGATTATTAATGCCTTTTCATTTTGTTTTTGTTTGTAATGGGTCAGTTCACCACAATTCACTGGTTGATGTTTTTAGGTTTTTTTTTTCAATCAGGCTTTTTGATGATAATGACAATAGGTCTAAACAGTACAAATTTACTGCAGTAGGGTAAATAACCTAAAATTAAAGAGCTGCACATACATTCCTAAATGGTCTTTGTAGTATACAGTGTGTTTCCATTTTCTTTCTGCCAAATTACCATTAGGTGGCAGTGTAAGAATATTCTATTCTGTACCTAGGACTGAGGATATGTAATAATGAACACTCATTCCCAAATCTGAAACCACCTTCCTGTAGTGAATAAATTATTTTTCGCATAAACATCTTCTGTTTTGCAAATTTCTATAGTGGCATTATTGTGCTAAGTAACTCAACTGGTGAATTTAAAGGAATTTGTCAGTATTAATTTAGAGCACAAAAACCATTTATGAATAAATATAGAAAAATCAAGAAAAAATATAAAAATAAGATGGAATAAATAAAAATACAATTAACAAAATTGTGGGTTTACTTAAGGCCAAAGTAGCTAAGTTGGAAAAATGTTCCATTCAGCTGCATTGGAGAATTTTTCAACTCTGCTACATTGGCCTGAAGTTTGAAATTCCCATCAGTAGGTGCAGTAGGTGATTAAATGATTATTGTATGTATTTATTGTATGTCTTTTGCATGTATCTGCTTCTGAATTGTAGTTTAATTTATCATCAATGAAATGTACCAAATGTAATTTGATTAAAGACTCTAACTAGGAAATGCTAAATTGTCTTACGGAATGTTATACTCAATATAGAGAGAATTGCATTGAATAGAGACCGGAATTTCAATCTTGAGGCCAAAGTCCCATTCAGTTTCATTGCAGATTTTTCCAACTTTGCTACTTTCCCTCTTAACCGAGTAGACCATTTAGTATTCAGTATACCAAAGTTAATGTAGCTAGTTTGGTCCAATACAATAACAGTAGAAAAGTCACAGATTGTCTCTATTAGGAAAGTATAACTAACCATTTTTTAGTCAATAAAATCACCATTTTCAAAATAGTCTTTCCCTTTCATATTCTGACATCATCAAAAAAGTGCCACTGAGAGTTTATTACACCTTTGGGCTTCTGTGTCCTAAGCTCTCTGTATGTTTCACAACTGTAAACATTACTGTAAATAGTCTACTTGTCTATTGTTAAACACTTTTTGCTTTATATTGAGGAATGGAGTTCGCAACGCTTTAACGTACAAGAAAAACATGTGTAGGTCTTCTATATATATTATTTATTAGTATTTTAAAAGAGGTAGTCATACTTGGAGACCTGTGATTTTTTAAAATCCTCTCTCATTTGTAACCATTTTTTATCCTGTATTTCTTTATTTGGATTTATTGGGTTATAAACGGATCTTCTAAATCTCACATTGTGGCAATGTGTCATTTATCAAATTGTTTAACAGATTATAGAATTTATCAGAATTATTTGCAAAGTATATATCAGATAAAGAAATTAATATTAATAATAGGATGGGAAAAAAAACCCTCAAATAAATAAAATAGAGGTTTGTAATTACAGAGAGTAAAAAGAGTGAAGGAACATTAGTTCCAATGAGAGGAATATTCAGTTTTGCTGGTACCCTGATCCATTATTATCATAATGTCTGTATTATTTTCCATCTTGTAGGTTCACTCACCACACAGTGAAAAATGGTTTGAAGATTCAGACGAGCAACCAAGATGGGAAGAGTAGAGTCTCGGAACCAGTAATTAATCAAATCATTGATAAACTGAATCACATTAACCAGGTAGGTAGACTTTTCTAAACTTTTTACAACAATATTTATCAAAAAGTAAAATGTTAATCTGTAAACTCAAGGTTTTTTTAATCATTTTAGCCAAATTTTAGAAATCTCAGAAATCTGACTACTCAGTGTTATATATCTTTTCCATTACCTGTTGTTTTGTGACACATAGGGTAAAAGTAAGTAAACCCTTTGGAATTACCTGGTTTTGATATTAATTGCTCATAAAATGCGATCAGATCTTCATCTAAATTATAAGTATAAACAACACATAGCGTGTTATGTATAAAAACTCCTTCACTGCAAAGTATAAAAAGTATTTTAAAAAAAGCGCAATCGACATTTATTATGTTTAATGCGATTGTGTTTTTTTTTTATAACTCCCGACACTTTGCAGTGTTGGAGAGAAGGACCTTGTCAAACTGTTTGGCACAAATCAAGCGCTTTTCGCAACAAGCATCGACACAACCTAAATCTACGACGTAGATAACACATATATACATGCCCCCTAATGAGCTTAACCCCTTAGTGACATGACTTTTTTGGCTTGTCCGACGCTTGGTGACATGGGCTGTTTTAACATTTCTGAGGTGTTTGTGTTTTGCTGTAATTTATTTCTGTCTCATTTAGTGTACCCGCACAAACTATATATCGTTTTTATCGTTATAAGAAGGGCTTTCTTTTGATACCATTATTTTAATAGCATATAATTTGATGTAAAAAAAATAATAAAATACGGCAAAAAAATTGAAAAAATAATTTTTTTATGACTTTTATTTGAAAAATCGTATACTCATGTACAAGAGACAACAAAAAAACACTGCTAAAAAGTTTCTAATATATGTCCTGAGTTCAGAAATAGCCCATGTTTTTGTGCTTTTTTATTCATGTTACAGGGCCAGAACTATAAGTGGTGCAAAGCTATTTTAAAATCCTTTCTTTCAAAATTAGCGATAGTGACATTGTAACACTGATTTCTGTACTAAATCCATGAATGACCCCCAACATGTACATATTTTTGAAAACTAGACAACTCAGGGCATTTAACTTGGGGTATTTTGACACATTTCATGTAGCCATTTTACCACCAATCTATGCCAAAGTTTGCAGCAAAAAATCTTTTTTTTTAATTTTTTACATATTTTGCAATTTATGTAAACATTACCTTAAAATGTGAAGGGGTATTTCCAAATAACACCTCAATATGTGTTCAGCAACATCTCCTGAGTACAGGGATACCACCCATGCATAGGTTTGTTGGTTTGTTTTGGGGCTAAAAGGCCACATTTAGGGGGTGCGCATTTTGGTTTTCCAACTTGGAATTCTGACATGCAGAAAACTTGTGCCCATGTCCCATTTGGGACATTTTTGAAGCCAGAAAGTGTATTCTACCCCACAAAACCATATATTTTTTAAAACTAGACACCCTAGGGTATTTCAAATGGTAGTATTTTAACACTTTCCATGCACTAATTATACTACCAGCCTATGTCAATGTTTTGGGTAGTAATATTTTTTCACATACATTGTACTTTGGGCATGAATTCACAGATCCTGTTATATGTCAGTGCCAAACAACACCTCAATATGTGTTCAGCAACATCTCCTGAGTACAAGGATACCCCCCATGTATAGGTTGGTTAGGTTATTTGGGGGTTAAAAGGCCACATTTGAGAGGTGCGCTTTTTGGTTTTCCAACTTGGAATTCTGACGTGCAGAAAACCTGCGCCCATGTCCCATTTGGGACATTTTTGAAGCCAAAAAGTGTATTCTATCCCACAAAACCATATATTTTTGAAAACTAGACACCCTAGGGTATTTCAAATGGTAGTATTTTAACACTTTCCATGCACTAATTATACTACCAGCCTATGTCAGTGTTTTGGGTAGTAATTTATTTTCACATACATTGTACTTTGGGCATGAATTCACAGATCCTGTTATATGTCAGTGCCAAACAACACCTCAATATGTGTTCAGCAACATCTCCTGAGTACAGGGATACCACCCATGCATAGGTTAGTTAGATTATTTGGGGGCTAAAAGGCCACGTTTAGGGGGGGTGCATTTCCAACTTGGAATTTTGACATGTAGTCAGCCTGCGCCCATGTTCCATTTGGGACACTTTTGAAGCCTGTCAAAGTATTTTACCCCATAAAACCATATATTTTGGAAAACTAAACATCCTAGGGCAGTCATGTCCAAAGTCCGGCCCGCGGGCCAGTTTCGGCCCGTCCTTTACTTCCATACAGCCCCAGAGACACGGCTGATGAATGTCTCTCTCTGTGTCTGAGCCATCGCACATCCCTGCCCCGATGCTGATGCGATGGGGCGGGGGGCGGAGCGGAACTTGGCGGGACTCGGGAGCAGCCGAGAGAGGCCATGCCCCCCGCTCTTCTCTATGTGCCTGGCACCGCCCACGACGCGGGAATGCAGAAGAAATGCTGAAGGAATTTGAAATCTGCAATCCTTCTCTCACTACACAGCCACCTGTAGCCCCATGTGGAGCTGACCGAGGAGGTCTTCTGCCTGTCTTAGTAAGTGCAATTTTATCCATAAAGCCCTGATGCTTCATATATTTCCATAAATATACACACACATAAATATATATATATATATATATATATATATATATAAATATGTGTGTATATACAGTCAGGGTCAAAAAAAACCAGACACCTTCCATGTCATTGAATATTGAGTCCTTTTTGTCGATACAAACAATAAAATAAATTAAATTTGCATTTTATATATAATGGTTTATTTACTTTTTCTTATTACACGCTCTAGCCAAAGTTTTTTTACTAAATTTAATAAAGTCAGGGACAAAAAAAACTGGACACTTTCAATATATAATAAAATTTTTCTCTCCCCGCTGAGCAGAACGGACTCGGTCGGGCGGTGCGCCTGTGTAAAAGGGGCCTAAAGTGGTGTATGACCTGCTGGTAATTCAGGGGTCTTACAGTTTGTCACCTGAAGTGGATCCGGTTTTCTGGCACCCTCCCTCTTTCATTGGACCCTACCTGTTTCTAGGGACTTTTGGGCCTTACTGCTATATTCATTTGATGTGTGATAGACATGTTTTTTTTTGCGCTGCACTTTATTTTTTAATTTTTGTATCTTTTCTAGTAATGTTCCTAGCTTAGTGTTCAGATATGAAAGGCAGAGTGATTTTACTACTGTTTAGAATTGTCATTCAAATCGTTTGCAATAAAGTTTGCATAAAATAGTTTATTTGTACTTAATTTTAAATGTCAGGCAAAATGGTCGGCCCTCACGCATGTTCACTTCATCAAGTCTGGCCCTCTTTGAAAAAAGTTTGGACACCACTGTCCTAGGGTATTTAAAATTGTGGTATTTTAACACTTTCCAAGTGCTAATTCTACCACCAACCTATGTCAAAGGGTTGGGATGTCATTTTTTCCCCACACACATTGTAGTTCAGGCAGGAATTTTCAGATTCTGGTATTTGCCACTGCCAACCAACACCTCAATATGTGTTCAGCAACATCTCCTGAGTACAGGGATACCCCCCATGCATAGGTTTGTTGGTTTGTAATTGGTCTAAAATTCCACATTTAGGGGGTGCGCAATTCCAACCTGGAATTTTGACATGTAGTCAGCCTGCGCCCATGTTCCATTTGGAACATTTTTGAAGCCGTCCAATGAATTTTACCCCATCAAACCATATATTTTTGGAAAATAGACATCCTAAGGTATTTCAAATGGTGGTATTTTAATACTGTATAGGTACTAATTCTACCACCAGCCTTTGTAAAAGTTTGTGGTAGTACTTTTTTGGGAGTTTTTTTTCCACATGCATTGTACTTCAGGCATGAATTCACAGATTCTGGTATATGTCACTGCCAAACAACAACCCAATATGTGTTCAGCAACATCTCCCGAGTACAGGGATAGCACCCATGCATAGGTTTGTTGGTTTGTTTTTGGCTAGAAGGCAACATTTGTGAGATGCGCATCTCAAAATTCCAACTTGGAATTTTGACATGTAGTCAACCTGCGTCCGTGTCCTTTATGGCATATATCTTTGAAGCCAGCCAATGTAATTTACCCCCACCAAACCATATATTTTTTTATCGGTAGACCCCCATCACTACTTGTGGCAAGGGCTCAGCAGCCACCGATACATCGCTAGATGATGTATCAGAAACCTGAATAGGGTCAAAATCGAACCCTGAGTCCGCGGCCTCAGAATCAGTGCGTAACCAGTGATCTCGAGCAAAGAAGGGGTTAATAGCTCTTAGAAGAGCCTATCTAGTACTGTAATACATTACAGTACAAAGAAATTAATCCATAAAACAGTGCAGACAGCAAAACATACTGTTGCTGTGCAAGATTACTGCTTACACAGTGATGAATGGCAGGGAAGGGGTTAATACACAGTGAAAGACTTTCATAAAACCTGACAATTTTATAAAATGTTATTTTATATCACTAATACTGATCTGTCTCTTTCCGTCACAAAAATGTAAGTGAGGAGAGGGAGGCAGATCAATATTTGTGAATATTGATCCGACCAATTTTGATCTGACCAGGGCGAATGGTGAGCTTAATTGAGAAATCACCAAACCGCCTTTGCCACTAATTCGCTGTTACTGATCGCTATGCGCTCAGGCAGCTTAAAAAAAAAATCTCAAATATTTTTACTTTACATGTAATCCCCTAGCGGGTATGTGTAAAAAAAAAAAAAAAAATAAAAATATGCAGACAGATAAAAATTGCTTTGGCGTCAATATCATTGCGTAAGCAGTGATCGACGGCAAAGAAGGGGTTAATAACTCTTAGAAGAGCCTTTTTAGTACTGTAATAAATTACAGTACAAAAAAAATTAACCCCTAAAAAATGCACAAACAGCAAAAATAAATGCGCTGATGTGCACGATCACTGCTTACGCAAGATCAGTGGCAGGGAAGGGGTTAAACGCAGGGAATTGCTTTAATACATTTTTTTTTATTGTTTTATTATTTGTGTGTTGTGTATTTATTGTTTTTTTTTAACTTTAACTTACTTTTAGAACTTTGATCTGTCTCCTCCCTCACTAAAAAAAATGTGAGGAGAGGGAGGCAGATCATAACTGGTCAGATCAATATAGGGTTAATATTGATCTGACCAATCAGTGGGGATGTTCAGCAGAACATCCCCACTGCCTGTCAGTGTGCCTGGCAGTCACTGATTGCCTCTGTGAAGAGGCAATCGTGTGACAGCCAGAGAGCACAGGAAGCAGGTACTTCCTGCCTCCTGTGCTCTTGCACTTAGAAGGGCAGCGCCATCTTGGTCACTCAGTGACCAAGATCGTGCATTTTTTTGTGTGTTCCTGATTGCCTTGACTTGCGAGGCAATCAGGAACACTTTCTGAGCATAGGAAGCGAAGAATTCGATTCCTATGCTCGTTTTTTTAATGCCCGTCGTTTTAAAGGCTCTGTGCCTTTAAAACCGGGATTTCGATCGCTCTCCGGAGCGATCGAAATGCCGACGGGCATTTTTTTTACAATGCGGCTTGAGCACTGAAAGCGGAAAAACTCCGCTTTCAGTGCTCGTTTTGACACAGGACGGACTAGGTCCGTCCTGTGTCACTAACGCCTCGGCACACAGGACGGACCTAGTCCGTCCTGTGTCGCCAAGGGGTTAAGCTAATAACACACAAACAATGATAATATTTCATATCTTTATTGAACACACCCATTAAACAGTCACAGTGCTGGTCGAAAAAAATAAGTGATTTAATAACCAGCTGAACCTCCTTTGACAGCGATAACCTCCACGCACTTCTGGTAGCTGCGGATCAGACCTGCACAACGTTCAGCAGATCACTGATGGAACCTATATTTTTTCCTACAGGCCACCCTTTGTGTGTCATGGTGTTGGGCAGTCAGTTTCTTTGCCAACCCTTCATTTACTTTATTGATTTATTGTGCTGGGGCATTTGGATAGCCCCTTTGCTCAAGGGGGATTTTGAGGGCCAGCATGAATTTCATCATGGGCGTGGGCATATTTCTAGCCCCAAGACCAGGGGGCAGTGATTTTATTTATTAAGGGGCTATTTTTTTTACTATATATTGTGGCCACAGGCATTGCACTGGCCCATGGCCCCAGGAGGTCTATACTTTTATTATTGAGGGCCCAGGCACTTTGCAGAAGTCGAAAATTATATATGGCCTTTCTTATTAAAATAACATTTTGGGATTAGTCCCTCATTAAACCAGGTGCTGTAGAGAGGCTTAATGACTTGCCCTGGTGGAATTAAGAAGGGCCTCCAAATGCATACTGTAGGTTGACCCTCAGGGCCTGTGCAAGACTTTTGCCGCCCTTGGCAAACATATAATTGCCTCCCCTTGCTGCTCCCAGGCATTTACACATACAGAAACACTTTCACTGACACATACATATGCAGGCACATAAACACACACATGCAGCCACACATACACACACAGTCACACATTCAGTGTCTTTCTCACTGTCTGTCTCACTCTCCCTCCATGTCTGTCTCACTTTCCCTTTACGCCATCCCTGTCTGTCCCTCTCTCCCATGCCACCCATGTCTGTCTCACTCACCACATGCCATCAGTGTCTGTCTCGCTCTCCCCATGTTATTCATCTTTCTGTTTCCCCCTTTGATCTTTCTCCTCTCCCCATTATCTTTCCCACTTTTGTTTCTCTCCCTCATGTTTGTCTATTCCTCTACCCATTTATATCTCTCTCTCCTCTCCCCCCAAGTCTGTCTTTCTCACTGCCCCATGTCTGTTGTCTCTCTCACTCCCCCGATCCCATGTCTGGTCTCTGTCTCTTCTCCCCACATCTGGTGTTTCTCTCTCTTTACCCCATCCCATGTCTGGTGTCTCTATATTTCTCCCTCCCTCCACCCCATGTCTGGTGTCTCTCTCTTTCTCCCACTCCATGTCTGGTGTCTCTCTCTTTCTCCCCCATCCCATCCCATGTCTGGTGTCTCTATCTTTCTCCCTCCCTCCCTCCACCCCATGTCTGGTGTCTCTCTCTTTCTCCCACTCCATGTCTGGTGTCTCTCTCTTTCTCCCCCATCCCATCCCCATATCTGGTGTCTCTCTCTTTCTCCCTCTCCACCCCATGTCTGGTGTCTCTCTCTTTCTCTCTCACCTCCCCATAGCTTGGTGTCTCTATTCCTCCCTCCCCCCCCTCACCATATAGCCTGGTGTCTCTCTCCCTCCCCCCCTCACCCCATAGCCTGGTGTCTCTCTCCCTCCCCCCCCACCCCATAGCCTGGTGTCTCTCTCCCTCCCCCCCCCACCCCATAGCCTGGTGTCTCTCTCCCTCCCCCCCCCCACCCCATAGCCTGGTGTCTCTCTCCCTCCCCCCCCCCCCCCACCCCATAGCCTGGTGTCTCTCTCCCTTTCTTGCTCCCCCACACTCCATAGCCCGTTGTCTCTCTCCCTTCCCTTCCCACACAGCTGGCACCCTAGGTGAACGCCTAGTTCACCTATAGATACCGGTGGTCCTGTTGACACTGATCAGATTATTCAGTGCATTGTATGTACCCAGAACATAATTAGGTTGTGATTTTTAGTCCAAGTCCAAGAGTTTTTTTTCTCTCTCATTCCTCCCGGAGATAGCTATCACTAAACTAATTCTATTACAAAAACTATATCTGCATTTCAGAGATTAAAATATAGAAACTAAATAAAGAACATTTCACCTAAATGGAACAACTATTAGCAAGAGGCCAGCCAAAAGCTTTTCTGGTCCCATGGTCCCAAGACTACAAATTGCTGACTGGGAAAGACAGGTTGTTTACTGGAAAGTGGGGAAGTGGGATTGGGCTCTGCTCAGGCTGTTGATTTTGGGAAGGGGAGCTTGTTTGTTGACCTGGAGTTGACCTGGAGTGCTTTGGAGAGTCTGAGTTGGCAGCTGACCAAGTCGATGAATGGAAGAGAGATCAGACCATTGACCCCCAATGTGGGTGTATATTGATTTGTTAGTTAAGTTATGAGGCAGGGAGATTGTGCATTAGAAAATACATATTTTGAACTGTATGTATCCTATGCACCAGAAATAAACTATGGTGCTGATCATTTTCATGACACTATATATTCCTACTGGACTTCAGGTGTATAGGAGTGTAGTAAATAAATATATTTAAAATATAATTCACTAGTAGATGCTCAGCTATATTGTACTGATTCTTTCTCTATAGTGAAAATTATTTTGACTCAGCATAGGAAATCTTATTCCAATATCTCCGTCTTAGCAGTATATTAGAGGATGACCACATCACCATCCTATTCAGCAATGCTTATAAAAATACATATATTTCAGGATTGGAATCAGCAAAATGTAGGCCAGTAAAGAGTCATGATTTTACCCAATGTAGGCCACAAGAATGCATTTTTATGGGTCATCCTATAATTTGCATGTTCAAAAAAGAAGAAATGGTTTGCCATCTAGGTGAGGTGAATATCTATACGTGTTACTAGAATCCTCAGAAAAGTCTCCTTTCTAGCACCCAGGATATTTTTTATTTTAGTGAATTTCCAGTTACTGAGTCTGCAAGTGTTGTAAAAAGTTTTTTCTCGTGTATAGCCAAGGATAATTAAATATGCTATTTATATTAAATTAGCTAAAATAAGAGCACATACACTGATCAGCTAAAACATTATAACCACTGACAGGTGGCAAGCCGGCGGAGGCAATGTGATGCTTTGGGCAATTTTCTGCCAGATAACCTTGGATGCGGCCATTCATATGGATGTTACTTTGACAGGTCCCACCTACCTAAGCATTGTTGCAGACCATGTATACCCTTTCATGGAAACAGTATTCCCTGATGGCATTGGCCTCTTTCAGCAGGATAATGTGCCCTGCCATATAGCAAAAATAGTTCCGGAATGGTTTGAGGAAGGTGTTGTCCATGCCTCGAGCAGACAGGGCTTTGTTGGTGTTAAAAGGGAACCTACTCAATAGTAGGTAGGTTGTCATAATATTATGACTGATTGGTGTAGATTCGCAAATGAATCAACTAGATTTGAACTGGCACCATAATTGCTAAAACAAATCCCAAATATCTAAGTTAGACAAATTTTATGACTTAACTATTTGGGTCTGATTTTATCCAGTTATTGATTCACCATCGTTTTCTCTTTAGTGCATAATCCTAATTTATGACAAGCAAGGTAGTGGATTGCAGAGCAGAAAAGGTCATTGTGAGCCACATCTGTTCAGCGGGTCCTCTAATGGGTAGATCTCTTTTAGACCTTTGAAAGTCAATATTCTAAACTGGTTGGTGATTGACATCTCTACTTGACAAGAGGTCCTGCAGCAGATATGTTTTATCTATTGCGCTCATTCTAGCATTGGTGAAGTCTTTTTCTCCCTACAAGAAAGATTAATTTGCTTGCTGTTGCAGTGAAATAATTGATAACTTTTTTCCTGATACTGAGCAACTTGTACCGTTTCTTCCCATAATTCATCCTGATATTACTCGCAGACTTCAAACACATGCAAAACCGTGACTAGATTTATATGCATTTCAAGGCATTCTTGAATGTGCCATTTTAAAACCATTGAGGCAATTTAGACTTATCAGTGTAAGACATTTTAGACATTACCAGTGTAATCTAATGACTACTAACTAAGAAGACTGAGAACTCAGTCACATACCTCTGTACTCGTGGGGGGAAAAAATACGAAAACCAATTACCTTGAAAGGAAAACTGCAAAACCTTCCTGTGAAGCGGTAATAAATGTTTGAATCAATTAGACTATTAAAACCACATGCTGCTGCATTTACTGGGATTTCCTTTTGGAGCATGGTAAGTTGAATACCATTTCTGTAAATTATGTGTATTATAAGGTATCTGGCAATTCTCATCTGCCCCAGTAACCGTGTAGCTCTGCTAAGCTTAGATCTGGTATTTAAGGCTTAACCTGCATTGTTCTTCTGTGAGTAAGAGGTCATTCATTGACTCTTGTTAACATGCCATTTCCACACAACTCTGAACCTTTGGAACGAGCAATTATAAAGGGTTTGCTCTGCTGATGTATTTTCTTGTGTAGTGTGACACATTAAGTAAGGTCCAGCACAGTACAATGACCACAATCTATCCAATAATTGTATTGTTTTTGCACTTTTATTTTAATTATACCGCCTGCTTAGGAAACGTGTGTTGAGTTTAAAAAAAAAGCTAAGTAAATAACCAAAACAAGGTAGCAACTGAATGATAAGTCAGGTAAAACAGATTTTAATATTAGCCACACCCCTTTCTGAATATCACTGATCTATTATGTAGTGAAGCGATTCTCAAACTTTTTTATTTGTGTGAATAGTTTAGATCCAATTCTCAGGTCATTGAAGTGAGTGCCAATGTTTAAGTTACACATACATACTTTTTGTTATCTCTAGGGCCATCTTGCAGGTTCTATACACAACTGGACTCTCAGAATCATTGTCCAATTATAATGGACAAATTATCAGTGGGCTATTAATGGACAAATTATTATTGGGCTAATAATGAATAAATTATCATTGGGCTATTAATGGACATATTAGCAGTAGGCTATTAATGGACAAATTATCAGTGGCTATTAATGGACAAATTATCAGTGGCTATTAATGGACAAATTATCAGTGGGCTATTAATGGACATATTATCAGTGGCTATTAATGGACAAATTATCAGTGGCTATTAATGGACAAATTATCAGTGGGCTATTAATGGACAAATTATCATTGGGCTAATAATGAATAAATTATCATTGGGCTATTAATGGACATATTAGCAGTAGGCTATTAATGGACAAATTATCAGTGGCTATTAATGGACACATTATCAGTGGCCATTAATGGACAAATTATCAGTGGCTATTAATGAACAAATTATCAGTGGCTATTAATGGACATATTATCAGTGGGCTATTAATGGACAAATTATCATTGGGCTAATAATGAATAAATTATCAGTGGGCTATTAATGGACAAATTATCAGTGGCTATTAATGAGCAAATTATCAGTGGCTATTAATGAGCAAATTATCAGTGGGGTATTAATGGACAAATTATCAGTGGGCTATTAATGGACAAATTATCAGTGGCTATTAATGGACAAATTATCAGTGGCTATTAATGGACAAATTATCAGTGGCTCTTAATGAGCAAATTATCAGTGACTATTAATGAGCAAATTATCAGTGGCTATTAATGGACAAATTATCAGTGACATGTTAATGAGCAAATTATCAGTGGGCTATTAATGGATAAACTACCTGGGGGAGGGGGGGCAGACTTTTTTTCAGTAAGGGGCCCTGAAATTTCTGATGGCGGGCCTGGTAATGTACACATCATGAGAATGAATACACATGGAAGCATGGTTAGAACATTCAAATAAATAATTTTTTTGCTGAAATAGTGTAGGTAAAAGGGTTAATTATATTAAAATCATTGTTAATGCATAGTACATCTTTGGTTCCTTAATATGATACTTGTGACCAGTTTTTAATTCCACACATACAGTATTTTATAATTAACATTGCGCTAAGGTGACTGACCTCTTTTACTTGATCCACTATTTTCCCTAGCATACACATGTTCTTATTACTTATTACCAAGCCTTGTTTGCCACTGATTAAATACATGATTACCTTAAGTAAGTATGCTATCAGGTGGCCAGATGTAGGTACCGAGAAAGTCAATTATTAGCCCAACACCCTCAGGATACTAGTTAAAGACCAGGTCAATTCAGGAATTCATCCATTGGGAGGCTCATTAAACATCTGTGTTGTTAAATGTTTTTTTTCAGGCTTCCTTTGAAGCTCAGTATCCAGCTACACAATAATCCATGATGTTCATTTACTTATTCACTAGATTTAGAGTTAAGTGTCCACAACCTTGTGGAAGTGCAGTTGTCATGATGTTATAAGTACTGGATGGAGTCTAAGTTTCTCAGTAGTGATTGGTATCTAAACTAATTTACATAGAACAGAGTGTAGACATATTGTAAATGTATTGACTGAGCTACCTTTAGCTGTAGTTGCCAAATGCCCCAACAGCTGCCAGTCCTGTTCAATGCCATTTAAGAGATCCACATACTGGCTTATCTCAATCAGAACTACAACTACCATCATACTCAAGCAGCATGTATCCATGAAGCATGTGTGCACAACATCAGGGTAAGCTAAGTCAAATAAACCAAAACAAAGGGAACCAAACATAAATGTTATAACCAATTAAATAAGTAGAAACCACAACACATGTTTGTGTTTGATATGGATGTATTTATTTATATTTATCATGTGGCAGTCCTGTGTTGGAAATAAAAAATATATTTGTCAAATGTAAATTAAACACTGCCAGCTCAAATTAAAGACAAACAGAAAAACACACTCTAAATATTTCTTTGTTTCTTGTTACGAAAGCATGAAAGGCTGAATTATAACATGGTACGTTAATTACAGAGGTCTATCAGAGGTCCAAAACTCCCACACACTACCAGAAAACATTTTGAGTTTATCAAACAAGCAGGCAGCCATTTCTCTGCAGATAAATGAGTGGAAAGCTTCCTGCCAGCTAGGTGGCGCTCTTGCACTGGGGTTTCCATGCAATTTAAACCTAACAGTCTGTTAGTACCTGTTATGTAGACAGAGCTAAGGGAGGATTTTAGGGTTATTAGTCAAGAATTTCTTTTGAAAGCAGGTGAAAAAACAGAATACATTCCTAAATTTTTTCATAAGCTACTGGATATGATTGTGTAGACTCAAAGCTTCTAGGTATTTTATTAGCTAATAATCAGTATTTATTGTGAAGCTCCATTTTAAACGCCAGTTCTCCTGCATGTTAACTGGTAGCGTTAAGTCATAGTATTGGATGTATTAGCTTTTATTGTGTGCAAACTGAAGAAAGATGCTCAGATAATGATTCATATTATTATGATTCCTTATTGTGCTACTTCCCCATGCATCATTACATTAATTGGCATAGATAACCAATTGCCCTATAAAAGTTAGGCTCTGGGTATGACAGTTAATTTCCCTGTCGGTGGGTGTTCTATCCCTGCCATGTGCAAATTACTTTTGGGACAAGGCCATCTAGTCTTGGGATCGGGCCATCTACTTTTTACATGTCTCTGTCAATGTACTGGCTAGCCTTGCCCCAAATTGTCCACAATGCAAAAGCCAGTATAAAATGGTATATAATGTATGAAAGAAACCTGGACAACACAGGTGAGTTCTTCTAAAGCACCTAAATGAATGCATAACCAAGCTTTGTATAGCCTGAAGATGGAATTGTATCAAAGGCTTACAAAAACCACAAAATATATCACAGACATACAAGGGTAAAGCATTTTTTTTGACAATAAGGTATAACACTTAGCCACCTAAACTGCCTTGAATATATATTCCTTTCCAAACGTCCTGCTACTTTCTCGATTTGGAACTGGTGTCCGGCCATCTGGAATTCATCCTCTGGCTTTCGGATTCTCTGGGACACTAAAGGTGCAAACATACTATGGATGCATATAATTATTAACCACCATGTAGTGTATGTATAGTGGTTAATCATTGTTCAGGATTCTGCTTGGCAACCCAACCAAGTGATTGGCTGCCACACATCCTACGAGTACAACCACAATGTAAGGTTGACTGGTGCAGTGTGTTCTGAACAGTGGGTGGGATTTCCATTTTTTTTTATTGTACTTTTTCTTCTATTATTCTTATATTTTAAGGCAGTTAGATCCAGTACAAGTGAAGGGTTAAATGATGTTTTCCTCCTGCTGAAAATATGTTCAATTGAATTCTGTATGCACGCTGGAAAGTATTTAATAAAAACATTCCAAAACAGAGACTGCAATTCTTAGAATTCTTTTTCATAATCCTGAGTAATCTGAGAAAGTCTTGCAAGGTAAAGTCATCATGGCTGGGAATGGCTTTCTTCTGAAACGAATCTCACGGCAATTCAGAGAACATTTTTGGTTTACAGTTCCATTAGGTAATCACTCGGCTCCATCCTGGACCAGCATCAAAGAAATCTACGGCAAACACTTTATATGATAAACTGCAATAAAAGTTTTTTTTTTTATTAAGTGATGAATAGCAAGTAATGAGCTACACATGCACGTGGAGGTAGAGAATTAGTCAACATCAGATGCACTGTATCCTATTGCTCAGATACACAATGGCCAATTTTTGTCAATTCTAACATCACTGTAAAGGCTCTAATGCTCCAAACAATAATGTTGTGTTTATTCACAAAAATTCACTCATGATCCCTTCCAACATCATAAACCCAGCTTTCTGGATCAATTTAATCCTCTGCTTTGGTGAATATAAACTTTCTCATCAGCCTCATAATCAATGCATATGCAATATGTGGATGGGCTTTAAGTATTAATGAAGTAATTAATGCACTAAAATAGTGTGATACACTGGGTACTTAAAAAATACCCAGTCTAAAAACACACAGGGTCAGTAAAATAGGCTGTGTAAAGACCACATAATGTGAGTGCATAAAGTAAGTGGTAGTCCCTCCTGTGTAAAACATGGTAATGCCACAATTATAATAATGGGTAGCCAATGTGACAAGTGGAAGAATCAAATGTATATACAGGTTGAGTATCGCATATCTGAAATGCTTGGGACCGGCAGCATTTCGGATAATGGATACTTACGGATAACAGATCATTTCGGCTGCACCAGCCTTAAAAATGATCTATATTACCTAAATGCAATGTGAGCAGTGGAGCTGGTGAACATACCTGCTCCACAGCGCTACGGAGTTGATCTGTCTATCATGTGTAGTCCCTCCCTCCCGTCGCAATACTCTGGGAATTACATTTCCCATGAGCACTGGCTTTTTATTTACGGTGCCCGGGAGGGTGAAGCAAAGGAGCTTCACCGCCAGACGCCAGGAAGGTGAGTATCCCTTATCTTTCGGTTAAACCTTTCAGTTTTTGGATCTTTGGATAAGGGATACTCAACCTGTATGTCTATGCAATGTAATACTGGCAATCTACAATTTAGCTCTACTAAAGAGCTCTAGGCAGCAATAAATGAAATATTTCAATTGAACAAATGCAGACAGATGGTTAGATCAGCTACTGCTGTAAATGCAGGAAGTAGCTATTTAAAAATAACAGCTAAGGCAGATAAAAGTCAAATAAACAAACACATAATAAATAAAATAGAAAAAAAAGTAAAAAGCAGTTAGGCAGTGATAATGAGTAACAATATAACTTATGTAGATTATCACACAACAGGATCTGTACAAAACGTGAATGACATATCTTTCAAAGCCAAATGGAATATTGTAAAATAAAATTAAAGGAAAATGAAATGGAATAAAAAATAGAAGCATGTATAACAATAACATAGCTTGAATCCTGCTCCTAGTATAAAAACAGCTATATGAATCCTACGCTTAGGTTTGAGAGACATATGATAAAAAATAATTCACAAAAAAAAAATACCACAAGACTGCACAATAGGAATCCTAGAAGGCATAATAGAAGACCTGAATTTGAGTGGAAACATAAAGGAATGAGGAGGGTGGGCGACTTGATTTCGGGAGATAGAATTATAGATTTCCCCGACCTGGCTGAGCTCTTCCACCTGGCACCTAAAAAAAAAAAAACGTATTTGTGTACTTAAAGCTTGATCAGAGTAAGAGCATTGAGCAAAGGCAAGTGTAGAGAATTAAAACTAGAGCTTCTTTTCACAGAGGGAGTTACAATTAAAAAAATACTGGAACGTTATATACTAGAATATAAAGAAGTCACCCCGTGGTAAATGTTTGGAATAAATGGCAAAAAGACTTAGGAATAGAGATCACTTTTGCAGAATGGCTAGGGATTTTAAAAAATACTACATTGCTTGAACCTACTGGGAATGCAGTATAAAGTAACACAGAGATGGTATATGGTACCAGAATGGACCTCATAAATTTACCAAGGGACAACAAATAAGTGTCCAACTGAGGTGGGATTTTACTTACACACTTGGTGGGGATGTAGAAAAATACAGACCTGCTGGGAAATGGTGTTTGGGATCCTGGAAAATCTGGGGGTTTGTGGAGTTACTAGAACAGCATCAATGGCTTTATTACATTTAGGTTTATCCAGCTTAAAAAAAGAAGATAGATACCTAGTGGTGCACCTTTTTGTATCAGCCAAACTCTTGATTGCAAAGAGATGGAAAACCCACGAGACCCTTAAATGGTGGTCAGTACTGAAAGAGCAAGTTGCATACCAACTAGAAATGGAGAAAGATACTAGTAAAACGGCTCAACCAGCCAGAGACAGATGATTTGAACACACTCAGGAAGGTTGACAATAGTAAAACCCTAAACTTGAAAGAGATAGAATAAATAAGGGATAGAAAGAAAAGAGTAAAATGTGGGTTTGCACACAAGTGGGGAGAGGGTGATATGAAAACAAGGCAGTGTATTGTCTAGTTGTGTCTTGTCAGTTATGTAATTTATGTTTAGGATGTGTATATGTGAACTGTATTTATAATAGATGTTGTATATTTTATAAAATTTGATAAAAGAATAAAGATATATATAAAAAAAAAATAAGTCACAATTATCACTATCATTCATAAATATAAAGTCGATAGTATTATAATTCATAAAGGTATCCTTATACCATTATAAGAGGATACAGATACATTTGGAGTGAATACTCTGTATTTTTCCTAGGAAGATAAATCGTGACTGTGACGGAACCCCTCGTGTACACCCACTGGGTACCTCCATCAAAAAGAATCATATACCGTTGGCTTCAACAGCTTACTGGAGAATGTATGTTCCTTCCCATTATTTGCTGGGCTCTCTCAACATTGCACACATACTGAAAAACATGGTGATTAACACCTTATGCATTTCGTGACGTGCTGGCACTTAGTCATAGGCATAAACAGTGAAACTTTAGCATGCATGTTATACTAATTACATAATTAAACAATCAATTTAACTTCAGGATTTATCTAATGATGGTAATTGTTATTTTGGTCTTGCACAAACAGGGTTCACTGTGTTATAAGAAGACTTACAAACACACATATAATTAGCGACAAAAGTACTATATTAAGTCCATCATTTTTAAAACTTTTTTTTTATAATTTATTAATAAAAATGTGTGAGCTTTTGAGATCTGGTCACACACTGCGCTTTTTTATTAAAAGTCCGTCTGAGCTCTGATAGTGACAGCCTTTTGCTGTGTGCTATGTGTCCGCTTGGACATTGCCCCTTATGATGTCAATGGGAAGAAGCCTTATGATCAAGTTATTCCATGATGCAGTGACATCATCATGTTTGCATGAAAAGAGTAAAATGTGCCTGTTTTCTTGTAGCTTTTTTTATATATAATTTAAAGCTGGTTCCATGTTCCAGGTACAGAGTTGTCAACTAGTTTCCCATTGTAGTATACAGGGCATGTAGTGTGAAGGATATTCAATGTCATTGTATGCAGATGTAAGAGACAAAAGCTGGCCAACACCCAACAATCTGTATCATCATTTGTTCAATTGTGCTTAAGAGAAATGTGTATAGGAACGTTTCCTAGTTGGTAAGTCATGGCTGCATTGTGCAAAATGTATGTGTAGAAGTAAACTATACCCTTAATGGTTCCTGATATCATGATGACTTCATTGTTATCAATTTTATTTGTGTTTAGCTAGACCCCATAATCATGATGGAGATCAGATAACTTTTCAGAAATATTTCCCCTAAGAAGCAATGCAGGTCAAGGATGGGTAATATAATTCAACCTAGAACAATTTGCTCCTCTTTGATCCATTGTTCAAAATATTAATTGAATTTAAAGAACAGATGGCAATCATAAGAGTAGAATATGTTATAAACATGTCCTGCGTCCGTTAACACTCCCTAATTTCTAACATATTCAACTGGTGGTAATCTTCTACATTAGTGATTATTAAGTCTGGGGGGCAGATGGTTTTATGGGCGGTGATGCATTGACTAAATTAGCGGGGCATATGACTGTGTAGGGGGAGGCATTGGCTAAGTATGGGTGGACAGATTTTTTTCAATCATAATTTTTTATTAAATATAAAAAAACACGTGTGAATTAATATTTACTAGAAAAAAGTTTTTTTTCCCTATAGGGTAGTCTTATATTTAGGGTTTTTCTTTTTTTCCTTTATGCATATCCAAAGTTTGGGGGTTGTCTTATAATCAGGGTCGTCTTATATTAAAGCAAATATGGTATTTCTAACCTTCTCTATATCTTCATTGTATTTCCTATTTATTTTGCAACTCATTTGGTGTATGTTTTCATGAAAAAAAGGAAATGTAAAAGTGACCCCAAACCTTTGAACGGTATTGTATATATTACGAAGATTATCTTATTCCATGCTGGAGACCATAGTATTAGGAAAGAGGACCCAGGGGAAGGATGTTACATAGTAATGAAATGTGGCTTGAATTAGTTGACTAATCATATCCCACAGCCATTACACAACTGTATAACAGCAGATACAGAGAAATCTGTAACAGTTAGCGCTGCCTTCCATAAAATAACTTCCATTCCGCTTGTAATCATTGTAAATCCATGCTACAGCCATGTTGTGAAACGCTTCTTTATACTTGTTTTTGCATGAGAAGTGACACATCTGACATCAATTTGTCGGACATTATTTCACTGTAGTACGTTGAAGCCTTATCAGGTTATGTTACGTGTGTAAGATAATGTCTGGCTAGGTCCACCAACTGCCATTAAATATGTGCAATGGGCTTAGCACATGCACAGATGTTGTTTTGAAAGAACAATGGAGACTTTCTAGGTTATGCCATGTTATCTCATGAACTTATTAAGAATACAAGGTGTATCAAATAATTATATCCTCATTTTATAAAAATCATTAAATAACATTTTGCAGTTTAATGCTGAAATTAATTTTACGTACCTTCACAGAACAAGCCTGGCTCTAAAAACTAACCAGAGTGAGTGTGGTAAATTTATAAAAAACAGAAACAATTTGAAGCAAGGTCTTGTTGCTAGTGTGGTACCTCAGGGATCTGTACTTGGACCCATTCGCTTTAATATTTTAAATATGATATTGCAGAAGGTCTTCATGGTAAAATATGTCATTTTGCTGATGATACAAAGATTTGCAACAGGGTTGATGGTCCCAGAGGGTTAAGCCAAATGGCAAATGATTTAGGTAAACTAGAAGAATCTGAGCTGTGGCAAGTGAAATTTAATGTGGATAAGTGCAAGATAATGCATCGTGGGTGTAAAATTTCATCTTAAATTAGATAGGCAAAGGTTTAAATGTAATTACAGATGGTCCGTCATAATAGACTGCCGTGTCGGGCAGCATGGAGGATGTCTGCACGTATCGTGCCCGATTCTCCCTGGTGGCTAGCGGGGCAGCGGAGGATGTCTGCGCGATGGTCGTCTTCCAATCGAGTAGAATTCTGCCTTGGAGTTACCGAATCAAGAAAACGACATCCTCCCAGTCAGACATGGTAAATTCCCAGGCATGAAAACAGAGTTCAAATTTAAAAATGATAGGCACCTTATAGTCTGTAACAAAGAGTTATTATAAAAAGAACAACAAAACAAGTTAAGTGCTGAATATTTAGCAATAGTCTTCCTTCATAAAATAGTCTAGGCAATAAACTGTTGGTATGTTCCCATTCATTGTTGTTTGGCAATTCCATTTTGATTAGGTTTCATTAGTTCTCTACAGCCTGTGGAAGGATACAGAGGTAATTCCTTCTCCTAGTAGCTCTTTGTAGTTAATCTCTTTTTCCAGCTTTATTTGTTCCTTTAAGAGACCTATACCTGTTAAAAATTAATGGCTAAGCTAAAGAGAAGGGTTTGAAGAGAAAATTGGAAATGCAACCTGAAAGGGTTTCTGTAGGATATGACTCAAATTACATCCACATTGAAGGACTTGTGTCCTCACATTTCATGTACTTTAATCTTAAACCTGCTTGTCAAAGTCAGACCACCTTTTGTTAGCAAGCTGCCAGTTAAAAGACCACTCCGTATTCACAAATACATAAATAAAACAGTTACTGCATGTTAGAGCTCACACTTTAACTGCAAATATACTTTCATTATTTTATTTATTATATATTTTTTTATTTTCTGCAGGCAATTAGGTGGCTCCCATAAAAATGACTTGCGCAAGAATACCCACGATTACGGTTGCCACCCACCTGGTCTTTTAATGACAGGCTGGAAAAACTGGCTTAAGGCCAATGTCTACCGAAGACACATGTGTGTATTATGTACTGTGTAGTATGCATATATATCAAGAACGCCAAGCATGTGCATGACATCACCATTATGTATGCTTAGTGATTATTTGTACATGGAGGAGAGATGGCAACTGCTTGCCAAGGGAGCAAAAAAAATGTAGTTGACCTTGGTGCCATTTCATCAGCCTACATGTCAGGCTTGCACAAGTACCATTGTACTGCCCTTTGTGGGCGTGGGGGAAACTGAGCATGCATGGAAAGGCAATATCACAGCTTAAGGGGGCTGGACACTGAATAAACTGCTGTGCGCTTGCTTTCTGACAAATACTGAACCTGTATTACAAAACTATGTTATTACAAAACATTTTCAAATGACAGGTTAGTAAAATAGTTTTCCCATAACCAAAGACTTGGTGAAAGCCACTGTTAGGGTTGGCACATTGGATTGCATTCACAGGAAACAGTGTATAGTACACCTGTATGTACACATGTCTTATCTACATATAAACACACATTTATGGAAGTGATCATTTTTCACAGAAAGGCGCACATTAAATGAGACTGGGAATAGCAGCGGCCTTTAAATTATGTGTTTATGAATATATTTTTAAAATAAACCTTTAAAGAAAATGTTTCCCCTTTTTTTGCTGTGAGTCAAACAGAGAAGACTATGTGTTTTTGTGTAAACAGGACATGCCTTTGGTCATGCAAAATTGATATCCTATATTTAACATAGGATAGATTACTTGATGACTGCGTTTGAACTATAATTAGCGTAATGTATACAGTCTGTCGGCTTTTTGTATGTCACCTAGTTTATTTTCGCTAACATGCGTTAAGATTTTGTTCCACAGAGCAAAATAAGAGTTTTCTACCTTCAGCTACTTTAACAAAATACACCTCATTCCAAAGCACAGGAACTGAAAGCCCAGAGAGCCTTTAAAGATTTATACTTTAACATTATCTCTCCCCAAGATCCATGTGTAATTACTTTTACCAGGAATAATAAAAGAGGTATATAAATCAAAACACAAGTGTAAGGATATAAAATAAGATTACAATGCACAACTCCTTTGAAGTCTTGTCTACACTATACCAGCAATATTTCTTTTAAATGGCTTCAAGAAGGTAATTAATATCTGGATAATGCTCCTAACCTGGGATTGATAATTGTGCTTCCTGATAATAGATCTATAGCTTGAGCATCTTTTTCAATCAGATGCAATAAATCGTTATTATTATTTTTGTTATGATGACATGTTTTAGACAGGATATAACTACCCATACCCTCTACAAGAGGCAATGTTTGAAAACAAAAAAAATAAGTTTCCGTAATTGCTGATAAGTGTGATTCCATAAGTATTTGGCAAGACCGTAAGCAGGGTTGATCAGGGTTTGACTAAAATGAAAGAACATTCTAATGGGTCTATTCTCTAAAATTCGACTTTGGAGGTCGACTTTCATTTTTAGGCTAAATCAAATTTGGCAACTGAGTTTGAAAAACCCCCAGGTTCGAATATTCCCTATTGAAAGTAATGGGAGACAAAATGATTGAAGCTATTTATGAAACTATGTCAAACTCAGGTGCCAAATTTGATTTAGCGTCAAAAATAGCTTTGATCATTTCACCTCCAATTACTTTCAATGGAAGAGATTCAAACCCGGGTTTTTGTTTCTAAGTCAAACTCAGGTACCGAATTTGACATAGTGTCAAAATGAAAGTTGACCTCCAAAGTCAAATTTTTGTGAAAAGACCCATAAGAGTAAGTAAGGATACAGTTACAACAGCCAACTCTGTAGTCCAAAAGGAATTGTATATTGTCAAGTATACAAGGAATATCCCATTTAAGGCATTTTAATTAATTCAGCTATATGGCTTCCAGTAAGTGCAGAAGGTAGATGGGAATGTTATTAGTGTGAAACAGAGGTTGAGAAGTGGAGTTAAAGGAACGCTGCACCTTCTTTCACCCTTGAAGGAAGCAAGGTTTTTAAAAAAAAAAAAACATGTCCTGTTGTGTATCTTAATAGATACACGCGGGTTTACTATGTGCTGTGTCTCACATCTGAGACACAGCAGTTCCTGGTTGTCAGCGAGTGCAAGTTAATAAATCTAGGGGCTCGCCCCGCTCCAAATGCTGAATGCGAGGGTCTCGCTGCTAGCATAGAGAGACCCTCTGTGTTTTGCATGCAAAAATAAGGTTCTCTCTCTACACTAGCAGGGAGGGCCTGTAATCTACCAGACGGCTGTATGCTTCCTATGGAAGCATGGCAGCTCTTGGTCAGATGATAAACTGGCATGTAGTATGAAAAGTACACACCAGTTTATCCTCACACTAGGAACAACTAGCATTTCACTTGTGCTTCTATATTAGAAGCACAAGTGAAATATAACTTTTAATAACTAATTAAAGTGTTCCTTTAATAAACTAGGTGATGTGCTTCTCTGAAGTTGTATAAGTTGCACGTGTGAACAGCTTACTTAAAATGTATGAAACACAGATAATAGCTAGTCACTGTGGCAGTACAACGTAATATTAATCCAGTGAGGTGTATCTGCCAGAGATAAACTGCAGTTACCAATAGAATTATACACTATATTCTTCTTATAATTACATTTATTATTATAACCAAAACACCATATTTCAAAACAGAGTCAGGGTTTCATACCTATAACAGCATACACATATTCAAATCAAACACATTCTTAATAGTAAAAAAAAAAAAAAATACGAGCACAGAAGGCGCCCCATCCTTTAAAAGGATAATTCACTGCACCTATATGTGATGGAGTGAGCAGCACCACAGCTAGTGTTTCACTCCTAGCAAAAAAGTGCATACATACCAAAGTAAAATGGAATAAGTGCGCTTGACCCAACACTTATCACACTTATAGTTACGCTTTTCAATGAGGTAATCTGTTTCAGGTGTTATATAAAGGGGAAAATAAACATAAATATAATATAGTGCAGTATATTTGAAATAAAGTGCATGTTCAAAAAAAAGTTTATAAAGTGTCCACTCACATGTACCTGAGCATTAATCTGCTCAGGAGTAGAAGCATCTGGGGGCCCACAATAGGTTAGTAGAAGGAGCCCCATCCACAAGGAATGTGAACCACTTAAAGGTTATTTAAATTCCACAAATTAGTACATATATTATAATGTAATGTGTAATCTTTATTTGTATTTTCTTATTTTAGTTTGTGAATATAGTTGACTGTGAGAGAGTGTTTGGGTCACACAGAGCATGGTTTTCAGCCACTGATGGCAAAACTATGGCATGGGTGCCACCCGTGGCCCTCAGGAGCCTCTGAGGTGACACTTAGCCCCAGAGTAAATTTCGCCATCATAATACATGGAGGGAGGTGAGTGGAACACAAATAGGGTTGCCACCTGGCCGGTAAAAAATTGGCATTAGGCCAATGTTAAGTCTATGGAGACAGTACTGAGGCCGGTATTTTTCTGAAGAAAAGGTGGCAACCCTAAGCACATAGTTAGACACTGTGATAGGGGAAAAAAAGGAAAGAGAGCAATAATCTTTAAGTTGGTATTCTGCAGAACAATGGGCACTCAGGCTTAAAAATGTTTGCCATCACTGTTTAAGGCTATACAGAGCTCTATGTGCACAAATAGGATATAACAGAATATAATAGTCCTGTCATGTATATATGTCTCTCATGTTCTTTGAAGCATACTCAAGTCCCTGTCTGCACACCAGCATCAGGTTGTCATGGGTACTGTACATATCTGGTTGCTGGTGTATAACTACTTGCCCACGCACGTTTAAATAAAACAAGTGATGTTTGTGTGTTCCCACTGAAGTGTGCATTATACTAGTCCTTGTACCTGCTCGTTACTAAGTATCGGTGTTTGTGTGTAATTCAATATGTTTGTATGTTGAGACCATTCACACAGACACAGAAACCAAAATGTTACTGTACCGTGTGATACTCCTGTGTATTTTTACAGTGCACGCAATATTAAACATAAGTACTTTGTGTTTTTTTGTGGTTAAACAAAGCACAGAAGCACCTTTGTATAAATTTAAAAAAGGATAAGCCTTCCATCTCACATAAATGTAATGTCCATTTTACTTCAAAATGGGTTAGGACACCTTTCTGACTTTCTATCTCCAAACTCAACATGTGACAGCATTATTAATCCTTGGGATAACCTCATCCAATCATTTAAAATAGAACATGTTTGCCCCTCACAGAAAACATCCAGGGGATGTTGGACAATAGTATAAAATGAGGGTGGATTAAATTGATGGGTGTTTGAAGGGATGTTTTGGGGGAAAAACAATGAATGGGAGATTAAACAAGAGTGTGAATCCCCCCAAAAACGACTGTGGAATTATAGTTGTAGAAATGAAATGAAATAAGCCAGAATCTCAGTCTATTTGAGAACACACACTTTTGAATATGAAGTTCGGCTTATAGCTCAATAACCATGTTTAAGTGAGTGAATGTTTGAGTTTTAAGAGAATCAGTGGCAATGTGTGATAAAAATTATTTAATTTAATTAATAATTTAATTTAAGCGGCAACCTGAAGCTAGTCCTGGTCACAACCAGAAGATACCACTTATATTTGCTCTGCAAAAATATCTTCTTAAATACACCCATCTCAGATATTGAGAAATCATAAACTGAATTACCTAACATGTTCTTTTATCACTCGAGAAAACATCATAAAAGGGAATGGTCAGATGTTGCAAAATAGGGATTTATTAAATATTTTCTGGGATTTAGCTTAGACTGTGTCAGCTATATCTGCTTCTTTGGGGCATTTTTTAATATCTCGAGTCCGGGCAGGACTTGAAAGCCATTAATCCTGGCTTATGAGATCCTTCTGAGATATTATTTAGATGCTAATATTTATGTAGCTCAGGGAAATTCTTTAAATATAAACTAAATTATGAAGGGACTTCAGGGACGAGGTCATTGGTACAAACACAAAAGCAATAAGCTAATCAAGATCACAAATCGCAAGTTTTGATTTAAAGAAATGATAAATTTCTCTTTGATAAATAACTTATATCACAGTAATGATTCTTTCTATGTTGCTTAGTGTTATGTGTACTGTCATAATAGGCGACATGTGTCCAGGGCTGTTTCAAGGATTTGGCGACCCTAAGCAGGACAATAAAAAAAAGAAATGGGGAGGCCACTTATGTGAGCGGTTTGTATCCCTTGTGGTCTTCTTCTCCCATCAATCTCTTCTCAACTCTACCAATATTTCCCCCTCCTCACCTCTGGGAGCAGTTGGTCAAAATGCCAGTATTTTGCCATTCAATATGCCAGTATTTTGCCATTTAATATGCCAGTATTTTGCCATTTAGATGCCAGTTTTTTGTCACTCAATATGCCAGTAATATTTTGCCATTCAATATGCCAGTAATATTTAGTCACTCAGTAAGTCAGTATTTTTCCACTCAACATGCCAGTATTTAGCCATTTAATATGCCAGTATTTAGCCACTCAGTATGCCAGTATTTTGCCACTCAATATGCCAGTATTTTGCCAGTTAATATGCCAGTATTGTGCCACTCAATATGCCAGTATTTAGCCACTCAATATGCTAGTATTTTGCCACTCAATATGCCAGTATTTTGCCACTCAGTATGCCAGTATTGTGCCATTTAATATGCCATCAATATTTAGCCACTCAATAAGTCCATTTTGTGCCACTCAGTATGCCAGTATTTATCCATTTAATATGCCAGTATTTAGCCACTCAGTATGCCAGTATTTTCCCACTCAATATGCCAGTATTGTTCCACTCAATATGCCAGTATTATGCCACTCAATATGCCAGTATTTAGCCATTTAATATTCCAGTATTGTGTCACTCAATTTGCCAGTAATATTTAGCCACTCAATAAGTCAGTATTTTGTCACTCAAAATGCCAGTATATTGACACTCATTATGCCAGTATGATTTTGTCACTCAATTTGCCAGTATTTTGCTCATTTTATGCCACCCTCCTTCCCCCTTTCCCTTACTTACCTCCTTGCTGCTCTGTCTCCCGGTCGTCTCCTCCATGCAGTCTTCACTCCTGCACAGAGGAGGTAAACTCATTTTAACTTTATTGAAGCCACGCAGCTTCAATAAAGACATTTTTTTTCTTCTGGCGTGACCTGGGCCTGCCGGGCTCGGGATGCCAGTTTCGCCCGTCACCCCCTGATGGCGGGCCTGGGTGTATGTGAGGTATGAAGCAAGATTTCTTGGCTCTGCCCGGTGCTTCCTATGTGTATGTGGGTGCTTCCATTTGAACTCCTCCCCTTCCCCCAAGCAAGTTGCATCTATAAACAACAGCTTAAGTTGCTTATATGATAGCACCACCATACATAGCAACTTTTGGCAAGAGGGTCCAGGCACAGAAAAGGGGCAGTGTTACATGACGCCATGTTACTTCACACGGATTTGCATAACCCCACAGCATTGAGCTCCAGGTTGTATGGCACAGAGACGGGATGTCGACAAAGACCTTATTTACATGTTTTGTATGCATGCTTTCTAGAGCAACAGTGTGAATAACTTCATTGGCAGACCCTAAGACTAGCAAGTAGACATGTGCATTCGTTTTCGGACGAATGCATTTTCGGACGAAAATAGCATTTTCGTCCATTCGTCCGAAAAACGAATAACGAAAATTTTAACTAACAAAATCCGAATGAACGAATGGTTAATAAACGAAAATCATTCGTTCATTCGTCCATTCGTCCATTCGTGCTATTGGCATTCTAAACCGAAATAGAGTCGGTTTACAATACCAATAGCATTGTACTACATTCCATAAACCGACATGAATGACTTTCGGTTTATGGAATGCATGTAATGCTATTAGCTTCCTATAAACCGAAATTGAGTTCCCATTCATACGAATAGGTCAATTGACCTATTCGTATGAATGGGGACTCTTTCGGTTTATAGAAAGCCAATAGCAGCATGTATTCTATAAGCCGAAAGTCTTTAAAACAAACGACGTTCGGTTTATAGAATACATGTAATGCTATTGCTGTTCTATAAGCCGAAAGACTTTCGGCTTATAGAACAGCAATAGCATTACATGTATTCTATAAACTGAACGTCGTTCGTTTTAAAGACTTTCGGCTTATAGAATACTATTGGCATTCTATAAACCTAACTAGAGTCCCTCCTCATTCATAAGAATTTCTTATGAATGGGGACTCGACTCTAGTTCGGTTTATAGAAAGCCAATAGTATTCTATAAGCCGAAAGTCTTTAAAACGAACGACGTTCGGTTTATAGAATACATGTAATGCTATTGCTATTCTATAAACCGAACGACTTTCGGTTTATAGAATAGCCATAGGATTACATGTAGTACATAAGCCGAAAGTCTATAAACCGAAAGTCGTTCGGTTTATAGGCTGTCGGCATTTAACTATACAGAGACAGAGTCTCCATTCATAAAATTATGAATGGAGACTTTGTCTCCGTGTAGTAAAATGCTGAAAGCCTATAAACCGAACGATCGGTTTATAGACTTTCGGCTTATGTAATACATGTAATCCCATGGCTATTCTATAAACCGAAAGTTCGGTTTATAGAATAGCAATAGGAATACATGTATTCCATAAACCGACAGCCTATAAACCGAACGTTCGGTTTATAGGCTGTGGGCATTTTACTACACGGAGACAAAGTCTCCATTCATAATTTTATGAATGGAGACTCTGTCTCCGTATAGTTAAATGCCGGCTTTTAACTATACGGAGACAAAGTCTCCATTTATAATTTTATGAATGGAGACTCTGTCTCCGTATAGTTAAATGCCCACAGCCTATAAACCGAACGTTCGGTTTATAGGCTGTGGGCATTTAACTATACGGAGACAAAGTCTCCATTCATAATTTTATGAATGGAGACTCTGTCTCCGTATAGTTAAATGCTATTGTATTCTATAAACCGACTCTATTTCGGCTTATAGAATGCAATAGTACTACGAATGGACGAATGAACGAATGATTTTCCTTTATTAACCATTCGTTCATTCGGCTTTAGTTAGCTTAGCATTTTCGTTCTTCGGTTTTCGGGCGAATGGACGAAAATGCAATTTTCGGACGAAAATGCATTCGTCCGAAAACGAATGCACATGTCTAGTATATATTCACATGTAAATTGCTTTTTTAATAAAAAATTATGATATAAAAAAAATCTTGTTTTTATTTCCTTTTATGTGACAATGCTGCCTCTCTCTTTCCCTTGCCCCCAGATTTGTCGCTCTCCCCCCCTTAGTGTTGTCTCTCTCTCACCCTCCCTTTGGCTCCCCCCTCGCTCCCCTTGTGTCTGTCTCTTCCCCCCTTCCCTCCCCTTGTTTCTCTCTGTCCCCCCCCCCCTTGTTATTCTGTCCCCCCCTCACCTGTTTCTTGCTCCCTGGTGGCTAGTGGGGGCAGCCGGGGGATGTATGCACTATACATAATAGACGGAAGTGTCGGGCAGCATGGAGGTTGTCTGCACGATTCGTGCAGACATCCCCCAGCTGCCCGATTCTCCCTGGTGGCTAGCGAGGCAGCGGAGGATGTCTGCGCGATGAGCGAGACCTCTCCTGCTGCCGCCCGGCATGACCGCCGGGACTTCTATGATGAAGCTGGGTACTTCCGGCTTCCTCATAAAAGTCCTGGCTGTCGTTCCGGGCGGCAGCAGGGGAGGTCTCGCTCATCGCGCAGACATCCTCCGCTGCCTCGCTAGCCACCAGGGAGAATCGGGCAGCTGGGGGATGTCTGCACGAATCGTGCAGACAACCTCCATGCTGCCCGACACTTCCGTCTATTATGCATAGTGCATACATCCCCCGGCTGCCCCCACTAGCCACCAGGGAGCAAGAAACAGATGAGGGGGGGACAGAATAACAAGGGGGGGGGCAGAGAGAAACAAGGGGAGGGAAGGGGGGAAGAGACAGAAACAAGGGGAGGGGGGCAGAGAGAAACAGGGGGAGGGAAGGGGGGAAGAGACAGACACAAGGGGAGCGAGGGGGGAGCCAAAGGGAGGGTGAGAGAGAGACAACACTAAGGGGGGGAGAGCGACAAATCTGGGGGCAAGGGAAAGAGAGAGGCAGCATTGTCACATAAAAGGAAATAAAAACAAGATTTTTTTTATATCATAATTTTTTATTAAAAAAGCAATTTACATGTGAATATATACTAGACATGTGCATTCGTTTTCGGACGAATGCATTTTCGTCCGAAAATTGCATTTTCGTCCATTCGCCCGAAAAACGAAGAACAAAAATGCTAAGCTAACTAAAGCCGAATGAACGAATGGTTAATAAAGGAAAATCATTCGTTCATTCGTCCATTCGTAGTACTATTGCATTCTATAAGCCGAAATAGAGTCGGTTTATAGAATACAATAGCATTTAACTATACGGAGACAGAGTCTCCATTCATAAATTTATGAATGGAGACAAACGTATTGTTAAAAGCGACAGCCTATAAACCGAACGTTCGGTTTATAGGCTGTGGGCATTTAACTATACGGAGACAGAGTCTCCATTCATAAAATTATAAATGGAGACTTTGTCTCCGTATAGTTAAAACCGGTGTTCTGATAAATTTATGGAGCAAATTCTCCTGCGCAATCGCAGGAGAATTTGCTCACTGCGCATGCGCATAAAGTTACAGCTGATAACTCAACCCACCTCCCGCCCCCCTCACACCCCCCGCACACCCCTTCTTACCAGATCATCGACCACAGCGATACACACCGCATGCGCACGCCTATCCAGCCGTTTAGGAATGCGCGCGTCCGTTGTTGTGTTCTTAAGGTGGTAAGTAACACGGGGCGTCGGGACATAAGGGGGCAAGCATCCTGGTGAGGGCTGCCTCATCTTGATGGGATTTGTGATCCTCCTGCTGTATTATTGATCGATAGGCGTGCGCATGCGTTGTGTATCGCTGTGGTCGATGATCTGGTAAGAAGGGGTGTGCGGGGGGTGTGAGGGGGGCGGGAGATGGGTTGCGCAGCTGGCGCATGCGCGGTGGTCACAAAGTTACAGCTGAGTTATCAGCTGTAACTTTATGCGCATGCGCAGTGAGCAAATTCTCCTGCGATTGCGCAGGAGAATTTGCTCCAGAAATTTGTCAGAACACCGGCATTTAACTATACGGAGACAGAGTCTCCATTCATAAAATTATGAATGGAGACTTTGTATCCATATAGTTAAAAGCCGACAGCCTATAAACCGAACATTCGGTTTATAGGCTGTGGGCATTTAACTATACGGAGACAGAGTCTCCATTCATAAAATTATAAATGGAGACTTTGTCTCCGTATAGTTAAAAGCCGGCATTTAACTATACGGAGACAGAGTCTCCATTCATAAAATTATGATTGGAGACTTTGTCTCCGTGTAGTAAAATGCCCACAGCCTATAAACCGAACGTTCGGTTTATAGGCTGTCGGCTTATGGAATACATGTATTCCTATTGCTATTCTATAAACCGAACGTTCGGTTTATAGAATAGCCATAGGATTACATGTATTATATAAGCCGAAAGTCTATAAACCGATCGTTCGGTTTATAGGCTTTCGGCATTTTACTACACGGAGACAAAGTCTCCATTCATAATTTTATGAATGGAGACTCTGTCTCTGTATAGTTAAATGCCGACAGCCTATAAACCGAACGACTTTCGGTTTATAGACTTTCGGCTTATGTAATACATGTAAACCTATGGCTATTCTATAAACCGAAAGTCGTTCGGTTTATAGAATAGCAATAGGAATACATGTATTCCATAAGCCGACAGCCTATAAACCGAACGTTCGGTTTATAGCCTGTCGGCATTTTACTACACGGAGACAGAGTCTCCATTCATAAAATTATGAATGGAGACTTTGTCTCCGTGTAGTAAAATGCCCACAGCCTATAAACCGAACGTTCGGTTTATAGGCTGTCGGCATTTTACTACACGGAGACAAAGTCTCCATTCATAATTTTATGAATGGAGACTCTGTCTCTTATTAGTTAAATGCCGACAGCCTATAAACCGAACGACTTTCGGTTTATAGACTTTCGGCTTATGTAATACATGTAAACCTATGGCTATTCTATAAACCGAAAGTCGTTCGGTTTATAGAATAGCAATAGGATTACATGTATTCCATAAGCCGAAAGTCTATAAACCGAAAGTCGTTCGGTTTATAGACTTTCGGCTTATAGAATACAAGTAATACTATTGCCTTTCTATGAACCGAACGAGCGCCCCATTCATAAGAATTTCTTATGAATGGGGCTCTCGTTCGGATTATAGAAAGCCAATAGTATTACATTGTATTCTATAAAACGAACGAATAAAAATTAACGAAACGAAAATAATGAACGAATTTCGTCTGAAACGAATGCACTAATGAACGAAATTCGTTTTAGACGAAATAAATGACATTTTCGTCCGAATGGACGAAAACGAAACGAAAATTTTAGTTTTGCACATGTCTACTAGCAAGCATCAGACATGGTCACCGTCCTTGGCTAATGATTTTTTGTAAACTTGCAGTGCTACTTCTCCAGCGTAAATGCGACGTGTATTTGTATTAATACAGACTGCATTTATACACAACTCTTTTAATAAATATAATCAGCAAAGGGCTGTTTTTAAAATCTATTGATTACACATAAAATAAGACTCTCTTACTGTGCTAGAAGTGACAATTGGTAATTGGATAGGGCTGCATGCTTTTCCATAATGCGGCTGTTAAGGGGATAAACTAGCATGTATCTTTAAAAATGCCATTCTTAGGGTTGCCACCTTTTCTTTAAAAACAAATACCAGCTTTGCCATAAGCCTCAAGCTATTTTTTTGCCGGCCTGCCAGTGCCAGCTGGGGGGCCAGCCTAGTCATTCTGTGGCCATACTTCATCCACAGAACGTGTTACTAGTGCTTCTGTAGCGTTAGCATATGTGGAAATCGTTTTAAATCTAATATTAATGGAATTGTGAAAACTACTCTGACTCTGAAGCTTTTAAACTCGTTGATTTTCAAAGGGATGGACAAGGCATTCAAAAGGAAATGTTTACTTACCCTCTCTGTAAATGAGACAGTTTAATTTCTTTCAATATAATATCCTGTCCAGGAACAAACAAGTTACAGTCAAATCCCCTAAAAATACCTTTTCTAGTTTCCAGCATACACAAGTCTCCAGTCTTTGCCAGATTTGTCTCCTGGGAGTGCCAGTTTATGAGTTGCCAGCAGGAGACCTCAATGATCAATCTAAAATCCCTTTTACAATAGATGAGATAATGTGACTTATACATATTAAGAATTGATAATATTGATAAATTCTTGTATTGCACAGTCTTATTGCGCAAATACATTTGTTTAAGGGATCACTTCATTCTGGATAACATAGTTAACTAATGTATATTCAAACATTTATCAATTGTATTTTATTTTTAGGCTTGCTAAAATTTTTTGCAGGGTTTGGACCAGAGATTGGTACTCCTATATTGAGTTGAAGGACGACCTTAGCAACTCTTGAAAGGTGTCCAGAGGGATGCATGGAGAAACCCAATAACCACGTAGAAAATACCAGCATGATATACATATCCATGTTTTTGGAGCATTATCAAGGAATGTCATATCCAATGGACAATTTGGGAATTAGCACAAGGACTACCATCTAAGGGTGCTCAAAAACCAAGTTTAGTTTCCCCATAATAGAAGCACTACATTGCAGCAAAAATTTGAAAGAGAGAAAAAAAGGTTTTCAGGAGAAGGGAGGGGTAACAAATTTTAACTAAGGCCCTCTGAACTCTTCACCCTCTTATGTGTTTCATGTACCTGATTCTCTCTAGATTGTGAGCTTGCGAGCAGGGCTCTCTACCTCATCTGTTCTAAGTAGTCTAACTTAGTATGTAGTTCCTTTCTATGCTCTGTACTTAGCACTACGTAAATTGTTGGCGCTATTTAAATAAATGTTAATGTAATGTAAGGCCCCTTATCTCAAAATTGATGAAGAGAGCAACTGTCCAGGGTTCCAGTTACAGGGGGAGAAATGCAAGAAGAGCTAATCTTTTATGTTTCATGTATCAACAATTAGTTTAATGATGCACTGTAAATAAGTGGTGGGATTGAGAGGAGATAAAACCTGCTATTGAAGGGACTTCCCTAGTAAGAGGGCCCACCAATGCCTTAAAATATAACTTTGAGAGGGAAAAAAATAAAAACTGAGCATTAAGTTATGTGACCTGGATGTTTTGGAAGAAAACCTAAATGTTCTATGTAGGTAAAAGGAAACAATGTATTTTCAGGCTAACTCCTCTCTTCAGTTTTTGTTTTCACAGGATTCGAGGATCTGGTTTTAGTTCCCCATGGGAACAATCAAAACAACTCTTTTCTAATTACCTAAACATCTACAAAACACTCCAGATCCCTAATAAAATCCTGATAGCGTGCTAGACTGATAACACTTTCACAGCATTTAATGAATCCATTTGTTAACCGCTTGGATGCTGAAAGTCTGAACAAAAACACTACAAAGCGAAGCTTAGACAAACACCAGGCACACAAAGGGTAAAGATAAAGAAAAACTTGTTTCAGTGTGTAAATCCTTATTGTGGTAACAGCTTTCAAATCCTTAGCTGGGAGTTTCCCAGAAGCATATAATTTAATGACAATTTAAGATTTGTTTTTTTAAACTGTTGGACTCATGCTATATTTTGTTACTAAAACAATTCTTAGAAATATTTGGTTTTGATTAAACCCATGCATGCTTAGACCAGATTGGAACGCTTGTTCTTTGCCATAAAACAGGAGGAAGTTAAAGGGCCGTCATACCAAAAACAGAATGAATTTGTATTAAATACCCATACAAGGGTGCTTTATAAAACAAAACAAAACTATACTAGTACATGGAAATATTTTTCCGTACCATTTAATCTATATTTAATGTTGAATATATACATTTTAATTACTGTTTTATTCGATTGTTAAAGCCATTTCTCTTATTTAATCTTTTTTTCTATTTACAAAGCATGAGTTCAGTATACCGCTGTATACCTTCCTTATCAATTCCCTTCCATTTTGTAAATGCAAAATGTAGCAGAATCTTGTAATACATTTAACTGGAGTGTTTTGAAACAACAAGTTTTTCGAGTCCTCCCTTTATCAAGTCAAAAGCATTTCTGACCTACTAAGTAAAATACACAGGTGAAATCTTATAATACATTTCTTGCTATAGGGGTGAAAACAACAGGGGTTAAAACAGCAGAGTAAGAAAAATTAAGATGATCCTTATAGGATAACATAAGGGTTAGAGTGGGAAGGGGGAGAAAGTAAGAGTGAGAATGTAAATATAACATGGTGCAAATACAACAGGCTAGATAAATAATCATGTTCAAGTAATAGAAAGCGTTGGTAATATGCTAAAAATGTATTCTTTTGGATTTATATGTTTTTGTGGATTGGGTGTCTTTGAAATTTTATAAACAAAAAAAATGGACATCGTGACTTCCAGCCTTCCAAAATTGTAATATATTGAGAGAGATTGTAGCGTTTGGTCCCATTATCTGTGTTTGTTGCTTCAGTAGTTAATTTTCTATTAACTACATTTTGGTTTAAATTAGATTGTTGTCTTAAGCCAAGATGGGAGGATTAAATGTATTTTAACATCTCATTCTCTGCTACTATCGAATGTGGATACTTAATAATTTTTGCGTATTTCTTCAAAGGCAGAAATGCATGTGGCTACCAGTGGTATCTATGAGGAGGATTGTTTCTCTATGTATTACAGAAAATGTTTCCATAATGTTTCTGTGGTGAAGTCCATTTTTAGCTTGATAGCCGAATTAAATGTGTTAAATGCATTATGAAACATTTTGAGGTTTTCTTCTTCTGTCTAAATAATGAAAATATAATCCATGTAGCAGTAGTATTTGTAGGGTCTGCAGTGTTGGGTGTCAGGAAATTGTTTTAGGTCAGCTAATAATCAAAAATTGTTGTGCCACATTGGTCCCCATTGCAGTGCCCATTATTTGTGTGTGTATAAATCTACAATATATATTGTATATATATCAGTGTTAAAATAAAAGTAGTTATGTGTGAAGGATACATTTTAGGTTGTAGGTATGTGATGAGGACAGAGAACATGCATCAATTTCATCTTTATGTGGTATGTTACTGTACAGAGATTCCACATCCATTGATATAAGTGTGGAAATGGCAGGCATATTTTATAATCTAAGTTTGTTAGAAGGATTTCTTCTCCAGCATGGCAGGTTTGACAGGCATGGACCGTCTTCCCACTGATGGTGAGTGGTTGGATGTCACGTGACACCCGCCGCACCGACACTACAGCACGAGGGGGCGGAGCAGGAAGTATGTGCTGCAATAAAAAAAAAAATACAAATAGACATTTTAAAAAAATGATAGCGGGTTGAGCGTCCCGATGTGCATATGATCCTTCCCGGGATGGTGAACTGGCGCTCGGGGTTTGTCGAGCCCTGCTTTACCCCATTTACCATTCTTTTTTCTATAATATTAAGCTCTATGCACCATAAGAAACATGAAATAGCCTTCTAGCTGAAGTGGTAAAGTTAAATCTGTGCTGAACTTAAGATAAGGCCAGTGACCAAATAAAATAATAGGATTTTATAGTTGGTAGAAATACAGACAGGTTAGGTGGACTGGATGATTCTTATATGCCAAAGCATTTTTTTTTACTGTCACAAATTTACTTTCACAGAAGAAAAATATAGTGTCCTTTAAGGTTCTTATTGATCCTACTTAATGTTACTCTACTGTGTGTATGGTATGGAATGTCAGGAATTGAGAGAGGAAACATTAGCAAGAGTCCCAATGCTGGACTTCCAGGGAAGCCTCTTTGTACCTTTCACTCCAGATAAGCAAGCAGGTAAAGTGGAATTATGGGCATTCCAACTTTGTGGACGACATTCACTTTCAGATGGCAGAGATCATGTGAAATGTAGGACAATTCAGTGATAACTAGCCATTCCCTTCCATGTGTTGACTACACATTCTATGATTCTCAGCCATCTTATGACCCAGTGACTATAATATAAATGACTAGATCACATAACTATAGCACCTTAGCCAGAGATGATCAGCCCTCCTGTTGTCCAGTCTACATTACTTATGATGCTCAGTCAGGTTTATTTGCAATGCAAAAATGTTGGTGGCGGGCCGAGTAATATCGCTGAACCCAGACCCCCAACAGTATTTTTCTACCACTGACTAGAGCATACTATTCACTGAAAACGCCTTTGTGGACCACCCTGTACCAAGAGGAGTGTGGTTTATTATCACATGGTTTATAAATTACAAACCATTGGCACTATGTAATTATGTGGTGAGAGTAATCCCCGGGGGGTGGTTTTATGCACAGAAAATCATCTCAGCACTCATGCTTCTTATAACAAGGCTAGAAATATGTTCACAAAAAATGTTTTTTGGGGGGTTTATTGACCTTTCTATTGTATTACCATCTCAAAAGTATCAAAAAGTTGTTGTTTTTGTTTATCCACAACTCAGAGAGGGAGAAAGGTCAGGTTGAACCTTTTGTGGCAAATACTGGGTAATTATTCACACACCATTACTGAGCTTGTCTCCCTTATCATCATACTTTAAAAAAAAGTATTAATTTAATCAATATATAGTTAATATTACTACCAATTGAAAATCCTATATACAAATTCCATGTGAGATTCAAATAACTGAGTTCAATTTAATTTACAGGTTTTTTTTTATTATTCAGACAAAATACATACAAACATACATAACATCACATTCTCCCCATAGTGTGATCCAACAATCACACTATGGGGAGACTTTACTACTTTTGAAAAAATAAGGAATATATTCATTTCTACCAGATGTTACAGATAAATAGAGAGTTGAAATAATACATCAAATAAAGGCTCAATTATGTGAGCAGGCCCTCTTTAACAGTCCTTACTACAATAGTGCATATTGATTATAATAACTATTTGAAAACAACAATATATTCAATAACTTCATATCATATCTGAAAACAAAGCAGAGTAGTTTGGAGGCATAATTCAGAAAAAGGTAGTCCCATGGAAAGGTCAGTCTAACTGGCTTTACAGAGGTGGTAGGTTAAAGGCAAGAGATGCATCAGGCAGTGATGGAATTTCAAGATGAAGCCTGACAAAATCTCAGGTCGGTTGATACCAATGAAATTAAAATCTTAAAACAGGTCGAACTACAGAACAATAGTATGCATTTCAGGAGAGAAACATTCATAAAGCCCTGATCTGGGGCTAATATCCAAATTGTAGCCCTATTTAGTTTGGGGGACTTGTCCCTGGAAATCCATAAGATTCTCCCTTTTCTTAAAAGCTATTCAATCCCAAATCGGTGAAAATCACCAAATTTTGGGCTTTTCATTTTGTAACATTTCGAATCTGGAGAATTGAACATTTAGGGCCAACAATACAGTAAAATGTTTTAAGTGGTTAACTGATAAGGAAATTGCTAAATGTATGTTGTAATGGTATATTTGATAAAACAAACTTATGGCTCTTGATCACCTAGCACATCACCACATGATACCACCATTGCAGCAACCCCTCTGTCCATGTACCAGCTTTGTCCCCACATAACTTCCAAGTGCAGTGGTCACAAGGGTCACCACTGCAACTGGACCAAACATCCCTGGGTCGTCTAGGTGGCCCCTGTGACAAATACACTTACAAGTGTTGTGTGTGGACAAAGCTGGTACATGGACAGTAGGGGGTGTTGTGCACTGGACTCATGTAGTGATGTGCTACAGCGTTAGAGGGCTACATGCCAATATTACCACTGTGCCACAGTGTATTTTTTTTATCGGCACTGCCAAAAGCATTCACATATGTAAAGATACTCTAACATCTCCACAGTGGACAATAGTGCATTGGCAGTCAATGTTGCCATCCACACTGTGAACATGAAATGCTACTGTGATCAATGGGCAAAGTGGGCACTTGCCCAGGGCCCACTTGTTAAAGGGGCCCCCCCGCTTACCCAACATGCCCCCCCCCCCCCCCGCCTGCGTGACTGTCTCACATGAGACACTCACGTTTGGAGCAGCCGCATCCAGTGGATGCGCTCCAGCTTACTCTTAGTGCTGCCGGATATGACAACAAGTCAGCCGAAAGAGCAGCAGCAAGGTAAGTACTGGGGAGTGGGCAAAACTGGCTGTGGCATATTCCTGGGCATACTGGCAGTGGCATAATACTGAGCATACTGGCTGTGGCATATTACTGGGCATACTGGCTGTGGCATATTACTAAGCATACTGGCTGTGGCATATTACTAGGCATATTGGCTGGGGCATATTACTGGGCAAAGAGTGGCATATTAGTGGGCATACTGACTGTGGCATATTAGTTGGTGAATTGGCTATGGCATATTGGTAGGCATACTGGCTGTGGCATATTGGTGGGCATACTGGCTGTGGCATGTTTGTGGGCAAATTGGCTGTGGCATATTAATGGGCATACTGGCTGTAGCATATTAGTGGGCAAATGAACAGTGACATATTAATGGGCAAATGAACAGTGGCATATTAATTGGCAAATTGGTTGTGGGATATTAATGGGAAAACTAACAATTGAATATTAATTGGGAAACTACCACTTGCATATTAATGGATAAACTGTGTCATATTATAACGGGCAAACTGGCGGTTGCATATGTAAATGGCAAACTGATTGTGGCATGTTAATTGGTAAATGACTGTGGCTCATTTTAATTGGCAAAAGTGATTCTGTGGCAACTTCTGTAGGGCAAAATAACATGTACTAAGGGGCAAAGTGGCACTGTAGCATGTTCTGCAGGGCCAGTTCTGTGACGGAAAGTGACACTGTGGTATGTTCTGTGGGGCAAATTGAAACTGGCATGCCAAATCATGTTGGTGCAATATAAGTTCTGTGGATAATGTATGGTGTTGTGTTAAGTCCTTTAGGTGCAATGTGGGTGCAGAAAAAGGCAATAAAAACAAGAAATGTAATTTTTCAATAACATGTTTATTACACATACAAATAGTTGAATGTGATATGAAAATAGTTGCATATAATATTAAAAAGTTTACATTGACATATAGTTTTTTACATTGCTACTTTAGAAAAATTGGCTCGAAGGGGGCCCACTGCTAAAGAATTTGCCCAGGGACCACAGCCCTGACTGTGATACACATGGCATGATGGCGAACAATAACCAGTGATGTGATGCCAATCTATAGCTGGCATGACATCACCTGTCACTTATTGTTATAACGCAAGAGCTATTATGGTGGTGTGTAAAATAATACACATGTTAATGTATAATCATATTTATTCTCTGACTTGGGGTTACTAAGTGGCATATGGGATATGTGTGTTTGTTTAATTGTAAATTTTTGTATGCAAAATATACTTGCATTACATATTATATGTGATATATGTATATTTATTATGTATTATTTATTTATATTATTTTTTTTATATGTCATCAGTATTTCATAAATATTTATATATGTATTTTAAAAATATGTATTCATATGTGCTTATTTTATTATTATATTATGGTATTTATGTTATTTTATAACATATTTTATTATGTTACATTATTTATACATTTATTAGTATATTTATTTATTTTAAGATGTATTACTTTTTTGATTGATATTTATTTTGTTTAATTTCTTTAAATTATGTTCTGTGGGAATTAGGCTATTTTGTAAATGAAAAACTAACCTCGACTTAAAGTGCCAGATTATGGAAATGTTCTGATTAAGGGTGAAATTTCGTGATGAAATTTGTAGCCACCCAAATAAAGTCCTCACAGTGTATCACAGTGAAGATGATAATTAGTTTTTTGTCACTAGTGATTAGTGAGCATGGTGGATTAATCTATGCTTGCCAAATGGGTTGCATATTACTAAGATATTTATCTTAGCTTGCCCCCTGAATTAAGCTTTCCAGTGAACCCATGCTGTTCTTGCATTTTACTAGCTATGTTATAGTGTTGTATATACAAACTAAGTGTATTGTTTATGTTAAGAAATTGTAATGATATGGGTAATTCCAACATATCCTATACATTGTGGCCATGATGCAAATTAATTTTTACTATAAATGCAGTTGACTTTGCTTTGTTACTTTATCTTTTTTAGCTTCTGAAAGGAATGTCAACACAACGAAGGAAGCACATTGGTAGAGCTGACAAGGAAGAAGGGCAAGAGAGTGGTGACTGTGATGATGAAGATGGATGTGAGGGCGGCTCTGGAAGAGGGGGATTAAGAATTAGGAACCAGTTGCGTTTTATACCAGGTAAAAGAGATGCTTCATAATTTTGTAGCAAATATACAGGTCTTGTAAAAATTATTATAATTTAGAGGGAGACACAAAGAATATATTAGGGGCAATTACGTTTACAAAATGGGCAGCTTATATGTCATTTTAAATATACAAGTGCAAATTTCTGGTTTGTAAATTAAGAGCATTTACAAAAATGAAGGCTTCGTGATATAGCCTTTTTTCTTTTGTAGCAGTAATGATAGATGGGTTTGTGTTACCACAGCATGTTTAACAATTTGTACAGCATTTGTAGAATATAGCATTTTCGGGAAAGTTTAATATCTGAAGGGATTTTTATTTGCCTTCTGTTGGATCAACAGCGGTAAACATGGGATAGGAAAAGGGATGAACTTGATGGACGCAAGTCTTTTTTCAACCTAAACTCCTATGTAAACTATGTAATAGAAATTACTTATTCATTATTAAGTAATTGGTGTTCGAAGAGCAGCTCAATATTCTGTAGAAATACACTACTTTTCAAAAGTTTGGGGTCACTTTTCCTTGTTTTGGAAAGGAAAGCAATCTTTGTGAATTAAAATAACATGAAATAGATCAGAAATATAGTGTCGACATTGTTAATGTTGTAAATGATTTTGATAGCTGTAAACAACTGATTTTTAATGGAATATCGACATAGGCGTAGTGGCCCTTTATCAGCAACCATCACTCCCGTGTTCCAATAGCACGTTGTGTAGCTAATCCACGTTTATCATTTTAAAAGACTAATTGATCATTAGTGAACCCTATTGCAATTATGTTAGCTCAGCTAAAAACTGTTGTGCTGATTAAAGAACCAATAAAACGGGCCTTCTTGAGCATCAGCATGTGTGGGCTTGATTACAGGCTCTGACTGGCCAGAAAAAAAAAACTTTCTGCAGCCCATCAGTCTAATCTTGTTAAGAGAAATGAAGACTATGCCATGCGAGAAATTTCAAAGACATGAAAGGTCTCATACAACACTGTGTATTACTCCCTTTACAGAAACTGGCTGTAATCAGAATAGAAAGAGGAGTGTGAGGCCGTGGAGCACAACAGAGCAGGAGGACCAGTACAGCAGAGTGTGTAGTTAGAGAAACAGACATCTCACAGGTCCTTAACCCGTTCCCGACAATGGACATGCCTGGCACGTCCTGCGGTGAATTAAGCGGTTTTCGCAATCAACGAGCCAACACCAAAATTTCCTTTCTGGGGCACCCACGATCGCTCTGTGGAGCAGCATGCTCCGTCAATATGGCTATGCCCTCTTGTGGTCTGAGCTTCGGAAGTAAGTTCACTTCTGGCGCTCTGAATATGCTGCTTGACTGCCCCTAGAGGCAGCAACCAGCATAGCAATGTTTTAAAAAAAGATTTAATTAGCTTAAAACTGGTTATATAGTTACATTAGCCTATAGGGTTAAAATTAAATAATTTTTAGCATAAGGGATAGGGTTAAAATTAAATTAAAATAAATTAAGGGATAGGATAAGGGTTAGAGTTGGGTTTAAATTTAGTGTTAGGGTTAAATTTAGGGTTCGGATTGGGGTCAAAAGGTGAATATAGGAAAAAAACAAAAAACACTATTTTTTTTTTTCCCCCATAACTCATAGCAAAAAAATACTGAAAAATATGGAAACATGCATATTTCTGAACTCGGGACAACATTTAGAAACTATTTAGATTGGGTCTTTTTTAATGATTGTATTTGCGTAAATTATATTTTAGGTCAAAGTTAGAAAAAGTGTGTTTTTTAAAATGTTTCATCATATTTTATGATTTTTTTAGTAAATTATAAGAAATGATGAACATAATGGTATCTAATGAAAGCCTTTCTTATGACTATAAAAATAACATATAATTTGTGTGGGTACAGTATGTGAGAAAGAAAATTACAGATAAACACAAACACCCCAGAAATGTCAAAACAGCCATTGTCACCAAGGGAAAGGCAAGGTAACAATGTCACTAAGGGGTTAACTGGAAGCTTAATTTACTAGTAGCCGCAAAACTTCAGTCTAAAAGTTAACAGTGAAGAGCTGACTCTGGGATACTGGCCTTCTAGACAGAGTTGCAAAGAAAATGCCATATCTCAGATTTTCCATTAAAAAGAAATGATTAAGATGGGCAAAACAACACACCCTGGACAAAGGAGTATTGGTTAAAAAGTGTTATGGACAGACAAATATTTGCCCCCCACCTACCTCCTATCGTTAAAATATAAAATAGACACCTACACTTTTTAAGAATATTTATTGCACACATTTGTAAACTTACACACAGAGATACATGCACACGTACTATGTGAGTCTATGTGTGTACGTGTTAGTATGTGCGTGTAAGTGTGACTCTGTGTATGAAGTGTGAGTCTCACAGACTCACTCTTACACTCATTTAAAGACACACACATTTACAAACTGACACACATTTACAGACTCACTCACACCTACACACGCACATAAACAAACACAGACTTACACACACAGACTCACACTTACACAAAGAGTCACTCTCGTACACAGACTCCCATTTACACAAAGACTCCCACATACAGACACATAGACTCCCACTTACACATACAGACTCCCACTTACACACACAGACTCACACACATAAACACAGTTACACATACACACACAGACTCACACTTACACACACAGACACACTTACACACACAGACTCACACACAGTCATGCTTACATAAACAAATTCCCACTTACACACACACAGTCACACTTGCACAGAGAGAGACTCCCACTTACACACACACACACACACACACAGACTCCCACTTACACACACACACAGACTCCCACCTACACACACAGACTCCCACTTACACACTCACACAAAGTCACACTTACACACTCACACACAGTCACACTCGCACACAGTCATACTTACACACAGTCACACTCACACACAGTCATACTTACACACAGTCACACTTACACACACACACACAGTCACACTTACACTGACACACACATACACACTCACACACACAGTCACACTTACACTGACACACACATACACACTCACACAAACAGTCACACATACAAACTCACACACACAGTCACAAGTACAGACTCCCACTTACACACACACAGTCACACGAACACACACAGACTCACTCACAGTCACACATGCACACACAGACTCATACTTTACACACACAGACTCACACACACAGTCACACTTACACACACCATCACACTTACACACAGACTCAAACGTACACAAACACACACAGACTCCCACTTACACACACACACACACACAGACTCCCACTTACACATACACCGACTCACACTCACACACTTCCTTTCTGAACCAACCTGACTGTGACAGAGGAACACAAACTATGGATACACTCTCTTAGTACAACAGAAGATGCAAAAATAGTTTGCAGGCAGAGGTGCTGGCTGGGGAGATCAAAAGAGCTCCCCTCACTATTCCTCTCTGTGGGCGAGCAGACAGCTGGATGCCTGTGCACTGCCCAGGCATCTGAAGTCAGAAACGTGCGGGTGCGCGAGAGGTCACCAGGGACAATGGTATCTGGGTGCTGGGGCATAAAAAAAACATTGAGTCTTAAGAGTAAGAATTGGTAGTTCATTTGTGGACCAGTCATATTTTCTCCCTTTTCCTCTTTTGGTACAGCAGGAAGTGCAGCATGTTTACTTAGTATTCAGCCATACGATTTTCATGGTGGGTTACACCTAGAAAATTATTTGCAATACTATAAAAGGGGCATGCAATTAATAGTGGGCAAACTGGGTGTGGAGACCGTGGAACACTGCCTAAAGGACCAAAAAACACGCTAGGGCAAAACTAGAAAATTGGAGGAAGTGGCATAACCTTTCAGAGGTATGTAAGCGTCCAAGAAATCAACGCATTTTAGAACCATTTGTAATAGTATGCCTATAGGAAAGCTGTCAAACCCCAGAGCTACACTGTTTTGTGCTCACCAGCAACCTAAAAACATTTGTACCAATATATTCCTTTTGGTCTGAAGATCGTTAGCCTACCCATGTAAGCTTTCTGCAACACCTAGTCTACCATATGTCGCTAATATGTGCAGTTTGAAAGCTAGGAAGCAAAACATTTACAAAGGCATTTCCCAAGACCTTGAAGGTTTGATTTATCTGCTGCTGTATCAAGTGTAACCTTTGTGTCCCATTTATAACAACCTAGTAAAACATAGGGGACAGCTTAAATTTAATGATTTAAGCATACTTGTAAAGTGTCAAGTCTCAAAGTTTGCAAGTGACTATAAACATATGCTAGGGAGCTGTATATGTACGTGATACATTATTATGTTACCCTAGTGCAAAATAAGGCATGGAGTCATTTTATGATGAATTTTTTTTATTTGTCACATCTGCAGTGCATTATTGAGAATCCAGGACACATAATCTGTTCAGTCTTAAAAATAAATAAAGGAAAGCAAGGATATAATTAATATCCCTTCAAGAAACATAATGGGGGTTATGCATAAAAAGTCCCACACTAAAAAGTGTCAGGAAGTGAAACTCCCCCACTTCCCGCATTCACCATTCGTCTTGTATAACCGTGATTGCGCCATTTTAACAAATCCCTACACGTTTCAGTGCAGGGTAAGAACCTGAGAACACTGACAATAATCAGATGCTTTTCAGCATCTAATTTTTTTATCTATAGGCTGCGCTGAAGCACTAAGTGCCGGTGCACTTTGACGAGGCGGCGTAGACTCCGAACACGTCGCAAACCTGAATTATACTTAGGTGATAGTGCCGGTATTTGCTTCTATCTGCTTGTGTGCTGTGTTTATAAATCATCCCCCATCGAGTATATTGAATTGAGTATATTCATCTTAATTCAAGTTCAGGCAGAATGTTAATCAAGTTGTTTTTCCAAAGAAGATTATTATCTATATAAGATGTATTGGTTTAATGATGACCTTCCCTGGGCCCTTCAGGAATTGACTGTCACCATGAAGAGGTTGTTCCATTTTATATAAAGTGTATCTCTTCAATCTATCCTATAGATCAAAATGACAAAACATGTTTTACAGTCAGGAAATTAGCAGTATTAAGTGGGGCTTTTGGGAATCAATATCCTAATCTAAACAATTATAAACATGGGCAAGGGTGTTTTTTTTTTAAAAACTCCTATTACATTTTTCATTGAGGATTGCAAAGGGCGATTATGCTATGATTCAATTGCCAATGTTGATCTAATCTGATATATATTATTGCTGTTGTTATTTGCTTATTAATTTCTAATAGCTGTTCAGTGTGAGGTCATTGCATGACTTTGTTGGAGTAACTAAGATATCATTTGTTTCTTAAAACACTGTTAAAACTTTAATTTTGGCTAATAGAAACATAGAAACATAGAATGTGTCGGCAGATACGAACCATTCGGTCCATCTAGTCTGCCCAATTTTTTTTGAGTACTTTTATTAGTCCCCAGTTCCCGGTCTTATAGCTAGGATAGCCTTGTGTCTATCCCACGCATGCTTAAAATCCTTGACTGTGTTTACCTCTACCACTTCAGCTGGCAGGCTATTCCATACATCCACTACCCTCTCAGTGAAGTAATACTTCCTGATATTACTTTTAAATTGCCCCTCTAATTTAAGACTATGTCCTCTAGTTGTGGTAGTTTTTTCTTCTTTTAAATATACTCTCTTCCTTTACTGTGTTGATTCCCTTTATGTATTTAAATGTTTCTATCATATCCCCCCTGTTACGTCTTTCCTCCAAGCTATACATGTTAAGATGCTTTAACCTTTCCTGGTAAGTTTTATCCTTCAACCCATGAACCAGTTTAGTAGCCCTTCTCTGAACTCTCTCCAAAGTATCAATATCCTTCTGGAGATACGGTCTCCAGTACTGCGTACAATACTCCAAGTGAGGTCTCACCAGTGCTCTGTACAATGGCATGAGCACTTCCCTCTTCCTACTGCTAATACCTCTCCCTATGCAACCAAGCATTCTGCTAGCATTTCCTGCTGCTCTATTGCATTGCCTACCTACCTTCAAGTCCTCTGAAATTATTACTCCTAAATCCCTTTCCTCAGATGTTGAGGTTAGGACTGTACCAAATAGTCTATATTCTGCTTTTGGGTTTTTACACATAAGGTGCATAATCTTGCACTTGTCCACATTAAATGTCAGTTGCCACTGTACTGACCATTTTTCTAGTTTAGCTAAATCATTTGCCATTTGGCTTATCCCTCCATGAATAGCAACCCTGCTGCAAATCTTTGTATCATCAGCAAAAAGACATACTTTGCCAACAAGACCTTCTGCAATATCGCTAATAAAAATATTAAAGAGAATGGGTCCAAGTACAGATCCCTGAGGTACCCCACTAGTAACAAGACCTTGCATCGAATATACCCCATTGACTACAACCCTCTGTTGCCTGTCACTCAGCCATTGTCTAATCCATTCAACAATCCAAACTCAAAGATTTCAATTTATTGATAAGCCTTCTATGTGCGACAGTGTCAAAAGCCTTACTGAAATCTAGGTAAGCAATGTCAACTGCACCACCCTGATCTATTATTTTAGTCACCCAATCAAAAAAATCAATAAGATTAGTTTGGCATGATCTCCCTGAAGTAAACCCATGCTGTCTCTGATCTTGAAATCCAAGCGACTTTAGATGTTCAACAATCCTATTCTTTAACAAGGTTTCCATTATTTTCCCCACTACTGAAGTAAGACTTACTGGTCTATAGTTGCCCGCCTCCTCCCTACTACCTTTCTTGTGAATGGGCACAACATTAGCTAATTTCCAATCTTCTGGAACTACTCCCGTTAACAATGATTGGTTAAATAAATCTGTTAACGGTTTTGCTAGTACACCACTAAGTTCTTTTAATAACTTTGGATGTATTCCATCAGGTCCCATCAACTTATTTGTCTTTACTTTAGACAGCTGAAGCAAAACCTCTTCCTCTGTAAACTTACATGCATCAAAAGACTCATTAGTCTTTTTCCCTAAATGAGGTCCCTTACCCTAATTTTCATTTGTAAAGACTGAACAAAAATATTCATTAACCCCTTAACGCATATGGACGTATATATACGTCCTGAAAAGCATGGTCCTTAAGGACCATGAGGACGTATATATACGTCCTCCGTTTTCATGTAGTGTTGCGCTCATTAGCGCAACACTACATGCCTGCAGCTACTCTCAGAGGCTGCTTCGGATCCGAAGCAGCCTCTGAGAGGGCTTTCAGCCCCCCCCTCGACCCCCCCACGCGCATATGATCACAGCGAATGTGATCGTATGCGCGCAAACACACATAGGCAGTGAAAGCTGATCACTGCCTATGTGTGTTAAAGTGTTGCATGATGCCTCTATCGAGGCATCATGCAACACAATCTGTGCCCTCCTGGGCACCGCGATCACCCGGTGATCGCGGGTGTGTGCTGTATCGGAGGAGCATGTTCCTCCGATACAGCATGCCCAGAGGAGAGCGACGGAAGAGAGAAAAAAAAAATCTCTTCCGTCGCTCTGAAACCGCTACTTGACTGCCCCTACAGGCAGTTAGGCGGTATTACAGTTAAAAATAGAAAATTAATTAAATAAATAAATTAAATTAATAAATAAATGGAAAAAGCTAACCCTTGATCTACTGAACCTAGATCTAGGGTTAGGGTCCAAATAGGGTAATAATTAGGGTTAAATGGGGGTTCGGATGATTACAAGGGTTAGATTAAGGGGTGGGGGTCAATTTAGGGTTAGATTAAATTTAGAGTTGGGGTAAATTTAGGGTTCGGGTTAAAAAAATCACTGTAGAAGAAAATGGTTAGAAAACAAAAAAAAACACTAATATTGTTTATTGCCCTATCACGTGAAATAAAACATAGACAAACAAGGAAACATTGATATTACTAAACTCAGGACAAATAGTAGAAATATATAGACGGGGTCTTTTTTACCATTTGTAATTGTGTAAAAAAAAAAATCAAGTCAAAGTTGGAAAAAGTGTTTTTTATGGCATATTTTCATCATATTTTCTATTTTTTTAATAGTAAATGATATCATATGATGAAAATAATAGTATCAAATGAAAGCCCTATCTGTCCTTTAAAAAATGATATATAATTTGTGTGGGTGGACTGAACACAAAGAAAGAAATTCACAGTTCAGTAAACGTATGACAAAAATAATGGAATTCTGGTCTTCAAGGCACGTCAAATGCAACATAGCACTCGGTCACTAAGGGGTTAAGGCAGTCTGCTAAGCCTTTATCCTCTTCTACATAGCATCCTTCTTTTGTTTTTAATCTAACTAAATCTTATTTTACTTTCCTTTTCTCATTTATGTATCTAAAAAATGTTTTATCCCCCTTTTTCACTGACTGGGCTATAGTCTCTTCTGTGTGTGCTTTGGAAGCTCTTATAGCTTGCTTTGCCTCTTTCTGCCTACTCTTATAGATCTTTCTATCTTCCTCACTCTGAGTATTTTTATAATTACTAAATGCTAGCTTTTTATTTTTTACTATTTTAGCCACCTCTGCAGAGTACCACAGTGGTTTCTTAAATTTTTTGCTCTTACTGACAAGCCTTATGCAATTTTCTGTTGCCTTCAGTAGTGCAACTTTTAGATAATCCCATTTCTCCTGGACTCCATTAAAATTGCTCCAGTCTGATAATGACTCTTTTACACCTAATCTAATTTAAGAAAAGTATGTTTTTCTAAAATCTAAAACTTTTGTTTTTGTGTGGTGTGACTGCGTCACTGTTCTTATATTAAACCACACTGTCTGGTGATCACTAGATCCTAAACTTTCACCTACAGTAATATCTGATAACAAATCTCCATTTGTGAACACTAAGTCTAGTATGGCCTGATTTCGAGTTGGCTCCTCCACTACTTGTTTTAAAGATAATCCCAGTAAGGAGTTTAGGATATGCGTACTCCTGGCGCAAGTAGCTATTTTGTATTTCCAGTTCACATCAGGAAGATTAAAGTCACCCATGATGATCACTTCTCCCTTCATTGTCATTTTAGCTATTTCCTCAACTAGTAGATTATCTAACTCCTCTATTTATCCAGGGGGCCTATAAATCACACCTACCCGTTACCATATGGTTACCAAATTCTAATGTAACCCAAACTGACTCTATGTTCGCCTCACTAACTTGTATTACGTTACATTTTAAGCTATCCCTCACATACAGGGCCACCCCTCCCCATTTTTTACCTTCTCTGTCTTTTCTATATAAAGAGTACCCTGGTATTGATATGTCTCAGTCATGTTTTTCATTATACCATGTCTCAGTAACAGCCACTAAATCTACATTCTCAGTTGCCAATATTGCCACAAGTTCATGGATCTTATTCCCTAAACTGCGAGCATTTGTAGACATGACCCTAAGCTTATTTTTTAGCACACTGACTACAGGTACCTTCTGTCCCTGTTTTGGGGGGCAATTGGATTGATGTTTTATCGCCATTTTGCCCCCCTCTTTTAGTTTAAAAACCTCCTAGCAAAACCTCTGAACTGCTCACTGAGAACATTCGTTTCCTTTTGAGAAAGATGCAAACCATCTTTTTTGTACAGTTCCTTTCTATCCCATAGTGAACTTCCATGAGAAACAAAGCCAAATCCTTGCTCCCGACACCATTCCCCAAGCCACAAGTTGAAGTCCCTAATACGCATCCGTCTATCATTCTGAATGTTATGCACAGGCATAACTTCAGAAAAGGACAGTGTGGTCACAACCTGCCGTATATCATTGGCAAGAACACGAAAAGCTTCCTTCACCTCTGAAACCTCATTGCAAGCCAAATCATTTGTCCCTAGATGAACCAGTACATCCAATTCTCCTTCCTGATTTGCTTGGTTAACAGTATTAGAAATACGCCTCCTGTCTCTGCGAGCAGTAGCTCCAGGAAGACATCTCACTAAGCCAATACTTTCCAACTCCGCACCTCTTATGATAGAATCGCCCAACAACAACTGCTTTCTACCAGGCCTCACCTTCTCCTTGCACACCTTAGCCACATAGGAGAGTGGTTCCTCAAACTCTGCGTCTGAGCCTGCCTCCACAACACCACTGCACTCTGAAAGTGCTAAAAATGAATTCTGGACAGCCACAGACTGCGGGACATGCCTTTTATCCACAACTCTAAGCCTACCAGATCCAACAGTAACCCTCCTGCCATTCCTAGGAAGCCTCTGTGGCAATGGCCTCTGTGGCAGTGACTTCGCAACAGTCTCAAACCGAGTTTGTTTTACAGATAAATTACAAATCTCGGACTTTAAAAATGCAATCTCTTGCTGCAATCTTGAGAACTGTCTACAGATTAGACAGCCTCCAAACCTCCAAAAAATGGAACGTGAAAGAAATGCAGAACAATTATCACAGTAAACCAAATCTGCCATTTTAAGAATTTAAATCAAAAAGATCTTTTAGTTTTGCTCACCTCTTGGATACCTCAGACTACCTCCAGAGTATCTCCAGAATATCTCTAAAATATACTCTTGAAAAGCACCTCTTAGAAGAAAAGCCAAGCTATTTAATCCTGATTTGTCCAGGCAGTGTAAAGGATAACATTATCAGTTTTTATGTTCACCACTTGGGTTCAGCAAGAGCTTCCATGCAGGTTTGGTAAATAGGAAAATATCCTTGAGTTCTGCCAACTTTGTACTTAGCAAAATAAGCTGTCCCTTGTCTATTTTTTTTTTTTTAAATCGGTCAGTGCACTGATCCAGAATCTGTCTAGCATGTTATGCACTACAGTATGCAGGGTTGGAAGCTAGTATTTATATATATGAAATGTCATGTACATAGAAAAGGATAAAAATTGGGAGAATTTTGGTTCCCAAAAATATAAACACACAAAATCCACATGTGGAGCAGCCACCCCATAGAAACCTTCTCACCACTTGCATAGAACAGGAAAAATTGCAGTTAGGCGCTCTCTTCATGCAAAAATGGTGAATTGTATTTCTCACCAGTCATGATATTTGTATATTTTATCTATGGTTAGGAAACTTTAATAAAATTCACCATTTTGGCATAAAGAGAGTTCCTATCTGCAAATTTTCCTGCTCTATGTCATGTACATAGTCATCCTAACAGTAGATGGCAGCATTAAGTAACAGTGTATTTATTACAAGTTAAATTATGTCAGAATGTATGTTGGACCTCTCTCTGGTTGTAATTTCATTAAAGGCATTTCAGTTCTTTCTTGCAGCTGTGTGTATGTAAATACATTCATATTACGAATAGTACTCTAGTATACCAGGGGAATATAACCTGAAACACAAATGTCCTCACGTTCCACCATTACTGCTGGCAGTAAATAACCTTCTAAAATAATGTTACAACTCTCCATCAGTTATTTTTTACTGCTGAGATATTCATTTAGACAGAAGTACTGTTTACCCCACTGATGACAGATGAGGACACCTACACTGACAGAATTATGGGATTTATATATGTATTTATAAAGTATTTTTTTTACCAGGAAGTATACTGTGAGATTTAATGTTTTATTTAATATTAATATTAAAAATACAAAATAATGTTCAAAAACAAAGAAATTATGATTATATTTGCATAGTAGTGAATACTCATTTCTAGAGTTATGTAACCGGTTTGTAAATTGTAAATGGCTTTATAAACGACCTATCTATCTAACTGCACCGTTAGTTGCAGAGATACAGCTCGTTAAGTGGAGGAGTAGACCATGGAATAGGGGATGTTCATTATATTTACATGCCTCTATTTATTATGGCCTTTATCTCATCGGTTGATTAAGGGTGATGGGAGTTGTAGCTTCACAGCAACCATTTTCTACAGGTTTCAACACTCAAAAAAGATAAAATAAAGCATTTATATCTTATACAACATGTTTCTTATGTAAGAAGAGGTGTGTCTGGGATCAAATCATACAAATTATCATTCTGCTGATCCCGCTGGATAATTGCATTCTTCCTTTGTTTCTTTTTTCTGATATTACGGAAACGCTGCCTTCTAAAAACAATGAACATCTTGTATTTTCTGGAGGTTTTCTTTGTTCTGCAGGTGGGATAGATGTAAAATTATTTATTGTTTTTTCCCTTTGCAAGTTAAAAGGCTTAAATGGTTTTACGGCGAACAAAGACCATGTTATGTTATTAAGTTGCACTTTACCACTCGAATAAAAAAAACCACAAAAGATTGTTACAGCAGGTTACATACGACATTAGTTCATGGCTTTTTCTATCTCCATCTCCAAACCATGTACAGCCATGTCAAATAATGATAATGTTTTGATGTTAAGATGCTTTTTGCCCTTATTAAATAAGAATTAAAATCAAATAATGAATAAAATAAACTTTTAAAATGAAAGAAAATATTTTAGATCTATTTCATATACAGGAGATTTTCATTGCTCTTACTTCTCATTAACATTGTATTTACTTGGGATTAAGCTGGTCCTGCCTGTCTCACCTCCTTTTCTAGGATACCTAAAAACTTACACTTCTTAAAATAATATCCCTTTAGTGGTGGCAAGTTGCATAAAAAAGGGGGAGGGGAATCCCCCCATCAAAACCAGGTCATGGGTCAGCATATCCTGGCACCATTGTTTTTATGGGGGGGGGGGGGGGGGGTAGGACTTCTTGCACTGAACCCCCTTATGTGTCAGAGATCCTGGGGGGCATTTAGGGAGCCCTGGTTTTGACAGGGAATGGGTGGTTTAATATTTAATTATTTTTACATGGGAAGGTTTTTAGGTTCAATCTGTGCAAACTGGTTAAAGAATATCATTTTTCAAAGTTGAGAGGAGGCATCTGAGGACGGAGGTGGGGAGGAGGGGGCGATATGTTCGAGGTTAGAGGTGGAGATTAGTGCTAATATCAACCTCCAATCTCAAATGTTATTGAATAGACCACTATGTGGTTTAAATTATATCTCATTCAGTCTATACCCTATTGGATTTTCTTCCTTAAAAACTACATTCTACCAATATTAATATTGCTATATATATATATATATATATATATATATATATATATATATATATATATATATATATATATATATTGCAATATTAATATTGGTAGAATACAGTTTTGAAGAAATATTAATTGCAATATTAATATTGGTAATATTGGTGTATATATATATAGTGAGAACTAAGTCTTTCCAGACAAAAAATGTGAGTCTGCTCTATGTGATTAATGGGTGCTCTCCTGGATTTTTTTTTATCTATTGGTTGGGATAACGTAATTGTCACAAATTATTGAAATTAGTTGAAAAATATGAAGTTATCAGCAGCTCCATAACCACTTTATTTTACCAGAAAAAGTAATATTGGGGGCCACCTAGTCTTCTTCCAACTATCAAATGAAAGTAAGTATTTTATTTCCACAAATTTCTTTTTGGGACGCAAACTATGAAAAAGAAAGAAAGTGGTATTTTTGCAACAATGAAGAACGATTTCAAACAGATGCCGTCCAGGTGGTGCTTGCTAAGGGATTGACAAGATAACTTGCCATAGTGAGCAGTGTCCATTGTGCTCTTGCCGAGGGCTTACAAAGGGATGTTTGTACTCCAGTTTGATAACAATATAGAGTGCTGATTGACTTGGCATACACATTGCCGGGGACTCCATTTTACGAATGACTTATCTTTTACTAATGCTTTGCTACAGGCTGACTGATTGATAGGACTCAAAATGAAGAATGTAATAATTGCAGTGTGGCATAGTTAGACACATTTTGTTCTACCTGATTCTAGTTTCATTGTCAATCTTTTTTTTTACTATTATTATTATTATTTTACAACTAAGTAGAGGCAGAGAATAGTATTAGAATAACCTAGAAATGAATTCATTTCTTTGAAACCAGAGAAGTGTGTGAGACATTCCAAAAAACCTCTCCTTAAGTCTCAGAACACAAGGTATCTTTTCTAAGTAATTTTAATGATACTAGGACACATTACACTGTACTTCTGGGATCTTGTTTCTCTTAACTAAGAAACGGCTATTTTGTTATAAGAGTGCTCTTGAGGTTGTTAAAGTCACTCTGCCGGAAAGAGAAGTTGAATTACCAACATTGTGAATCTTAACAGTATTTTTACATAGTGCAGAAACCAATTGATACAGCTATTCCTACATTAGTTTTCTGTAATTCCAGACTCTCTACAGTAAATAAATACAGTTAATACAGCATTACAATATTGTTTCATTACATTTAGGAAGCACTTGTAGCCCAGCACAAGCCTGACATGCCCCCTTCCAAGCCGTGCCCAATGGCATCCTTCATTGTCAAGGGTGAATGTGGGAGGTATTTGGTGTGCTATTGATTGGTGGTCTGGCATACACGCCTCCTCTCTACCTACTTTCTGGCTTGCACTTTCAAAAACCGAGGGCACTAAAAGCAGATGTCACACTTGCTTTTGGTAAACAGCAGGTGAGCACTTCTCCCTTACACCACTAAGTGCGTTGAATACAGAGTACAGTAGGCCATAGCACAAGGATAATCTTGGATGACCATCAGCTTTTTCAGATTTCCATTTTTATACACATACACATCAATTTGTATTATAATTTGTATGTATGCCTAGGGCACCATGTTACACAGGGTATGGAATCAAAGCTAGCTGTGTCATACAAAAAGGTTTCTGATAAGGCCTGTTTAGAGGTATTGTGTGAGCCTCTCCATTGCCTATATTAGTACTACTAATTACATCTACAGATTTCCCCATATTTGCACTAACGAACAGAGGACTTCTGAGTATCCGTTACAATGCCAACATATGAAAACATATTGAAACATATGTTTTTGGAAACGTTCTTTGGTATGAACTGAATCAATAGCAATGAGTCATGTTCTTCTGCATTTCAATGAAGTACAAATTATACTAATTTGTAATGTAAGCTCCTGTTCTCTGAAGTCATACGTGTGTGTGCATTCATTAGTTAACACCTTTTTTATTCAATGAATAGAATAGTATATGCAGGTAACTTTTTGGGTTAGTGAGTGATATTGTAAGAAGGCTGGAAAAGGCTTCCCAGAAATTTTTGGAGAAGTTTTCTAACAACAGCTGGCTCACCTCTCTCAACATTATAGATAGCCCAAGAGAGACACTTTTTAGGAGTATGCCTGCCTATGGGACATTCGGGAGAGTTTAAACAAGATCCTGATTTTTTTAGGGCTATGGATGGAACTACATGAGTGGTTTAAAGCAGGACCAAAATATTGTGTGCACACAAACTAATTTCTGGACACTTTTAAAGCAACTGAGAAAAATAAACCAGATCTTATTATTGGTACATTATGCGTTTGGCCAAGAAAAGGACTCCAGAAAAGCAGTAGGGATTTGAATTCCAAAGACACTTGGGAGGTGTGTAGCAATTAAATATGTTGTTCTGTGGTTAGGAACCAAGTGAAATTACATGTAAAAATGGTCAGGATAGGTGGCCTATATAACTTGTGCCTGCTATCAAGTGCTATATTCCTTAGTAGCATGCAGTACAAGTAGTATATTGTTCACACATTTGTCATCAGAATAAAATAAGAGTATTATATGGAGGGCAACAAGTGTAAATCTCAATAACATTCTAAAGGTGTTAATGTAAACTTGCACGGAGCATAAAGTCAACATTTGGAGTTTCTCGCAGTGAGCATTATGTTAAATAAATGGAGGTCTCCACTGAAGTGACTAAGGCTGTTCTATAAGTAATTAGCTGCTGCCTTCACTCAGTCCCTTTGCTCCCTTTTTAGCTGTCATTTAAATTGCCGGTTTCGAGCCTGTGTAACATTTCTCTGCTTTAAATAAACGTGTGGAAAACATCAATCACTGCAGGAAAATCATCTGCATTTGGCTCAGCCTCAGAGAACGTCAATCACCCATTGGAGATATTTAGATGAGTTCTTGGAGATTTTCTTTGGTACATTCATGTGTGAAGGTTAGAATTATGTAGGAAACGTGCTTTTGTGTCACTTCATATATATACTTCAAGAATGGTGGATTTTTTACTCACTTATAACTATTATTATTTGCCATTTTTGTCTACATAAAATTGTCTATCACAATGGCCAACTGAGAATGAAGAGCTCAAGAGACAGTGCTGTATATAAAAATAGTAATAGTATTTATTAAGACCATAATTGTACTTAATGATATACAGAAAATCTTATTGTGTAGATAACTTAACACATAATAAAATAAATGAAATCGCTATATATAAAAAAATAAACTAAAACAATAATAAAATGACTGCAGTACTAAAATACCCAAAATATAACATACAAAAAGTATAGGTGACAAATGCTTAGAGATACATTCGCTTATCCCACCAAAAAAGTCTCAATAAAGAGTACAGCAACCCGAATAATAGGGGTTATTATGTCTAAAAACTGTGCACTGCATAGTGTTGGGAGATTCATAAAAAGGCACAGTTGCCGATTGTTATGTATAACGGCAATTTGCTCTTTTTTATAACTCCTGATTCTTTGCTTTGCAGGTAAGGGAGCTCTGCTGTTGGTCAGAGGTTCCCTGACACAAATCAGGCACTCATTTTTTATACACGTTTCTCCGAGGCAACAAATACCGACACAACCTAGAGCCATGCATTCAGCACAGATAACACAGGTTCATGAAATTTGTCAGGAGTCTGCATTATACATTGGCGCACAGAGTGATGGCATCAGCATTAGGCGCAATGTGCATGTGCAGCATGTTTATACATGCCCCCCAATGTGTACCAGGCTAACACCAAATAGGCCAAAAGGAAAAGAGAAAGACAGGAGAGTCTCTCTCCTACACCGGCTCCACTCCAGATAAGATAGATGATGCTTTCGGAATGATAAATCATGTAGTTAGGGGTGCTCCATCTTGTTGTTGAAATGGGGTAGCGAGAAAAAAAGAAAAAGAAAAGAAAGAAAAAAAGAATAGAAAAAGAAAAACACCAAATAGGACCTTCTTCAGGTAATGCTTTCATAACTGTAAATTATGTTGCAGATGGAGTTCATGTTTTTAGTAAATTCCTTGATGAACTTAACAAAAATTTTATGAGCAGCTAGTATCACTCCTGTGGCAAATCCTTAAGGCTTAGTTTTGGGAATATACTTCAGAATACATATTTAGAATGCACGTATCAAACCATGAACATGTGTAGAAAATAGGACATGTTTTAGAAATATTGTATATTATGTGTAAGTGATTCTTGCCCCCAAGTGCATACATTTAATATACTGAGCAAAGATGGTTTTATTTCTATTGGCTATCAGCTATGTCTGTGCTTTATAAGGTCATTTTGGTTTTGTAGAATTGCCAACTGCTTAGTTTAGAGCTGTGCATATATTAAAATTTGAAGAATGGATCCAATTTTGTGATTGCTAGCAAAAGGAAAAAGTAAGCAGGTAAACAGGACCTACTTGAAAAGGAGAAATACCAATGTATTATTGCTAGTACACCACAATATCAATATATAAATGTTATATAAAACTCCCTGTTGATGGTATAAGACAGATTTCTGATTTTCATTTAATTTTCTATTCCTTGTACAGGCATATCATTCTGAATCATTATACAGACATACCATTCAGAATCATTATACCGACATATAATTCCAAATCATTATACTGACATATCATTCTGAATCATTATACCGACATATCACTCTGAATCATTATACAGACGTATCATTCCGCTACTTGTGTGTAGCCTCGAGTATACATTTTTCTGTAACATACAGAATACAACTTTAACCAAGAAGTGCTGTAGAAATGCACATCCACCTGTCTCCAGATATTAAACTTCTAAAATTTACATTAAAAACAAAGGAAATAATTAAGGATTTCGTTATAATGTATGGCTTTAGCATGTCTATCTAAACACTAAACCTATGTACCTTATCTATCCTGGTGCTAAGCTACTGGCTGGTTTCTATAGCACAAACAGAGTATTGGGAGCAGAAGATCTGTGATCACTATTTAACTGCTACCAATTTTGGTGGAAGGATAGTCCATGCATACACTACCCTCTCATTAACGTAATACTTCCGGATACTACTTGTAAACCTTTGCCCATCAAATATAAGACTTGGTTGTTTTACTTCTCGTAAATATGCTCTCCTCCTTTATCACATTGATTCCCTTTATGTATTTAAATGTTTCTATCACCTTCTAACTATCTCATCGTTCTTCTGAGCTGGTAGGTTTTATCCTGTAATCCATGATCAGGTTAGTTGACCTTCTCTGATTGTTATGCAGGTAATGAGGCCTATTTATTCTTATTCCTTCTTTCTAGTGCTATGGTTGCCACCCAGCCAGTATTTTACCCGCAGGCCGCTAAAAAAATGGCTTAAGACTGAGTTTATGGAGGCACCAGCAAGGCCGGTATTGTTTTGTGGAAAAGGTGACCACCCTATCTACTGCCTATATCGCTCCCTATGAAACCAAGCATTCTTTTAGCATTTCCTGCTGCTCTATTACATTTTCATTCTCCATAATGTATATGTTGTTAAATAGTTTGACATGGAATCAATCCAATCAATAGTTCTCGTTTGTTTTGTCCAGCTAAACAATTTACAGCCTGGCTCTCTAGTTACACTACTGCCAAGTAACAAACCATAAAAATGGCCTGTACATGTCTCTTGTAATTACTGTCCCCTAAAAAGCATTAGTAATCTTATCTTTTATGTTGTTTGTTGTATAGGAGCATTGTATTCTATAATGAAGTTTATGCATCATATAAACATTGATCTTGTTAAATTCCTATTCTTTCATAAATGGTCCCACGTTATCCATTTGGAACATATGTTCTCAATTATGGCTCGCAAAAAAACTATGTGACTAAGCGTGATTTCTGAGTAAAGGAATGTACTGTCTGTTTTCCAGAAATGCTTTTGTTAAATGAAACAATTTGTGGATATAGTGGCTGTTTCTGCCCCTCTGCTGCTCCATAGTCAGCTCTCTGTGCTGACAGATTGCTTTTTGGTAACCCCACACCCTTAGGCCTTTTTTCATTTCACACATGTAAAGCTCACCAAAAAGATCACATCAATTTGTTATTTCTTATTCTCACTTACAATGATCACAATGTGGATCCTTGCTCTTTTTCAGAGATTTATTGATGTTTCCATAAAAAAAATCATTTTTGCTTGGGTTCTACCTTTGGAATGCCTTGTTTATTTTCCTTCTGTGCAGTTTTTTTTGTCCCTGATCAGTTTGTCTGCCATTTTTTTCCCCATGGTTTAAATGGATATTTTCATTAAAAAGTTATGTGTTTGTATAGTAATGTTTTTAAGTAATAATTGTAATTTTGCATGGGACTCTGTCAACCTAAAAATTGCTTATTCTGTGAATAAAAAAAAAATATGAAAAATGATCTATACATTGTGTTCGAAAATGTCAAGTAAATACATAAAATAAGAGAAAAATTTGTTTGATATGTATCATTAGTGTATAGAATTATTCTCTATATTTACAGTACATGTCATGTTTAGGTTGACAGAGTCCCCTTAAAGCACAAAAATCTTAACAGGCCACATTATGCCTAAAGACTGTGAGTTAGACATTAACTATTCAACCCTTCTGACAGAGTGTAACTGTCCGAATAGGATGGAGTTAGTGCTTCACTTAAGAGACTTAAGAACCTGTGCCGCTGAGCAAACCATCCAGAAATGAAGGGAGCAGGAAGGGGCTGCTTAAACGCAGCTGCTTCACCGCGGCCTCTTGCGCAATGACCAGTTTATCGTGCGAGAGGTCATCGCAGGAGACTTCATTGTGGGATGGTTCATTGCGGGATCGCATACAAGGTTAGTATTATGAGTGTTAGTATTAGGAGTTAGTGTTAGTATTAGGGGATAGTATTAGGGTTTACTGTTAGTATTAGAGTTAGTATTAGTAGTTAGTATTGGGTTCGGGGGATTAGTATTAGGGTTAGTATTAGGAGTTAGTATTGGGTTCGGGGGATTAGTATTAGGGTTAGTATGAGGAGTTAGTATTAGGTTCTGGGGATTAGTATTAGGGTTAGTATTGGGGTTTATGGGTTATTATTAGGGTTCGGGGTAACTTTTAGGGGTTTCATTTATTAGGGGGGTTATCACTGTATATGTAAGCGCTGAACTGTCAGCGCTTACACTGCCGTGGTGAAACAGAGGGGAAATGGACACGATGAACTGTCCTTGACACCACCTCCAGGACTATTTTCAGTTGAAATTCAGATTTTTTTGTTGCAAATAGTATAGTTGCCAACAGTCCCAGATTTGTCGGGACAGTCTTGTTTTTTTTGGGTCCTGTCCTGGTAAATTGGGGTCTGCACAGTGCTTGGCACTGCACACAGGCAGCATTGTGTTTAAACTGTGTGTTCTGACATTCATACACAGTCTAAACGTGAGTAAATGAGCTCCAGACACCGGTATCTGTCCCTGGTAGCCTGGAGCTCAATGCTGCAGGGTCAGACAACACTGTGTGAATTCACTTGGCGTCACGTAGCTCCACCCCTTCAGGCTCCGCCCCATGCTTGTCCTGTTTTACACAAAAGAATGAAATGTCACAAAATTCATCTCACTGTGAACAAGGACTAGTATGACAAACGCTTCACATACATTTTACCCAGAGCTGTGCTTGTTCATAGACAATAACAACTCCCCCACCAGACAAGTATTGAAACAAATCACACATTTCCTCTTGACTACATATTATTATTACACAGGGGAGAGAATTCCATCTTTGCTGAGATATATATAAATATATATAAACTGTAAAGTAAATAGAAATAGACATATGATCTGTGTGGTTTCTTAGTAAAGGAGTTTATTTAGGAACAACATAGGAAACAAGATATTGCTTCTAAATAGAATTCCACATACATTTGTCAGATGTGTGCTGAATTCATAATTCAACTCTTCAGCCCGAGACAAGAATGTATAATGATTATAATAAGCTTTTTACAAAACGTATCTCACAATGCATAGAAGACATACTTAAAGACATAAAAAAAACTAAGAGGGTATTATTAAAAAAAAATCGAAAGTTGCTTGTATTTCTAGAAATATAGAACATAATAGGAATGTACCTGACTAGAAATGAGCACTCTACAAAGGGATAGTTAATTGCTGGCTAAGAATGGCAGTTGCAGTTCTGTAACAGCTGTGTGTGTCGGGTGACCACCCCTGAGCTATATAACTTCTGATATCAGGCTTGAGAAGCCTATAATTTCTCTTAAACCACTAACTCTTTGGACAGGAGAAAGCCTTGTCTCTGGAGGTCTTATTCTTTAATTTGGAAATACTACTTATCCAGAGAAATATTATATATAGTTTATATCCCAAAAATAGAGAAGTGAGGTTTTGGAAGGATTTTATGAAAGCACAGGACGATTCATAAAACACTCTATAAATTCAAATTGAAATGAAGTTGACAGGAGCTCAACAACTGAATGGATTATGACAATTATTAAATGACATTTTATTATAAAACAGGATTAGAACATTTCCAATGTCCTCTTGTGGACATAAAAACACGGTATTTACACATTAAGTGAGTAAGTGAGATATAAAAAAACATGTATGTGCCTCATGGTCCATCTTGTCCAAAACAAAAAATGACACTGAGCGCTAATCACTGAAGAGAGATACAAAATATCCTCTCACCAATTTAGCTATAGGGACAAATCTTGTGAGTTTGCTTAGTGAGGGGAACTCACCAGGTTTGTCCCTGCATAACGTATAGCTAACTAGAGTTCCTTTTGTCTACTGGATTAAAGGATATCGATCATTCTATAACCCTTTAAGGTAGACTGTCAATGAACACTCACAATGTATTAAATATTCTATACAGTAAGTAAAGCTGGGACGAGAAAGATATTTACAACTAACAATATTTGAATAATTCCATTCCCCACAATGCAGTCCTGCAGGGATAATATATATTTTTACATGTTATATAATATTTTAGTTTTCTTTGTGGTACATTCTTTCCAATATTGCTACATATTCACACATCGAGTAACTGATTAGCTGTTGAAATGGATTTCTTCCTGGCTATACATTACATGTATCTTGGATCTTGCTATTATAATGTTGGGCATTAAAATGATTAACTGTAGCCCAAAACAAATAAAGAAATGAAATATCAATTCAGGACATGCCAAACTCTGAATTTCCTCATGTATACGCAGTTTATTAACGTTGCATGAAAACTCGTTCCTTCATTTGACCACATGTAAAGTACCGCTCTTTTCCCCCAAGGTTTCTCATTTATGAAGATCTTTCATGTCATGTCTGAAAACATTTTTACAACTAGCACAATGTCATGAAATCATCTAAGTGTTGAACTGTCTTGTTAGTCATCCGTAATATATTCTATTTGAGCCAACAGAGTCAAATAATGTTATTGTAACACTTCATAGTCTGTATTCATTTAGTGTTTCACCCACTATGACTGTGAGAGTGCTATGAATTAAAAGTAAGAAAGAGAATCATTCAATTTGTGAAACAACAATAACTTCATGAAGCTATGTTACATAATATTACAACCTTTGGGAAATGGAATAATATGCACAAGAGGGTCCAAAAGCATCATAGGCATCTTATAAAAACATCAGTGAAAATAAGGTTTGCTCAATGGAACTTATATCTACAGGTTGAGTAGCCCTTATCCGAAATACTTGGGGCCGGCAGCATTTCGGATTAACTGATATTTTCAGTTAACAGATCATTTCGGCAGCACCAGCCCTATAAATGATCTACACTACCTAAACTCAACTTGCTCACATTGTATATAGGTAATGTAGATCATTTATAGTGGTGGAGCTGGTGAACTTACCTGCTCAACGGTGCTGCTGAGATGATCTGCTGGTGCACAGTAGGGCCTCTCTCCTGGCTCCCGTGGAGGGTGAAGCAAGGGAGCTGCAAAACTGGGGTGCCTGGCTCCCGTGGATGGTGAAGCAAGGGAGCTACAAAACTGGGGCGCCAAGAAGGTGAGTATCCCTTATCGGAACTGACCCGTATCTCAAAAGTTGGGGAACTTCAGATAAGGAATGCGCAACCTGTACAACATATATAATATGGTTGCTTATAGGAAAGTTTTTTTTTTCTCTCTTCTCCTAATTTCTCACAATATTTGTAATATTAATAACAAATTAAAATAAGTATTCCTTATTTAATTATGCCTGACCTAGAGTTCGTGAGAAAAAAATCTATATTACAAATTGTGAGCAACCGATTGAATAACACCATGTTAAGTCCTCTTATTAGATGAAATAGGTCTGAGTTACAAGGCAAAAACTGCCAGCTGAGCTCTTTTGAGACATACATCTTGTAGTTATTTACCAGCAATTAGAGATTGGAGTGTTTATACTGCTCCTGACATATATATATATATATATATATATATATATGCTACAAAAATGAAAAATTTTAAATATACATTTCTTTTATACGCTGTTATCATTTGTATGGTTTGGATTATAATAATACATTAGCATTCATTTATGTATTGCAATCTCCTTGTCGTGAATACACATACTTATGAACCATATATTTTGTGAGATGCAATATATATTATAGTAGCTTGTTTTTATATATGTTTGTGCTCATGCACTCAGCAACTTGCATGATACCAAACAAGGAACAGACTCTTCCATCTGTGAACGAGAACTGCAGAGCGGTCCATTGTTTAAATTTAAGTGAAACTCAGTTTAAGGTGAGCAATCGGTACCTAGTTCCAACTACTACTAGTAAAATGTACCTGACTCAGTCACCCACCACTATGTTGGAGATGCCACAACGCATGGGGTGATTACCTGCATATATGGTGGCGGTTCCCGGTCATCTTCAGATTTTGGCAAGATATTTCCCAGCGCCTGATTACTAAATTTGGTAAAAAATGGGAGTTGAACCCTGAGATTGCTCTCTTACATCTGAACCTCAGAATATACAAGGGAATATAGAATAATTATTCATATCTTAACTGCTTGTAAATTAGAGATCGCTAGGAACTGGAAAGATCCTAAGACCCCAGAATGGGTAAAGATAAAAATACAAGTAATCCACCAATGTAGGATGGAGAGTAGTAGATCATATTATAACTTGGGGGAACCCAGCAGACTCTCAGTATTGGAACAGGTGGACATATGAGCTTGAATCAGGGACCTTCTAATATTATTTAAAAGGAAATAATGAGAGAGGAGGACAGCAGGAGAGTAAGGTATGATCAGGCCCGGGGTGGTTGATATGTAGAGCTGGTATAGTGTATTCTACATATCTATTGGAATCTGTCTGTAATTTTTGATACTTTCATAATAAAAAATATAAAAATAATTATAAAAAAAGAACTGCAGAGCATGCTGGAAGTTGCAGCAGACAGGGGACTATTCACTGAAAGGTGTGTTACAGGTGAGATGAGGTGAGATGAACGGTGAGGAGAAGTGAGATGAGTTGCAGGCGACTGTATGTATTTCAATGTTTTATTGAAACAAAGTACATCATACAAAGTAAAACATACGTACAGGCCTTACAAAAAGAGGACACACCCTTTTCTTAACAATGCATCATGCAGGACAACTCTATTCTTCTAGCAGGAGGAATTCATTATGTCTGTTCCTGAACTACGTATAATGGAGTCAGTGAGATGAAATGCAAATCACTCTTTAATGAATTATTCCCTCTAAGTTCTAAGTGCAGTTATTTTTTCTTTAATATTGTCCATAATTTTTCATTGCATGACCAAACTGTGTAATGGCTGACGACCCCCTCTCTTGTTCTCTACAAAACTGAAGAACATTGAAACCAGATTTCCTTTTTAACAAGTTTATTTCTGTCAGATACAGTTTATTTCAATAATTTACCATATGCAATCATTTGTGTAAACTGACATTCGGGCCAATGAGCCCAATAGCGGTCACATTTTTCATGTATACAAACCTTGTAAAGAAATAGGCCCAGTTTCACTATATGATTCTTTGTCAAGACTTTTGTCTAGAGCAATGTCCAGTTCACTACCACAGTAGTAGGCAACATACCTCTTTCTAGATATTCACTATATTTACTCCCATAATCCTCTGCTAGTTGTAGTTATGACACACAAGCTCATGAAAGGTCATCACTATCTAAAAGGTCTCAGATTGCAAACCGTGCCCTTCCCCACTGACCATTGTTGGTCAAAATACCTGTAATTATTATTTCCCCATCGTACCTCCAATTGGAAATTCAGCTCTGCAGAATCTCTTAACAGTCTGGTTTCTGCAAAGTTTAGTATTATTAATGCAGTGTTTAGATGAATTTGGTAGGCACTCAACGTTACTGAGCTTATGATAGTATTGTGATGAATAGCTAATTTCCAAGCATCAGTCACCATTAAAGTTAATGGCGACCTTGGTTTTTGTGCATGAAATGCTCTATATAAAAAATATAGCAAATATAATTGCAGTTTTTATTTTCACAATTAAATTGCTTGGCCAGTTTAGTGAGTGTTATGGGCTGTATGTTACTTTTTGGTTTGGTCACAATTTGATAGCATAACTGCTTCCAGGCTTCAGGAACCCTGTATGATCTTCTCAATTTCAAACTTTAGACCAAGATAGCTGAGTTGGGAAAATTCTCCAATGCAGCTGAATGGGAGAATTTTTCCAACTCATCTACCTTGGCCTTACGTTTGAAATTCCTATCTCAGTTACCTGCAATCCTCTCTTTATTGATCAGACCCTCATATCTTTGATAGGTATCTTTTTCATAGACTCTATGCATTTATAACCAGATTTTGATATTACTATAATAGTCCCTGTCCATCTATTTCTGTACCAGCCTCTGTAAACTGATGGCCATCTTCATAAGGCCAATGTTTGTGATATTGCAATACGATTTATTTTACAATAATCCAGGCCCATTCCTACCATAATTTATAAAACATTATTTTTACATCTGTCAGGGTCCAAAGGGTTAAAATTATTTGGTAACAATTAAACCCGCTGTCAAGGTATGTTTACTTTTATTGAAAGAGCCATTTATCTCCACTGCATGTCTACATATTATCTTTACCTGGCCTTAGGAGTAATTAAGGTAGGCTGGGCCTGACAGTCTATTCCATGCCTGGTATTTATGTTTTACTTCTTTAAACAGATGTTCTCATATATTCCTTCGGTTAATATGGTAGATTGTGATGATTTTCCTCTGAATTGATTCAGTTAATGCAATGTAAACAGGCCAACTCCCAGACAGGGACAGGAGAGCATACAGTGCTTCTGACAGCAGATAACCAAAGCCGAATTCTGTTACTTTGAGTTATGACTCAATAGCAGATGTGCCCAATATACATTTTAGCTTAATACCATTGTTTAAAAAAAAAATAGTTTCCTTTTCAGCACAAATGTGTCAAAACAGATGTTTCTGATTGACCAAATATTTGTGAAATTCGTAAACATTTTCTGAATGCCAAAAGCTTTTAGAAGGATTGAAATTTGGCTTTTGAAAGAGAAACTGACAATTCATGTTTGGGAAATTCATGGAGAGCAGAACATTATTTGTATTTTAAGCTAACCTAAAATTTGATCTTCAATCTAAGCCTTAAAACATTGGTTACATTGATCTGTTTGAAGATGAGAAGCGATGTAAAAATGTCCAAATATTTATTTCTATTTTAGAAGCCCGTAGATAATGTAAAGGACAATAAACAAAAGAAAAAAAAGTCAATGCATAATCATAGCCAGGAGGGTGGTATCTCTCTTTGACTGGATCTGTGTGGATCCCTCCCTATGCAGATAGGTAGATCTGACATGTCAATATTATGAACTACAATTCTCCTTGTGTTGGTAGCATAATCTGGTGAGTAGTTGAATGTGAGGAATAAATTTGAGGCTGGAGTTTTTGCAAATGTTTGCAAGTTATCTGTTGATTCACTGTAGTTCACTTCTTAATCAGTGAACTGGGTTGACAAATGAGTTGCAAATATAACCTGTCTGTCTTTCTGTTATATCTCCACACCATTTGTTTGTCAAGGCTGAGTATAAAATAAGTTTTAAAAGTTTTCCTCTTTTTTTTGTTTTCCTTATATGATACAGGGCCAGCATTCCGCAACAGCTGTTAGTTGGCTAGCAGGATTGGATTGTATAAAATGGATTATATAAGCAAAACTGGGTGGAAAGTGGATATGAAAGATATTTAATGATTCTTTTCATTTTTTTGCCATTACAGGATGTGTGGTGGATTTTCTGGTATACATTTGATCCTTAATCATATCTCCCATCTTTAAGACTCCTGTCTTTCGGTTTCCAGGTCTTTCAGTTTTGTAAAAAAAAAAAAAAAAAGGACCAGACTAAATACATCTGATTCTGATGTCGCTTCTCTAAGCTCCACTGGGCTTTCCAAACCTGCTTTATTCAAAATCTTATAATCATATTTGATGTTAAGGGAAAGGAAAATGTAACCATTACCTAAATATAAATTATACAAAAAAAATAAATTCCTAAATATAAATCTACAATTTCAAAATGTAAAACATCTGCAAGCATTATAGCATTATAGGGCATCTGAACATACCAGCTCCATGTATATCAGTGAACTGTCTTGACACAGTTATACTGGGGTATTATAACTGAATTAGCAGCATATTTGAAAAACATTTTTTTAAGAACCCCAAACCTATTAGATTTTTCAACCAAAGGCCTTCATTGGGGACTCCTGACTTTTGGGGATGACCCATACCAGATTTAGTTACCGCAACTATGTGGATATTTGTTGTTCAATAAAACCATTAAGGTTTTCTCAGGTACATCCAATGTTTGGAGGCTAAACCAGGCATCTGAGGTCCGGTCAGATTCTTTTCTTTTGGTGGCAAGAGAACATACGAATACCGAGCTTCTCAATAATTTGGTAATAACTCGCAATTCGGTAATAACAGGCGATCCCAAACTGATATGTTCAAACGCCTAAATCATCCAAAATGTATCTGAAACTTTACATAGAAAATAGGTACAATAAATTGATACACATTATTGTTGAATTCAACTTACAACCAATCACTGTCGAGGAATATGTGTATAAATACTGAGCACTTGGCAACACCACCATTTTAGAGCAGGGTTTCAGTCAGCTACTATCAATAAGAAAAAAACCCTCAAAACAAAGGGCAAGCCAGAAGTCAGGGTGGGTGGGTGAGGGAGGAGGGCATGGTGACAGGAGAAGGGGAGGTCAAGGCCAAAGAGTTTCATCAGCAGAGGAGAACCAGGCATTGGTTCACAAGCTGTACCAAATCTAAAACTGGGTGATAGGGACAGCAGCTAAGAGAACAAGCCAAAGATGGAAGATTGAGCTCTGTCAGGAGGTCAGGGATTCAGTCAACGCAGTTAGTGAATGGAGGTGGTGAAGAAAAAGGAAAGTGCATTTAAAGTACTTGTACACCATAGGAATCATGCTAAATTGCGCTACACACACAAAGCACACATATCTAACACTTCTATAAGCTGTGTGAAGGCCAGCTAGGACTGTACAGATAGAGAATGTTGCACATGGGTGCACATGTTAAAATGGCTGCCACACATATAGAAGCTGGAAGGGTGTGTGTGTGTATAGAACTGTAGCTATTCAGAGCATGTTAGCTCTAGAGAGGGTGGGTAAGCAGCATACTGAAAAGTTGACACTGAAGAATGCTAGGTCCCATGCCTAACATTCCTCCATCAGCACAGGTGGTTAAAAGTCAGACTGGTGAGGTGGATGATGATAAAGACATGACTTGATGATTACCTAGTACCTATGTGTCCAACTGTGGCCCTTAAGCTGCTGCAGGACAACAAACCCCATAATTCCCCCATAGCATTCTAGTTGTAGTACAGAAAAAGCTGGAGGGCCACCGTTGGATGCTTAGGACCTATTACATCACCCAACCTCCTCATCAGATGATGTTAAGTAAATCACACTGTTGCATCCTGGTAGTAGTCATGGAACTCTTGGTTACTCACCATTCCTATCACCCAGTTATACTCCTCCACTGAAAAACAGCTATTTCACCGCTGACAGCTCAATACGGCAGTTTCAGCGCTGAACTGTGAGAAGTGTGAGACGGTATAGTGTGCCCGTTTCACTGTGGCACTTTCGGTGCTGAAAGCTCAGCGCGGCAGTGTCAGTGTTGAACTGTAAGCGCCTACAAATAGAAAGTAGTAGCCCCCCTTAAAAAAGTATCCACCCTTTCCTCCCCCTAACCCGGAGCCCTAGTACTAACCCTAAAACTATCCCCCAACCCTAATAATATTGTACTGGTCCTTTATTGTTCATGCTCAAATTCTCAATAAACATCAGTCTTTCCATTATAAATACAAATTGATTGTTTATTTGCTATGTTTATTCATAGTGTTAAAGTTACTTAGTAGTTTAGGTTGAAAAAAGACTTGCATCCATCAATTTTAACCCTTTTCCTAACCCATCTTTACCGCTGTTGATCCAAAAGTAGTGTAATGTTAGTTCACTTTCAATTTAAATTGCTGCTGCCTATATCCTTCAAAATTAAATAAAAACTCCATGCAGTACAAATCCTTTGCTCTTCTTAGATTTCTGTCTTACAAATGTAGTCGCCTAATAGTCTGCTGTGCTCTATCCAAGATCTACAACTCTCCTGTCCCTGTCTTCCACTAATGCACTGTTCAGGAGATTTGAGGAGTGGATTAGAGAATCACTGTACTACTATAGACTAATTTTCCATGATGTATACAGTTTTGATAAGGGCCTGCTTGGGAAGACAAGTAGACAGGATGTATCAGCTTATATATTTAGATTACACAGTTCTGGTTACCTGCACAGTAAGTCCTTCTGAAGACTACCTTAAGAGAAAACCCTTTAAACAACGTTTAAAGGAACACAGCCTCAAAAAGTTTTGTTCTACTCTTTAACTTTAAGTATGGTGCACATTTTTGCTAAATAGTTTTCTTAAGCGAGATATCTATCAGATTTAATTCACTTATAGATAAATCATAAGTCATGAACTTAAACTGCCTTATGTTTAGATCAAAACATCAGTAGTAAAATCTTATGGTATGGTTTTATACTGTAGCGATTTCAAACAAATATCCAGGCTGACTGACTCATTTATCATCAAAGAGATCTTGGTCATAAGATTGTTTCCAGAAAATTAGTAGACAGAATTTGAGTGTTAATATATCCAAATGCAAATAATTTGTAATGAAAATCAGTTTCTTGAAGTTCTAGATTTGAGACATTTGATAGAAACAAACTATTTCACAATAATTTAACAATGCTTAAAATTCTGATTTCTAAAAAATAAAGTCATAGTAGTATCCCTTCAAATTTGCAGAGATCTGGACTTAGCTAGCACAATATGTTTCCTAATTGTGGCCAAGCGAGCATACCCATACTGCAAGACTCTTGACAATATCAACTCATCGCTTTTTCACATAGATTGTACATGGTGATCTTAATTAAATTGCATTAAACCAGTAATCTCAAACCTCTCTTCAAGGAACCCCAAACAAATCACATCTGAGAATAACACTAACTAAGTCACCTGTTTGAAACTACTGTTTCCCAGATGGTGAGATGTGAGGTAATGCAGAACTCTGGACTGTATTCTCACATGTTTTTAGGATTAGGTAAAAAGTTGTTTATACAACAACGTGTTTATACTTTTTTTTCATATTCCATTAAATTGTTCATATTGTTAGATAGTTACATGGCATGCTACACAAGGCAAGAAATCACATGTGAACATCATAATAGAAGTAAGTAGTTTATTACCTAGCATAGAAAGCTGGCAGAGAGAATACGATTAATGAATGTGTGTCACTATGCATATGGAATTGTTTGCTCTTAGATCAACCTCAAAGATCAAAATATGATCAAAATATGTTTACTTTTCATTCAGTAACATGAGATTCATCCCTGTGTACATATACTAAAGATAGCAAAATGAATCAGTAGAAAAAACTGTGAGATGAATGCACTTTAGGTGTTCTTATAGAGGAATTATGGATAGAGGCCTATTGATTTTAATTTTACACAAATTATTTTACACAATACACATAAAGGACACATTATACATAAGGTTTCCATAAAGAGAGTATTGTGGGGACAACTGAATTGCAAAAATCAGGCCAAAATAGCTGAATTGGAAACACAGACATGTTGGAGAATTTTTGAAATTTGGTTGTCGGTTCAACACAATTCACTTTAGTGACTAGACCCCTTATATTTTTAGTAGATTAGAGTGATGTGATGTTATAGTTTATAGTTGAATTGTATAATATCTCAGCAAGTGTTGTGTGATAACATCACAGCCCAGACTTTTACCTCAACATAAATCTAATTGGCGACTGTCAGCTCTTTGGTTGGGGAGGTAAGACAGCACCAAAAATGAGGAACCAGTTCAAGGCCTTGTCAAGTCAGACCTTCAAGAGTTTAGTCAGTTGCCCTATGGAATTGTGGGAGCTCTAAGCAACTGCTTATATAGTGCTGCCAACACTGATAAAGTGTCCCAATTGTGTTTTATTTGCGGAGTTAGGGTGAGATGATAACATGTTTCCAGGTGTGCTGAAAGTAGCCATTAGTTCATTTCCATAGCTACTAAACAAGTATATGTAAATGAATATAAAATGTACTATATCAAAAGGTTTATTATAGTCAGAAAATCGTGTTTTTGCACCTGTTTAACATCACATATAAGGCAAATATTTGGCCAAGATTTTGCAGTTACATTGACACGTCATATTTCCTTGCTAGTCCTAAACTGCTTTGCCTGTTTTGCTAGGCATCTTGCAAATCTTTCCAGGAGTTAAGGGGTAAAGTCACAAACCCCTGCATGGTTTTGTTAGGGTTTTTCTTTTTCCCCTTCTTCTATTTTTTTAGTGTCATGAAAATATATGTCTGTGTGTACATCTATTGAGTATGTGCGTGGCGCTCATAAGTGGCTCGTGTGTCAGTAAGTTTGGGATCGAAACAAAAAGGTGTTGAGTCACTTTAAACAAGGTATCAATTGAGGCCTGTGTGCACAGTGCAGACTTCTGCAGGATTAATAGCTCCAGGGACCTTGTGAAAGGAAATGGAGAGCCAAGTAAACTGAACTACCACAAAATTAAAAAGAAGGCATTTAAACCTTGTTATTCCAGAAATGTTCCAAGCTTTGGATATGAAAACCTGGCATATTTTCCCAAATACTGATAAATCGAAGACGAAACACACATGGAAAGGAGAGGAATTCAGGCAAATTTGTTAACCCCTTTAATGCCAGCTGGACCGCACTCACTAAGTCTTTTTTTTTTAAATTGTGTGTTCAGGAGAACAAATCATCAGATCTAGTTGGACAAGATACATTTAACACTGTTCCCTTTTTTAAATACGTGCCCTGGTCAGTTTAGACAAAGAGGCAGAATATAAAAGCCTTTAGCAACCATAATTTTCAAGTTGCTACATAAGATATTCTTGATAGACTATGAAAGGATAAAGCTTTTGTCCAATCTCTGGGGTCAGCTCATTTACAAAGTTAGAGATTGACAAATGTGTGATATGCTAGACTTTCCAGTCGAGAAAACTCTCCTGCTTCTACAAGTACTTGCTCGAATATATGACAACCCTGATTATTAGACAACCTCCCAAATTTGGATATTCATTTAGGAAGAAAAGAAATAGCCTGAATATAAGAATACCCTGTAGGAAAAAACTTTTATTTGTAAATATTAATTTACATGTTTTTCATATTTAATAAAAAATCTGATTGAAAAAAAATGCATTTCTTGGTTGTATTTCCTTTTATTTGCCAATATTCCCCCCAGACTTAGCCATCTTCCCACACACGCAGTTATCTGTCCGCCCCCCCCCCGCCCCCGGACTTGCACAACCTTGAATATAAGATGTCTTATATTCGAGCGAATATGGTATTTAATTCAATAATGTCCACTGTATGGGTGTCAGGTGCCTACCTCGCGCAGCAATCTGTCTCCTCTGTGAGGGCCCGATGGGCGAGGCGCAGGCACACAGCGGGGTCCTTCCCCATCTCATGTGAGCCTTCTCCGTCACTCCGGTAGTCCGTTGCCCTGCTCCCCTCGTTTCCGCGTGGGGGTGGAGCTGGCAACCCTGGTGGGGCAACGGGCCTTGCAGAGGGGGCGGGGCTTGTGGCCAAGTGTGTAGCAGTCACCCTGGATTGAACAACCAATGGGAGACACGGAGGAGTGGGGTCTGTGAAGCTGCTGAGAAGGCTCTGTCCAACAACCCTATAAAACGTCCAGACTCCCTGAACATGGTGCTTAGATATTGTTTTGCTGTCGCCCAGTGCACAGTGTGTCTTTTTGCTCTGCTATGCCCAGTATCATACTTGCTGCTGACCTTACTTTGTGACCTGGATTAACCCCTTGCCTGCTGCCTAACTTTGACTTTGTTTTGTGAACCGGATTAACCCCTTGTCTTCCGCCTGCCTGTGATCTTGTTTTATGACCTGGCCTGTCCTTTTGACCCTGATTGTGAACCGGATTATTCTTTGCCTGCCGCCTGCCCTTTTGACCTCGGACTGTTTATGGATTTCTCTTTTGCCTGCTGCCTGTCCCCAACCTTTGCTTGTTTACTGGACTATTCTTTATATTTATATCTATGCCTGCATCCTGGGCTCCTCTACTACCAACTCCGCTAGACGGATTCCTACAATGCGACAACAGTGAATGAAGTCTGTGCATGTGCAGAAATGTACTCATGTTCAGTCGCAATTTTACTTTGAGGGGGGAAGAGTTTGGGAGATATAGTAGTGCCATCCCAGATTTAGATAATATTCCACTGGTCTGTTCATGTGCATGTTTGATAACTTTGGATTTGGCTAGTAAATGTTATAGGCCGGTGATGGCTTACCTATGGCACAGGTGCAACAAGTGGCACTCACCATGTGTCTACAGTATCACCATCAGTTAATGAGGATCCAGTAAATGTTCTGATCTAAAACTGACGGTAGTCTATATTAGGCACTTTAGTGCACAGTTTTTACTTGGATTATTTGGTGCAAGAGAAATTATACGAAGGTAAGGAGAGCAAGAATGAGCATGGTGGCTGATACTGATAGGCAGAAAAATGAGAGGGCACTTGGAGAGCTTCAACTTGGATTCCTGTAGAAGATTGGGCACTCAAGTAAAAAATGTGCGCCATTACTGTTATAGGCACTTCAGTTAAATACTTGCCAACCAGCTCCTGTAAGATTATTGCTACTTTATATTTCCTGCAAATAATAAGTGAAAATGAGTAAAACACTCCAGCTTAACATTGTGTAGACATTGATGAGCCATGATATACTGCTGATTAGACTGGGATAGTTGTTGGTGGTAAAGTCTTTCTTGTGGAAAAAGCATTGTGCTCTAACTTACTAGTTCATGGGGCACAGGTGCACTGAACACTGTGATTTGAATTCAATTACATCATGGAAAAAATGTTTATAGACCAATTAGACATGAATTCTAATGAGATATTTTCTGTTTTTAGACAGACCTAATGTGAGATGCACAGGGGTATGTAATGCATTGTCCACACCTCTTTCCCTCACTGGGTTTAACAGTATTAACTCAGCGAACTGAGACAGCATTATGTAGAAATGTTTCTGCCCTGATACTTGTGACCAATACAACTTGAATCCCCTAACAGCAGGAAATGTAAAATGTATGTCAGAAGAGCACTTCAGTCTTGTTTAGTGCATAAAACATAATATCCTGCCTGAGTGGTAAAAAATATGTTATGTCACTTGGCTCAGAGTCTATGGTACGCACTTGGTAAGTCATAAAATGAATTTAATGATATGCTAGTGACACATAATCGAATGTTATAGAAAATATACATAAACATTTGGCTGCCTTGGGATTTTGTCTTGTATAGGGACATTTTGTTTAATCAAAAAGTACATAGAATATTTACATAGAAATAGTCATGATGGTGCAAATAGGTTGCTTTTATACTGAAGAAGTGTTTGTTTTTTTTGTGCAGGGTTGCTGCAAGGAGCTTTGCCACATTAGGCATAACCTCATTTTGCCACCCTCTTGGCTGAGCAGCACTTTTGTCCTGCCCTCGGCATTCGGGGCAGAACCTATCTTTGACATCCTTCCTATTTGCTATCTCTGTCCCCATACGGCTTGTCGTTGCCATTTATGTCTCCAAACAGTTTGCAACTGCCCACTCAGTCCCCAAACAGTTGGTCATTGCCACTACTGTGTCAGACAGCTTGTTATTTCCATCTGTCTTCAAACAGCATGCTAGAGTGATCTCTCTACCCAAACAGCTTGTCAGTGCCATCTCTATCCCAAAGATCTTGCCATTGCCATGTATATCCTCAAATAGCATTCCAGTGTTATATTTGTCCTCAAACAACTTAGCAGTGCCATTTTCCCAGTACGTTGCAAACAGACATTCTTTAATGCTGCCCATCACTTCTGCTGGGTTTTCTGAGATGGATTGCCTGGGTCACATGATCTGCGACATAGGCAGGCACCTACCTTGCCTATAAGTAGCACCAGGCCTGTTATTTGTTAACAAGAGTAAAATAAGGAAACCAACTGGGGTTACATTGCAGTACATTTATTTATATTGAACAAACAAGAACAGGCTGATACATGAGGTGTAGAGCCCTGCTCATAATCTTACAATCCAGAGGAGGTGGGGGATGTGAGACACATGTGCAGCAGTCAAATGGAAGGTGGTGGTAGTAACAGTATTTGAGATAGTAGGAGCTAGTGTGGCCAGAGATTAATTATGTGTGTTCTAGTTGGATGAGTTGTAAGCTTCCTAACTACCAGCCTTGCTATTGCCTCCATGTACTTAATATTTTCATCAAACCATTTCCCCCCTTCCTGCAAATAGAAAATACTAGTTGGTTGGCAACCCAAAGTGCAATAATCTTCAGCCATGGTAAACAAGGAGAATAAAAGTTAGTGTCCAAGTATTTTTTCCTGTGTTTCACTGTAGATATCTTAAAATTATAATTTATACAAATATCATTCCAATTATAAAAAGGTAGGTATCAACAATTTAATAACTCTTTTCGCAACTTCTGATATTTCTTTTATGAATTGTGACCTTTTCTGCTGTTAAAAAAATTGTTAGAAAAAAATATCTATATTATCCTCATCAGACTCTATTCCCTGACAATTAATGTGTTTTTGTCAGCATTCAATACATTTATTTTAAATAATGATTTAACCTTTCATTTTGCACAACAAAAGAAAAACTACGTTCCATCTTTAAAGATTTTCTTAACTTTTTTCACCCTGAAATGGGAGAAAGCAGTTTACTTTGTTCTGCCTTTGCATTGTATAGCTATTCTTTTGCAGTCTCTGCATAGCACAGTGAATTTAATTGTACCGATTTCTTTAATGGCAATTTCTACAAAAAAAAAAAGAGAAATGTACATAGAATAGGATTCTTTGCTGAGATTGATGATACAAGTGCTAAAGATCCAGGAATTCCGTTGAAAGTTGCCCTTCTTAGCCTTTTAATAAGTCCATTACCAGTGTTCTGGCATATTTTAAAGGCCTTTCATGCTGAAATGAGAGAGACTTGGACATGCTTTGCATTTCAAACTTTCTTTGTCTATGAATGTGTAGAAGCCAAAGTTATTTTTGCTTTAAAATAACAGGAGCGGTGAACAGCTAATCTCTCTTCATTCCCAGTTTCTTACATTATTTTTCAGCGCACAGTTTGTGTTGGCTACAAAGCTCCACATTCAGAAAAAAAAACTAAAAAAAAAAAAAATTAAAAGCAGGACTTTAGACAAGAAAGAAGAACTGCGGCTGGTACAAAGACGGACTTTCTAAGACCATTAACAAATTCCAAATCTGCTCAATTTTCAATAGTGACAGTAAATTAGCCTTGCTAATTTCCGTAATTCAAACTGATAAATGAGTTTGAAAATGTACCAGATGAGACCTTCCCACAATTACAATTTGAATGTGCTCTGGAAATTTAACTCTTTTGCTTCTCAGCGAGAGAGCCATAAAAGGGGTTAAACTTGTTGTTCTCCATTAAGTCTTTAAGTGCAAGAGAAGTCTACAATGCATTGAGTTACACTCAAGAGGTTAATCTAATAGATGTAATCAGGTTTTATATATTTTTTTTATTTTCGATTTCTATTTTATTATTACTTTTTTTGTCCTTTTGCATTCTAAACATTTATTGAAGAGTTAAATCCTACAGTAGTTGGAAATTTGGAAGGATAACCGCTGGCGTAGTTGAATGTCATTTTACGGGAACGTCCATTTGCCAGTGGGTTTAGGAATGGCTGTAAAGGCAAATCTTTCTCTTGGCAGCCATCTGCTTACAATGGACATGACATGAATTGCGTGGTAATTCCAACTATATTCCAAGGAAACACTAAAAGTTTCTCACACAGTGATACATTTCTTCATCATTGGCAACAGGCAGAATAACACTCTGAGCAGGTGGTTTCAGGCCGGAAATCTTAGGTCTATTGCAATTATGCATATTCTTTTGTTTGTAAGCCATATAGCTACTTTTCAAAAGAACGCCTGCATTTGTTTGTTTTGCTTTGCATTCTCTCTCTGAAACTGGTTTTTATGCTGTCAAACATGTCAATGTGTTAGCCAGGCCCCTGGACTTGATCAATGCTGTACACGCTGTGAGACACCAATGCTTAGGTAATTTGGGGGCCTCAATTCAGTTTGTACAAGCATGGAACATAGCAGCTGTAGTCTACAGTAGGCCCTGTAACTGCCCTTACCCTGGGCTAATCACCTGCCCCACTAATGGTACTTACGCTTGGTTACATTAGCAATTACAAAGGAAGTATTACAGCATTACACATGGAAAATATAGCTTCAGGCAAAATATCAATTTGGGTCTATATAGTACACTATTAAACAGTTCCATTTTATTGTGTTTTTTGGCTTGTTGTCTTAACATTTTTGAATATTTTTAAACTAGGTCTAATAATTTGATGGGAGCTATTCCTATATATCTCGATTGTTCTTGTAGTCCTTTTTTTGCAATATTACTTTTATTCCAGTTTAGTGACTAAAGTAACTGTGTACTAGGGATTTTAAGAAAGATTGTCTCATAGGTCACTGGAAAATTGTTCCCTTCGTGTTTGGGCTGTAGCTACATTAGGCACCCAAAATGTTGACAACATTCTTACACACCCTGTGGAACTATTTGTGTTATGGGCGATCTTGTTCTGCACTCACTCTAATGGGAGTAACTGATCCATAAAATAATGTGTTTATAGACATACAGATGGGTATCATCAGACATTTCAGCTGATCTGACTACCATTTAATGCATACGGATAATGGAAAATGGTTACATAAAATAAATATCTCAGTGGGGTCTCTTCAATGACCTGAGTGTTATTACTGAACACTGTTCATGTCACTGACCTTAGGAAACTCAGGTCATGGACTAGAACTCAATCTCTTTAAAACTTTATGATTTCATTTAGGACCTATTTAATCAAACGTTCAATTCTATTTAGGCAAAGATATTGTAATGACGGCGTCTAGATGCCATGGGATCCAGAGCGCCCAATGATTAAATACAGCAGTCACATTGCATTGGTGGAATCACAGGGCCTGATGCAGAGTAACCACACTCCACTGAAGGCTTGACTCCCCCAGGTTGGTGTGACCACATACAGTTGAGTCTAAGTTTGAGGTGTATCACAAAGAAGAACATTTGTTCTTTGTTACTAACTGAAAAAGATGCATAAGGAATGTTTGATACCATCTGTCAAGCATGGGGCAGGCAATGTGATGATCTGGGGTGCTTTGGTTGTGGTAAAGTGGTAGATGTGCACAGTGTAAAAGAGATTTTGAAGGACAAAGGCTATCAGTCCATTTTGCAACATTATGCCATAACTTGTGGATGGTGTTTGATTGGAGCCAATTTACTCCTACAACAGGACAATGACACAAAGCAAACTACACATGAACTATTTAGGGACGAAGCAGTCAACTGGTATTCTGTCTTCAATGGAGTGGCCAGAACAGTCAACGGATCTCAACCCTATTCAGCTGTTATGGAACAGCTTGACCGTATGGTACATAAGAAGTGCCCATGAAGCCAATTCAGCTTGTGAGAAGGGCTTCAGGAAGCATGGGATGAAATCTTTTTAAATTACCTCAACAAACAGACAACTAGGATGCCGACGGCTGTACTAGCTGCAAATGGAGGAATCTTCAATAAAAGCTAATTTTGAAGAACTCAATTATTATTTATTTTATAAATCATTATTTCTAATCTTGTCAATGTCTTGACTGTATATCCTATTTATTTTACAACCCATGTGATCAATGTTTTCATGGAAAACAAGTGACCCAAAAGTTTTGTAAATCCAGTTACACCACTTTAACAATATTTATCAACCACTGTGTTCTAGTATATTTATTCCTTATTTTAATATAGTCCAACCCAAAAAACATATAAGTCTGTGACACATTCTATAAGAAAGTTGGACATCATTGATGTGAACTACTTAATGCTGGTCACTGACAGGTTTTCACTCTAATCTCAGTACAATTAGGAGAAAACAAAAACAAGATGGTTTTATAAGTCATTAACAGGAACCCATTTATTTGATAAAAGTTACTGGAAAAGTTACATTTTTTATATTAAATAGATTCACAAAAGAAGGATTTTCATGCATCATGTTTAAATAATATTAATAGAAATGTTTTCATTGGTTGCTGTTTCAGAGGATTCCGGTTGCTGTTAATATACAGACCGCCAGGAGATTTCTTCAAGAACTCTCAGATCATTTATCTGATTTAATCCTTGAACACATGTATTCGGATATTTCAACACTTGGGTTGATGATACCCTATCCCAACTTGGGCAGGAGCTCCTCAACTTGATGCGTGCACTCGACTTCATACAAATTGTCACCACTTTCACCCACAGAAAAGGTCACACTTGATCTAGTGTTCCAACCTGGACCAGAGGTGTCGCCTGTAACTGTAAATCCAGTTGTTTGGTCAGACCACCACTCCATACATTTCTCCATTATATCACAATCAGTCATACCCCAGCCTAATAACCTGGTCGAACACCTCTCGTAAAAAGGGTGATGCCATTGGTCAAATCATCACACATTGATCTAAGTAAAGTAATGGGCACCTGTGAAGATCCCAACTCCTTCGACAAAACCATGAGAGACACCCTAGAGAGAATTGCACCAACACGTATACACAATGTCAATACTCATAACAATGCACAGTGATTTGATAGCACCATCAGAGAAATGAAGAGAACAGGCCATAAACTGGAGAGAAGGTGGCGTTAGACACATAATAAAGCTGCTCCTACCAAACATCTCAATGAATATCAAGTGAAGATGACACAGAAAGAAATCTTCTTTTTTGTCACGTGAAATTGCACTCTCCCACTATAGACCTAGACAACTGTTTTAAACTGTAGAAAGGCTCTGCAATCCAGTATGCATGCATATCCCCACCAGGGATAATCCGGGCCTCTATCACAGCAGGCCAACCAGTCACACACCAAAACTGCTACAATGGAATGCAAGATTGTCCCAACTCATGGGCTACATTTACAAATGTGGATATAGAGGAAGTTAAACTAACCCTGCAAAAGTTGCGACCCACTACGTGAGACTTAGACCCTGCCACAACTCATATCTACATGCTTTGAAATACTTTCCCCAACCCTCACAAAAATAGTGCAGTATTCACTTAAAAATGGAAAATTACCGGATCCTCTGAAAGAAGTAGTGGTAAAGCCAGACTCCGTGGTATAATCACAGACCAGTATCCAACCTCCTATTTCTTAGTAAAATCATTGAAAAAGTAGTGAAAACCCAACTGGAGGCCCATCTATCAAACTATATCAGTCAGGCTTCAGATGCCACCACAGCACGGAAACAGTGCTAGTCTGAGTGTTAAATGATCTCCTTTTAGCGTGAGACAAAGGTGATTACTCCATCCTAATCCTCCTTGATCTCTCAGCTGTGTTTGATACCACATTGACCATAGGATTTTAATAGAGTGCTTGCAGCACATTTGTGGTCTAGGAGGCACAGTTCTTAACTGGTTTAGATCTTTTCTCACTGGTAGATCACCGAGAGTGATATCAGGATCAAACTCACCAACAGATTGGGCCTGGGGAATTCCACAAGGATCCATCTTGTCCCACATGCTATTTGCAATTCACTTGCTACCACTGGGTACATCATCAGGCATCATGGCCTAAGATATCATTGCTACTCTGATAACACACAACTCTACTTCTTCTTTGCTCCAGATACTAAAGACCCCACATGCTTAGCAGATCTCAAAGAGTGGATGAATGCTAGATGGCTAAAAGTAAACTCAGACAAAACAGAGTTACTATTGGTGAGGGGACCCTGGGCTACAAGAATATCCCATGAGCACCCAACTGGCCTGGAATTTGGAGGCATTAGTTCAACAGACGTTGAGTGCTGATTGACTCTTGACTATCATTCAAACAGCAGATTTCTACTGTAATAAAATCTGCCTTCTTTCATCTAAAAACATAGCCAGGATACAACACCTAATCCCACCAAAAGATATGCCAACATTAATCCATGCATTTGTGTCCTGGAGTCGAGATTACTGTAATATGCTTTACTTGGGCCTCCCAAAAAAAGAACTCCATCACCTACAGATTTATGGCGAACATATTTTAAAATTGACCTGCTGACAAATTTAAAACAATAAAAGACCACAGTACCTGAAAGAGCTCCTGACACCGTATATTCCATCTCGCTCACTTCAGTCAGCCAACGAATTCCTCCTATCAGTGTCTGATAGGAATAAGGACAAACTCAGGTTCCCACGCATTCAGCCACGCTTCCCACACATTCTGTTACTCTTTACCATTCTCAATCAGAGAGTCACCATTCTTTCAGACTTTTTAAAAAAAGCTAAAGACCCACCTCTTTTATCAGGCATTCAGTCAGCTCATTTGACCATAAGAAGTCTCACAGAGAGAAAAGCGCTATAAAAATCACAAATTATTATTATTGGTTACAAGGTTTTGAAGAGAAAGGAGGAAAGGATCTTTCTCTTTGCCAAAATTATCATTTCAAAATTGGACACTTATCAGCCCTTTTCCACAATAAACATCTTCAGTAGTCTCTCTTCCTGTTGGAGATAGAGACGGAAGTCATCTGGGGGAGGAGAGAGAGGGAGAGGGGCAATGGGATGTGGCCCAATGGGGAGAGAGAAGGAGAGCGGGACCGGCTAAGCCATTAGAGAAGAAAATATCAACATCTTGTGACCCTATGGGAGACCATTATCTCTTGTAATCTCCCTGATAAAAGGTGATGTATTTAAGATATGTATTTGTATTGTATGTATTTTTGATACTTTAATAAAAAAAATGAAAAAAAGAAAAATAAGTGTTTGTGTGTTTTTATTTATTGACAAATAGTGGATCATTGTGTATCCATTGGTATAGTATGTTTTATTTGTTTGTAGCCACTATAATATCCAAGAAGACTACATATGCGGACTTATATAGACACAACAAAAGAGGCAAACTCCCAATGGCTAAATTAAAACATAAATTTTACGAATTTGTGTTAAAAACACCAAAAATATTATGTTAAAAAAAATAAATATATATATATATACCCAGCTTTGTGAGATATTTACAAAGGATAGAAGGTTGTCCAGTTTTCAGTCTGTCCAGTTTTCAGGTCTTCCAACCGTGTATCATCATATGTATATATATATATGTTTTTGTTTTTTTTAACCCAATTTTTGGGTCTTTTTAATACAAATTAGCAAAAAATATGTTTTAACTTAGTCATTGGGAGTTTTCCTCTCTTGTTGTGTCTATATAAATATGAATTTTGGGCTATTCCCATACTCCCATGATCAATGTGTTCTAGACTGGCCTATTTCTCTTGAATATTTACACGCTCCATCAATTAGCCCAAACATAGCCACCTCTGTTTTGGATGTTGGTAAGGGGAGGGTGGAAATATATTTTGAGATGTCTTGCCAAAAGAAAATCTAGTCCCAGAAGCTAGAGTATTGGTGCGCACCCAGCACCTGACATTTAAGACATTTGCCCATCGGTTTGCTCCCTATTTTGTACAGTCCTGTTATATAATACCTGCTGTTGCGGACATACATAGAAACTGGAATGCTAAAAGGTCAGCTAATACAGTTGGCCTTAATCAGTGACAAGATTTCCATTTCTTATGTTCTTTGACAATCATATAACAGAGTTATGGAAATATTTGAGATCACAAACTGCCTTTGGAACAGATGACTGGGTGGGATTGAGTTGAGTGTCAAACTCAAGAGTGACTTAGAACTAATCTGTGCCCAGTTTATGTCATTGCATGATGCAATAACCAGATGTGCGTAAGCCAAAGATTTCAGATTGTGTGAGAAACAAGTTACTTTTGAAAACACATACATAAAATTTGTGTTTATAAAATAGATATTAAAGATAATGAGCACTTAGCCAGTTGTTTGTTACATTACAGCTTTGATAAATACCCACCATCATTTGGGGTGAATGTGGGTGTGGTAATGATGGTTAGAAAAGATTAATCTTGAAGGGAGATTGTTGTGACTTTAAAGGGCATGAAGACTGTGAAAACATATGGGAGATGGAATGTCTGATTTTGGAACTACTCTATTTTTAACTCTGTGGTCTGTTCTGTCTAGTGTGATTTCACTCCTGTCCTTAAGAGAATTGTTTAAATCTCAGTCCCCCATGCACTTCAATAACATTGTAAGTTAGAGATTGGCAATCTGTGGAACTTCTATAGCGTATAACTCCCAGCATGCTTATGTGATGTATTAGGTGCTCCATCTTAAGTTGGGGAACACTTTTAAAGTAAAGATGAAATACAACAGAAAATATCCACTTTCCAAGCAAAATGGACCTCTAGTGGGACATGGATGATTTAGGTAACCTGTGGCCCTCCAGATGTTGCAGGACTATATGTCCCATTCTCCTCTGCCAGCCTCTTAGCTGAAAGAGCAAAATGGGAGATGCAGTTCATCAACAGCTGGAGGGTCGCAGGTTCGCACCCCTGATTAAGGATCTTATTTTTATCATAATCTTTCTCTCTATGTAGACATGGGATTGCTTGTTAGCAGGTTATATAGATACTTGAGGCACCAAATGTCCCTGTATTGTCTATCTTAAACATTTATTTGCAGAGCCAAACATGATGTACAGTATAACCAACTCCTTTACAAAGTAATCCTCAGTAACCAAACATAACTCACTAAGTTGAATCACCTCGACTGTCATGTAAAATAACCACCAGAAATGATTTTCTCAACCTCAACAGTTTTCATGGACTTTTCCGAATAAAACCACATTCCACGGTTGATGATCTCCCCTTCTTTGAAATTAAACATTTTCCCCAAACATTAAACAAAAAATTGGATTTCCCATAAGTAAACCACACCAAATTTAGCATCACCAGATGAGAACATATTTATTTAGTAGATTTAGAGGAAAATAGGCACCACTGCATAGATCTTGCTTGAGGGCATGTTCCATAACCATGTATAAATTGTTTCAGGACTGAACACAGCTATGTAGAAAATGGCTGAAGGACAATGGTAACAAACTGAGGTTGTTCTGGAATTATTATAAAAATGTACAGTTTTGCATCCCCTGAATACATAAGGTTTTAACAACAACCATTTTGTTAACAAAAAAACATGATTTTGGAAAAGTATGATCTGACATCAAGATGTGAAAAAAAAATCCATTATTTAGTTCACAGATAAAATTAATTTTTCATATATTTTATTAAATATTTCTTTCATCATTCCATGATAATATATCATCAGTTTTTTTTTACATAATGTGCTCTGCAAATAGATGTTTTTACTAGATCCCGTTACTCTCTGGCCTATATCATGATGAGATGGGTGCCAGCACAAATTGTGCAGAGGTGTGTGAATGCTCTCTATTAACTAAAAGCCTTATGCAACCCACCACCAGGCAATACACATACACCCAGGGAGGGAGGGACGGTATTGTTCCTAGGTTGCTATGCTCATCCTTAGGACAAATAAAGTTTACAGATCATAGATTTATTAGATCTAGTTGCTCTCTGGCCTACATCACATGGAGAAGGGTGCCAGCACCAATTTGGCAGAAGTGTGTGAGTGCTCTTGGGTCTTTATCTCATTTATAGAGATAAAGACCCAAGAAATACAAGGGGATCAACCCTCATTGTGCACAAGGAGGAATTCGGAATTATGTATAAGAAAATTAATAAATATATATCAGAATTTGTTATAATTTAAATATTTTAAATCAAATTATGCAGCAACTGGGTAGATAGAGAGCCTCTATTTTTATTGCTATTCACCTTCAAACCTTCTTTCCCAGGAGCATACACTTGAACTAAGCTATTCTCTATAAAAAATGTAACTCTTCCCAGCTATTTGGTTTATCTCCAGTAGTGTCAGGGTCTAGTCCCACCTCAGACCTGCATAGCCCATCTCTGCAGCCAGTCTCCCCATGGCCCTGTTTTTTCCCCCCTGTATGTCTTTGTGTTTCTTGCTTGCTTTATGTTTTTTAATTCGTGTTCCTGGGTCCGACCAAATAAAGGTAGCTGAAATCTATGATCTGCAGACTTTCCTTTTCCTAGGGATAGCAACAGCTATCTGGCAGTCTCCTCGAATAAGTTGTTCATACACAGCAGCAGCAGAATTTCAGCCAATCAGGCTGAATCAGCCAACCCACCACCAGGCATTACACATACAACCAGGGAGGGAGAGATGGGCACTTTGCTAGGTTGCTATGCTTGTCCCTAGATTGCAGATCATAGATTATTACAAACTCTATTGTGTTCCTCTCGGAGGAATAACCACCTAGCAACAGCTAGTGGGTATAATAGCTCGCACCTGGTGGTGTTCCTGAGGAACTGCGAATGTTCAACTTCAAATGGCCTCCAGTACGTCTAACAAATGTTTTACTGGAAAACCACCTTGCAGCTTTCAGGATAATTGGAAGAGGAAGGTCTGTTGCTGCTTTAGAACCCAAGGCTCCCCTGATCTTAAAAACTGACATAGCAGAAAGAATCCAGCCACTAATTCTGTTTACTTTAGCTGAATGAAAACGTTTACTTGAAGTAATAAATAATTTACTGTAGCAGTAAGGTCAAGGTAAGATTGTAACAAACGCACCTGTAATAAATGTGGCTCAAGAATCCTGAAACACAGTACCACAGTTCCACTGGACCTAGTAATATATGGGAAGCCTTTAAGGATAATGAGAAATCCCCCAGGAGTTTGAGACAGCCAAGGTTCTGAAATATGAATTTGAATCAATTTCACTCCTCTGGCCGTCAAAGCTAATGCCAAAGGAGAAGACAATATGCTTTGCAGCCCAGTTAATTGTAAAGAATTCTCTAGAAGTTATCCGCCTTATGGGATCTTGGTTCCCCTGACTAATGGATGGACTAAGGTCTGGATGTTCAGATTGGATAAACTAGAACTACATTCTCATCTTGTCTCTGCTAATCTTCTCCAACACCTTCATCAGAATAGGTGGATGAGGGAAAACATAACAATGAATCTGCCCATTCATTCACCTCTCCTGGAACGTGTTCTGTGGACACTTAAACTCTGTTTGCTAAGGCCCAGGACCACAGATCCAAAGTCTCTAGACATATACCCATTGATCCTGTACCACCTCTGTGGTTTTATATATAAGCTGCAGCTGACAGTTGTCTGATTGAACATTCACCAATACAGCTACATGGCTCAAAGGAACTAGGCCTCGGAAAACTAATTTTAATGCAATCAACACCAAAATGTTTATATGAAGACATGTTTCTTGTTCTGACCCCAACCATGAACTGAGTCATCTATAGTAAGTGTTACAGAGAAAGGCTGCTCTAACTGAGGTCAAGAAAGAGGCATTACTGTCCCCAGAATAGCACTCAACTCCTTTTTGACCTTTTTGAAAGAATAACCTTCGACTTCCATGGGGCACCCTGCAAAATAAAGGGGAATCATCGCAGTCCTGTGATAAAACTGTCATAACGCCCGGTTATCTTTGCCAGATCTCTCATCTACCAACTGTGTCTTCTGAGAGATGTGCTCAGATGAACCTGTAATTTTTACCTTTTGTCCTGAGGCACCTCCTAATTTCATAGTCTTGGTGTTTAGTATGAACTAAGACTCATTTATTCAGATTCACTATAAACCCTAGAAACTAAAAAAAGGAAATGAGATAGTCTCTCTGATGAGCAATAACTACCACATCTGGATTCAACAACAGAACGTTGTCTAGTTAGTACAGACAAAGGAAACCTTTTTGACGTGAGCTACTACTGCTTTCATTATTCTGGAGAATGTGTATGGTGCATTGGAGAGGCCCAACATCACAACTGGTAAATCAGTAAAGTCTTGCAAGTTACTTTATATCTTTGCCGTGTTAAACTGTATATTTTGTCTTTTTTTCCTATGCTTACATTTGAAACATTGTGAAGATCCCATTAATCAAGATACCGGGAACTAACCTGTGCTTAATTTTCTGGTGGTGGTCACATAGCGCACCAACCACACTTCTGTTTTTAGTGTATTTGTCCTGTAGGTCTGACTTTATGTAGCACTCTTTTCTGCACTAAGCCTGGAAGATCTGATAGACCTGCCATCCTGAACCGTTTCCTTTTGAGGAAAGCATTCAGACACCTGACATTTAGCGCAGGTCTCCAATAACCATCTGATCTTAGAATGGGGAACAAGGACATGATCCAACCTGTGATTGACAGATCTGACAACTCTATCTTCCCTTGGGCTAAATCCAGGGAAAGAGAAGCATTTAGCACTGTATTTAACTCTCTGCAAGGTGCATGCCACTGGACTAGAAACATTAAGAGGGGGAGTTGTAAACCCATCTGAAAAATCTGCAACACCGATTTATCTGTGGTTATATCCACCAAACTTAGAGCTTATAAGGAGGGACACTTGAGTGCATAGGCTTTCCCTTTCTAGATGAACCGTCTCTGGCATGACCTCCCCTACCTCTGCCTGAGGGCTTATACTTTTCACCTTGAGTGGAAACTTTGCTTAATGTGGCATGTCCTGGGATGTTCTTGCAGCCCTTTATTGTAGCCTGAAAAGCAGTTTTTCAGCTCAGAATATTACCTGCTTGCTTTCAAACAGCCTTTTACTACCTGAATAAACGAGGGATAGAAAAGGTAAGAGTCCTCTAAATTAGGGAAATCTGACATCCCCACTGCATGAAGCCAGCTGGTTCTACGGATCTTGGAGATATAATTAAAGGTTGTGTCAATCATTAGCACTGCCCTGCTGGAGGCTTCAATGAAGAAGGGTTATGAGCAGTGCCTTCTCTCTCTTCTTTATCCAGCATCAGTAGTAGAGGTCTATCTTAAAAAGCAATCGATTGCACAGGGTCTGGTCCATGGAATCTATAGAAACACTGCTCCCTGTAATAGACAGCAGACCTGGATCTACCTCAGGGAACATTAAAAGCCTGGATGTTAAGGATACCAATGTGGAGAATGTCATCCTCCTGAACTAGCAGGGATCTAAAAGCCAGTTTTGCAAAGTCTCATGCTTTATAGCTCATCTGGATTGAAATAATTTAGACGGCTCGGAAGGAGGATGGGGGAGGGATGACATGATACGTCGACATGTCTCCTGGAGTGAGAGCTAAGGGCGCGCAAGAGCGATGAGGTGAAGAAACGCAGAGAGAACTCATGGATGTCGCATTCGCTTCTTGCAATATGCCCGACGAGAAAGAGAAAGAAGAGTTTAAACAGTCGGACGCGCCCGTTGGGGAAGAGAGAGTGAGGACGCCAGAAACTTGACCCCCAAAATGCAGAGGCATCAACTATAGGAAAAAAGAAAAAAGTGATCCAAACAGAGACCCAGCATGCTGCGGACAGCAGACGCAGATAAGTACAAGAGTAAATAAGATCTGTTATGTGCATTGGGGTCTATGTGTTTTGCTAATCTGGTCACTGCTAATAGAGGACACTTTTAATGTAACAAGAGGGACAATAGATAGCATTAGGACACACAGGAGGAAAGTGTTTATATTTAATATTAGAGGGCTGCAGTTAAGCTACATTCTCATACAAGACATCCCCCCTGTTATTTAAAGAACCAGTTTTTACACAAGTGGTATAAAGATCCACAGGAAGGTTCCCAGGGGCAAAGCTTTCTGCCTATAACAAGTTATGACCAGTAAAAGAAACCAGGAGCAAAAACAGCTCAATAAAAAGGAAAAACGATAGTAAGACAGAAAAGCGTTTATCCTTTTTTTCACCACAAATGCCGAAACAGGGCCAAAGAATGAATCTTTTGAGGAGCATTCCAGCAGAACAAAACTGCCAGAATCACAAGGGGTGACATATGAGCAGCTCAGAGAATGCCGTGATAAACAATTTGATAATATAAATTCTGAAATACAATCCAGCAGCATCCTACTTAAGAAAGACATTAGTGATCTAACAAAAAAAAAATCCAAACAATTGAAGAAAAAAAATGATTCTTTAGAACTGCAGGCTAAAGATCAACAGGCCCACCAAAAATGGGAAAGAAAGAAAGCAGACCTAGAAGCAAAGATACAAGACCTAGAGGATAGATCATGTAGATGCAACCTAAGACTAAGAGAGAAACAGAGGGGGGGAGAGACAGAGACAAGGGGAGGGACGGTGAAAGAGACAGAGACAAAGGGAGGGAGGGGGGAAAGAGACAGAGACAAGGGGAGGGAGGGGGGAAAGAGACAGAGACAAGGGGAGGGAGGGGGAAAGAGACAGAGACAAGGGGAGGGAGGGGGAAAGAGACAGAGACAAGGGGAGGGGGAAGAGACAGAGACAAGGGGAGGGAGGGGGGAAAGAGACAGAGACAAGGGGAGGGGGGAAGAGACAAGGGGAGGGGTGAAAGAAACAGAGACAAGGGGAGGGAGGGGGGAAAGAGACAGAGACAAGGGGAGGGAGGGGGAAGAGACAGAGACAAGGGGAGGGAGACAAAGAGAGACAAAAAGGGAGGGGGAGAGAGACACACACAAATGGAGGGAGAGAGACACAAAGGGAGGGGAGAGAGAGCGAAAGGGAAGGTGGGGGAGAGAGATAACGCTGGGGGGAGAGACAGACAAAACTAAGGGGGGAGAGAGACAACGCTGGGGGGAGGTGAAAGAGAAAGGCAGCATTGGCACATAAAAGGAAATAAAAACAAGAAATGCATTTTTTGATATAATTTTTGTTAAAAAGCACTTTACAAGTGAATAAATACAAGTTGAACTTTTTTCCTATAGTGTAGTCTTATATTCAGACTTTTAGTTTTTTTCCTAAAGGAATATCCAAAGTTTGGGGGTTGTCTTATAATCTGGGTCGTCTTATAATTGAGCAAATACGGTATATAAAAACTGGCATAAATAACAATCATGGAGGAATAACAAAGACCTGGGTAAAAACACAATTTTTTGTGACACAGATATATTTGAAGAATGAAGTTTTTCATTTCTTTTTTAATTTTTTTTTCCTCTTCCAATTTTACGATATATATAAATCTGCAAAATGGAAAAGATTTCTGTTTAAGTGATGGGTTATATAAAGATGATGTAAAATGTAAATAAGAACTTAGAGTGTATATATAGAAAAAGTATATTGGTGCTGTTTATGATTTTGTATGTTGCCTTTCCCACTCATGGCTATCCTCAGCTTCCCCAACAAAATATTCTATTTATTTCTGAGAAACATCCAATATAGTGGACTTTTTCAGAAACGGTGGTAGGTTAAAATGAGGAAGAGAAAGAAAAAGAGGAGGGAAGACAAAGAACAAGAATAGAAGAAAGAGTAAGCGGAAGAGATAAATATAGATAAAAATGTAAACAAAAGTAATTACCACTTAAGGAGACATCGCTCTTGAGCTGGCCCCAAGTACAAATTGGGATAATATCTCTGTGAGAAGGGGTTTTACTCACGGATTCCAGCCTGACTAAGAGAAAGTCATGCAGGAAGAAGTCTTACGTTATGTGGTAAGTGTGGCAGTTAATAAGAGAAAGGTTAAAGAGGTGACAACTATGCCTGTTAAGGGATACAATAGAAGAACAAAAGCGATCACTATCGACTATGGTTAGAATGATGACTAAATGCAGAGGGCTAAATTCACCACAAATAAAAATAAATTCTGCTAAAACTCCTGAGCAAAGAAAAATTAAACATATGTTTTTTTGCAAGAGACACACTGGACGCAACTGGATAGAAGAGGCCTGAGGTCAAAAAGATTCCCAATAATATATACAGCATCTATGCCTGATCAAAAGAAAAGGGGAGTAGCAATCTTATTCTCAAATGATATCAATCTTGATGTTAAAAATGAAGATATAGATCATGATGATCTGTGAGATCAATAATGAATTGTTTACATTAGTAGATATATATGCTCCAAATGAATCCCCAACATGGTTCATTACAAAAATGTTAAACAAGATAGACAAATTTAAACAAGGCTCAGTTATCAGGGCAGGGGATTTCAACTGCATTTTAGATCCTCAAAAAGATAGGAGATCATTAAAAGGAATGAATAAAGATAAAAACTCAATAAATCAAGCCTATATATTTTCAATGCTACTAAAGAGATCATTATTAATGGATTCCGTTGGAATTAGACTACACATGCTTATCAAAAACTCATAACTCTTATTCAAGGATAGACCTGATAATATGTAACATAGGAACAATACATTGGACAAAAAAGTAGTTAGTCACCTGATAAAGCTTGGCACCGCTGAAAAAAATAAGATAGATCAAGAACTAGCAGATTTATATACCCTACTATCAATTCAAACTAAATTAAATAAAATAAAGCCCACATTAGAAGGAGCAAAACGCATAATAATTCTGGAAACAAGTAAATTAACAATTAATAAGGAAAGCCAACTATACACTGGAGGCACTTAATTCAAACTGGTACTATAAAAGAAAATCAAGCAGATATAATACTGATAAATCAACTCAAAAAGAAGGGTGGACAGTCGTATCACCAAGATAGTGGAGAGGGGGGGAAACAATCCTAATCCCAGAAAAAATAGAAAAATAATGTAATAGTTACTACAAAACATTATATAATCTACCAGATGTAAATAACACACCTGATATACAAAAATACTTGGAAAGTCTGCCACTCCCTAAATTGTCATGGTCCCAACAAGGGGAGATCAATAGATCATTCTCAGTTTAGGAAACGGCTATAATAATGATGTAAAATGTAAATAAGAACTTAGAGTGTATATATAGAAAAAGTATATTGGTGCTGTTTATGATTTTGTATGTTGCCTTTCCCACTCATGGCTATCCTCAGCTTCCCCAACAAAATATTCTATTTATTTCTGAGAAACATCCAATATAGTGGACTTTTTCAGAAACGGTGGTAGGTTAAAATGAGGAAGAGAAAGAAAAAGAGGAGGGAAGACAAAGAACAAGAATAGAAGAAAGAGTAAGCGGAAGAGATAAATATAGATAAAAATGTAAACAAAAGTAATTACCACTTAAGGAGACATCGCTCTTGAGCTGGCCCCAAGTACAAATTGGGATAATATCTCTGTGAGAAGGGGTTTTACTCACGGATTCCAGCCTGACTAAGAGAAAGTCATGCAGGAAGAAGTCTTACGTTATGTGGTAAGTGTGGCAGTTAATAAGAGAAAGGTTAAAGAGGTGACAACTATGCCTGTTAAGGGATACAATAGAAGAACAAAAGCGATCACTATCGACTATGGTTAGAATGATGACTAAATGCAGAGGGCTAAATTCACCACAAATAAAAATAAATTCTGCTAAAACTCCTGAGCAAAGAAAAATTAAACATATGTTTTTTTGCAAGAGACACACTGGACGCAACTGGATAGAAGAGGCCTGAGGTCAAAAAGATTCCCAATAATATATACAGCATCTATGCCTGATCAAAAGAAAAGGGGAGTAGCAATCTTATTCTCAAATGATATCAATCTTGATGTTAAAAATGAAGATATAGATCATGATGATCTGTGAGATCAATAATGAATTGTTTACATTAGTAGATATATATGCTCCAAATGAATCCCCAACATGGTTCATTACAAAAATGTTAAACAAGATAGACAAATTTAAACAAGGCTCAGTTATCAGGGCAGGGGATTTCAACTGCATTTTAGATCCTCAAAAAGATAGGAGATCATTAAAAGGAATGAATAAAGATAAAAACTCAATAAATCAAGCCTATATATTTTCAATGCTACTAAAGAGATCATTATTAATGGATTCCGTTGGAATTAGACTACACATGCTTATCAAAAACTCATAACTCTTATTCAAGGATAGACCTGATAATATGTAACATAGGAACAATACATTGGACAAAAAAGTAGTTAGTCACCTGATAAAGCTTGGCACCGCTGAAAAAAATAAGATAGATCAAGAACTAGCAGATTTATATACCCTACTATCAATTCAAACTAAATTAAATAAAATAAAGCCCACATTAGAAGGAGCAAAACGCATAATAATTCTGGAAACAAGTAAATTAACAATTAATAAGGAAAGCCAACTATACACTGGAGGCACTTAATTCAAACTGGTACTATAAAAGAAAATCAAGCAGATATAATACTGATAAATCAACTCAAAAAGAAGGGTGGACAGTCGTATCACCAAGATAGTGGAGAGGGGGGGAAACAATCCTAATCCCAGAAAAAATAGAAAAATAATGTAATAGTTACTACAAAACATTATATAATCTACCAGATGTAAATAACACACCTGATATACAAAAATACTTGGAAAGTCTGCCACTCCCTAAATTGTCATGGTCCCAACAAGGGGAGATCAATAGATCATTCTCAGTTTAGGAAACGGCTATAATAATGATGTAAAATGTAAATAAGAACTTAGAGTGTATATATAGAAAAAGTATATTGGTGCTGTTTATGATTTTGTATGTTGCCTTTCCCACTCATGGCTATCCTCAGCTTCCCCAACAAAATATTCTATTTATTTCTGAGAAACATCCAATATAGTGGACTTTTTCAGAAACGGTGGTAGGTTAAAATGAGGAAGAGAAAGAAAAAGAGGAGGGAAGACAAAGAACAAGAATAGAAGAAAGAGTAAGCGGAAGAGATAAATATAGATAAAAATGTAAACAAAAGTAATTACCACTTAAGGAGACATCGCTCTTGAGCTGGCCCCAAGTACAAATTGGGATAATATCTCTGTGAGAAGGGGTTTTACTCACGGATTCCAGCCTGACTAAGAGAAAGTCATGCAGGAAGAAGTCTTACGTTATGTGGTAAGTGTGGCAGTTAATAAGAGAAAGGTTAAAGAGGTGACAACTATGCCTGTTAAGGGATACAATAGAAGAACAAAAGCGATCACTATCGACTATGGTTAGAATGATGACTAAATGCAGAGGGCTAAATTCACCACAAATAAAAATAAATTCTGCTAAAACTCCTGAGCAAAGAAAAATTAAACATATGTTTTTTTGCAAGAGACACACTGGACGCAACTGGATAGAAGAGGCCTGAGGTCAAAAAGATTCCCAATAATATATACAGCATCTATGCCTGATCAAAAGAAAAGGGGAGTAGCAATCTTATTCTCAAATGATATCAATCTTGATGTTAAAAATGAAGATATAGATCATGATGATCTGTGAGATCAATAATGAATTGTTTACATTAGTAGATATATATGCTCCAAATGAATCCCCAACATGGTTCATTACAAAAATGTTAAACAAGATAGACAAATTTAAACAAGGCTCAGTTATCAGGGCAGGGGATTTCAACTGCATTTTAGATCCTCAAAAAGATAGGAGATCATTAAAAGGAATGAATAAAGATAAAAACTCAATAAATCAAGCCTATATATTTTCAATGCTACTAAAGAGATCATTATTAATGGATTCCGTTGGAATTAGACTACACATGCTTATCAAAAACTCATAACTCTTATTCAAGGATAGACCTGATAATATGTAACATAGGAACAATACATTGGACAAAAAAGTAGTTAGTCACCTGATAAAGCTTGGCACCGCTGAAAAAAATAAGATAGATCAAGAACTAGCAGATTTATATACCCTACTATCAATTCAAACTAAATTAAATAAAATAAAGCCCACATTAGAAGGAGCAAAACGCATAATAATTCTGGAAACAAGTAAATTAACAATTAATAAGGAAAGCCAACTATACACTGGAGGCACTTAATTCAAACTGGTACTATAAAAGAAAATCAAGCAGATATAATACTGATAAATCAACTCAAAAAGAAGGGTGGACAGTCGTATCACCAAGATAGTGGAGAGGGGGGGAAACAATCCTAATCCCAGAAAAAATAGAAAAATAATGTAATAGTTACTACAAAACATTATATAATCTACCAGATGTAAATAACACACCTGATATACAAAAATACTTGGAAAGTCTGCCACTCCCTAAATTGTCATGGTCCCAACAAGGGGAGATCAATAGATCATTCTCAGTTTAGGAAACGGCTATAATAATAGGGAACCTAAAAAGGGGAAATACCCAGGGCCCGATGGATTTGATAATGCCTTCTATAAAATATTTAAAGACGAGTTGGCACAGGAACTCACAGAGATTTTCTATCCCGTTAGAGATGCTACAAGGAAATATAGTTTCAATAGTGATGGAAGAGTGATGGGCTCAGGCCTAAAAGCAGACTGGTTTGAAATTGGAAATGGTACAAGACAAGGGTGCCCGTTATCGCCACTATTGTATATTCTAACAGTGGAACCACTCGCAATGGAGATCAGGTCGATCAACAAAATAAGGAGGTTTAGATGTGGAAATGACGAGAGCAAGATTGTTATGTATGCTGATGACATTGTAATCACCATTGAACAACCTATTATATCAACAAATGAGTTGATGAAGGTGATAGATAATTACAGAAGATGATCAAACTACAAATAAAATAGAGAAAAAACAACAGTGTTACCTATCCATTTTAGGTGAAACATTTGGCTTCACTTGGGTCACCAAAACTTATAAATATTTAGGGATAAGAATTACAGAAAATCCAAGGAAAATTATTGAACATAACTTTCTACCATTAATAATGGAAATAAATAAGTGTTTTAGAGAATGGAAAAACTATGAAATTTCCTGGTCCGGTAGGACTGACACAGTTAAATCATATGTATTGCCAAAAATAACATACATGCTAAAGATGATTCCACTAATGGTTCCAATTAGCTGGATAAAATTATTACAAAGAACATTCTCTAGATTTATCTGGCTTAATAAACCACTTCGCTTGGGTCTTCAGTTATTATTTAAAAAGAAAGGAAGGAGGAATAGGAGTTCCAGTGCTCCAAGAAGACCTGCAGGTTAATATGTTGGCACATGCTATTGTAACACAGACCCCGGGGTAAGGGCAGAGAGATCGTACAAAATGGAACAGGGGAAGCTCGAGCTACCAGGAGACCTAGCGGACATTTTTTGGGATCTGAAACCCCAAAAGATAAAAGATATATCACAAAGCATAATAATTAACAATATCTTAAGTCAATGGTACATAATAGAAAAAAAGCACCGGAATAAGGGGGAAAGTACTATCATGCCTGAATATAACGTCAATCACTAACAGTGTTGAAGATCTAGATTTATCAACCTGGTAGAGACACGGTATAAAAAGAAATAGGAGATCTGTTGGTAACAAGCAACAAAAACATTCCAGTCCCTTAAGAATGAAAAGTTTTATTCAAAAACATCTACACAAAGAGGAGGGCCCTACAGCAATAAAGATATTGCTAACTTTATTAGAAACAAGAGATTATAAGGAAATTCTATCCAGATGTTCGGTCATAATTAACACAAATAAAAGGGAGGTCCCACCATCAGCAAAGGGAAAATGGGAAAGGGACTTGGAAATGGAGATTAGCGATAAGGACTGGAAGGATTCCATATATTCAACCTCTAAGGTAGTGCATTGTCTGAAGCTCAATTATAAGCTATTAAATAGGTGGTACCTAACCCCAGATAAACTTTCCAAAATGTTCCAGACAAACGCACCAACTGCTGGAGATGTGGGATGATGAGAGGTAAGGTGGTCATGCCCAATGTCGAATACAATATGGAAAGGCACCACAAAAGAAATTGAGAGTATTCAAGAAAAAGAAATAGAAATTACACCAAGAAGAGCTCTACTACATTAAGACCTAGCATCAGTACAAAAGTCAGATAGAATAATAATGATTCACATATTTCTGGTAGTTAAAGGATCACAAGCCTAGAACTGGAAATCATCTGAAGTAATCTCGATACAGCAAATAAGGAACCAAGTAATACAACAATGAAAAATGGTAAAGGAATAAGTCTACAGCATGGAGTAAAATCAGAGGGGTACAAAGAGTGGAAAAAGTGGATAAGCAAACTAGAAGTCAGGTCCCAAGAAGAAGTGTAATTGACTGCTTCCTCTCAAAGTATCCATCAACAGTAGCAAAAGACACAATAGCATTATGATATAGAAGCCTGTGACACTTCAAATGTGCATTTGAAATAAATTAAGAAAAGGGACCCTGGAACAGGCAAAAAGACTTGCCAATAAGAAATAACTGCCAAAAAAAAGATGTGTTATTTGTTAGGTGTTATTATGTTGTAACTGTTTATTGTTGTTTTACATGTGTAAGGAGGTATTTGTATTTATGTTATATGTAGCACTATTTTTTAATACAACAGTTGAAAAACTGCAAGTATGGTGTGCACCCATTAAGGAACTGAAGAAAATAAGTGCTGGAATTAACACTTTAGTGTTTTGTACAGTATGTTTATTATGTTTTCTTGACAGTATTTTCAGCATTGGCAACTTAAGCTGGGAAGCTGCCGCATACCCACTAGATGGTTATTATCTCCCGGAAGGACAAATACTTGTTCTGTTTCTGGGTTTTTTTTGGTTAGACTCTCTCTCGTTGCTCTCCTGCTTATATAACATGTTGTGTCCTGTTTTTTGGTTTTCTCCTGTGTGTTTCTCTGCATCTACATGTAACCACCTTGGCTTAAAGCAGGGGTCCTCAAACTACAGCCCGCAGGCCACATGCGGCCCGACGAGCACATTTATCCGGCCCGCGACCGGATGTGACGTTTCGTCACATCCGGATCCGGTAACTGTTTCCCTCCTCCGTGCAGGGAGGAGGGAACTCTGCGCGAAACGTCCGGCCGGGGACACAGCAGCTGGAGGTAAGTGATGGGGAAGGGGGGGGGAGGAGGGAGGTATAACGAGCACTGTAATATTCCTGCGCATCTGACTGGCACACTATTCCTGGGCATCTGAATGGCATAATATTCCTGGGCATCTGAATGGCACACTATTTCTGGGCATCTGAATGGCATAATATTCCTGGGCATCTGAATGGCACACTATTCCTGGGCATCTGACTGGCATAATTTTCTTGGGCTCTGACTGGCATAATGTTCCTGGGCATCTGACTGGCATAATATTCCTGGGCATCTGACTGGCACAATATTCCTGGGCATCTGAATGGCATAATATTCCTGGGCATCTGAATGGCACACTATTCCTGGGCTCTGAATGGCACACTATTCCTGGGCTCTGACTGGCATAATATTCCTGGGCATCTGACTGGCATAATATTCCTGGGCATCTTACTGGCACAATATTCCTGGGCATCTGAATGGCACAATATTCCTGGGCATCTGACTGGCACTATATTACTGGGCATCTGAATGGCATAATATTCCTGGGCATCTAAATGGCACACTATTCCTGGGCATCTGACTGGCACACTATTCCTGGGCATCTGACTGGCATAATTTTCTTGGGCTCTGACTGGCATAATATTCCTGGGCATCTGACTGGATTAATATTCCTGGGCTCTTACTGGCACTCTATTCCTGGGCATCTGAATGGCATAATATTCCTGGGCATCTGACTGGCCCACTATTCCTGGGCATCTGACTGGCATAATATTCCTGGGCATCTTACTGGCACAATATTCCTGGGCATCTGAATGGCACAATATTCCTGGGCATCTGACTGGCACTATATTACTGGGCATCTGAATGGCATAATATTCCTGGGCATCTGAATGGCACACTATTCCTGGGCATCTGACTGGCACACTATTCCTGGGCATCTGACTGGCATAATTTTCTTGGGCTCTGACTGGCATAATATTCCTGGCCATCTGACTGGATTAATATTCCTGGGCTCTTACTGGCACTCTATTCCTGGGCATCTGAATGGCATAATATTCCTGGGCATCTGACTGGCACACTATTCCTGGGCATCTGAATGGCATAATATTCCTGGGCATCTGACTGGCATAATTTTCTTGGGCTCTGACTGGCATAATATTCCTGGGCATCTGACTGGCATAATATTCCTGGGCTCTTACTGGCACTCTATTCCTGGGCATCTGAATGGCATAATATTCCTGGGCATCTGACTGGCACACTATTCCTGGGCATCTGAATGGCATAATATTCCTGGGCATCTGAATGGCATAATATTCCTGGGCATCTGAATGGCATAATATACCTGGGCATCTGACAGGCACACTATTCCTGGGCATCTGACTGGCATAATATTCCTGGGCATCTGACTGGCACCCTATTCCTGGGCTCTGACTGGCATAATATTCCTGGGCATCTGACTGGCATAATATTCCTGGGCATCTTACTGGCACAATATTCCTGGGCATCTGACTGGCACACTATTCCTGGGCATCTGACTGGCATAATTTTCTTGGGCTCTGACTGGCATAATATTCCTGGGCATCTGACTGGATTAATATTCCTGGGCTCTTACTGGCACTCTATTCCTGGGCATCTGAATGGCATAATATTCCTGGGCATCTGACTGGCACACTATTCCTGGGCATCTGACTGGCATAATATTCCTGGGCATCTTACTGGCACAATATTCTTGGGCATCTGAATGGCACAATATTCCTGGGCATCTGACTGGCACTATATTACTGGGCATCTGAATGGCATAATATTCCTGGGCATCTGAATGGCACACTATTCCTGGGCATCTGACTGGCACACTATTCCTGGGCATCTGACTGGCATAATTTTCTTGGGCTCTGACTGGCATAATATTCCTGGGCATCTGACTGGATTAATATTCCTGGGCTCTTACTGGCACTCTATTCCTGGGCATCTGAATGGCATAATATGCCTGGGCATCTGACTGGCACACTATTCCTGGGCATCTGAATGGCATAATATTCCTGGGCATCTGACTGGCATAATTTTCTTGGGCTCTGACTGGCATAATATTCCTGGGCATCTGACTGGCATCATATTCCTGGGCTCTTACTGGCACTCTATTCCTGGGCATCTGAATGGCATAATATTCCTGGGCATCTGACTGGCACACTATTCCTGGGCATCTGAATGGCATAATATTCCTGGGCATCTGACAGGCACACTATTCCTGTGCATCTGACTGGCATAATATTCCTGGGCATCTGAATGGCATAATATTCCTGGGCATCTGAATGGCATAATATACCTGGGCATCTGACAGGCACACTATTCCTGGGCATCTGACTGGCATAATATTCCTGGGCATCTGACTGGCACACTATTCCTGGGCTCTGACTGGCACACTATTCCTGGGCATCTGAATGGCATAATATTCCTGGGCATCTGAATGGCACACTATTTCTGGGCATCTGACTGGCACACTATTCCTGGGATCTGAATGGCTTAATATTCCTGGGCATCTGACAGGCACACTATTCCTTGGCATCTGAATGGCATAATATTCCGGGGCATCTGACAGGCACACTATTCCTGGGCTCTTACTGGCACTCTATTCCTGGGCATCTGAATGGCATAATATTCCTGGGCATCTGACTGGCACACTATTCCTGGGCATCTGAATGGCATAATATTCCTGGGCATCTGACTGGCATAATTTTCTTGGGCTCTGACTGGCATAATATTCCTGGGCATCTGACTGGCATAATATTCCTGGGCTCTTACTGGCACTCTATTCCTGGGCATCTGAATGGCATAATATTCCTGGGCATCTGAGTGGCACACTATTCCTGGGCATCTGAATGGCATAATATTCCTGGGCATCTGAATGGCATAATATACCTGGGCATCTGACAGGCACACTATTCCTGGGCATCTGACTGGCATAATATTCCTGGGCATCTGACTGGCACACTATTCCTGGGCATCTGACTGGCACACTATTCCTGGGCATCTGACTGGCATAATTTTCTTGGGCTCTGACTGGCATAATATTCCTGGGCATCTGACTGGATTAATGTTCCTGGGCTCTTACTGGCACTCTATTCCTGGGCATCTGAATGGCATAATATTCCTGGGCATCTGACTGGCACACTATTCCTGGGCATCTGACTGGCATAATATTCCTGGGCATCTTACTGGCACAATATTCTTGGGCATCTGAATGGCACAATATTCCTGGGCATCTGACTGGCACTATATTACTGGGCATCTGAATGGCATAATATTCCTGGGCATCTGAATGGCACACTATTCCTGGGCATCTGACTGGCACACTATTCCTGGGCATCTGACTGGCATAATTTTCTTGGGCTCTGACTGGCATAATATTCCTGGGCATCTGACTGGATTAATATTCCTGGGCTCTGACTGGCATAATATTCCTGGGCATCTGAATGGCATAATATTCCTGGGCATCTGACTGGCACACTATTCCTGGGCATCTGAATGGCATAATATTCCTGGGCATCTGACTGGCATAATTTTCTTGGGCATCTGACTGGCATAATATTCCTGGGCTCTTACTGGCACTCTATTCCTAGGCATCTGAATGGCATAATATTCCTGGGCATCTGACTGGCACACTATTCCTGGGCATCTGAATGGCATAATATTCCTGGGCATCTGAATGGCATAATATTCCTGGGCATCTGACAGGCACACTATTCCTGGGCATCTGACTGGCATAATATTCCTGGGCATCTGAATGGCATAATATTCCTGGGCATCTGAATGGCATAATATACCTGGGCATCTGACAGGCACACTATTCCTGGGCATCTGACTGGCATAATATTCCTGGGCATCTGACTGGCACACTATTCCTGGGCTCTGACTGGCACACTATTCCTGGGCATCTGAATGGCATAATATTCCTGGGCATCTGAATGGCACACTATTTCTGGGCATCTGACTGGCACACTATTCCTGGGATCTGAATGGCTTAATATTCCTGGGCATCTGACAGGCACACTATTCCTGGGCATCTGAATGGCATAATATTCCGGGGCATCTGAATGGCACACTATTCCTGGGCATCTGACTGGCACACTATTCCTGGGCATCTGACTGGCACGCTATTCCTGGGCATCTGACTGGCATAATTTTCTTGGGCTCTGACTGGCATAATATTCCTGGGCATCTGACTGGCATAATATTCCTGGGCTCTTACTGGCACTCTATTCCTGGGCATCTGAATGGCATAATATTCCTGGGCATCTGAATGGCATAATATTCCTGGGCATCTGACAGGCACACTATTCCTGGGCTCTGACTGGCATAATATTCCTGGGCATCTGACTGGCATAATATTCCTGGGCATCTGACTGGCATAATATTCCTGGGAATCTGACTGGCATAATATTCCTAGGCTCTGACTGGCATAATATTACTGGACTCTGACTGGCATAATATCCCTGGGCATCTGACTGGCACACTATTCCCATTGAAATACTGGTAAGTTTGTTGATTTAACTTTACTTCATTTTAAATATTGTATTTGTTCCCGTTTTGTTTCTTCACTTCAAAATAAGATATATGCAGTGTGCATAGGAATCGGTTCATAGTTTTTGTTTTTACTATAGTCTGGCCCTCCAACGGTCTGAGGGACAGTGAACTGGCCCCCTGTTTAAAAAGTTTGAGGACCCCTGGCTTAAAGGTTTAGTGGTTAAGGCTTGCCAATCATGAGATACTGTGACATGGGGCAAGTTTACTGTCTTATGGCCAACCTGATCACTTGCTGAGCGTTTAAACAAGGGGCCAATTACTCTTTAGACTATGGTTTTCTGGGCTATGTGTTTTACATTTTTACTCAGGACTACCAGTTCATTGTTTGGGACCTTGGAGAGGTGCGCTTCATTGCTCATTTCATTTGTTTTCTTTATGCATTGCAGTCAGGGAACGCCACTACCAGCTGCACTTCAGATTGTCCACAGCTTTCTGTAATGCACCAATGTCGGTGAGGTGACTATTCAGATGGTTACTCCTTTACTTGCCATTTACTCACTCCCAAGAAGGTAGTGACCGACGACGCAAGCACCAAACCGCCACGTTTTGTTCCTAGCCAACAGTAGCCAGGAACACAATGGCAGAGACCCGTTCAAGGTCTTACTAGATAGAAGTTCGGGCACAGCATGATTTAGTGAAATGTAGCTGGTGCTCGCTTTCAGCACCGCCTACATTTTCCCTGTCAGACTGAGGCCCTCATTTGACAGGTAATATCCCACTGCAAGTCCCTCATTGTGGGAGCCGCAATGAGCTTTTTAACGCTAGGATGTTCTATGCCTTCCTAGCCTCTTTTAGGACTACTAAAATCAGGGCGGCAAAGAATGTCCTATCATCGGGAATGGGTTAAATGCAATATATACTTGTATTACATATTATATGTGATACATATATATGTTTTTTATTTATGAACGACTTTATATTATTGTACTTATATGTCATTAGTATTAGTATTAAAAATATGTATCTATATGTTTATATGTTTTTGTATTATGATTTAATTATATATATGTTATCATTGTGTTATCATATGACATGATGTTTTTATTTTGTTATATGAATTAAAATAATATAGCTATAACATTAACATAGATTTTTTTTATTTTTTCATATTTATTTTAATAGGGATTTAATTTGATCAAGCAATATCGGGCCATTTCAGGACAATTAAGGTGGACTTTAATGTGACGATTTTTAACCGCCCAGTCATTATGATAAACAAGTAAAAGATGTGGATATCAGTTACTTTGCACTACAAAATTTTAAATGTACCACTAGAGGGCGAGCCTTTTCTTCTGCAGCATCCTGATGTGCCTTGTCCATGCTAAAGATTAAACACACTGTGGTTATAATAGAGGATTGTAATTTCTGAGATATATGCACACAGCAATGAAATAAATCAGTGGGAACAATGAGGGGTCTCACCGAGGATTTTTTTTATATACACAAGTTTTCCTGTTCTATTTAACAAATTTAGAATTGCATGAATTTCTGTTTCTACAGTAAAAAAAAACTAAAACAAAGTGTAATTAATATGACTACTTACAATATGACTTAAGAATAATAAACATTAAACATGTTAACTACACATGTTATCCTACAGAAAGATAATAGGGAGACAGTTTAGCTGGGAGTAAGAGGGTTCCCACTTCTATGTACGTGGAAAAATACTGTACAACTTTGGGCCTTGTAGGAATCCTGAATGCAAGAATGTTTTTGTCTACTGTCTAATTAGTTTGATACCATCCTACCTAACAATAGAAGCTCAGAATACCAGTCTTAGGGCTATGCTAGAAAGATGTATTTAATTTTCATTTTAAAAATTAATATGGAGTTAAAATAAACTACAGGCTTAAAATAGTTCAAAGAGGGCTCTTTACCTCCTGCATCAGTCTGTTCTTGTTCATCTAACTTAGTATGTCGTCCAGTTCTATGATTTGTACCCAGTGCTACATAAATTGTTGGCTCTATATAAAGCTAGATATTCAGTAAAGTTCACAATGGTGATGATGTTTGACTCAAAGTTCAAAAAGTGATTTAATCAGCAATTTTGCACCAGCATTGATTGTTATACATAACCCTTATGTATGCAGACAGTGGGAACCAAACATACAGTGTTGAAATACATTGGCGTACATTACCAAGGACTGTTTTTGTGTAACTTATTTGAGTTTCTAATTTAACTGAAATGTGGTTTTCTCTTTCTTTTTTTCTTATTTTCTTTCTTTCCTTCTTTCATTGATTCTTCTTTCTTCTTTTATCTTTTTTTTTCTTTCTTTCTTTTTTTCTCTCTTTCACTTACTCTCCTGTTCGATATTTTTTTTTTTCTTTCCCTCTCTTGCTATTGAAGCCACTAATTTCTTAATGGTCCAGCGTGAAAGGGAGAGCCTGTGTTGAGAATGTCAATTCATTTACCTGCCACAGCAGCCTGAAAAAAAACAAGGCCGCTGTGCTAGCTGAGGGTTTGAAAGGATTCCGTGAGTTATGGGAATGTGCAGCAGTTGGAATATCTGGTAATGTTTTTAGTTTGAATGATTTCCTCCTGTGCACAAGCATGTACTGTTCTCATGGACTCTAAACACTACACTTTCCATCTCTACCGTTAGTGTTCTCAGAGCAACATTTTATAACCTCAGACTAATGCAATAAAAATATATCTCAATTCCTTCTTTTATAGGTTTTTTTTTTAATTCAGTTACCTTTTAAGCAAACCAGCTCTTCTGGGAAAGGGAGAAATAAACAGAATTGTGTCTCTGATGCAGGCCAACTTAAACTATTTATTAGGAAATAAATGCTGCTTACAGATCCCAACCTCATTTTAACCTTGTGAGTTCTGAGGTCTTAAAGTGTTAATTACGTTCGGAGATTCTTGTAAAAGTTTTTTTTTTAATCAAATTTCTAAAAATGCAAAGAAATCATTTTTGTTGAATAGCTAAACTTTGCTTCAGCAAAACAAACAGTAAAAAGGGTGTTACGTAAAGTGAAACATTCTAAGTTTACCTATAGATTATTCTATTTTCAATATTATGTTTGTTTAGATTGTGGCGGGAAAAATCCATGACATGTTCCACTCTACATTAAAAGGCTGGATCCTTGGATTTAAAAAAAAAAAATACTTTCTTATGAAATTCTGATGGCGACAAAGTATTGGTCCAGTGGGTTTTGCTAAAGCTGCTCCGATAGGGCACAAGAAAACAGACAATAGCTTTCTGAAGAGTCCACTTTAAAAGTCTGCAACTTCCGAGCAGGTGCCAGTATTTTAAGTCTCAACATGCTTCAACTGGCACATAACTTTCTCCTTCTCTTATGTGGTAATATCCATCTTGTAAGAGTTTTTTTTACTGTTTATGATTAAAGTATTTTGTGGTTTTTCATAGTATTGTATTGTGGTTTCCTCTTTCATGTCCCGGGAATATGAGAATATTTCAGTCGATGGATTCTTGAGAACCTTTCGGATTTAACGGTTGATGAGAAGTCTTTAAGCATATTTGGGAATGTATGTGTTTGGGTTGGGTGCCATGACACTACAACAGCACCGACAAGCAGAGAAATGGACACAGTTCTCTATAGAAAAAAAATGGCCATGAAAGCAAAGAGTGTGGTCAAGAAAACTCATTCCTTTATGTGCTCATGCATGCATGTTTACAACATCTTATATTAATTTTCTGGTGTCAGAGGATACCAGAGAACTCAGGAATACTGGGTAGAGGTTCTAAACTGTTGCACTGAATCCAGGAATGTTGGGAAGCATGCAGTTATAATAAGCTACTTTCAGCAGTTTTGTTATAAAACAGCAAGACACGAGAGATATCTTTCCCGAGAATTTTAGTAGGGATATATTTGTAATTATTGGCTAGGTTTGTGGCTGGAGGAATTCTGGAGGATTTACATTCATGATTGTTATCACTAAAGTTAAAAGAGATTGATTTGTGATCTTAGTGCTAGATGTACATTCTTGGGTACCACCGTGTATGTGTCTGTGGGAAGCAGCTGTGTACACATGGTGATAGATCAGCCATTGTCATTCTGCTACTGAGTGAAGATATTCTCAGCTTTTGCCCTGTGATCATGCACTGTCTTTAGCTACTGTGATCTAATGGATTTGATGAGTTTGCCAATCTATCTTGCCTTTGACTTTTCTCCTTATATTGGGTGTTGTCCATACAACACCTGTGATTGTCCATGTCCTGTCCATTACCATTTAATACTGTTTATCTTTATGCAAATATCATTGACTGTTGTTTTGGTGAGAGATCTGGTTGCATCTTTCACATGCTTTTCAATTAAATTAGCATTTTGTGGTAAAAGCCGTCCTCTTTTTTACTACAATGAACTGTCTGGGGCATGGGGAAACATTTGCGAAATGATCAAATATAGTTTTTGCCTTTAAAGAGTAAAGCGGGTTGTGTGTGAAAAGGTCATTTATTTGCGTTCCAGCAGGTAGTACTGTACACAGGAAAACATATAGATTTTTTTTAGGAGGGGGGGGGGGGGGGGCGCTGAGAACAAATATAATTCAATGTTTTAAATGAAAATTAAGTAAGACCAGATTATTTTTCATAATCAACATATTTTTAGTACAAACTTTCAGCAAACGAAAAGCAAACGAATTTTATACTTCAAATACTGCTGCTTTCTGCATTGATTTAAGAGTTGTTATTCTGTGATAAATTCCTATAATAAGGATTATTATTTATTCCAGTTCTTATGAGCTCTGCATTAGAAAAGTACTCACGTCAGGTCTTAGAAAGAGGGAATCTTGTGATTAAAACCAGAATTTACATAACAAGAGCTGCTACAGCCATCCCCTGACCCCTTATTAGACATAACAGGTGCCACCATACTACTAGAATGGTGTGAAAGAGTCTCATGCGTTAGTACTACCTAGAGTCCTTATGAGCCATCTGACCCTGTGTAGGTTGATTTTGCTTTGGTTTAGGGGATTTTTTGCTGAACTGTGGCGTTGCACCCAATTGCCAGAGAAGTGAAAATAAGCAATTTGTTAATAAATGAAATAATACTATACTGTACTACATTTCTGTTTTAATCCCCTCTTATTGCTTCCTGCAGCTGCAACCTACTACTAAACTTATACTAATCACAGTACCTCTATCTCAAACTTTCAGATCCTCAAACAGCCATTTTCAAAGGAGACAGATGTGGTATGCTAATTGAATGGAAAGAGGAATAGATAGTTTGCTAGAGAATGAGATCCTGATAGTGCAATGGGCAACTCAATTATAATAGGTATCAATGATTATAATGAGAACAGTATTATGGAGAACAAGGCTATGAGGGGTTTGAGGCAGAAGAGGTTGGGCAATACAGATGTAGTTAGTCCACTACTTTAAGCCACAAAACAAGATGGAAGAGAGGAATTTGAGCAACACTAGGGAATAAGGTCACCATGAACGGTAGAGAGAATGTCAGAAGTGGGGGAGTTAGGCTAAAATTGAAGAGTGTGGGTGGATTGGTTAAAAGCCACAGGTTGAGAAGAGTAAAACACCTGCTCCACCATCACCTGAAGGCCACTATCACTAAATGTAGCAGGGAGAGCAATGTCTCATGGAGAGCCAGGTGAAGTAGTCATGGATTCATTTATAGATGTATGCTTTTGCGCAAAGAAGGGATATTCCAGTGGGCACAGTAGAAAGGGGGAGTGGGAGGCTATGTAGATTGGGTATGAAGTCTACTTGCAAAGTAACAAGTTGTGGATGGGTGGTTGGGCAGCCCAGGGTTTTTACATCATTCTTTCTTGTATTTCTTTCTTTCTGTAAAAAAGTTAGCATCCTAGGATTCTTTTTTCTAACATAATGATAGAAAGTCTACTTCAGTTCCGAATATCAATGCTGAATTAAAACGAAGTGGGGGACGGGGACTTTTTTTTCCAGGAATCTCCTAATGAGGCCCAGAAAATCTCCAACTCCTTCACTGAGCTCTTTATTAATTGTGGAATGTCTGAGACAATGATGAGAGCAAAGCGACCTGCCACTGGTTCCTATTAACTACAGTGTTGGCTTTTGCTAATGACATAAGGAACAAGACAGGGGCTAAATTCACAGCAGCTGACTGCTTGACTGATGACTCCCTGTGGTTAAATGACCTTGCATGGGATCCCACTATAGCCTCCCTCTCTCCACACATCCTTTGTGTAGATTAGATACTGTAGAACAGATTTAGGCAACCTGTAGCACTCCAGCTGTGGTTGGACTGCAACCCCCATCATCTTTAGGCATCCAGTACATGATACAAATTGCTATGCAGCACCATTTGACATGCAACACGCTTCTTTCTGCATTATAGTTTATATCGAACTGTGTATTAGAGGTATACGTTAGGTTACTAGGAGGAGTATGTGGACATTTGTATGAAAAGTACCGTATTTATTGGCGTATAACACGCACTTTTTCTCCCTGAAAATAGGGGGAAAATGGTGTGTGCGTGTTATACGCCGAAAAAAAAAAAATCTAAAACTTACCTCGTTCCTGCTCTGTCCCCCGGTGCTCTGACGGTGCGTGGCTGTGAGGGAAGCGTTGTGAGCTTCCCTCCGGTCGCGCGGTCAATAAAGTGTGTTTTTTTTAAAACAAACTTTATTGTTCCGCGCGGCTGGAGGGAAGCTCACAACGCTTCCCTCACAGCCACGCAGCTTCAGAGCACCGGGGGACAGAGCAGGAACGAGGTAAGTGCTGGGGTCTGGGGAAGGGGGGGGAGGAGGGTGGCATAACGAACATACTAAGGGGCAATATCCTGCATATTGGGGGCAATATCATGGCATAAATGGCATATTGGGGGCAATATCCTGCATATTAAATGTCATATTGGGGGCAATATCCTGGCATATTAAAATGGCATATTGGGGGCAATATCCTGGCATATTAAAATGGCATATTGGGGGCAATATCCTGCATATTAAAATGGCATATTGGGGGCAATATCCTGCATATTAAAATGGCATATTGGGGGCAATATCCTGGCATATTAAAATGTGATATTGGGGGCAATATCCTGGCATATTAAAATGGCATATTGGGGGCAATATCCTGGCATATTAAAATGGCATATTGGGGGCAATATCTGGCATATTAAAATGGCATATTGGGGGCAATATCTGGCATATTAAAATGGCATATTGGGGGCAATATCCTGCATATTAAATGGCATATTGGGGGCAATATCCTGGCATATTAAATGGCATATTGGGGGCAATATCCTGGCATATTAAAATGGCATATTGGGCTTCAAAGTTCTTTATTTGAAATTTAAGTTTTTTTTCCTGAAATTTCCTTCTTAAAATGAGGTGCGTGTTATACGCCTGCGCGTGTTATACGCCGATAAATACGGTAATTTGGTGGCAACGTTTGATAGAGGGCGTAAATCCCCACATTAATTTCTGTATTTGTCTCTGTTTTATATCGTATTTGAATGGCACATCTGCAAAGTACCATTTAAAAAGATGTTCCATAGTCTTTATCAAAGGTTAAAGACTTCAGAGAAATCTCTCTGAGAAGCTGCTGCTTCACTGGGACAGTTCGACAACTATGGGTCGCTGCTTGTGGTTTGGCTGTGTGTCAATCATGTAACATGGGAGGGAGAAAAGTATTTGTTAATGAGATTACGAATGTTTATGTGAATGGTAATGTGGCTTATTAGGAAGGACCACAGTGAGCCAGGAGTTAGAGTGGCCACATTTTATTTCTGCCTTTCAGGGACACATGTTATATAAATTATCAAAAAGCCTTGGGAACCATGTAGATTACAGATTGAAAAATATATTTATAATATACATACAGTGATTATCAGACACCTCTATTAGCAGATAGGCAGTTTGGGAGAACATAACCCTTGTATTGCTAAATATAGGCAGTATCAGAGAACTTACCCCCTTAATTGCTACATATACGCATTTTCAGAGAACTTAACCCCTGTATTGTTACATATAGGCCGTTTCAGTGAACGTAACCCCTGTATTGCTATATATTTAGGCAGTTTGAGAGAACGTAACTCTTGTATTGCTAAATATAGGCAGCTTCACAGAACTTACCCTGTTAATTGCTAGATATAGGCAGTTTCAGAGAAGTTACCCACTATATTGCTAGATATAGGCAGTTTCAGAGAGCATAGCCCATGTTTTGCTAAATATAGGCAGTATGTTTGTATAAAGTGCTGCGTAAATTTCTGGTGCATAAAATGAATACTAGTGTAATGTAACAGGGCCATGATAAGGACTCCATTCTCATGCTAGACAGTAAGCTCACAGACAGGGCCCTGAACTCTTACTGCATACATATTCTGTATTTTGCATTCTGTATTTTTAACTTTACCATTTCCCACTTATCTGTCCTGCTTTACACGGTACAGTCCCAATTGCCCAGTGGTTCCAAATTCGTTTTCCGGTATCCAAATTCTCTAGGACACCAGAGGAAAACAAGTTCGAGAACATCTTAATGTACCCTGCCTGGTACAATAATTTGTTTTTTATAATTATTATAATATTCATGGTGAGTAATTTAAGAGTTAATATTCTAAAAGGTTGACGCGCTTACAAAGGCATGGGTATATGTCAAACTTAAAAAAGGATTGCTGTTGTTTTTGTATTACATATAAATACCAATTAGTGCTGCCCAAACATGTTATAGATTTCTTATGCATTCGTGTGACACAGAAAAACCTAAGCTGTTAAATTTGGTAAATTATGTCATTACAATCCCTTTCAAATGTTTAGACAAGCTCATTCTTTAAAATCATGGCTGGTTTACCAAGATGAATGCACTGTCAAGTTAACTAAAAACCAGTGTAAAAACACTTTAAATTCTTGGTTTACATCTAAATGTTCCATCCAACTCATCACATTTCAGCATCTGCTATCACAATCAAGAACGTCAATTTCCCTTTAAGAATAATAAATTACTTTAGAGAATGTTATTTTAGTGCCAAAAATAACACATTCTTGTGCTCTTACGTTGTTGTTTTATATATATATATATATGTATAGAAACCATATAAAAAAAATAAGAGGTACACTTAATAGTGGCCCTGGTGCAAATCCAGTAAGCATGAATGTAATATGCCAGAGCCACAGCCAACCTTAGTATCTGCTGCTAAGGTCTTGGTGCCTGATAACACAGCGCATCACTTAAAGTATCTGCTGCTAATTTCTTGGTGCCGGATACCACAACACACCTTTAGAACATTACCCAAAGCATCACACTGCCTTTTCCGTCTTGCCTTCTTCACATATAGCATCCTGGTGATATGTGTTCTCAAGATAAGCAATGCAAACACACCATGCTATCCATGTAATGTAAAAGAAAACATAATGCACCTTCTTCCATTTTCTCCATGGTCCAGTTCTGATGCTCACATGATCTTGCTGTGAAATCCTTGGTAGCCGTGTCTACTTCTGGGAATTGCTACGAATGCCGTATTACTAAGGGATGCTGACCAGGGAGCTGACAATCGATTGCGAAAGATTGATTGCTGAGCAGATATTGAACCCGCAAAGGAGAATTAACATATGGCTACTTAGCCTTTTCATTACAGGCATCATGACTGGTCTGCAGCTATTCAGCCCAATACTGCAATGCTCAGTGCTCTGCAACATTAACTTTTTCACCAATGTGAGCTACAGTAGCTCATGTTGGATCGGACCCCACAGGGTAGCCTTCTCTTCTGACATGCATCAATGAGCCTTGGGCCCGTGACCCTGTTACCGGTTCAATGCTTTTCCTTCCTTGGACCCCGTTTCATAGGTACTGACAACTGCAGACCGGGAACACCTCACAAGAACTGCAGTTTTGGAGATGCCCTGACCCAGTTGTCTAGCCATCACAATTTGTCAAAGTCGCTCAGATCCTTTCGCTTGCCCATTTTTCCTGCTTGTAACACATCAACTTTGAGGACAAAATATTATTTCTGCCTAATATATCCCACTCATGACAGGTTCCATGGTAACGAGATTATCAGTGTTATTTACTTCACCTGTCAGTGCTCATAATGTTATGGATGGTCGGTGTAAATATATGTGTGTCACCAAGGGCAACTTTTGGTAATTGGTTATATTTTTGTGATATTAAGTGTGTATACCAATTGAAATTATATTTTGGTGCTGGTAATCATTTCTATAAAGGAACTCTGTCACTTAAACATTGTCTATATTGTGAATGTAGAGAATAAAATTCTTTGTGGAGCAGAATTGCAAGGAAATCCATAAATTAAGACAAACAATATTTTAAATTGATCTATGGTATCTCCCGACATCTTATGACATCACCTGTGGCTTGATATCTAAATGTAAATCTTAAAATGGGAAATGGTGATGTCATAAACTGGAGACGCCATATTTAAACAGACATTAGGGTTTCCACCCAGTATTTTATCAGCAGGCCAGTAAAAGATTATCTTGAAGCCAATGTTAAGCATTGGTAGGGTTAACCAGGCAAAAGCATCTGTTGTAAAAAGTTAAAGGTTAACTATGTCAAAAGTCCAGCATGTGACTTCACCCCTCTGAAAACACAAAAGGCCCTCACATGAAGTACATGGGACTCCCATCACTTCTAAACTTGATGATCCCAGTGTGACACTTCCTCATTGTGATAATGGATCACACTCTTACACTCCACTAAAGCAGGGTCATCTTAAAGTGTAATATTGTCAAACTACAGTATATGTTTATAGTTATGCTAAGCCCCAAAATAAATTAAGCAACAACGTGTGTTCCACTCTTACTTTTGTAACAAAAGTGATACAATAAGTGCTGCATCCATAGCCATTTTAAAGGTAAGAGTTCAAAATGCACGTCATTTAGGGCTAAGTGAGACACCACACATTTATTAGAAGTATGTATTTTCATTTAGCAATAAAGCTAATATATATGTTTTTGGGAATCACTAATGAAAATATTGATCATGAGGCAGCTCACTGTTAGAAAGGGAAGCAGTCGGGAACCACTTGCCATTTTTGCAGAAATCTTAGAGCGTCCAATGGCATACATGGGCATGAATAAAAATGTTATTTTGGTTAATCTATCCTTATTTCTGCATCAACATCTGAACATTCAGTAGTTCAGGATATAGTCTTGTGATCATATGTCTGGTTGCTGTAATGATTTTTAGCATGAGCCTTAATTGCTCATTGGTTCTGCGCTCACCCAGCCAATCAGAATGGAGCTTGTTGCTCACCCCAAGCTAACTGGCTCTCTCTGCTAGCGCAGTTTGTAACCCTGCAGGGGATCTAGATATGGTATCCTCTATGATATATAAAAACAAGGCTAAATGCACTAGCAGTGAGTGGTATATAGGACGCCAGTGGTTGGATAAAATGGCACGTACCTTAACAAGTACATTCCATTTTATCCCCATATTAGGTCCACTAGATCTTTTCTTGTTCTTCTTTGGTACAAGCACAAGTGTACAAAAAAGTTTAGTGTCTCTTTTTGACTCGCATAATAGTTCAGCTCAAAGGGGGGCAGTTAAAATATATTTATTAATTAACTCTATAAGACAAAATAATGTGAATTGTGAGAACAACTTCATACAAAGCTGTCTAGATTTCATTTCTAAAACAACCCTGTTTTCTATTGTGTATTTTGGCTTTTTGCAAACCTTAAACGGAAATGTCTATGTAATGGCCAAAACGCACAGTCCTCTGACAATAAATACATCATTTGCTTTCATGCAATATGTCACAGACGTGAGATAGAAACTGGAATAAAGTATGCTTTATCTTACAGCTTGAGCTGCATTTTGCAAGTAATAAAAAAGCATGTCCAGGGAGATACTCATGGGAGCAGAGAAAGTCAATGGCTGACATTACAGCTGTCAAGGACTTTCACTTGCTGAAAGGCAAGTTGGGATTTGTAGTCCACAGCAGCTGTACTGCCAGAAGTTGCTGATCCCTCCTAACAGGACACATGAAGAATTTTTTTCCCTCTATGAAATTTTATTTTGTTGTTGCAGTTGTTGTAGTTAAAAAAAAAATCAAGCTGAGCAACTTGGTATTTGTAGTATATAGATGTTTCTTAACATTTTTTTTAATACTTTAGGCTTCCAATTGGGTAAGGCCTGCAGACTGGTCTACATTTTATTGATTACAAATCTGAAACAGACATTTTCCAACGTAATCTTATATAAAAAGGCAATGCTGATACCCTGTGTCAGTCCGTGGGCCAAATGCAGCCCCCATCTAACAACAACTAGCGACTCAACCGGTTTACCTTTCTATGTTCTAATTAGTCCTTTAAACATGATGTTTTCTTGATTTTGAAGCTCTTTTTTAACACATGTCTAAGAATGTGCGGTAGCACTGTCACTCAAACTGACAGCACTAATGTGCATGCGTGGTGCCACTGTCTGTTGCCCTGACAGTTCTACTCACCTTCTCCAGTGTCCCAGATGCCAAAGAATGTGATCGAGACTGAAGAATTTTGGTTCTGAATCACGCTGTCCCGCCAAGCTCTACCTCTGTCTTAAGCTCTACCTCTGTCTTGAGAAGCAGGACAGAGGTAGAGCTGGGCAGGACAGATCCTCAAATCGGGACAGTTGGGGGTATGCTAGTCGTAACACTTTCTGTACAATTGTTTTGTCTGTCTATTAATCTAGTAATTAATGGCGCATTGTGATAAATAAAGTATTACAGCTAAAGTTCAATCAAAATTAATAAAAGGTATATAAAACTTCTTCTGGGTGGAAAAAAATTACCAACATTACCTATTTTATTAAACGTCAATAAAAAAGATGCTTAAAACAATAATAGAAAAAAATGACACTAATAGGGTGTTGAGTGGATAATAGTGGAGTGGATAATAGGAGTGGATAATAGGAATACCAAATACTCTACTGTCTCAAAAACACACTAATAAAAAAAGGGCTTGTGTATGTGCATATGTATATGAGAGACATATTAAAATATATAAAAGAAAATATGTATTTAAAAACAGAAAAGCCTTAAGTTCAAAGTCAATATTTATACCAGAGGGGTCAAGATTTTTAGATTGTAGATCCAGAACACCTCTCTCTGTAGGAGCTTTCTGGATCTGTCTGCCCTTCTCCAAGAGCTGTAAAAGTTCCCTTTTGGGCAAGTTCTATATTGATTCAACAGGCTGTACTTATCATTTCCTATACTAATGAGGCCAAGATGTTCCAGCATTCTGACTTACAGTGGCCTTGTAGTTTGTCCCACATATTGGGCCCCGAGGCCACATTCGATCTGGTAAATTACTAAGTTGGAGTTACAATTCATAAAACTCCATATTTTATAGGATTTTCAGGTAGTGGGAGACATGAACTCTCCTAGCTTGGTTGACACAGGCTTTACAGTTCCCACATTTGTGGAAACTTTTGCCCTTTTCTTGCATCCAGCTAGACCCGTCTTTTTTAGGATTTTTTTTAACGCTTAGGGGAAGTTTGGGACTTTAGGTTGGGGGCCTTCTTGAAAGTCACACTAGGCCTATTTTCCCCAGAATATTGTCACTACGTATCACATTCCAGTGGGTTTTTTAATAATATCTTTAATTATAATAGCTGCCACACAATATTCTGAGATGAACGAGAAATCACATTTGCCTTGTTCTTTGTTTTACTTGGACCTAATGCTATTTAGAATACTAGTTCTACCTAGGGCTTCCACTTCCCTCCCGGCAGAATCCAGTAATTCACATCTATAATTCTTTTGAATAAATCTATCCTTAAGTACCTTAGTTTGTTCCTTATATGTTTCCAAGTTGCTACAGTTTTCTACAAATTCTTCTAAACATGGCATATAGGGATATTTTTGTAGCCACTGGGGTTGGCAGCAGCTAGTTATATCAATATAATTATTACTGTCCACTGGTGTTAGATTCAAGGTGACCATCCTCAATTTAAAAACTGATATCTAAAAAGTAGATGGCGGCAATAGCAAAGCTTGTATTTTTGTCCTCTAAGAATGGCCAGCAAGCAACACTTGTGCCACAGTGGGCTTTAAAGGGACTGTCTAGTGCCCAAAATGCATCTTCCAAATAGCAATGCATATTAATGAGCTTTCAAAGTACTTTAAAATGCATGTCTTACATTTTTCATTGGTTAAAATATAAAATACTTACAGGTAGAAGAAATTGTGAAATTACAGCAATTTGCAAGAAACAAGGATCCACACTAGATCAGTAAAAGTAATTTTCTTTTTTTTGCTGCAGGAACCAATGAGAATAATGCCATTCAAATGAATGGAATATTCTGTCTCTCTAGTGATGTCACCAGACAATATGTTGCACTGTTAAGAGATCCTACTGTGTACAAGAGCAAGGTCACTCATAGGCCACTCAATAGACTCAATGTGAGGAGAACAGGAAGTGACTATATGAAAAAAAACTTTATATCCTCAGTGTCTATATAATCAGTGCTGCTGCACCTGCAGTAAACATGCAGAGTAATCACTGGGGAGGGCTTGAGTCAAATATTAAAAATGTGATTTATGCAGAATGCCTGCATCAAATCACACAGGGATAAAAGCCTGTGCACTATACAAGCAGTTATCTTCATCTTGCACCAAAGTGAGTTTGGGGACTAGATTGTCCCTTTAAGGCCTTCAGGGCATGTCAATCCTTTGTAATGACTTTCATTTTTTGTGGGAATACTTTTGGTGCTTAAAGACGAGCAGCATAATGTGTATTAGTGAGGCATTTTACTTGTTAAATAGGAACTAAACCCACATACAAGTTACATTTTAAAACAAAGTCAATTTCTGTCTGAATAAACAAAGGATTTAAAAGGTACTTTATGAGAGCTCAATTTAAAGTGACCCTATTTCTTTTGAAAGTCTTACGGTTCTACTCATTAAAGAGAGAATTTGCATGGAATTGGGTTGGGAAAATTCCCCAATGCAGCTGAATTGGTGAATTTTTCCAACTCGGCTACTTTGGCCTAAGGTTTGCAACTCCCATCTCAATTCCCTGCAGTTCTCTTAAGCTAGACTTCCTTGCTGATATGTCAACACTAATTGAGACTCAGTACAAGCACCATTGTCTTTAAGCTATTTGGGTTGATATGCATTTAAAATATTAAGTGTCTGACCACTAATTAGTATTACTTATTATTTTCAACCTATTGCCATGCTCATATCAAAAAGGGAGCTACATGTTATTCAATAGACATGTGCATTCATTTTCGGACGAATGCATTTTCATCCGAAAATAGCATTTTCGTCCATTCGTCCGAAAAACGAATAACGAAAAATGCTAAGCTAACGAAAGCCGAATGAACGAATGGTTAAAAAACGAAAATCATTCGTTCATTCGTCCATTCGTAGTACTTTTGCATTCTATATGCCGAAATAGAGTCGGTTTATAGAATACAATAGCATAGTACACTTACATTCCATAAACCGACATAATGAACGACTTTCGGTTTATGGAATGCATGTAAGTCTATTGGCATTCTATAAACCGAACGTTCGGCTTATAGAATAGCAATAGGATTACATGTATTACATAAGCCGACAGCCTATAAACCGAACGTTCGGTTTATAGGCTGTCGGCTTATGTAATACATGTAATCCTATTGCTATTCTATAAACCGAACATTCGGTTTATAGAATAGCAATAGGATTACATGTATTACATAAGCCGACAGCCTATAAACCGAATGTTCGGTTTATAGGCTGTCGGCATTTCACTACGCGGAGACAAAATCTCCATTCATTATGAATGGAGACTTTGTCTCGGTGTAGTGAAATGCCGACAGCCTATAAACCGAACGTTCAGTTTATAGGCTGTCGGCTTATGTAATACATGTAATCCTATTACTATTCTATAAACCGAACGTTCGGTTTATAGAATAGCAATAGGATTACATGTATTCCATAAGCCGAAAGTCTATAAACCGAACGTTCGGTTTATGGACTTTCGGCTTATAGAAAACGAACAGTAGTAGTGCCTTTCTATGAACCCATTCATAATTCTTATGAATGGGTTCAAAGAAAGGCACTACTACCGTACATTTACTATAAGCCGAAAGTCTATAAACCAAAGGTCGTTTGGTTTAAAGACTTTCGGTTTATAGAATACATAGAATTACATGTAATTCTATGTATTCTATAAACCGAAAATCTATAAACCGAACGACCTTCGGTTTATAGATTTTCGGCTTATAGAAAACATGTAGTACTATTGCCTTTCTATGAACCGAACGAGAGCCCCAATTATAAGAATTTCTTATGAATGGGGCTCTCGTTCGGTTTACAGAAAGCCAATAGTATTACACGTATTCTATAAAATGAACAAATAAAACGAAATGAAACGAAAATAATGAACGAATTTCGTCTGAAACGAATGCAGTAATGAACGAAATTCGTTTTAGACTAAATAAATAACATTTTCGTCCGAATGGACGAAAACGAAACGAAAATTTTAGTTTTGCACATGTCTATTATTCAATACCCTAACATGCTTGTGTCTGTAGTTTGGTGCCAGGCATATTCAAGTATTTAGCTTTTGATAAGTCTCTTCACTTGCAGAGGATTTCAGGAGTTGTCGTTCATTGATAGCTGTGTTTAAAAATACAGTAGAGAAAATGATTTATTTTAAAAAGTAATGTGGTTTTTTTCCGAAAGCGCCTGTGTTAAATATGGAGGAGTGATGTTACTTAAGTATCTCTAGAGAATACATGCCACCAGTACAAACTGATATGACATGCTAAGTATGCACCTTTCACTGAAAATGGCTTTAAATTGTGCAAATGTGCTTCAAATACACCTCACTGATAGAAGGTTTGGGGAGATGGTATGCAGCTCTAAGATCATGCTCTTCACTCTATTATGGATTATGGATTCTTTCTCTTAGCTAGTGACATTCAAAACTGCATCTCATAAACAAAGCGCCTGACAGTTCAAATTGCTCCGAATATTCATTTCAACAAATCTCACGTTTGATTTTCTAATGCATGGTGATTTACCTGTGATTTAGCCTTTGTTGTTCCAGTGATGTATATATGCTAGCTATATATATATATATATATATATATATATATATATATATATATATATATATATATATATATATATATATATATATAAATATATATATATATATATCTATCATGGATATGTACGGTAGGTTAGATAGATAGATAGATAGATAGATATATGTACACATACAGCAGTCTTTTCATAGGAAACATTTAGCCAAGTTCTAATCTAATTGATTACATTCGTGTTAAGTAAGGAAATGTAAAAAATCTGACCTGTTCCCAATGTTCTTGACCTGCACTTGGCCACCCTGATATCAAACATCAAAAGTACCCTTTCAAGTCATTTCCACACCCGTATCACAGATTGGCAGTGAGTGAAGTCCAGCTCTGATGGGGTTAGCTGCGGTTTCACTGTTACTATATTGAGTTGAGTGTTGGGCCATCTGGTGGTACAAGCTTGGCAACTAGAAAGTCCAAATGCCTGGCTTGAAATTACATTCCCAAGCGTTGGCATCTAACAGACTGATCTTTTTTGGCTTCTTTCCTTGCTTTCTGGGTAGTCCTGCCTACCAGACTGAGAATAGTGGGAACACAAAGAAGCCTTTGATGTCCTTTTTCCCTTTTGATGAGTAGGAATTTACTCCCTCCTGCATACTTAAGCCTATGTTGCCCTTTCATGGTAAACAGGGTGTTTCACGATGCCTAAATATGTTTTCCGCATGAAACTGCATGCCAGAATTAATACAGCCAACATGCCAGTCCTTATGCTCCATGTGTTGTCAGTACCAGTCACTGGAGAGTTATCTCACAGCAAACAATATAAAGTGGGTATAAGTGTGCTAGTCTGTACACACTAACATGCAAGTGTAGGAAATCAATTGTGGAAACAAAGTAATAACTCAGAATAGTTATTTTCAAATGATCCAGAAACATGAAAAATAAACATATACAATACAATGTTTGATATAATGATAGGATCTATGGCAACATATGAAAATTCACACTTACAATTGAGGAAACCTATGGATATTGTACCTTCAGATGAAACGTATTGTGTGAGGAGATTGTAGGCACCAACTAGTTCCCATAGAGCTTTTTTGACCTTTGGCAGCTCTTCTACAGAGAGAAGGGTACCTAATGAAGATCTTTGGTGGTCATGTGCTCTTTACACAAATTGTTATGCTTTCCTAATCATTGCTCTTCTCCTCTCATGATTGTTCTGGGCACTTCCTGAGGATTCTTTTTTCCAACTATTGTTGGAAACGCATGCTCATATGGAGCAGTACACTGCTCTACAAACAGTGAGTGTGAATTTAATATATTTCCATATCATTGTATCAAACATACTGCACTATATTTTTGTTGTGTATCAGCTTATTTTTCATTTAACATTTTTTATTTTGAATTATTAAGTTGTTTCCCACTCTGATACACTTACATTTTAGTGTATACAGACTATCACACTTATACCCACTTTATATTGTTTGCTGTGATATCAATTTTGCTGGCAGTGAGACACCAACAAGTTTTTAGGTGTGGCTGTGGTGTTTATAGTTTTTGTATTGTACTAGTTAGGAGCATTGATCGTACTTTAGGAGGTAAAATTCCTCTTGCACTCAGTTTGTATGTTTTATTAGAAATTTTGTTTTAACCTCATTAATGCCTGTGGCAGAGACCTAGCGACGTGGTCTTGAAAGCTTGCAATCAAACTCTCAGTTAGCCAATACATGGTATCATTTTGTTTTTCCATGGCTAACACTGTACTACTCTTTTAACTATGTTTTATTACAAATTAAGAATGTGGCAGAATCTAATGTCTACATGGACACCTGATTTTACGGCAGTCTTCGATAACCAAACCTTTGAGATCTAAGAGAAGAGAGCCGATGACACACCAAAAAATCAATACACACTTTATTGCTTTCAGGACTCGGATCGATTATAAAATATGTAACTATTAAAGTTCTTCTGAAAGGGCAAGGATATCTTTCAGTTATTTGTTAATGAAAATGTATTTTTATTTTGTCAGTGTTGGCCTAATGGTCAAAGAGGATGAGAAAGTCTTAAAAATAGTTCACATAAAGAACAGAGGGCTTGAAAAGCATAGCACTGACTACAGCTGCTGGCCTTCTTTGCCCTTAGTCTACTTCAGTAAGTACCAAAGTGGAATTCGCTGCCCCAGGGACGAACTTTCTTGCAAGCTATTCTTGGCATCCAGCAGGGAAGACGCCACTTGGGTGGCATAACATATTTAAGCGGATGACATGTGTCTTTGGTCACTGTCAAGTTTTATATTAAATAGATAGTTTTGCACTGTGAAGGTGATGACAGAATAGGTATATAAAGCCGGGTTCTGGTTATTCCTGGAATTAATTATGTATTCTACTTTTCATTTTTAAAAGAACTGAAGGGTGTATGCTTAGCAGGTTATAAACATTTACATTTAATAAGAAATATAATTAACAATGAAGTGCAAATAATCCATACTCTGATTGAAAATGATCTAATTCTCATTTCTCATTTTAAAAATGTAAAATGCAATAACATGGTTTCTTAGTTAAATTGCTAGTACCCCTCATCTATACAGTACATTTCTCCATTTTGTTTTAATGCTCAAAGGTTTCTACAAATATTTGGTGACCTTCCAAGCTAGATCAGGCATACTGTATAAAAACATTCCCTGAATAAATCTGTCATTACAAGCATCAAAGAGTTAATAGTACATTATGATGGTCTCTTTTTAAGGATATAGTTCCCCTTTACATTTTTTATCTGCTACACCAAAGACTGAAACTGCAGTCAAATAAACAGTTGAGTAATTAATTTGCATTGTTTTATATACCCCCTCAGACACGGTTTGGCTTATTTTAACAAGCAACAGATTTTTGGAGCTATTATTAACATTGTTATTCGTGGACAAAGGTTTTCAGTGTGAATGCACCATGAGAATTGCTTCACGAGCAAGGATGGAAAGTTCAGCCATTTAGTGAAATGCTGGAACATTGTCATTAGTTAAAGCTATGGTGTTGGAAATACATGTATGGAAATTTTTCCTCCATGGGGAATAAGGCTGCACTGTGGTGAAATTCATTGCAGGTGTATCGAGGGCTAGGAATGCAACAAAGTAATGAATAATATTCTACAGTTCACTAAAAACACTGTGGAGCACAACTATAATATAATGGAATACAAATAATTCCCACAGCCAGAATCTTCCAGATTGTTGTGTCTCAAAAAGAAGAAAAAAGCACCTCGAGGACACATTGGGAAAAATACATAACGCAATACATTTCCTGGTGACATCAAACATTGGGTAGAGATCAACTGGACGCAGAAGCTAATGCTGACAACATACTAACTCACAAACACTGATACAGACCTCAATGAGTGTGATCATGTTTTATAGTATTCTTAATTTAAGCGCAAATATTTTGTATTTATTAAATATATTCTGTGTATGTTATCACTTCTCCATCCCCTTTTCGCTATGTACATTGGAGGTACCTTGGTGAATTAATGATGTATTCCACGTTTAATTTTTAAAAGAACTGAAGGGTGTATGCTTAGTAGGCCATGAACATTTACATTTAATAAGAAATGTAATTAACAGTGAAGTGTGTCTAATCACTTTTCCATCTCCAACTCACTATCTACATTCGAGGTACCCTGGTGTGTAAAAATTATTTGTATATATTCGGAAGGTGCATTTTAAGTGTTTCTGGTTGTGACACTAAATGGAAGAGTCTCGTTTTTATTTTATTGAAAGATCCAAGTTGAAGTGATATAAGCGGTTTCTCTTATAATTTTTTTTTTTTTTTAAACACTGTAATCTAAGAAGATTCTGGCTATAGGGAAGTGTTTGTACTCCGTTATTTTCTAGTTGTGCTAAACAGTGTGTGTGTGTTTTGGGTGATCTCTAATTGTGGAGAACTGGCTACCTTTACATCTGCAACATTTATATAAAATATAATCATCTTTCTTATTTGTAAGTATAACCCTATGATTTGCTACAAAATGTACCAGTATTTACTTTTTCTAATACAACCTTCTCCATCTGAAATCCTAGTACTGTGGTTGTACCTGTAAGGTGATTTGTGATCTTTGTTTTCAAGAAAACGTATCCTGGCGCTGCAGTGTTCAAAAACATCAAAGGGTCTGCTCAATAAAGATTGTGAATTGAGACAGTAATTTCAAACTTTAGGCCAATGTAGCCATGTTGGTAAATTTCTCGAATGCAGCTGAATGGGAGAATTTTGTCCAACAAAGCCCTAAAGTTTGAAATTCCCATTTTAAAGAGCAAAAATAGCTTTTTTATATAAGCTTTTTTTTAGTACATAACCACAGTTTCTTAGAAGTAAAGACAACTAAATATTCCTCCTTCTTCTTGAAAGTGGGAAAAAGATTGATTAATTTATTTAATGTAATATTCACTGTAGCACATGCAAGAAATAAAAGATGCTTTTTATTCAATTTTAAACCCCTATGTCTCTTCAAGGACCACCATAGGTCTGGGTTTAAGGAATAATTTAATAGTCTTTAAATAGAGGTATTCATAATATCTGGACAGTTGATGGCCATTGTAATGGTCATTGTGAACTGCTAAAACATTTTAAAAGTTATCAAGAATTATACTATTTTAAAACCAACTATTTGTTTACATTTTACCCCTGATTCTGAGCAATACTTTATAATCAGTTTTGAATACTCTATGCCAGGGATTTCTGGATGTTTGAGTATCAGCTGTGTGTCTTTTTTCTGCTGTCCTGTCTCCTCCTTGTCATCATTATGACCAAAGCATGTGACCTTGTAATCAGGAGTGTGCCCCTTGGTCAAAATGTCAACCTGTAAAATTGGAATGTTCAGTGTGGTATTCAAAAGCCATTATTAAACCCATTCCAAAGTGCTTTCAGATGCAGTATTAAATGATATTGGTTGATGACCTAATTTTTATGAGTGATAAGTTGTACATTGTTTGAACCTCTGCATACATTCCTGCTTTTTTATGTTAAACACCCATATTAAAAGAATAATAAACCCTGATGATGTTTTTGTGGCTGTATAAATTAAAATAAAATTTAAGCCAGGGAGATATATGGAATTTTAATAATAATATGCAGCCTTTCCTCATTTTATGACATATGCTCCCTAGCCTGTCTAAAAGGCTTCTGGGCCACTGGTAAGTATAGGGAGCTTCAAGGGTTCAGTTCTGAATCTTGCCATTAAAGTGAATGTTCACTTCAGATCAGTGCCAGACTGGGAATAAAAACCAGCCCAGGAAATAATTGTATACCAGCCAGATAGCATAACATTATTGTATTGCTCATAAAAGGGGAAAACCTTGCATTTTAAAGCACACTTGAAGAGTGAAACCCGCGCAAACCAGGTCAATACGTAGCCCAAGTATGTGCACAATGTTATTTTAATTGCCCTGTGCAAGGTGTATATATTAGGACAGTACGTGAGATATAACCTTGTGTAGATATTGTAGGCATATATTTACCCTGTGCATGCGGTATATATCAGATGAGTGTGTGAGATAAAACCTTGTGTAACTAGTGACTTACCCCAGCACCTAGATTACACTCACGTGACTTGGCCCAGAACCTAGATTGCACTCAGTCAGGACTTACCCCAGCACTTAAATTGCACTCCCAGGACTTGCCCCAGCACCCAGCCAGAACTTATCCAAGCACTTACATTGCACTCACAGGACTTGCCCCAGTTTTTAGATTGCACTCACATGACTTGACCCAGGATTTACCCCGGCATCCAGATTGCATTCAGATCACTGGCCCCAGAACTCACAAGACTTGCCCCAGGCCTTACCCCAGCACTTAGATTGCACTCAGAGGACTTGCCCATGCCCTTACCCCAGCACTTAGACTGTACTCACACTAGTTGCCCCAACATTTACATTGCACTCAAAGGACTTGCTCCAGCACCCAGCCAGGACTTTCCCCAGCAGTTAAATTGCAGAGAGCTTTCTTCAGAAACCAGGACTTACTCCAGCAAAGAGATTTATCTCACAGGACTTGCCCCAACAAACAAGACTTACCCCAGCATTGAGATTGCACTCACAGGACTTGACCCAGCACCCACCCCAGCATACCCCACATAGATTGCAGTCACTGGACTTGCCTCGGCACCCAGGAATAACTTCAGCACAGAGATTGCACTCACAGTACTTGCTCCAGCATTAAGATTGCACTCACAGGACTTGCCCCAGCACACACCCATGCACTTATATTGCACTTATCGGACATACCCCAGCACCCAAGACTTACCCCAGAACTGAGATTGCAGTTACAGGACTTGCCCTAGCCCAGCATTGAGATTGCACCATAGGACTTTCCCCAGGCCCCAGCCTCTAACAGCCTCCCGCACTCATTGTGCAGGAGGTGCCTCATATGACATATTAAGCTGAATTCCTTAAAGTGGCAACCATATCGACCTCTCACAACAAATCATTAGAAATTATCTTTGAGATTAAAATAGAGCTAGTGTATGATATCTCTGTAAGTACACTGAATAAATATTTGTAACATTTTGTGCTTTTTTTGGTTTTAACCGCTTACATTTTTTTCATTTAGTGAGCATTTTTCTGGTTGTGATAATCTATTGTGATTAAGTTTAAAGACAACTGTGAATATTTTGTCAAAAATAATTCTTATTCTGCATGTGAAAAATACGCTTAGCACTTAGTACATTGTAAAAGGAGCAAAGAGTAGAAATAGTAATAAAATATTATTATGTTTTTGGTACATGCCCCCATCCGTGTTTTAACTTTTTAAAATGAGTTTAGGCCAGAGCAATTGCTAGGTAAACATCCCTAAACATTATGGCACACCATGCAAATTCCAAATTTGCATAGATGATTGTCTCATTGTGGTTTATGCAATAATTTCTCTATAAATGTTAAATCTTTCCAACTACTCACTTTTAGATAACATCTCCAAAGCAGCTTTAAAACCATTAGAGGCAGTTCCACCAACAGTGGAAGAAGAAGAAACTAAACTCTGTATTTTTAGAGTTTCAAATTTTTTTATATCTCTGCATCTAACGTAGATTGTAAGTTCCCTACCTTATATATATGTCTGTCTCTGTTTCTGTTACTTACTTTGTGGAGCCCTTCGTGCTCAGTACAAAGCACTATGTCGATTTTTGGTGCTATGTAAATAAAGGTTAAGCCCTTAACATCGAGTGGACGTTCCATGCCGTCATGGCAATTTGTGCCACTTGGAAGCACTGACAGAATCTGCTAAAATGAGTGGTGAATGCAATCAGCAATCGCACCCACCGCCCAGGCAGTGTTGCTGTAATGCCTCGATGCCGAGGCATTAAGTAACAGCAAAATCTAGTGTTAAAAATGATTGAACACAGAGTGAAAGCGGGCGACATATTGTAATGACAAAATTGCATTCCATTATGACTGTGGGCAGGAGCTTCGGAAGTGAACAATGCCAACTTCAGTCGGTCTGTTCCTGTTGTTAGACTGCCTCTAGAGGCCGGCAGCAACTTTACACCTAAAAAAAAATCTTAACTGTAAATCTAGGGTTACAATTTTTTGTGGGTGGAACTGACCCTCTATATATTTAATTTTCAGTGTTCTTTAATTAAAGGCAATGTAATATATAATATTGCAAACTATTGCTTTTCATGATTTATCAGTTATTAATTGACTCTTACTGATATAACCTCAACTCAGTTAGCTTTGGGTTGAGCAGATGCTTAACACAGACGTGTGATGGAGTGTTTCCCTTCAAAATTGTTGTTTTTATCTCACTTGAGATAAGGTTACCTTGTGCTATGTTGTGCTGTGGAATTCATGTCAGACACTTAGATGAATTGGTCTCCATAAATTAACACAATGTGATCTTATCTCTCATGAGGTCTGTGTCCCAGAGCCATTAGACTTCATATTAGCTTGTAGAATCTAAAATGTATGAGAAGAGCTTCACATATGCAAAATATGCCCCTCTATAAAAGGAATACTACAGCTAAACCCATAATCCTCAATAAATACAAGACTGATTGGTGAAACTGATTATATTTAATCATTTATGTGCTGCTCCTGACATTAGGCACATGTTTGCTAAGGTGCCAGTGTTCAAGACTATGGAAGCAATGGCAAGGTCGGTACATTTTTGAAGGGCAGACATTTACTGTTTTGTGGTCGACCCAATTTGTATCTTACATGTAAAACGCAAATAAGGAACACAGACTTCCTTAAAAGCACAGATGTTTTAGCTCTACAAATCTATTGTTCTTTAAGATAAGTATGTTGTATATTTTTCCTTCACAACTGTATTATGACACTGCTATTAAAACATTATTCTCCTTTAAGCACATTCCAAATATTGAAAAATATGTTTTTCAGGGGTGTAAAAGTCACATTATATAGAATTATAAAGAAACTTCAATAATTGAAATACTCATTGTTTGTGTTTAAACTGCTTTACCATTGTCACAAAGAAAAATTAGTACTTTTTACATCAAATTGGTGGCTGTATAGGTCCAGAAACAGATCTCCACCCGGCCATAACTTTAAAATAGAAAATTGACATAAAAAATCATGAAAACCATTGTCCAAATAAATCAGGATGCTCAGGGATGGAATATAAAATGTAATAAGACCACAGGATCCCAAAACGTTCACCTGACGCGTTTTGTTTGACACAGCAGACTTAATTGTAATTAAAAAATGAGCCAGATCTTAGAGTTTATGACTTTTGCCCAGCAAAAGTTTAAAAATTTCAACTGGAGTTATATGTATAAAACATGTGCAGTTTCAAGTAATGGCACTATGCACACGTGCGCCAAGGTATACAGAAGTTAAAAGTTAGCACTATGTGAGCTGAAACCAGAGTTCTAGCGCCAATGTATAAAAAAACAAGCACAAGAATGCCCTTTAAAAGAGGCGGAGAGCTCCACCCCAAAGCAGCTCCAAGAAAGTGTCAAGATTTAGCAATTACACCTTTTTATCGCTTCCCAATTCTGGCTGCAAGGTTTATATAGAAACCACAACTCTGTGGCTATCTAGGTCCATTCACTTTATCCTCGAAGAAATCTTGGTGATGAGACTTTAGTGTACAGCAAATAGGCAAACCAGCTGTGCAAGAAGTAAATAGATCTAAACATAAGAAACTTATAGTCAAAAAACATATACATATAAAGTTCGAATTTTATGAAATTTGACAGCTATATTTCATAATAATCAAGACTGTGTTTAACCTTGAAAAGGGTAATATAAAAATATATGCTTTTTAAAATACCCCCAGGGCAGGATGGCAGGGGTGAGGGGAAGCAGATTAGGAGCAAGACGGCAGTCTTCGGCTACAGTAATCCGACCATATTTACCTAAATGTATTAACATTAGAGCTTTGAGAATATTATTAGTATAATATGCCAGTATAAATATCCCACAAGAAGATTGAAACATGAAAATGTATATTCTTGCAAGATTTCCTTTAAGAACCTAATGGTATGCCTAGCCAGAATCTTTCAGAAAATCATTTAGAGGTAATGTTATTTTGTTATGTTTATATGGATAATAAGCCAGTAGCTTTGATGTATTACACATTCACATTTCCTACTGCTTTCTATTGGTCATGGATAAAATCCCTCTAAATTACGGTTCAGAACAATCCACATGGTAGGTTTACTGTGGAGCAGGATCTGAAGCATCTGACAGGAGCAGCCGTTTTCAATTGATCTCAGCATATCCTTACTAAGGCCTGAATGTGACATAGTAGACGGATATAAATCAGGGGAAGTGTAATGTGCCAAATGCTTAATATTTTCTTTTCTGTTAGTTTCATAAAGAAAGTAAGTTTCAGCAATTTAAAGTTGAGAAGGTTCTTAAACGAACAGGAACATTTAAACCAATGAGCTGGGATCAGTTGAATCTTAGTGCTTTACACAGAGAATCACTGTCAGCTTGCTTGTCTGCCTGTTTCCTCCTATATCACACAATCAACTCTGAGGTAAAAAGAGTTGTGTGCAGGCCACATCAGCCAGGGAGTGCTGGAAGTCAAGGCACCATCAGTCAAGTCACCATTTGGTTTATACACTGGTCAGCCATAACATTATACCTGCCTACTATTGTGTTGGTCCCCTTTTGATGCCAAACCAGTCCTGACCCATCTAGGAATGGACTCCGCTAGACCTCTGAAGGTGTACTGTGGTATCTGGTACCAAGACGTTAGCAGAAGATCCATTAAGACCTGTAAGTTGCAAAGTGGGGCCTCCATGGATGGGACTTGTTTTTCCAGCACATCCCACAGATGCTCGATTGGATTGAGATCTGGGGAATTTGGAGGCAAAGTCAATACCTTGAACTCATTGTTGTGATCTTCAAACCATTCCTGAACCATTTTTCCTTTATGGCAGGGCACATTATCTTGCTTAAAGAGGCCAATGCCATCAGGGAATACTGTTTCCATGAAAGGGTGTACATGGTCAGCAACAATGATTCGATAGATGGAACGTGTCAATGTAACATCCACATGAATGGCAGGACCCACGGTTTCCCAGTCAGAACATTGTCCAAAGCATCACACTGCTTCCGACAGCTTGCCACCTGTCAGTGGTCATAATGTTATGGCTGATCGGTGTAGAACCATTCATTGCTTGTATATGGCCAGATGGTGATTTCCATTTGAAACACAGAGAATATCTTCTTATTATTCAAATTATTTTATTGCACAAGATCAGAGTTTTTTTCACTAGAGATAAGTCTCCAATTTACTAAGACTACATATGATGGCTTTCACATGACATAAAGTGGGCCTTTACACAGAGCCCAGTGTGTTTCTTAAGCTACCTGGATATGATAGTCTGCTTTTAGAAGCAGCACCCACCATCGTTTTACAACGGCCTTGTGGATAAAGTAATATTTATTCCTTAGAGCTGTATATACTTAAATAGGATCTAAACGTTCAAGACCTTTTTATCAGACAGGTGGTCACCTCTACACTATTGGTGGTCAATTCAAATAACAGTTTTAATGAGAAAGAGGTGAACTTCTACCGCATTAAAAACAATTGTACAGTTTAATTTTGGGAGAAGAATCAATTCCAGTCTTATTTCATCTAGCTAAGAGCCACCACTGCAAACAGAGAACTCTACTGAGTCAGTCTGAATTGTTCTGGAGGCAGTTTCATTAAGTAAGAGACACAAAACCATGAAATGGTGAAAGGACTGAGATGAGGAGTCCCACATTTGTGTGCCTGCTATTGTTATTTGGAATGTGGGAGATGACCTTTGAGTGAAATTAGACATGTCTGAACTAGATCAGCTTGGAGGGCAAAGAAATGACCAGCATAATCCATGCAACCTAAAAATTCCATTGCTGAGATCCTCACCTTTTTCGCTCAGCAAGACATTTGAAAAGCATCAGTCCAGGCTGAGAAAAATAATTAATTAACGTGTAATAAAGCTGAACTATAATGTGCATTAATCAGTTCATTTTTCAGTTTTACTTTACAATACTTATCTTTAAAACACACCTTCCAGTTTTACTTGCAATGTATCCTTCTAGATAATTACCTGGACATTTGCCAGATTTGATCTGGTGTCTTGGGGGTTGGCAGTGTTTAATATTGTTCATGGCAGACATTTACTGGACTTTATGATCGGCAATTATATGATTTTCTACAGACCATCACAGTTTGTCATTTATACTTGTGTCCTTGTACGGACACTTCCCTTATCTCGGCTCTAAATGGGGCACCACCTATTCCTACGCATTTTGTCACCCAGAATCACTCCCATTCTGCACTCAATTAAATAGATACTTCCAAACTATTGGCATTTTTGTTTCACCATTGCTGTTGTTTTTTTAAAGTTAAAGGAAAGTTTTCAGTTAGTGGGGTTCACTGAAGTATGAGCTATGGTCAATGGACAACCAAGCTGTAAAGATCGGAATTTTCCAACTCAACTATCAATCAATAAAAAAAATTTCAAATGGTTGACCCCAGTACACGCTTTATTGAATGGACCTCACAGTCTGTGCCATGGTTATCTATTGTACAGCCAGAGCCTTCAGCAAAATAAGGAGATACCATATTCAATTTGCGGTGCATATGTTCCCCTACTAAATGTAAAATGACTTTTACACTAACTATACCCACAATGGATGCATACGCTCATTCATATGAAATAAATTGGGAATTTGAGGTGCATATGTCCCCCTACTACAATAAAACTGTCTGCAAAAAATAATTTCTGTTTATTTGAAAGATTACATTATATGTAAGCATTTAAACTGGATATTCTTCAATGACACATATTTCTAAGATTCTAAACATCTTCTGCCCCCGATAGAGCTATAGAGAGCAAAGACAGCTCAATAAGATACGTTACTGCTATTCTTTCATTAAAGAATTTCTATTTAAAATACTTACAATCTTTCAATTTAACATAAATTATTTTTTTTTGCTGATAGTTGTCCTTTAACTGTATATGATCTGTTTTCTTATAATTTGCCATTTCCCAAACCTGGGACAGTAAATTAATAGAATTACGAATATAATAAATGAGCCGTTTGTCATGGTTATTTAAACTTTGCACGCAATATCCTGAGTTGAAGAGATAAAAGATTTGAACACATTTGTGTGTATTGGCAGTTGGGATGCATGTCTATGATGCATTTAAAAACACTGAAAAACATGTTTAGCTGTAGAATAATTTCGTTTGTTTTCTTTAGCGCTGAGGTTAGAGATTGATGAATAAAATCCCTAAAGAAAACATAATTTATTCACTGATAGACATTAAAGACATTAAAGATCTGTATCTGACTTTTACACTAACTATACCGACAATGGATGCATACACTCATTCAAATAAAATATGTTGGGAGTATAGCAAGTTATATATCAAAGGGTGGGCTGCAAAGTCATTGAGATATCAGAAGAATAACTAATGAAGTCAGAGGCGTAACTAGAAACCACCGGGGCCCCCGACCCCACCATGCATCTCCACCCCAGAAATGCCACTTACATGCCTCCCAACTGTGCCGCTTTGTGCCTGGCCTTGTCTTATATCTAGGATAGCCTTATAGCTATCCCATGCATGCTTAAACTCCTTCACTGTATTAACCTTTACCACTTCTGCTGGAAGACTATTCCATACATCCACTACCCTCTCAGTAACGTAATACCGTATTTGCTCGAATATAAGACTACCCTGATTATAAGACGACCCCCCAAAACTTTGTATATTCCTTTAGGAAAAAAAACTAAAAGCCTGAATATAAGACTACCCTATAGGGGAAAAAAAAGTTTAACTTGTATATATGTAAATTGCTTTTTAATATTTAATGAAAATTGATATTAAACAAACACATTTCTTGCTTTTATTTACTTTTATGTGCCAATTCGGCCTCTCTCCCCCTCCCCCAGCGTTGTCTCTCTCTCCCTCCCCCCCAAACTTCTCTCTCTCTCCACCACCCTCCCCCTTGTCTCTTCCCCCCACCCCTTGTCTATCTCTACCCCCTCCCCTTGTCTGTGTCTCCCCCCTCCCTCCCCTTGTCTGTGTCTTCCCCCCTCCCTCCCCTTGTCTGTGTCTCCCACACCCTCCCTCCCCTTGTCTGTGTATCCCCCCCTTCCCCTTGTCTCTGTCTCCCCCCTCCTCCCTCCCCTTGTCTGTGTCTCCCCCCCCCTTATCTGTGTATTCCCCCCCCCTCCCCCTCACCTTGATTCTTTCCCTGGTGGCTAGTGGGGGCAGCTGGGGGATGTCTGCACAATACGTGCAGACATCCTCCATGCTGCCCGACACCTCCGTCTATTATGACGGACAGCTGCTCATCCCGGCTGTTAGAGAGGGGGATCCAGGTCCCCTGCAGCTCTGCGGGGAACCTGGATCCCAGTTTTATAATCTGACCTCAATTTGAGGTCAGATTATAAAACGACCTTGAATGTAAGACGAGGGGTATTTTTCAGAGCATTTGCTCTGAAAAAAACCTTGTCTTATATTCGAGCAAATACGGTAATTCTTTTATTAGTCCATGGCCTTGTCTTATATCTAGGATAGCCTTATACCTATCCCATGCACACTTAAACTCCTTCACTGTATTAACCTCTACCACTTCTGCTGGCAAACTATTCCATGCATTAACTACCTTCTCTATAAAGTAATACTTTCATTAGTCCCTGACCTTATCTTGTATCTAGGGTAGCTTTATGCCTATCCCATGCATGCGTAAACAAACATCTTCACTGTGTTTACCTCTACCACTTCTGCTGGAAGGTTATTCCATGCATCCACTATCCTCTCAGTAAAATAATACTAAGTTTCTGACCTCCACTGTATTAACCTCTACCATTTTTGCTGGAAGGAAATTCCATGCATCCACTACTCTCTCAGAAAGTAATACTTCCATTAATCCCTGGCCTTATCTTATATCTAGAATAGCCTTATGCTTATACTCCTTCACTGTATTAACCTCTACAACTTCTGCTGAAAGGCTATCCCATGCATCCACTACCCTCTCAGTAAAGTAATATTTTCATTAGTCCATGGCCTTATCTTATATCAAGGACAGCCTTATGCTTATCCCATGCATGCTTAAACTCCTTCATATATTAACCTCTCATCCACCACCCTCTCAGTAAAGTAATATTACTTTTCTGACCACAAAAAAACATTAAAATATTTCCAGCCTTTTAAAAAGCTTGAGGTGGACCCCAAATATATGTATATAACTAGCTGCATGTATACTTATATGAACTTTTTGAATATTTAACTATTTTCATATGTAATAAAAATGTTATTGAAAAATTGTTAATTTCTTATTTTTATTACGTTCCTCTGCACCCAAATTGCACCTAAAGGTCTTAACACAGCACTATACAGTACCCACAGCACTCGCTTGTACTCATGTTGCACCCACACGATTTGGCATGCCGCAGTGTAAATTTGCCCGCCAGAACATACCACAGTGTCACTTTGTCCCACTGATCTGTCCCTGCAGTACATGCCACAGTGTCACTTTCCCCCATAGTACATGTTATTTTGCCCGTCTGCCAATTAATATGCCACAGCCAATTTTCCTATTAATATGCCACTATTAACCTGCCAGTTATTTTGCCCATTTGCACATGTTATTTGCCCATTTGCCCGTGTTTTTTGCCCATTTGAAGTTATTTTGCCCATTGGCCAGTTATTTTGCCCATTTTCCAGATATTTGCCTGTGTAATTTGCCCCAGTTATTTTCCCATTTACCAGTTATTTTCCCATTTACCAGTTATTTGCCCCAGTTATTTTCCCACTTGCCAGTTATTTTGCCACTTATTTTCCCATTTGACAATTATTTGCCACTTATTTGGGCCATTTGCCAGATATTTGCCTGTCTTATTTATGCCCATTTGTCAGGAAATACAGCCACTGGATCGTCACTTCCTGCGGCTGTGAAAAAAAGCCGGGTTGCAGCGGGGGCTCACAGGGCAGCTGCCTTGGGCCCCAAGAATGAATGGGCCCTTGGCAGCTGCCCCGTTTGCACACACTTTTTTTTGTGCAGGGGTCACAGGGCAGCCGGGTCCCTGGAGTGACGGGCCCAGTCGAAGCTGCGACCCCGCACCAATGGTGGGAACGCCACTGGATGAAGTGTATCTATAAAGAGGGCCGCTGTCTTGCAACCACCATTTTTAGAAATGTGGCTCAGATTTGGAGACGAGCCGAAATGTTTTAGATCAATGACTAATGTGTGGTTTAATTACATATATATAACATTTTTATTTTTTTTAAACAGGTCTGTGATGTCCTGTTTATGACATTACCTGTTGCTTTGTTTGCTAATGAACTACTTTCAATGGGAAATCTGTAAAGTGCATATCAAATCACAAGTTGATGTCATAAACAGGAGACACATTTCAACTATATATTTCTCTTATTTTATGAATTTGTTTGCAATTCTGGTAACACAATGTTTAGATGTTTTTTCCTTTTTTTTATTCTCTACATTCACATTATGAGCAATGTTTAGGTCCCTTTAAGCCTGTTATATATAGTGTATGATATCATTGCCATACAACATTTCAATTGGGGTAGACAATCCGCATCAGCTATGGCACACTTTGGCACTTCAAGTGTTTGGGATCTACTCATCTCATTATACTCAGTCAGTCATAAGGCTTAATATAGCATGATGGGATCATTAATTCAGTTTGCTCATTCCATAGGACACAAGTATCAAACTTGCAAATGACAGCCACAATCCTCCCAGTTTAAGATTATTTTCCAAGTATCATCTGTGTAACCAATTGTTTTCAGTGAGATAAATGTACTCTTGATTAAATTGGCTCCCAGTGTAGTAGAACTTTCTACAGAATTTTCTTAGCAGGTTTGGTATATACGATAAACCAGGTCAAGCTCTTGTGACTACAGTCAGATAGCACTGTAGTAGATCTTATTTATATAATTGAACTTTTTAGTAAAATAATATCATTCATTTGGAATTTCTCTATTGTTTACAGATTTTGAGTATGATCTGGATATCGATGATGTTCCATTTAATAAGCAAATCAGGAACCAGCAGAATCAGCATGGAAGAGAAAGCATCCACCTTCCATCTGGAAGCTGCAACATAGAGACTTTACCAACCAAATGTATCCTAATCTTCATGCTTACTATTAGGGGGTTTCTTTCAATGCTTTGAACCTCTGTATTTATCCCTTACCCTTCCTCCAACTCTTTGTTCCAGTAGCTAAAGCATCGTTAGTTGGATTTCCAATTTATAATATTTCTCAAACCACTGTAAAGAATATGGGGAGCAAATGCAGTTTTATATAATAAATAATTATTATTAATCTATTCTGTTTATTTAAGTGTCCTTCATTTCTAATTTATTTGTGTTTTTCACGTAGTCGTGGGTCATTGTTTATTATTTGTGTTTATTATTTGTGCAGCTGACGAGGTTTTTTTTTAAGAATAAACCAAATAAATAAAAAGAAAAAAAAAACCTACAACTTTCTATGAACACTTTAACACCTGTGATTAATCACCAGTGGGGGCCCTGATGGGTTTTTTTTTTTTTTTGCTTCTCGCATTATAGCTTTTGAGTTTCATTGGGAAATACAGTCAGAGGGATTGAAGTTGTGGTAGCAGTAATGTGGATGGTTGGCACTAGGTGGGTTTGGCCAAAGATTAATTGTGTGTGTTTTAGCTGGATCAGTTGTAAGCTTCCTGATACTAACAGTGAATGAGCTCAGTGTGAGCTAGGTGGGATTAGCTAGAGGTAAATCAACCGGTATGCTAGTTGGATGGGTAGTGAGCTTCATTAAAGAGATGAGTTTTGAGGGACTTTTTAAAGTTTGAAAAGGAAGGAGAGAGCTGGGTGCTCTGCGCAAGGGAGTTCCAAAGAGAGGGGGCAGCTTGGGCAACATCTTGTAGGTTGAAGACAGAATTTAACATTTTATCCTAGAGCAGATGGGGAGCCAGTATAATTACATTACATGGTAGCACAAAGCGGCAGCATGAATTAAACAATGTAGTATGTTCATGAAGGTGAGTTTGCGGAGCAGGTGCATACACTACATCCCCATAATCAATGATTGGAATCAGCATTTGTTGTATGTACGGGTCTAGGACACTTCCACGCCGCATCTTCATCGCTGACTAGAACTGGCAAATAAGAACCATTTGGCCCATCTAGTCTGCCCTAATCTAAAAAAAAAAAAAATGTAAAAAAAAAAATCTGAATACCTTCATTAGTCCCTGGCAGTATCTTATATCTAGGATAGCCTTATGCCTATCGCTGGCATGCTTATACTCCTTTACTGTATTAGCTTCTACCACTCCTGCAGCAATGTTATTCCATGCATCCACTACCTTCTCAGTAAAATAATACTTCTTAATATTACTTTTAAACCTTTGCCCCTCTAATAAAAGACTATGCCTTCTTGTTATGGTAGTTTTTCTTCCTTAAAATTATACTCACCTCCTTTACTGTGTTGATTCCCTTTATTTATTTAAACTTCTCTATCATATATGTGATCTGTCCTACCCCATAATATATATCTGGTGATATAAATAAAACTATGTAAAAAGTGGGCAACAATATTTTTAAATGTACCAATTTAAGGGGAAAAGGTGGTCAGAAAAATATGACATTTAATAACGATAGACCATTTATAATAAAAACATGTTCTCTATATCAAGGAAGTTAGCTTAATTATGCTTATGTATATTTATGTCCAAAAAGGCTATATTCAATATTCGCACGTTGCAAAAAATGATATTATTAAATTGCAGCAAACAATGCATCACATATACCGTAATTTCAGTGGGACTTCTTCAGTATAGCTTTTTGTAGCCATAAATATACATGTGCATAAATAAGCTAGCTTCTTTGGTATAGACAACATTTTGTTTTGATACTGGATAATATTTTGCTAAGAGGTTGAGAACAAGGCCGTTGGAATTGAATGGGAGGATAAAGAGTACAGGTGCAAACTATGTACTGCTAATATTCTCTCTCCTAAAGGGCATATATATGAAAATACATATTATATAGAAAGAAGCAGACATGCACACTGGTGTATAAGTCAAAAAAACTTTAATATTTATTAGGTAAATGTATCGACAGATGGGTACGCGTAAACAGTATATATCTCAAAATAGGGGACACATAGTACAAAAAAGCGTATGTGATAGAAGCTGTAAATGTGGGAAAAGACGACCATAAAAAATGGCGAGCAAAACAATGGAGAAAATATATGGAAAAGTAAGGCAGTGTTAAAAATGAACCGCAGATGGAAAATACATCAAAAAGATAAAGAAAAAATAAGGCATGAAAAATAATATACCGAGAGAGCAAAAAAAAAACAGGGGAGGGGACACAAGGGTGTGTGTCCAGAACAAAAATAAATGAAAAAATTGTAATCAGCAGAAAAAGAAAAAATGTGGTTATGTCAGGTAAACACCTTGGAAATAGAGTATCAGTAAAAAGTATAGAACCACAAGAAAATATAAACAATAGAAAAAAATATAGCAAAGGCCAATGAACCGGATAATAAACGAAAGTAAACACAGAAAAACACAACAAAAAAAAAAACACAACAAAAAAAACAACAAATAGTGCCTCTTGCAGTAAATAGCTGGACAGATCAAAACGTAGAAATCACAGGCAGAAAAAACAGCTGATCAGTAGGTTCTGATAAGGTCCATAGAAATGGACACAGTCTCACCCAGATCCAGTGGTTCAATTCGTTGGTGGTATGGTCGAGTTGGGTAAGTATAGCACTCTCTGCTTGAAAAAAAGTAAGTTCCAGGCTGTGATGAGGTAAGATCGTTGGTGTGAAAATAGCAGAGGACTTGAGGGGTAAGGGCACAGGCTACGCGTTCGGAGATCGCTCCTTCTAAGGCCATGCCGCATGGTTCGAGTGACGGGCCTTAAATGCTCATTCTCCTAGGGTACGTCATAGTGAAAGTGCCAGCATCGCATGTGAAATCCGTCGAGGGGGTGTGTCCGTTGTCCTAAGAGAGCAGACCGAAATCAGCTCTTTTGTAGGAGTGAAAGCAACACGGCTGCCTTGAAAAATAAGGGACCAGTGGGTCCAGAAAATAAACAATGATAAAAAAAGAGGGGGGAGGGAGGGGGGGGAAAAGAAATGGAGAAAAGAAGAAGAGACAAAATGCATACAAATGAAAGTAAATAGAAATAGAGAAAAGGCAAGGAAAAGACAGACCAAGAGGAAAGAACAAGGACAGATATAGAGACAAAGGGGAAGAACTAGAACATAAACAGAGGGACATACAAAGGGACATCCAGAGAACAAAAAATGTAAATACAAAAAAGATAAGAATAAAAATAAATATGGAAAAAATAAATAAAACATAAAAAATAAGAAGTAAATGAATAAAAATAAAAAAAAAATTTTTGTTGTGTTTTTTTGTGTTTACTTTCGTTTATTATCCGGTTCATTGGCCTTTGCTATATTTTTTTCTATTGTTTATATTTTCTTGTGGTTCTATACTTTTTACTGATACTCTATTTCCAAGGTGTTTACCTGACATAACCACATTTTTTCTTTTTCTGCTGATTACAATTTTTTCATTTATTTTTGTTCTGGACACACACCCTTGTGTCCCCTCCCCTGTTTTTTTGTTTTTTTTTGCTCTCTCGGTATATTATTTTTCATGCCTTATTTTTTCTTTATCTTTTTGATGTATTTTCCATCTGCGGTTCATTTTTAACACTGCCTTACTTTTCCATATATTTTCTCCATTGTTTTGCTCGCCATTTTTTATGGTCGTCTTTTCCCAAATTTACAGCTTCTATCACATACGCTTTTTTGTACTATGTGTCCCCTATTTTGAGATATATACTGTTTACGCGTACCCATCTGTCGATACATTTACCTAATAAATATTAAAGTTTTTTTGACTTATACACCAGTGTGCATGTCTGCTTCTTTCTATATAATAATATTTTGCTATCTTTATATTATTTATTTTATGTTTGTTTATGAGTATTATACACCAATCAGCCATAACATTATACCTGCCTGATATTGTGTAGGTCCCCTTTTGATTCCAAAACAACACTGACCCACAGTTTTTCATATCTGAAATAAGTAATATAAGAACATGTTTTAATTTTTTACTTTAATGCATATTTAGCTGTTTTGTTGTCAGTGTTGTATTTCCCTGGCAGTAAAATGTTAAGGGGTATCATCTTGTTTTACTACTAGTAGCTACATGTGTTTGGTTTGTTGCCCAGAGCTATCAGGTACCTAACAATCACTTTCGCTAACCACAGGTCAGCTTTAAGCACTTGCTTAAGTATTAATTATGCTTTACCTGCATCTGTAATTTTATAGACATTCATAATGAAAGCAAAGAAATAAAAAAAAATTTTTTTTTCCTTTAATTTGAAAAAACATATATTGAAACAAAAAATCATCTATACCAGAGGCGTCCAACATGCGGCCCACCGGGCATCGAGGCGCGGCCCGCCTGAGCTCTGCTCCGGTAGCCGCACCTCGAACTGCGCACCGCACGAGAAGCTGTGTCTGGGAACGAAGTTCCCTACACGCTCTGTGTAGGGAACTTCGTTCCCTGATACAGCTTCCCGTGCGGTGTGCAGCAGTGTTGCTGCTCTCGTGCGCATATCCCCTCCTCTACCCTGCGCATGAGGTCATGCGCAAGGGTCAGAGGGAGGGAAGAAGCACACCGGCGGCATGAAGAAAACAGGGAGCCCACAACTTCAACAGCCCTGTTTTTAAAAAAAAAAGAAAACTGCTTGGTAAGTGTGTGTATGTGTGTGTGTGTGTGTATAAATGCGTATCTGGGGTAAGTGTATGTATGTGAGTGTGTGTGTATAAATGTGTGTGTGGGGTAAGTGTTTGTATGTGAGTGTGTATGTATAAATGTGGATGTGTGTGGGGGTTAAGTGTATGTATGTTTGTGAGTGTCTGTATAAATGTGTATGTGTGTGTGTGTGGGGTAAGTGTATGTATGTGAGTGTGTGTGTATAAATGCGTATCTGGGGTAAGTGTATGTATGTGAGTGTGTGTGTATAAATGTGTGTGTGGGGTAAGTGTTTTTATGTGAGTGTGTATGTATAAATGTGGATGTGTGTGGGGGTTAAGTGTATGTATGTTTGTGAGTGTCTGTATAAATGTGTATGTGTGTGGGGGTAAGTGTATGTATGTATGTATGTGAGTGTGTGTGTATCAAAGTGTGTGTGGGGTAAGTGTATGTATGTATGCATGTGAGTGTGTGTGTGTGTATAAATGTGTGTGTGTGGGGTAACTGTATGTATGTATGTGAGTGTGTGTGTATAAATGTGTATGTGTATGTGGAGGGTAATTGTATGTATGCGAGTGTGTGTATAAATGTGTATGTGTAGGGTAATTGTATGTATGCGAGTGTGTGTATAAATGTGTATGTGTGTGTGGGGTAAGTGTATGTGAGTGTGTGTGTGGGGTAAGTGTATGTATGTGAGCAGAGGCGGCTCTCTAATTAGGCGAGTTAGGCAGCCGCCTAAGGCCTCGCACTCACGGGGGCCTCGCGGCTGCCTAACTCACCCTATTGCCTTTGATGTAAAATGGAGCTTAACGCTGCCGTTAAGCTCCCTGTTACACTAACCTGGGACGTTTCCTCCGTGCATCTTCTCTCCTGCACGGAGGAAGGAAGCTCGATTGCGTTGTTTTTTTTTAAAACTTTATTGAACCCGCGCAGCTTCAATAAAGTTTAAAAAAAAAAAAAAAACGCGACCGGAACTTCCTTCCTCCATGCAGGAGAGAAGATGCACAGAGGAAACAACGGAGAGCAGCATGGAGGTAAGTACTAGGGAAGGGGGGAGGAGGGTGGTACAAACGAGCAAAGCCTGGCACAATGAGTGGCTAAATATTGGCACAGTGTAAGGCAAAATCCTGGCATAATGAGGTGAGGGGCAAAATCCTGGCATAGTGAGAGGCTAAATCCTGGCATTGTGAGGGGCAAAATAGTGGCATTATGAGGGGCAATATCCTGGCATACAGTGGCAAAATCCTGGCATATTGAGAGGCAAAATTCTGGCATTGTGAGGAGCAAAATTCTGGCACAGAGTGGCAAAATCCTGGCATAGTGAGAGGCTAAATCCTGGCATTGTGAGGGGCAAAATAGTGGCATTATGAGGGGCAATATCCTGGCACACAGTGGCAAAATCCTGGCATATTGAGATGCAAAATTGTGGCATTATGAGGGGCAAAGTTGTGGCTTAATGAGGGGCAAAATCCTGTCACAGAGCGGCAAAATCCTGGCATATTAAGGGGCAAAATCCTGGCATAGAGTGGCAAAATCCTAGCATATTGAGGGGCAAAATTCTTGCATATTGAGGGGCAAAATCCTGGCAAATTGAGGGGCAAGATCCTGGCATAGAGTGGATAAATCCTGGCATATTGTGGGGCACAATCCTGGCATAGAGTGGAAAAATCCTGGCATATTGAGGGGCAAAATCCTGGCAAATTGAGTGGCACAATCCTGGCATAGAGTGGCAAAATCCTGGAATATTGAGGGGCAAAATCCTGGCATACTGAATGGCTTAATCCTGGCATATTGAGGGCTAAATCCTGGCATATTGAGGGGGTAAATCCTGACATATTAAGGGGCTAAATCCTGGCATATTAAATGGCTAAATCCTGGCATATTGAGTGGCAAAATTCTGGCATATTGAATGGCTAAATCACAGTGCATCCGGTGCTGTGAGGAAGAACAAAGTGCCAATCTTCTAGCACAACGTGGTCTGTGAGACCACTTTCAACATTGAGCACCTTTCCTTCTGGCGTGTTTCTGTTAGTGTGTGATTGTGTGCTTTCTGAGTGTGTCTGTGAGTCAGTGTGTGCTGGCTGAGTGTATCTGTGAGTGTGTGCTGGCTGAGTGTGATTGTGTGCTGACTGAGTGTGTCTGTGAGTCAGTGTGTGCTCACTGAGTGTGTCTATGAATGACTGTGTTATGTGTTAGTGTTCACATTTAGGACACAGCAATAACAATGTGAGTTAGTCAGCCGCACACAATTTTATCTATACCAAATGTTTATAGATGTTTGTAGAATAATTATGAGACAAATAAAATTCTAGGAGCTGTTCATTTCTAGAAGCTGGGATTTGAGTCTGATCTTGAAATATGATATTTCTACAGTTCATTTTTATTATCACTTGCATATATTTTAATTAATAATGTGTGTCCGTGAGGGCCTCATGTTTGACTTTCGCCTAAGGCCTCACAAAGTCTAGAGCCACCTCTGTATGTGAGTGTGTGTGTGGGGTTACTGTATGTATGTATGTGAGTGTGTGTGTATAAATGTGTATATGTGTGTGGGGTAAGTGTATGTATGTGAGTATGTGTGTATAAATGTGTATGTGTGTGTGGGGTAACTGTGACTGTATGTGTGGGAAGGGGGGGGGTGGGTAAGTGTGACTGTGTATGCATGTGTGTGATTGTAGTTAATGTGACCACTGCACATTAGTGTGAAATATATATATATATATATATATATATATATACACACACATGTATATAATTATATATATGATTCTCTGAATGAATGAAAAATGAATGCGGCCCATGCACGGATTCATTTCTAGGGAAGTGGCCCTTTGCAGAATAAACTTGGACACCCCTGATCTATACTGAATATCAGGAAGTATTCTAGTGTACACCAGGTTTTTTTCTAATCATTTTTATTATTTCTTATATATAAATAACAGACATAATATATCAAAAGACATATACATAATATATCACAGACATATACTGTAATAAGACAATACAAAAATATCATACCCTAATATTATTATTATAAAAATGCTTAAATACTTTTTACAGTTGACAACTTTTCATGGCTCCATGCCAGTGGGCCCTAGACTGTGTATATCCATATATTTGTTTTAGGAGATTACAGTTAATCATTTTAGTTGCTTACTCCCTTAGGGATGACAGTGTTTTTTGATAAAATATATGGTATCACTGGTATTGCCGAGGCCTATACATTAAATAATCACTCCAGTATGAGACAAAACTGGACAAATAAATGCATATGAAAACTGTCACTTTAAAAACAAAATAAACATTCATTTGTTTCCACTTTTTGTCTTTTTAGCTTTTTCAATACTTAACTTGAAAACATACCCTTTGTAGGCTTTCTCTTGGTAATCTTCAACTCAAGCAAAACAGATGGGTATCTCCAGCATCTCCTTGGAACCAGTTATTGGTCTCTCATAATGATGCATGGGGATGCCCAATACATGCAACTGCAGACAACGTGATTTTAGACAGCTGTCAACTCCCACTGCTATCAAAAAAGGATACTTAGGGCGGCAAATTTTGGGGGGTCGGAGTGATGACAGGCCACGTGACCTATCCACTCTCACCGCGAGGAGCTGAACAGGCAGCATGGTAAGACACCATGCTGCCTGCCACTAGCCACCAGGGATCAGGGTAATTCCTGGGGTGAGGGGGCATGTAATGAGGGTAATGCAGGCATGTAATAAGAGTGATTGGGTTAATGGAGGCATGTAATAGGGGTGATAGGGCATGTAATGGGGGTGATGGGGTTAATGGAGTCATGTAATGGGGGTGTTAGGGCATGTAATGGGGGTGATGGAGGCATGTGATGGGGTTAATGGAGGCATGTGATGGGGGTGATGGAGGCATGTAATGGGGGTGATGGGGTTAATGGAGGCATATAATGGGGGTGATGAGGTTAATGGAGGGATATAATGGGGTGATGGGGTTAATGGAGGCATGTAATGGGGTGATGGAGGCATGTAATGGGGGTGATGGGGTTAATGGAGGTATATAATGGGGGTGATAGTGTTAATGGAGGCATATAATGGCAGTGATGGGGTTAATGGAGGCATATAATGGGAGTGATAGGGCATGTGATGGGCCAATGGAGGTATGTAATGGGGGTGATAGGGGCATGTGATGGGGGCATGCAATGGGGTGATGTGTGTTATGGGGCATGTTGTGCGTGGGTAGGGGGTTGCCCACATTTTGTCTGCCTAGGGCAGCACAAACCAAGATACACCATTGACTGCACATGCTCAGTGCAAAAGAACCCAGTTCATCTGCACTGATCTTCCTGCAATGTAAACTAAAGTAAATGTATCTGCTCTTTGGAATTCCTTTGGTTTGAAATTTGTATTCCCCCTGTATTCCAACATAAAAATGAATGAATACATATAACACATTAACTTACACTATATGGCTGTCACGTTGCAAAAGCATGCAAGAACTAATAACCAATAGGAGCTTTATTGCAGAGATTAACACAAGGGGAATTTCAAACTTAAGGCCAAAGTAGCCAATCTGGAAAAAAAATGTTAAATTCAGCAGAATTTGTTTATAAATAGCATCATTTGGTTGCAGGTTTGCTCTATCTGGATAATGGGTCATGAGAAACCATGGGCTTTATTCATGAAAAATAGAATTGCAGGGAATTCAGAATGGAATTTTAAACTCAAAGGGACTCTGTCAACCTTACTATTGCTTAGATCAGGGGTCCTCAAACTACGGCCCGCGGGCCACATACGGCCCGCCGAGGACATTTATGTGGCCCGCAGGGGGTGCTGCCGGCACGTTACGTCACATCCGGATCCGGTAACTGTTTCCCTCCTCCACAGGAGGACACCGCGCGAGACGTCCGGGGACACAGCAGCTGGAGGTAAGTGATGGGGAAGCGGGGGAGGAGGGATAACGAGCACTATTCCTGGGCTCTGACTGGCACAATATTCCTGGGCATCTGACTGGCATCATATTCCTGGGCATCTGACTGGCATAATATTCCTGGGCATCTGACTGGCATAATATTCCTGGGCTCTGACTGGCAAAATATTCCTGGGCATCTGACTGGCATCATATTCCTGGGCATCTGACTGGCATCATATTCCTGGGCTCTGACTGGCAAAATATTCCTGGGCATCTGACTGGCATCATATTCCTGGGCATTTGACTGGCATCATATTCCTGGGCATCTGACTGGCATCATATTCCTGGGCATCTGACTGGCAAAATATTCCTGGGCATCTGACTGGCATCATATTCCTGGGCATCTGACCGGCACAATATTCCTGGGCATCTGACTGGCACAATATTCCTGGGCATCTGACTGGCATCATATTCCTGGGCATCTGACTGGCACAATATTCCTGGGCATCTGACTGGCATAATATTCCTAGGCATCTGACTGGCATCATATTCCTGGGCATCTGACTGGAATCATATTCCTGGGCATCTGACTGGCATCATATTCCTAGGCATCTGACTGGCATCATATTCCTGGGCATCTGACTGGCATCATATTCCTGGGCATCTGACTGGCAAAATATTCCTGGGCATCTGACTGGCATAATATTCCTGGGCATCTGACTGGCATAATATTCCTGGGCTCTGACTGGCAAAATATTCCTGGGCATCTGACTGGCATCATATTCCTGGGCATCTGACTGGCATCATATTCCTGGGCTCTGACTGGCACACTATTCCCATTGTAATACTGGTAAGTTTGTTGATTTAACTTTACTTTAAATATTGTATTTGTTCTCGTTTTGTTCAAAATAAGATATATGCAGTGTGCATAGGAATTTCTTCATAGTTTTTATTTTTACTATAGTCCGGCCCTTCAACGGTCTGAGGGACAGTGAACTGGCCCCCTGTTTAAAAAGTTTGAGGACCCCTGGCTTAGATTGTCAATGTAGAGACTAAAAACAGTTATACATTGTATTAGCAGAATGATACTATTTACCAAAAAAGATCAATATATAACTCAACTGCAAAAAAGTGCAAATCTGACCTTGAACATTTTGAACATTTCGTTTGTTTAGATTTTACCATGTACCTTGTACCCACCTGCTTTTATTATAGAGTTGTTAGTATCCTAGTAAATATAAGGTCAATATCTATGATCACTTATAAATCCCAAAAAATATTTTTTCACGTAAATACTGTATCATGTAAAGTAAACAAAAACAAATATATATATATATATATATATATATATATATAAATATATATATATATATATATTACCAGTGTTTGCTAAACTCTTTCTATCTTCCAAAAGCTGCAATTAAGGTGAAATATAATAATTTATTTTCCTGCCTATCTCTCCAAGCCCTGCTTATTGGATGTCACTGAATTTTGAGGCCTAAAAAAATAAAACTGCAGGAGAACTAGGGTTGCCACCTGGCCGGTATTTTACTGGCAGGCCGGTAAAAAAATGGCATCGGGCCAATGTTAAGTCTATGGAGACAGTACCAAGGCCGGTATTTTTTTGAAGAAAAGGTGGCAACCCCAAGGAGAACTGTATATTGTTTTAAAGTAAACATAAGTGCTTATGACACATATTAGGAACATGTGCAACATACAATACAATAAGCTAGATGGAACTGCCCATTTAAAACAGAGGATGGTAATGTAGATTTAATAAGATTTGCACTAGAATCAGTTGTAGGAAATGATGTCATTACCATCTCTTTAGGCAATGAAAACCTAGACTTGCAATTGGGATAGATCATTAAAGCAGGAGTGCAATTAATTATACACAAAGAATAGGTTGTTACCTTTCTGGCTGTTATCAGTCACTTTCTGTAAATTGGAGATGATGACAAAATCATTGAACAATCACACTGCAATCTGCAACTTAAACACATGCCTGATACTGACTGTAGCTGTTGGGAGATGTTTAGATTATTAGGTCAGAGCAAGGTCATCACCAAGATGCTATGTCAGTCTTGCAGGCTTCGGTTCTGCTAGTAAATAGTAAACTGAGGCCACATCTGTAGTGTCTCATGTAGGAGATGTTCATCAGCTTGTCAAATTAATCACAACATCATTTCTAAAACATTAGGATAAATAGCCATTCAAAAGCAATAAATACTAATAATGATGAAAGGCCTGCATATTACTGTGTAACAGCACTAAACAAATTGTACAACTACATTATCAGCTTTCTATAAAAAAAAAAACACCATACATAATGTATCTGTTTTTGAAGGGAGAGACAACACAACAAATGAAGGAGCGCAAAAAACATGGAAGAGAAAAAACAAAGTATCATAGTGTAACACTGTATGGTGTACCAGGAGGTGTATAGTGGGGTGTATATACACTCACAAACGAATCTTCTTAAAAAAAGCCCGTCAACAGATAACACTGATGATCCTCACGTTCATGAAAAAGTTTTATTTTAATAAATCTATAAAAGATAAAAAAAGCCAATGGCGCAGTATCCAAAATCAAACACAGATAAAATATTGAAAGATTTTGGATACTGCGCCATTGGCTTTTTAATCTTTTATAGATTTATTAAAATAAAACTTTTTCATGAACGTGAGGATCATCAGTGTTATCTGTTGACGGGCTTTTTTTAAGAAGATTTGTTTGTGAGTGTATATACACCCCACTATAGACCTCCTGGTACACCATACAGTGTTACACTACCATACTTTGTTTCCATGTTTTTGCGCTCCCTAATTTGTTGTGTTGCTGTTTAAGAATACCCGAGGAGTATTTTGTGGGAAGCTGCATTTTCACTGCAGAGTATTGTTTTTATTTTGCTTGATCACTTTATTTTGCACGGGGAGGGTGTTTTCACTTTTGTGTTTGAAGGGAGAGACACTGTCTGGATAAACTATCCACAAAGCACTTGTCTATGAATATTTTAAATATATATATTTTTTCATGTAACACAAAACCTTAAATTGTTGTTTTACTATAAATTAGCCTATTCATCTTAGACTAACTTGATAAGTTAGCGTTATATGGAGTTAGAGCCTCCACATATGGGACTAAGCCACCAAGCCACTCCCATAAAACCAGTTTATGCAAATTCCCCATGTGTCAGGAAAATCACACGGTAATTATTTAATGCAATATTTCATATTTCTCCTGTTACCCATTCATAAAATTTTCCTTTTCATACTTGTTTTTTGAATGTTTAATGGATTATAAAATATAAAAAAATGTATATTATTATTTAATAACAGAAAAAAGAAGATTTAGGATACAGATAAAACAGTTAGCCTGTTTGGGGAGAGGGATGGCACAGAAAACTTGGTTTGGGGACAAAGATGTTGCTGACAAGTTGTGTAGGGCAAAGATGGCACTGTTGCTTGAGGAAGTTGGAGGGCCCCGTGGCATTTTTTTTACACCGTGGCCGTGTGGTTTCTAGTTACACCCCTGTTCTTGCAGTTTTGAACGTTTAATGGATTATAAAATATATTTTTTTTTATATTATTATTTATTAATAGACAAAGAATTAAAATGCATTTATGTACAAAATAACTTCAAAATCTTCACCTGCAGGTAAAACACTTATTTTATTTATATAAGTTCTGTCCTTATGATAAAAAATAAACAAAACGCAGTATTGATGCACAGGTTCCTTTAGCTAAACTAAATGAAAAAAAAAAAAAAAAACATTCCATGGGGAGTAGACTAGAAAACCTATTTGAAATGATCAGCTTGCAGAAAATAATCATATTAGTACACAGCTCCATTTGACCTTCTCTCTTATCAAGCAGTCAGATTAGGTGCGACCTTTAGCATCTATTGCCTCAAGAGCTGCGAATTTTGGACACTGTATTCATGAAATTTTTATTAGGTACATACTATTTTTCTATGAAGTAGCTGTTGGAAAACCATGCTGTTTGCTACTACGTTAATGTTACATTGTTGATTACATTCGACCCCAAAAGGAAGAGTAATCAAAGTAAGATTTATTTTAAAAACTTACAAAGCAATAAAAGGATTTTAGATTGCAGCAGTAACAGCTGATCACAGATCCACCCACCACCTACAAAGAAGAGAGTCACTAGCAAAAAAAAAAATTCTAAAACACATTAGGATTGCTCATCCAAAAACACTACAGTAAATGTAAATAATATAAAACATATCAACATAAATCTAATATACTGTATTTGCTTGAATATAAGACGACCCTGGTTATAAGACGACCCCCCAAACGTTGAATATTCATTTAGGAGAAAAATAAAAAGCCTGAATATGATACTACCCTTTATGTAGAAAGTTTTACTTGTAAATATTTATTATGTAAACAGTTTTTTCATAAGTAATAAAAAATTATGACAAAAAAAATGCATTTCTTGTCTTTAATTCCTTTTATTTGCCAATCTGCCAACCCCCCCCCCCCCCAGACTTAGCCAATTCATCCCCCACACTTAGTCAATGCATCCCCCCACACTGGTATCTGCCCCCAGACTTAGTCAATGCATCCCCCACACTTAGTCAATGCATCCCCCACACTGTCATCTACCCCCAGACTTAGCCAATGCATCCCCTCACACAGCCATCTGCCCCCCCCAGACTTAGCCAATTCTGCCCCCCATACAGCCATCTGTCCAACCTAGACTGAGCCAATGCTGCCCACCCAGCACGTGACCTCCCGCCATCTGTCATAGAAGTCCCACCGAAAGCGCTGAACAGGAGTGGAGGATGTCCGCCCGCATCGAACAGACATCCACCTGCTGCCTGCAAAGGGGATCCTCCAAAATCGTCTAAAATCTTCCAGCCAGTCTCACTTTACAACTGTGGCCAAAGATACTCTCCTGCTCCCCTACTGGCTCCTGTGGAACATAGTGGGCAGGACTAGGCAGCTGTGTACAACTTTTTTTTTACCTGCCCTCCAAAACATAGAGAGGAGATTAACATGATCAAACAGGATCATAACTCCACCCCTTCTGATGTAGTAGTTACATTACCCTCCCATTCAATTCAAGTCTATGGTCAGAATTCTGACTTATAGACTGCATTATGTGCCCCCCAGCCCCAAAGTGAGAAATTTGTACTGTAAAGTCACTAGGGGTGGCACCCAAAAACACTATATTTCACAAAATTGCGGTACCCAGTCTCACTTTTTATATATTTGATTAAATACAGTCACATAACAAAAGTAAAAGACATTTGAAATCAACAATACATTTTTTTGGTGGGAGTGTCCCTTTAACCACTTTTCTGACAGCAAACAGACAAGCCCAATCATTGGAATAAGCAGCTTGGTTGTTGAAATGCACAAGCTGCTTCCTCAAAATTTCATGGGCATGGTAAAAAAAAAAATACTACTGCGTCTTTAAGAGAAACACTTTAATTAAAAAATGACTGTTATTTACCTCCGTTTTTACCTACATAGGCATGAATCCTTGGTCATATTCCACACAAGATAAAAATTCCAGTGTGTGCTCAGAGAAGCTGTTTGGGGACAAAGATGACACAACCATCAGTTTGGAATCAAATATGGCACTGACAAGCTGGGGACAAAGATGACAAAGACAAACTGTTTGGGGACAGAGATGGCACAGAAAAAAGATGATTTAGGATACAGATGAAACAGATTGCCTGTTTTGGGAGAGAGATGGCACAGAAAACTTGGTTTGGGGACAAAGATGTTGCTGACAAGTTGTGTGTGCTTGAGGAAGTTGGAGGGCCCCGTGGTATTTTTTTCCACCGTGGCCCTGTAGTTTCTAGTTACACCCCTGTTCTTGCAGTTTAGCATACTGAAAGATTTTAACAGAGAGAATATTTATTTTAGGACTACAGTTGTCCTTTAACAGAGCTTTTCTCCTTAAAGGGACTCAGTCAACCTATCTTGAGCGGGGTCCAGGTGGCATGTAACCATGAAAACCCGAGTTTAGGAGTTACGGTGCACATATGGAGGGACAGGGCCTGGTACAGTGTATCCGCACTCCACCAGAAGCTTGAGGCTTGAACTGAAACATACATGGGCCGGGTAAAGGCAAAATACAATACTACAGAACTAAAGCTACATACATAGGAATAAACAAACACAGGACACCAAACAAAGGACAGGGCTAAGGAGACATACGAAACATACAAACATAAATACAGGAACTGTCCTAAAACTCTGAGATGGTGAGGATTTCAATTACACCAATCACATGATTTGTTAAGCTTGCCAACCACATGAAGCTACCCCACAATATGGCAAGTCCCTAACACTAGAACTAATTAAAAAAACTTGTAATTTAATATTACTAGTTGTAGCTGCACAGGCTGGAAGCTTGAAGAAACAGAACAAACGGGTGTGGCAGCATTTAAATAGGAGCAAGGCACAGTGAAACCAAGAAAACATGAAATGGAACTGAACAATAAACAGCAGGAAAACCATAAATGCACCAAAACAGAATAACAAGGAAGCATGGGACAGGGAAACTTTTTAACAGGAACCAGAAAAAGCTCCTAACAGAGCAAAAACTATAACAGGGCTACCAGACAGGGCAGCCCATAACATGGCTCTAAGACTGCTCAGCCCCTAAGAGGGCTCTAAGACAGGGCAGCCAGTTTTACAGGGGTCTAAGACAGGGCAGCCACTTTTATAAGGCTTAGGGCAAGGCAGATGCTGAACTATAGCTAGACTAGGGTAGGTGTCGATCACATAACACGATAAACATAACTGATGTGCCTCCTGTTTAGGACATCACATGGAATTCATAATTTTTTTTTATCTACATTCACAATATAAGCAAAGACAGGGTTAATCAAGTCCCTTTAAGGAAAAAAAAAATCACCAAAAAGGGGTGATGAGGAGCCAGGGACACAAGGTCAGAGACTTGATCATGCCTGTGGGGAAGGTTGGTCAGCTTACACCAAAACAAAACACAGGAACCCCAACTCTGTATCCCAGCTAAATAGTCTTCAGTGTCCTTAGTAATTGGGGTAACGAGGCAACACCCTTATAGGGGGAAAGCCGTCCAGGGGACAAATGCCACATAAGTGGTGGTAGGGACAGTGCCATCTCAGCACCCCTTCTCAGGCCAGGCCCATAGTCTGTGAGGAGGATGAAGTCACTCAGCCCCCTCCAGACCCAGATTCTTGTATATCACTGACTGGTGATATTTCTGTGTTGTGCTTGGAGAAATCAACAATTTTCTCTACTTCAGAAATAGATATGACAATAATTATAAACATAATACATAATTGATGTTTAGTCCAAATTGTTCTATAAATTGGTCTTTAAATGAATATTTGGAATTGTTAGTCCATAAATTTCCATGGGCCCTATCTTTTATTTGTACTATTTTAAAGCACAAATGTAGTGCTACCAAATGTCCAAACATATTTGAAATTTCTTTTTTAACAGTGTCATTCATTTTTCTGGTACTTATTTTGTTTTCTGTGGATGTCGGGCAATACAGACATACACATTTAAATTCGTAATGGGTCAGTGTAAGAAGGTTAAGAAATTCTTATCTTCCAGTCAGTTTCTAGGCCTCTACAAAGAGTTCACACAAAACTTCACAGATCCAGATGTTATAGATGTAAACAAATAACGCCATTAAGTGCTGGGAACCAGCAAACAAAAACAATGACACTTTTTAATATAAATCTAGAAAACACGGCCCAGATGCTTGTACTAAAAAGAAGCATATGAAAATATTTTAGTTACAAGGAGTAAGTGGATTGAAGTTTTCACTCTGTTTGAAGCATAAACATTGGGTCACTTAAGGGTCGTAAAGTGCTAACTGGAGAGAAGCAAGAACTTGCTTCACACCAAGTTAAAGGTCAGACCTGTAATCCAGATCTCTGTGAAATGTATACAAATGCCATTCTTTTACGCCAATGTAATGAAACAGTTCCTCTGATGGACTTACTCTGTTTATTTTTGCATCTACATATACACCAAACATACAAGTCAGGATGACAATGAAGAAATCCACATCAGTTGTTATGATCTCACATATGGAGTGGAATACAGAGCACATATTCCGAACTAGATTTCCAACCCCTCCCTGAATACCACGCCAGATATTGTTAAAAAGAAAACTCACAGATGTAAAAAGTGACTGCAAATTCCAAAGTGACGTGGTTTGTGTCTTTGGTGTAGGCCTCAATCCATTAAAGTAGACATGTCACGTTAACAGGGTTGTTCCATTAGTTTATGAATTTCAGATTCAGACTGTGTTACCTACATGTGGATTATAATGTGAATGAAGAAAGCAAAAAAATATATTTATATATTGCAAGACTATACAAAGAGAGAGGAAGGTTTATAAATATATATGTATATATGCATATATTGGCTGCATTAAGCAAATTTAGGTTGTAATTTTTTCGTGGTTAAATTACCGGCTGTCATTGAATCACGGTAATAACTGCACAGAACAGTGTTTGAATGACGTTTTTTTATGGGTCAGTTAATCATCTATAGAAAGTGTGGTAATGATATTAATGCCATTAAAGCATTAGCATAATCGTCATGCTAGTTTTATGCTTAACGGGTGCCACTGAATCAACCCCTTGAGGTTTATATTTGATTGTAGATTCTTCATAACAGAGAAAAAACATATTTTGTTTTAAACAATTATAAGACAACTAAAATCTGTTTTTCACTTGTGCTTCTAATATAGAAGCACAAGTCTACAACATACCCACTGTCATTTTTATATGAACTTTATGTTACTTCAGAAATGTTTGCTTATGATGGTTGATCATGGGTTGCAGTGAAATATTCAGTACACAGACACCTTATTGTACCTTGGTAGCCTGCTTTTAACCTTTCAGTTTATGTCTGCCTCCTAATTGTGGCCCAAGATACAGCTGACTAAAGTTCATTGGGTAGTTTAGTCTAATTGCCCTCACTCAATAGGCTGGGGCTGCACCACTATTCACTTTTAAATATCCCAGTCTTGCATGTCTATGTGTGTCTCTCTCAGTGGTGTATCTTGGTTTTGTGCTGCCCAAGGCAGACAAAATTCGGGCACCCCACTACCCATGTTGCACACCCAGGACATGCCCCATTACCCACGTTGCACACCCAAGTCATGCCCCATCACACATTATTTGCCCCATCACCCACATTGCAGACACATTAAATGCCCCATCACCCCATTAAATGCCTCATTATATGCCCTATCACCCTGTCACATGCCCCATCATCCTCATTGCACACACATCAAATACCCCATCACCCCATTACATTTTCCCATCACCCCCAGTAATTATATTATTGGGCAAATTGGCAGTGGCTTGTTAACGGCAAAATAACACTGGCATATTAATGGCAAAAGTAATACAGGCATATTAATGGAAAAATAATACTGGCATACTAATGGTCAAATTGGCTGTGGCATATTAATGGCAAAATAACACTGGCATAGTAATGGCAAAAGTAATACAGGCATGTTAATGGAAAAATAATACTGGCATATTAATGGGCAAATTGGCTGTGGCATATTAATGGCAAAATAACACTGGCATATTAATGGGCAAACGGTGGCATATTTTTTGTTCTTTGAGGCAAATTAACATGTACTATGGGGGAAAGTGACACTGTGGCTTGTTCTGCATGGCAGTTCTGTGGGACAAAGTGTCACTGTGGTATGTTCTGTGGGCCAAATTGACACTGTCACATGCCAAATTGTGTGGGTGCAATATAAATGCATGGCAAGTGCAGTAGGTACCATATGGTACGGTATGGTACGGAATCAGTGCTGCCGCACCTGCAGTACACATGCAGAGTAATCACTGGGCAGGGCTTGAGTTAAATATTAAAAATGTGATTTATACAGAATGCCTGCATCAAGTCACACAGGGATAAAAGCCTGTGCAATATACAAGCAGTGATCTTCATCTTGCACCAAAGTGAGTTTGGGGACTAGACTTTTTGACAATGCAACTTAGAAAAATTGGGTTGAGGGGGGCCTACTTCTAAAGACTATGCCCAGGGCCCACTAGGGTCTTAAAGTACTTACTGTAATAGTGAAAGATTAAATAGTTTTTATTTGTTTGTTTCATTATTTTTATATATTTTTATGTGATCCAGTCAGTAAAGTTACATGCTCCAAATGGAACTGGAGAAGGCACATAGGTAAAAACTGTACTAATAAGAAATGTGTAAAATATGTTTTTCAGTACAAGAATTTTTTTTTTGCGTTAATAGCATAAATGTTTATTTCGATCATTTTTGGCATCACTTGGGGCTTTCAGAGAAATAAGTTATTTCCCTTCCGTCGCACAGCATGGAGATGTTGAGAGTTCCTCTTGTTGTTTCATTGGTCCTCTTCCCTGAACAGATACAAATTAAGTACCTGGCATGTTGGATTTGATAAGCAAATCAAATGATGCATCAGAGAGTGAGATTTTAAAATTGTATAATATAAATAAACAAATAAATAATTACAATAACAATATGCTGATTCTTTTACATTGAAACATTATAAGGAAAAGAACTAGGTATTATCTCCTGGGCCTTCTGTCTTTCACAGAAGGTGGGGGGAAAAAAAATCACATTTAGAGTTATTTTTGAATCTCCATTTTCATAATTGTCTGACGTTATTTTAACAGTCCACATATTTTCAGCTGTTTTTATTCATAATGACATGATTTAACTGTTAATTCTTTACCTTAGGGACATACATAGTTACTGAAATATTTAACTTTTTACCAGCTGGGGTAGAGAATGGCATTTAATGAGCAAATAGTGTGTATACGCTACTGGTTTTAATAGTACTTGCAGACTTTAAAAATACTTCTAAGTTCTCTGGGGGATCCATAATATAAACTGAACTTTGGACTTGAGCAGTTGGACTTTCTTACAAAGCAGTCTACAGCTCTCTCCTGATTTGGGTACTTTCCAATAACCCTTGCAATGGAGGCCTTTGACCCACCCAGTGGCAATGTAGAAATGATGTCTCCTTACAGAACAAGGCCAAAGGGGAAACTGATATAAGGGTCACATCAGCAGTGACTCAAACGATCCAATGATTCTCAAAGATAAAGCCCTTACTGTTTTAAATAGTAGAGTATTTAGCTTATTCACCTTCAGTCTAAATTGTAGAAGGGCACTGTTTAAAGAGCAGTTCTATTCTTGTTTCTGTTCGTTTCTTGAACATATATAGCCCCTGTTTTAAAAATGGTCCTTAGGGGTCAAGTAACAGTTTAGAGCTTGAATATGCAACAAGCCAGAGTCAGAGGAGTTTGTTGGGACAAATATGTGGACCACAGAAAGATATATAGCTGATGAAACTGACAAATAAATAACTATGCTGTGGCCCTATGTGTGTAGGGGGCTTGCTTTGTATGATCTTTGCCACTTCTTGCTGGGAACCATGGTGTCTATGGTCAGAGCTGTCATTATCCTATTGCAGTTTGCAGATTTTTTTAAAGTGATTGTCCATTACTACTTCATAGTTCTGGTCAAAGTTGTAACATGAAGGAGGAAGAAATTTATTTTCCGGTATGCATCTTCTGCTGACAATAAAGACTATATATGTGCTTAATTTCTACTCACTATAAGGACTATAAATATGTTTTTTAATGAGAAGGGGGTAATTTACCCTTCAACTGGCCTTCTGACTGGCAAAAATATTCACCCTTCTCATTTATACAAAAAAACGGAAGGTCGCTGGTGTCCTAAAATCAGATTAACCTTTCAACCCTGTCATCATTGTAGGCATTGAGATTGATATTTTGTGAACTAGAGTCATTGATCTTCACAAAGAAGGAAAGGCATAGTTAAATTGAACCTTTTTTACTGTAACCATATTTGAGAATTTACTAAAGCTATAAACACCACAAAGGAGTTTATTCAGGTAGCTCTAATTTCAGGCTAATATTGGAGAAAGTTGGTCATATGGATGTTCCTGAAACTTGGCCATTCAGGTATCACCAGAATGCCTCTGAATACAGCTGAAACTCACATAACAAGGTGATCGGTCCCCAAAATCATCCAAACTACATCCGAAAAGAGAATATAATATAAAATATAATGAACCTTTCATAGGAAAAAGGTTCTATAAATTGAAATGAGCCACAGGAGGAAGAACCAGGTGGTCATGGATTCAGTAAATGCAGATGGTGGGAACAGAATGACTGTGGAGGTGGTGAAGAAACAGAAAGTGCACTTAACATACTATTTCACTAGAGGCTTCATGTTTAATTACCCCACACACATAACTCACACACCTGTGTGTGTGTGTATATATATATATATATATATATATATATATATATATATATACACATCAATATGTATATATATATATCTATATATACATCTATAAATATATGTATTGATATATGTATAGATAGATGTAGAGATGTTTCTGTGTAAATTGGATAACATGTACAGATGATGATTGACAGGGTAAAATATTAATGTTCTCCTGTTTTATTTCAGATACTCTGATATAAAGAGGCAGGTGAAGAGGAGGTTATAAAAGGCAGATGTCACTGCAAAATGTAGAGTCGGCTGAACTGCCCATCTTCGAGGTGCAGCATCTCCACATCATAGAGACTTAAACTTTCATGGGTTGACGTGGCCGTATACATAGATGCACCTGGTTGTAAGTACTGAACATTCATTGATTTGTTATTTATGTCAATTGCTAAGTATTGGCACTGTTGTCTCACTTTACTTCTTGCATCTGGCGCTGTGTACCCTCAACCCCAAAGAACATCAAAATATGAAGCCTTGTGCCTGGAGAGGCCAATCAACATCTGGCAGCTCCTCCTCAGACTTCGTCAGGTCAGGTATTGGTGTCACCTCCTATTCACCTGCCTCTGGAAAATCAGACAAAGAATTAAAATGAAAATGTCACTATGAATGCTCTCTCTGAAATCAACATTAACAATGCATTCTTTTTAATCTCCAACAAGGGAATCTTCACCAACTCCCATGTAACGTGTCTCCCACCAGCTGCCGGCTCCTGATGTGCAGGCCCTGGAATCCACCACTCACACATGTACAGCACATGACTCATGTAACATGTTGATGCAAATGTATTTAGAACACCATCTAGTTACATACTACTGTACACAGAAATGTGGACATGGACGTACAGTTGTATGACATCTATGTGCTTGCGCTCTACAGTGATAAATCATGATAGGTTCAATCACAGGATTAGCAAGCAATAAGTTTAGCATAGGCATTTGTTATGTAAAGTTTAAATTAAAAAAATGTTTTTAATTTGTATTATCAATGACAACACCCATTTGTAATGAGCATAGAGGTTCCGAATATTATCCCGTCTTAGCTATTGTCCTCTTTTATAAGCCATAGAGAAAATACATATTCAAATTATAACACATGCTGCTGATTATTGATTTTGTCGATGCAGGAGTTTCAGTTTGCCAATGTTTTTCTTCTTACGGGTTCATAATAGTTATAAAAAAGCTATATTATATTCACTAATAAATCCTTCAATGAATAATGCCTTTAAACATTTGCCAGAAACTACAGAAAATTAAAACTCTTCAAAATAAGAGGCACTGTAGGAATTGAAAAAAAAAATAATAATGAAAGCATTTATATATAAATAGTAACATCACCATAAGTACTTTAAGCATAAGTAAGTTTAAAAAAAAAAATGTGTATAGTCATTACACTTATAAGGGTAGCACTAATGTGGCATTACTGGCCAGGACCCTCGCTCTTGGTATGACTATGCCTCATTGGCCAGGTAAGGGACATTCAAAAAAATGTTCTGGCCACAGGTCTAGTCTGACAATGAAATCAAAATGTTGTGCTTAATTACTGGAAAAACAAAAAATAATATTTATTTATATTTTAATAGAAATTTAGTTGTGAAAGTGATGTTGAAAATGTGTTTTATTCATGATGAGGATATCATTTTAACCTTTACTTATTTTTTTTTTTTTTTTTAAATCATAATTTTTTATTTTTCATAGCGAAAACATTACAAAAAATTATATGGGTTACAAAAATACAAAAACATAAAAATAGAACAGAGAAAAATAAGAAAAAGGACATTACATAATCAAAAAGAGAAAAAAAATAAATAAAAGGGGGGACAATTAGATTATAACACAGTCATCATGTGTGTTGTCTGTCTGGTCTAAATAGTGATAAACATAATGATTCGGGTTTAATGTTACTCGGGGCCGTAAGTAAAATCCGAGTAGGGGCTCATTTTGCTTTATCATCATGTCTTGAAAATATACAAAAACTTGGTTATAAGATAGCAACTAAAATCACATTTATTGTCTGGAGGGATTCCTGAACAAACGTAAATCAGAGACGATCTAGAATGAATGCCTTGCTTGGTAAGTTTTTACAGGATTTCAGGATATTAGGCATCTTTGGACTCCACGGACACAAGTCCTCCAGAAAACAGGCTCATTCTAGGCCCATGGCATTGTTTATAGATGTAATAGATCGGGGAGAGGGGCCGCCTCATTGGTGGTAGAAGTATCTGGCCATAGATCCCAAATTTTGTGGAAAGAGGGTAAGGTATCATGTAATTTAGCTGTAATACGTTCCATATTTTTAATAAACCATATCTTCTGGATGACCTGAGTCCTTGTAGGAGGGAGACCCTTCCATTGTTTAGCAATACACATCCTTCCAGCTGCACATATACGAAGTAGTAGTTTAAATTGGGGCCTGGGAATCTCTCTCTCAAGAGGTGGGTGATTCAGTAGGGCAGTGAAGGGGGTTAATCTATAAGAAATGCGGAGAATGGAACTTGTCAGGCGTTCAATGTATAACCACAGTGGGTATATCAGAGGGCACGACCACCACATATGTAGATACGTCCCTCTGGCCCCACAACCACGGAAACATAGATCTATCGAGTTGGGGAATATTTTAGCTAGGGAAACCGGTGTATTATACCATCTACTCAAGGTCTTGTAAGCATTTTCCTTGATTAAAATGCAGGTGGTCAGAGAGTGAGAATTGAGAAATATTGTCGACCATTGATCTGAGGTGATCTCATGGCCCACATCCAATTCCCATTGTAACATATATTTGGGGTCTGGGCTGTTTTCTATCGAATTTAACAGACCATAGATCCTGGATATAGCTCCTGAAAGAGAAATATTAGTCATACATTTCCTTTCATAAGCTGTAGGTTCGGGTATTGGTTGTCGGTTCAGAAAAGAGCGAACAAAATTGATTATCTGATAATAATGGAATCTTTCTCTGTCGGGTATATTATATCTGTCTTTCAGGTAAGCAAATGTACAAGGTTTATTGTTTATCATAAGGTGGCCTATCCTTGTCAATTTGTTAGTAAACCACCAGGAAAATTCTGTGTAGGAAATTTGGGAACATTTGCGAAATTGGGGATTCCCTATCGTGGGTGTTAAATAAGAAAAGGGATGAATCAGGCCTTCAGAAATTCCGCTCTTCCTGCTTAAACGATATGAGTGTTGGACTGTAGCTGGGAGTTGGCGTAGTAAAGATTGGGGTATATTGATCCATGGGACACTGTGTAGAAGGAACGGATCTGATTCAGATTTCTCGATGTCCACCCAACGGAACTTAGACGTGGGTGACATCCATTGTAAAATCTGTGCAAATTGGGCAGCTCTGTAATAAGAATGGAAATGTGGGGTGGACAGGCCTCCACTATTCCTATGCTTATATAATACCGTTTTTGATAATCTGTGGCATTTGTTTCCCCACAGAAAATCAAGAGTGGCTGATTGTAGGGTTTCCAGATCTTTAGTCACAATTGAAATCGGAAGAGTCCGAAATAGATACAAAATCTTTGGGAGAATGGTGTAGCGGAGATGCAATATTACCCAGGTTATCTCCGCTTATAATCCAAGTGAGACTCAGGAACAAGTAAATAGTAAATCCAAAGGCAGGGTTTCCAGCAGGTCAAATACAGCAATATCCCAACAGCAATCCCAATAACTGGACGACACACAGTTTCAGGAGCATAACTGACAAGCCTTTTACAGCAAGATTGAACTACTTTATTTGACAAACAACACAGACTTATATACACCAAACTGCAATCAGATAACACTTGATTAAACAATAGAAAACTTAAACACATCACCAGTAAAGCAGTATCTAGCCACTTTAATCTGGAGCCAGAAGCAAGGTAGTCAGACTGGGTGGCTGACATAACTAAACAATGGAAGGCTTTAATGCACAGAAAATACAGCAGATACACGGATGCAGCTTTATACAGTATTTTTGTAGGGTTGCCTGGTGCCATCCGCTACAAATGGTCATTTTGATAGAATAATTTCTGCCTATCCAGGAGATGTTGTAAGTAGACCATAACTTTAAATCTGATTTGAGTTTGGATAATAACGGACTGTAATTACAGTTGTAGATATTAGTGAGATTATTCGGAATTTTCACCCCGAGATAAGATATATATGTTGGGTGCCACTGGAATTTAAAATTTAGGGTTATAAGTTTGAGCATCTGTGGGGGGAGATTAAGATTGAGAGCTTCACATTTGGTTTCATTTATTTTATACCCCGACAGGGCGGAAAAGTCGGCTATCATTTTATAGAGGTTAGGGAGAGAGGTCAGGGGGGATGAAATCGTCATAAGTATGTCATCAGCAGAAAGGCTAACCTTGTACTCCTGGGCCCCTGATCTAATTCCCTTTATATCTGGATTCTCCCTTATGGCCTGGGCTAAAGGTTCTATACATAAAGCAAACAGAAGAGGGGAGAGTGGGCATCCTTGGCGTGTGCCGTTTCTTATATTAAAACTAGAAGAACCGTGTCACATGCATGAAACCTTAGCTGTGGGGGTACTGTAGAGGGCCTGGATTCCCTGAGCTATGGCACCCATTATTCCAAATTTCCGTAAAATTAGCCACATGTAATCCCAATCCACCCGGTCGAAGGCCTTTTCCGCGTCAATTGCAAGTAGCATAGATTGTGTCTGAGACTTGTGAGCTTTTTCAATCAGGTTAATGGTTCTACGGATATTATCGGGGGCTCCTCTACCAGGGATGAAACCTACTTGATCCGGGTGGATTAGGGATTCAAGAACAGGATTAAGCCTATTGGCCAGGATTTTGGAATAGAGTTTGAGGTCGCAGTTTATGAGTGAGATGGGTCTGTAGTTTTGTGTGACAGAGGGATCCTTGCCTTCTTTATGAATCACAACTATCCTGGCCTCGAGCATTTCTTGTGGGAAAGGTGACCCATCTAATACGGAATTAAATAACGTGGTGAGAATAGGGGATAGTATATCTTTATAGCATTTATAATAACCGGCCGAAAAGCCGTCAGGTCCAGGGGCTTTGGAAGACTTAAGGGATTTGATTACTGCCAGTATCTCAGCGGGTTCTATGGGTCGATTGAGTGAGGAAACCTGCGTTGGCTCTAAGAAGGGGAGTGAGAGGTTTTGGAGAAAGGTGTTAATCGCCTGGTGGTTCGCTCCGGGTTTAAAACTCGTATGGCCAGAGTACAGTTTGGAGTAATAGGTGGCAAATTCGTCCGTAATCAACTGGGGATCATTGGTTAGGTGAGACCCCTTCGTTCGTATAGCTCTTATCAGCTGGCGTTTTCGGTTACCTCTAAGTTTCCTTGCGAGCATGGTATCAGGTTTATTAGCATGTTCAAAAAATGTCTGGCCTGTTCTGCGCAATGATTGTATGGCTGTCTCTGATAATAGGGAGTTTAGTTCCTCTCTCGTTCTGCATACGTCTTGTAAGGATTGGGTTGTGAGGGAAAGCTTATGTATATTTTCTAATCTCACCAGCTCGTTGGTCAAGTCAATACGTCTCTTCTCACGTTGCCTTTTTAAGTATGAGGCTTTGCTGATTATGGTTCCTCTTATGACAGCTTTGTGAGCTAGCCATAATGTAGTCGGGGTAATCTCTGGCGAAATAATTTCGGCAAAATAATTAGTGAGAGCTGTCTCGATTTCCTGTCTTATACTCAGATCAGATAGAAGGGACTCATTGAGCGACCAAGATGAGGATTTACGAGCTGGGGCCAGATTTTCTAACCTAATTTCTACTGGGGAATGATCTGACCATAACAGTTCATGAATCGTGGCCCCTGACAGTTGTGATAACAGACTCTGTGATAAAAGAATATGATCAATTCTTACATAGCTTGAATGAGGATGGGAATAAAATGTGTAGTCTCTACCTTTGGGGTTAAGAGTTCTCCAACCGTCTGAGACATGTAGAATGTCGTAGAAAGATTTGAGAAATCTGGTATTGGGGTGAGGTCTGAGAGGGGACAGACTGGGGGATTTGTCTAGGTATGGGTCGCACACCGCGTTGAAATCACCTCCCAGGATCAATGGTATCTGTGGGGAAACTTCAAGGGCAGATGTCAGATCATCATAGAATTTTTCATCCGTCGTGCTAGGAGCATATATAGATGCTATAATAATCTGAGCCCCGTCTAAAGTACCATTCAGTATTAGGTATCTACCATTTGTGTCAGCCTTGGTAGAATGAAGAACAAAATTCACGTGATTACGGAACAGTATCGAAACTCCATTCTTTTTCTCTGGGCCAGTGGCATGGTAGTGAGTTCGGAATCTAGGATCCCAGTATTTGGGGGTCTGAGACTGTTTAAAATGGGTTTCTTGAAGAAGAATAATGTCAGCCTGTTTGCTCACATAATATCTAGCTGCTTTACGTCTTTTCATAGGTGAGTTCAGACCTTGAACATTATGGCTTATGATTCTAATAGTCATTGAGTAGTGTGGAGGAGGGAATCTTGTAGGGGTCTGAGGAGCTACCTTGTTTGGCCATAATAAAGTCAGGATTTGACGTATAGTGGGGGAAAGAAGCTTCTTTCATTGCTAGGGCTGGCTGGGAGCAGTTGATGTGATTTGGAGACCAGAACACAACAGCACATATATGAACATAAAATACAGATAAAACATACATAAAAACATATAACCAAGTTAAACTACATTGTCCAGCCTGGAGCAGAGCCCTGTATCCAGGCTGGGCAGAAATGTACCGCGGCCGTGATAGCACGTGTAGCCGCGTTTGTACAATCAACATTCTCTCGGGGCTGCCCGAGAGGGGGGTAGTATGGGGAACCAAGTGGCATGAGGAGCCCTCAGCATCTCCACCACCTAGGGTCGGTCCTCGCCGTAAAAAATTCTCATGGTACTAAAACATAAAACGGGAAGGTAGGTTTCCCTGTATAACCTGGGTCATAAATTCGGTCTAGGGGTGGTGTTCTAAGACCTTAACTGGTTTAGCTCTCGTGTACTTGCTCTCAGATCTACATCACACTCTGGTCATAAATATAGGCTATAAATACTTCAACAGTAATAGGTAGAGTAGGGAAGTATGACTATAGACCCTGAGATTAACACTTGAGCTACGATGTGACAGTATATCTAGATTATCTGACCCTGACTTCGCGTTAGAGCTCTGAAAAATACACGTATCTGACTCTTTCAAGATATGGGAAATGACCACTGGATAAAGAACATGAGATAAAAAAACAACAAGTATAAGGGAACTGGTATACTCATCAGCTGAACGACATCTTGGAACAAGTCCTTGAATCGGCTGTGAATATACAGAAATTGTAGTAACTTGTGTAGGAAAGCACATATAGTTCTGCGACATTCAAGATGGGTGCTTCTCTCCTTGGGCCTGTCTACGGCCTCGGTTCAGGATCTTGACACTGTCTGAGGTGATGTTCAGGATAGATCATGGTACTGAACCTAGAAGTTCCAAGTCCCGGGTGGTGATCCGAATGATCACTTGAGTGGTGGGAATATCAAGCCACCGCAGGAAGGGTAGATGCATCTGGTGGCGGGCTGGATCTCGCTGGAAGGGTAATCCATTCTGTTCGGGATGGAGTGTGGTGTCGGATGCGAGGAGAGGATCCGCGTAATTCCGAGTGAGTGCCTCTGTTCTGTGGGGAAGATGGGTGAAGCCCCAGGCGCGTCAGGAAGGATCGGCCTTCAGCTGGATCTGAAATCGAGTGGAATATCCCGTTTCATCGTACTGATAGTTTGAACGGGTATCCCCAGGAGTATCTGACATTGTTGGCAATCAGTACTTCCACGATTGGTTTCATGGTTCTTCTTTTCTGTAAAGTGATAGGCGATAGATCCGTGTAAATCTGGGGTTTGATATTATTCACCTCTGGGGTTCCATTTCTAGCTGCCCGGATCACTTCCTCCTTAGTCTCGTAATAGTGCATTCTCAGCACAATATCTCTAGATCGTTCACCTGGGCCTGGGCGAGGTCTCAGGGCTCTGTGGACTCTGTCCATCTGGAACCGTTCCATCTCCATATGAGGTAGGAGAACGTGGAAGTATTCTGTTAGGAATGCGCGGGGGTCTTCCACCGACTCAGGGATGTTCTTAATGCGGAGGTTGTTGCGGCGGGACCTATTGTCTAGGTCTTCTTGGGCAGTCTTAAGTTGTTGCACTTCGTCTCTAAGCTGAGCCATTTCAGCTTCAATGGCCGCCACAGTACCTAATGTCTCTTCCTGCTGACATTCAAGTGCGTCTGTGCGGTTTCCTATGGCAGTGACCTCGTGGGAAAGTTCGCTTAATCCCGTTCTGAGATCTCTCTGCAGGTCCGTTTTTAGGTCCTTCAGCATGGTAGAGATCTGCAGCGTGAAGTGTTGAAAATCAGCTCTCGTACATGGTGAGTCGTTTTGTGAGCTTACAGCTTCCTCCTGCATGTCGGGTGGTTCTTCCCGTTCTCCGTCAGGCGTTAGAGGCGTTGAAGGCCTATTTTGCGGGAAGAGGCTTTGGAAGCCTTGCGGGGCCGAGTTATTAGGCTTTTTCGGCTTCCCTGGTTTATTAGCTTGCGTTTTAGCTGGCATGGTCCGGGCTGCGAGGGCTGTTGTGGGCTGTAGTATCTTTGTTGGTGGAGATGCCGACGGAGCTCACTCAAGGTGCGGCCATCTTGTTTGCGCGCCAAACACGCCCCCAACCTTTACTTATTTTAATGTGTTATATATAGTGTACAGTATGTGCATGTTCAGATCACGGTATGGTATAACAAATACACTCGCAAAGGAAAGTAAAAAGAGTGCCAATCAATATAATGCAAATCTTCCTTTAATCCAAGACTCTATAATGAAAAAAGAGACCCACCAATCTTGTAATATCCGTGGTAAAAGCAAAGTAACTAATAAAATAATGCACTTACAGGACATATAACACATAACATGTGCAAATCAAGCTCTATAACTGATGCTATGGAAATACCAATTGGCAGCCCACTGATCCAAAGTTCACCAGTATTGATGGAAATACTGTCCAAAGTACAGTCCGTAGCTCCAAAGGAACTCAGTAAGAGTCTCAACGTATTTTCGCTGATCCAGGAACCAGCTTCCTCAGGAGTATAATTCAAATGTCAACTCTAACACTTTTGCCTGAGCAGTACAGAAGGGGAGTATTTTGTAATTGTGTAAATATTCATTGTTACTTGTTTTTTTGTACCTCATAAACCTCAGGGACACCCCTGTATTTGTAGCCATATCCTCACATTCTGACATCAGCTGCATCACCAGTCTTATTTCATGTCACAAATTCTGCCTGACCTTCCAATGCAGGGAGGTATGCAAGCCATCTCAAAAATCCTTAATGTTTTAAATCAAAATATGTTTTTAAAGGATTTTCTCATTTCAAATATTTTATGCAATTATATGGAAATTCAAACTTTTTTTTTTTACTGCTGCAAAATGTGAGTTATAATTTGCCTTTAGACAGCATGTAAATATATCAGGAGCCAGGTGGCTAAAAAATATCAATGCATTAGGGTTCAGCTGTGGACAAGCCCCATGATTCCAATTAATGGAAGAATTTTCCAAAAAGAATTGTTAGATCGTTAATCTAACAAACACAAGGGACAGCAATTCCAATAAATCACAAAGCAGAACTACCACAATGACATAGATCTACTTGCATATGTCTGTAAGCAGGGCCGGTGCAAGGAATTTTGTCTACACAGGCGAAGGTGCATTTTGGTGCCCCCCTGCTCTGATCCGCCACGCCTCCCACACCATTAAGCCTCCTTACATATATATATATATATATATATATATATATATATATATATATATATATATATATAATAAATATATATATATATATATATATATATATATATATATATATATATATATATGAATAATGTATAGTGTAGAAAATAAATACATCTAAATATTCAGCTCGCATGCTCTACATGTGTCACACATTGAAACCCTTAAAAACAAAGACACCCTTGCAGTCACACACAGAGACACCCTTACCACTTACACACACACAGTTACACCAATTCACACATAACCTGAGACACACTATTTTTCCACTCAATATGCCAGTATTTAGCCCAGGGGTCCTCAAACTTTTTAAACAGGGGGCCAGTTCACTGTCCCTCAGACCGTTGGAGGGCCGGACTATAGTAAAAACAAAAACTATGAACAAATTCCTATGCACACTGCATATATCTTGTTTTGCAGTGAAGAAACAAAACGAGAACAAATACAATATTTAAAATGAAGTAAAGTTATATCAACAAACTTACCAGTATTTCAATGGGAATATTATGCCAGTCAGAGCCCAGGAATATTATGCCAGTCAGATGCCCAGGAATATTATGCCAGTCAGAAGGCCAGGAATATTGTGCCAGTCAGATGCCCAGGAATATTATGCCAGTCAGAGCCCAGGAATAGTGTGCCAGTCAGATGCCCAGGAATATTATGCCATTCAGATGCCCAGGAATATTATGCCAGTCAGATGCCCAGGAATATTATGCCAGTCAGATGCCCAGGAAAATTATGCCATTCAGATCCCCTTCAATATTATGCCATTCAGATGCCCAGGAATATTATGCCAGTCAGATGCCCAGGAATATTATGCCAGTCAGATGCCCAGGAAAATTATGCCAGTCAGAGCCCAGGAATATTATGCCAGTCAGAGCCCAGGAATAGTGTGCCAGTCAGATGCCCAGGAATATTATGCCAGTCAGATGCCCAGGAACATTATGCCAGTCAGAGCCCAGGAATATTATGCCAGTCAGATGCCCAGGAATATTATGCCAGTCAGAAGGCCAGGAATATTGTGCCAGTCAGATGCCCAGGAATATTATGCCAGTCAGAGCCCAGGAATAGTGTGCCAGTCAGATGCTCAGGAATATTATGCCATTCAGATGCCCAGGAATATTATGCCATTCAGATGCCCAGGAATATTATGCCAGTCAGATGCCCAGGAAAATTATGCCAGTCAGATGCCCAGGAATATTATGCCAGTCAGAGCCCAGGAATAGTATGCCAGTCAGAGCCCAGGAATAGTGTGCCAGTCAGATGCCCAGGAATATTATGCCAGTCAGATGCCCAGGAACATTATGCCAGTCAGATGTCCAGGAATATTATGCCAGTCAGATGCCCAGGAATATTATGCCAGTCAGAGCCCAGGAATATTATGCCAGTCAGATGCCCAGGAATATTGTGCCAGTCAGAGCCTAGGAATATTATGCCAGTCAGATGCCCAGGCATATTGTGCCAGTCAGATGCCCAGGAATATTATGCCAGTCAGAGCCCAGGAATATTATGCCAGTCAGATGCCCAGGAATATTATGCCAGTCAGAAGGCCAGGAATATTGTGCCAGTCAGATGCCCAGGAATATTATGCCAGTCAGAGCCCAGGAATAGTGTGCCAGTCAGATGCCCAGGAATATTATGCCATTCAGATGCCCAGGAATAGTGTGCCAGTCAGATGCCCAGGAATATTATGCCAGTCAGATGCCAAGGAAAATTATGCCAGTCAGATGCCCAGGAATATTATGCCAGTCAGAGCCCAGGAATATTATGCCAGTCAGAGCCCAGGAATAGTGTGCCAGTCAGATGCCCAGGAATATTATGCCAGTCAGATGCCCAGGAACATTATGCCAGTCAGATGTCCAGGAATATTATGCCAGTCAGATGCCCAGGAATATTATGCCAGTCAGATGCCCAGGAATATTGTGCTAGTCAGATGCCCAGGAATATTGTGCCAGTCAGAGCCTAGGAATATTATGCCAGTCAGATGCCCAGGCATATTATGCCAGTCAGATGCCCAGGAATATTATGCCAGTCAGATGCCCAGGAACATTATGCCAGTCAGATGCCCAGGAATATTATGCCAGTCAGATGCCCAGGAATATTGTGCCAGTCAGATGCTCGTTATACCTCCCTCCTCCCCCTTCCCCAGGCCCGTTTACTTACCTCCATGCTGCTGTTCAGGTCCGTGGCTGAGAGGGAAGCGTTGTGAACTCCCCTCCAGCCGCGCGAATCAATAAAGTGTGTTGAAAAAAAAAGTTTCAACACACTTTATTGAATGCGCGTGGCTTCCCTCTCAGCCACGGACCTGAACAGCAGCATGGAGGTAAGTAAACGGGCCTGGGGGAGCGGGCGATTTCCCCGCCCCCCCATTGGGGCGCCCTAAGGCAGCCGCCTGTGCTGCCTTGCGGTAGCGCCGGCCCTGTCTGTAAGTGGCTGTCACATCCTAGAGAAATGTTGACTTGTCTACTAATAATTCTCTATTTAAACATATTACATTTAGACTGGATACGATTTTGCTGGATGGTCATTTTTCCAATGTGATGAGTCGTTATTTCATCATTATTTATATAAATGTTTCCTCTTTTTGAATGAAGACCAGCATTGCACATTTTTCAGATTAGATTTTCAAATTCAAATTGATTTGTTCTGTGCATATTTGGACGAGAAGGACATTTAAAAGTGACAAGTTCTTGGCTTTTGAAGGGTGCAACAAAGAAAACAATTAATGATTAACAGGGAGCTGCACTGCCCTGTGAGAAGCAGCAAGTCTCTGCCACTTCCGGCAGGGACCTGCTGCCTTCAATAATTACAAGGCCAATCATAAAGGAGCAGGGGATATGACTCACCATATCCCGCCCTCAGCCCTGAGCATGAAGAGCCTGCACGAGGGAGCAGGTTTCTGCAAGGCAGAGAATGACAGCTCACTCTACAGCACTGATGGCCTGGTGGGTGCCCCACAGACCACCAGGGACCAGGGACACCTGTCTGGCTGAGCATCATGGGAATCGTAGCCCACAGCTATCATCTGCAGTGTTAGCTACTATTTACTGCACTTCCCATGATGCTCAGCCAGCATCATGAAAACAGTATGTCTGGCTGAGCCTTATGGGAAATGTAGTTCAGAGCAGATGGTGTGACAGGTGTAAGGTGTGGCCTACAACTCCCATGATTCTTAGTCATGGTGGACACCTGGCTGGCTGAGCATCATGGGAATTGTGTCCCACAGCTATCATCTGCAGCGTTAGCTACTATTGTCTGCACTTCCCATGATGTTCAGCCAGCTTCATGAAAACAGTATGTCTGGCTGAGCCTTATGAGAAATATAGTTAACAGCAGATGGTGTGACAGGGATTAGTTGTGGACTACAACTCCCATTATGCCTAGTTATGATGGACACCTGGCTGGCTGAGCATGATGGGAATTGTTGATCAAAACTAACACCTGTGAGTGCAATGGCAAGGAATGTATGGGTAATAGTGGGGGGGCAGAGGAAGTAAATAAAAAACAGCAATGTATTTTTTTCTAAATATGTTAACTATACCTTACCACTGCCTGTGACTAACCGGTCGGGGGGGGGGGGGGGGGGCTGGTGGAGGAATGGCCTGCACAGGGTGCCCGAACACCTAAGGGCGGCCCTGACTGGGAACCTGCTTAATGGATCCCAGCCCACTTAAAATTGGGTCAAGGTCCCTGACCCGTAAATACATACTATCCCACACACACAGTGATGGGGCTTATAACTAACCCCCTCCCATACACAGTATATTAACACGTCCTGGGAGAATCTCCCTTAATGACAAAGGACGTGCCTGGCACGTCCTGCAGTGAATGAAGCGGTTTTCGCGATCAACGATCGCGAAAACCGCTTTAACAGTGCTGGTCTATTGCCTCGACATCGAGGCAATAGCCAGCACCGATATTTCTATTTTGGGACCCCCACGATCGCCCCACGGAGCGATGGTGGGGAGCCATATTGACGGAGCATGCTGCTCCGTCAATATGGCTAAGTCCTCTGCCGGTCTGAGCTTCGGAAGTGAAAGTAACTTCACTTCCGTCACTCTGAATATGCTACTTGACTACCCCTAGTGGTAGTTTAGTAGCATTGCAATGGAAAATAATTAAAATACATATTTAATTAAATAAAAACAGGTTATTTAGCTATATTAGCCTATAGGGTTAAAATTAAATATTTTTTAGCATAAGGGATAGGGTTAAAATTAAATTAAAGTTAAAAAATCTTAAGGGATATAATAAGGATTAGAGTTGGGGTTAAATTTAGTGTTAGGGTTAAATTTTGGGTTCGGGTTGGGGTCAAAAGATCAATATAGGAAAAAACCAAAAAACACTATTTTTGGTTTTTGCCCCATATCTTGCAAAAAAATACCGAAAAATATGGAAACATGCATATTTTTGAACTCGGGACAACATTTAGAAACTATTTAGACGGGGTCTTTTTTAATGATTTTATTTGTGTAAATTATATTTTAGGTCAAAGTTAGAAAAAGTGTTTTTTTTTTAAATTTTTCATCATATTTTATGATTTTTTTGTAGTAAATTATAAGATATGATGAACATAATGGTATCTAATGAAAGCCCTTCTTATGACGATAAAAACAACATATAATTTGTGTGGGTACTGTATGTGAGAAAGAAAAAAATTACAGCTAAACACAAACACCCTAGAAATGTCAAAACAGCCATTGTCACCAAGGGAAAGTCAAGGTGAAAATGTCTTGTCACTAAGGGGTTAACATTGTGAGGGCTTGCCCAGGGCCCTGGGAATAAAGATAAATAATAGTCACCCCCGATAAATGATATCCCCCTGCCATAAATAATAAAAAATTACCCACCCCTTAAATGTCCCCATACTTATGCTCCTATCTCTCATGATTTGCTCTCAGCATAGAGCAAACCAGAATGAAGGCGCAGCCTGCGAGAGCTGGGTTTTCAATGGAGCATAGGAGGCGTCTGATTGACTGGTTAGAAAATACCACCAATAGTTGAGACAGGAAGACTCTGATTAGCTAACACAGTCAGTCAAACAGATGGCTCCTATGCTCTTTTTAAAACCCAGCTATCCTGGGCTGAGCTTTCATTTTGGTCTGCTCTCCGCTGAGATTATCACTGTTACTCAGATAATTATCTTTATTGTGGGGGCCATAGGCAATAGGAATATTACTATGCAGTGCATGAGGGGTCAATTATAACTCCCATCGTGTGCGGGAGGTAATATATATCAATGGTCCAGTGTCCTTGAGCAAGTACCTGGCCCATTCATTTTAAGGGTGCCTTTAAGCAGGCTCCCAGTCCCAGTAATATTAGTGGGAGCTGTTAAAAATGGTAAGATGCGGGAGGGAGGTTGGACATCAAAGTCCAACTCGCCTCCCAAATTCCCATGGATTTTAGTGAATAGCTATTTTTACTGCTTTTCAATGAAGGGAGTTCAAGATGGGAGACCGAGATGGACTTTGTCGAGGAGAGGGAGGTCGGGTTTGCTTTAGTGAACTGCGTGAGGAGGTCACCTTGGGAGGTCAACTTTTAAAATGTAGATGACCAGCACTTAAAGTGAAAATGTTATATGATATATTTTGTTATATTACAATATTTTGTGCTGACCTCCCAAGGTGCCCTCCTCTCACTATTCTCAAATTTTAGTAAACAGACCCCACAGTCATAATAGTCTATATTTATCCTTAGATGGAGTACACCTGCCTCAACCCCAAAGCACAATATATGTTTATTGAAAATTAAAAAAGGTTAAAGGGTTGGCTCAATATAGCCAATTTTGGCCAACATCGATAATTTGGCTGATTTCTGTGTTTTTGTACTACTCAATATGGCCTACTCAATATGAAACAAAAGCCCAAAAAAAGAACCCACAATCGGCTAAAACAGTCGAATTGCTGGAATTTCAATTCTCCAGTTAGAATAATTGAAATGAAAAACGTTTAAAAATAATAAAAAAAATTCCTCGGGTGCCATAGATTTAAAACAAACCCCTATTAAAATCATGGGCGGAAAGTTGCAACCATCCCTATTCCAATGATAAAAAGGGCTGAGAGCCAGCCGAATGTTTCCTAGTCCCCATAATATACACTGACGGGCCAAGGCAAGTATCCCTACCCCCTCTCAAAAACAGAACCAGGAGCCAGTTAAATGACAGCCCCCCATTATATTCATGGGGGTTCAGGACAGGTAGCCCTGACACCCCCTTCCATAATAAATGGGGCTGGGAGCTGGGAAAAATCTCCCAGACCCCAAATAATAAATTGTAGGGCAGGGCTACTTGCTTTCAGATGAAACTGATGGTTGGTCCATTGAACAAATCCTGTAAATTTGTTTAATGGGTGATGCATGGAAAGGACACAAAGAAATATGCCACTCTCAAAACACGGAGAACAGGAATTGAGAGAAAATGATGGAACCACCATCTGGTAAACCCACTGACCATCTCCCTTTAGCCACCCATAGAAACGTTTTTTTTTTATGTGTATGAAGAGAAACTTGAGATCTGTTTTGTTGTTCCTTGCATTAAAAAAAAAAAACTGTGTTTCTACCATTTTAATTTTCTTCCTGATGTTCTAGGTTGCCTTGATGTCATCCAGTGGTGATCTTCCAACCAACAAAAGTGTTTAAGATTATGAAAGCTGCACTGTAAATTTACTCTGAACAGCAAATATACAATGTATATGTATTTGAATACTGTTACTGGGCTTCTATTGTGTTAGTATCTGCCTCCACTGAATGATGCCCCCCCACTGAGATAGCTAATCCTTTCTCTCCCTACTCTCTCCCTCCCTACTGTCAGCAGCTGAATACATGCAAATTTCTGGAATATTTGTCCTCACCTCTGCCCCCCTGCCTCAGCAATGGGTTAGAAGCAACGAGTTTTCAAGCTCAAAGGTTTAACCTCATTGTAGCTGGAAACCCCCTAAAACAATAAATGGCACAATGTGACACAGTAGAAAAATGTGCCTTTGACCTATAAATACGGTGTATGTGTTATTGGTGGCAAATCATGTACACATTTATTCACTGTATTATAAACAAAAATCCTGGTATTCTAAATAGTAACAGTGCAATATATGATGTAAAACAGAACCCTTGCTGGAGGGAGCTTACACTCCAAAGGTCAAGGGATTGAAAAGGATAACAATCTTTATACCACAAGGACTTCTTCTGACAAAAGGATTAATCCACTGTATTGCTTGTTAAGGACACTGACAATAATCATTAGCAACCTCTCCTTTTATTTGTGTTACTCCATAACTCAAGACAAATCCCATCCAAAAGCAGAAACTATTTTCCTCAACTTCTAAACATAAGTCTGAAATATCCATTTATTTATCTGTCTCATGGGAAATGGATATGGTTGTGAGGTCAGCTTGGTTCCAGTGAGGCAATATAAAGTTACACTATCATGCGGACCAGTGCTTTCGTGCATAACCATCTCAAGCTTTTGGATACCAGAGAGGCCTGATTTAAGAATGGCTTTTTTTCGGCTTCTCTTTCCTTCAATTTGTAGACCCTGGGGGGGACCCCTTTGGCACAGCTTTGTAGTCAATCACAAGCAAGCAGGTCTAAACAGTAAACCACAGTACTAGGCAGCTATTCAGGAAGCTATGTATACAAAATAAATGACTTATAAGGAAATTAAAACACTACTGTTCATTAATATTCCTAACAAGCAATGTTGAGGATAATGTGTTAAAATGTGTAATTGATTTTTATCACAGTAGTAATCATAAAAATATTATATCACTCAATAAAAAATTAAAGGGAATGTGTTGTTTCATTTTTAGAAAGATAGACACTGCCTATAATAATGTAATTTCATCTCAAATCTGAGAAGAATGCTGCATCAATCTTCTTTAGAGGCACCCTCGATAAACTATAAAATTAAATATTATTTTCTAATTTTCTACTAACGCCAGTTAATGACCGGGGCATTTCCATTCCTATTGTCTGTGAGGTTCTTTGTTCCAAAGCTTTGTTCCAACCTACAAGAGGCGGAGTCACGAAATGAGGGCTGCACCGCAATGAATTATGGGAGGAGTTAACTGTACCCTTTCATAAATGCTAGTATTAGATGTTTTCATTTTGAATCATAGACATTCCTTTAAAATAAAATCTTGTGTATATTAAAAAAGAAAATTATATCTATTGTTTCACTTTATCTATGAGACAATTTATGTTGTCATTTCAGTTGTCAGGGCAATATATTGTCTTCTCCAATGTAATCTATCACATCCATGTGTATTACAGTTTCTATTATGTGAATCATAATAATAGTTTTAATATTACAAAAGATCATGACAAAGTGATCATTTAAGAGGTTTCCCAGGCACCCGTGGGCAAAGTGCTAAAGGGCCCCATTACACAGTGTGCACAAAAGGGGAAATTACTGGGTACAAAATTTGAAGATGTACAAGTACTTATTCTAGTACTATTGCAAATGTTCATTTTAGAATTACTGTATTAGTATTTACTACATAAATCAACGAGTTTCCTGGTTAATTATATCATAGGCCCCTGTACACGGCGTACCAATAGGAGGATGCTGGGGATCGGCACACCCGTCATCCTTGCGCATACCCCTGGGGAAAGGCATCAGATCACGAATGTATAAACGTCTAGACGCAAATGTGGATTTACAAGTTTGCTTTGTACTTTCTGTAATTCTTTTTTTTTTATCTCTACTCCTTTTTCTCTCAGTATATGCTTTTATAAGAGGTTAGGAATTAGACATATATGTGCATGGGCAGATAGCTCAATAATTTAAATTATAATTGTCACTATCTTTTCCCGAGGTTAATAGAAGAAAATATGTTATTTAGATATTTTAAGAATAACCCTTGTACTGTATAAATCTGTTTAATGTATACTTTTGCACATAATGTCTGCCCATATTGTTAGACAGGTTAAATGTTTGCAAACATACACAATTTATTATGATGAGAGATTTAAGATGAAAATTTATTGAATAAAGATTTATAAACGAGTTCCAAATTACAAATCATGCTTTGTTAGGTAAATTCTTATTAAGTATTGCAACCCTCGTATCTTATTGTTCTTGTTGTTTATTGCACTGTTTTGTTTATTGTATTGTATAGGAAAGGTGAAAGACATTCAATGAGCCACCCAAATTACAGCATTAAAATGATCACTCTAATCTGCAAAAACGGACAGTTCCAGTTTTTGTTTTTTACATTTTGTAATACAAAACTTCAAAACCTACCTTATTCATGCTTTCTCCTGCAGACTGACCCAAGTCCAAAAAAAGTATTATTCCCAGCAGCCAATCAGAGGATGCAGAATGCATACCCCTCAAAAGCCTCACTTTCAGTGGCATAGTCCAGATGCTATCCGGCTGTCTTTTTATTCTGTGGTGTTCCGGACACCAGAGAAAGAATACTGCACCTGTCTATCAGTTTGAGAGACTGCCACACCTCCTTCCTAACTTTTGGGCTTTACATGTTGCCAAGGGGCAATGTTGCGAGGTAGGAAAATGTCAGTGATGTCGCAACAATTACTGCTGTCAAAAAAGCAGGAGGGCAGTTACCAACACCTGAATGAAGCTGATACTGCACATGCTAAGTACAAGAGAGCCTAGTTCATCTGATTTGATCCTCCTGCATTAAAAACAAAATCAAATGTAAAGAAAGGCGTCTTTGAAAGACATCCCCAAGGATTCCCTGCATGTATTTGTATGCAGAAAAACATAGTCAGTGTTCAGATTACACACTACCAGATGCATCAAAGTTTGTTCGCTGTCTAATGTGGGTTTAGACAAGTGTACTAAAAAGGTTCAGGCCCGACGTGTTTTTGTTAGCGGTAACCGGCTCTCACTTTGAGAGTTGGTTACATTTAGCTTGTCAGACTGAAGCTACTCAAGAGTCCCTGGCACTGGGATCCATAATAAAGCTCATCCCATGGGACCACAATGAGCTGTTAAATACAATATGTTACAGGCCATCTGACGAGCTTTTGAGCACAGTAATGTAGGACGAATAGATCATCCTGTGACCAGGAAGGGGTTAAAGGTACTTCTGAGTTTGAATGTTGTACCATTTATTTACCTTGTTTGTTTCTATATTAGACATCTAGATTTTTTTTATAAAAATAATTTTTTTAGAAATATTAATCCTACTTCTTTGAAATAACCATAGCCATATTTAATTAAATCACCATGTCAGTATTTGCCATATTTCTAATTCTAGCCTTTTTAGTCACATGACATGCCAAAAAGCAGAAAAAAATAGATTGAAAGTCTTGTACCATACCAACAGAAATAAAGCTTCTTAAAAAGCAGAGTTGTTTTTAAGTGTTCAGCGACAGAATAAAACAGCACATCTGCTTAGATTTCTTTGTTTAACATAATACGTCGTTTAGTTAATGTTTTGTCTGGGTGGGGCAGCACTATTAAGCCTTTTATTATTTGAGCACACTGACTGCACGTTTACATTTCATCTTGCCTTGTTCCACGATTGAGGCAAGTCAGAGGGAGTGATGACAGAGCCAGTGTGTTCATGCTGTGCTTTCACCCCATCTCAAAATGCAAGTGAGTTAACAGCAAACAAAATTCTCATATTCAGTTTCCATTCACTTTGGAATGAATCTCTTTAAGTCTTTACCTGCTGGTTAGCACAGATTTTAAAGCACAGCATGGGTTGGAGTGCAGAGTCAGTGAACCTATTCAGATAGTTATTTTTATCTTTTTTAGCCTCCTAGGGTCACAGGTTACTGGAACCACCTCTCCTTGCCTCACCGTACTCCGTCCGGATGGAATTTGAGACATAAGGCACAGTATGTTACCTCATTTGCATGTCTCCGTCCATTCATTAGCTGCCATAGGATACCCGATATGAGTAAGGTACTGGTGGATTAAATGGTGAATTAGTTACTAGTTGGAAAATAGTGAATCAATAATATTGCTAACTTTCAGCTGTCCATAGCTGCATTGGCAGATAATATTAGTAGTGTGCAAAATGTGCACTCTGACCCTGCATTAATAGAATGCAATCTTATACACTGCCAAAATAATCCAGGGGGGAAAAACACTGTGAAGTGTTAGGGTTTCCATGGTGAATAGTTTGGTAACCAATGGATTAACACATATATAAGACATCATCAAAACTGCTAAAAGCAGGGGTGGGGAACCTACGGACCTCCAGATGTTGCAGGACTACATTTCCGCAACTTCTCTGCCAGCCTCTTAGCTGAAAAAGCATTATGGGAGATGTAGTCCATCAGCAGCTGGAGGGCTGTAGGTTCCCCACCCCTGGTCTAAAGGGTCAATAAAGGGAAAATGGCAAGGAAAAAATTCTCCAATGCAGCTGAACAAGAGAATTTTTCCAACACAGTTACTTTGGCCTTAAGTTTGGAATTCCCATCTCAGTTCTCTCTTTATGGAATAGATATTTAAAATCGGCAATAGTCCTGGGGTCAAGACTAAAAAGTTGACACATGCACATTTATATATTATCTTCATTCACCATTAACCCAACCAGTATAAATCATACTACTTCCTGTGTCATCACATCCTACTACTTCCTGTGTCATCACATCCTACTACTTCCTGTGTCATCACTCAACACCCAATTGAGTATTTTCTTTTTACGTGGCTAGTGGGCAATATGACCTGGCGCTTTAGCAATTTAGAATTAAAAAATTAAAAATACCTGTTTATCGTAAATGGGCTTTACCGACTAATAACATTAAGCATTCTCTAATAAAAGAGGGGATGGTGTAAATTACACTGTAGTGAAACATAATCCATAACATAATGCTTCACAAAACCTGTCTGTTCTGTTCAACAAAAGCTTCAGATTTTGTTTCGTAAAAGCTGCTTAGCAGCAAAAGAGAAATGACTGAAGAAAAAAGGGTTTGTTTTATCCTCAGAAAATATTCCCCTTGAACTTTTTATTTCAATGAAGAGTGAAATAGATTTATAGAAAAAAAACACCTTAAAGCAAATTATTCCATGGAAACCATGCTGCATGCAAAAAGGGACGGGGAGTTCTTGACTGAAGGTCTGTGTCCTGTAATTTTCAGACTGAGGAAATCAAATCTAAACATTTGGTATTTTTAAAAGATTATTTTGTGGCCACTGCCAGGGAAAGAAACTGGCAAAAAATGAAACCAGCTTCTGTTTTCGAAAGCTCTTTTCATTCCTCGTTTCCATCATACCTGTGACATAAATCATAAACACATCAGACAAATTGTTTTTAATTTTTTTTGCTTGCTGGTAATACTGTAATACTTGCTTGCTGGTAATACTGTGATCTACTGCTTTTAAACAAAATAAAATATACATAAACTAAAGTGGAAAACCACATTTTCTTTTACCCCAGGTGCAACTGAATTAAGGATATATAGTTCTGTTTAGTACACATACTGCGTCAATGGCATAGCAGCACTAGAGGCATTATGGGATGTTGACATCACCATTTAGGATTCTGGCTGATTCATGCATGTTCATTCCGACGACCATCTTAGAGGAAACAATATTCATGAAATTATGAATTTTGATGGTGATTTCATCAATGTATAGATTAAATGTTTAAATCTACCAGAAGCCTAACTTCTCATTCACAAAATCAGGATGACTGAGTAAAGTGAGAATTATTAAATTAGGCAATAGGAACATTCACAGGATGCTCTTGAAAATAAGAGAATGTAGTCTTCTTGGTTCTTTAAATACTTTGTTATTGATTAGAGGTGATAGCAAAAAAAAAAAAAAAAACACTGTTACCATTAATAAATTTGGCTTCCCTCTAAACCTACCAAGATATTCTCTCTATTATTATTTTTGACGTAAAAGGGCTGTTAAAATTCAGATATAGAACAGACAAGAACACAGCAAAACCTCTCCTGCATTCATGCCTTATCAAAGGGTACAATGTGATGAAGCAAGGAGTATGGTTTAAGGTGTCACAAATAATTAAGGAGCAAGAGGCATATAGTACAAACCTGGGCAATTCATCCTTGTAGTTGGGCCCTTCTTCCTTTTTCTCATTGCATGAACCCTAGGGCCTTTATGACCCCCTAAGGAGCTACTGGCCACATAGTTATCCTTCTGAGGGTACTTTTGAAGGCCCTTGTCTGTGCAATCCTCCACGGCTGCACTCTTCTTGTGACAACCTTCTGCTTCCATACATTTTCTGCTAGTTAACTCCATGAGGACAGATGTGCCCTGCACAATAACAATGAATTGCAACCCCACTGTTCCCAAACAAAATGCTGCAACCCTCACGTGCATTTGTTCTCAGTGTAAAACACCACATTCTTTTCCAAAAATGGTTCACGGGGTGGGTTAATGTTTGGATAACAGTACCAGTAAATATTAGGATTTATTATTTCAATTAATCCGCAAGAGCTGTTATGATGGTATGTAAGATAATATATGTTACTATATCTACATATTTATACACAGGAATTCCTTAATTTTACTGGGGTTACTAACTGGAGTATAGGATACATGAGTTTTGTTTTTCATCTACTACCTTTATTATATGTAATATATACTTATATATATTATATGTGTAGTATGTATTTATTTATGTATTGCTTTTATTATTGTATTTTTGTGTAATCAGTATTCTAGAGCGTTAGATTTGTATACATATATTACAAAACGCTTATTTATATGTATTTATTTATGATTATGATATTATTGTACATGTTTTATATATTTGAAGATGTATATAAACTATAAATTTTTTGAAAATAGTTTAAGAAAACATTTATTTAATATTCTGGTGTTACTGAGTGTTTCTGGGTGTTAGCGATCAACATGTCCTTCAACTTACTTCAAGGCTCAAGTGTTTGGATGTCGTGTGGACAGGTAAGTTTCTTTTTGGAGCCAAATAGAAAAAGCCCTGGGAGATTATGGTAAAGTGCTAATAAATACCGATTGTGCTACTCTGTGCTGAAACAAAACTTCAGTCTAGAAAACAAGTCGCAATATGTACTAGAAAATGGTACCCAACATGGAATCTGTGTTATAAACCCTCAAATCATCAACGCAAACAAAATTAACATTGCCAATTGTTTGGTCAAAGGTTTGAACTATTACCATGCTGTATTTGAATAATTGCATACCACAAGAAACCTAAAAATTATTTGTACTAAACACTATTTTTAATAAATTGTAATTCTGAATTAGATTTTTCAAATACCCACCAATAATTTGCATGTTAACTTCTTGTGAACCTGCACAACACACATTGCAATTAAATTAAAAGAAGTTTGTTTTAAAAAAATAAGTAATTTTTTTAACAGGGCATATATGGCATTATTCCAATGGGCTGATTGTCTCATAAAATGTTTATGTTTTGCTGAGAACTGGCTGCTAACTCAAGGTAGATCACTACAGAAAATGGCAAATGCGGTAAAAGTAAAAAAAATATATAAAAACACAAACATAAATAAAACATTAATAAAATTATTTTTTTTGGGTGTTCTTACATGTTAAGGTACAAAACACTCTAGGCATTGCTTGTTGCTGTGGAGTCTGTGATACACTCATACACATTGCTCGTTACTTTGAGTTAGATTGCTGTGGAGCTCTGGAATACACTCACAAACTGCACATTGCTGTGAGGTTTATCTGAAAAGTTAAAAGAGTAGTACTGTGTTGGCTGTGGGAAAACAGGAAAGAAGTAGAGTTAAAATGGTACCATTTACAAGCTGACTGTGAGTTTTATTGCAAGCTTTCAAGACCAAGCTGGTAGGTTTCTTCCCTATTCAAGCATTAATAAGAAATTTTGTTTTCAGCTTCAGTAATGCCTGAGGAAGAGACCTAGCAACTTGATATTGAAATCTTAATCTCTCATATTTATATGACACTCTATACACTGTTAAATACAGTTCAAATGAGGCCTGACCAGACACTAACTACACTTTACATAAGGTCAGAAAAAAGTCCCCTTTACTTTGTATATATATATATATATATATATATATATATATATATATATACACATATATATTTATATGCATGTGCATTTGTAAGCATACAGAATTTTATTATTACACTATAATGTTATATATTCTGCACACTCACCTGTATGGTTGTAGTTTATATATATACGGTAATAATACTGAAGTAATTAGTAATTGATATGATTTTAATGTTTTGCACTAAAGAAACAAAATATAATAATACACACAATTACAGTAATATGAACAAAAAAAACATATTTTTTTGTGTAACATGAATGTACTGCAGTGGCTTTAAGTAAAATTGTAATATTTAGTAGATAATAAAACTCAATATATGAAAACTCATTTGCAGTTATCTTCATGGAATTCATGTTTATTACTTTATTGGAAAATGTACACAGTTTAATTACAATTACAGCAGTACATGTTACTTATTTTAAATTTAATTTACATAAAACTAACACACAAAAATAAACAATTTTAATTCAAATGGACTAAATATTGCATGACATATTTACAAAGCTGGTATTTAAAAATAATATTGACTAAAAGTGTAAAGTGGATATTTTTGACAGATGGAATTTATTAGAAAATAATCCAAGAAAATTTTTTTTTTCCCACTCGGAATTAATAAGCACTTTTATCTTGCTTCATAACCTTATATTGTTGTTATATGCTGTTAAATATTTTGACCCTTCACCAGAACACATTGTAACCATCAATTCTTTTCAACATTAGTTTGTAAAACAGAAGATGTTTGATATGTAACATTAAATCCTATCTGCTAGCTTTTGTGACATGTTTTCTTTATGTTTGTAGATAAGATAAATATTCCCAAGCCTTCAGTTTGAGATATTAGTTTTCATGCAAGCTTTAGTAATGCTATATGATTACAAATTTCAACATAGGTGAAAAGAACTCAGCACAGCTGTTACTCATACATATGATGTCATAACCGGATGTAACACCAAGAAGACTGAGGTCCTTTGTTAGAGGTGATGCTGATTCATCCAGAATTTCATTCCAGATTTTTGTGTCTTGTTTTCTTTATGAGAAGTTAGTACAGTTTGTATGTATTATAGATATTAAGAATTATGTAATAAAACTATGACAATGGCTTGGAGTGCAATGAGTAAGGAAAAAAAGAAGCAATGTTTCAGAAAATAGAAGCAAGAGAAGATGTGATATTTTGCAACTTGATTAGTAATAGAAAAATAATTTATAAATGCCTAAAATAGTAGAATCTATGACTAGGATCTCCAGGCTGCTATCCTGTTTTGTGTTAAAGTGATAGGTACTCTTAAAAGTGTGCCTTCATTAAGCAAATTTAGCAATTTTATTGTTTGGTTTTATTTCCCACCCCTCTAGCACAGAATTTAATTCCTACCTTTACAACGTACTTTCATCAGTTATCCCCACACCTGTGTTTAATTATAATATGTTCTTCTGGGTACTATTACTACTCATTTATTTTTTCATAATCAGTGTTCTTAAAAAATAAAATGTTCTACTCATTGATCCTAAAGACTCTATAGACATGTAGCAACTCTATAGATATGATTGGGAATGTTGGTGCTGAGAGAAGGCGGGCATTGCAAAATGGGATGAACCATATGGAAATGGGAGGGGTCATCAGTTAAAGTAAACACGACCAGATGGGAACACTGCTCACCAAACCTAGGAAAGAAGCCTGTCACCTAGAATCCTAGCATCCTGCTGTTATTTAGTGAGTAGGTCATACTGTTAGAACAATGTTCGCAAACAGATTGTTATCATGACATGAACACTATGAAGAAGTCTTTGCTATCATAAAGGTTGTTGATCTTTGTGGGATATGAGTAAGGATAAGACATAGCCTGTGTGATCCCAACGGATCTGTCTTCGATTCTCTGCTGCTCCCAGATCTGCCAGCTCCTTCCATCACAGAAATATCATTGCTGAAGTGAAGCTATTGATTGTCATCCTGACTTGGCTCAGCTGGATCCAGTGTTGGTTTAACCCACCCCTGTTTTAAGTGTTTTTTGCAAAATTGAGCTGGTCTCATTTTGCCCACTTTACTTGTGTGTGTCATTTTTACAATACATGCTGCTGAGTACGGCTGAGTACTACTCCAGCCTCATTAATCTACCTACACAGGTTGCTAAGGCCTGTTGCAATGCAATGAAATAGAATATCTGCATTAATTAAGTGACACTTATTTGTTAAAAATAATTTGTTTTAGATCCTTTTAAAGATCAGGATATAACAGAAAGAATTAAGAGGTAATGTTCACAAACAGATTGTTATCATGACATGAACACTATGAAGAAGACTTTGCTACCATATAGGTCCTTGATCTTTATATATGAGTAAGGATAAGAAGCAGCCTGTGTGATACTTCACATTACATTAATATACAGCATCTGTGTAAGTTGCAGCTTATTTGAATATGTGAGATGGAAAACTTTTTTTTTTACCCAGACCAGAGAATAAACTGTCACTTTACATAAAAGATTTTCTGTCTCCAGTTCTATAAATATTTTGAAAGTGCTGATCGGATGGGGTGGTCTGTTGTCTTCGATGACCTGGGAGCTCAGAGCTGTTCAGTTTCACATTGTGTCTTTTTTGCAAGTTGTAATGAGCACAGTGATATAGGATGAGCAGGCTGCCTCATCTCAGCTATGTAAGTCATTCTCTAAACAGAAAGCTCTGGTCAGGCCATCTCAAGCACTAAAACTGAACTTCCAGCTGTATTCTGCACAAGATTTGTGACTACTGAATAACCTTTTTCAAAGTAGCAAAAACATCAAGCATAAGTATAAACAAAGAATTTCCAGAGGTTATCCAGGTACATATGGTACAGTAACAATGTGTATGTAATACATTTCACAGGGGATTATATAAAAATACAAGGTGCATAGAAGACATTGTATAAATGGAGTTCTACCATAAAGGTTCCAGTAATGTGTGGGGTCTGGAAATTAAGAGACAGTAGTACTGGATAAGATCATGTGAAGATGTAATCTATTTACTTGTGTTAGGTTTGTTAGGTCATCTCTGTCATTGGGTTTCATAGTGAACACCTTAGCAGAACTATGCCACATAAGATCAAAATGCACTTGAACTGTTTACATTAATCTACATAGAATATAGAAAAAAGAAATATACATGTACAGAGAATAAAAAAAACAATACTCTCCTTAACACTCTCTCTAGGGTTCCAATAAACCTATAGCGCAAATACAGTAGAAAGAGATGTGGAATCCAGTACATCCTCTCCCTAGAATGGTCACTTTTCTTTCAAGTTTTAGTACTGGGGAACATTTTGAGATAGTGTCTAAGATTTCTTGCAAGACCTCCTTTGTTATATATGTCTTGGAATGTAATTGCGGGAAGCAATATGTGAGGAGAACCTCACGATGCCTCCAAAAAAACAATTGGTGAACATTTAAGTGGAATTAAATCTAAGTCTGAGAAACATCCAGTTCCACTACATTGTAACCACTGTCCCAAATTCAACATCAATCTGTTCTGTTTTTTTTTGGGCATTGAACATGTACTAAGAGACATATGTGGGGGAAATCTTAATAGAAGGCTATCCCAAATAGAGGGTTTTGGATCCATCGCCTAAAAACTTTGGCCCCATATGGTCTGAATCAAGATTTTGATACTGTTTTCTTTCAGTAAAGGAGAAGGAAAGGGTCTATACACACTGTCGACTTATTTTTATTTTCATTTATTTTTTCATTATTTTTATATTTATTTTTTATTTTTATATTTATTTTTATATTTATTTTTATTTATTAGTAGTATGTTTAATATTTATTTTTCTTTTTAATTTTTTTTTAATTTATCTACTATCAATATTTATTTTTGTTTTCATTACTTTTTTTTATTCATTATTCATTATTCCTTATGATCATTACCATCATAATTATTTCTATGTTTCATTTTCTCATTTTCACATTATAATTGTTCTATTTATATATTGTTATGTCCCCTGATACTGCACTTTCTTTTCTTTCAGCGGTGTAATTAATGTAAAAATTGGATTCTTAACCTCACTTAAGAACAACAAAACTCGTTGGTATAGCCTATGGCTAGATGGCACTTCCGGTTTAACATAGGATGATATTATAACATCACTTTCAGCACGCCAAAATTATGATACGCCACTTCGGGTTTATCAAGATCACCGGAAGTACGACATACTGCATGTAAATCTTAACAACGACCAATGGGATTCACCATCCTCATTTGCAGACTGATTTGGAACTGATGTGGCTCATTAATTTTCGATTTGCTGATTGGACCTGAGAGGAGAGGGATGGAGTATTTAGAGTAGCGTTTTTTATGTACTAGCATAGAAGTGTGAAACTTCTATGCTAGTGTCACCTGAGGAAGTTTGGATTATACCCAATGAAATGCGAAGGGCTGTCTATCTCCTGTATTTTATCCCATTTATTCTATAATTTATTATAATTGGTATAATGGATATTGTGGTTTTTCCCAATGGATCTGTCTTCGATTCCACCCCCATTTGAAGTGTTTTTTGCAAGATTGAGCTGGTCTCGTTTTGCACGTTTTACTTGTGTGTGTCATTTTTACAATAAATTTCTGTGTATATTTCTGTTACCATTTTACGCTATTTCTATTCCCTCTGCATTCCTTTTTAACTCCAAACGGCAATCAGATTTCTCCTTGGATCAAGAAACTCTATTATTAATATTCCTAGGCAGGGCCGGCCCAAGACATTGTGCTGCCTGGGGGGGAAGGATTAAATGTTGCCCCCGGCCCCCCCCCCCCCCCCCAAAAAAAAATCACATTTTAAATATTTTAAATAGTTTTATTAAATAGCAAAACAGTTTGTAACGGATAGCTTTATATAAAATATTTTAACTCCTCAATATGCCAGTATTATTTTGACATTCAATATGCCAGCATTTAACGCCTCAATATGCCAGTATTATTTTGACATTCAATATGCCAGCATTTAACGCCTCAATATGCCAGTATTATTTTGCCATTCAATATGCCAGCATTTAACGCCTCAATATGCCAGTATTATTTTGCCATTCAATATTCCAGCATTTAGCCCCTCAATATGCCAGAATTTTACTATTCAATATTCCAGCATTTAACCCCTCAATATGCCAGAATTTTGCCATTCAATATTCCAGCATTTAACTCCTCAATATGCCAGTATTATTTTGCCATTCAATATTCCAGCATTTAACCACTCAATATGCCAGCATTTTGCCATTCAATATGCCAAGATTTAACCCCTCAATATGCCAGATTTAGCCATTTAATAACCCAGATTTAGCCATCTAATATGCCTGGATTTTGCCCCTCAATATGCCAGATTTAGCCATTTAATATGCTAGGATTTTGTCACTCAATATCCCAGGATTTAACCCCTCAATATGCCAGATTTAGCCATTTAATATGCCAGATTTAGCCATTTAATATGCTAGGATTTAGCCACTCAATATCCCAGGATTTAACCCCTCAATATGCTAGATTTAGTCATTTAATATGCCAGATTTAGCCATTTAATATGCTAGGATTTTGTCACTCAATATGCCAGATTTAGCCATTTAATATGCCAGGATTTTGCCCCTCAATATGCCATATTTAGCCATTTAATATGTTATATTTAGCCATTTAATATGCCAGATTTAGCCATTTAATATACTAGGATTTTGTCACTCAATATGCCAGATTTAGCCATTTAATATGCCAGGATTTTGCCCCTCAATATGCCATATTTAGCCATTTAATATGCCAGATTTAGCCATTTAATATGCTAGGAGTTAGCCACTTGATATGCCAGATTTAGCCATTTAATTGTCACAACCTGGGATAACAGGCCAGGGAGGAGCCTCGTTGCAGGGCAGGGTGTGGGGTCTGTCTGAACCCCACGATGCATAACTGGGAAGGACTGGTAGCTGAGACTGGGACTGAGACAAGACTGGTAGCTGAGACTGGGACTGAGGCAGGACAGGTAACAGAGACTGGAACTGAGACACGACTGGTAGCAGAGACTGAGGCAGGACTGGTAGCTGAGACCAAACAGACAGGACTGGTAGCTGTGACCAAACAGACAGGACTGGTAGCTGTGACCAAACAGACAGGACTGGTAGCTACTGCAACAGGTTTGGAGACAGAACAGTGTTATTCACCTGAATGGTATTATACCCTATGGTTGAGCCTCAGGTAAATGACCACCCAGGACTTGTACACTGACTGCAACCGCACACTGAAGCAGAGATACACAGGGAGTACTGGACGAGAAGGATAGTCAGCAGGCCGGGTCATACACGAAACAGGAACAAGGTACAACGTAGGAATTCAGAAGGCAAGGTCACTAGACAGGCAAAATGGTCGAGGCAGGCAGAAAACAGCGGAGTCAAAATAAAGCAGGAGTCAGAACCGGGAATTCAATAATCAATATATATATTGATATATAGAAACAGGGCACTATCACAGGCTGCAACCAAAGCAATGCAAAGGCACTGATTGTCATAAGCTGCAGGTTTAAATAGGGAAGGGCTGAGGATAACGAGGCAGCTGACCACAGGAGTAGAATGGGTACACCACAATAGCGGCCACTAGAGGCTGAAGACAAAAACAGCCACAAACCCAGAATAACAGTGACATTAATATGCCAGATTTAGCCATTTAATATGCTAGGATTTTGTCACTCAATATGCCAGATTTAGCCATTTAATATGCTAGGATTGTCACTCAATATCCCAGGATTTAACCCCTCAATATGCCATATTTAGCCATTTAATATACCAGGATTTTGCCTCTCAATATGCCAGATTTAGCCATTTAATGTGCTAGGATTTAGCCACTCAATATCCCAGGATTTAACCCCTCGATATGCCAGATTTAGCTATTTAATATGCCAGATTTCGCCATTTAATATGCTAGGATTTTGTCACTCAGTATGCCAGATTTAGCCATTTATTTGCTAGGATTTTGTCACTCAATATGCCAGATTTAGCCATTTAATATGCCAGATTTAGCCATTTAATATGCCAGATTTAGCCATTTAATATGCTAGGATTTAGCCACTTGATATGCCAGATTTAGCCATTTAATATGTTATATTTAGCCATTTAATATGCCAGATTTAGCCATTTAATATGCTAGGATTTTGTCACTCAATATGCCAGATTTAGCCATTTAATATGCTAGGATTTTGTCACTCAGTATGCCAGATTTAGACATTTAATATGCCAGATTTAGACATTTAATATGCTAGGATTTTGTCACTCAATATACCAGATTTAGCCATTTAATATGCTAGGATTTTGTCACTCAATATGCCAGATTTAGACATTTAATATGCCAGATTTAGACATTTAATATGCCAGATTTAACCATTTTAATTTTGCTTGTTTTACACCACCCTCCCCCCTTTCCCAGTACTTACCTCCTGGATGCTCCATGCAGACGATGCTGGTCTCCTCCGTGCAGTCTTCCCACCTGCACGGAGGAGGGAAGCTCAGCCACCGGGTATGACGTAACATCATATCCAGTGTGAAGTAGTTTTTTTTTTTTTAACTTACTTTTTCTTGGGATCCGCATCCAGAGGATGCCCATGACGCTGGAGGCGGCTTCTTCAAGAACTAGAGGGGGCGTTTCAGTGATTCGGCCGCCAAGCAGCTGAAATAGCGTTTATTGAGGCGGCAATTTGCTGCCTCTGCAAAAGTGCCGCCTGGGGCAGTTGCCCCACTCTGCCTCATTGTAGGGCCGGCCCTGGTCCTATGTGTCCTGTTTTGTAAAAAAAAAAAATAACCATCCAGACCCTTTTTGAAGGCATGTGTTTGATAGCACCACCTCTCTTGGCAGTGAGTTCCATACCTTTATTGTCCTTATCATAAAGATTACCTTCCTTTGTTGTCTATAAAATCTTCACTCTTCCAGTCTCAGGAGATGACTTCTTGTTCTTTGTACATTTCTGTTAATGACTAGGTCACTGGAAAGTTCTTTATATTTGCCATGCTATATTTGATGCTATGTAGTTGTATAGTTTTTATTTGGTGTTGGTACGGATAGTCTTCTACAGTTGGTAATGAAAACCAAGAATACAGAGAGAAAAAAAGGCATCTGTACCTAGTAAAACCTAACTTTTTTTTTTTTTTTTTTAATAAGGTCAAGCAATATATAGCTTGACTATAACATATAAGAGTGCATACTCTAAGTGAACAAAACAAAGTGAGGTATATAATGTGAACTCACAGTGTCTTCTATAAACAGGTGAAAATAATACACATACAGTGTTAGAGCAGTGCTTCTCAACCTTCCTAATGCCGTGACCCTTTAATACAGTTCCTCATGTTGTGGTGACCCCCAACCATAAAATTATTTCCGTTGCTACGTCATAACTGTAATTTTGCCACTGTTATGAATCATAATGTAAATATCTGATATGAAGGATGTATTTTCATTGTTGCAAATTGGACATAATTAAAGCATAGTGATTAATCACAAAAACAATTTGTGATTATATATTGTGAAATATTTATTTCTAATTACAAATAAATGAAATTTTGTCTTTATGATTTAATGAAATAGTACAAACTTAAAAATAATCCTCAAATTTTAAAGTGTGTCACCTACGTCTCCAACTGTACCCTTTACTTACCCGGAGGTATTTGGAAGTTGTTAGGTAATTGTATGGTAGTTAATGGTGCTTTGGGAGGTGCTACTTGGTGTAGTGCCGTCATCCCAGGTCCCACCGCCGCTATGGATGTGGTGTGACTGGCCCCAGGCGACAACATGGTACTAATGGATGTAGGGAGCACAGCTGGTTGGGACGCAGGAACAAGACTGACATTCATTGGTGGTTTTACAGCCGTTTGAATGGATGTAACTGTGATATCAGTGCTGCCAATTTCTAGGCAGCTTTTGCTAAGAAAAGATGAAGCCCTGGACTTCCATGCTTGACAGAGTTGCAGACGTAACTTGGTTCGCTTGCATTCCGGACAGAACCTGATATTATCAGTCACTCGCGGAACATTATTTTAGTAAATGGTCAGAGTGCATTTCAATAGGCGAGTGGTGCTTATTGATCTGTGTGCTTCACAGTGTGAGAAAGGGTGCAGTGTATATTGTCATACACGCCTCAGCTCACTAACTGGTTGTTATGCAATTAACAGTCTGCTGTAATGCAACCAAATAGCTGTACTACTCGCATATCACACACCGTTACTAACCATTCACATTGTCGAACTGCCTGAGAGCAGCACATTGGCTCTGCAGCCATGTTTATATATAGCCATGCCAGCACAGCACAGGCGCAACGTGCTGGATAGTGCCGAACGCTCATCTGGTGAGAAAGACCCGCCTGGAGACAGAAAGAGAAGCGGTGTCTCGGTTCCTAAGACCATCGGAAATATGAGGTTTCCGATGGTCTTAGGCGACCCCTGTGAAAAGGTTGTTCGACCCCCAAAGGGGTCGCGACCCACATGTTGAAAACTGCTGTGTTAGAGGATATGTCTCTTTAAATTCTCAGTACACAAACTGAGCATACACCCAATAGCTCAAGTAATGTTTGAGCTTTGTCGAGATATATATCCTTAAATAGTCACTGACTGTCAGGACCGGGCCTGTTCTCCACTGCATAGTGTTAGGTGCTTTCAACATTGATAGCGCTGCAACAAGAATATATACATGTCTATCCTATGGAAGCATGGCAGCTGTCGGTCAGAGGATAAACTGGTATATACTATCAAAAGTACACGCCAGTTTATCCTCACAATAGGAACACCTAACATTTCACTTGTGCTATATTAGAAGCACAAGTGAAATATAAACTTTAGTCTGCCTTTAAACTCCTTCACTGTATTAATCTCAATCACTTCTGCTGGGAAGCCTTCCATCGGGCCGCGGTGGCCGCTTTAAGAATTCGGCTGCAAAGGAATCTGAGTATACAGGCATTTCTTGCAATGAAAATCAGCATTGCTAGAAATTGGCGTCAACAAGGAACAATACACATAGAAAATGTTATTAACCAACTACAAATGCAATGTCTTATGGAAAAAGGGTATGCCTATGCAAATGGGATGACCGAAAGCTTTGCTGATACCTGGTCTAATTGGATGCATAGATATCCAAGGGAAGGAACAGCTTGAAAGACAAAGATCTAGTAGGGATGGTTCGGTGATGTGGCGAGAGCAGGCTCTCCGGTGCGATTTGTTTTGTCCTATTATGTCTTGTTAGTTATGATTCGTGATTGTAACGTTTATCGTGTTTTGTCTGTATTGGTGGGCGGCACATGGTTTGGTAGGATTGTTATGTCTGGTAGGATTGGGTTGTTTACTTCAGATAAACTGGCTGGTCCGAATGGACTTCCTAACTATGAGCGCTGACAATTCAACAAGTAATCAAACATGGACAATCCACTCCTACGTATGTAAAAGTATGTATTTGCGTGCATTCCACATGTATACGAATCTTATATGTTTTGTATGTTTTTGTATTTTCATAATAAAAAAATTTAAAAAAAAAGAATTCGGCTGCAGTGGCCACTTTAAGAATTCAGCCACCGCGACTCCTTTAAGAATCCAGCATAAGACTGCATGCACCAGGCCCAGTTTCCCCGAGATCGACTGAGCGCCGGATGTTAGGTGACATCCAACGCTAAGTAGAAACTGAGTGACGGTGTTCTGTCTCTGCAAGGATCAGAGGCAGAGTGTATGTGTGTACACCATCTGGTCTGAACCATCCACCTCCCTACAAAGATTATTTAAAAAAAAAATCTGTGTGTATTTTTGTGTCTGCATGTGTGACATTTGTAACTGTGTGTCTGTAAGTGGAACTGTGTGTAAGTGTGTCTGTTTAAGGATAGCTAAGTGTGCATCTAAGTATGCCTGTGTAAGTGTGTGTATTTATGTATGTATTTCTGTCTGTGTGTGGCTGTGTATGTATGTGGATAAGTGTGACTGTGTATGTATGTGTGACTGTGTGTGTGAGGGTTTATTTCTGTCTACCACATATAAAACAAGTAGAAGTGTAGTGATCCCACCGCTTTAAGAATTCAGCTGTGCAGGGATGCAATGTTGCCTCCTTTTCCCTCATGTGCTGGAACAAGTCCGGTGAGTGCAGTCTAATAGCAGGGGTAAGTTCTGGGTGCTGGGGTTAGTCCTTTGAGTGCAGTCTAAGTACTGGGTTAAGTCCTTGGTGCTGGGGCAAGTACTGTGAGTGCATTCTAAGTGATGGGGTAAGTCATTTGAGTGCCATTTAAGTACTGGGTTGTCCTTTGTGTTAGGGCAAGTCCGGCGAGCACATTCTAAGTTATGAGATAAGTCCTGAGTGCTAGAGCATGTTATGTGAGTGCAATCTGCTAGCTTGGGTAAGTATTAGGTGCTGGGGCAAGTTCTATGGGTACAATCTGAGTTCTGGGGTAAATCCTGGGTGCTGGGGCAAGCCATGTGAATGCAATCTATGTGCTGGAATAAGTCCTGGCTGTGGCAAGTCCTGTGAGCATAAAAAATGGATAAAATATACCTTTATTATTACTGAACATTAATAGCCATGAAATAGGAAGGTCATTTTCAAGATCCAAAATCCAAAATGACCCAAAATCTGTATAAGGGATACTCCAGGTGCCCTGATTGTGCAGCTCCTTTGCTTCACTCTCCCGTGCACCATACACCACAACAGTATTTAGGCAAGTGTCTAGTTTACTTCATTAAAATAAATGATGTAAATATCTGTTATCCAAAATGCTGCTAGTACCAAGTATTTCAGATAAGGGATGTGCAACCTGTATTGCAAGTAAATGCATAAATTAAAAGAAAAATGTCTTGATATGCAAATTACACATTTCCCACTGAGATTAGTTTATTTACATATCTAGCCACAGTTGATGTCATAAGCAGGAGACAAAGCAGACACATTTAAAACACATTTTCCTCTTAATATATTGATCATTTGTGATAATGTATTATACTCATCAGTGACAGTATACATAATATTTTGGTGTAATGCAGTTTTCAAAGGACAACTTATTATCACAGCTGATTATTTTATATTGTTGCAGTAACATATGTGGATAGCTGCTGATTATTAGACATGCAAGAAAATGCGACAACATGGGAATAAAAGCTATTATCATTATTATTTCCAAAACACCAACCGAGGACTTCTCCCACCAGATTGTATTTGGTAATATAGCTATCATCAGATTGTGAGACAGCAAATTATAAAATTACTTTTGAATGATATTAATGCCTGTTGGTCTTTTCAGAATAATCTGCCTATAAACTAGCTCTTCAATCACCAACAGAAGCCAAAACATCAAGAAAGTCATTTTTACTCTGTGGGGAAAGGAAGGGCATTTTTTGATGAAGGATACCAAAGGAATATGTTCTTTTTACTGTACGTGTATAGCAGTGAGTCACAAATGTATGATTCTTTTGCTCAGCACTTCTGTCTGTCACTCCACAGGGTGGTTGTAGCAGCAAAAAATGGAATTCATCATATATTGTATTACATTGTACATAATTGAAAATTACACATTACCTGTCAGAATAGTGTCAAATAAGACAATTGACCCTGTGGTAATAACGTTTCAGGTATTTTTTGTAGAACACACACATCTTAAATGAATAAGTGGGCCATACTTCTGAGCCTAATAAAATAGGCCCATGAGCAGTTTGAAACTTGAGATTTTGCTAAAGGGGAAAATGAGTCTTCAGTCTACAGTTACACCCAAGAAACTCAAGATACATTTAAAATATAACTAATTTATTAGAATGAAGGTATGAAAGTGTGAAGAGGTGGACATGACTTTTACCACTATTGTGTACAGTAACAATAAAAGCTGCCTGATGCCCATCCGCTAATTAATGGATACATTTTAGGTACATCAGGAAGAATACATTAACAGTTTTCAAATATGTCATTGGAAGCTATTTGAACAAATAAAAACACATTACTAGATGTCCAGGATGGAATGTATTGCAGTAATGGCAAATCTATGATATGATTGAGTACCACTTAAACAGTTTGTCAGCATCAGATTTGCCCCCAGTTTGTCATTGTCAGCTTTGCCAGTGCCACCCAAACAGCTTGAGAGTGCCAGCTTTGTCCACAAACAGTTTATCAGTGCTAACATTGCAGATGGTGGTACAGTGTAGCATATTAGAGTATAGTCAGTCAGCATGAACAGTTTTACAATATGTGTACTAAACATACACCTCTGCAAATTTTTGCATGTTTAGCAGTATTGTTATGGTGGACTACACTGTGTATCTAATGCCAGGCCAGCCGACTTGCATTCAGATGTGAATTCAGATTCACGTGTGATATATTTATTTTTTTATTAAATGTTCCTTTACTTTTTTTTTGGTTTGTTTATATCACATACAAAGTGCTGCACAGTGCGCTTTGATTACTCTAGTACCATTGTTCCACCCTCACCTGGCAGCCCAAGAGGTAATGTTCTAGCGAGACTGGCAACCCATAATTTTCACCACTGTTTGTCGGATACTTTTGTTGTTAATTTTGTTTGTTTGTTCATCCCGTGCAAACATATCTTCAGATGCAGATCACCCTTTTTTGTTCCCCTGACTGTGACCTGATTTGTCCTGCAAGATATATGTGCAATGCTCACCCCTATTGCAGTGTGCAGGTGTGTTTGTTCCTGTTTCCAGATGTATTTTCTATTACAGATTCCCACCAACACATAAACATTGTAAGCCGACTGCAACTATCGTTGGTGCTGGCTGCAGTGTAACTCTTTTTCTACTCTAAATATCCATTAAATAAGAGATCTTATTCTTTAATAGAACTTACTATTACAATGATTCTACTCTGAGGCTAAAACATCTCATAAAGAAGCATTTGAAGCTAATCAGCTGCAGGTGCATGTAGAAGCAGAGATATTCTTTGTCTCACTGCTCCTCCAGTGAGAGATCCTCCTTTTTAAGTCAGGTAGAAGAAAGCCGGTTACCATCTCGACCATTCCTTTCACCATTGGAATACAGTTTCCATGTATTGAGAAAATTCCATGTACCTTTTAAAGAGGCAAACGTCATTTTTGAAGTTTAGTGTCACTTTGAGAAAATAAAACAGTGAAGGGCTGTTGTTCTTTTGATTGTTTGTTTTGCTTGTAATTATCTCTAAACGTGCATTTACTGGGTAGTTCCACTAATACAGTATAATATTCCCTTGTCATAAAATGCTGATGAATAATCATAATACATCCTATAATCTAAGGGCAGTCTGGCAATAACCAACAGAAGATAAATAATAGCAGTATGGTCCATAGCTGGTGTCATTCTTCTCTTTCACCAAGCTTTCCCACTTCTCACTCGAGCCAAGAGATCATGCTCATTAAACCTCAATGGTATTTGTTTTCCATTGCTAGGAATGCATGATTGCATAGTTCCTTATTCGATGGTGACATTTTTGAAAGACTTGGTGTTTCTAATTTATGATCTCATATGTTCACATGGAGCAGGATGTAACCAAGTGTAAATTCTGCTGGAAACACTGGACCATTTTACAGCATCACTTGACCTTAGTGGCCCCATTCAACGAGCTATAAAGTAACAGGAAATATGTATTCACATCTTATTGTAACAGCGTCTGCTTTACATTTCACTGTGTGAAATAAGATTTTCTTGCATTCACTATGATTGCTGTAAAAATTCAGTACAATTTAAAAAAAAACAACTTTAAAACTGGATCCTTAAAAAATCCTGATAAATTGCCCCTAGGATGAAGGCCCTCTGACCACCATAAGGAAGCAATATCCTGTCTTACACTTCCCCTGACAATGCAATCTGATCTCCAAAATCCAACACTAGTTACAACACTAACGAAGATGTCTTACTTATTTGCTGGCTTATACACGCATGTGTACGTATGGGTAGAGATGTATAAGAAACACATGTCAGGCCTCCATTGCTCTGATAACGGAGCTTGCATGATCAAGAACAAAAAAGCAACAATGTGGTCTGACCTCACAGCAGAGATCTCAAACGAATGTTTGAAGTATAATTATTTACATGTATCGCGTGTATCATGCAAAAAGCTGTTTGCTGTCTGAACATAGTGTAAAAGAGTTAAATATTTAACTAATTACATGCTGTTCTAACAGCACAGGAATCTGATCTTATCAGTGTTTTAATTGTGATGTAGCAGTTTAGAATCATAGTTATTCAGAAATGTTGATGAGTGTAGACTATTGTTTTTAAGGATGTGTGGAAAAATAGACAGAAGGCAAAAGAGAATGTATGTGATGAATGTTCAGGTCATTGGAAACCAGGAGCAGGAAGTAGTTCCCCAGTACGGTAGTTCCCAATGAGTGCAGAGACTGATTGGATACATTTTGGAAAAAGTAATGGCTAGCACAGGAGTTGTGCTCAGGTGAAGAACAATGAACCAAGGCAAGTTATCTAAGCAAAGGACAGCCAGCAAAGGCACATAAAAGGCCAAGGTCAAGACCAGGAGTTATAATCCACGGGCAAGAAGACAGGGTGCGGGTATAAATGAGACAACAAAGCATCACAAAGCTGGATCACACTACTCGTTATAAAGCATCTGCATATGAAGATTTGCATGTTGCATACGTCAAAGTAGCGTGATGATGCTCTGTGAGACATTCATCGCTCTGGGAGATACTTAACAAACAAACTTCTTATTTATGTGTAGGAGAATGCAAAGCTAGATGGCGCGGAGTCGTTGAGCTAATAATTATCAGTATGCATTTTGAAATTAATTTCGAGAACTTTATTCACATTTGTTCGACACTATTGAATTTTATATATTTTATTATTTCTTAAATGAATGCCATCACGGCCTTTACCAGGTCAGGTAGGAGTTTCAGTGCAGGGATAGTGGAGGTGTCTGGTTGTTGATCTGAAAAGGGTAGTTAAAATGAGCACCCGGGAGAGGGTGAGGTCTGAGAAGGGTTGCTAAAAAGCAACACGCGAGAGAGGGTGAGGTCTGAGAAGGGTAGCTAAACAGGAACACCCAAGAGAAGGTGAGATCTGAGAAGGGTAGCTAAACAAGAGAACCCTAGAGAAGATGAGGAATGAGGAGGAGAATCTTTAAGGGAGCAACTTAGCTGAAGAAATCTTGCTGTAGCCAGAGGATCTCAGGAGATGCTGAAAAACATCCGCTAGGCTTGTTGAGCCACCCAGGTTCAGTTGCCCAGTTCCTGGACAGGGTCACAATTCAAATGAGCTTTATGCAGAGGAACAGAATCAGCAGCTCTCAGAAGTCAGGCATTAACTTCAATGCAAAAGCACTGTTTGCAATAAATTGCAGCTAATTAACAGGGGTGTGTTGCAAATGTTAACGAGCCCACCTGACACCAAACAGAGGGGAAGAAATACAAGCAAAGTACGGAGGTCTTTAGAGGAGGCAGGAGGTATATAAGCACATAAATGATGACTTTTAAATGCATGAGTCAGAAGGTCAGTGTAGAACCCGGACATATGCTCTGTACCTGTAGTTACTTTAAAGACCTTTTACATTTGGGGAGTCTTACGTACACTATATACAAAAGAACAAGGATGCCGATAAGCACAATATATATGTGGGTTTACTAACACAGTATAGGCCCAGACAATAAATAATGTGAGTGCAGATTATACAAAAGGAAGGGGAAACTCTATAGTAAAATCCACAGTAAAATCAAGTATAAAAGAAGGAAAGGTATAGCACATATATAGATAGGGTGAAGCAATGAATACCTCTCAGTACTATTCTTCATTTTATGCTGGTATCTCAAAAACAAGAAAAGAGAGACACATAACAACTCAAAGTGTAGTATATAAATATAAGATTATTTATATATTTATTTAGAAAGTGTTTTACCAGGAAGAATACATTGACATTTTTCTTGTTTTCAAGTATGCTCTGGAGGCATCTTCCAGCTCGTCCAGCAAAGGGTTGCCTATGATTAAGTGCTAGATGCGTGAAACGCATCAAGCTGTTAACACCATCTGAGAGGGTAGTGGATGTATGGAATAGCCTGCCAGCAGAAGTGGTAGAGGTAAACACAGTCAAGGATTTTAAGCATGCGTGGGATAGACACAAGGCTATCTTAGCTATAAGACCGGGAACGGGGGACTAATAAAAGTACTCAAAAAAAAAAAAATTGGGCAGACTAGATGGACCGAATGGTTCTTATCTGCCGACACATTCTATGTTTCTATGTTTCTATGTTTCTAATTGTTGACTTTTCCCACACTGTTGTGATTTATTTTGGATTCTTTTGCACATCATTGAAAATCGTTGCACCCTCCGTCTCTCTGCATTTTCGTGTATATTTTTGGGTGATTGGTGCCAGCCATGCACCAGCAGAGGCACCGGGAACAACGAGTCAGAGCTTTAAACTACATATTGAGCTGTACCACTCACCAGTGAGCCCACACTTACCTTTTTGCCATTGTACAGAGCACTGTTGAGACCTCACTTGGAGTATAGTACGCAGTACTGGAGACCGTATCTCCAGAAGGATATTGATACTTTGGAGAGAGTTCAGAGAAGGGCTACTAAACTGGTTCATGGGTTGAAGGATAAAACTTACCAGGAAAGGTTAAAGCATCTTAACATGTATAGCTTGGAGGAAAGACGTAACAGGGGGGATATGATAGAAACATTTAAATACATAAAGGGAATCAACACAGTAAAGGAAGAGAGTATATTTAAAAGAAGAAAAACTACCACAACTAGAGGACATAGTCTTAAATTAGAGGGGCAACGATTTAAAAGTAATATCAGGAAGTATTACTTTACTGAGAGGGTAGTGGGTGTATGGAATAGCCTGCCAGCAGAAGTGGTAGAGGTAAACACAGTCAAGGATTTTAAGCATGCGTGGGATAGACACAAGGCTATCCTAGCTATAAGACCAGGAACGGGGGACTAATAAAAGTACTCAAAAAAATTGGGCAGACTAGATGGAACGAATGGTTCTTATCTGCCGACACATTTTATGTTTCTATGTTTTTACAATAATAACTTGTCAGTAAACACCAGGAAAACTGATGTAGTGGATGCAGAAAAAAAGGTTTGATCCAAACAATATAAATGAAGAAAAAAAATCAAATATTTAATATATTTAGACCATAAATATGTGTCTTACGTTACTCCCCCTGATGATGCAGAGATGCTCTGAGCCAAATCTGGAGGTCTTGTTTGAGGACTTAGGGCTGTGACTCAAGGCAGCTGATGGTGTTTTCTGTTCGGACCTTCGGTGTGTTGGAGCACATTTTTCTTTCTTTCAATGTAAGACAGATAAAAACTAATATTTCAAATTAATTATCTGATTCAAATTATACAAAGGGCACAATAGCTAATGCTGATACATTATACTGCTTTTGGTTGTGCCATTTGACACAAAATATATGGAAAGCAATGTTTAAATATTCTACAAACATTGGTGCATTCTGGGCATTTTTTGGTTTAGTGTCTCCCAGTGATGGTAGTTGAATGGTGGCTAAAGACAAGATGCTATTTGGGATCATTTTTGTAGCAAAGAAAAAAGGCCATACTGGAGCAGTGGATAAATCCCCAAGCACCAAGGTTAGACATGGTAGTCTCTAGGTTAAAATTCTTCTGGAAAACAAATTGGATCAAAACCTCACTTCAGAAGAAGGGTAAGAAGAAGCCCAAGCAATGTTGGATAACTCTACCAAAACCTCTTTTTTCAGGCTTTTTAGGACACTGAATTGTATTTATTACAGACATTAAAGGGTAGGCAACCCATGCTGGGGTTCTAAGGATGCTCAACTCAAAAAAGTTCATAGCATGGGCGTCTGCAGGTGGGAGCAGGGGGGGGTGGGGGGTCAAGCATATTGAGTGCAAAATCCTGGCATACTGAGTGGCTAAATCCTGTCATAGTGCGTGGCTAAATCCTGGTATATTAAATGGCTAAATCCTGGCATAATGAATGGAAAAATCCTGGCATATTGAGTGGCAAAATATTGGCATATTGAGTGGGAAAATCCTGGCATATTGAATGGCTAAATACTGGCATATTGAGTGGCAAAATATTACTGGCATATTTAATGGAAAGATACTGGCATATTGAGTGGCAAAATACTGGCATATTGAATGGCAAAATACTGGCATATTGAATGGCAAAATATTACTGGCATATTGATTGACAATCACAAAGTGATGCTGTGGCATCACCATTTATCAACCGTTTGCATGCTGCATGGATAATGACTAAGCTCCTCCACTTCATAGCATTGTCAAAAAGAGGCGCGGCACAGCATGGCCGACGGTAAAAGTATGCCCCCCCCCAAAAAAAAAATTTCTGCAGATGCCAATGTTTCATAGTATGTGGTGTATACATTTGTCACAAAGGTTCAGTTGGTTTGTGGGGGGCTGGGTGCGTGGTCATGCCCTTTACACCATGCTTCATATTTGGGGTGTTTAAAAATATCATAACACATCACTATGAGCCTTGAAGAATTATTTTAATTCTTATACGTATTTGATTTTTCTCACTGTATAAGAGCAGGATGATCATATGGAGTATCCCAAGCAATACAGGGAGTATAATTATTTGACATTGTATGTTACTTCATTACTTCATTGTGTTAGTTTTGGACTACAATTCCCATGATGCTCTGCCAGGTGTCCACCATGATGCTGGCTGGGCATGATTGGAAAAGCAGGCCACAGCAGATTTTATTTTGATAAAAAAAGAAATTCTAGTATTAGCCTCCCTCTCAGGATCTTATCTTTCTGGCCTGGGAGGTGGCTCATCTAGTCCCTGGTGGTCTGTGATGGCATCCTCCTAGGCTGGCTGTGGTGTGGAGGGAGCTGCTGGTCTCCCTTTTGCAGACACTAGCTCCCTCCATTCAGGCTCTCTGCAGCAGGGCTGGGGCAGGGATATGATGACTCATTTCCCTTGCTCCCCTCTGATTGGCCCTGAGATGATTGACAGTAGTAGGTCTTTACCGGAATAGGCAGAGATCTGGCTAAAGAGACTTTAGAAGCTTTTGAAAAGGCCAGTATCATGCCACATCTTGAATATTGTGTGTGACGGAACCCTCCGTCACTGGGGTTCTTAGAGAGAAGTAATGGCCCGCTTCCTCCCAATAGACTATGGACCCTGTCTGTGTGTGTGTGATAGTTATGGGGGTACACACCTTGGGGCTACCAGCAGCACCTTGTCTTCAGTACAGCTGGAATTCTAACACAGGGTGCCCAGGACTAGTTCACTCAAGATGTCAGCTAAGCCATTGTGTTCCCAGGTTGAGATTGTCTCCTGTCCTTCACACTGCAGTCTCTTAGGAGGTGTTATGGAATGTTATTATGTTACTGTTGCAATATGTTAACTCCCAGTTCATGGTTAATATGTGTTAAATGTATTCTTGTCATTATGTCAAATTCCCCATTGTCTTTATGTAAGTCATTCAGTGTCGTTTTGTATCTGAGTGTACTCTGGGGGTGACTTGACACCTTTGTATCCTGAAAGGTGTGAGGCAGGATTTCCCCATTGTATGTCCTACTGTTATGTTGTGTTTATTAAGTGTTTGTATTTAAAGGTGTGATTACGTTATTTTCTACTGTATCTGATAACCTGTTTTTACTCAGTCATGTCATATTTGTTTGTGTATAAATATCTGTGCCGTTTCCAAATAAATGGCATTCTTGTTCCACTCCTAAACTGGTGGGTGTCCATTTCTGCGGCAGAGTCTTCAGATCTGTCAACATTGAGCTTATTACTACTGAGACCATCATCCTGCGGGAGATATTGTCACTGACTTGACCTCGGTCTCAGCAGCATTCCTGTTCAAGACAATGCACCTAGGGGAGAGGCTGCTCTGGGGTTCCATATCTTCATATTGTGTATTATATATTTATTGGATACATTATCTAGACTAAATGCCTGTTCACCATTATTTGACTGGTTATTATTGCAGATCAAGTGCACCATTTGAAACGTATCCTCCTTTAATCTGTGAGCTAAATGGTAAGAGTTGAAACCAATGTAAAACTTTTGAAAGGAATGTCACTGTCTTTGATCACCAACAGAGACCTGTCATTTGAAGGGGTAAATGTAAATAACTTGTTGAAGGGCACAGTAGGGGTGCAAAATCAGGGATTTTATGGGTTACTGCAGACAACAACCTTTACCCAGTATTGTCTCCAACTTCAATAAAACTTCCCAGGGAGTTGTTAATTTTGGTATACAAGAAGCATCCTTTTTAGTTTAAATCTATTCACTACTCACACTTTCCCCAGAAGTCACTGGCTATATCGTAACACTAACAGGGACCTCCGTTTAACTGGTGAATTGAAGAATGCACTGTAGCAAACTACTTAGAATACTTGTTTCCATTCTGCTTCTCTGCATTGCCAGTTACTGAAACTACTATTTTTGAACTCAGGGTGAAGTAAATAGCCTGACATCCTCCATCCCTACAGCATCTTCCCTATTCCTTCCATAAGACAGATTACGCTGGGAATTTCCTTCACCTCCATGTCTCATCCACCAACTATTGCAACTTTCTCAGTCAGACCTGTGATCGATTCTCTTCCTTCTGGGATATAGAAACCTTCTTGAGAAGGTCTTAGGTCAAAAAAGTTCACAAGGTGTTGGTGTCAGCTACATCTAGTATTATCCTCATAATTATTCCAGTGTAGATGTAAAACTGGCCCTGCCTGCAGGTATATAAATGACCCCTTAGAAGGGAGTCGGGTAATCATTCTGCCTGTATTAAACCCTTTTAGCTGTGTCTAATTCTTCGTGGCACAGGCTGTTTTAACATTATTGCAGTGTTTGTGTTTAGCTTTAATTTTTCTCATTTACAGTACCCATGCAAATAATATATTGTTTTTTTCAGTATATGAAGCACTTTCTCTAGATATCGTTATCTTAATTGTATAATTTTATTTAGTAGAAAGAAATAAAATATGATGGAAAATTGAAAACAGAAAACACTTTTTGTATCTTGAAAAATATTTTACACATTAGAGACATGCTTCCCCTACACTGAACCTTATTCCTAGGGTTAGAGTTAGTTTTTTCCCCCCAATAGAATATTGGTGTCTCGGAAGTGCATGGGGGACACTGGTAAGCTGTGGGCCAGGAAGAGACTAAAGTTGTCAAGCGATCGGATGTGATGGAGGGAGAGATCTTCAAGCATCATAACAATTAATGCAAATAGAAAAGGTTTCTCCAATAGGGTGTACTATCATTATGGGCTATTTTAATTGCCCAGAAGTAGATTGGAAAAATGGAACAACTAATTCTGCTAAAGGCACTAAGTTTATGAATTTGTTGAATGCCAATTTTTTGTCTCAGATATTACAGACACCAACAAAAGGGTATGCGTGTCTGGATCTAGTAATAACTAACAATGAGAAGATCAAACATTCTATCAGGTTTTTTACATCTCTTGGTCTTGTTGACTGGAATCATGAAAGTGGAATACCTTCAAACTAACACTACATATATAAAACGGTATACTCTTTGTAAACAAATACAAAAGAAGCAAACTAAAAACAGTGTGGCTATCCAAGTAAAGTAAATCGGAATATAAATAATATAAACAGGATATAAATAACATTATCAAGCTGAGGGAACAGCAAAGGCATTTGCAAAATATAAAGATGCCAACAAAGCTTGTAAAATAAAAAGGCGATTAAATTAGCTCATTTGTAAAATGAAAACATAATTGCTAAGGAGAGCAAAACCAATCCCAATTTTTTTTTTTAAATAACTAATTGGCAAACTATTAAAAGCTGATAATTTTGGGTCTTTGTTATCTGAAATGGGTGAGATGATCAGTGAGGACAGACAAAGAGCAGATATTTTAAATCATTTTTTTCTTCTGTTTTTAACCAAGCAAGACTTGATGGACAAGCACATGTAAGCTAATTTTACAGAACAGTCACAGTAGGCATGTGATTGACTGACACAAGAACATGTGTTAAAACAATTAAATGGTGTTACAGTTGAAAAATCCCTGGGCCAGATGGCTACTTAAAGAGCCATATCAGGCCCTGGCCATATCATTATTTTTATTTATTTCAGGCATAGTGCCCACATATTGGCATAAACCTGATGTGCTACCCATATTTAAAAGGGATCAAAATTCAGCCAGGCAATTACAAACCTGTAAGTTTAAACGTTTGCTAAGGGAATATATTTAAGATTTTATCTTTACAGTAATTGTTCATTAGCAGGAGCTAACATGGTTTTGCAAACTAACTTAATTGCATTCTATGAAAAGGGAATAAAAATATAGATATGGATTCTGCAGTTGATGTGATATATTTACACTTGCTAAGGCATTTGATATAGTTCCACGCAAAAGGTTACTTTACAAATTAACTGTAATAGGCTTAGGAGCAAACATTTGTGTGTGGATTGGTAATTGGTTTCAGGAAAGAATACAAAGAGTGGTGGTAAATGGGAAGTTCTCAATTGGACAAATATGATTAATGGAGTACCTCAGGGATCTGTCCTGGATCACCCTCTTTTTGATTTGCTTATTAATGATTTCTCAGTGGGTGTAGGGAGCCATGTATCACTGTTTGTCAATGACACAAAACTAAGTAGGATAATACAGTCTGAACTAGATGTGTATTCACTACAAGAGGATTTGGACAAATTGGTTAACTGGGCAGATAAATGGCAAATGAGTTTCAATGTAGACAAATGTAAAATTATGGATTTGGGGTATAATGAAAAAAATGCAACATATCAGGGTCTACCCAATATAGTCTGATCTGACCCGAAATGGATTTAGATTGGGCAAGTGAACAGAATTTGAGAAATCTCTTTGAATTAGGGTTTTAAACAGCTGTTTGAGCCCATCAGAAACCAAAGCATAGTAAGCATTCAGATCAGGTCTGAAGTCAGATCAGGTATTTTTAATGATTTTTGTTTTATGGGCCATTTAAGGAAGACTTCTAGGCTAGAAATTCGGCTATATTGGTAAAAAAAAAAAAAAATTTCCAAAATAGTCCGCCCAATAGAAGTCATGGGGGAGGACTGAGGCTTCCACTTAATTTTGGTGAATTGTGGCTAGAAATAAAAAAAGACATTATGGAACTAGAGAAAGTGGCTACTAAACTAATAAAATAATAAGAAACATCCAGGGGATATGATAATGTTATATAAATATGTTCAAGGCCCATACAAAGGGCTTTCTAAAGACCTGTTAATTATCAGAAAGGCACAAAGGACAAGAGGTCACCCATTAAGACTTGACGAAAGAAGATTTAGTCTACAACAGCAGAAGGAATTCTATATGGTAAAGGCAATAAAGGTATGGTATTCATTACCTGATGAGATAGTGCTATCAAATACAAGAGATGCATTTTAAATGGGTCATGGATCCTTTTTTAATGAAACAGAACACTGAAAGCCATGCAGTGGTGTATTTTGGTTTTGTGGTGCAAAACTCATGCAACCCCTAATTAACTTTACCCATGCACCCAAATGGCACCTAGGACTTTGCTCCAGCAGCAAGATTTGCACTCATGACTTGCCCTAACACCCAGAAAAGTACTCACAGGATTTATCCCAGCACTTGGGTTTGCACTCACTGGACTGACCCCAGCACCAAAATTTGCACTGACAGACCTTACCCCAACAGTCATATTTGCATTCAGGAGTTGCCCCAACACCCAGATTTTCACTCACATGACTTATGCCAGCACTCAGAGCTGCAATCATATTTGCACTTAGGGCTTGCTCCAGCACCCAATTTGCACTCAGGACTTGCTCCAGCACCAACATTTGCCATCAGGACTTATCCCAGCACCCTTACTTCAGCACCCAGAATTGCCCTCAGGACTTGCTCCATGGACCAACTTTGCACTTAGGACTTATCCCAGCACCCAGATTTACACTAATGACTTGCTCCAGCGCCCTGATTTGCACTCAGGACTTGCTCCGGGACCCACTTTGAACTCAGGACTTGCTCCAGCACCCACTTTGAACTCAGGGCTTATCTCAAAATCAACTGTGCACTCAGGACTTAACCAAGCACCTAGATTTGCACTCAGGACTTATCGCAGCACCCGGATTTCCACTCAGGACTTACCCCAGCACCCAGCTTTGCACTCAGGACTTACCCCAGCAACCAGATTTTAACTCAGGACTTGCTTCAGAACCCATTTTGCACTTAGGACCAGGGCAGACACCAGGTTCTCTGCACAGGTCGTCGCAGCCTGGCATTTGCCACTCCATATAAAAGTGACCTTGTTATTCTTATCAGAAATACAGCACTGGGGCTATGTGTGTTAGTATAGGCATTAATATTTATTTAGTTCTTGTTAAACTAAGGAGAAATCTGATTGCCTTTTGGGGTCAAGAAGGAAATCTGATGTGACAGAGGGGAGTTCCTTTAATAATTAACCAAAAACTGACTGCTGTTGGAGTATGGGCTTGAAGATATATTAGCAGTCCAGCCTAAACCCCAGGCAAGGTGGTAACCTTGTGCATATAACTACTCAAAATACATATTTTTACATAGTAACATAGTAATTTAGGTTGAAAAAAAGCCTAAAAAAGCCTAAATCAAGTTCGATCCTTCCCTCTATCCTTTTTTCTGCTGCTGGCACAAAAGAAGGCAAAGCCCCTAATTAAGATTTCCTCTTGACTCCACAAAGGCAAGCAGATTTCTCCTTGCACCATACTGTTCTAAATATTAATGCTGCTTCTATCATTTATTACCCTGTATGTTCCACCTTTCAAAAAAAAAATCCAGACCCCTTTTCAATGTATCTTTTGTATTTGATATTGCCACTTGTCTTGACAGTGAATTCCAAAACTTTATTGCCCTTACAGGAAAGAATTCCCTCCTTTGTTTCCTATGAAATCTTTGCTCTTCCAGCCTCAGAGGATGACCTCTTGCACTTTGTACATCTCTATTAGTTAACAGGTTCTGTGGACAGCTCTTTTTATTGACCTTATATATGTATAAAACAGTATAATATCCAGTCTATGGTGGTGTTTTTCCAGGGAATGCAAATGCAACTTTTCCAGTTTATCTTTAGTCATTTTTCGCTATTTCTAGTTCCATAATGGAGCAGTGCCAGAATTGCTTGTCTTACAATTGAATTGTAAAGAGACAAGATGATATACCCCTCCTGTGAATAAATACCCTGTTTTATGCATACCAATATCTTATTGGCCTTTGCAGCTACTGACTGGCATTGCGCACTATAGCTAAGTCTGTTGTCTACAATTATCCATAAATCCATCTCATTTTAGTTTATTTTTCCGAAAGAGAAACTATGTATAGTATGTGTTGAATTGTTACTATTTTTCCCCATAATCCATAACTTTACGTTTGTCCGCATTGAACCCAGTGGCGTCCCGAGGGGGGGGCGGGGGGGGCGGCCCGCCCCGGGTGCCACTGACTAGGGGGGTGCTGCCGGCACCCCCCACACTGCTTACCTTTTTTTTTTTTTTTTCAGGCGGCCGAATCCTCTGGATGCGGCCGCCGGGTGAAAAAAAAAAAAAAAAATCACAGCGACCGGATGTGACGATACGTCACATCCGGCGACTGTGTTTCCCTCCTCCATGCAGGATGGAAGACTGCACGGAGAAGTCGTCCGTCCGGGAGAAGCAGCGATTTGGTAAGTGATTAGGGGGGGGGGCTCTGAGTGGCACACTATTACTGGGCACTGACTGGCACAATATTCCTGGGCACTGACTGGCACAATATTCCTGGGCACTGACTTTCACACTATTACTGGGTTCTGAGTGGCACTATATTACTGGGTTCTGACTGGCACTATATTACTGGGTTCTGACTGGCACTATATTACTGGGCACTGACTTTCACACTATTACTGGGTTCTGACTGGCACTATATTACTGGGTTCTGACTGGCACTATATTACTGGGCACTGACTGGCACACTATTACTGGGTTCTGACTGGCACTATATTACTGGGCACTGACTGGCACACTATTACTGGGCACTGACTGGCACTATTACTGGGCTCTGAGTGGCACACTATTACTGGGCACTGACTGGCACAATATTCCTGGGCACTGACTGGCACAATATTCCTGGGCACTGACTTTCATACTATTACTGGGTTCTGAGTGGCACTATATTACTGGGTTCTGACTGGCACTATATTACTGGGCACTGACTGGCACACTATTACTGGGTTCTGACTGGCACTATATTACTGGGTTCTGACTGGCACTATATTACTGGGTTCTGACTGGCACTATATTACTGGGAATCTGGCTGGCACTATATTACTGGGTTCTGACTGGCACTATATTACTGGGAATCTGGCTGGCACTATATTACTGGACTCTGACTGGCACTATATTACTGGGCTCTGACTGGCACTATATTACTGGGCATCTGGCTGGCACTATATTACTGGGCTCTGACCGGCACTATATTACTGGGTTCTGACTGGCACTATATTACTTGGAATCTGGCTGGCACTATATTACTGGGAATCTGGCTGGCACTATATTACTGGGCTCTGGCTGGCCCTATATAACTGGGTTCTGACTGGCACTATATTACTGGGAATCTGGCTGGCACTATATTACTGGGACTGACTGGCACTATATTACTGGGCTCTGACTGGCACTATATTACTGGGCATCTGGCTGGCACTATATTACTGGGCATCTGGCTGGCACTATATTACTGGGCTCTGACTGGCACTATATTACTGGGTTCTGGCTGGCACTATATTACTGGGCTCTGACTGGCACTATATTACTGGGTTCTGACTGGCACTATATTACTGGGTTCTGACTGGCACTATATTACTGGGCTCTGACTGTTACAATATTCCTGGGCTCTGACTGGCACTATATTACTGGGTTCTGACTGGCACTATATTACTGGGTTCTGACTGGCACTATATTACTGGGAATCTGGCTGGCACTATATTACTGGGCTCTGGCTGGCCCTATATTACTGGGTTCTGACTGGCACTATATTACTGGGAATCTGGCTGGCACTATATTACTGGGCTCTGGCTGGCCCTATATTACTGGGTTCTGACTGGCACTATATTACTGGGAATCTGGCTGGCACTATATTACTGGGACTGACTGGCACTATATTACTGGGCTCTGACTGGCACTATATTACTGGGCATCTGGCTGGCACTATATTACTGGGCATCTGGCTGGCACTATATTACTGGGTTCTGACTGGCACTATATTACTGGGTTCTGACTGGCACTATATTACTGGGAATCTGGCTGGCACTATATTACTGGGTTCTGACTGGCACTATATTACTGGGAATCTGGCTGGCACTATATTACTGGGCTCTGACTGTTACAATATTCCTGGGCTCTGACTGGCACTATATTACTGTGTTCTGACTGGCACTATATTACTGGGTTCTGACTGGCACTATATTACTGGGAATCTGGCTGGCACTATATTACTGGGTTCTGACTGGCACTATATTACTGGGAATCTGACTGGCACTATATTACTGGGTTCTGACTGGCACTATATTACTGGGAATCTGGCTGGCACTATATTACTGGGTTCTGACTGGCACTATATTACTGGGTTCTGACTTGCACTATATTACTGGGAATCTGGCTGGCACTATATTACTGGGCTCTGACTGGCACACTATTACTGGGTTCTGACTGGCACAATAATCCTGGGCACTGACTGGCACACTATTACTGGGCACTGACTGGCACACTATTACTGGGCACTGACTGGCACACTATTACTGGGCTCTGACTGGCACTATATTACTGGGCTCTGACTAGCACAATAATACTGGCTCTGACTGGCACAATATTCCTGGTATCTGACTGGCACAATATTCCTGGGTTCTGACTGGCACAATATTACTGGGTTCTGAGTGGCACACTATTACTGGGCTCTGACTGGCACATTACTGGGTTCTGAGTGGCACTATATAACTGGGCTCTGACTGGCACACTATTACTGGGCTCTGAGTGGCACACTATTACTGGGCTCTGACTGGCACTATATTACTGGGTTCTGAGTGGCACACTATTACTGGGCTCTGACTGGCACTATATTACTGGGTTCTGAGTGGCACTATATTACTGGGCTCTGACTGGCACACTAGTACTGGGCTCTGACTGGCACACTAGTACTGGGCTCTGACTGGCACACTATTACTGGGCTCTGACTGGCACACTTACTGGGCTCTGAGTGGCACACTATTACTGGGCTCTGACTGGCACAATATTACTGGTATCTGACTGGCACAATATTACTGGTATCTGACTGGCACACTATTCCTGGTATCTATAATTGTACAATTTTCAAACATTGAAAAAATTGTGGGTGTTTTCTTGCATTTTTATGGGGGGGGTAGGGGGGGGGTGCCACACTCAGGGTCCGCCCCGGGTGCCAAATGCTCTAGGTACGCCCCTGATTGAACCTCATTTGACGCTTGCTTGCCCAGTCATCTGTTTAAATCCTCCTTCAGAGAATGTTGTGTCATCAGCAAACACAGAGACATGGCTCTCAGTGCAACTTGGGAGACCATTCATCCACATATTAAAAAGATGATGATCCATGACAGAACCCTGAGGTACTCCACTTAATATTTTCATTCAGTTTCCATTTACCCCTAAGCCTATTACTGTCAATTTATAGAGTAACCTTTTGTGCGGAAGAGTATCAAATGCTTTAGCAAAGTCTAAATAGATTACATTCACCAGCACACCCAGGTCTATATTTTTACTGACTTCTTCATAGAGTGTTATTACGTTAGTTTGACAAGACGTGTCTTTCACAAAACCATGTTGACTCCGACAAATTATATTCTGATTCTTGATTATATACCTTTACGAACCCTTCAAATAACTTCTCCACTACAGATGTCAAGCTCACTGGTCTGTAATTGCCTAGCTAAGATCTTCACCCCTTTTTAAATAAGGTCACCACTTCTCCCTTACGCTAATCTTTTGGCATTATTCCTGAACTGAAAGAATCCCTAAAGAGCACTCATAATGGTCTGGCCAGAATAAGGCTTAGCTCCTTTAAATTCCCTTGGGAGTATACCATTCACCCCTGGGGAGTTTAATTGCTTTAACACATTTTCCTGTGTCAGGCAATCCCATGTTTGCTGTAACGGTTCTCTAAAACTGCCTTGGAGGTCATCAGCTATTGGTTCATTCTTAGTATTAACAGAAGAAAATAGTTATTTAATATTGCTGTAATCCACTCAGCAAATGGTTAAAATTTACATATATAAGATGTTTTGAGTGTTAAGCTTCCAATATAGGTGCATACATAAAATGGAAAAAAATGTACCGTATTTGCTCGAATATAAGACGACCCTAATTATAAGCCGACTCACCAAACTTTGGATATTCGTTTAGGAAAAAAAAACAAAAAGTCTGAATATAAGACTACCCTATAGGAAAAAAGTTCAACTTGTATATATTGACATGTAAATTGATTTTTCATATTTAATCTTGTGTTTTTTTTCCTTTTATTTGTCCATCTGCCCCCCAGACGTAGCCAATGCATCGCCTCCACAGCCATTTGCCCACCAGTCTTAGCCAATGCTGCCTCTCCCCCCTCCCCAGACTTGCCTAATGCTGCCTGTCCATCCCCCTCCTCCCTCCCCCGGACATGCCCAATGCAGCCTCTCCTCCCTCCCCAGACTTGCCCAATGGTGCCTCTCCATCCCCCTCCCTCACCCAATGTGGGCTCTCCCAGTGCCGGACTGGCAATAAAAACCAGCCCTGGAAATATTTTTAAACCAGCCCCATAGCATAACATTATTTTTTGATCACAAAAAGGAAAACCACACATTTTTAATTATTTATAGATAAGACTTGCATATTGCAATTTGTACCTCCAGTATGTACACAACAAGGTAATATATCACACCCTGATATATAACTTATGGACAGGGCAATACAGAGGACCCAGTATGTACCCAAGGTTATATGAATTGTCCTTTGTAGGGATATATACAAGGGCAGTGTGTGAGACATAACCTTCTGTACATACTTAGGACATATATGGCCCTGTGCAGGGGTATATATCAGGGTAGTGTGTTGGATATAACCTTACCCCAGCATCCAGATTGCACTCACAGGGTTTGCCACAGCACCCAGGACATACCCCAGCACGCAGATTGCACTCACAGGACTTGCCCCAGCACCCAGGACAGCACCCACAGGATTTTCCCCAGCACCCAGAACTTACCCCAGCACGCAGATTGCACTCACAGGACTTGCCCCAGCACAGCACTCACAGAACTTTCCCCTGAACCAAGGACTTACCCCAGCGTGCAGATTGCACTTACATGACTTAACCCCAGCATGCAAATTGCAGTGACAATACTTACCCCCAGCATGCAGATTGCACTCACAGGACTTATCCCAGCAGACAGATTTCATTGACAGGACTTGACCCAGCAACCAGGACTTACCCCCAGAACTGAGACTGTACTCACAGGACTTGCCTCAGCACCCAGCCCACTCCAGAGATTGCACCACTGGACTTGCCCCACAGGGGCAGATCCAGAGTATGTTGGCAACGCTCATGTCTGTCTATCTTTTCCTCTCCCCCCATGTCTGTCTCTATCTCCACTCCCTCCTCATGTGTGTAGTCTTCCCCCTATCCTTTCTATTTCTGTAGTCTCTATCATCTCTAAATTCTTTAGTCTCGTTCCCGTGTAGTCTATCTCAAATTTCTTTCCCCCCCCTGTAGTCTGTTTCTCCCCTGTAGTCTCTTTCCCCCAGTAGTCTGTTTCCCCCTGTAGTCTGTTCCCCCTGTAGTCACTTTACCCCTGTAGTCTGTTTCTTCCTGTAGTCTGTTTCCCCCAGTAGTCTGTTCCCCCCTGTAGTGACTTTCCCCCTGTAGTCTGTTTCCCCCTGTAGTCTCTTTCCCCCAGCAATCTCTTCTATTGCTAATGCTATCACCCTCTTTTCCGGTGCCTCTTCTCCTCATGCGTCTGATCTCCCCCTTCCCCTCCTCAAGATCCGTGCTGACTTTCGCTTCAACTAATTCGTCTGCCGCCGGAAGTCAGCAGTCAGACGAATTTGTTAAAGCGGTGACGGCTGCCGAATTCAGATAATTTCGGCCGCCGTCACCACTTTAACTAATAAGATGGCCGTCGCCACTTTAACGATCTTGTCTGACTGCTTACTTCCGGCGGCAGACGAATTAGTTGAAGCGGAAGTCAGCACGGATGGAGAGTGGCCGCATCTCAAAGATTTTTTCCCGGTATCCCGGTGGGCCAGTCCGGCCCTGGCTCTCCCCCTCCCTCCCTCCCTCCCTCCTTCACCCAATGCTGCCTCTTCCCCCTTCCTCCCTCACCCAATGCTGAGTCCCACCTCCTTCCTTCACCCAATGCTGGCTCTCCCCCCTCCCTCCCTCACCCAATGCGGGCTCTCTCCCCTCCCTCCCTCACCCAATGCTGGCTCTCCCCCCTCCCTCCCTCACCCAATGCGGGCTCTCCCCCTCCCTCCCTCACCCAATGCTGGCTCTCCCCCCTCCCTCCCTCACCCAATGCTGGCTCTCCCCCCTCCCTCCCTCACCCAATGCGGGCTCTCTCCCCTCCCTCCCTCACCCAATGCTGGCTATCCCCACTCCCTCCCTCACTCAATGCTGCCTCTGTGATGGACCTGGATCCTAGTCTTATAGTCAGACCTCAGTTTGAGGTCTGATTATAAGATGAACCTCGAATGTAAGACAAGGGGACTTTTTCAGAGTATTGACAAGTCAGCAGATGATCCACAGGATATGGATATTTTGTGTCCACCTACTCATTTAGATATATTGCATAGTTAGTGGATATTTTTCTGTATGTGCATTTTTGGATATTTTTCCAGGACTTTCTCGGACTCTTCTGATTTTTTGGGACTTGGATTCTAATAGTGAACTGATTTGTGCAATTTTTGAATGGAGATTGTGCTGTTGAACTATTATGTTTATTTATTTAACTGATTATTGGGGGGGGGGGGGGGGGGTTCCCACTCGATAACAGGAGTATTATTTCTTACTGGGATACATTTTATTGTGCAAAACATTTGAGTGACTACTTCTATTAATTAAAAAGCATGCCCATAGCCTGTTTCAGCGCTCCCTTCTAAATGTAAGTGTTTTGCTAGACCTGCTGCCTGTTTCTTTTTTCAAATTAGTATCAAATGGCATCATGTTATGGTCACTGTTTCCCAAGTGTTCTCTTACTCAGATATTTGAGATAAGCTACTCATTGTTAGTTATTACCTTATCCAGACTCACATTCATTCTAGTTGGGTTCTCTATTAATTGTGACTAAAATTATAATTTTTCAGGGTTGAACTAGGCCAGAACAAGTCTCCCTAAATCTCCAAACTTTACTTCTCCTTGCACAACTAACCCATCTTCTCTCCCATCCAAAACCTCATCATGCCTGTTCTGTAAGCAGTAAGTTCCTCTCCGTGATGTTTATGTCCCTCAGTGTTACCAGTTGCCTCTCTATATCCAGTAAGTAACCTTCCAAAGTGGCAACCTGCTCACGCTTGCAGCAACTCCTCCTTTGCTTGTAACTCCTTCACTTAAGAGTTTTCTCTTATGTGCTCACTTAGATTCTCCCATGCTCAGGATTCACTTACTGGTTCGGAATAAATGCAGGCGTGCCTTCAAAACCCAATCAGAACTCACAGAGATAGTCCATTAATTATTACCAAACCCACCTGGAAAGCCCTTCCCTTTATTCTCTTAAATCACATTTAACTATGTGATTAGATCATATCATTAGTCTTTTTTCACTTTATGTGTGATGTTTTTATTGCCACTTTAACAATTCCATATGAGTTCAAGAGCAAGAGAAGACTTCTTTACTTCAAAAAAACTTTAATACTGGGGTGCTAGTACAATACTAATACAATATCTTATACGCTGTCATATTAAAAACAAATGAAGCAAACAATGACAATTAGCCTGGGGCACAATGCTTTTCAAACTGAAAGCAGGGAGTCCAATGAGTTCATTTTCTGATATTGAGCTACTAGTGAAGAAATGTGAGAAAGGCATTTTTCCAACTACCTTTTATCTTCTCCATATAGTTGACCTTCCCGTGTTACCAACCACAAAGAAAACCATCTATATCCTTAGCCAGTTCAAGCTGTTTGGCGACATCTTCATCTCAGATTTCACTTCTGCAAATCTGCAACTAAATGCCAAACAAATAACCTTTTTATCCTGCATTTGTAAGGCAGCCCCCACTACAGGGTTTTTGTTGGCAATTCACATATGAGAACTACCTTCTCCTCCCACCAGCTCGCAAGTCTCAACTTGTTGTGAACAAGCCCTAGCATGACCGACATTTGCTAAGTATATAAAACAACAATAAGCAAGGTTTTGCAAATCATGTTAAAAAAAACTGATTATTGCATTGTATTTTTCTTTGTAAGAATGTGAAGGCTTGTAACTCTAAAGGTCTACTAAATTGGAGGCTCCAGAATAAATTTAAAGTGATCCAATCAATTCTAGAAAAAAAATGACAAAAGAACTTGAAACACAAAAACTACTTGATGTATTTAAAAAAAAATATATATGAATTTATTTCTAAAATTAGCATTGAGTGTTGGTGCCAAACGTAGATACAATTACATTTGTATTGGTACCAAATATAAATGACATAGTCCCTCTGTGTTCTTGACAGTCCACGAACCCTTCATGATCTGACACATTCATCACCATAGTCTTTCAATACTTGGTACGACCATTGGAACGTTTAAAAATATAGAAACGCACAAATAGTGTCATATTGCAATTATCCCAATAGGCAAGTGAATAAATATGCAGATACACTCACAAACACATGTGAATAAAACTTGTTTTAATAAAGCTGCAAATAAGATAAAAGACACACATGGGCAGGACCAAAAAAAAAAAAACAGCTAACGTGGGGTGCTCTGCTGAGATTGTACTTACAAGAAGGTGGTAAGTGAAGAGTCAAAAATGGCAGATTTATTAAAGCTATACAATCAAGGTCATAAGCTACATGCCTTTTATTCCCGATTGTTTGAGAGTGTATCTGCATATTTATTCACTTAACTATTAGATAATTGCAATATTATACTATTTGTGTGTTTCTATATTTTTAAAGGTTCCCACGATTATGCAACCTTCTGTTATTTATTGTATTGCTCATTGTAAGCATAGAGTGCTACAGAGGGCTATGTTTCGGTGTGGAACAGGAAATATCCTTATTGCTGTTAACACTTTGTGTTTATTCACATCTCTCACTTCATTTTTTGAATACTTGGTATGACCCTGGTCATTCATTCCAAAGCTTGATGATACCCAGATCCCGAGTCCCAACTTAGAATGAACCACCCCTATCTCCCATTACTTAAGACGGTCCAGTATGTGAACCATACAACAAATATGACCTCCTAACTCAGACTCCAAAAAGGGTTATATTGTTCTGCTCCTGGGACATGGCATTATGGAAGAGGGAGCGTTAAAGGATGGACTTTTGGAAAGGTGGGACTTTAAGTGGATGCCTGATGGGAGGGACTTTGAGGATGTGATTGATGGAGGTAATGAAAGAGGCTGATGCAGGAGAGTGCATTGAAAAATTTACCAAAAGGGAGTCTAGTGAAGGAAGAATAGCCTACATTTTGATGATTTGAAATGATTATTGCAGCAGGGGTAGAGGACTGATGATAGAGGAGTCATACAATTCCCAGGATCTTGTATTAATAATGCATTATGATTTCTTGACTGTAAACCATCATATTAGGTATTACGTTTTATTACGTGAAATCACCATGTATCATTTTGTATATCTCCCTCTTCTTCCTTTTTCTCTTTTTTATGTCTTCATATTGCACAGGAGAAGACATATATTATAGAAATATAGAAACATAGAAACATAGAATGTGTCGGCAGATAAGAACCATTCGGTCCATCTAGTCTGCCCAATTTTTTTTTTTTTTTGAGTACTTTTATTAGTCCCCCGTTCCCGGTCTTATAGCTAGGATAGCCTTGTGTCTATCCCACGCATGCTTAAAATCCTTGACTGTGTTTACCTCTACCACTTCTGCTGGCAGGCTATTCCATACATCCACTACCCTCTCAGTAAAGTAATACTTCCTGATATTACTTTTAAATCGTTGCCCCTCTAATTAAATATTGGCATTTTACTAAACTGTAAAGTTACCATAAATTGGATTTCAATGGCATTTTTTATTTTATTAAAGCAACTCGAATATTACTTTCATCTAAACAAGCTATGGTAAATTTAGCTGTTAATGCAATGTAATGATGTACCTTTAAATTGCAGAGGAAGCCATCTTATAATTACATCACACTTTCGAAATTCTTTGTTTCTTTGCCTGAGTTTTGAATATTTAACTAACCTCTCCTGCCAGCCACCATGATAAACCAGGTATTTATGGAATTGAGCAAATTAGTTCTAGCATTTGACTGTGTATGAATGGGTTAATGGTGCAGAATGTTTACTGCATAGAAGCAAAAATAACAGGAAAGTTGCTTTAGAAATATCTTATAAAATGTGTAATAAAAGCAACTGCTGAACTAATTTAAAAATGTTGAAAAAGGTGCATAGTTACATAGTAACAGTAATTTGGAATGGAAAAGATCTAAGTCAATCAAGTTCAATTCTTCTACCTCTCCTTCTTCCTGTTGATTCAAAAAGAGCAAAAAATCTCCAATAAAGCGATCTGAAAGTTTGCCACATACAGGGAAAATACTTTCTTGTCTCCAAAAGCCAATCAGATTTTGTTTATTCTATTTATATATTTATAGCCCTTGTATTCCTGTTTTCTAAATATATATATATATATAATGTATTTAATAGCACCACTTCTTTTGGCAGTGAATGCCCTCCCTTTATTGTCCTTACTGTAAAAAATACCTGTCTATGAAATCTTTGGTCTTCTAGTCTCAGGAGATGACCTCTTGTTCTTTGTACATTTCTGTTAATGAACAGGTCACTAGAGAGCTATTTATATTGGCCCAGCATACTATATATTAATATATATGTTTTACTACTGTATCACACTTTTTTGCCTCGTTTAAGCACTGATGTCTGTTCCTCTCGGACGGAGCAGACAAGTGGTGAGAAGCTGTATGTGTTCATGAGTGTGTGTATTTTGTATACACACCATGTATGTATGTATACTAACACTTTCAATTTAAAAACAACTCTTAATGTAAAATAAACTATTAAAATTTATGAAATTGTATTTATCCCACTATCTTTTCCCGTGAAAAAAATGCAGATAAATTCCCTAAATATATGTATCGGCTTATTGCTCATTTTGTGAAACAGGCTGATTACCTTGATCAGTTCCCATCACCTCCTGAACTTAGGGGTACATTTTGTGAACTACTCAAGGCTTAGTTTCTTGGTCTATTGGTGTACCAGAGGTACTGCAGGGGTCTCTCCTAAGTGTGCGGTGCAGCATTAACTGTTTATAAGGAACTCTGGTTGCTTAAGCAGTATAGTTACAGAATTTCTCAACAGAAGGACAATTCAACTGGGGATCTGTCACCGGGGGATCTACTTCACTGGATTCATTTTGAACAGCTTATACACATTAATAACTTAGACTTCAGGACTGAAGGTAGGTACTTGGGAATCCCATACGTCATTGTGGTTAATGGTTTGTTGGGAAGGGATGAACTAGGGATGAAGCTAGACCATAGCTGCTTTGGCTGCATAACTTACTGCAGATGAAGTCTTAAACTTGACTTTTATATATTATTTAATACAATCTGTGTACAAGAAGAAATTACACAAAATGACATGACATGTCGATCTTTGGCAAGAATCATATAGATATCCAAAATAATTTACTACTTAAGATCTAGCAATTGATATGTTTAATTATGTTTAACATGTATGAACTCAACATTATCTAGTGTTTATATAAGACTAAAGCTTCCAAACCTTTTAATAGACCTTTATATAACCTGTTAGTTAGTGAGGCGAACATAGAGTCAGTTTGTGTTACATTAGAATTTGGTAATCATATGGTAACTCGGGTAGGTGTGATTTATAGGCCCCCTGGACAAATAGAGGAGTTAGATAATCTACTAGTTGAGGAAATAGCTAAAATGACAATGAAGGGGGAAGTAATCATCATGGGTGACTTTAATCTTCCTGATGTGAACTGTAAATACAAAATAGCTACTTGCGCCAGGAGTACGCATATCCTAAACTCCCTACTGGGATTATCTCAAAAGCAAGTAGTGGAGGAGCCAACTCGAAAGCAGGCCATACTAGACTTAGTGTTCACAAATGGAGATTTGTTATCAGATATTACTGTAGGTGAAAGTTTAGGATCTAGTGATCACCAGACAGTGTGGTTTAATATAAGAACAGTGACGCAGTCACACCACACAAAAACAAAAGTTTTAGATTTTAGAAAAACAGACTTTACTAAAATTAGATTATGTGTAAAGGAGTCATTATCAGACTGGAGCAATTTAAATGGAGTCCAGGAGAAATGGGATTATCTAAAAGTTGCACTACTGAAGGCAACAGAAAAGTAAGAGCAAAAATTTGAAGAAACCACTGTGGTACTCTGCAGAGGTGGCCAAAATAGTAAAAAATAAAAAGCTAGCATTTAGTAATTATAAAAAATACTCAGAGTGAGGAAGATAGAAAGATCTATAAGAGTAGGCAGAAAGAGGCAAAACAAGCTATAAGAGTTTCCAAAGCACACACAGAAGAGACCATAGCCCAGTCAGTGAAAAAGGGGGATAAAACATTTTTTAGATACATAAATGAGAAAAGGAAAATAAAACAAGGATTAGCTAGATTATAAAACAAAAGAAGGATGCTATGTAGAAGAGGATAAAGGCTTAGCAGACTGCCATAATTAATATTTTTGTTCAGTTTTTACAAATGAAAATGAGGGTAAGGGACCTCATTTAGGGAAAAAGACCAATGAGTCTTTTGATGCATGTAAGTTTACAGAGCAAGAGGTTTTACTTCAGCTGTCTAAAGTAAAGACAAATAAGTCGATAGGACCTGATGGGATACATAGAAAGTTATTAAAATAACTTAGTGGTGTACTAGCAAAACCGTTAACAGATTTTTTTAACCAATCATTGTTAACGGGAGTAGTTCCAGAAGATTCGAAATTAGCTAATGTTGTGCCCATTCACAAGAAAGGTAGTAGGGAGGAGGCGGGCAACTATAGACCAGTAAGTCTTACTTCAGTAGTGGGGAAAATAATGGAAACCTTGTTAAAGAATAGGATTGTTGAACATCTAAAGTCACTTGGATTTCAAGATCAGAGACAGCATGAGTTTACTTCAGGGAGATCATGCCAAACTAATCTTATTGATTTTTTTGATTGGGTGACTAAAATAATAGATCAGGGTGGTGCAGTAGACATTGCTTACCTAGATTTCAGTAAGGCTTTTGACACTGTCGCACATAGAAGGCTTATCAATAAACTGAAATCTTTAAGTTTGGATTTCAATATTGTTGAATGGATTAGACAATGGCTGTGTGACAGGCAACAGAGGGTTGTAGTCAATGGGGTATATTCGATGCAAAGTCTTATTACTAGTGGGGTACCTCAGGGATCTATACTTGGACCCATTCTCTTTAATATTTTTATTAGCTATATTGCAGAAGGTCTTGTTGGCAAAGTATGTCTTTTTGCTGATGATACAAAGATTTGCAGCAGGGTTGATATTCATGGAGGGATAAGCCAAATGGCAAATGATTTAGCTAAACTAGAAAAATGGTCAGAGCAGTGGCAACTGACATTTAATGTGGACAAGTGCAAGATTATGCACCTTGGGCGTAAAAACCCAAAAGCAGAATATAGACTATTTGGTACAGTCCTAACCTCAACATCTGAGGAAAGGGATTTAGGAGTAATAATTTCAGAGGACTTAAAGGTGGGTAGGCAATGCAACAGAGCAGCAGAAAATGCTAGCAGAATGTTTGGTTGCATAGGGAGAGGTATTAGCAGTAGGAAGAGGGAAGTTCTCATGCCATTGTACAGAGCACTGGTGAGACCTCACTTGGAGTATTGTACGCAGTACTGGAGACCATATCTCCAGAAGGATATTGATACTTTGGAGAGAGTTCAGAGAAGGGCTACTAAACTGGTTCATGGGTTGAAGGATAAAACTTACCAGGAAAGGTTAAAGCATCTTAACATGTATAGCTTGGAGGAAAGATGTAACAGGGGGGATATGATAGTACCATTTAAATACATAAAGGGAATCAACACAGTAAAGGAAGAGAGTATATTTAAAAGAAGAAAAACTACCACAACTAGAGAACATAGTCTTAAATTAGAGGGGCAACGATTTAAAAGTAATATCAGGAAGTATTACTTTACTGAGAGGGTAGTGGATGTATGGAATAACCTTCCAGCAGAAGTGGTAGAGGTAAACACAGTCAAGGATTTTAAGCATGCATGGGATAGACACAAGGCTATCCTAGCTATAAGACCAGGAACGGGGGACTAAAATAAAAAATGGGCAGACTAGATGGACCGAATGGTTCTTATCTGCTGACACATTCTATGTTTCTATGTTTCTTCAACATTCTAGAAAATAGGCAGCACTGTTTAAGTACCAGGGAGTGGTCTGATTAGTCAACAAGAATAGTAGGCATAGTAATCAGCTCAGGGATAAACCCATGGTATTTTTAAGGGGCTACATATTGAAGAGGGGGAAACAAATGCTGGGATGGCAAATCAAGTGTATGCTTAGGAAGGGGAAAATAAAAATTATAAGCAAATTTTGTGCAAAAATCTAATGTTGTGTTTGCCACATAGTCCACAGATTGGATTCGTGTAGACTTGGCATAACTTGTACAATGGGCCACCAAGCAATGCATTATAGTAGTTAGGCGCTATATTACGAAAATAGTTTGAACTGATAAATTAGTTAATCTGTAGGGGAAAGTAAGTTACATACATTACCAGTCAATTATTTTTTATTCACAAGTACACTGTTAAAACCTATAAATGAATAATTTTTTGATTTATAACAAAGTAATGCATCTATGACAATAAGGTAGGTTTATTAACACTATAAATATATACTGAAAATTAATTATGTATAATATGTCTTTAGTTGTGATTAAAAAAAAAACATTATATAATATAGTCCTGGTTTAATAATCAATTTCATAATGTTACTAAATTGATCGTTAAGAGATTACTCATAAAATGAGAGTAAAAAATGGCTAATGACCTGCCAGACACCTATTTATCAAACTCCTTCTTTCTGTCAGAGAGCTGGCTGTGGGCCTGCCCTGTATGACATCATGTCTGCAGCTCTAAGTCCCATCACAGAAGAATTTACTACTGAAGCACACGGAAAACCTATGTATAGACCTCTGAGGTGACCAAAACCTTCACAGCTGCAATTTACTAGGCACTATAAGTGTATTAGGAAAACACACCATTAAGGAAAAAAGTATTTCAATTGAATGCCAGCAGCAGCAGTGCATGACACAGCAACAATTATTGAACTATAATAATGCAACTAGTGGCTGGCTAGGACTTACGGGACTTTTAAATTTTAAAGGTGAGAATGCATCAGTTATTCCCACAAAAATTCCCATCAACCTCAGTCAGCCGCTGATATTTGGCTTCACTGGCCTAGAATAACTAACATGTCACAGACCTTCCACCCTTGGCTGTAAGATGTAGCATCTCAGAAAACTAGATGATGACAGCAAATAAGAATCAACTGATATAGATGCAAAAAGAACAATCTGATTTACTAATGCCACTGGAAGCCTCTCATTTATTATTCTTACTTGTGTCTTTCTCACCATCAAATTCAAATGGATTCGTCTTTACATAGATAACTCAGCTTCACTCTCTCAGCGCTAATTTCCATGTTTCTATCTTTAAATTCTGTTGACTAACTTGACTTAAGTTACCTTTTTAGCTTATTTTTGTAATCTGTATAACAAATTGCCAACTCTAGACCCACACCAGCTCTCTGTCTCTACATACATCTTTTTGTCTCACCTTTCTCACCACTATTTAAAACCCTGTCTTAAAAATGGAAAGAATCTTTAGCAAGCCCAGACACATCGCTAACCAAAATAACACTGTTACTGCTTTATTTGTCTATAGAACACCAATATATTTTGCAGTGGTGTATGCTGGTCACACTCAGTAAAAGTGGGAACAAAAAGTTATAGGTTGCCCCTGCTTGTAGGACAGACAGACAAATAGCAGCTCCATTCACACAAGTGGGTATAAAGTGATAGATTTATTGCACCACTCAGTTACAAAGTGATAAACTCCGCTGTATAACCAGGACTACCTTACGCATTTCACCTGTGGTGGCATGTAATTATACGCATACAGGAATCTTATAGCCGTCTATCAATTCCCAGGCTGTTAGTTATTCACCTTCATTAGTTGTGAACCTTATCTTGCTTTCTCTAATCTGTAATTATCATTCAATAAAACTGAGCTGACAAATGAACTTGTAAGGGAACTGCAAAAACCAAGAATTAACATCTGCGTTGGAAACATTCTCCAGCTTTTCAACTTAGCTTTGATTTTTGCAGTTCATTTGTCAATTACGTATTTTTTTATGAATAGCCCCAATGTTTTCTAAATTACAGCTTTTTCGGTGTAGACACTCTCCTCCATGTATGTATTCTATTGTATCCTTAATTTTAAAGAGCATTACATATCCTTATTTATAAAGAGTTTACAGATTATAGAATGAAATATGGGAAACTGGAGAGGAGAATAAGTAGTATAAAAAAAGAAAAAGTTTATAAATACTATTAAACTAAAATGTACTTACTGTCTTCTGGTTCTGGTCCTTCTGTGGCACACACATGCCGCATGTGACTGGACGTAGCACTGTGCACTCATGCTTTGCCCTTGGATTGGATTGCTGTGTATGTCTGGTGAGTACACAGTCATTACCTCCACTTCCTTTGCCATCCGTGCCGCAAGAGGACCAGAACCAGAAGGAGGTAGGTAAATTTTGATTTAGTATAACTCGTAAACTATTAATTTGCCAGCTGGGTGGGGGAGTATCCCCTGCGTGTGCTTCGTGTGTGCCACACACCTTGCACGATACCGAGCTGTATTTCCAGGCTCTGTGTGCTCCGAACAAACAGCCCATAACGCCCGAAAATACATGAAATATAGTCTAGAGGCCGACGGCAGCAGCGAATTTGGCATCAGAGTCACTCACTCACAATTTGACCAGCACGAAAATGACATGAAAAGTTATTTTCGCATACTTTTCATGCTGGTCGAACTGGCAACTGAGTGAGTGACTCTGATGCTGAATTAATTGCTGCCATTGGCCTCTCAGCTTTATTTCGCGTATGGTGTGCTGCCAGCTCGGCGCACACCTACTACTGAGGGCAAGGACATGCCCCTGGTGCTGGGGCATGTGCTGTGTGTGCAGTGTGGGTGAAAAGGCACGTCCTGGGATGCTGGGGAATGTCTGCAATAGGGTGGAAGGGGTGTGTCCGAACCTAGTCTGCCCAGGGCAGCACAAAACCAAAATATACTACTGCCTAAGTACCTACTTTAGCCAAAAGTTTAAAATTCCCATCTCATTTCCCTGCAATTCTCTCTTTAATGAGTATACCCTTACAGGATGATATGTGTGTATACCCATGATATTTATACTTGTCTGTGCAGGTACATGATAAAATTCTTAAGTGCTTACTTTTATATACTTTTATTCGTTTTATTTTCGCCAGAATGACCATGGAAAATAGTATAATTGGCTCGCTTTAGGTAATTTGGCCACCGGAAAAAAACTGACCTTTCACCCATCTCTGTGGGGAGGGTGAAAAAAATGTGCAGTTTCCTGTTATTTAAATAAATCCCCAGTAAGGTTGTCCTTGAGTGAGAACTTTTCTCCCAAATATACTGTGATAGTTGGCATATATAATAATTATCTACATATTTTGTTAATAATGTTTGGAATGGTTTAGCCTTTTTGAAGTTTGCTATTTTTGCTTTGCACATCATACTGATGTGGGGATTTTAGGCTTTGTCATTTCGACTTCGTGATTTTTGTTGCTGTTATAAAACAGCTTACAAAGGTTATGACAAATAGGAAGCAGAGGTATGCTGAGAACACAGAAAATAAGAAATGTAAATGTAAAGGTGATGTTCTTAAAGAAACTTTGTCAATCTAAACATGCTTATACTGCTTATACTGTGACTGTAGAGTATACAAAATGATGATAAATGATCTATACATTGTGTTAGCAGAATTGCATTCAAGTGCATAAAATAAGAAAAATATGTTTTAAATGTGTCTGTGCTGTCTCCTACCTATGACATCACCTAGGGCGTGATATGTAAATCACATATTCCCGACTGAAAATCTGTTCATTTGCATATGAAACCTCAGGTGATGTCATAAGGAGGAGACACCCCAGACTCATTTAAAATCTTTTTTTCTGTTATTGTATGCACTTTGCATTCATTTTTATTCCCTACATTCCCAATGTAAACAATGTTTAGGTTGACAAAGTCTCATTAATTACACAAGAAAACAGTCATAACTGTGATGAACGTACCGTGGTTCAGAAGTGGAGCCCCGATTGCAGCAGTGACAGCCCTTGCCAGACACCACAGTACTGGAGGATAGTGAGACTGCAGCAGTGACAACTGGCACGAGTGTCAGAAAAAAGGGTAGTCCAGGGGAATCCAGGTAGTAGAGCAGAGATAGAATAAACGGTAACCAAGCCGGGTCAGGGAGTCCAGAGATAGCAAAAAACGAGGAGGAGAGCCAAGGTCAGGGAGCCAGAAAGCGGGAGGTCCAAAGAATCAAGCCGGGTCAGGAGTCCAGAAGAAGCGAAGGTCAGTAAAACAATCCGGGTCAAACAACAATAGCAGGAAAAATCACTAAACAGGCAAGGTGAATACTCAAGCAATTTTGAAAAAGGCGCGCCGGTGTTTTAAAGGGCCATAGCCCCGCCCCCGTGACGTGTGAGACACGCGCCGTGCCGCTCGTTTCCATAGAGACGCTCGGGAGAGAAAAGCCACAGAGGTCTGACGCGCGCGCGCGAGTAACCAATGTCGGGCGCGCGCCGAGCGGGGAATCCGACGGCTGGGGACGCGAGCGATGCCATGTCCCGATCGCGGGACCCGTCGGGCATCAGGTCCTGCAGGTGGGTGACGGGGGGTAGTCCTGCGATCCTTACAATAACCTACTAACTAGAGTCAGCAGTATTGGATGAGAAACGTACTCGCTATAGTGAGCAAATAATGATCATGACAAACCTTGTTTCTTGGATAAATGGCAAAATTGAATAAAGGTTTGGAAACAATGCTTCATTAAGGAAAACGAAGGTAAAGTAGGAGAAAAAGAATCATGCATGGCCAGGGCTTCTTCATCATGTGAAGATGTTTGGCCATGTATTTGAGGTAAACATAAAATGTTTACGTGCTCTAGAATGTATAATCCAGGTGTGTCCGCTAGGGTTGCCACCTTTTGTTCACAAAAATACCGGCATTGCTACTTTCGCCATAGACTTAACATTGGCCTGATGCCTATTTTTTGCCGGCCTGACAGTAAAATACCAGCCAGGGGGCAACCCTAGTGTCCGCCGACAATCAATTAATTAATCAAGGAAGTGATCTCTTAGGAACACCCTTGATTAATTATTTAACTTCTTAATGAACATATAGAAATGACTACATACTGCAGTGCAGCAGGAAAAAATTTATACGTGTCTCTCAAAATAAAACACACAAACAAATGAAGAGTGCTGTCGTTATGAGCGATAGCGACCAAGCTTGTGATAACCCACAATCACAAATAAATAAATAAAGAAACAAATAAATAAATACAACAAAAGTGATGGTGCGCACTCTAGTGTAAGCGTAAATTTTAGACCCGAAATAGGTAACCTGTTTACTAACACCTCAAACTAAAATGACAGACATGGCAGACCTAGTGTGGAACTGAGGAGAAAGGATGGATCCTTGGAAGTGAGTCTTTAAAAGGTATGTTTTATTTTATAATTGTATTCCTTGTTCAGTTATCCTATATTGATCAACATCAATCTTGTTGTATGGTACCCTTCTGTGTATTTGAATTTTCTATTATTTGACTCAAAAAGATTTGATATAATTTTTGAAATTGAAAAAAGTGATATCAAATATTAAACCATTGTGTTATGGAAGTAAAAGCAAAAAAATAAAAAAAAAAGTATATATTGCAAAACCTGTTTAAAAATGTAACTTGTCAAAGCATTTTTATATGGCTGTATTAGGTTTTTTTAGTACAAATAGGGGTGGTCATTTAAAATATTTTAAAACCTGCTGAGCTGTTTAAAAATACAGACATCTTTTCAAAGGTCCATTTTTATGTAAAAGTTTTGAAGGGGTTTTCAGGTAATTGCTGATTTAATTAGTCAGTTTGACTATCTATGTTGAACTCAAGTTGGATACTTATACAAATGTCTGCTAATTTGAAACAGGGTAGAAATTCACATTGTTGACTGATGTGTAAGTCGCCACTTTTTAAGTATGTGCCTTACAGCATTTTGGTCCTGCAAGAATTTCTCTACTTGCAAGACTTTCCATTTCATAAACCCCCAGCTCCTTCCTCCTTTGGTCTTGCTAGAGGGGAGATGGGAGATTAGTAAAGAATGTTGAACAGATGCTGCAGTTAGAAAGAAATGGGGGTTGGGATCTAGAGGGGTGGCAAAAGAGGAAAGACTGGGTCAGGGATTTGTCAGCCTCCAATAAAGGTCAGCTCTGCCAATGGTAATTACATGCTCCTCATCATTCAATTCCTTTAAAAGTCAGTGAGGAAGCCACAGCCAAACACTGTTACTTTTCTACTTTGGGACTAATTTCCTTAAATTGCATAGAACTGCCTTGGCCAGTCCTCTACCATGTGTCTCTGAGGAAGTCAGAGGTAAAAGGCTAGTATCATGTTAGCCATGCAAATACAGGAAAAAAGTTGAATCAAAATGACACCATTTATTGGCCAACTGAGAGTTTGATTGCATGCCTTTAAGACCAAGTTCTCACTTGAAGGCCAACAGTCTTCAGATAATCGTTATGTTTAATTGAAACATTGCATCAAGTGTAGGTATTTTAAATTGAACTTCTTTAATAAAAAAAAATACAAATAAAGTACCTTTTTGAGCCCCTTTTTCTCTGTATAGCACTATCGTGGGTCATGTTTAGAATCTTGGGTCAGGTGAGTCACATCTTCCTTCATCTCACCAAAGATGTCCGTCTCTGAGACGGTCACACCAGCAAAGAGGGGTCAATATTTCTATTGAAAATGCCTGCACCTGATGCGACTTTTCAACTAAACAGAACTTGTTTTTTTGTCAACAGTTGTCTTTTAAAGGGACTCTGTTGCCAAGAAAGCAACTTTCAAGAAAAGTGGGTTGGGAAGGACTATGTTTAGACTATATGCTGATCCAAGGTACATGACACCTGCCCACTGACGTTCCACAAGCATACTGACTTCCAGGTAAAACTGGCTGCAAACACTGATGGAAACTGGAAATTAAACAAGGTAATACTGGTTTTGGAACATAATTTAGCAACTGTGAATTGGATAATTTATTATGATGTTTCTTATATGTGCTTTCGAACAGATTGCAAAAAGATTTTGATATGCTGACACATTCTTTTTAATGCCAGAGGAAGGAACCTAGCCAAGTTGATCTTGAAAGCTTGCAATCACACTCTGTGAGCCAATAAATTGCATCATTTTAATTCTACTTTGTTTATGTAGGTAAGTTTTCTAATAAATATGAGTATTGGCCTTCCCATTTGGAATGAAGTATAAATAAAAGGGAGTTATTTCTCCTAAATACCCTTAAATGATCATATAATCTTGGGTTTAGATTTAGGTGACTACATGGTCATTTTATTAATGGACAGGTATAAAAACAAAATACAGACTTCAGACTTGTAGACCTGTAAAAAAGAGGAAACTCATTTAACTCAGGTAGCTCCTATGGTATCCTAATATTAAAGCGACTGTATCACCTGAACACTGTTTTTTGTGAGTGTAGAGAATAAAAAATGATCTATACATTGTGTTAACAAAATTTGCAAGCAAATGCCTAAATTAGGAGAATAATATGTTTTAAATGTATCTGTAGACTTTCCTGTGGCTTAATAAACAAATTACACATTTCCCCTTAAAAAGCAGTTCATTGGCATATCGAGCCATGTGTGATGTCATAAACAGGACACTGTACACACTTAAGACACATTTTGTCTCCCAAATTAGGCATTTGCATGCAATTCTGCTAACAAAATGTATAGCTCATATTCAATATTTTTTTATTCTCTACATTCACAGTAAAAACAATGTTTAGGTGATACAGTCCCTTTAATTAAATAAATGGTCCTGTCTGGATGCTTATGAATTGAACATACTTCAATGCATCATGTGCAGACACTCCACCAGGAACTGAGGCTGGAGGATGGATCCTTGAAATAAAGCATCTAGAAGGTATATTTTAAAGGTTAGTATTGCAAGAATGTTAATGGCTGATCATTTTTGCAGCCTGTGTACCTCACAAACACACTGCTGGCATTACATATTTAACATATGTAAACGTGGTTTGTTAACTAGCATCATGTATGACCACATATGTAGACCATACATTATAACAAAATTATCCTTTTCCTTAGTGTATATCACGACAGGATAACTGTAATTGGAGAGTTTGTTTTTTATACTCTAACTGTGGCCCTCCAACTGCGGCCCTCCAACTGCAGCCCTCCAGCTACGGCCCTTCTGTTGCGGCCCTCCAACTGTGGCCCTCCAACTGCAGCCCTCCAGCTACGGCCCTCCAACTGCGGTCCTCCAACTGCGGCCCTCCAACTGCGGCCCTCCAACTGCGGCCCTCCAACTGCGGCCCTCCAGCTGCGGCCCTCCTGCTGCGGCCCTCCAACTGCGGCCCTCCAACTGCGGCCCTCCAACTGCGGCCCTCCTGCTGCTGATGAACTAGAAATCCCTCAACAGCCTTTAAACGACAACTGTTGCAAAAAAAATAAGTTATGTTTAGTTAAACGATTGAATCAAGTGTAGGCATTTTAAATAGAAATGCATTAACGAAAGAAAAAAAAAAAAGTACCTTATTGACCCCTCTTTGTGTACTCCCTCTTACCGAAGTCACATAATTCAGAGGCCGCTGTCAAATTACTTTCAATACAAAACTACAGGATAATTGTAATTGGTTTAAAGTTTAAACAAGTGTATTTATCATATGCCAAAAACATGTGCAACATTCAGAAAAGAAGAAACAAATTGTGTGGGTGAGATCCGCTATGATATTCAAAGGATGACCAAATTTCCTCCTTCAAAGTAAATGCTAGTATAAATAGAACATAAAAAAACAACCCAAATATAATTATTTATCACAGAACATTTTAGCATGGGAGAAGAATATATGTGGTGTTACTTGACTAAGGTTAAAAATTTGAAGAAACTATGTAGAAATTATAGAATGACTGGAGATGAACTACGTGACAGAATGAGATACGCAATATAATGAAATGAGATTAGATACGCAATAGAATGACTAGAGATGAGCTAGGCAATAGCATGACTGGAGATGAGATACGCGATAGAATGACTGGAGATAAGAAATGTGATGGAAAGACTGGAGATGAGCTAGGCAATAGGATGACTGGAGATGAGCTAGGCAATAGCACGATTGGAGGTGAGATATGCAATAGAATGACTGGAGATGAGAAACTTGATAAAATGACTGGAGATGAGCTACGCGGTAGAATGACTGGAGATGAGCTACACGATAGAATGAATGGAGATGAGATATGCGATAGAATGACTGGAGATGAGAAACTTGATAGAATGACAGGAGATGAGCTACGCGGTAGAATGACTGGAGATGAGCTACGCGGTAGAATGACTGGAGATGAGCTACGCGGTAGAATGACTGGAGATGAGATACGCGATAGAATGACTGGAGATGAGTTACGCGATAGAATGACTGGAGATGAGATACGCGATAGAATGACTGGAAATGAGCTATGCGGTAGAATGACTGGAGATGAGAAACTTGATAGAATGACTGGAGATGAGCTACGCGGTAGAATGACTGGAGATGAGCTACGCGGTAGAATGACTGGAGATGAGCTACGCGGTAGAATGACTGGAGATTAGCTACACGATTGAATGACTGGAGATGAGCTATGCAATAGAATGACTGGAGATGAGATACGTGATAGAATAACTGGAGATGAACTATGCGATAGAATGACTGGAGATGAGATACGTGATAGAATGACTGGAGATGAGTTAAGCGATAGAATGACTGGAGATGAGTTACGCGATAGAATGACTGGAGATGAGATACGCGATAGAATGACTGGAGATGAGTTACGCGATAGAATGACTGGAGATGAGATACTCGATAGAATGACTGGAAATGAGCTATGCGTTGGAATGACTGGAGATGAGATACTTGATAGAATGACTGGAGATGAGATACGCAATAGAATGACTGGAGATGAGCTACGCGGTAGAATGACTGGAGATGAGATACGCCATATAATTACTGGAGATGAGATATGCAATAGAATGACTGGAGATGAGATACGTGGTAGAATGACGAGATGAGATATGCAATAGAATAACTGGAGATGAGGTACACGATAGAATGACTGGAGATGAGATATGCGAGAGAATGACTAGAGATGAGATACGAGATAGAATGATTGGAGTGAGTTACATGGCCTTCACTGAACCACATTCTACTGGACATTCATATATTTTAGTCAAGTCACAAGAAGGCGCTTTGCTAATTTCTGGTCTATTACAAATTTAAAGCAAAACCCATTGAAAATAGCCTTAGTGCCCTATATAACACTATCTGAACATTTAAGAAATGGAACACAGTCGACTACAGATGCCAATTGTAATGATCTGGGTTTTTTTTTTTTGCCTCCATAGCTTAGGGCTTTGTTCGTGAAAGAGAGAATTGCAGGGAATTTCAAGTATAAGCCAAAGTAGCCGAGTTGGAAAAACAGATGAATGGGAGATTTTTTCCAACTTGGCTACTTTGACCTGAAATCTGAAATCCCCTTTTCAATTCCTTGAACTTCTCTCGTTCCTGAATAAAACCCTAAGTAATTGGCATGACTGCATTTTAACACACATTCCCTGAAAAATAAAAAGTTAATAAAATGTATAAAGGAAAACTCATTGCAATTAATGGGAACAGTGTATTTAATAAATAAATAAATATTCTCCATCTCATTTATCAGTCTGTCCCTGTTCATATTAATTAGTATGAAGTTGGTATTTAACTAAAGGTAATGTAATGATGCCAGGATAGCCCAGTAACCAGAAGGAGACAGCACACTCCTCCTCTTCTCTTGATGAGCTGGAGTTGACTGCTCCACTTCTTACTGGAGGACTTTTTTATGTAAAGAGGTCCAACCCCTGTTGCAGTCTGACTATGCAGTGTTGCTGAAACCTACTCTATTACACTTGTGCCACAGGCATTTTGAGGTCCATACATCAGCATCGCAGTTCATCCTTATCTGGGAAACATCTCTGTTCCCTTTGGGAGGGAAATTTAGAACTACAGGTCCTTGCAGAAGGTAAATAAGAACAGGTCTAATATATTACATTAACATGTATTTATATAGCGCCCACAATTTACGTAGCACATGGTACAGAGCATAGAAAGGAACTTTATGCTATGCAAGACGAACAGAGACGGACTGATATGTATGAAAGGCGTTGTACCTACATACATGTTGTATGACAATTAAAACCTTTCTATTACATGTCATTACTTACAACAGTCTCTTTTCTTCTGTAAAAGAAAAGTGAAAATTGAGATCTCTACTGTTCTTTCTCCACACAATAAACTACAGATACCAAATTATTCCATTCTCTAAGACATTTTGAAATGACTGATCAGGCAATTAAAAAAGACCAATTGAGGCGGATTTTGGAAACAGACGATTCGCAGGATAGAAAAAAAAATGAGCACATCTGTTAACAAAATAAATAAATAAAGTCATTCTACTTATTAAGCTTTTTCCATTGTTCTCTTTAACTAGTGGTTTTGAATGGAACAAACATTGGTTCAGCAATTAAAGTTGTGACAAAGTGTAATTGTGTGAGTATTGTGTTATCTACACATAATGGAACAAACTTATCAAGACAATACAGTCTTTTCACTATCCTGATTACCCAACAGCCTCTTTCCAAACAGCTGCTAAAACAAGCCCATCATTTTGAAACTAAAATGCAATTAAAGGAACAGCATCAACTTACAAATATACCAAACTCCCCAAGACTTAAATATCAGTATAGCAATTAACTATTTGAATATAAAGCACCTACATATACCATATCCACGTCTAGTCTGTGAAATGTGTTCTCCATAGTACTGTCTGTGTGTGCAGTCAGGCTTGAGTTAACAATAGCCACGTATATGAGATTTAATTAGCATGCTTGTTAAAAACTGCTAAAACTTAAAACAGTTGATTGCTCTGAGGTTAAAGTTCCCATTTGATTTTCACAGACCTGTTTGTCTTATTACTCTGATTACTGCATACATTATCCTTATCACTCACTAGAAACTTACACAAAGGTTAACTGCTCATATGGGGTTGTACAAATATTGATAGCATTCCCAGGTTGTGCACTGTAAAAATTTCAGTTTATTGTACAGTATAAAAAAAAACATCACCCCCAAGAGAGAAGCGAATTTTCTCATTTCTTGACAGGGGCATACTTGTCATTATATGGCATAGTCATTAACAACCTCCCATAACCCAATAATACAAGGACACCATTGTTTTTTGGTAAAATTATTGTCAACAGCTTTAATAAAATAACATTTATATATTAAAAGGAAAAAATCATTGTCATAACAAACTCCCAAGACACTGAATGTAAATAACCAAACTTACCCCATCATATCCATCACAATTTAACAACATGACACTATAACAAAATAACAAATTAATAACATCCAGAAACATTGTAGGGGTATAACGAGATGCCCCTGCATCCACCAGGTTTGGAGCCACAGTCTAAGCCCTAGCCAAACCTTTCTGGATACCCAAATTAAAAAGATCCAGACCAAATTCTGTTAAATGTACTCCATAGGGCGGAAATAACCCAGAAACATGGCCTCTAATTCCAGATTATGAATCACTATATCACCAACTCACCGAATGAAACCAGCCATTAACCTATTGACTTTCGTCCTGCAACGAGCAATCGCAGCAAGGTCCCTTGCATGCTACCAGCTAAACCGGGGGAACTATTTCCGACCACAACACCACCACCCTGGGCACCAATTCCCTCAAACGATCCACTGCCCTCTTCATTTCTTCACCAATTCCAGTCATTACCCCCGGCATAGAACAACACAAAATCCAAGCACCCCCCTCCGTCCAACCTACTAAAAATATCTTGGCAAACTTCAACAAAAAACACCAAAACTGAGCCACACCAATGTAACCTGCTCCACCAGAAAGCCCAGTTGCTGACCCTGGCACCAAACCGCAGCTCTCCGCAGTGCCCAGTGTGCTTAGGAATGGCCCACCAACCATGCAATCAGCTCTAAGAGAGAAACAAAACAGATCACCAAACATTAACACTGACACCCAAAATGTCACCCTAGCTGATCAAGACACACATAAGATTTAAAATGAACCGACTCACATCTCCCAATGTACTTAACCATTCTGAAAAAACAGACATGCCGCAATCCAAAAGGAGTGAGTGCCAAGCGAGATAACACCGACCTATCTTCATGCAATAAAAACAGACCCTCACCGCCCGGCTGAATCTCCAAAAAAGAGCTTGCACAGCGGATCGGACACAATGCTGATCCAGGCAACGGATATAGAACCACATCACAACCCCAATCTAGAACATCAGCTTTAGAACAACTAGCCAAATAATAATAATAATCAGTCCACCCTCAAACAACATATCCAAAACCCGGAGCCCACCTTCACAATTCCTACTTACCAATTCCCCAATACAAAACCCCCCAAAAAAGTGAAATGCAAAATCCACAATAAATATCAACACCTCATATTGTGAACTTCATATCTTCCCAAGCACCCCACTAAGTTCCCCAAGAACTGAAAAGACACCTGTTGCCCTTACGAAAACCTTTTAAAGCATGCCCAACCAGAAAATGTTTCATAACGTCCTCCCACCCATTCATTTTAAATAGTAAGGAGAAAGCCGCCATGTTTTTATCTACTGCAGGAGGCGAAACCCCAGAGTACATCATCTGAAATAAAAACCACAGCAACATAAACGCTCCTCATGTAAGGAAACCAAACCCACTATTTCGTCCCATACTCCCCAGATTTTACTGTATACAGCCCACGTGGTTGGCACCAATGAAGCCCTTACAAATTCCCCAAGCAAGATGTCCAGAGCCGCCACATTTTGTGTGCTCAGGACTGGCCCTCGGAACCACCAAACGAAAACCCTTTAAATGAGACAGCGAGTCAGCCACCATATTTAATAACCCGGGAACATGCACAGCAACACAAACCTCCTAAACAATCGCACAAGTGGAATCGCTGAAGCAGACAGACCATTAACTGCGTGAACTACCAACATGTTATCAGTTAAGAATATAACCTTTCAACTGTCCCATTGAAATGCCAAAGAAAAGTTTCCCAAACCTCCAAATCAGCCCACATCGCTTCCGTGACCCGAATAAAATTATGAGCCGATGTAACTCGCATGTCGCCTTAGCCAAGAATCTATTAAAGACCCTCACCATCCTTTAACTTTAACATTGCCCTTTCGCAGAATCTCCATGCGGTTGGGCCCTCGGTCTTCTCAGCCGCCAATGATATCCTGAACAAATGAGTTGCCCACTCAAAAATATTGGCAAGCTGAAGACCCCGCAGGGCCCACCCACAGAAAATCATCTATGTAGTGAACGTTGAATCTTTTACCTGCATCCTCTCTAACCACCCATTCCACGAAAGTGCTGAAGTAAGCACATGAGATGGAACATACCATTGGTAAAAATAAGTCCACAAAATACCTGCCATTGAAAAAACAGCCTAATAGGTGGTGGCAATCCGGATGTCTATACATCCAGATTGCCACCACCTATTAGGCTGTAACAGGCGAAAAGCAGATTCCACATCTGCTTTTGCTATCCATGCATTATGTCCAGATCTCTTCATCAGCTCGACCACTTGCTAAAATGATGCATAAGAGACTGAACATAAGCCTTTATCGATATCATCACCAGCTGCCTTCTCTATCCACAGTGCGGCCCCCATGACCCACCCGATCTGAAATTCGACTAGGTGACCTCATTTCTCTGTGCCCTACCCCTTCTGAAGATCCAAAACCCCTGTGGGTTGCAGACACTTTGCTCACATCATTGCTGCCAAAAGACGATACAGCCGCATTCTGTCCAGACTGATCGCTATAATCTTTTTGTCCCCTCCTGATATCCATGTCCCTCTTGCCATCCTGAACAGTGTCACTCTCTTCCTGGGGCACTGCTCTACCAAGACCCCTCAAGCCTACCAGTCCTCCCAAATTGTCCAGGCCCCCAGATGCTGTGGCTGTCGAATCTCCTCCAATGCAGTCTAGGCCACTAAAGCCCACCTCCAGGGAAATTGACCCATCCTCTGCCTTGCAGCACTCGCAGACCCCCGGGGCCTATCGGGACACTCACCATGTTGCCTCTGCCTCCATCCAAACTTTCGGTCCTCCCACAACTATGGGCTGTTAACTCCGCCTCCAGATCTGTCACTCGACGCTCCGGAATGGAAGGCCTCTGCAGCCTGTCTTGTATGAGAAGGCTCCTGCTCCACCCTCCCCTCCCACCACCATCTCTTGTTGTCTGGTCCCTGGATGGGCTCCTCTTTCGAGGCCTCTCTTCATCGGAGCTCAATTGATTTTAAAATGGCTGCCCGATTTATAATAGCCTGCCCACTCCCAGCTAGCTAGCCAATCACTACTCACCCATAGATCAAACCTGACTCGCTCTGTCAAGGCCCTATTCCTCTAAGCTGTGCTGATCTTTTGGCTACATTTTAGCCACAATTGACACATAAATTTATAAAGGGTTGTAATAATTGTGCTTGATATTTTTTCCTAGAGGTTAACATATTAAGCTATTTATATGTCATGAGCATATCTCCCAACATTTGAAATGGACAAAGAGGGATACTTTTATTTTGTGGGAGTGGCTGAAGGTGTGGCTGTGGGTAGGCCTTTACTGGAACATGTTCAGTGACTTTATGGCACATTGGTAACTATTTATTCATTTTATAAGTAATTTATAATAAGAATAAAGTATTTTATTTAGGTAAATTAACATAAAATAATTTATTTACTGTACTCTAAACACAGTTTACTCTGTGCTTTATTGCTCTGGAGCTCTGTGACACAGTTATACAAACCAAAAATGATAGGGTCTACTCAATAAAGGGAGAATTGAGGGAATTGAGATGGGAATTTCAAACTTCAGGCCATTGCCAAGCTGGAAAAAAATCTCCAATGCAGCTGCATCATCAATAAGCGTGGGGAGCACGAGCAGCACTTACTTATGCTGCCTGCGGCTCTATGTGAAGCAGACGCTGCTCTGCTTCACAGGGTGGGGGCGGAGCTTCACCTCCCACCCAGTGAGCTCTGCCCCCTCTTTGTAAGTAAGAATGGGAGGAGGAGGGATAACAGAGGAAGGGAGGGGGAGAACAGAGGAAGGGAGGGGGAGAACAGAGGAGGGTGGAGAGACAGAGAGAGGGGGAGAGAACAGAGGAGGGGGAGAGAAGAGAACAGAGGGGGAGGGGGGGAGAAGAGAACAGAGGAGGAGGGGGAGGAGGGGGAGGAGAGAACAGCTATGGGGGAGGAGGGGGAGAGAGAAAACAGATATGGGGAGGAGGGGGAGAGAGAGAGAACAGATATGGGGAGGAGGGGGAGAGAGAACAGATATGGGGGAGGAGGGGGAAAGAGAGAACAGATTTGGGGGAGGAGGGGGAGAGAGAGAACAGATTTGGGAGAGTTGGAGAGAGACCTGACATGGCAATGAAGAGGAAAGGGACAAACATGGGAAGGGAGGGACACACAGGGAGGGAGAGGAAAGAGACAGACATGAGGAGGGAGAGGAGACAGACAGACATGCAGGGGGGGCGCCAGGGGAGAGGTGCGCATAGGGCGCCAGAACACTTAAGGCAGCCCTGCTTTGAAACTTTAAGCACAAGTCTAGTGATTGTGAAATTGCCTCTGGAGCAATATAGATGTGAAATTTCATGGAATTTCAGATTTTTTTTATAAATTATTTGTCTGGAGACCTTTTCTGAACACAAAAGTTTTATAACAATAATCTCTTTTATGATACTTTGAGTGAATGAGTCGACAAGCCTACTCCTGTGACCGACTGAAATGTTTTTTTGAAAACTATGCTGGATGAAAGCCATAATAAAGGGGTTTAAAAAGAAACCACTTGTAATTCCATGAATGATGTTTTCTTTATGATTTTTATATCATCCGAGGTCTAAGTTGCTAAAAAAAAAAAAAAAGTTTAATGGTACTCAAAGTGACAAAGCACAATATATATATATATACCTCTTTTAACAGACAACAGACTTTCCCGGCTAAATATTTCTGTGCTTTTAAGAAAGCTGCTGATATTTACTTCAATTATCCCTGTTAGATGCAAATCAGACAAAACAGGAGATGAACTGTATATCCTGAATTGATTGTAACCTTCTGCACATAAGCTTGCAATCTATAATGGGATGCATGGGAGAACACTACCCACGCAATGCCTCTCTAGGCCCCCAGTTCCTTCTGAGCATCATAACTGTGCATTTGGAAACCAGTGCAACTGGAATGTTATTTACTGGCTGCCTAGAGGAATAAGGAAATGGCTCACATGATTCACAAATATAAACTCTGGGCATGAAATGAGCAGACTATGCACTAGCGATGACAGACAAACTGCTTGTAGAAACTTATCAGAGTCGAGATCTCAGACTGTAGAACATCATAAATCACAAGTCTTCATTTGGGCTGAATGAAAAAGAACTGTAGTGAAAAGACAATGAATGTCAGGTAAGGGTGATACATTGAAACACTGAGAGACGTGACAATGCATACACAGACAGAAGTGTTTGCATAAAAACATATTAGGACATGTGCCATGCAGGGGTTCTAAACACTGACACAGATATGCGCATAAACAGGCCGTGGTCTTTTATTATATATTTATAAACATATATTGAAACAATAACTTTAATCACTTTAAAAATCCACCGTTATTATTGGGCTAACTATATATTGATCCACCAGAGTTCTGCGCTATTATCCAGAAGATATCTATATCCACCTGCCCCCCCCCCCCCCCCCTTTATAGGCAGGTGACCTCCACCCCAATAAAAGACCACGACATATAAATCAAAACAATAAATTAGGGAGGGAGGGCGGAACAGCAGCTCAATAAATTTCTTTGGGCGCCTAGCGAAGTCCTCGCAGACAAGTGTTTCAATCGGAGCGCTGACGCTATTACATACACTGTCCAGGAGGGTCTCATGCAGGCAGCTGAAGATGCCCTCGCGACCCACTTTCCACCAATAAAAACCTTGCCTCAAAATGTACCTAAACGTGAGCGCCAAAATATAATTGTACACAGTATAATTAACCCGTTCAACCCCGCAACGCACATGTGTACATGGTCAAATTGACCATGTACAGTGTTATTATCAGTGGTAAGCTTGAAGGTCAAGAATATATCTATATAAAAAAAGTGATTTGGCAGCAATATGACCTATGTAGCAATAGAATGCTACAATAGGAAGAGAGCAGTAGGGGGCACCATACGAAATTTGACCTCATTGTATTGTACACCAGATAGCTCAACTAGTTTGACTACAGATAAAGATACATATAAAGATATGAGACAGAAGCAGGGCCAGTCTATGGGCCAGAAAGCCTGGGGAAACAATACAAGTGGTCTGGGAAGGGAAAAATAGCTGTACTTTAGGGAACTTTTCAATTTAGGGATTTAGATGTGGTAATGCTCAATTTCCTCAAGTGCTACTTCAGAGATATGGAAAATAAGTTCTTAGTGGGATTTAGCTTTGGGGTAGAGGAAATAATGGAAGGTTATTGAGCCTACTGTTCCTGTTTCACCAATGAATATGTATGTCATGATCTGCATTGCTGTGAAACCTTTCAGTGATCTGTACACTGAAGGGTCTACACAATATGCTCTGATCTGGCCCGATGTCGCATAAGGTCAAACTGCACAGTCTGACTACCCAATATGGGCAATTTCAACACAAAATCAATTTCTGATGATTTCAGGCAAGCTTTCATCCACATTTTAAAAATAATTCTATATTGCTTTTTATTCATATACTTTATTTTAATGTATTTAATTAGTTTTTTTTTTTGTGGAGGATGAAGGCTACCATTTCAGCAGCCAAACTCCAGAGGAGTTCAGCTTCCAAAATTTCAGGATGAAAATTGGCCACATTGGTATATCTTCTTGCAGATTTGAGGTCATGTCGGTGGTGTTTGAGTACCCCTTCGATCACTGAAGTGATCCGACTGGGTCTGAAACTCTGAGCTCTGATTTTCTTATTAAGATTGGAACTACCCTAATTTCTTTTATTTCCCTTTTTCTTACTTCCTTACAGATTTAGAGAAATAAGGTCAGTAATAGTGAGCAGGCCAATACATATGATCATGAAGATGGGGCCGCATCACAGTGACACTTTTTATTTGATCACAGAGCTGGCAGTCTACTGAGGACTTGGGCATGATGATGCAATATTTTATTTTACAGTTTATAGGGGTCTACAAAATATATGCTTGACTGTACCCCCAAAGTAATTGGTCCAAAGCCAGGAATGTTTCGGGGAACACAGGAGTGATATCAGAAGTGGAATTTCGAGCCACACAATGAGCCCAGATGAAACCCCCTATTAACGGCATAATGTGTCATCATTACACACTGATAGGTTGCGGAGTCACGGCTGCTGGCCTGGTCTCCCATAATAATTTTAGGGGCTGGGAACCATTTTGTCGGTGCCCCATTTATTATTCGTTTGGACCGCGGCTACTAGCCCTGGCTCCCCCTAAATATTTTGGGGGCAAGGTTTTTTTTTATTTATGAGGCCATAAATATGCTGGCTCCTGTTCAGAATAGGAGATTTGAAATTGCCGAAATACAGCAATCATCCCCAAATCCAATTTGTATTCGGGGCTGATCGTCGCATATTGTGTAATTGAAAACCTTGAAAACCTAAGGGTTTTATGGCGAAAATGTCCTGATCCAAAAGCCTTGATGCTTTGATTTCCAAATGGCCTGAACATCAAATTTGGATCCTGATCATGGCATATTGTGTAGCCGCATTTTGATTCGGGTAATATGACTGATCCGAATCCATTTCAGAACGGACAGATGCATATTGTGTAGATCCTTATGACTCCCATGATGCTCAGCCAGCTTGAATTTCCATGATTGTTTTAAGATCTAATTTGCATAGCTGAAATCTTCCAGGTTTTGACACCCGGGTAACGCAGCGCACCTCCCATGCGAGAGCCACACAGACAACAATGTGATTATATGGTCCCATATGGCCACTGAACGCAAATATCTCATCAGTGAGGAATTTCTTCACATTAACTATCCAAGTAGTAAACTAATCAGAGTCAGGGCACTGGCCCAAGTAGGTGATAGGGATCTGATGCAGTCCGGCTGGAATACTGAGCTATAGTAGAGGTTTTCTGCTCCTCTAAAACTGGTGGGCGGTGTGGGAAAAGCAGGTCTGTGCTGAAGACACACCCCATGCCGGGCAATGGAAACTCATATTCCTAGCACTACATTAAATCAGGTAACTTGCCGCTGGAGCCTTCTTGAACCATGAAGCACCAGAGTTGAGACACCCAACTCTGGGATGGTAAGGAACTTTGAAAATGGAGGCGGTTTTGTGGAGGGGGTTTAATTCTGCCATTTCTTGACTACCCTTTCATCATAGAGTGGCTACAGAATGACACCTTCAGTGACAGGGGTAAAGCACATGCGCAGTAGGGGCGACACTATGACCTCCCAAATTCAGGAGGAGCGACAAAGCTACCACACATGCGCGGTAGGGCTCAGACTCTGATTAGCCAGGGGTAAATGTTGGGAGATATGCTATACCATCATCAGTGGCTGGCCAATTATATACATATAGAAGCTATAATTCAGGGATTGTAAAATAGCATGTCTATCCACCTAACTGCTAATCAGAGATATACTATACCACCGTTATTATTGGGCTAACTATATATTGATATGCATTATCATGTGCCAGCATCATTGCCTGGCCAAGTGTATACTGATGAGATCTATCTAGCATCACTGACTATATTTGGCTAGCTGTGTACTGAAGGGAGCCATACTATAGCAAACCTCTGTGTAGCAAACTACACTGGTGGGAGTTACACAGTACCACATCTGTGTCTGGCCCACTCTATACTAATAGGAGTCATACTGTAACAGTTTCTGCTTTCTAACTATATACTGTAGGGAGCTATGCTATACCTCTTTTGTTCCTGGCAAAGTATAGACTGAGGCGGACTACCACCATGGAGAAACTGAGGGAGGCAAAAAAACTTTTATTTTCCCTGGAAACAAATGCAAACACACAAACAGTATTTGCAGTGGGGATGCAGATCACCAAAAATGATCTATACATCATGGTAGAACAAACCTATAAATAAAGCGGAATAGTCCATTTCCCATATATGGTTCATCTCTCATTTATGACATTCCTGTTGGCACAATATGCAAATTAGCTTAGGGTTAGCCAATAACCAGCTACATTTTGGGAAACCATTAAAAATTAAATAAACATGAAAACGTGTTTTTAAAACATTTGCATGGCATTGCTTTTTTTTCTCATTCCAATTATATCAAATATGTGATCATCCCAAAGACATTTTGGCGTATTAATATAATGCGAGAATTGTTGCACTAAATTGTATATTTCTTTTAAACATTTCATGTGGCTATTTTTGATAGACAAATTTGGAATTACTTTTGGCGCACAGGAAAAAAGCACTATTTCATGTATTTTGCGTTTGCACTGCACCTATATATAGGCTGCCAATTGTATCATGGAAATCAGTGTGCTTGTATTCAATTATTTTTACAGGATCGTGTGCCCATATACTGGGCAGAAGAGACCACATTAAAGTTTTATTAAGAGACACTTTTAATACATGAATAATTAAAGCCATGGGCAAAATCAAGCCTTTGCACAGTAGTCTGCTTACTACATCCAGGAGTATGCAACTTGTAGATGCCTCCCTGAATCAAACAGACGTGTAGTTCTAAAAGTGGTGCAGTCACCATGGAAACCAAATCAATGTTCCTGTTGATTAGATAACTTTTAGAATTTAACTGCAAAAATTACCTTTATACATAATCCCCACAGTGCCAGTTAGAAAAGTCGCCAATGGAGAACTGCAGTAATACATTTAAGGGGACGATGTCACCTAAATATAACCTATACTTAAAAAAAATCTTAATTCATAGATTTGCTTGCAGTTCTGATAACACAATGCGGAGATAATTTATGGTATTTTATACCGTATGAACAATACTCCTGAGGAGTTCCTTTAAAATCCGTTTTCTGCCCTGATGATTCCTTATATTCTATTTTCTTTAAAATCAAACTTAAGAGTAAAACTGCTTTATCTTGATCACTTTATTTAGTTGCAGTTTTGTTAGTACAATGTATGAATCATGTTAAATATGTTCAATTCACTCCTGAGACAGCGTGCGTTTCCCTGTCATTTAAACAGTGCACACACCGAAGTTAGCCCTGCAGGGGTTAAGCGCTGACTACCCAGTGCCCCCTCCCTCCAGCCCTGCATTCCATGCTTGCTCCCAGCTCCGTGAATTCCATGTGCCTGGTTTTTCGAGCGCCCTGCGCCTTGTGCCAGATCCTTACGCAGTGCGCCCCGGACACACTGGAGGAGGAGGAGGGGGACAAGTTTGCAGAGCGCAGTACTCTGGCCAATCAATCAGTAGGCGGCAGCAGGGGCAGAGTCACGGCTTCCACAGCACTTTGCAAACTTCTCCTGGCAAGTAAAGGTCGCCTGTCTGAGAGTCACCCCAGGGGCAGATAGTGGTGTATCTATCATCCACCCCCCATCTTTTACTACTTCCTGCTTGCCACTCTAGTCTTTGCAATTCACAGGACCCCCATCCTCTGGCATCCTTTGTGCGTGCGAGCGAGCTGCCCTTGCTTCAGTCACCATGGTCTGGATCACCCTCTCCCCACTGCTGGTTTGCACTCTAGCAATATGCAGCCTCCCCGTCTGGGCTGATCTCAAGTCGAAAAGTTGTCAGGAGGTCCGGAGACTTTATATTTCCAAGGGTTTCAACCAGAACGATGCTCCCTACCATGAAATCAATGGTGAGTGAATCTCATGGACTGATAGAGTGGTTGAGCATGGGGAGAGGGGGGCAGGGGTCGTTTGTTTTTATATTTAATGTATTTATGTATCTGATTTATTTCGCTTCATAGCTTCGTAATGACTTGCATGGATTGGTATTATGCAGACAATGTTACATGCACGCTATTACTTCAACTTTGCCGTACCTCTGCTTCTCAAGCAGTGGTGCCTAACGTTTTGCACGCGAACATTTGTGGATTACATTCCCTATGATGCTCAGCCAGCCGTTACCAGAGCCACATGGGAAATGTAGTCTATAGCAGCTGGGAAGGGCACGTTTAGTTAGTCACTGTTCTAACCCACACGCAAGTTTAAGAGACAGAAGTCCTTGCCTTTTAGACGATATTTTTCCACTTTTTCTGTTTAGTGTATATTTAAATGTACAGTAAGTACCACTGCTTGTTAATATCCCTGGATGGGGTGGAGAAGAGGAGGTGTTAGGAGGCAAACGGATCCACCCTTCCTTCACTGGTTATGGGGCCAGGTGAGAATGGAAAAATGAGAAGAGCAGTCTGTGTGCTGATCCCCTCAGGGCAGTTCTTGAGTGACTCAGGAACACAGGAAATAAGGGGTTGGTCTGCTCATCCAAGTGCTATGAGTGCTGGATAAGCATTTGGCTACCCGCCGGCCTCCAGCTGTTGATGGATTCCAACTCCCATCACCCAGAATCGACCCGATGTTACAATTGCCTCAGATAGCCAACTAGGTGAAAGTTCACATTGTTACCTGATATGTGGCTCAACGATTGTTTTACTGTCAAAGATTGTGGCTATTGGAGTTCCTATATATCCATCTGTTAGACAATGTATACTGTAAACACAATTTTCTATATTATCTTATCCTTATATTGGATTTGTTTATTTATAACACCACCAAACTTTTTTTTTTTGGAGTTCTGCCTAGAACTCGGCAAAATATCCTATCCCTAATTACAGACCCAGTACGTTTTTAATGTATCCAATTATGAATGCAGCCAGAAGACACTTTTTGTAATCACACACATTGTTCTAGCTGTGTGAGGTGAAGGGATTATGGCTGGTATGTAAAAAGCTGTATTGTGCTGGTGAGAAAAACAATCAGATAAATATACAGCAGATTAGTGCACAATATTTCTGAGACAAATCTTCCATTACTGGCAGTGAAGGGTTGAGCTACATATTTAATGTATGAAATGTGGTGTGAAAAAAAATTATACTTTTTATCAAAAATTCTGCTCATATTCTGAAAACTTTGTCTAAACATTTTTCTGAGAATATGGGCTTGTATGTCCAGAATAAGTTTAGATGTATAAAATTAAAAGTTGTTTTTAAAATATTTAATCTGTAACTACAGGATGTTTTGTTACACTGTACTCCGAGCAAACAACGATATACTGCTTCCCTGATAACTGGTTAAAGAAAAATAAATTGACTTTCAAAACAAAAAGTGCCCTGTGGCTAGCAGAGGTCCAGAAGTCAGATTATTTTCTGATCTCTCCTTGGGTGACTGTCACACCTCAGGGGGTCCCTATGCATAATATCGAACAGTCCCATATGGTGATAGTGACTCTCCAATTACTCCTAAATTGTGAACACCACTCTTTGAAATTAAGATATATTTTTGTTTATATAATTTTAAATGAACCCATTTAACCCCTTCTCTGATCTTTAGTAGTGAATCATGTGCGTATTGAAGATTGTTCGTATTGAAGATCAGTTTGTTGCTTCCATATGGTCAAATCAATGCGACCAGGCTATATAATTTGCCAGAATGTGCTGTCATTTTGCAAATGGCCTACTGTCTCTGTTGTAGCACTATAGGTAATCAGCTTGTGGTTAGTGGGACATGGTGATGTCCCACTTTTTAATGCTTTGTCAGTGTATTTCATGTGTGCCTATGAGAACCTAGGCCACATTGCCTTTTCGGGCAGTCAAAGGATTCTGTCCAATTAAGTTATGCAGGAGGCAGAAGAAGTTCCGTCAAACTTGTCACTGTCCTAATGAACACAAATCTTGTTCTTTAATAAAATAGCATTTTTTCTAATTGATCAAAAACCACTGCTTAATTAGGAAAGTGATTTAATGCTATATAACACTGCATTGTTATTGAATAGGTAGACTATTTATATGTATACTATCATTTATGTTGAATGTTTTTCTTTCTTTCTTTTAAACTGCCAAGGATATATCTGCACAGAATGTTTTCGAGTTGCTATATGTTACTAAGATCCCTTAACATTATTAAGATTCTTTGCCTTCATAGAGTACCCCAATCATGCAGTAAGTGCAGGGGCCTAAAACTATTATAACTATACACTAATATTGTATGTGTACATTTTCCTTTTTTGTTGAGGAAATCATTATCCTGCATCGTATTGCTGTACTTGATATTCTGTGGATTGTTTTTAGTCCCTAAATCTCATATATTCCATTCCCACCTTGAGAATGAGCTGTAACAAATCTGGTTAAAGCAGACATTTATTGTTAAACCTGGCAGTCACCGAAGCCTTGTTAAAGAAGCCCCTGAAAGGCATTCGTGTTAGGAGAACTATATACAGCTTGGTCTGCACAAGGGCCAAAGAATCTGTTGCAGCCACATTTAGAAGCCTGTTTTACAGCAGAGAGCTACAGGGTGCTGTGATCTTTAAATGACTCTCTTTGTGTACCCCATACAACAGTGTCAGTGCTTTCTGGCCTTCCACTAGGAGCCTCCCGAAGATTGTACACCACCCTCCCAGCCCCCCCTCCTCCCTGCTTTGTCTGCCCAAGTTAGGGAGGCTGAATTTTGTGCAAGAGAAATTTGATCTGAGCTGCACAGAAAATATTTGTGACTTCAGAATGAGAAAAATGTGCATAGAACCAGCACTCTGAGCAAGAAAGGAAAGCATTTCGGGAATAATTTAACTGCAGTTGTTTCTTTTAATAGTGGTGCCATTTTATATCCAGATCAAACATGGTGTCTTTTTACTTTTGTTCAAGGGTTGCCAAAAGAATGGCATTTTGTGACTAGATTTCGTTTGGCCCCAGGGTAACTTTCAAATGCTATTAGAGGCTTCTGAAAAGAATAATTACAGGAAACCTTAATCTTCTTTGTTTAAAGATGGTAATGCAAATGAGGAAGGACTAATCTGTGGGGCAGGGGGTGACAACAAACTTTTTCCCTTCCATGTGAATTCCATTGCTCATTCCTATATATTAATTTTTTTTTAATGTTCATTTGCATGATCTTTGTGACTCTACAAATGGATCCAGTAACAAGATGCAAGACACAATAGAGATGGAGTATATTAAAGGATTTGCAGATGATAGTCTTTAAATGGTTTGGGCTGAATAGAAGCACCCTGGCTGTATGCCAGTAGCATTCTCTAAGGCTCCAGCAAGACATTAAGATGCATCACGCTGGACTTTATTCATAAACACGTTGAGAATTCAGGACATGAAATCCCTGGTAGAGTTGCAATATGTTTCTACTTTGTGTAATCGCTGATGCCCATGAATTGCACATGGACTGATTAGCTCATTCTTTCATTGTCATATTTAAAATGCAAAGGGGTCAAATTACGGAGTGCATATTTCCAAAAGAGTGGTGGGGGCTTGGAAAAGCCCAACTTCCCAACGTAAATTTTTCTATTTTTATTTCTCTGGGAAAAAATGGGTCTGCATAAAAGTCCCCAAACATTACTTTAAAAGAAAAAAAAAAAAAAATAGAATAGAACTTCCATCTCCCTCCTGGTCCCCCCCACAACCTCCTCTACATGTATACGATTTCTAAAATCAACTATAAGTGCCACCTCGAGGCAAATGTTTTGAACTTCATACTATTAAACATGGTACATTCCTTAACGGCAAACATGCAACTCATCTCTTGAGTCTCTGTAACTGGCATAACGAATAGTCTGCATCCGGATTTTCCTCCAATCCTTTTGCATGAAGTCTTCCAATTCATCCCATACTGATTAAATGTGGGTATTGCTAAACTAATTAGCACATTTCCTTGGATAGAAGTAATTAATGTTAGTGAGTACTTCTGTGTTTTCACCCTTTATCTGCAAATTGAAACTCAATCTGGTGTTATCCTTGCTTTACCTTTTTTCAAAAAAGAAATAATAGATCTATTGGCAATTTTTAATGTGCAGTGTATTTCTGAAACCCTCCACACACGGACACCTGGAGAACCAGGTTTTTTCTTGGATGACAGGCCCCTGTGAGATTTGTTGGCTCTATCACACAGACATCTTGTGCTAATTGCAGTTTTTACTCAGGAAGTCTCGGTCAAAAGAACAGTTTATATTTTCGGTAATATTTTGGATGGTTCCCTTCATACCCTGGATGCGTAAGCAGTGGAAAAAAAATGGTTTCTTTTTGTGAGCCCATAATGCTTCAATTGATCCGTGCTGGGACATAGCAGCTCTTTGCTTGTCTGGATAGGTGGCCTTACTCCTCCTGCCGGTTTATTAATGTTGGATCTTGACATAAGGAAAAAATTAATGACAGTGCTGCAGTTTGATCAAGATTTTTTTTTTCTCCAAAGTGCGTATTAGATACATTTTATCTGTGACTTATTTCAGTGGTTTACAGTTACAGTACTCAAGCTTTTTCTGGACACTTAATCCTGTCACAAGAGGACTGACTAGCTATTAATGTTAATACGTGACTTCGTAGACAAAATGGCTTACATTAGTGACTTGCCAAAGGAAATGGTAGCTGCTGTTTTCAACCCCTCAATCCAAAAGAAACCAAAAAAAACATATATATTTTTTTTTTGTTTGTTTCATCCCCTTTTTCCCCTCCATTCCAAGGCAATTTTCTTTCATTGGATCTTTTCAATGACCCCACTGCACTGCCTTCTGTTTAAGAACAAAGGAGATGCCTTTTTAGCCAGAATCCTTGGGGGACCACCAAAGACTTCAGCTCATGTGGTGCAATTTCGCACCATATTCAGCAGTAACAAGAACCTATGACTGACTGCTTAAAAAAAATGCAGAGTGGTACAGGCATACTTATGTCTAGGACACTGTCACAACATAGACAGAACCAAGCCAATACCTTTTTTAGGCTGTTAAAATGTGTAAATTTTTCCCTTTACTTGTCTTATCAAATAAAAATGTACTATTTCCATCACTTGTTAAATCTGTTAATGGATCAGCCACCTTTAAATTCTTTTTATTTACTCTTTTCACCTTGAAAGGATGAGGTGCTACTATTGTTTCCCACAGCTTTAAATGCAAGGTATACCAATGTCCTGTTTACATATCAGTTTACGAGCCATGTTATCAGAGGAGATGCCTTTTATGGGGTCTGCTTCAGAATTAAAGGATGGGTTCTTCCTATAAACCTAATCTGGTTTTATTTGATAAATTGAGTTCATTGCATTTCAGTGCATGTCTTTAAGGATAATTAGGTAGGATGGATGCCCTCTCCTATTTTTGTAAAGGTATAATGAAAAAAAAAACATTTTGTATGACAAAATCTGGAGAAAGATTTTGTGTGTATTTTTCTTATCAAATGACAGTTACATTAAGTAATTGAACATTTTTTTTTTTTTAGATACAGTACAGTTGTTTTAATTATAATCCTTTTAGTAAAGTGCATATATGTTCAAAAAGGAAATAAACATCACAATAAGATGAAAAGAACAATATAACAGAGAAAAACAATACAAAAAGTAGTATTCAGTCCAAAATAACTGTCCTATACATTTCTGTCACATCATCTCATCAGATGGTTTTATTTTTTATATAATGGAGTTAGTGATATTGACATTTTTAGGGCATTGCTTATTAGCTTTTTTTTCCTCCTGTGTCCTTGTGGTATGTATTCCCCCATATGCTCCATATGAGAAATCAATAATAGTTTCTCTCTCCGGATAAACACATCCAGGACTTACATAGCTTGAATGTGGTCAGTAAGACGATGTATAGGTCTATTTGTGTGTGTGACTGTATGGCAGTAGTAAGATTTGTCACAGGCTTACAGAAACTTCACTCTAGCCATCAGCATAGTTTGGTTTATCAGAAGGAGGTGGCATTGATACCTCCTATGACTTAAACTGGTAATGTGCTGCTATAGGTGGTACCTTCCCCTTTACTGTGTCTTGGGGAAACAAACATGTTCCATTCTGTGTTAAAGATAATGAGTATTAACATATGCATTAGCCCCTTACAGTGACATTGAATTGAGTCAGAACATTTGGTGTTTTTGTTCAGGGCTGGATTGATAGGCAGTTTTTATGCATATGCTGTTCTTGTAGTCCCGTCTGCTCACTACAAGCACATGTTCATTCATTTACCAGGACAGCCTGTGAATAAGTAAGCAATGCACTTCCTGTTAACTTACAAGTTACAATCTAGCCTAGTAATCATTTATGGCTGGATATGTCACTAAGTACCTGAGGCCTTTGTGAACTTTGAGTGTTTGCTGTCTGGCCTGATTTCTGGCCAGTTCTGACTTTGTCTCTTACAATAAGAAAGTGCCACAATTTTAAATGCATGTGCCATTTGATTTGTTCACTCTCTGCTGGCAGTACATGACTTTACTAAAGCTTTTTGTAAATATTAATTTCAAGATCACAAAGGTCAATCTTGCAGTAAATGGTTCTTTTGAAGCAGAACTTTTTTTTTTCTCTTTCTTTTGGGTACTCAAAACTTCAGGCAGTGATTGAAATATTTAATGGAGATGCACCACCGGTACTTCAAAATTGTTGTAGGCAACAGTTCTAAAACCTCACATGGAATTCTAATCTATGTAATAATCTTTAGCATTGGGACTTCATAATACTCTATCTCTGTGTGTCTGTCACTAGCTGAGCAATTACAGGCAGTTTCTGTTTGGCAGATGAAACCGAAAATCTTATATGCAGGCTAGGTTTAAAAATTGGGTGTGTACTTGTATGATCTACATGGACACGTTCATTTATAATTGTATTTTTAAAAATTGAATTTGGAGTGGTCTAGTGTTTTTTTGAAAATTCTCAGATTACTATGTAAATGTTTAAATTGCTTATTGCTAACACAGTAGAAGAATGAGGGAAACATACATATCTTTGACTGTAAAAATTCAACAGTTTTGAATCTTTGGAATTAAGAGATGGCTTGGCATATAGAATAACTTTTCTTCATTAGTAGTTTCCTTTTTTAAATTATTCTGTAGCATTGCATGTATTCATACATGCAATGCTACACAACATTACTTTTCATATCTGTGTTGTGCTAGCCAAATAGCTGCTCAATGTGTAACTCCACTTTTATTTAATGCTGAACATTTGCTATTTCTTCAGCGAATAAATGGATCAACAATGACTGTGCTTTGCGGTGTCTGTTCCTTTTAAGGCTTAGCATATTGCCTCCCTGCCCCCTTTAACTCATTTCAGCACCTTACCTCTAGCATCACCAGTAGGGAGGATATAATTATTATTATTTTTAATTTTGTTTAGTAAGGACATTTATGTGTAAGCCAAAGTAACTGCCATTTTAGTTGTGCTCGAGTCAAGGTTTGGGAACTGCTTTAGCATGTTTTATGTTCATTATTGACATTACAAATTTGCCACTATTGACTTGTTTGAATTGTTTTATAGACTAGTTTGAAGCAGACAAGAGAATTTGTTTGTTTGTTTTCTCTCAGTTAAGCTTCAAGCCCAATCTAAGTTAGTGTCATTTTTTTTTTAAGCAATATGTGTGATTTTTATAAAATTCTGATGTGTGGCATAGTGTATGAGGCAAATTCATCTAAATTCTAAGCCATTTATAATGAAAATCACATCCATGGACTTCTAGTTTTATGAATTTAAGATATGTTAATTGCTTTAAAATCTATATCCCAATTATTTAGACTGCTTAAACTTGAACAGCATAATAAAAGAATGCTGCCATTAATTTCTTTTTAAATCTGAGATTTCCCATAGGTCAGCTTGATCAGATTTACCCCACCTTGCCTTCTTTGTGTTCACATTGTAACTCTCTTTGTATTGCAACTAGTGAGGCCTGCTGCAGTATAAGTAACTACTCAGATGAGCTCCTGTTGAACCTATTCTGCTGTATATTGTCTTCTCCCGCTATTGACACTGAAGACTGTTCATCTACCTTTTCTATATCCACTCAGTCTGCCTATTTACATAGGAATCTCTATTCATCGCTCAGTGTTCTGTACTTGCGCATTGTGGCTTTGTTTTGGTCAGAGATTTACCACTTGTCTTCCTGTCTGCTCCTTCAGTGTCTCTTTTCTTTGTTAGCTTTGAAAGCAATTAGTTGAATTTTTTTGCTTCTTCTCCTTTGTGGCACAAATCAAGCAGCAGTATTGTTGGGACATTTGGAGACTTCTGATCCACTCTTGGACTTTTTAATTTTCTGGTTTTATAAATAACTGCATGCCATGCATTCTGTATCTCGGCCCAGTAATTTCTTTTATTACAAATGATTGCAGAATCCTTGCTCACACTTCAGTGCTAATCGGATGCTTAACAGTAACTGCTTTCAGTTGTCCGGCTAGTGGGAGTATTGTTTTCATTGGCAGACACTTCAGAGGACGCAGTGCTATTTCTGCCAGAGTAAGCAGTTGTTTTATTCAATCCAACGTATTGTCAAATTATTGCCTTTTGCCATAATTGTTCTGATAAGAACTGGATGCTTCTTATCCACCACTGAGATCTCTTCTTCTAAGAGTCTAGTAACTTACTATTTGCTTTCAGGCACTTTTCAACATGACAAATTAGCCTTGGTTTGGATGCCTGTATAGTTCTGCCACCCATTGAAAGGGATTACTTATTGGGACTTGCTGAGCAATAAGAGATTTATGATCCAATGGGTGTTTTGAGTTTAAAAAGCTTATCAGGAGATAAGGCCTTCAAGCAAACTTTTCATAGGCCTTGTGACTGAGACATTACTGGAAAGCATGTCCTAGATATTTTCGCTCTTCCAGGCGCAGATGATGTTCTTTGTACATTTATGTTAATGAACAGGTCACTGGACTGTTCTTTATATTGGTACTGCATATATTTATATGTCATAATATCCCCTCCAAGACAGCATTTTTTTTCTAGCATGTACAAATGCAACTTTTATAGTTTCTCTTACAAGCAAGATCTATTTCCCTTATTCATTTTGTAGCCTTCCTTTGCACCTTAAATAGTACCATAATGTCCTTTTTAAGGATTGGTGCAAGGAATTCCACTGCATATTCAAGATGAGGTCTTAACTATTGTAAAGAGGTAAGATGATATCCTCCTCCCGTGAATCAATACCCTTTTTTATACATGCCATTGTAGCTGCTGACTGAAGCCTAGTGGTTTCAAACTGAACCAAATGTGTGTGGGATTATTTCTGCTATATATAGTTGAAAACATTTGAGATCTGGAGTCATCAGGTTTTTTTTATGGTAAACGTTGTATTAGTTAGTCCCCTAATTTTGCTGCAATGTGTGAACCTTATTAAGAAGTTGGTATCTTGTTTCCCCCATCTGTAAAAGCTAAAATTGAGCTAAAAAAACTATAAAACCATTGACTGTAAGACCACTGGTTTGTTATATTATATTTTCAAGTGTTTTATATAGGCTATGCTAAGGCTCAACATGCAGGTCTTTATTGTGACTAAAAAAAAAAAAGCATATCCTGGCTGCTAAATGATCAAAGTTCCCCACTATCGGTATAGTAAAGGAGGATGGCTTTATTTGATTGGTGGATGTGCAGCTCACCAGTGGTACCATACTTATTAGCATCCAGATAACTGTACTGATCACTAACAGGCAACCAATTCTAGCCCGCCCCCTTCCTGCTGTGATAATCCTTCCCAGACGTTTCCTTTTTTCCTCACAGTATTGTGTCTGATTTCCCTGATGGTAATCCCTCCTCTACCCTGCCTTGTCCTCCTCCCACAAGCAGCACAGTGTGGCTAGGACTAGCTGGTGGAAGACGTGTGTGTTGAAAGAGTTGTTGCTCGCAAGTATTCACATCACAGCTGGAATATATGCCACTGGATACGTAACTTATAAATTACGATTATTGCCTAGAAATAATTGCGCTGAATGGAAAATGTGGTCTCATCAAACATTTTTTGCTCACTTCACAAGACGGAAAAACATTTCACAAACCTATAAATGGAATATTATATATTTTCTATAAGTACTGCTTTTTTACATCTTGCTCTTGGGTTAACTGTTTCTACAGCTGTGTGTGTGTGTGTGTGTGTGTGTGTGTGTGTGTGTGTGTGTGTGTATATGTGTATATATATATATACACACACAAACTTTATAAATATTCATGCAATACTGCTGAGCAAATGATTAATCTTACAGGGTGCATAAGCATTGAATAAACTGATACTGAAAACATCAAAGAAGTGGTATTCTTTGTCTTATAATGCAAAAATATCTTTATTAAATCAGTTTAAATGCCACTTGGTGTATGCATGTAGCTACAGTAATACTGATCTGTAATCTTGTAATGGCATACTCCATCTTCTACAGGTGTACAACTGATGGTATTTTATGCGTAAGAATGAGTCCCGGGCTTTACATTATATGCTGTACATGCGTGCTAACACCTGGGGAAAAGTGTTATATTGCGATTTTTCTCAGATATTGCCAGCCTTTGGCTTTGTGGTAGTTGAATTCTAGCCTGATATGGGATTATAGGTATTGCAGTCAATCTGCTAAGCAGCAGCAGACAGGCCTTTTATATCCACTACAGATCATAGAAATGAATTTGCTTCAGCATCCGCACATTGCCTGGAACACTTCAAGCAGAGTGTGATTATCCTTCGAAGTGTGATTTTGGTTATTGTATTTGTTTAAGCAAAGTTTGATCTATTACTGTGGTCTAAAAATAAATATTATAACAAGTGACCTTTAGAGCAGCTGGCCAAACCTTTTGTAACGAACCTTCGAGTGATATGAAAATGAGATGAATTATGTGCTTGTTTTGCATTACGGGATTTCTGTCTGAAAGATATTTTTTTATAATTAACATCTTCAACTCTAAGTGATAAGACCATTGATAATGTGCTATTTCCTAACTGATTAGCTAATAGTACCCTGCTGTATCTCGAACTCTTGGTTTGCAAGTGGGTTGTGCAAATATTTATTTTTCTCTCTTGTGAAACCTAATTTTATTAGAATATTATTCTAAAAAAGTAATACCATTTGGGGGGCTAAAACTGCTATATTTTCAATATTAGTTTTGATATCTCTGTGTGACAGTCCACTACAAATCCACACTATCTACTTGACTTGTGTGCAACTTTTTTTTTATTTTTTCTATTTTTTTTTTTTAAATTGTATAAATCTTTTATTTTTGCATATAAAAAAAGACAAACAATACATTCCAACATACACTAAACATAAAATACAATAAAGCTAACCTTATAACATTGCCGGTGGGGGTGGAAACCATCAGTAAAATATAGTATATGGAGGGTATATAGGCAGGTAGACGTTAGGTGGGATAGTATCCCCTCTTATTCCAATCTTCCTCTGTTTCTTTCCTCCCCTTACCTATCCCTCTCTTTCCCTCCTCCTCAAACCATTTTCTCATCTATAAGTTGCCATTGAGGACCCGGTAAGTCTGCCTTACCATATCCTCTCCATTACTCTTTATTATTTCTCCCCACTCACCCTCAAACAAAAAACATTCTCTCCAGGTAACGCAGGGGAACTACTACTCGTGTTCCCCCACGTCCCCTTCCTCACACACTATTCAGAGGAACAATCCCCAAGGGTTCCGGTCCAGGCCCACCACAAATCGCACACTGAGTCCGTACTAATGCCTATAGGGAGACCAACTGTATCCACTTGTCCCAGTTTTCAGTTTTCATTGTGTGCAACTTTTATATTTAGAATCTGGGAATTAGTACTCTAGAATGGGGCAAGCATTTTTAGTACCCTTGGTCTGTGACCGCGGTGTAATGGTTTGACGAAGTAGTGCAAACAGCCACTACTTTCTGCAATATTTTTTTTGGCGCATTTCACTTGCATTAGTGTAATGCTCAAGTCAGAGAATCCAAGGTGATGGAGCCATTTTAATTTACAGTAGAAATGCCAATACCATTTTTGGTATGGAGATTTGACGGAAAATTTCTGTAATTTTTTTTGTTTTTTTCCTTTACCTATAAGTAAAAAAAAGAAAAAAAAAAGTTCCTGTCAATAGTATGGTCAGGAAAATATTTTGCTTTTTGAACACTTAAAAAACAAAAAAAAAACAACACACACACACACACACACACACACACTAGAAGAGCTAAGGCGATGTAAAGGTTGAAGACAGCGATGGCTAACCTCTGACTTTCTTGTTGCTGTGGATTCTGATTCCCAAGATACTCAGCCAGCCAATTTAGGAGTTGCATTCCAAAGCTGTGATGATCATGTGATCGATACGCCACAATAGTTGGAATGCCGAAGGTTTAACATCACAGATCAAAGAGACAGAATTTTAAAAAATGCTATAAAACAATCCATGTAGTGCAGTTTGTGACCAAAAATAGTACAATGTAACTAATGAGCAGCCTTAAGATCTCAGCAGAAAGTTTAATAAATAAAATCTAACTATAAGGAACAGAAATAAAACTTTTTATAAGACATGGTGTCACAATAAAACCTGACTTTTTTTTTTTTCCTGTCTGCAAAAATAAGATGGTTGGTGCTGGCAGTCTTCTTTTGTTTATTTTATTCTCCTATATTATAAATGCTGACATCAAAAGGCTTGTGTCTGGAGTCCACTATATACATTTTATAACGGTAATTACGCCTAACTTATGTTTTGTGTATAGATTTCCCTTCAAAGCAGCAGTTGCGTACTGTTCTGGCCAAAGACACTTCACCAGCTCTAAGGATAACAAGATGGCTGACAGCTTGTTATGCAGCTTTATCAGGAGCAAAACCTGGCAATGTTCCTTTTACTTATTTTCTATTTAAACAGTTCCTTCCTAGTGCAGCTGGAATTTTTTCCCCCCTCTAGATTATATCCCGTTTTTTGATAGTTTTGAAGTTTTTCAGCAAGGAACCTGTTGTGAAACCTAATAGTTTTTAACTCCTACAAGTATATATTGCTGGGCATCAAGAGATGTAGGATTTTTTAATTTGTTTTCGTTTTTAGTCTGTCTACATTTCGATTGTTTGTGCTTTTTATTTATGGTTTGTGTGTTTTGAATGATGTTTAGTGGAATTGAGGATTTATGAAATTGGTTTAAATTAATATATTTAGTTTTTTTTTTTTCACTTTGGCAATCCCTGCCCTCCCCCTCTAACAACTTCAACAATCTAATCTAAACTCTACTTAAATATGCTGTGGTGAAGCTTTGAAAACGTCCTTGTGATTTCAACATTCCTGCTTTTCATTCCTGGCCTCTGGGAATCCTGAGTTGAACATATGTTTTGTGAAATACAGTACAATTTAAAGCCAATTTGCCATCACATGATGGCATAGATGTGGAGTGGAGTTGGTTGCTGAGAAATTTCAAGATTGATTAGCACATCTAAAATTCTAGTTTCTGCTAGTGCTTAGCTGTAATCTTTGTGTTGTTGAACAGTTGTTAGTATTCGTTGAGGAGGATTCAGTGTCTGTGAACAGTTTGTCATTTTTCATCTATAGTGTAGTATGTTATATAATGAATGAAATGATAAATAAGTTTAATATAGTCCATGATTAGGCCTTGTTTGCAGTGCCAACATTTCTGTTTTTGATCAAGCTGTGAGTGTGCCTCTCTGTTCTTTAGAGGGGGGAGAGAGGTAGTCTTGTTACTTTTGAAGAAGTTTGAAGAAAAAAAGGGTTTACAGGCAAGCACGTTGTGAAGAATTTTCTTTGTTCTTATGTTTATTTAGACGGCACCAGTATATCCTGCGTGAGAGCCCACTGGGAGGTGAAAAGGGGTAAATTGCAAAAATATAAGCAAATATGTTTTACGTCTAAATCCTAGAAGGCAAATAAAGGAGACTTTGCTTGGATGAACATGAAAGAACAAAATGACTATGGGATTCCTACAAATTTGCCATGTTGTCCTGAGATGCAGATTGGCTATGTTGCTTTAGTGCTGCTTGTTTCTATGCATTCCTTGCCACACTTTGTACCTGGTCTTTGATGTGTGGTAAAGGTCTTTGTTGTGATGTATTCTTATATCCCAAATTCCTATATTAGAAGTAGTTTATACTTTTTTGTTTGTTTGTTTAGTTGTAAAAAAAAACTTGCCTACTCTATTGTCTCTGTGATACCATTGTTGGTTACGTTTCAGGACAGCGTTTTAATCTCTAGATTGCTTTTTATTTCCAGTTGGATATCCATAATTTGTACCAATGTGTATACTTTTTAAAGGCTAGTTACAATATACTTTAAACTTGTATGAATTGCACCAACAGTCTGCTGTATCAATATCCTGACCCCATCTCTGATGGACCTAATATTGGATGGAGATCTCCATGGAATAGTAGTTTTTGAAGGCCAACATCTTCCATAGCGGACACATATATAATTATCATAAGGTTGTTGGTCAGAATAATTGCTTGTGGTCTCTACACAAGGGGCCAAATCGCACCAAGGGTAAGGTAAGATCACATGGTTTCCTGCCAGTCACACTTTTTGCAGTTCTCCTCTGCAGTAGTATATAAAGATTAAATGGACACTAAATGTTATTTTTCACTTGTGCTTCTAATATAGAAGAACAAGTGACATTTTAGTTGTCCCTAGTGTGAGTATAAACTGGCAGGTACTTTTGATAGTACACACCAGTTTATCCTATGACCGACAGCTGCCATGCTTCCATAGGAAGCAGGCAGCCGTCTGGTCAGCGACTGTCTCTCTCTGCTAGCGCAGAGAGAGACCCTTGTTTTTGCATGGGATCAGCAGGGGGACCTTAACTAGGTCCCCCTGCTAATCCCATACAAAAACGAGGGTATTTCTATGTGCTAGCAATGAGAGTCCCTCACATTCGGTGTCAGAGCAGAGCGAGCCCCCGCTATGATTGGCTGTGTGTGCGCACACGACAACCAAGATACACGTCGTGTTTCCTCAAATGTCCCAGGACATGTATTGTTTAACCCTTGCTTCCTTCAAGGAAGCAAGGGTTAAACAATGTTTAATGTTCCTTTAAGCAACTAAGCACCTGCATAAAAATATACATAACAAAGACAACCTAGATGAGGTGTTTTCCCTCTCAGGGAGCTTCATGGGTTAATTAAATGATTTTAAGGATGTTATTTTGTGGTGATTCAGGGCTGCATAAACTACTTATTTAGCACAGTTTCTCAATAGACTAGCTTTATATTGGATATGATGATGGCAATTATGACCTCACCATGTAATAGGCCTCAATTGATTCTGCCTGGGCTGTGGCAGAACATTGCAGAAAGGAAGTTAGCACAATTAGTTTCTTACGCAGCTTTTTACTTCACAGTAGTTGCTATTATTTTGGTCTAACCACGAATCCCAGAATTTTTAGTAAAGACATGGAGAGCTTAGTTGCTCTGGGCCCACCAACTCCCTCCATCTTGTGATGATGACATAACTTAAATGGGGTAAATGGTAAATTCATTTTTTTAACAGCATAAGTAAAAAAGGAAGCACTTGGTGTGGAACAAGCTATACATTTTGGATGTAAGAGTTTGTTCCAATGTATGCAAGGTTTTTGGGGGCATGCTTAAACTACTCAATTGGGATAATGCTGCATTGTTTTGTGCCAACTCAAGATTAATGTAAAGTAGTTTAAAACATGACAGGACCATCCCAAATGTTACTGTTGGCACAATGTTTTTCTTGACAGTCTATGGATGTTCCTCTCCTTATGACAGGAAAAAGGTGTTCTTCTCTTGTAGATGTTTGACTTCATACTAGATACTACAAAAAATAAATAAAAGGAATATTGCGTTGGCCTGTTCAATTCAGGGCTTTAAACCATTATATCTATTGCTGTGCACTATTCGCGCAGCTGAGTGATCTTTAATTATTTTGCTGTTGGCCAACATTGTTTTTAGATTCCATGCCTGTTACAACAGGCTCCCCTGCCCTTACATCTACTGTCTCTTCAAATGTGTGGTGAATTTCTGACATTATCAGTTTGTGTGTTCAGCATGTTAAAAAAAATAAATACATAAATAATTCGATCAGTAACACTCAAGCATTTAATAAGCCTATTGTGTAGGTGCGGCCTGTTCTGTCCTGACTAGCTTTCGTCAAGGTAAACAAGATAAACAAACTACATCTAAGTTGTCATGTTGTAAAATGCAGCTCTGTCTAAAGTGGATAATGAGTGCAAAAATGATCAAACAGAAATGGTTCCTTGGATGTGTTCATTTTGCCATTGACTGGAAGGAAAACTATATGTATGAACCTTCTTGGCTTGTTCCTCAGTCAGGCGTGATCGTTTCAGTAATTATACTGAATCTAGAATATATAGAATGTTATATGCTTTGCAATTAAAACAATAGGATTATATAAATAGACTGTGTAATGTTTAACTTTGAAGTAGGGTATCGAGTTTTTCACAGTACTGGACACACACACACACAAATAATAAAGTGTTTAACCAGGAAAGGTACATTCAGATATTCTCTTGTTTCCAAGTACGTCCAAGAGATGTTACTATTACCCATTTTATCTGGATGAAGGGCTGGGTCAACCCTGCCAGGAATTGAACCTGTGAACCTTCCCCAAGGGAAGAACAGATTCTACTGATTATGCATTAGCCCACTGAGCTTGTGTGTGTTTTGTTTTATGCATTTTCCCCAAAGCTGTACCAAGTTTGTCAAAGCTATATTATAACATTTTGGCTACTTCCCATATGTGTGGATTTTTTAACATGTATGTATGTATGTATGTATGTATGTATCTATCCCTCTTCTTTTTCTTTTTAACAAGAGTTTGAGTACTTTTGTTTGACACAGACTCAATGTAGGACTAATATAGAAGATTTGGCACAGTTTTCACTTCTCATCACATCATTGTTGAAGAATGCTTGTTATTGGAATGCCTTTATGCCTAGTGGAGCAGGGTTGGGCTGAGGCTCTCCAGCTGTTATTGTACTTTAACTCCATCACCCTCAGACAGCCTCTATTACCAATAGTTTGGACATTGTTCACAGAGAACAGGAAGGTCCCCAGACTCCTACTTTACAGAACCTTATATCTATAATAAATTTATTTTATATAGATTTTTCTTACTTGAAAAAGTGGCAAGTAACACACTTAACATTTCCCGCTGGTGCTTAATGTTTTGTGCTTTTTTTATACCATCTTAAGGAATTTTTGACTTCTAAAAACTAGTCCTAGAAATATTCTCCAGTCCTTATTTTCAAACCGCTCAGAATGTGTGCATGTTGTATCACTTAGCTTTACAGCATTATTGGTTCCTTTTTTAAAATAATTTTAATCTGTTAAGATATTATCGATGGGTAACCTTAGATGTTCTCTATAATTCTACTGGTTTCACACCAGCTCCATCCCCTTTCTGGGTATCATTTGGCCTCTGTGTTAGCATCTTAAACAAGGTGCAGCAAATGGAATTTAATACTTCCCTACCCTACAAGATTAATGCCTCCAAGCTGGGTTTTCAAACAATAACTTTTTAAACTGTGATTGAATCAAATGATTAGGATTTGAGTATTATAACGCAAAGGAGACATATTATGACCGAGAATGTGGTTAATGTGGACCAAATCCCATCGTATGATGTCTTGGGAATTTTACGAGGGTGCTGGAAATGCTGCTTGTGTGCCTTGAATGCCTCATGACTGGCTGACCAAAGTAAACAGAGTTTTGTCCAAAAGTTAAGCCTCCTGCAGAACAAAAGATTTTGCAAGACTCAAAGGAAACCAATTTTTATGAGAAACCGGTGAAGCATAATTGGTTTCTCTGCCGAATATTTTTAGGTTCTGTATCAGGATTCTCGTAAAGCTATATATGTCTTTTGGGTTGAGTCAATTAAAACCAGGTTGGAAGACCACTGTGGACTGACGAGATTTTGGAATCCATATGAATATGCTCTCATAGCATTCTCTTTTGTTACCGGGTGAACCCGGCCACTATGCCATACTGATGGACATGCTTTTGTTTTATTCTCTGTAAGCGGCATGTAAACAATATGTGTCCTGAATATCAACTGGTCGCTCTGACCTCCCTTGCTGTACACGTGGTGGAAAAAGACAGTGTATGCCTGCCCTGTACCGACTCCTATGCAATGTATGTATGTGCACATTGCAAGTATAATTAGAATTTGGTATCCTTTTATTGTTGCTTTTCTTTTGTATACCTTTTTTAAATATTGCTTTTTTCCTTCTATCAAACTACAGTCAAATTGTGGAGCTTTCAATTAGAAAAATGTACTTTTTTGGGGGTAAATTAAGTGCGCTTAGAATATAGATATTTTTCCTTTTAAATTTTTGATCCTTAAACTTGAATATGCATGCAATAAGGTATATCCTTTTTAAGCTCTTCTTTTTTTTTTTTTTTTTTTTTTTAAGTGTAACTTTGTGATCCATGGTTTCTGAGATAGGAAAAAAAGAAATCCAGTTGGGCTTGATTTTTAACATTTCGGGAGCCTGCTTACTAGAGTGAATGTGTTGATTGTCGGTGAATCCTTCTGTCAATCTTTGTGTGACCGCATCATCATCTACATGTGCAAGGATGGCATCCCTGTTGTTGCTGTCAACTGCAATTCCTCATGGATTGACAATGAGTTTCAATCTGCAGAAAGTAGGAATGACATCCATGCTTGCCCTTGCTAAGTTGACGACTGCAACACCTGCCATGCTCAATACGTAACTGCGGTGATAAATATGGCAGCTCTAGAGAAAATCTAGAAAAGGCAGATACTGCTGCCATTTCTAAGGTAACTATAGTATTGCAGCCCAAAAAACAGATTGTAGGTAATTATTGGGACCATACGTACTTTAGGTGTAATGTTTTTGCCTGTACTCCCACTTTAAGAAGGAACATTTAAGGGAACATACCTGCACAGATGTACTTTAGTGTTTTCTAGGCCTCACCTTCAACCACCGTCAAAATGTGCAATTGTCCAAAACCTTATCCACATTTCTAAATTAATTCTTAAAAAGTTGAACCTTGCAGGCAGGCTTTTATGTTCATTAGCTTTGTGTTGAAATCCGGCAGTCCACATGTGTTTGGTACATCCCACCAAAGTTGTTTCTGACCTTTTATGTTAGGCCTAATGATGAGTTGTTAAGACATTTTAGACACTAGGATTAGGGATGTAGAAAATATGTCTGAATTCACAAAAGAGAAACAAATGAATAGCACTACACTGCAAAGTCTTTCTTCTGACATGAAGATTTCATCAGACAAATTACATATGTTAGATTTTGTAGGGATTGAATAAATCTGTAGATTCACCAATACAAATAATATTAAAAAGAAACCAAAAATATCCATTTACTGTAGAATCTTTTAAAGGACAACTAAACTTTGTTTATTTTTGGGGTAGAGGGATTAAAACCAACGAAACTGCGCAGTTCTGTCTGTTAGTGTGACAGCGTCTTTGTGCATGTACGGTAGTCAGTGGTGCTGTCACTCTTCAACCCCAAACTCCCCCCACTGGCCTCCTGATTTGTCAGGGGGACATGGGACCAATTTTGGGAGGTATGTATGAGGATAAACTGGCATGTACTTTTGACGCCATGTTTTTCTGGTGCAGAGAGAGACCCAACTTTGGATTATCACAAGACCCTTGGGTGCATTTTTTACAAGATATGTATGAATGCATATAATGAAGCTTTTTTATATTTTGTTTTTATATTAGTTTATTTTTTTTTATTTTTTTACCACTGTGTAACATTATTTAGATTCTGAAAAAACTGTACCTCCTGAGGAATGAAGCAGTGTTCATGGTGAAACGCGTCAGGTTCGTTTGAACAAAAAAGCATTCATTCCTGACATGCAACCAAATATAATCATGTTTTAATTGAATCTTGCTATGGTTTCAATGTATCATGTTTGATTCATGAATAAAGTATACATTTTATATTGTATAGATACCCTATATAGCAGTACAAAGTGTTTTTATTAGTGCTCTAACCACAAGATCTTAGAATCTGTTTTTCTTGCCATGTAGGGAATAGCAGTTCTTGTTTTTGGCCAAAATGTAATAATGGATAAGTTGAGCAATCATTGGGACAGTACTCTTTAGTGGATCTTATTTGTAGTTAATAGAGAGAAAACCTGAAGATGGGCCAGGAAACATGTAATAAACCAGACACTCATGTCTGCTCTCTGAAAAATGAATATTAGATTATTCCTCTAAATCACCCCCGCTCCGTGTTCAAAATGTCTCATGAATTGTGCATATCTCTGCCGTCCCCCAATAACCCTGTGCATACCATTCTATTTTGTATTGCTTCTCTATCCCCCAGAGTATATCTTCTGTTGTTTTGAGTGCCAACGAAAATCTAAAGAAGCTAGTTCAGATTTCCCCTTCTCTGAAGCCAAGAGATATGGATGAGTGTTCAAATATTCACTGTGACACTTGATGGAACAGGAGTGTACAAGTGTTGTATACATGCATGGAAAATGAGCAATTTTTCAGCGAAGTGTAATAATATCGAATTTAAAAGAAAGAATACGTCAAGAAGTTATTTAGGGTTCTAGTTTGTTGGAATTTGACTATGATGGCCGGCCTATTTATAAAGCATCTTTTGGAAGTAAGAGGGGAGTCTGGCGTGGTTGTGGTCAATGAATCAAAAGCATAGCTGTTGCAGTGTAATGGTCATCTTCCATGAGCCCTTCTGAGTCCAAACATAATATTAAGATGTGAAAGATGGGTGGTAATATTTTGAGAGGGCTTAATCATGAGAAACTGTTCCCTTGAGGTTATCTTTATGAACTGTGAGAAGAGGAAGCAATCCACGATCACGTATTCTGCATAGTTTAATGTCATGGAGGGTTTATGTTTCCATAGGCTTAACTGCCTTGGTCTGTGGGAAATGTCGGATGAGTTTAGAGGGTGTTTTCCTTTCATGCGACCCTGGCCCTTACAAATTTGGCAAATTGTTGCTTATTTGTTCATAGAAATGAGAGAGCCCTTCTTGGGATTTAGAATCTGTCGGCTCGCCTTGTCTCGGCTTTCCTGTGTCTTTCTTGTAGTCTCAAAAATCTGTTTGTCATCAGTGTGTCTAAAGGGAAAACCTAACTTTCTTCCCCTTTTTCCTTCAGCTATTTATTTTCTCAAGGAATAGAAAAATGTCTGTCTGAATTTTCATTTTTTGGTAAGCGTTTTGCCAACTTCAAATTAAAAAAGGAAATTTACATTGGAGAACAGTCTCAAGCTCTTTCAAAAGGAATCTGCAGAACCTGTACATTTTAAGGGAGCGTTTTATAGTACAGGGCAAAGAATGCTCCCTAGAATAGCATAGAAGTTGGCTTATGCTTTTACTTTCTTTGCTTTCGCCTGTTGTAGAATTATGGGATTTCTAGCTCTGCAATACATGGGATTCAACTTAGCATCTGCTACTTGTAGCGTTTCTTACTCCCTGTCCTACAGACACCTGTTTTTCTTTCTCTCAGCACAGGTTTTTTTTTTTTTTTACATTGCTTTAAAAACCTCAAACTATGCCAAGCAAAAGATAGTCTTCCTATCCTTTTCTGGACCGCATCTGATACATTTTAAGAATGAATCCCACAGCTGTTTAATTACGCAAGATCATCCCTTATCCAGTTATAATCGTCCTATATTCGAGGTCGTTTTATAATCTGACCGCAAATCGAGGTCAGATTACAAGACTGGGATCCAGGTCCCCTGCAGAGCTGCGCGCAGACATCCTCCCCTGCCACCTTCATCACAAAAGTCCCGGCGGAAGTGCAGGGCAACAGCGGAAGATGTCTGCGCGTATCGTGCAGACATCCTCCGGCTGCCTCCACTAGGCACCAGGGATATTTGGCAGCCGGGGGATGTCTGCATGATAGTGCAGACATCCTCCATGCTGCCCGACACTGCCGTCTATTATGAGTTTGCACAGAATGAGTTTGAAAAGTTTGGGGGGAGGGAGGCAGTATTGGCACATAAAAGGAAATAAAAACAAAAAATGCATTTGTTTAATATCATTTTTATTGAATATTAAAACACAATTTACATGTTAATATATACAAGTTAAACTTTTTTCCTATGGGGTAGTCTTATATTCAGGCTTTTAGTTTTTTTTCCTAAAGGAATATCCAAAGTTTGGGGGGTCGTCTTATAATCAGGGTCGTCTTATATTCGAGCAAATACGGTATACCTGTGGTCTTTGCATGTAGAACCCTGCGTGTTTTGACCCACGTGTCCTACTATTATATTGGGATGATTAATCAAACAAAACTTATATGTGAACGTATCTGTAACCATCTTGATAAGATCCTTTACAAGGCTTCTCAATTTAAAAGAATTTATACTTCTTATTCCCTTGTTGTTTTACCAGGATCCCTTGAGGAGTGATGAGATATGGCCATTCATTCCTTCCTTGCCTTGTTACATATCCAAATATTTACTTCCCCTTTTTTTCCCCCTGCATCAGCAAAAGAAGTAATTTGTTTCCTTAAATGTTTATATTAGAGCCAGAGGTTCTGTGAGATTTTACAAGTTTGGGCTGTATTTTGACCCATGCATTTAACAGCGTTCTCCATTCACTTATTAGGAATAAAAGAGTTTCCTTGTCATAGCTAATGAAGTCTGCTTGGATCTCCTATCATTTTTTCTGCTCGGCTTCACAGTGTAATTAGAACTTGCCAGCATTATATTCCAGCGCTGTGATCTAAAAAGATCTCGTTTGGTCAGTGCTTCTGTGGAATTTCATTCTGAATGTAAAACGAGATCGAAAAAATATTTTGATGAGTGTAATCCTTATTAAGGGGCTTTTGTAAGAATGAAGTATAACATTTGACAAGCGGATCAATTTTTAATGTAAGTGAATATGCAGTTTGTGCTTCTTGCTTAAGTTACAGAATTTAATAGTCCTCTGTCTAAAATTATTTGCTTATTGCACAAACACAATTGTATATTTTATTTCTATCTGATGCCTCACTCGTAGAATCAGGAGGAAGGTTCTGTAGGAAAAAAATCATTGGCGTGTATTATTGTACTTTTGTACTTTTATATTTAGTGTATTGGAGGGTTACGTTTTTTTTTCTTACTTTTATTTAAAAGCAAAAAAAAAAGCAAAAGGTACTACGAGACGTGAAGCAAATTATTTATCTAGAGGATTTTAATACCCTCGTCTGTGGTGGTCCAAGCAAGAAATTGTACAGGATACCATTTTAAGGCTCAAACTTGGTCCATTTTTTTTTTTGGCACTGGCATTTTTTTAATGCATGTTTAAACTAGTTTACAAGGTTACATTTTAAGCCACTTTTTTCCGCCGAACGAATATCTTAGCCATTCACAATGTCATCTGTTTTTGAGTCGCTTTGTTCTGTTTCGCAAAACCAATATATTACACGTAAAGGGACTTTATCACCCGAAGATTACATATAAAATACATGTAGAGAATACAAAATAATCAATGTGTTGTGTTAGCAAAATTGTAAGCAAATGCAAAAATCTATTTTAAATGTCTGTGGTGTCTCCCGATGACATTCTTTGGCTTGTAATGCAAATCCCATTGAAAATGAGTTCATATGCATATCAAGCCACAGGTGACACCACATATACATTTCAAATATGTTTATTTTCTGCTTTTGCATGCAAAGTTGCTAACACAATGTATAGATCATTTTTGACTTGTTTTACTGTGAATGAACAGAATAAAAAAAAAGCACGAGTAAGTGATACAGTTCCTTTAACCCCTTAAGGACAGAGCCTTTGAAACATTTTTGTCCTTTCTGGACAATGGCTATTTTAACATTTCTGTGCTGTTTGTGTTTAGCAGTAATTTTCTTCTTCGTCATTTGCTGTACCCACACATATTATATATTGTTTTTATCGGGACAAAAAGGGCTTTCTATGGATGCCATATTTTTGATCATATCTTATCATATTATTAAAAAAAAATAATAAAATATGGTAAAAAAAAAAAAAATACACAAATTTCTTTGTTTTTATTTGAAACAACTTCTCCTCATCGACAATAGCGAACGAAAAAACATGCTAAATAGATTCTACTATTTCTCCTGAGTACAGGGATACCACCCATGCATAGGTTTGTTGGGTTGTTTGGGGGCTAAAATGCCAAATTTGTGAGGTGCAGTTTTTTGTTTTCCAACTTGAAATTTTTACATGCAGACAGCCTGCACCCATGTCCCATTTGGGACATATTTGAAACCAGCCAGTGTATTTTACCCCATCAACCCATATATTTTTTAAAAGTAGACACCCTAGGCTATCTCAAATGGTGGTATTTTAACACTTTCCATGCACTATTTCTACCACCAGCCTTTGTCAAAGTTTGTGGTAGTAATTTTTTTGTGTTTTTTTTTCACAAACCTTGTACTTCAGACATAAATTTACAGATTTTGGTATGTGTCACTGCCAAATAACACCCCAATAAGTGTTCAGAAACATCTCTTGAGTACAGGGATACCCCCCATGCATAGGTTTGTTGGATTGTTTGGGGGGTAAAAGGCCAAATTTGGGAGGTGAAGTTTTTGGTTTTCCAATTTGAAATTTTGACATGCAGACAGCCTGCACCCATGTCCCATTTGGGACATATTTGAAACCAGCCAGTGTATTTTACCACATCAACCCATATATTTTTTTAAAGTAGACACCCTAGGCTATCTCAAATGGTGGTATTTTTACACTTTCCATGCACTAATTCTACCACCAGCCTTTGTCAAAGTTTGTGGTAGTCATTTTTTTGTGTTTTTTTTTCACAAACCTTGTACTTCAGACATGAATTTACAGATTTTGGTATGTGTCACTGCCAAATAACACCCCAATAAGTGTTCAGCAACATCTCTTGAGTACAGGGATACCACCCATGCATAGGTTTGTTGGGTTGTTTGGGGGCTAAAAGGGCCACATTGTGAAGGTGCGCATTTTCAACTTGGAATATTGACGTGTAGCCAGCCTGAGCCCATCTTTCATTTGGGACTTTTTTTTAAAGTAGGACAGTGTATTTTACCCCAAAAAGTATATATTTTGTAAAAGTAGACACCCTAGGCTATTTTAAATGGTGTTATTTTAACACTTTCCATGCACCAATTCTACCACCAGCCTTTGTCAAAGTTTGTGGTAGTCATTTTATTGTGTATTTTTTCCCACATACATTGTACTTTAGACACAAATTCACATATTTCGGTATGTGTCACTGACAAACAATACCACAATATATGTTCAGCAACATCTCCCGAGCACAGGGATACCACCCATGCATAGCTTTGTCAGCTTTGTTGGGTGTTGAAAGGCTACATTTGAGAGGTGCGCTTTTTGATTTTCAAACTTGGAATTTGAACATGTAGAGCAAGGAAGGGGTTAATAGCTCTTATAAGAGCCTTTATAGTACTGTACAAAAAAATTAACCCCTAAAAATGCACAGACAAGAAAAAAATTTCTGCTGTGCAGTGATCAGTGGCAGGGAAGGGGTTAATACACTACACTATACAAAGTGTATGGCTTTTATAAAAGCCCTTGGGACTCACAATTTTTTTAACATTTTATTTAATTTATTACAATTAAAAAATTATGTTATACAGATCTGTCTCTTTCCCTCACTAAAACTCAAGTGAGGAGAGGGAGGCAGATCCATATGGGTCAGAACAATATTTACCAATATTGATCGAACCAGACGAATGGTGATGCTCATCTGAGAAATCACCAAACCACCTTTGCCACTGATCGGCTGTTACTGATCGCTATACACGTGTTCAGACAGCTTCAAAAGGAATACACGTAATCCCCTAGTGGGTATAATTAACCCCTAGCGAGTCTGACAAAAAAAATGCTGATAGCAAAAAAAAAATCCTTCTGCGACTAGATTGCTCCATATGCGCTGCTTAGGCAGTGACCATATGCACTGCTTAGGCAGTGACCATATGTGCTGCTTAGGAAGTGATATACGGCAAGGAAGGGGATAATAGCTCTTATTTAAAAAAAAAATTACGTTAAACGTAGTCCCCTAGCGGGTATAATTAACACGTGACGGGTGTAATAAAAAAGTTTTAAAAAAATTAAAAATGCTTCTGCAGCAAGATTGCTGCATTTGCGTCAGATCTCTGCTTAGGCAGTGATCTACAGCAAGAAAGGGGTTAATCTCTCTTAAAAGAGCTTTTTTTTTATACTGTAATGAATTACAGTAAAAAAAATTAACCCCTAAAAAATGCACAGACAGCAAAAAATGTGCTGCTGTGTATGATCACTGCGTACACAGCGATCAATGGCAGGGAAGGGGTTAAATGGCTTTTATAAAAGCCCTTGGTGTTTAAAATTTTATTAAATATTTGTTTTATTATTTTATTTTATTTTTTTACTTTATCTGATCTGTCTCTCTCCCTTACTATAACTAGTAAGGTGAGGGAGGCAGATCAATACTTGTCAAAGGCAATATTTGCTAATATTGCCTTTGACAGTATGATAAGTGCTCATCAGAGCACTTATCATACATGCCTGCACACAGATCACATAGATCTGTTGTGCCGGCATCGATTGGCTCCCCCTAGAGCATCGGAAGTGAAATACTTTCACTTCCGATGCTCTTGCCATTAGAAGGGAAGCGCTGCCTGTATAGGCAGCGTTCCCTTCTACTGAGCCGATGGGGTCGCTCAGGAGAGCGACCACCATCGGCTCTGGGGAGCATCAAGGTGTTACTAAGTGCCTCGCTAGCGAGGCACTTTAGAAACACCGCAGATGCTTAGAAAGCGAACGATCGTTCGCTTTCTAAGCACATGTGTGCAGCGGGCGCAGCCATTTTTAAATGGCTGCTACGATCACTCCGTGGAGTGATCGTAGCGCGCCCCTGCACTTTTGGGGGGTGTTGCACAATGCCTCTACCTAGAGGCATTGTAGCAACACCGTTAGAGTAAAGAAAGCGACCGCTGGTCGCTTTCTTTACTCAGTTTAGTGCATGACGTGCCAGGCACGTCAGCTGTCGGCAAGTCCTCGATTTGCCGTGACGTGCCTGGCACGTCATCTGTCGTTAAGGGGTTAAGCACCTAGTGGTTAGTACTGCATCTTTACATTTTCAGCATGTGTTCTCAACTTTACGTCCTGGAAAGGGAAAAACACCATACAAGTTTGTTTGTATATAGGGAAGAACCACAAACTGTTTCTAACATGTAGTTTTAGAAACAATTTGCACCTTCTGCTAGGCTTCTTATGACTGACAGATGTGAAAAATGCTCTGGGTGTTAGAGGTAGGGCATTATAGTGCAGGACTTAATTCCCTACCGGTTTTTATGTTTAAAATGCACAACTGCTGTTGTCGTCCTCACTTCCAATACAATAAAATGCAATACACCTCATCTCATTCCCATAACGATGCCAATGCTGTCATGCAATCCCCGCTGCAACTAAAAATATGGGTATGATAAATGGGAAGGACAGAGTTATATATATTTTTGTAGCAGATGAGAAGTTTAGTGCATGGTGCCAAATTTGCATGATTATCTGGCCAACGATATAACACTTTTAAAATAAACCTGTGATTAACGTCTTGAGGAGTGTTTGTACTTTTATGAGTAATTGGAGACATTAAAATTCATAATTATGTACATATTGGCTTTATTGCCCGGTTTCGCCCAGGATTTTGATTGTAACTGCTCGTTTGGTTCTGTGTATTTCGATGTGGTTTTGATTTTTCTCCTGTTGCCCATCCCCGATGTCCATACAGTTCACCTCAAAACGTAATTAACACATAACTGGGGAAAGAAACCACCCTACAACGCTTGGTACATTAGTAGAGAGAAGCAAACGCTGCCCTGCCATCATTTCAGTAACTGCAGTGATGGGCCCTATGCTCTGCTGATCTTCTGCCATGTGCTAGCCTAGTAGTATATATATGGTTCCGTGCGTATATGTCGGCATAGATAACTGTATGTAATTTATATATGCTGATAGAGTGGGACCCAAACAGCGGTCTCCTTTGTGACTATGGGCACTGGCTCCTAAATGTTTCTGCTGGTTCCTAGATTTAAATATTATTTGTGAGGTACTGGTGAGAGTTTTTTTTATATCCTTATTAAACAATGCTGGTTATGGAGACATCAGAGCAGTTAAAATAGCTCCATGTCAATTATAATATTATTATTATTATTCCCTGTCAGATTCCATGGCGTTACCTTATTGAGTTTAAGAACAGCTAACAAGGCAGCCTAGTTCTGTTAATGGGGACTTTAGTTTCCTGGCAAGCTAGCACAGATAGTGCAAGTCCACATCTATTCGGGATTGACTAACAAAGGCACCGCAAGTCTATCTACTCAGATAATTGTTTGCATTCACAGAATTGTTGTTCTTTGCTTTTTCAGTTATTAATATCTTTCTATATAGCATTCTTTTGTTGGATGACAAAGCAGTGTATTATAATCTGTCCTTCTCAGTGCCTCTCTGTTGGAATCCAATAGGGTGTTCCCATAATCCAACAGTACAGTTTGCATTGCCTTCTTCAAAACTGAATACAGACACTCGGAGTGGCCATGTATTTTTAATATTTTTATGACTTGTTTTCTCAAGATAGCAAGTTGTTCGATTAAGAAAACAAGTCACAAAAATATTTTAAAAAATACATGGTCTCTCTAAGGTTCCGGCTAAATATACTTCTCACTATTGGTTTATCCTGTGAGCTAGGTTTCTATTGAGCTCTATTATTTTTGTGAGAGGGAATATCTAGAAATATACACTTACAGATGCACTTTATACTCGCAGCCCTGCCATTATATAACCCACGTTTCTTTTATAGTGAATACATTTTCGACTGCCAGTTGTTGCAAAGCTAGACATGATTACATATGCTGCAAGTCATAATTGGCAACTTGTTTTGATTGCATACTGAGACTTTATTTTTCTCTTTTCCTTGTCTATTTACACATTAGGTTTACCCCTTTCTGAAGTCCATTCACATTATATGTTCAAGCTCAAGTATCTTTGAATATCAAGTCCTGAACTGGTCACATTTTGAACGCACTGAAACCAATGGTGCAATACACGCCACTAGATTTTAGATTTAACCTGCTTTGTTTTGAAGGTCTTAAATATAGTTTTCAGGGTCCCAGAATATGGTTATGGGCATACTATTCACCCCCTGCCTTTTCTTACTGACATAATTCCATAGGTTCATTTGATACATCTCTCTGCAGTCTACCAATCTTCTAGTACAATATTGCCCAACTACGGCCCTCCAGCTGCTGCTGAACTACAGCTCCCATAATTCCCCACTAGGTTCCTGGAACAGCAGAGAATTATGGTAGTTGTAGTCCAGAAACCATTAGTTTTATTGGTTTTGGTTAAGTAACACGTACATATTATGCTGTAACAGAGAGTACTAAGTGACATTTTTTCCATCAGGAGAAAATATACAAACCTTTCCTTAAAATCCTTTGTAGACAGAAGCATGTTTTCCCCCCATGGAGTGAAACTCTTTAATTAAAGTGAAACTGCTCCCATACTAGTCACCTATTTAGTTTACTGTACGACAATTGCTGAGCACTTTCACTCCCTGGGGGGGTTTTGACTGCAATTTAGAAAATGCTGTTTTCAAGCTTGCTCTGGTGCGCAGAAGATACGTCCGCAAGCTGTTGACTGCATTATGAGTAACAATAGCTTGAATTTATTGCGATCTGACTGAGGTAGACAAAAATAACTAACAATTTTCGATGCCTGGGCACCTAGATCATCACACTCCTGTGTTAACTCTGTGTCTTGGTTACAAACCTTGGGCTTTCTGCATGTTGCTGAAGTGTGTGCACATGAAGGAAGCACATGTTCTAAGTTACTTACAGATGGCTTGTGATTGTCTGGGAGAGTGAGTAAAGGCCATGATTAATGAGCTACTGATTTTTTCAGTCACAGCTCGTAACAATTGAATTCTCTTGCAGTTATCCAAGTTTGGATCCTGTGGCCTATATTCCATGAACCTGGACTACTAAAATTTTACTGCCGGCGCCTAACTTTTGGGGGCTCTTTTATATGGATCTGTACATTTGCACCCCTTTTAATGAATGCCTAATAATGAAACCCAGACAAAGTATTTGAATCTCTTTATTATATGGGGTATATAAGTAACTACATGCAAAATTGCAATGACAATTTTTTTTTTTAGTTGCTATATTAAATTGTGTCATTTTTGTTTTTTTCATTCTAGCCCAATGCCTGTCTCTATGAGGTCCACTTTGGCATTCACCCTGTGACACAATTATGCATAATTGGGAATCTAAAAAAACCGGGGGAATGTAGCCCTAAATCATATTTCGTTGCCTTCTGCTATTCTACAAGATTTGTTCTTTTGAGTAACTCTACTTTTTGTTAGAATATCTTGTAATGATTTTATTTTTATATTCACAATTTAAAATGAAGCACATTTGCTTTCAATACTAAAATATTCATTGTCCACAACCAACAAAAGTTAAATTTACCTCAAGAAAACACTATTAGAATAAACGAAAATCATTTTTTTTTTGCCTTTTCTTTATAGGATCAATAAAAATACAATTTCCAATTTGTGACCACCATTATAGCAACATATTTTAGAAAAAAAAAACATAAATGGTGTTTGGACTAAAGAGAAACCAATGAAAGTGTTTGCTCTGTTTTCTGTCCCTGCCTAGTACTCTGAGTTTTCTGTGTTTTAAGTTGATCTCCTAGCAGGAAACCAGGGTCAAATGCCTCAGGTGTATCAAGGTTGACCTTTCCCAGGGGGCAGATTGCTAAATAAACAGATAGCAGAGGTGAAAAACCACCAACATCTGCTATTGAAGTATATATTTAGGCAGATATTTGAATGTCAGTGTTTGTGTGTTCAATATATATTTTATATATATATATATATATATATATATATATATATAATTCTTTTTTTTTTCAGTACAAAATATCTGCTACTTTGTACTAAACATCAAAAAGTAACTGCTAATGTTTAGATATTATTGTATTATAAATAAGTACTCTAAGTATTTCTATTGCTTTATTGAGTATACTTGGCAGGAACGAGCGAAATCTTAGTACATTGTTTTGGGTAAAATACTGCATAACTGATGCCCCATCTCCTAACTAGTCATGGGAGCCTTGATTCTGGGATGAAAAGTAAAATGTCACGTAATTGATCTCTATCCTAATTGGCTATACATGAATAGCTCCTCTATTACAAATCTTCTATTACAAATGGTTTCATTGCAAGAATTTAAACCTGTCGATAGTGACGGGACTTTTTTTTTTTTTTGTATGCATGTTTGGAGATGTTGTGACCTGTAGTCAAGTTACAAATGTGGTCTTTAAGCTGTACTAGATGACCCTGTTCTGTAGTTTGAAACTATTGTGATCCACGTGAAAACAAGCAGTGTTTTTAATTTTACTTTAAAGCATGGCATTTCTTGGTCTGTCTGGCAACACATTGGCTGTAATGGGAGAACACACTGTCCTTTCCAAAATGGAGGTTGAACTAATTATGGGTCCTGCATTTAGTAGCATACGGTAGCAGTTGGAGCTCTTGAACATTCCTACAGGGTTAGTGTCTGAGGCAGTGGTGTGTCTGACATGTTCTGCATTTTGCTGTGGGTGCAGTTATAGTGCTCACTTATATTAACCCACAGGGCGACTGACTCTTCAGTTATTTTTCAGCAAACCCAATTATTTGAGGGGCAATATGTTGCTTCCGATTTGATAAAGAAGTTTGGATCTTTTCTTTGTGCTATTTGTGATCTCCATGCAGCCAGCTAATAGTGCGATCACGACAATTATTTTATTTTTTGTCTGTCAAAGCTTTTGAAGGTGCATTTAATTTCGGTACAGTCACAGTCTGGTGTTCTTCCAAAGCACAGAATAAACTGAACTTCTGGCCATCTTTTTTTTATTAAAAAATAACATTGCTTCAGATGTGATCATGCTGAGTGCGTTTGATTGTGTAGAGTGGAGAGTTTGGATGATGGATCGGGAGGATGGTTTGCCAAATATTCTCAACAAACCTCGACTTTCAATTTTTTTTGTTTTAATTTTTAAATTATTATTTTTCCCAACCCTGCTCCGTGATCCTTGATGGCTGCTTTCATATCATCTGTGGAAAAATGTTAACCTGATATATTTCAATATTCACAATTGGTGGAGGCACTTAGTTCAAGTTGTTTTAAGGAATCTTCTTTGGCATCTTGAAGATTTTAAATTTAATTTTTCCCTTTTGGGTTTCAATTTAATTCCTGTATTCATTTTTCAGCATCTTACTTGTTTAGGTCTAAAACACCGCTAGCAATGCATTTTGTTTTGTACTTTTGCACGTTATAAAAATTATGGCTACATCTTTTTGTAGGCTACTTTTTTCATTTTAATCAAAGTTTTTTTCGTTTCTCAGTTACCCTCTTGATGTGCCACGGTGCTTTGTCCACAAGGCTAAAAGCACCAAAATGGGGATTTTGTGTTCCTGGCCCAGATCACAAGACAATGCATCATCACTTAAATTGGCCTCATCTGACCTATGGGATCCCACTGTAACTATCAAAAGTACACGCCAGTTTATCCTCATACTACGGACAACTAAAATTTCACTTGTGATTCTATATTAGAAGCACAAGTGAAAAATAACATTTAGTGTCCCTTTAACCCCTTCCCGACCTTATGACGAGTTAACTCGTCATAAGAGCCGCCGCATTAGCGACCTTATGACGAGTTAACTCGTCATGCAGTCTAGCTGGCGGTGCGCTCCGTGGGCACCGCCAGCTAGTCTGCAACGGGTCCAGGGCTAAGCCTCGCACCCGAGGCAAAGCTCCTGGACCCGATCGGTGCATTTCCGGGCATGTTATCGCGGTGATAACGTGATCACCGCGATAACATGCAAATTAGATGGCAAAGTCAGTGTGTTCACACACTGACTTTGCCTCTAATTCACTCTCTGTGCTTCACGTTCATATAGTGAAGCACAGAGAGTGACCTGTAAGTAAAAATAAATTAATAACATACACAGAGGTTTAAAAAAAATTAACCCTTTTATTGCTGATCACAGTTTTTAACTGATCAGTTTGCCTGTTGCATGATTTTTACTGATCTGACATCGCACTCTTCAGAGTTTTTTTCTGTCTTTTTTGTTATGGGGGGTTTGGGAACCAATATTTTTCTTTTTTATTAGTCAGTTATTTAGGGGGGATAAGTGGGTTAGTGTTGCACTAGTTATGTAGCTTATTATTGGGAAAATAATGGGGAAAAACCTTTTTTTCCTCAAATTTCCTCTTTTATATGTATTTTTTAATACTAAAATGTAAATCATTTTTATGTATAGGGTATCAAAAGAAAGCTCTAACTGTCCTTTAAAAAACAACATATAACTTGTATGGGTACGTTAAATGAGAGAGAGGAAAATTATGTTTCAAAAACCGCGTATTAAAAATTGAAAAACGCTCTGGTCCTTGGCCCAGGAAAATCCCTGGTCCTTAAAGGGTTAAAGTCATTTGAACCCTGTATTTTAGGATGGTTATGTGGAAAGGGGTTGATAACCATTTTACTGCCATAAATTCTTGTCACATTATGTGCCTACACTTAAACTGTTCTGGCGAGAGCTGGGTTTTGTCACAAATGTGAACCCTCCCTAAAGGAGCTTCCTAGATTTGCAAAGCTCGGTCGCTGCTTTGTGTTCCATGCACAGGCAAAGTGAAATGGAAACTCCATGAAACTGGTCTTTTACATCCCTTTGTACGCAGCCTTTACGCTCCCTTTTATTTAAAGGTCCAATGTTCTGACAAAAAACTCGAGTGAATTCACTCATTGCGCACCACAGTGCATGCGCACAAAGTTACAGCTATCATTCAGCCGTAACTTTGCCTGAAGAGCGCATGCGCGAGGGGCACACACCACCTCACGCCTCCTTCGGATCAGCTGCGGTGACAAGTAAAGTATAAGCGTATTACTTACTATTGTCACTTATTAGCGTAGCAATCACTGTAAAGTTGGTAAAACTCCTATCCGTGACATGCTACGCTAGTAAGTGGAAGTTACAGAGGGGGACACACGGGTGCCTAAGGAGGTGATCACAACTCTCATCAAGATGAGGAAGCCCCCACCCCCCGTGTCCCCCCTCTGATCCTGTTTTGGAATAGAAGTCCCCAAAAGGAGAAAAGTGTTCTAAAGATATAATAACATGAGCAAACAAGTTCCCGATGGAGATCTAGGTACGTCTATATGGGTATATATATATATATATATATATATATATATATATATATTTATATATATGCACTGTATGTATAATGTGGAATTATTCTTGATATTTCATTTTGAACTATATTATTGCACTCAAAACTTAAAGGAAAATAAAATTATGTGCCACCCTCCCCGCTTACCTTCATAAGAGATGATTTAATTGCCTGTATAGAAGAAAGTCCAACCTTTATCAGTGAAATAAAGTTCACTCTGTCAGTACACACAATTTTGTACAATAGAAGCATTGTCATGTTTATCTGTTTCCTATTACATTTAATTACATTTATAAAACAAACAAAATCACTGCATATTTTACTTAACTAAATGACTTGTAGGAAAGACAGTGTTTATTAAAAAATATTCCCTCTAGACCTTAATATGTGAAATGTGTTGTGGTTGGAAATTAAATTGGCAAATGGATTGCAAACTGCGTTGCTAGAAAAAAATGTTTTATTTAAGCTATTGCTCTTATTTAAACAGATTTTGTTGTAGGAACACCACTGACGAAATAACCAAAAAAAAAAAAACCCCCAGCTAACTAATGATCTTGTTATGCCATGAAAATAATGGTTGCAATGTATCCAAGGATTTAATTGGCTACAATGCCAGAGATTGGCTTCTGCTTCCAAAACATTCAGTTCGCTCCTTACTTAATAATTATCACTGACCTTTATTAGACCAGGTATTTCCTAAATTGTTCTCCACTGAAAGGGTCCATTCCACCTACAGTGCAGTGTTTCTCCTAAAAACTGCACATAAAAGGGTCTATTCAATTAAGAGAGAATTGCAGGGAATTGAGACGGGAATTTCAAACGTAAGGCCAAAGTAGCTGAGCTGGAAAAATTCTCCCATTCAGCTGCTCTGGAGAATTTTTCCAGCTCTGCTACATTGAGCTACAGTTTAAAATTACAATTACCTACAATTTTCTCTTTGAGCAGGCCCTAGAGTGTATTGGTTATTGCTGTTGTAGCAATAGTCCAACCTATCTCCACAAGCCGTCCTCCATCACTACATTTAAAAATCTCAGAAATTACCCTTTTCCCCTAAATTCTAGACACTTGAAAAACCGGAGTTCAATCGTAGAAACATGGAAACATAGAATGTGTCGGCAGATAAGAACCATTCGGTCCATCCAGTATGCCGAATTTTTTGAGTACTTTTATTAGTCCCCCGTTCCCGGTCTTATAGCTAGGATAGCCTTGTGTCTATCCCACGCATGCTTAAAATCCTTGACTGTGTTTAACTCTACCACTTCTGCTGGCAGGCTATTCCATACATCCACTACCCTCTCAGTAAAGTAATACTTCCTGATATCTGATATTACTTTTAAATCGTTGCCCCTCTAATTTAAGACTATGTCCTCTAGTTGTGGTAGTTTTTCTTCTTTTAAATATACTCTCTTCCTTTACTGTGTTGATTCCCTTTATGTATTTAAATGTTTCTATCATATCCCCCCTGTTACGTCTTTCCTCCAAGCTATACATGTTAAGATGCTTTAACCTTTCCTGGTAAATCATGGCTTCTATATCTAAAAAGATCAGTTTTAAATTATTAGAAACATATTGAGTGTGCTCAAAAAGGTTATTTGCTGTAAGTTACTCAACTTGCGTCCTCTACTGCTACCGGCTCTTTTAACAGTACTCTGACTTCACATCACACTGTTTCAGGAATAAGAAAAACCTTTGGAATTAATGTGCTATCTGCGGCTACTGTTAACCAAGAGGTCCATGGTACTCGGGAAGATAACAGTGGCGTTCCAAAGGTTTTGTTCATCAGTGAGTCATTGATTAAAATAAGACTAGGCCTTGAATTATCTTGGTTTTCCCACATAATATCACCTTACTTCGTATCTACGCACCATTCTGGAATTGATGAACTAATCGCCTGGTCATGTACTGGACAGAGATGTGGCGGACTAAGGAAAAATAGTTTTGTGTGTAGATGTGTAATTTACTTTTTATGTACTTCCATCACTTCTAAAACAAAAGTCTGTAATCCTTTTTTTGTATCTTGGAGAAAAAGTCTTTGCGGTAACCGTGCAAATCGCCTCTAATGGTCCATCTTAATGCTGACTTGGGCCGACGCTCTTTCTAAAATGTTTGTGTTGGCGGCTTATTAACAAAATATGGATGATGCAGCATTAAGTAGAGGGTGTTTCTACTAATGTCCAGCTGACATATCACTTTATTTAAAACCAATTCAGCCAAGATATACATCCAGCTTGTTGAGAAGTTGTATTATTACAGGGTTTTGAAAATAATCTGTCTGGTGGTTTTAAATGTATTCTTCTTTGGCTTTCCTGTTACAAATGAGAATTCCTAAATAAAAAGGAACACTTACTTTCTTGAGTTACAAACCCAAGAGAATTACTTTTCCCAAAGACTCGGGTTTCATTGAACAGTCACATTTTGCATCATGTAGATATTGGAATTCTAGTAACACCCTGTGGGAATTAGACTGATGAAGTTGGTGTTCTTGTAATACAAAGTGGTTTGTCTGACTTCATGCTTACACAAGCTTATCATTCGTTTAGAAAATGCCTTACTAGTTTTCTCAACGTCACGGTTGTGAGGTTTCTACCTATTCCTTCACAAGGCGTCTGATGTCAGTTTACCAATACTTAGAATCATATATACTTCATGTAGACAAAATAGGTTTGTTACACATTTTTTTTTTTTTTTTAGTTGTTTGTGCAAAGTTTTGTTTTTTTCTGCCCCCTAATGTGGCACAACGAATTATCCTTGTGCTACTCTTCTTCTTCATGAAAGTACATAATACCTGTGTGTGACATGATGGGGTTTTTGATTTGAGAGTTCCATCTATTTATTTTTTAAATTGTAAGATGGTTATTTTTTTTCTTCTGTTATGAGTTGTGCCAACATAGACACAGGATCCTATTGTTTCCAGAACAATCTAAGGGCAAACTCAGTTGAGACTTGTCGAGGGAAGCTGTGGGCATAAGAATTGAATACTTTGTCACATGGAAAAATTCATTCCAAAAAAAAAAACTGTAATAGATTTTATTATTCAAATTAACTCCCTCATAAAACAAACATTTTGAACTGCACAGATTAAAGTATAATTTTGCCGTAAAATGAAGCATCTTTTTATTAATCCATCCTTTTTTTTTCTCTTTAATGCAGTGCGGGCTAGTTTACAGGTTTCACATACAATTTGGCAGCAGAAAAGTGGTATTTCTGTCAGGATTAATTGGTTTTTTTTAATTATAATTTTGCCTTCAAATAGCATTTTTTAAAAATAATGTTTAGGTTTAGTCATAGGAGGTAACCTCTTTGCCGTGCTAGGATGTTAATAATAATAACAAAGTGTTTAACCAGGAAAGGTACATTCAGGTATTCTCTGGTTTCCACGTATGTCCTGGGGATATTACTTTTGCCCAACATCCAGGGGATGGTACAACGCTGTCTTAATTTAAAGCTCCCAAAAGACGCTAGGACGGCATAGGACGTCCTTCAGTTAACAGCTCATTGCGGCCACCCTTAATGAGCTGTACATTGAATCCCGCTGCAGGGACTTGCCACGGGATCCCACCTGTCAGATGAGGCCACTTCTGAGATACAAATAATAACCATGCTCTTACGTTGAAGCTCACCAACTGGGACAGGGGTTCACTTAAACGGGGAGTAAAGGCAAAAATGCTCTTTTAAATTAAACTTTTACTGCAAACATTTCTAACCCCTTTAATACATAATTGTGCTTTTGTCCAAAATAAATGCAGGAAGTAGTTAAACTGTTTTTTGTTTTATTTTGTCTTTTTTTTTTTTACGTTTTGCTCCAGTCATAGATACACGCAGATTTACTCTGAGCTTTGCCTCTCAGCGGAAATGTAAAAACCCTTTTATTTGTTTTAGTTATAGTACAGTTAAAAAAAATTAAAAAAAATAAATGACCACAATAATCTGCTAAATGCTCAAAAACTACCGCCTCGACACCAACCATAAGCGGTGAGCAAAGACTCATAACCTTTAGCAAAGCTATTGCTAGCTCTTGCTGAGGCAAGAATAGAAAATTGTGCCCCCTCAATATAATTACATAGCTGCTGTTTTGCAGAAGGTGAAAAATGTGTATAAATAACAAGACATGGAATGGTTAAAAGATCATGTCGGTAAATAGACGGACAGACCAATAAGGGTGCTATTGTATAGCTCCCATGTGAGCCAGATACAGTAGCTTCCATTTTTGTTAGTTAACCAGGGTGGTAGAGTAAAGCTCCCATTAGTATTTAATTACCTGTGGGACTGTGAAACTCCCATCAGTATGCAGCTAAGCAGATATTGAAGGTAATGCAGCATAGCTCCCATCAGTATATTGTTAGTAAGACATAGAAAAGTGCAAACATGATGCCCACATCCCAGGATAGTAATGCACACTGCTAAATAAATTCAAACTTCTGCTATGCAGCCCACCAACTCAGTTACGGAGTTACTTCCGAATAGGAATTGATATTAAACCATAGTTACTGAACATTTAGAAAGATAGAACTTCAACTCTATTTTTTTTTTAGAAAGAATAATTTCTCTTTGAATACCGCATGGCTGTGTACAGTGAATCTGCCAATTATGAGCACAAGTGATCCTTTGATAGCCCTGAACAGCTGAGTGAGGTTTTGTGAATCTGCCCCCTAACCAAGAGACATGATTGAAAAATGTGTTTGCTGTCTTTTACTGAATGAACCTTTGCCCCATAGCAGCAGATCTGGATCAGAGTAAGCAGCTTCTGCAGTTAACTTCCAGACTTGTTATGAAAGATCTTTCTCTCTCTTTTTGTTTCACCCCCCTCTGTCTCTCTCCTCCTTTGTTTCTTCATGGAAGTGGCATTTCTGCAAGAAACAAAGTGCAGATCCTGTTCATCTTTATGTCTCTGGAACTATTCTGCTGCAAACTTTTTGCAACATTTAACCAGTGTTAATGTACAATTGAATAATTTAACCAGTGTTAATGTACGCCCCATTATTATTTTATTTACATATTATATATATATATATATATATATATATATATATATATATATATATATATATATATATATATATATATAATGTTTGTATATTATGTTGTAAAAAAAATAATGGGGCAAAATTGTTCAATTTTACAGTAGCACTGGTGTAAATGTTGCAATAATGCATTTTGGAAGTCATTATATAATGGTGGCTTTCAAAACTGCAGCAGACACAACTTACACAGTAGAGGCGATAATACTGTATCTGTTGTTTTTTTATATGTGCTGATGTGTGTGTGTGTGTGTGTGTGTGTGTGTGTGTGTGTGTGTGTGTGTGTGTGTATTATTTATAGCTCTCACTGTCCCAAATACAGGTTGAGTATCCCTTATCCAAAATTCTTGGGACCGGTAGCATTTTAGATAATGGATACTTACGGTTAACAGATAATTTTGGCGGAACCAGCCCTAGAAGTTATCTTTACCCAAATTCGGTGTGAGCAGTGTGAACTGATCCACATCTGGGAAAAAAAAAAGTTGGATTTTGGGTCATTTCGGATCTTCGGTTAAGGGATACTCCACTTCTACTGTTACTACCCACTACCTTCCCTTTAACCACTTCAATCACCTTTTGCCTGTCCTTTCCCCCCACTCCCTCTAGATTATAAGCTTGCAAAGTTCTCTACATCATGTATTGATCTGTCCCTGTTTGTCTAACATAGTATTTGTTCCCCTTCATGGTCTATAATCAAGAGCTATATAAATTATTGGTGCTTTTTAAATAAAAGTTAATGTAATGTACATTTACCAGTATATTTTTCCTGATTAAAAAAAAACTTTGTATATAACTGTATTCTATAATCCCAACAGAATTGTAGAACTTTTCTGGTGGGTTTCTTAGTGGTTTACTGACCTGTTCTGTTAACTACGCTGCAAGTTCCATGATTAAACGTGTCTTGCTTTTGTCTTTGTTTTGCAGGTGATCATCTGAGAGTGTGTTCCAAGGGACACACATGCTGCTCTCAGGCCATGGAGGAGAAATACAGTCAACAGAGCAAGCACGACTTCAAGGCAGCTGTCATTGAACCATGCAGTAATATGCAAAATATTTTTTCTTCCCGGTACAGCAAGTTTGATGGTAAGGAGACTTATCTATCTTAAGTGCAGTTTATTTCATTTTTGAGCCCGTTTTTTAATGCAGGATCATTGTGATGCTGGACTATTTTAGACTGCGGTAAAGGAAGCCAAGCCGCTATAACTAAGATTTGTGCTGATACAGGTTTTTGTGTTTCTCTTTCCTTTGATATTCTATGATTTTGCATTCACGCCCTTCTTTTACCAGCACACAGACATATGAGAACCATCTGTCATAGCCTGGCCTTGGCCTAATGGATTTTTATAGACCACTCCTATGTTGTTTCCCCAGCCTTCGGAATGGGTGATACCTTACTCTCCAAACATGCAAACGCCTTTAAATCCCCACAGTGTATTAAATTAATTTTGGTTAGGTTTGTGAAGTCCAGTTCCACAGAGTACTTTTGTCCTGAGTGGGCTTCATTCCTTCTTAGCAACGTTACTTCTAGTGGGCAGCAGTGAAGTGACATCTGAAGGGTTAATTTTGTTAAATGCAATTTATTCTCTGGTATGTATGAAGTTAAAAATCAAGGATGCGCAAATTGCCAAAGGTTTTCTATTTAGGGTTTGACGCGTTATGAAGTATTCTTACTGAGAATCTAAGATTTCTGGTTTGCAAAATAGACGGATTTTGCAAACCATCTAGATTTTCACAAGATCTTGGATGGCAGCTCGGGTTGGCACCTTTTCTTTAAAAAAAATAATAATATATACTGCCCATGATATTGCCAACATTGGGCCTGAGCTAGATTTTTACTGGCCTGGGAACCCTAATGGCAGCGATGATTTTGATGGAGGCCTGCAACATTTTTCATATACATCCCCATGGCAAATTACTGCAATATAGATAAATGATACACTCACAGCCCCCATATGGTTTTCCTCCCCCTTAAGTTGGTACTGTATTAATTTAGGAGGGTAAGAACAAGCATTGCCCCTCAATTAATGTGAAATGAGAGTTGGCTTTTCGACACGAAAACCCCCTGCTAAATCCCACACAAAAGAGCACAACTTTTACTACACAAACATATGTCCTCATGATCTAAGATGCCTACTGGCCGTGCTGATATGTTTGATGACCATCCAAGCTTCATTTAGAAGGCATTTTTATTTGTTTTCTCCTCAGTCTGGCAACTCGCTTTAGCTTTCATGTGAGGCCTGCTGACCTCCACCCCCAGCTACCACCAGCCTTAAGTGCTCTTAATTGCTTATTTAACCAAATCTAATTCAGCTTCCAACCAAAGAATGAATTCCTTTTGAAATGGGCTGGTTGTAATCATAAACTACAAACTTGAAAGGTGGCAATAAAATATAATGGACAGCTGGTGTGCAGCAGCAAGTCCCTATGTCATTGTAAAGTGGTAGGACGTTTTCTTTTATAGGGATTGTGTACGTTCAGTATCTTTGCATTTTTGATTACGTATTGCATGCTTAGTGATGAACTTCAGACAAGGGGAAATGTGCATTTTATTCCGATTTGGAAGCCTCCCTTTTGAGTGTTTTTTTTATTTTTTTTAACCACAATATTACACACCCAAATTATGTGTGATTCTCTGCAAGCAAAGCCCTAGGAGTTGACACAAGCATCCCATATGAAGAGTGGGTATCCATGCTTGACACACACCCATATTTCATTAATAAATGCTACATTGATAATTGCTCAAGGATTTTTTTTTTTAGCATAATAGCAGCTTTTTTACCCAAAACTTTAGATAGGCTAGTCTGTCGTATCTGAGATGCAGTACTCTTGATGGATTGTCGTCTATACAGCATAGACTGCAATCCATCTAGTGTACTGCAGACAGAACAAAATTTAATTAACTGCAGAATTAAGCGGACATAAGTATTAAAATTATTTTGGAAACATGATAATGCCATAGGTTTCCCAGAATAAAAAACACTTTCTGATTTAGAATCACGATAAGGGAAGTGCATGTATGAACATGTGGCATGTAGCACTGCAGTTACAATAGGATGGTTTTCTATTGTTACGTTATATTATATATAAGCAGTCATATGATGTTTGGGTTCCAAACTATGGTGTGCTGAGCAGTTTCTGACACTGTTTGTTTAGTGATTTAGATGTCGAACACTGTCTCTTAGGATCCAACAGACTACTTTACAACCTTGGTACCCTACTTCCACAGTGCACTAACATTGTTAAAGCTTTCTGAGTTGAGTGCTAGTCACAGTCTTGCAGTGGGTGTGTATAATATAGCCATTTACATTTAGGTTGTTTATGGGTTTGTTGTTATTCATTCATTTTCAAATAAAGGAAATGTGTGTATAATATACATGCACCAATCCATGAAATATAACACACTCACAGGACTTCCAATCGATTTATAAGCCAAAAAGAATACTTATTGTAGGTACATCTTAGATTCACCCACTGTCTATTGTCAAGATCTGTCAGTTCGAAACATCAAGCTAAGACTTACATTTTTATTCTTTAAGTTTTGGCATATAATAGATTGGAATATATAATCAATTTCCTAGACTGGTCTTGAGAGTGTTTTTTTTTTTTTTTTTTTCCATGGATTGGTGGCTATATGACATTAACAGACATCCGGGCATTGTGGTGATCTGAAAAATGATCCCAGGACAGTGCACAGCTGGTGGACGTTTGTGTGTTTAATAAATTGAACCCTTCCTTTTTTTTTATTATACCCTCCCTATAACTACTCATTTTGCTCTATAGTACAGTTTAGTATAATTCCTTTTTCTTCCTTTTGGGAGCTAAACAGAGCAATTCAGAAGCCAGCAAAGTTAATTGCAAAAGCAAACCAGTTTGGTGCCAGCAATAGGGATTTATCAAGTCCTGTTATGACCTCTTCCCTTACAACTCCCCTCCTTTTAACTACGCCATGCATGGGTTATTATCAACGCATCCGTTTTACGGTCTCCTAAAATCCCTATTGCTGGCGTCTAACTTTTTTGTTGTAATTATTAGTCATTTTGAAATAAAGGAAATATACACAAATATGGGTGTATATATTTTTATAATATATTTTCCTACGCTCCCCCTCTTTCCAAATAGTAAGGACAACTTTAAAAATGAGATATATATTACTTTGTATGTTAAAAAAAATAATCTTTAAAGTGTGTTAAATATTCTTTTTATCTGCCAAGATCAAACTCTAAACTAGCGGTTTTATTGTGTAGAAAAAGCTGCAGGGCACAGGAATAATGGTATACAACTTGTCTCTGGGATATCCAATCAGCATGTGGCAGAATACACAGAGGAATCAGAGTATGAATGTAAAATATAGTCCATGTTTCTTAGAGGATGTGTGTAGCGGTCCCCTCTGTCTGTATAGCCACAAACCCATAGGAAAACCCCCCACTAAACAGGCTGTTACAGCTGCAGGATATATTTCTCATGTTTGTATGCGGTACATGATTTTGGTATATGTTAAACTTATTTTTAACTCAAAACTACAGATGAACTTTCCCATCAGTAAGAGTCAGAATTCAGGAGGTGAGCTTGCTCATTCTGTAGCAGTTTTTATGTCCCATCCCCATTGATAAAGTACTATGAGTCACCACCTTCTTGTTGAAAAAGTTGGAGGGCTTTGGGAGATAGACTAAAGCAACATCAGTGACTCAGTAAAACTTGTAAATGTAGTCTTTGGGAGCAAATACAGGTCTGTTTTTCCTTTTCTTTGTCATTTTATGTAGGTGGCTCTGCCCCTTTAATAAAAATAATGTATGCTTTACTTCAAGATTAAGTGGGAGAATACATGTTTGGGACTTATTCAGCTTATATGTTCACCAACTAGGAGTTTATTTACTTAATATATTTATAACATGGCCACTACAATATTATTTTAAATATTTCTCCACTTTTTAAAAAAAAAAAGTGCATGTTCTGCCATCTAGAATGCTTTGCCGCATATTTATGTAAGAGAAGGCATACGTAATCTTGTAATGTGGAATGTAGAGAATATAAACCTTTTGTTATGTTGTGTTAATCTATGGATTAAGTGACAATGTTTTTTAAATGTGTCTGGAGTTTCCTCAATATGACACATCTTGTGGCTTTATATGCAAATTACACCTTTCCCAGGAAAGGTGCATTCATTAAAAAGACACCTTTTTCTCTTAATCTGTGCACTTCTTGAGCCATTTCTTTTAACCCAATGTTTAGATCAGGGCTTGACAAATTTAATTTGATTTTAGGAGCCAGAATTTTTTTTTAGGAGCCAGACAATCACGCAAACATAAACACACACGCCTAGTTCACATATATACAAACACACCTACTTTACTTATACACATATATTCAAACACCTCACACACACCTATTTTACATATACACAAATATAAAAACCCCTCACACACACACCTACTTTACATATACCCATATATCCAAACACCTCACACACACCTATTTTACATATACCCATATATCCAAACACCTCATACACACCTACTTTACATACACACATATATACAAACACCTCACACACACCTACTTTACATATACCCATATATCCAAACACCTCACACACACCTACTTTACATATACCCATATATCCAAACACCTCATACACACCTACTTTACATATACCCATATATCCAAACACCTCATACACACCTACTTTACATACACACATATATACAAACACCTCACACACACCTACTTTACATATACCCATATATACAAACACCTCACACACACCTACTTTACATACACACATATATACAAACACACCCACCTCACACAGTCTTTTTTTGGTTTCTTCTTGATGTGTCCTCCCTGCTGCTTTACCTCACTGCAGGGGAGGGGGACATTCATGCTGCAGCTGATCTCCGTTGGTCGGCCTGCTGAGTGCCAGGATGTCACGTGACGACACCCGGCACTCAGACACGCGTTGCGCGAGGGTACAATGCTTAGGTGACTGAGTTGATTTGTCCAGAGTTTCCAAAGTCAGACCAATGTAGCTGAACTAGGAACAATAAGCAAGAGGATAAAACAAACAGTCTACTTTATACAACCTTGTCAGTTAATCTGTAGAAAATGAAGACATGACTCCAGGTCATATATTCAAAGTATCAAAGATATTTATTCCAGAAGCAACAGACAAATTAAAAGTGACTAGCGCTGGACAAACAGTGAAATCCTTTACGTGTTTCGTGTCTGTGTACAAATTTGTACAGTATAGATGAATAAGTGCAACGCGTTGGATGTTTGCATATGAGACACTGATACTATGCATTCTTGAGCTTTTCATTTTTTTGTTTGTTTGTCTTTTCATCGATTTGTTGTTTAAAATTTTGAAGCATCCTTCAAATATCTGACTTTAACCTGTGATTGATAGATGCCAGTACTAGCTGAACTTATTTTGTTATTGAAGAGTTTTTTTTAAATTTATATTGTTATAGTTGCCTATAGTTAACAGGCATTTTTTGATCCCAGATACAGCAAAATGAGTTCATCCTGATAGCAAAGGTGGTGTACACAGTACGAATATTACATTCTGTAACTTGTAGTATGTTCTTTATAATCCTATTAAAAATATTTTTTTTAAAGTACCTCTGTTATAGCAAGGAGGAAAAAACTTGAATGAATAGGGAATATTCTTTATATCCGTAGAGTGAAGAAAGGTATGATTTGTCATCTTTGAAATTTTTTTGTGTTTGACAGATTTTCATAGGATTTGTGTTGATGTGGTGATTTAATGAGTGCAGGGTATTTGTCGTTCAGCTATAAAACATGTTTTTATAGCACAGAAAAATAAGAACGTAATCAGTGTGTGTGTAGACTTTGTTTAAGCTACTCTGGGTAGAGGTGTTAATTTATGGAGCCCAATAGCCCAGACACTGTAGAATAAGAACATTTATTCCCTTGCTGGTCCTCAAAACAAATCTTGAGTATTCTAGGATAGTCCTTCTCCTTTCCTTTTGTAATGTATTTTAACTTAACATTTCAGTGTGTGTAAAACGATACAGATGTATTGGCAGCTTCCAGCTGCAAATCTTATATAGAATATTTTTTTTAATTTAGTATAAAGTCCTACACAAATATTGGTTATGTAGGGTGAAGGGGCCTACCTGCTTCTGTGGGCTGGCTGGTAGCACAAGCATGTTCAAGCGGTTTTAATGGATGCTCAGAGCACCAGACAGCAGCTGCGGATCTTCAACGCGGTACGTGCACGTGGACAGTTCCCTGTTTTTTTTGGTAGAATCAGAGCTTCGCTGATTGAAAGGATGAAGAAATGAATATCCAATTCCTGATGCAGACAACACAGCTGGGGAGGGAAACATAGTGACTACTCCATTTTCAACATTAAACAAAAACAACCCCAAATACTTTTTTTTAGTATAAAGATTTATTTGAAAAATACTGGTGGAAGGTCCAGTTTCTCTCAAAGAATAATTCAAGCATATTGATACAAGGGCCCCCCTGAAGAGTGCCTTCTGTCTGGCAGGGACAAGATTGATTAAACCATTTTGAAATCATTATATATATACCTACCACTATATGCAGACTTGGTTGTCTCTAGTTGTTAGAGCAACAAATGATACTAACTGCCTCTCTTAATCTGGGAGTTGTGGGTGTATATACAGAGTACTCATTTTTTCCGTCTTTGATTTTGCAAACTCTGAATATTTAATATGGTTTCTGACTGTCCAGGTTGGAATGGTTTCTCTGTGTATAAAATTGTGTTTTATGGCTTTTAGTGGCTGTTGAATGCTTTGTGTAGATAGGCTGGCCATTTGAGGTTACTCACTCAATCAAGAATTAAGCAATCTTGATATGACATCTGTTTCTTTTATCTTGACTCTTGTAAATATAAGGAAATCATTAGCTGTGTGTTCAAAGTCTCTCCCATTGAAATCTCACATATATCTGGGATTTCGTTTGCCTTTCTTTCCCCCTTATTTTATTTTCAAGTTATTGTACCACCCATATTTATACTGCGACATGTGGTAACTCATTTTGGAGCCAATGTTGCAGAACGGAAGAAGTTTTCTACAAGACAAAACAATGTGCAGCAGTCATGACTTAATCTAGACGATCATGATGTGTGTGTACATGTATGTATTAGTCAGATTGGCGTCCATTCAAGCACAACATGCGTGAAAACCTGACGACCATATCCTGGGCACCATTCTACTAGAGAGGGAATAGCGGTCATGCAGACCGGTAAATCCTATTGGATGGTTGGTACAATGTGAGCACCAGACCCAGGTTTGGTATAAATTAGATTTATTTAAAACATTGTAAATAATACACAGATTTATTTATTTTTCTCTGTAAAAAAGTGTTTTTAAGGTGTGTGCAAATATGTTACGTTTCCCTCCACGCTACTTCATTATATTGAGGCGTTTCTGTAGTGAAAGTAAACCCTCAAATATTACTTATGGAATATTGAAGTTCCAATGTAGATTCTTTCTTTTCCAATTGGAGGGACTTTGTGGTTAGTACGCATTCACTACACAATTTTGAAACATTCAGAGGTAAACCCCAAATCCCTCAGACAGGATGAGCCACTCTCATAGGAAATAGTTTTTGTGCTTTTTATTTTTTTGGTGGGAAAATGACTTATATTCTTTTTTTCCCCTCTATATGTTAAGCCAATATTCATTTATATTTCTTAAATTCATCCTCTTTTTACAAAAGTATTCTATTGTGTATGAAGATTGTCTATTTGGCCCTTTTCAATTATTATGGTTTCCAGATATGCCATTTTCTAAAGATTTTTTATTAAAAAAAAAACTTTTTATTCATGCTTGTTGTTGAACAGATCTTAGCATTTTAGGGGGAGGAACTGGAGGTTGAGGCGTGCAAATGAAAACATTTATTAATCATTAGTCTACAGCAAAGAGATAAAAAACAGACATGCATAATGGAATGTGTGTAATTTAAGTGCCTTTTGACCTGTGCTATATTAAACGCCTCTCGGGACACCTAAGGGTTAATTGTATTTTCTGTATTATTTTTTTTTCCTTCTTTCTTTTATCCCATTAGTCGTGGGAAACTTGCAGGTCTCATTTGTTATAAATGAAAACCTCTCGTTATCTGTAATGTAGTCATGTTTTAAAGGAATTATGCTGTGTAAATGTTGTGTGTTCCGTTTAGGAAAGACGCTGGTTATAAATTTATATAGAACTTTGTTGCCACATAGGAGATGTTAGGTGCCAGGAAAGGTTCTGAGCATAACTATCGATATAGAACAACTTGAAAAGCTACAACTGGGGTGTCCAACGTGCCCAACGGACAGCAAGTCGTGGCCCACATGACTTAACTAAACATATTCTCAGAAACCCTAGTTGAATTGATAGAATAACGGTCATGGTGTTGTATTAGGAAATAGACATTTTTACAAGCAATTCACTATTACTACAGCAAAAAAAGTTACACAAATGCAATGCATAAAAAACGTTGACTGTTCTGCGCTAGTTTTAACGGATAAGGAGCCACAGCTATATCACTCCTGTGATTTGTTCAGCTTTGGTAGAAAATGTGTGTTATTATTGTGAATAGTAATGTGTGTGCATTAACTGGAGCCAAATTTGTTCCACCGTCGAGTGATAGCCCATATCTGCTCAATATCTGACATTTTTTTCCAAACAATCTCTTTATGGTATTCTAAACATGAACAGACTAATGAGCGATTATACAGTCTCCACTTTTCCTTCACTTTAGTTCCGTAACCTAGAAATTAAATTGCAGATAAACAGGTTGGCTTGATCAGAATATGCAGATGCGCATACCACAAACAGATGTAAGGTTTAAAGGGAAACTCAACAAAATTAACTTAAAACGCAACAAGTTTTTATTTTTGATTGCTTGTATTACAGAATTTAATTTTTGATTGTAAATTTTTTTTTTACAAAAACCAAACATCCATATGAAGAATCTGTTATGAATAGTCATTCAGCCAGTTTTAGCACAGACTATGATCAGACATACTATTGATTGACCTTTAGACATGTGTTTAAAATATGTTGTTAGTTCATTTTATTAATAAAAAATATATATATTTTTAATGTATTAATACTGTGTTTTATGGTTTCTTTCCCATCACATCCAGAATTTTTCAAGGAGCTTCTTCAAAATGCCGAGACCTCATTGAACGATATGTTTGTGCGGACTTATGGAAGACTATACATGCAGAACTCGGAGCTCTTTAAAGACTTCTTTGTGGAACTGAAAAAATATTATGTCGGAGGCAATGTCAACTTAGAGGAGATGCTGAATGATTTCTGGGCACGCCTTCTGGAACGGATGTTCAGACTAGTCAATCCACAGTTCCAATTTACCGACGACTATTTAGAATGTGTCAGCAAGTACACGGACCAGTTAAAGCCTTTTGGCGACGTACCACGCAAACTCAAGCTGCAAGTCACACGTGCTTTCGTGGCTGCTCGTACTTTTGCACAAGGACTTTCAGTGGCTAGAGATGTGATCAACAAAGTGTCCACGGTAAGATAAACTTCTTCTCTTGACACTTTAAGTGTGGAAACTTTAAAAAAAAAAATATCCCCTACTTAATGAATGCATTTAAATACTTTTGGCATCAGGTTTGGGAATATGTGTGAAATATATTGTTTATCCTGACCCATGTAATCTTCTGGCTGGTACCCTTTTGCAGGACTAGTCTGGTACATAATGTTTACATGGCACCGGACGAAAGAGACCACACACAGTTCAAAATATCAGCCAACTAGGGAGGAATGCATTGCCTTTGGCCTGTTCTGTTGCTTAAATTGTGATGAGTACACTATCCTTGTGTCAACATAGTCCTTAGTCCCTTCAATAGACTTTATTGTGCTGAATGCAATTAAAAGGAGTCCATTGCCTGAGCAACATTTGCAGTGTGAATGTGTATTTTGTGTGAACGAAATTGCAAACGGATCATAAGAGAACTTATACATATTTCAGTTGTGTTATTTATAAAATCAAGTTATGGCACCTTGTACAGAGAAGAATAAATAAGATGCTCAACGTAATGTTATCAACATCATGTCAGCACAGACGATATAAACGTCTATTTTTCTCTTAACCCCTTCGTGACGTTAGGACGTACTATGCCGTCCTGACTTTAAGTGCCTTAAAGTCGTTAGGACGGCATAGTATGTCCTTTGTTAAACAGCTCATCGCGGCTCCCTGCGATGAGCTGTTTTCGGATCCCGCTGCAGGCACTTGCAGCGGGATCCCACCTGTCATCTGAGGCCACTTTGAGTGGCCTCAGTCAGACAGGGAAAATGTAGCCGGTGCTCAAAGCGAGCACCGGCTACATTTCTGTAAATCGCGCCGTGCCCAAACTTCCGGGTTCGGGCACGCCTCCGTGACGTCACACGTGACGTCCGGAGGTCTTGCGATATTTTGGCAGGGACCCACAGGGTCTATTAAGACCCTGATCGGGTCTCTGCCAGAGTGTTCCTGGCTACCGATCACCTTGTGATCGGTGGTCAGGAACAATTTGTGACGTTTTGGGGCTTGCGTCGTTTGGGACGCAAGCACCTAGCGTCATGAAGGGGTTAAACTATGGATTTGCTTTCAATTCTGCACCTATAGTTTATACATTTTTGACCTTGCGTTAAACCTATGACATGGTACTGACAAACTTTAAGAGTTGGATGCTTGTGTACAGTAGAAGGTTCAGACAGCTACTTTTAGTCCACATTTGTTAACTCTGTTTTTGCAAACAAACTTTCAGGTAACAAAAGTTCAGTTTTACTTGTGCTTTTGTTTTATCATGTTGAATGGTGGAAACCATAAATCAACATGGTGTGTGTGTGTACTGCTTTTACAACTGTGCTTTGGTTTTATATATATTTTTTTGTAGGCAAAATCTAGAATTTAGACATTGTAAGTTTTCTCTGATTGTCCTATACTACTGTAGAAGTCTGTAGAAGGATTTGTTGATAGGGAAAGTCTTGTCTTCCACTTAGCCCTCTGTGGACATGTCTGAAATTGCAACATGAACAAAAGCTTTGGCAGCTGGTGTTATCGAAATCCAGGCATATACAGAAGAAAAATAGGTTCTGTTATGAGAACCTTCACATAAAGCTTAAAGTGCAAAATATTAGGCATCACAGATGACGTTCGTACGGTTTTGTTTTGATGCAATTCTCAGATGTTTTGGATTGTTGCTATAGTGAAAGAAAGTGATGAAGCAAAGATATTCCGGATGCACTACATTTAGATGTGCAGCTAAATATTCTGAAAAATGTGGCCAAATAAGTATGGTAATATATTTAGTAGCCATTGTCCCCAAATCTTCAGTTCTGTGGGTTTGAAGGGACCGTGTTGCCTAAACATTGTTTCCCTGTGAATGTAGAGCATAAAAAGGCAAATGCCTATATTAGGAGAAAAATTGTGTTTTTATTCCGTCTGTGGAGTCTCCTGCTTATGACATCACCTGTGGTGTCATAAGCAGGAGTCCCTTTAATATGGTGTAATATACCAACCATTAGCATGTAAACTTACTTACTTTACCTATTGAATCCACAGTCTATGCTTACCTGAATGGAATGGTAAAAAATGTGGAACCCTCTATTGGCGCACTTCCTCCAGTACCATAGCATTGACCTCTAAATGTCAGTTATTTAAGGGGTGGGGTGGTCTGTGAAGAATTATGTCCCACTGATTAAATCCAGCACATTTTCCTGTCATCCTGGGAAAGGTTTATAGGGTTGGGATATTTTTATATGGTTAGATATACATTTTAATATAAATGTGAGTGAAGATGATAGGTTTATGGGCTAGTTGGTTAGGATGTTAGAATGGGTGGAACTGCAAACAGCAGGTCGTATAGCTGAAAATTCTTTGGAAAATATATATATATATAAGGTTTCCTTCCAGATGTTTTGGCTTATTAGAGAAATAGGCATGTTTGGAAAGATTAACATTTTATTTTAAAGCAAAATCTAGTTTAGCAACTTTTTTTCAATAGTGTTATTTCTCTAATGATATAACATGCCATTTTAAAATGCCAATTTTTCCCCATCCACAGACACATGTACAAAAATTGCAGAGATTTTGTGTGGGTGGTATTCACCAGAATCACGTCATGCCCCTCTGACCACCAACAGACTCACCAGTTTTCTAACCAAGCTGTAGTTCAAACTTGTTTTTGTTTATGGTTTATTAATCTGTGCAAATGATGTGTGAATTTTAATGCATAGTCTTAACGAACATCCAGTGAGCATACATGTGAAGCTCTGACATGCACAAAAAAACACGATGCATCAACATGAGTCTTCTGATTTGCTCTGAAGTAATCCTGAGGGTGAATTTAGGCAGTAGAGGTAAATCGTGTATCCCCCTAGCAGTTGCCCCTATCAATCACACTTTCTGTATTGCTAACGCTTCCTTGCTATTAACCGGCCGGTCTTGTACCGCTTGTCTGATTGGGTCTGAATGTAGCTGACCCCATTTAAAAATGAGCGTCTCATTGCACAAGCAGAAAGAGACAGTCTCTGACCTAACCGCGTTTCTTGCTTACCAGGGAAGCATAGTAGCTGCCGATCGAAGGATAGACTGGCATATACTATCAAAAGTAAATGCCAGTTTATACCGATACTAGGGGCAGTTAGGTTTCCCCTTGTGCTTTTATATTCGAAGCCCACGTGGAAGAAAAGTTTAGTTACTTTTTCTCCTTTCCAGACTCGAGCCAAATGCTGACGGCTCAGTAGAAACTGCAAACCTTAGATTTTTGAGTAAATTAGATTTTCAATCATAATTTTTAATAAATATATACATTTTGAAAAGGATTTCACTTTAATCTGCATGGAAAAGGCATGGCATTTTAAAAGTGCAGTGGACTTTTAGTGCCAGTAATTGGGGGTTGGAAGCTGTTGGAATTTTAATAGGAGTAATGTTCCACTTTAAAAAAAAAAAAAAAAAACGATCCCCCAGGCAGCAGGCATGTGCTGCACTTTATTTATGAAGTCAACATTGGAAACTTTGTACGGTAATCAGGACCATATCACTGAATGCTGAGGTCACTAGGCTTGTGCTCATATTTGTGTATTTCATAATCTCTCCTCTAAGCAGTCATAAGAGTGAAAATGTGAGGAAACTGAGATATCCGCTGTGGAAAATGTTACAGGTTTACTCTTTCACAAGTTTCCTTTTAATGTAAAATACCTTTATGGTATATTCTGTAAAACACCCTGAGCAGATGAAATAAATATACATATTCAGCCTTCATTTATTGCAAATCATATGCAGTCTTGTTTGGAATCGAATACAGAAAACAATGAGCAGATTAGTTGTTGTTTTTCCGCCTGAATATAAGAAGCATTCCTTTCCCCTTCGTCTTTTCTTGCTTTGTTTTCCTGGCTTACCTATCTCAAAACCTTTTTTGTGTGCTTTAGTCACCCTCCTATTTACTTTGTTGTGAGCATTTGGGGAAGTGAATGAGTTAATAATTATTCCTATAGAAGCCTTGAAGTAGTAATTAGTCAGATTCTCTTTGTTCCCACTGTTTAAACTCAAGCTTGCTGAAAGGTGTCGAAATACCGATCAGTGTGACTCAAACCAGCGAGTGAGTCATGGCTGAGGCATCTCTTTAAAACCAGATGAAGTCGCTCGACTTAAAACTTCCAAGTCTGGGGGAAAAAATATGTTATAGCAACTATACATTATAAGTGGACCAACGCATTCCACATGTCATATGTTATTACCATCCCACTGGGGTCTATACACTAAAAAAAGTGAACTATGGGGAAGTGTCAACTGAACTGCAAAAATAGCTGTGGAAAAAATAGCTAAGGTGGAGAAGTTTTCGTATCGGCTATTCATGCCTGGTTTTTACACTTGTCACTTCACTGTAGTTTTATTGAATGGACCTCATGGTTTATGGTTCTCTGGTTGTTTCCTTCCTTCTCTCTAGCCTTCCAACAGTAATTAAGCACCTTCTGTTTTCTTTCTTTTACCTGCATTACATGTATAAAACTGTTTAACAGATCTGTGAAATGTACAAAATGGCGTGACAGCTTCTTTTTGGCCCATCTAGTCTTGTAAAACAAATGCAGAGATTGATTCATACTCCCTACTTTTAGATTTACTTGTCCATGAGTTGGACTTCAACTACTAGCTTACACAACCAACCTTTGAGACTGCCTCAATATAATGGGAGCTGTAGTCCAATAACAGACAGAAAACCAAAGTCAGACAACCCTCCCTTGCTGCTTGAGATCACTGATTGTATGTCCTGGAGGCTAGCATCTGAGACTGTCATTAACTCTGCAGTAATAGGGATTATATTCTCTAAAATCAGTCTTATGTCTGTAAGTAAGAGGCAGGTCTGTACACTTCTTTTACTGCAATTCAATGTCTTTAAGTGTGCAATTGTGTGATAGTGAAACGATCGAGTAATTGCTGGAAAAGATAGCTGATTACTGGATTGACTTTTTTTTTTTTTTTTTTTACAGAGCACAGAGACTGGGGTGGTGGGAGAATTAAAGTCTGGAAGGGAGTTAGAGGTGGAGTTGTTGTTAAACTCTTTTAATTATTACTCAGATTGCATCAGTGGAGTTATTCCTGTCAGGTGGGCAATATACTTATTAAAGTAGTGCAATCTGAAAGGCAGACTGGGTGCTCTGCCGTTTAACGCTGAATAGACTGAGAACTTTTAAAATTTGTAGAAGCCACTTAGATGGCCCATGCTTTTTTTTTTTTTTTACTCCTCTTTCAAAACAGAATTAAACTATGCTCATTAATATGATCACGTGTTATACAGGATTCCCTCTGATTTACTAGTAGAGAAACCACCATTTGGGAGACTCGACCAATATCAGAACATTACAGAAGATAAAAAAAAAAAGGCAACACTCTCTAGATATAATGGTATAATATAAAACTGTAGCAATGTCTATGAGCACTGGAGAATGGTTCTCAAGTGCAGTCACCCGCCTTGTCCTCCATGCCCATCACAACTGTGCTACATTTCTATTGCTCTTGAAACAGTCTCCTCTGTGGCCCAAAAATATGTTCTGAACTACCATTTCTTTAGAGCATTGTACCACACTTACAATATAGCTGACATTAAGGAGACATCCTGCACGTGATCAGCCAGAATCCATCCACAAGATCCCTTACAGGCCTGAAATGTCACCCCCTTCTCTGTTTTACCTTTCTGGGCCTCCTCTTTAAGGTTGTACCTTGACAGCCGTGAGTCCTTTAGAGCTATATGACTGGGGCAGGAAAAGAAATGTGTGACAAAATGGTCAATTTGGCAGGAAATAATTACAGGTTATATGGGTGCATTGGAAAGCTACAGAAATGCTGTCTAAAACTATTTGGCTACTAAAGTGTTTTATTAAATGAGCAGGTGGAACAGTTGCCTAGAAAACGTGCATCTGAGTAAGTATATATGCTAAAGTTAAGATTTAAACAGGAATCTGAGATTTTTAATCCCTAAAACCTGAAGGGCTGGATTGGAAAGTCTTGACTCCCTTCCTTTGTCTAGACTGGATAGGATTCCTGAGCTGCTCTTGTTGTAGCTTTGTGCAGGACTTGGCAGCACTAAGATAATGGAAGTAAGCCTGCAGGTCACAGCCTGCAGGGCTGGTAATGAGGATGTTGAATTCACTTTAGTTCTGCACCCTGTGGCATAGTAACTGGAGGAAATGTTCATTTAAGGCCAGAGAAACCTCTTAATACATGGGATTGCAGTCCACTGCTGTCCACTCTTGATAAAATGGAGTTAAATCCCTGAATTCTATGATATGCACATTTCACAAAATGATCATTCTTGGATTCTTTGTCTGTCTGATTCCATACCCCCCCCCCCCCCATATTTCTAGCAAAACGTCTCAATCAACTCCATATGTAGGCATGTACCTATTTATTCAAGTTGGAATATGTTCCTCTTATGTCTGCTGCGCCACGAGCACCACATGAACTGCTATACGTATCAAAAATCCCGCAATGCTGATACATCATCGGCAAATGTCTGTTTTGTAAACGCATACCTGTTTTAAAATGCGTTTAACTCCTCTCCAAACATGTAATATAAATCCAATTCTAAGTCTCTACTTAATATTTATAGATTTTTTGTATTTTTTTTTTTAACTCCTCATATTACACTAATTTTACATTTAAAAAAAAATTAGGAGCTGGATGGATTTCAAAGTGGCCTGCGCTATTGACATAATGCAATAAGTTGCCCTTTGTTTCCGTGAAAATTAAGAGGTCATAGTCCACCTGAAGAAACATTCTGGAGATGCTACGCACTGAATATTTAACAGCTGAAATGCCACAGTGATGGTTCTCTCAAATCCCTTGTCACTGGGAGCTAAAAGAACATGTATTATACTGAACTATTTCCAAATTAATTATCTCATTTAGATTTAATCATAAGATGTTTTAGTTCCAATAACATGATTAATAAGGGAGATTGATCCTTCAAACCAATCTTTTCCTCGTTAACTCACAAGGAGGCTATTGTGACTCCAGATTAAACCTCCATGTCTTTGAAACTGGGGATACACCTTAAAATGGAATAATGATGCATATATAGCTTAAGGCAGTTTTTGTTTGAGCTGTCTGGGGCAGCACGGAAATTCATAATTTTACTACATTATAAAACTATTACATTGTTTGCAGCAGATTTATGTTTAAAATAAATAATTTTTAATAGATGCACATTTGACAAATGCAGACTAGACTGTACTCACAGGTTGACTACAAATCACTATTAGTTTGCTGATCACCCTACTGATAATTACCGTATTTTCTGGCGTATAAGACGACTTTTTAACCCAATTAAATCTTCTCAAAGGTTCGGGGGTCGTCTTATACGCCGGGTATCGTCTTATAGGGCGGGTGCTGAGGTTTACTTACTTACTTTCTGCTCTGTCTCCCGCTGTTAAGCTGGTCCGTGGCTGTGAGGGAAGCGTTGTGCGCTCCCCTCCAGCGTTCGGCTTCAATAAAGTATGTTTAAACTTTTCTTTTGAAACAAACTTTATTGACAGCGCGGCTGGAGGGGAGCGCAAAACTCTTCCCTCACAGCCACGGACCGGCTTAACAGCGGGAGACAGAGCAGAAAGTAGGTAAGTTTTGGGGATTGGGGGAGGAGGGTCCCAAACTCTATATTTTAACCATAAAAGTTAAAATATAGATATTATACGCCGTATTTTCCCGCGTATAAGACTACTTTTTAACCCAGGAAAATCTTCTCAAAAGTTGGGGGTCGTCTTATAACTATATCACTTTACACTTAGCTCAGCTTGGCTGGTGGTGGATAAAGTCTGCAAAGCATGGTTTTAAAAGAGTTTGGCTAAACACTCCATCCAATGACAAATGCTATGATTCCCTTGGTTCCATTCCTTGGACAAGGGTGTAAAAGCTGAAGCGCAATCATGTGACATCAGTTACGAATTTCTTCTGCCAATGGTTTCCTGGACGTCATGAAATAGAGAACAGCCTATGCCATAATTAAAACCACTTGTGTGCTGTTTAGGAAGGTTTATTCCTTATGAAAGATTCATCAGTCCAAAGTTCCTTTGATTAAAAGTTCATGTACTGGTCAGTATTTCACTCAGTTTTTTTTAGTTTTCTTGTTTTTTGTTCTAAGATGAACAGGGAGATAGAAGCAAGTTGTATGGGGTTTTGGAATGTTGAGCCGTTGGCTATTTACTGCTTGATCAATCACAAATGCCTTTGCTGACCAACCGTATAGAAGAGGCCAGTCTACGGTTATGTTTCTATAGACAAACTTCTCTTAACGATGACCCCTCTGAAACGCTTACCTTGTAAGATGAATGGCGAGTATCCAGCACTAGGTTGCAAAGTCCATATACCCTTTTTAATTGTTTTCTGAGAATTTGCAGCAAATCTCTCTAGCTACAGTGAGTGGCATCATATCATATCTGGATTTTACCCTTTAGTTTCCTGAAGCCATGTATATAGTTAGAGATGTGGGGTTTTAGAACCGAGACATTATCAAGCATACAGGCCTCTTTCCCAGGCATTATTTTGTGTAGCCAGAACAAAGATAAGCTGCCTGTGAAGGCCTTCATGCCATCTTTGGAACTACTAGCAAGAATGTACAATGATGCTACATTGACTGCTTTCTAGTTGGCAAACCTACATTTAGCATGAGTAATTGATCTATACCCGAAGGAAAAAATTATGCTGAAATTGAATGGTTTCAATTACATTTTTTTTTTGTTTTTGTTTTTTAATTCCAATGAAATACAATTAAAGAAAAGTTTATTGATTGCCCAGTCTGGCTGAGAACAATAGGTTTCATTGTTTAAACTGCTGTGTAAAGTGTTGGGTAGGTGTAGTACCTTTTTAACAACCTGTAACAAGCGCTTAGTATGATAAGAAATAGAGGACACGTTTATACCTTCATAAACGTGTAGCAGCAGATAAGATGAGTGATTTTCCCATTCCAGCACTGCGTGTTTTAGCTGTGCCTGAATACAATCAGATGTCTGTGTTTTTATTACCCATGGCTTGTGTTTGCTGCCTTAGGTAATTGTTAACCTGACTGTTTTGCTTGTTGAAGATTGTAAAGGTTTAAGTAGTAACAAATATAACAAAAAGAAAGGCCATTGGAAGAAACGCCCATAAACTAGTATCTCTGCATGTGGAAGATACAAGCATGATGTAGGATCGTGCTTGACAAATGTCAGGAGCCAGGGTGCCATGACTCCTGAAAACTCTGTGGAAGAACTATTTCCCTGGCTCCTAAGGCTCCACAATTGGTATTTTTGGCAATTGAGGATTCAATAAGCATTGGTCAATATGTAGAATTCACTGCAGTTTATGTACACGATGACAATTTTGCTTAGTCTGTCTACTACAGTTTATCCCTTGCACTTGCACACCTACAACAAGACGCAGGAGCTTATTATGCAATTGTATTTAAATACACACTACCGTTAAACCCTTGTTTGACTAGTTTTTATTTGTCTAGAACTCTAAAGCAATTCATTGTGAACCCTTGCAGGTTCAGGCATCATTTGTCAGTTGACACTATCCTACGTAACATCCCTGCAATGCAAAGTTTGGTGTAATGTGTCTGTGCAAAAGTGTGTTCTATATATATATAAATAAATAAAAAAACAACCTACTTACTAGTGTATAATGCACGGTTACACAATAATAAAAGACATTATATGTACATGGATATAGCTATACCTGTATGCAAATGTGCAATTGTATTTATTTGTTTTGAACGCGTTTTAATCTGAGGGAAAATGTTACCAGCCTTTCCTTGAAGATCATAAATATGTTGTATCAGTCAGTAAGTATGTGTGTGCGTGTGCGTGCAATATGTATCCACAGGTTGTGCATTAAGCCTTAGCAGCACTGAATAATATTGGGTATATATTAAAACATAGACACTGTGCATGAGTCCATTTGTTTGGATGTATGATATTACATGTATGTGTTTGTGTGTGTATATATCAGGGCCTGACAAATCGTAGTATTCATGGCTCCTAACCTTTTGATTGTTTTACATGGAACTCTTTGGAAGTTCCATATTCCTAGCTCCTAAAAATAACCATGCTGGCTCTTAAATTGGTCTGTTGACTCCTAAAGGCTACAGAAATTTGTCAAGCCCTGGAATATATATTTATATCTTATTATTGTCAATCGGAATTCTTGTAAAGGGCCATAATACATTTACATCAATAATGGGTCTCTGAGCAGTAATATTGTTGCATATGATCGTTTTCCTGTGTAGAATACCACTTTTATGCTGTTGTATAGGTCAGGGCTCGACAAATCCCAGGTCACCATGGCGACTAGGAAATTAAATTTGTCAAGCCCTGGTATAGGTGTTGGGAGGCATGCTATGTTTTGGAAAGGTCGACAAATCTCCGATGCAATATAGTCTTCAGTGGCTTCTTTGTACTGTAAATTCAGTGTTCTGGTCGACTTATGTTGTCTTACAAGTTTATTCTCTTAAATCTTGTAGGTAAACCCTACGCCTCAGTGTGTCAAAGCCATGATGAAAATGACCTACTGTCCTCATTGTCGCGGACTTGTCACTGTGAAGCCTTGTAATAATTATTGTTTGAATGTCATGAGAGGATGTCTGGCCAATCCTGGAGACTTGGATTCTGAATGGAACAACTTTGTTGGTAAGTACCGTAACAAATTGGTTGTGGGCTTGATTTTTAAAGTCAGTATCATGATAAATGTGGATAAGGCAAAATATGTAACCACAATGTGGTCAGATAAGATCTGCATGATTTTTCTCAGAAAGGTAAAATAAAATCAAAAAATGACAATTTTATCTAAAATGTAAATTGTATTGTAAATCGTACTTCAATCTAATTGAACTGTAACATCCTGTCCTTGGGTTTAACTTACAACACTGATCACTTACCAACACAGGAAGGGGAGGGGGGTGATAAAAATTTTTTTTTTTAAAAAAGAGCAGGAGAATCAAAGTTAATATATAATGGCATTGAGTGCATGAATGGAGTATGTATGTATGTATGTATGTGTATGTATGTATGTATGTGTATGTATGTATATATACTGTATACTATATAGATGTAACGGCAATTATGAGGATAGGCCAGATCATATTGGGAGTTCATTGATAACATAATTCCTCTGCATTGTGAAGGGATGAGCATTACTTGAAGCCCTCTGTGCCCCCCGAGACTGCTATAGTGCATTGGTTATATAATGCTTCACCTATAGTGATTCTTAAACTGTTTGTGCCTAATTGCTGTTACAGCTATCCAGCACATACACAACTTTCTTACTCTGCAGCCATCGTATGTGAAATTTTGATTAATTTCTTTCCATATGTTGTTGGAGTACAGAAGATAATGCCTTAGGACTGTGTGTTGAAACATTGTTTGAATATAAATCATCCAGTCCTTGCTACAAAGTTAATTGAATATATAGTACTATGAACTGGACATACTAGCACTTAATGTGGTAAGCTTCCCTATCTATACCCACTGGGTTGAAACTTTATTGAAAATAAAATTCAGTTATTAGTATCTGCTATAGAAGTATCAGTCTCCCTGTCTTCTTATAACCCCCGATCCCGATTTATTATACATTAGAAGCACAGTTTAATGTGGAGTCCATTGTTGTCTGATTAAATCGGTGTTCGTTAACTGTGCAGTACACTTTTGGGTTAACAATTTGTATAACAGAGAGTGGGCAACAAATTGTAAACACATTTTCAAGATACAGATAGTGTTTGTGTATGATACGCAAGTGCAGGAGAGACTCCTGTATACAGAGCTTTGTTAGTGGACAGGAAATGGTCTAACTGTGTCTATTCCAGAGAACATTATCGCCCTCAGGTGGAATTGTCTGTTGAGGTTTCAAAAACGAAAGATTTTTTTTCTACTATAACAGAATTGTTATGGTTTAACCTAAAACAGGAATGACTTATTTTTATTTTGAATTTTATTTTTCTGTTTAGAAAATTACCAGGGGAATTCCATCGGATTTTGTTGTACTTTTTCTATGTTTGGCCCTTAAGGTGTTTGCTCAGACTGTTATATGTGCAAAGAGGGCCATTGGAGCTACCGGTTATTTTAGGTATTCAGTTTAATTTAATTTAATTGTATTTACATAAAAACCCAAACATCCTAAGCGATGCTTATGCAAAATCTGCCCCTTAGTGCAATTTAATGTAATATATTTAGTGCAGTGCTTGACAAATCCAGCCAGAGAGCCATGGCTCCTAAAATCTCTCCTGTTGATATATTTATTGGTAACATATATCTCTAGCTCAAGGGTAAGCAACTTTCAGCAGTCCAGATGTTGTTCACTACATTTCTTGTGATGCTTTGCCAGCATTACAGGAGATGTAGTCTGGAGTGCTGAAGGTTGCTTACCCCTGCTTTGGCTCCTAAAAAGAACTTGTCTGGCTCCTGAGATGTGTTGTTGTTTTTTTTTTTACTATACACAAACTACACAATGTACACAAACTACACGTTTGTGTGTGCGAAATAAATAATATTTATACAGCGACAGGAAATTTATGTACACCATTGCAATATAGTAATGAACAGGACCAGCCCTTGTTGGCATATACATGAATATCCAGTAGGTGTCCAAAACACCTGCCAGTCAGAGGGTTTTTACAAAAACTACTGCTAAAGGGCTTAACTTGCTCATCCTGTAAATTAAATATACCAGATACTATGAAATCTTTTTGTGGAAGATAGAAAATTCTACTCTCAACAGTAATCATTGAAACTTTTTAGAACCAAAGTGGATCCTTTACTTTAGGTGCTCTTCGTTTTGCTTCCTCCCCATTGCGGCCTGCCCTTTCATCAAGTCGTTTCATCAAGAAAAAAAAACATGATTTCTTGAATATTTTCTCCTATCCTGCTGTATGAAAGGGGGGCAATTCCAACTACAGCACCACATGTACCACAACATGTAAAGTAATCAAAAAGAAACTGATATGTTTAATTATCCTAAACTCCTCTGTGTCCTAAAAACTGCCGGTCGTGTGTAATAGATTTATTGCAGTATCATTGCTACCTGTCTCTCAAAGCCCCTCTGATTGATTGGATGTCAAAAGGCCTTAATTTCCCACAGAATCACACGTAGCAAGGGATTCTGGGCAGGCATATGCAAATCCAGTCAAAAATGATCACTTTTTGCTTCTTAATCCATTATAAGCATGGACCCCTTGGAACATATGTGCACTGTACAAAACCACCTTTAAACACAGCTCAGGACAGAGGTGTAGAAGCCAGATTAGAACTACAGGAGACGTACATTTCACATCAATATTAGAAACATACGGAAAATAAGCTACCATATTTTCCGGCGTATAAGACGACCCCCTAACTTTTGAGAAGATTTTATTGGGTTAAAGTCATCTTATATGCCGGAAAATAGTATCTATATTTTAACTTTTGAGGTTAAAATATAGAGTTTGCCACCCTCCTTCCCCAATCCCCAGTACTTACCTACTTTCTGCTCTGTCTCCCGCTGTTAAGCCGGTCCCTGGCTGTGAGGGAGGCGTTGTAAGCTCCCCTTCAGCCGTGCGGTCAATAAAGTTTGTTTAAAAAAAAAGTTTAAACAAACTTTATTGACCGTGCGGCTGGAGGAGAGCTCACAACGCTTCCCTCACCGCCACGGACCGGCTTAACAGCGGGAGAGGAGACAGAGCAGAAAGAAGGTAAGTTAACCCTTAGCACCCAGCATATAAGACGACCCCCCAACTTTTGAAAAGATTTTCCTGGGTTAAAAAGTCGTCTTATAAGCTGGAAAATACGGTAGGTAGAATCCTTTTTTTTTTTTGTTGTTTAATTTGTAAGTGGTTCTAATTACCAGGAATATTAGCCAAATCATTTCCGGAGACCAGACTCCCCTGTGTGTCAGGTGTCCCCAAATTAAACTACTGTTGCTCAGATTCTCACTATATTTTTTTCTTTCTATTTAGAGAAGAGCTACAGTTGAACGTTTGTTTGTGGACCCATTATTACACTACCTATTTTTATAGCTTATTTTGGGCACTCAGCTGGAGACCAAATGCATTTTCTATATGGGCAGTGAAAGAAAACCCCCTGCATTCCTTAGCTGTGATACATGTAACTCCATGGCACCAGCAGTAACAAAAGCCCTGATTCGTACAGAATTCCCATGCTCTTGTGTATGGCCTGGGTAGCTCAGCGTTTACAAAGACCCCAAACAGCCAGAAGAATTGGGGTTTGTGTTTCTTTTCAGGCTTTCACAAACACATTATTGATCTGGGGGCCTTTCTTGGCCACTAAGGGAATACAAAGTTACCACATGAAATAATTTCTTTCAAATAGCCAACGTTCACCAAAACTGTAATTCCAAACGGAATAATTGTCATGCTCGACGTAAAAAAAAAATATATATATTTGCTAGGAACTTCTTTACGCTGAGTGATAACAAAGCAAAGGGCCAGGAAGTTTGGCTTAATGCGACCTCCTTAACATCCCTCGTTTGCTGACACATCAAAAGAATTTTTCCCTCCTGTATCACAATGGCATATTCATGCCATCAGCCTATGCAAAGGGATTAGAAGCAACTTTTTATTGAAGACCATGACAAAAAAAAAGTCTGACTCCTTTGTTTTATTACATTTTTACCCTTCAACAAAATATGCATTTAGTCAGATTCTTGTCTCCAGTTCAGATCAATTGAATTCCACAGTGAGTCTTTGTCATTCCATTTGGGAGTCTGTGAAAAGATAAATTTAAAAAAAAAAAAAAAGAAGGAGCAGTTTTATTTTAGGATTTCATTTTTTTTTTTTCAGTTTATTTTTTTTATTGAAAGTTTTTTAATGTGTTTTTATTGTGGTACTTTTATAATGGTTTAAAAACATATCCCTCATATATTGCTTTAAAGCATAATCATGAATAAATGCTGATATAGATGAACAATAGAGATCTTCAATTTTATATTGATTTTAATTGCATACTTTTGGTACCAGCATATGTTTGCTTTGCTAAGACATTGTGTGTCTGCGTGTGTATACACTTGTCTATAAAAGGCTTTAACATTGCTATATAAGACTTAACTAGCGCTTTTTTGTGTAGGTTTTCAATAGTAGGGTGTACTGGCATCTCATAAATTACAAAAGCTAATATTCAAGAATGCCCAAATAGCTTTTCCTTTAAACAAGACTGTTTCTACCTGCGTAACAAAGATTAATTTACATAATCAGGCTATTCTTATATGATTTCAAGTTTTGCCATTTTAAAATGAAAACTATTTCTGTATAACTGTGAGCACATGTAGTTGATGCACCACTAAAATGTCCCCCCCCCCCCCACCCCCCCTAAAATAAAAGCACAGGTGAAAAAAAACTATCGGCCCTCGCATGAGAATAAACTAACATGTACTTTCTAAGGTACATGCCAGGTTATCCTCTGACAAGGAGCCAAGATTCTACCCATGTCAGGGTAGCTGACAGTCTATCACTGCTAGAGGATCTCACTAACCGAGAAACCCGGCCAGACCCAACACACTGATCAGACATGCAAGGTGAACCCCCGTGCTGATTGGCTGAGCACACACAGCTGCTGATTGGCTGAGCACTTGCATGTAACTTTAAAGATGCACATTGGGGTTTGAAGGCGGGAGCAGATTTTTAACAAATGCTTCAATTACAACGAATCTTTAGTACCACTTTAAGTGTATTTGTTTTTCCCATACCTTTTTGTAGGCGCGGAATGACTCTTCTATAATGCAGGGATAACAACATGGAAAAGACAATCCAGGCAATCATTTTACATTTCATTTAGCGCAACCAACACCATGAAATCTGGACGCGTAACAAATACTCGTTCTGATCGCCACCACTGCGTACATAGTAAATTAGACTCACTTGCAGAAACTTCATTTAAATGGTGTGCTCCACAAACCTAGTATAGAGTTCAAGGACATCTTGCTGAAATTGGCAAGACTTGCTCTTGTAAACATTACATTAGCTAGTCTCTATTTGACCTCATTGATGGTAAAGATTCCAACAAAAAGTTCTCGCTCTTTGCTACATTAATGGATGACTTTCTGCCAGAATAGATTTCCTGCTTTCACAAAATGTACAGTTTGTATTGGAATCTCAACAGCCAAGCTTCACAAAGTGTCCTTTTAGAAGAAATATTCATCCTGTAATTAATATATGTTCCTCTTTGTGACTTTGCTAGTATGTCCTCTACTTCGGCTTCTGATATAATCTGGACAGAGTTATACAGTATACTCCTTTATATTTTATGGTGTTTATGTGAAATTGTTAAATATATATATATATATTTAAAGGAATTAATGTGCATCACTGTAATTAATATGGAGTGATGCTCCGGTCCATTGTACATTATGATTCAGGGTTCTCTCCAGTACTTCTTCCCATGAGGAATTGGCTGTTCTTCACAGCCTTTTTATCACATTATTTACAGCGACCGACTGCTCAGTATGGATATTTTGTCACGGTGCAATTAAATTTCATTTTAGGGTTCGGTTAGGGGTTACTTTTTACGGTTAGGGGTTATTTTTAGGGTTATTGTTGGAGGGGTTCCTTTACAGGGGTAGGTATTTGATGGTTCACCACCAAAATGGCTTCGCTGAACTGTCAGCGATGAAGCGGCCACAAAGAACAAAGTCATATACCCCTTTCCATGATGCTTAGCTGAGCCCACTGTGATCCTGCCAGTGGGCACGTGCAGCCAGACAATCTTTGCCTCTGCTTTGAAACACATACTGGATTTACACAACACAAGCAGCATTGTCGTTTGTACTTTTGCTTATAGTAGAGAAGCAAAACCTAAAGAAAAAAGCTTAAATGTCACTTTATTCATTTTTATAAAATTGCAAATATATTTCATCAGCAAAGTCCGCAGAGGGTTGAACTATGTTTGAAGCTAAATATATGTAACAAGACATATTACTTACACATATGCTATATTTACAGATGCCATGCTGATGGTAGCAGAACGACTCGAGGGGCCATTTAACATTGAAACAGTCATGGACCCTATTGATGTCAAGATATCTGATGCTATAATGAATATGCAAGAGAACAGCGTTCAAGTCTCCGAGAAGGTATGTATTCAGGAGATGTGCTCATGAGGCCTGTAGTAGTCTTTGACTTTGTGAAAAGTGGAAACAATTCACATTTTATGGGTAAAACAGTGTTTTCTTTTGTATTCATAAAAAGAAAGTTACTTCAACTTGCTGAAAAACAACAATATTATTTCAAATAACATAATGCAAAAAATAGATCTGTGTTGTGCTAGCATTTAAAGATATTTTTAATATAATTTTAATATCTGCATTCTCTTAGCAAAAGTTTCCACCTCAAACCAAAAAATAAATATATTTCTATGTGGTACCCTTTTCTGCAAGGTGTTCCAAGGTTGTGGTCAGCCAAAACCCCTTTCTCCAGGACGGACAGCGAGATCGGCTCCAGATGTAGGCTTCAACTCTCGCTTTAGAGCCTATTCTCCAGAAGAGAGGCCTACGACGGCTGCTGGTACAAGTCTGGATAGACTGGTGAGCTTTATTTTTTTCTTTTTCTCTCTTTAATGGGGTTACATTTCCTGCTTTAACAGAGACTGTAGTGTACACTTGCTTTCACAGCTGCCTTCTCCCCCTCCACTTAATATCTGCAAGGATTTTGAATGACGGGGAAACTATGACGCAACTGGCTTACAAGATAAAAAGGGCATAATCTTCTAGCGGATCTAGACTTGAAACTATTTTGCTTGCTTGATTCATGCTCAGACCTGACTCTTGACTCCTAATCTCAATATTTTGCAAGGTACTAAATGTGTCCTCGTGCAAATCCATAAGTCACAGCTTTTTTTTCTATCTCCAGGTGGCAGACGTGAAAGAAAAGTTAAAGGGCGCTAAAAAGTTTTGGTCTTCCCTGCCTGGCAGCATTTGTAAGAACAACTGGACTGCAGGAGCCAATGAAGATGAATGTTGGAATGGGAGTGATAAGAACAGGTTTGTGTTACTGATGGGATTGTATTCAGAAGTGCCTTCCAAGGTATGTACGTACGTACGTACGTACATACTGCAAATACAATGTACAGGGGGAAAGTATTTTACCCAGGTATTTATTGATGTATTTTGAAATACCATTTGTTTTATCAATACAAAGAGAACCATAGTTACATGTGTCAAGGGCCATTTTCTAGAGGCTGAAGTAAAAATAAGTGCATACAAAACTGTAGCTAGGTGAAACTACCTCTTTAATGTGTGTGTGTGTGTGTGTCGGTGTAACGGAAACGTCGATTACACCAATGTCTATTGTGGATTAAATTAAAATCTACTAAATCTTTACATGAAGCCTATGGAAGCATGGCAGCTGTCGGTCAGAGGATAACTGGCGTGTGCTATCAAAAGTACACGCCAGTTCATCCTCATACTAGGGACAGCTAACATTTCACTTGTGCTTCTATATTAGAAGCATAAGTGAAAAATAATGTTTAGTGCCCCATTAAGTGTATGTATATGTGTGTGTGTGTGTGTGTGTGTGTGTATGTATGTATGTATATATATATATATATATATATATATGTATATGTATGTATGTATGTATGTGTCTCTTTAACCTTATGGACTGCCAAAAAATGTAATATATTTAGAATATAGCATATATTAACATGTACAAAATAGCTGGTTACTGTTTACAAGTGTAAATTTAACCTTATGGAATCCCTTCATTTTAGGTACTTGTATGCAGTTATGGGAAATGGTTTGGCTAATCAGATTAACAATCCTGATGTGGATGTCGACATCACAAGGCCTGACATTGTGATCCGTCAGCAGATAATGGCACTGCGTATAATGACCAATAAAATGAGGAACGCGTACAATGGAAATGATGTAAACTTTATCGACATAAGTAAGTATTGCATGGGTGTTACCTCCTCCTTCGAAGAGCTCTGCATGGAAGGTGTTCTAGACATAAACATTTCCGTTTGGGCATTGCAGGTGACGAGACCAGCGGTGAAGGAAGTGGCAGCGGCGGTTGCGACCCTCAGAAATGTCCCGGAGAGTTTGAGTTCAATGCCACTGAAGAGACCAAGATAAAGACAAAGATACAGATCGGAAGCGGAAGCAACAAAGCTGCAGATCCTACTTCTGCAGCCTCTACCAACACCGTGTCTCTCCTAGCCTTGCTTCTTAGCACCTTGTTCTTGATGAGGCATTTGAGATAATGGAAGGTGATCGTGTGCTGAGGCAAAGAGACAAAATTTTCTCAAAATGGAAGTGCACCTTTTCCACTTTTTCTACCGTCAAATGACTCTTCATTTTAAGTTAACGGACAAAGGTGTTTCACGGTTACCGTGTTGCCACCGGTTCATGGTCGATCCACCTGTAACCTTCGCTTACTGTCATGGAAAATGAACTTTTACAACCTGTTTGGGTTTTTTTAAGATTAATGTGGCAAACAGACATGTACATACAGATTTGTAGGTAGCTATGCATTAATGTTTTTTTTTTTTTTATATATCACATTTCCATACAATTAATCCCAGGGTCACACCTAGGCTTATAAAAAGTATGCTTTTTATGAGATATCTGTACAGAAGCTATTTTATTTATCATGTAATCTTTTTTTTTGGGGGGGGGGGGGGGGGGGACAGAATATGACCAAGCAACCAGCAAAGATATGCTTATTTTAGTTGAAATTCAGTTGTCTGAAAACATTGTTCTCTAAAACATATGTTTAGCAGCTTAATTGGTTTAGCCTAAACCAGTACTTGTTGCAGTGATGTGTTTGGTACATTATCCAAGTGTCTTCAAATTAGGATCTGAAGTTAATTTAATCCACATTCTGCTTAGTTCACTCAGCCATGTGGCATTTTTGTTTTTTGGATAGTAGTGCGTCAGGAAGCCAGCTAACTGTCTGTTTTAAGTCATGTATGTATAAGATCATTAATTGCTGTCATTGTTTTTATATATACTTTTTGGTTTTCATTTAATTTCATTTGGCCATTTTTGTGTTCTGTTGCAACCTTACAACTTTTGTTAACTTGGTGCGTGTGTTTTTTGTGTATGTGTTATCTGTGATACCAAGTTGTATTAAGTAGTGATACTGTTGAGTGTGAAGTAATCGGCTGCATTTTTAGGTAACCATTATATCAAACTGTATTCAGCAGACCAGTTATTTGTGGGTCACACTTTTAATCTCTTTAGAAACTTGCAGTTTCTTTTGGTCACTAATGCAATAGGAAACTGCCATTCTAACTCTGACATTGGGTGCTAAACCTGGATTCCATCTTCCGGAGATTTATGATAATGCACAAGGATAGTTTGTTTACCTTACATCTGGACCTTTTTATTCAGCTAATCCATTTTCAAAGGTACTGTCCAGGTTGATGAGACTGGAATAGAATAAATATTCCCAATAATTGTTGCCTAAAGTATTCGTTTTTGCAGAAAACTACCCAAATACAAGTTTCAGCTTTAAAAACAATCTCTTTTTATTCTCTTAGACATATTACATTTATTTTTTAAATCAAGTGGTGTTCAGATCAGATTTTCAACTAATTATTAGCTCAGGGTCATTTTTTTAATGGTACATTCTAGTTCGCTTAAGTCAAATGTCAGGTCTGATTATGTTGGCATAATACAGCCGGTGTAAATTCATTTAAATATCCGCTAAATTAACATTTTTTTTTCTGCTTTCTTGGGGCAACTTTCTTTCTTTCACTACAAATTCAAGCCTAGTGTTCCAAGATTAAAACCTGTAGATTGTGTATTGTCCAAATGTATTTTATATTTAGAAAAAGGATCAGTTTAGTAAAGTTTTCCAGACCTATGTACCTAGAAATTTGCCGTAGAATATAACATTTTAAAATCCACACATTTTTTATGGGGGTAATTTGGTTAGCCATTATTTATTAAAAACATAAAGTGATTTCTAGGGGGGGAGGAAATACATACATATTTTTTGCTAAAGAAAAAAAAAATCATAAGCAAAACGTTTAACACTTGTGCGCGAAAGAGAAATTGTAAATAGTTTTAGTTGAGATGTGAGTAATTGGAAAATGTGCCGATATATAGTAACTACCTCAATTCTGAGGAATTTCCTTTTTAGCTTTGAGGACTTTCCTACTTTTTGTAGGAATGAATCTGATCTCCATAACGTAGCAAGAAAAGTTATCCCCACAGACTTTTAGATTGCTTTTTCCTTTTTAAGTATTGAACTTTTTCCAGGTGTTTTTTTTTTTTTTTTTGTAGTCAGGGCTTTCTAACCCTGTAGATTTTGTTTGGGGGGGGGGGGGGGGGGAGGACTCTTCTCTGCTAAAAGAGCATTTTCAGCAACACAAATGTTTTGCTCTTTACGCATCTAGTGTGATAGCTTGGCAAAGCTTTAAAGTAATGCCATCCCATCCAATATTGGCATACTTATGTTGACTCGTTACAAACAGACATCATACTTATGTTGACTCTTTACAAACAGACATTTGCAAAGACTTTGCCTTTGATTTCTGGAGCTCTTGTTGAAACCTTCAGCTGATAGGCCAGTATAGATATATCATTCTGAAGTTACAGGCAAAAAGTGACCACATCTCTCATTAAGACATTTTCTAAAATCTTTTATAATAAATTTGTCTTAAATTGTGTTTTTGTATTTTTTTTTTTAATTGTCTTCTTTTTTTTTTTTTTTTTTTACCCAAAACTTCCAAATTGTAAATTTCTTTTAGTGGTTGTTTTTAGGGATTGTATGTGTTTTAATTGCTTACATGGAAGACTATTGTAAAAAAAAAAAAAATATATATAAATGGCATATTTGCAATTTTTAATAAAAAAAACAAACTTGTGTACCGAAGTGTTTGTAGCTAAGGATATTGTTAGGGGGCATATATTAGGTCTGAGGTTCTAAATTTTAGGAGGTGTTGGTTATATATAATATACTTCTAAAAACTAAGGAACAAACAATGTGGTTTGTTCTTTTGAAACCCAAAGTCACAGATTTTATAGTAGGTCTTTTTTGTGTGTTTCTACCCTTTAAGCTTAGCCTAAAATATAACTATTTGAATTTCTTTTGATTACTAAATTCAGTTATCTGCTTACTATTAATTCTGTTGTGGCTGATCAGCCCCCCTGAATTTTAAGGGGAGATTATATGGTTAAAGGTGGAAAAGCAGGGGCATGATGATTTCACAGCAACCCTTGTAATATGAGGGTCAGGCTATCCTTCATATCTTCATGTTAAAATATGTTGATATTTATTTAAGCTATGAAGGAAAGAGCAAGTAGTTGTATATTAATCTATGATTTGAATTTAGTTGTGAATATATAAATAAACACATATATAATACATTTTACATGCACATGTTATTCCCAACATGTCTTGCCATCAAGTCGATGACAATTAATAACCCAGGGCTGAATTCTTAGTGAGACAGTGTACAGTGTGTTTTGAGACTCTTCAGTTAAATGCATTTCGCTGACTGTGTATAGAACTTTTACTGTTTGTGGATGTATAATGTTTCCCAGAAGAATTTCCAAATAGGTAAACAGAGCAACATTTAAATACTAGATTGTGAAATGCATGACACATGAAAATATTTATATGTGTCCTTAAGGACCGTTTTCTAGATACATGTTCATACAGATGAATTTTAATTCTTATGCGTATTCCTTCATTGCTTTTTAACTCATGGCTATTTGAAGGGCAATAGAAGTCCCTAAAGTAGCCTGGGTGAATTTGTGTTGAACCATTAAATCACTGGTCATTCTGCTCTTTTCTAATATATATATATATATATATATATATATATATATATATATATATATATATATATATATATATATAATGTGCCTTTTAATAACGATAGTTTTTTTTTTTTTTTTTTTAACCTATCCAGCTGTCATACTAAATAAGTATTTTATAAATCCATTTTTATATCTGTTATGGATGTACAGAGCTAAAGGGGGCATATTAATATTTGTGGTTAGCTATAAAGCCATATTTGAAACCGGCTTGCCTTTTTTTTTTTTGATAACTTGTTTTCTTATAAAATTATGCATTTCTACCATTTGGTCACCTTTTATATGTGGGTTTTCTAATCTACATCTGAAACTCTGCAACCACGAATGTGAAATGTGTTTGGAAATCATATCATTTTCTCCCATCCCTCTATCCTTTTTCCCCCCCAAGTTAGATATGCACTATAATAAACAAAAAGTTGGATTCTGCATCCTTTGCCTATATTTACAAGTGAATCAACTTTTACCGAAATTTTTTTGAATTTATTTTTTTTTTTTTGCACAAACCAAAACCTGACACAGTTACAAAGTAACTATAAAGTAATTTAGTAAAGGAGGAGAATCGGCCTTTGCAGGGTTTTGTAATTTTTTAGCTATATGAATAAGTGGAAATGGGTGGCCGAACGTAAGTGGTGTGTTGGTACTTGCTAAATTATATAAATGTGTGTAATTATATCTGGGTTCTGTTCAATGTTGGGGCAAAGGTTTGTTCTTTAATATCAATCCTGCCCAGCTTTGCCATTTAACTATATTTTGTGTACATCTGAAGTTGTTTTCTGCAAGGCGAGGTTAGAGAAAAGGTTTTTTTTTTGGTTTTTTTTAAAGGAGATCCACAACATACATATATTTGAATTTCTTACTGTAAGGACGTACCAAACCAGTAATAAGTTTAAAAAAATATTTCTTACAGAGAAGGTGCAATCACAAAAGGAGAGAACTGAAAAAAACTAGATTAACCTTGTTTTCTGAATTTATTGATTGTAATTACGTAGAATTTTTCCAATTCTTTTATAGCCAAGAGATTAAATTGATCTAGTATATGTCATCCAATCAGAAGACAAAATGTGGCTATTGTGAAATCTAATATTAAAGCTATACTTTGTACGTAGAACTAGGTAAAATTCTAACTTAAGGTATCTCCTGTGTAAAAACAAAATATAATTGTTTATTGCATATTACAATTATTCAGACGTTACATTGAGTATGTGTCTGTTAATTGGTTTGTAACTTGCATTTAGTACAAACTTATTGTCTATATTTGTGCCATTAAATACCCGGACATTATTTCCATCAAACACAATTTTAAATAAATGAAAGTTTAAAATGCTTTTTGTTTGGTAATTTGTATTGTTCATAAAATGTGTTGATAAAGACACACATCGGGTATCCTGTGATGTCAGATGGGGGATAGTTGGAGGGGATTAAAAGGTGGATGGGAGAAATAAAAATTATAGTATAGAAGAGTAAGTGAAGGACCTTGGATACTACACTCAACCAAGATACCTACCACAGCATTGTGAAGAAAGAACCTATATTTTAATTGTGTGACCATAGTATATATTTTGTGTGTGAATTTTAATAGTATATCTACTACTCTGTTTTGATGAAGAGGTTGTCCAACATTTCTACCTAAACAGGCCTTCTGCAGGTCAGATGCTAATTTATCTAGGCATCTTTTGGATCAATCACAAAAAATCCAGTTTGCCTGAAATGGGTAATTTGATTAGGGAGGACAGAGAGAAAGCAGCACTTTTTCCCCACTTCTGTTTATACCATGGAAGAACCGATGGCTGAGCTCCTGCTGCCTTGTTTTATAGTACAGATACAGAAAACATGAGTTTGGCTGACACAAAAAAAAAGTGCTTAACCCTTTTAAGATAGGCAAGGTCCCAGAGCCAGATGGTATAAATCCAAATGTACTTAGGGAGTTGAGCCGAATTCTGGCCATACCATTATTTTATATCTGTAGGCATTTTTTCAGTTCAGGTATAGTACGAATAGACTGGTGCAAGTCGGATGTGATGCCAAAATTTAAAAAGGAATCAATATCTCAGCCGGGCAATTACAGTCCAGTGAGCATTATACATCTTTTGTGGGGAAATTTGGAGGGTTGCTAAAGGTATACATTCAAGAATTCATCTTGACTCAACATAATGAGTAGGTCAGCATGGTTTTGAGAAAGACAGACAGGAATTGTCAAACCAACTTAATAGCTTTCTTTTTTTTTTTTTTTTTTTTATTACAAAAATACAAAAGATACATACAGTGCATTAAAAAAGAGATTCATACAAAAATTCAAATATAAGTCTGTTGGCAGGATATGCTATACAGTAACAATCTAATAATTGCCTATATAGAACAGGGGTGTCTGAATTTATCTTGTTCTCATTTTTGTTTCCTACTTGCACCTCTTCCCTTCTAATATAACACCTCTACTGTAGTTCCTGGCTTCACTTCTTAAATAAATATACAAATTTTACCCTCATTCCTCTGTCTTTAACCAGACATGTATTGCTCTATCTTTCTATTTTTAATTGAAGAGAAAAGGAGTAAACTTGCATTCTCCCGCCAAATTATCTTCTTATAGTGTTGACATTCACATACAAAGTGTTGTGTGTTTTGTGGTGTCAGAGGCTCCCTCCCGCACATCTCCTTTAAACTGAGTTCTTCTACATCTTTTTCTTTTTACTTTACTCTCAGAACGTAGGTAGCTTCTCATCTATTCTATTTGCCAGTTATCTATTTGTTTTATCCAAGTCTCCCAACTTTGTCTTTTCCTATTTGTCTCTCTAGTGATATTGAGCCCTCTTTCCATCTGAAGTTGATACATGATTTGGTGTTTAAGGAGTAGGAGGTTAAATGTATGGGAACTCTTCCAGTTCCTGGCTATTATAATTTTTTCTGCTACTGTACAATGTATAATAAGGTCGGATTGTTCTTTCTTGACCTTTGGCCAGTCTAAATGGAGTAACATGACCTCTGGCCTTAGTGGCAACTTTATCCTACAGGTTACCTCTACTATTTTTACTACTGTTTCCCACAATTGGGCTACCTCCTTACATTCCCACCAAATGTGAAGGTATGTACCTATTTGCTTGCATCTCCAACAAGTATCGTCATTCTGATGGGAGATTTTCCTCATTCTAGTTGGAACTAAGTACCATTTATTGGCTACTTTATAGTGTGTTTCTACAAGTTGTACGGAATGAATTGCTCTATTTACATCAGCTAATGCGGTACACCAGTGTTTCTCATCTATGGATATTTTTAAATCTTTTTGCCAGCCTTCAATCGCGGGAATAGTTATTTTTACTTCCTCTTGATTTGCTAGCTCCAAGCATTTGGTAAACAGTTTTTTAGAGCAGTCATTTTTTAAGATATTATCCAGGATAGAGTAAAGTGCCCCTTCTTGCATTATTATTTTAGTTTGTGTATAATTTTTTACCCGTAAATATGTAAATATTTCGCGGCTCCGGATGTTATATTTCTCTCTTAGTTCCTCGAAGGTCATCACTCTATTGTTCTTTAATAAATGAGCTATTTTAGTAATATTATTGTCCCTCCAGTACTTAAGAGATAAATTCTCTACTTCTTGTTCTATTATATCAATTTTTTGAAAATCCAAGAGCTTATTATCTAATTTTAATCTTTTTTTTATTTTTTCCCAGCTAGGAACAATTTGGTTGAGTATATAAGATGAAGTTGGCATTATTTCTCTTGAACTCCATACTAAGTTGTCTACCCCTCTTAACCCGGTGTTTTGTTCTTCGATTTTATACCACCATGTAAATTTACTTGATATTTTACTCATCCATGCTATATGTAATATTATTCCGGCCTCATATATTTTTTCTATATTAGGTATTGCTACTACACCTTTATCAATATCTCTGGTTAGTAGGCCCAATTTGATTCTTGGCTTTTTACCTCGCCATATAAAATTTGCCATAGCTGCCTGGATCATTGTTAGCCACGCTTTGGGGATTGTCAATGGCAGCATCCGGAATAGGTAACTCCACTTTGGGACTATATATGATTTTACTACATTAACTCTGCCCCACCAAGATACTTCATATGACCGCCACTCTCTAAAATTTCTGTTCATGGATTGTAGTTGGTGGTAAAAATTTATCTCCATTATCTTATCTAACTTTTTACAAATTTTTATTCCCAAATAGGTAAACTCACTCGGATTGTTAAAGGCGTATCTATTTTGTATCTCCTCCTGCTCCTCTTGATTTGTATTGAAATACATTGCTATTGATTTAGCCACATTTAATTTATAATTTGACGCCAAACCATATTGAGCTACTTCAGACATCACTTTTTGTATGTTGTCAATTGGATCTAATACATATAGAATGGTGTCGTCTGCATACATTGAGATTTTAACTTCCCCCTGTGCTGTTGGATATCCCTTTATTAGTTGATTTTGTCTTATTTTTGTCGCTAATATCTCCATTGTCATTATATATAGGAGTGGTGAGAGCGGGCACCCCTGCCTCGTGCCGTTTCTTATCTCAAACCACTCAGAACACAAATTAGGTCCGACTATTCTAGCCGATGGGTATGAGTATAGTGCCACTATTGCCTTGTGTATCCAACCACAAAGGCCGCGATCACCTCGCTCATAAAGTCCCAATTGACCCTGTCGAAGGCTTTCTCCGCGTCCAACGACAGGGTCAAGAGGGACCTACCTTCTCTTGTAGCCTCATCAATCAGGTCTAGCAACACTCTAATATTATTACTTACTGCCCGGCCAGGCACGAACCCGATCTGGTCCGACTGTATCATGTCCGGCAGGACAGTTTTCACTCTTTCGGAGATAACGGAGGCATACAATTTAACATCTACATTGATTAATGATATTGGCCTGTAATTTTTTATGTCTGTTGGTTGTTTCCCAGGTTTCAATATCGGTAAGATGTTAGCCTTTAACATTTCTCGAGGGAATTGACCCGTTTCTGCTATTTTATTGAAAGTTTCTGTTAGGTGGTCTATAATTTGGGGCCTCATAACTTTAAAGAATTCATTGCTATAGCCATCTGGGCCAGGTGTCTTATATTTGGCTAATTTGTCAATGGCTCTGTTTATTTCCTCTCTAGTGAATTCCCCGTTTATCGGAGCTAGGGTCTCTGGTGATAAGGCTGGTATATTTATTTCAGATAAATAGTCCTGTAAATCCATTTTTTCATTGTCTTCAGGGAGATTGTATAGTCTTTGATAGTAGTTTCCAAATATTCTACCGATTTCCTCTGGTGTTCTATTTATATTTCCCTCCTCTATTATTTTTTCTATACGGTTATCGCCCCTTTGTTTTTTTTAGTTTGTTCGTTAACATTTTGTCTGCTCTGTTTTGTTGATGGTAGAATTTCATTTTGAGAGTAATCATGTTTTTATTTATTCTATCTATTGTTTTTTCTTTAATTAGTTTTTTTATATCCCCTATTTTATTTTGCCTTTCTATTGTTGGATTTTCCTTATTTTCTCTAAGTGTGCTATAAAGTTGTATATACAGCTCTGATAGCTGTGGGCCTGATTTTTGTATCATTCTCTTCTTTATTTTTATGCAATGGCCTCTTATCACTGCTTTATAAGCACACCAGATCATGGCTTTACTGACTTCGATATTATTATTCTCTTTAAAATAGCATTCTGTCATTTTTTTTTAAGTATTCACAGTTTTCTTTATCTTTTAAGATTGCATCGTTTAATTTCCATGTTGTCATAGGGTGTCTTACTTTAGCATCTGACAATTCCATACAAATTATGTCATGATCAGACCATATGAAAGGTTTAATCTCTATTTTTTTTACTCTTTTTATCAGTGCTAAATCACCTATTACCATATCGATTCGGGATTTAGACTTGTGGGGACATGAATAAAAAGTATACTCTCTCTCTGTCGGATTTTTTACTCTCCAGACATCAAACAAATCATTCCTCTTTAGGCATGTATTGAGGGATTTGGAACATTTGGCACTCCTCTTGTCTTTTTCCTTATTCATAAGGCTCATTTTATCTATTGTAATGTCGGCTACACAATTAAAGTCTCCCGCTATCAACTGTGTTCCCATTCTGACTTTCTCTACCCTCTCCATAATATGGTTCAGGAGGCCCACTGGATTGACATTGGGCAGATATACATTTATCAAAGTGAAAAGTTCTTCATTAATCGTACACACTAAGATTATAAATCTTCCTTCTGGATCCAATTCTTGATGTTTAATCTCTATACGAATTGATTTGTGGAAGTATATTGCCACTCCACATTTCTTTTCTGTAATCCTTGAAGCTCTTATTATCTGGGAATATTGTCTACTTGTCCATCTGACTTCATCCATTTGTCGCCAGTGGGTCTCCTGCACCATTACCACCTGAATCCTCTCTTTCTCCAAATATCTATCGAGTGCCATTCTTTTTTGTGGGATATTTAAACCTTGGATATTTATAGATGCGAATCTAACCATCGTCTATCCCTCTATTTCTTTGTGTCGGGGGGAGTCTCTGAGCCACCACAACAGACATACACAAGTGAAAACATTTACAAGACATAAAAACATCTAGAGTACCTTTCTTTGTACTCTCTTCATTCATACTTGGTCTCTTATTCGACCTTTCTAAGTTCTATTCAGAACCTATGTTGGAGTGTCCTGAGAGTGGATACTGGGGGGTTCTCTCTCATTTGATTTCCTGAATTATGACCTAGATAGATCCCAATCGCTTGGGGCCGCACATATGGTAATACTCCTGACTGTATGGGCGTGTGGGGATGACAACAATGGGGGGGAGGAAGTTGTAAGAGATAGGGATTGAGAGGGGTACTTTCCTGCTCTTTCATTCTCTTAATTGATATACTCTCTCAAAAAAAAAACATCCGTTTATTCCATTTTCTGTCTCTTTTTTTTTTATCATTATATTCCCTTCTCTTCTCTCTGAGTAATTCCGTCTTTTCCCTATCTTTTCCCTTTGGATTCATATCCTCCCTGTCTTATCCTCCTCTCTGGGAATCCCACTCTCTACCATCCCCCTCTCTTTACCCTCCATATTTTTACATGTAAAATGTGGGAATTCAGACATTAAAGGCGTAAAAAACAAGAGACCCCTCCCTTTCCTTTTTGTCCCTTCCTTCCCTTTCCTTTCTTCCCCCATTTATCTTTTTTTTTTTTTTCTTTTCTTTCTTTCACCATCTTTGCTTTGTAAGTTTTACGCTGTCATGGAAGATTGCTCTATATCTATGTGTTTTTTATTGTTTAATAAACAAGCAGCTGAACCATAATCTGTTTTCTTGTTTATATTTCTCTATATCTGCCCCTCTCACCCAGCTTTAACTACTATAATAAAAAATAAAAAAAATAAAAAATTTCCCTACCTTTAATAGTGATAATTTTCTATCTTTTGTGTCGCATACTTAATTATACTTATTTTATTAGCTTGTATATGTGTGTAAGAAGTGTTTGTAATAATTTATCTTCCCCCTTCTTTCCTTCTTTTTTCCCCTCTTTTCTCCCTTCCTCTCCTTCTCCCCTTCTTGTTATTGTCTAGGTATCTTTATTTTGTGTATTTTACTCTATTAGGAAAATTATTCTATATCTATGTGCTTTTAGTGTTTAATATATCAATCTACTAAACCGTGAACGGCTTTCGTGTTTATGTTCCCCTATACCTACCCCCCACCCCCCCGCCCGTCTTTAAGTACTCTACTGAGAAGTGTCCTACTTCTTTAGTGGTAATAACTATTCTATCTTTAGTGTATCACTCTAAGTTAACCTTGATTTTATTAGCAGTGTGAGAGTGTTAGAAATTATATATATTTTTTCTTTTTTCTTTTTTCCTTCCCTTCCCCTTTCCTTCTCTTTTCCCTTGGGAATGGGGGCAACCAAGAAGAGAGGGGACAGCATATTAATCAATCACCATGATAGTTCCTTTACCAATTTTCTCTGGATTCCTCATTTCCCTCTTCCCACCCCGTCCCATAGCCTCTATTTACACCAACTTGTTCTCTCTCAACCACTGATTGGCTTTTTCCACGGAATCTAGCACGTTCAATTTGTCCTCTTTATAAATCCTTAATGCTGTAGGGAAGCCCCAGGAGTATTTAATATTCTGAGCTCTTAAGATGTTGGTAATTGATGCATAATTTTTTCTCTGTGCTCTGGTATGGAAAGATAGATCTTGCAGGGCTACTATATTTCTAAAGTCCTTCCTCTTTCGCAGGTTTTATCCTGCTGGCTTTATATATTACTTCTTTAAATTGGAAAGACTGGAAATTGACGATAACATCCCTACTGTTCTTCTCTGGGATATTTTTCGGTTTGAACACTCTGTGGAATCTTTCCATTCCACAGCAGTACTTGTCTGTTTCTATCTCCCAGGCTTGCCAAAGTTTTTTCAGGAATTCAGGGATTTCTTCTTGAGATATTTTTTCGGGGATATTCCTAAATCTTATATTATTTCTCCTTGAGCGGTTCTCAAGCTCGCTCATTTTTACTTCTATGTCCTCTATTTTTTTTTCCAAATTTTTATTTTGTGTCCTTAATAAGTTTCCGTCGTATTCCAGTGTCTCAGTCTTTTGTTCTACTTTATGAATTTTTTCTACCATTTCTTCTATCTGTGTCTTTATTTCTATGAAGTTATTGTTAATTTGAGAAGTAATAGCCTTAAGTTGATCGTCCAGACATTTTTTAAGAAATTCCCCCGTAATTAGTGGGGTTTCTCCCCCTGCTGAGCTCCCTAGGGAGTCCTCCATTCGTGATTCATTAGGGGACTGATCTAACCCCTTTTTCCCTTTATTCATTCTGCCGGTAGGTGAGAAAAAGTCTGCAGATGTTTTTTCAATTTTTTGCTCCTTTTTCTTATCTTTCCTTAGACTAGTTTTTTCGTTAATTCTGCTTGTGGCCATACTTTTTTTTTTTTATATATATATTTTTTTTATTTTTTTTTTTATTTGAGTCTGTTCAATATCTCTCAAAATATGCTTTGTCTCATGGGTTAGTCTTATTGTCTTGTGCTGTGTTTTTTTGTCCTCTGCCTTCACTGACTCTTCATCTCACCCCCTTTTTGCTTGACTCTCCAGTACTTTTCAGCTCAAACCCCCAGCACCCTGTACCTCTATTCACGTGTTGCTCTTTCCTCCTCCACCGACCGCTGCTTTCAGCAGGGGCGTTGCTAGGCTCAAAAATGATCTGGGGCTATAGCCCACAGCTTTAATAATACTTAAAATACAATGATGTCTCATGATCGATAGGTAGACAGACAGAGGTACAGAATGCATAGGTATAGATATAGGATAGATGTAGATAGATATAGGTACATGAAGATGCATGAGTACATATATGATACAGATGCATATATAGATAAAGATACAGGATACATAGGTACAGATTTAGGCTATATGGACAGGTACAGGATCCATAGGTACGGATATAAGCTATTAGGACAGACACAGGTGCAGGATGCACAGGTACAGATATAAGATACAGGTATAGTAATGCATAGGTAAAGGTATAGATATAAGATAAAGGTATAGGATGCATAGGTACAGGTGTGGTCAGTCTTAAATATCCTAATATCTAGGATAACCGTATACCTGTCCCACGCATGCCTAAACTCCTTCGCTGTATTAACCTCTACCACTTCTACTGGAAGGCTATTCCATGCACCCACCACCCTCGCAGCAAAAAAATATTACGTTTATAATCACAAAACAAAACCTGTAAAATATTAAATATTTCCAGCCTTTTCAAAAGCTTGAGGTAGACCCCAAATAGATGTATATAACTATATAACAGGGCTTGACGAACTTAACTGAGTTTTAGGAGCCAGTAAAAAATCTAGGAGCCAGACAACAGCACATACACACAATCACATGCAGTCATATACAGACACACATACACACTCATACATGAAGTCAGTCACATAGACACACACACTCATACATACAAACAGTCTGTCACATTCACTCGTACATGCATACATAGTCTGTCACATACACTCATACATACAGTCTGTCACATAGACACACACTCATACAGTGTCAGATACACACTCATACATACAGTCTGTCACAGAGACACGCTCATACATACATACAGTCTGTCAGAGACACACTCATACATACAGTCTGTCACAGACACACACTCATACATACAGTCTGTCACAGACACACACTCATACATACAGTCTGTCACAGACACACACACACACATACATACAGTCTGTCACATAGACACACACACTCATACATACAGTCTGTCACATAGACACACACTCATACATACAGTCAGTAACATAGACACATACATTCATAGAGTCAGTCACATAGACCAGGGCTTGACAAATTTAATTTAGTTTTAGGAGCCAGCTAAAAAATTTAGGAGCCAGACAACGGCACATCACAATATCATAAACGCACGGAGACAGTCGCATACACCCACCTCACATACACAGTCAGTTACATTCACACACACACACCACATACAGTCAGTTACATTCACACACACACACACCACATACAGTCAGTTACATTCACACACACACACCACATACAGTCAGTTACATTCACACACACACACCACATACAGTCAGTTACATTCACACACACACCACATACAGTCAGTTACATTCACACACACACCACATACAGCCAGTTACATTCACACATACATACACAGCCAGTTACATTCACACATCCCCAGTTACATTCACACATACATACACAGCCAGTTACATTCACACATACATACACAGCCAGTTACATTCACTCATGCATACACAGCCAGTTACATTCACACATACATACACAGCCAGTTCCATTCACACATACATACACAGCCAGTTCCATTCACACATACATACACAGCCAGTTCCATTCACACATACATACACAGCCAGTTCCATTCACACATACATACACAGCCAGTTACATTCACTCATACATACACACAGACCAAAGAACAAAAATTTATTTCTTAGGGTGTCCTCCCTCCCTGCTGCTTACCTCATTGCAGGGGAGGGGGACATTTATGCTGGAGCCCGATCCTCTTTCGGTTCCTGTGCCGTGTTGTCACGTGACAATCGGCACTGCAGCGTGTTGCGCGAGGGGGCGGAGCTTACAGTCTGTGTGATCCGCACAGACTTTCTCCCCTCGCGCTGAAAGTAAAACGCATGGCAGCCGGCAAGGGCTCCCTGTGACAAACAGCACCCGGGCGCCAGGTCTGATTTCCTGGTCGCCATGGCGACCTGGCGCCCGGGGTTTGTCGAGCCCTGACATAGACACACACACCCATACAGTCTGTCACACAGATACATACATACATACATACATACATACATACAATCTGTCACATAGACACACACACTCATACATAGTAACACACATACATAGTCTATCACATACATACGTACAGTCTGTCACATACATACAGTCTGTCACATACTCTCATACATACACACACATATACAGTCTGCCACATACACTCATACATACATACATACAGTCTGTCACATACTCATACAAATGGTGTATTTAAAAAAAAAAAATAAAAAAAAATGTTGTTCAATATGTCCCCCCTCCCTGCTGCTATATCTCATTGCAGGGAAGGGGGCATTTCCGTTCCGCACAGACCATCATTTGTCAGGGTTAATTTCTCCATCATTTGCCAGGGTTAATCTCTCCATAATATGCCAGGGTTATTTATCCATCATTTGCCAGGGTTAATTTCCCCACCATTTGCCAGGGTTAATTTTCCCACCATTTGCCAGGGTTAAATTTCCCACCATTTGCCAGGGTTAATTTTCCCACCATTTGCCAGGGTTAATTTCTCCATCATTTGCCAGGGTTATTTATCCATCATTTGCCAGGGTTAATTCATACATCATTTGCCAGGGTTAATTCATACATCATTTGCCAGGGTTCATTTATCCACCATTTGCCAGGGTTAATTTCCCCACCATTTGCCATTGTTAATTCATACATCATTTGCCAGGGTTAATTTCCCCACCATTTGCCAGGGTTAATTTCCCCACCATTTGCCAGGGTTAATTTCCCCACCATTTGCCAGGGTTAATTTATCCATCATTTGCCAGGGTTAATTTATCCATCATTTGCCAGGGTTAATTTATCCACCATCTGCAAGGGTTAATTCATATATCATTTGCCAGGGTTAATTTAGACATCATTTGCCAGGGTTAATTTAGACATCATTTGCCAGGGTTAATTTATCCACCATCTGCAAGGGTTAATTCATATATCATTTGCCAGGGTTCATTTATCCACCATTTGCAAGGGTTAATTCAGACATCATTTGCCAGGGTTAATGTATCCATCATTTGCCAGGGTTATTCTGCCCATTAATGTCACCCTCCCTCCACCCCCTTCCCCAGTACTCACCTGTTGGTGATATTTATATAAAAATACATGGAGATCCTACCTTGTGCAGCCTGCTCCTGGATGGGAGGTAAGTGGCAGGTCATAGAGGAGGCTTTTCTGCAGCCCCTGGAGCAGAGAGCAGCCTCTCCACAGCAGCACAGCATCCCTCGTGGTCTGTGCTGTGAGGGAGGACACGTGGGTTCCTGCCGGTCACATGGGTTGGGGGCGGGGTTATCATAGTGACAGAGCAGGAAGCAGGGGAAGCTTCACAGACTCGGGGCTATGGTCAGGAGACTCGGGGCTCCAGCCCCAGTAGCCCCCCCCTAACGACGCCTCTGGCTTTCAGCCTTCCCCTCTTCAGCCGTCAGCGTCCTGCAGCTTTGTCTTGGTATTTTTAAGGATGAGCCTCTTAGGTGTTGCGCTGGGGGGAGCGGGGGGACGGATGGGACAACAAAGCCGATTCTCTGCAGGCAGTGTGCACCGTGCTGACTGTGTCTTTCCGTGAGGTCTTTTCAGGCTCTGTTAAAGCCAGGTCTCTATCGGTCGCTTCCTCGTCTCGCCAAGTTGCCTCCAGCTCCAACTCTCGGACACTCCTCCTCCGACGTCAGCGTGCTTCACGTCATGACGACCTCACTCCTTAATAGCTTTCTATGAAGACTTCAGTAAAAATATAGATCTAGGTGTTGCACTTGATCGATCTATTTAGACCCTGCTAAAGCAAATGGTTACTCTACAAATTGAGAGAAATAGACTTGGAGATAAATCATTGTATTTGGATTGAAAATTGGCTAAAAAAAGCAAAGAGTTGAAGTAAATGGTAAATCCTCAAACTGGACCAAGTTAGTAAGTGGAGTACCTCCGGGGTCTGTTTTAGGCCCTCTTCTTTTTAATTTGTTTATTAATGATCTAAGTTGTGTTGAGAGCCATGTCTCTGTGTTTGCTGATGACACAAAATTAGGTAAAGGAATACAGTCTAACCCTGATGTTTCTTTCACTTGGAAATTATTTAGACACAATGCGGGACTGGGCAACCAAGTGGTAAATGAGGTTCAATAGAGACAAATGTAAAGTTTTGCATTATGGGGAAAATAATATCAATGCAACATATACTTTAACACCTTCGCGACAAAGGACGTGCTAGGCACGTCCTGGGAGAAACTCCCTTAATGACAAAGGACGTGCCTGGCACGTCCTGCGGTGAATCAAGCGGTTTTCGCGATCAACGATCGCGAAAACCACTTTAACAGTGCTGGTCTATTGCCTCGATGTCGAGGCAATAGCCAGCACCTAAATTTCTATTTTGGGGCACCCACGATCGCCCCACGCAGCGATCGTGGGGAGCCATATTGACGGAGCATGCTGCTCCGTCAATATGGCTAAGCCCTCTGCCGGTCTGAGCTTCGGAAGTGAAAGTAACTTCACTTTTGTCGCTCTGAATATGCTACTTGACTTGACTAGTTTAGTAGCATTGCAATTGAAAATTTTTTAAATACATATTTAATTAATTAAAAACAGGTCATATAGCTATATTAGCCTATAGGGTTAAAATTAAATATTTTTTAGCATAAGGGATAGGGTTAAAATTAAATTAAAATTAAAAAATATTAAGGGATATAATAAGGATTAGAGTTGGGGTTAAATTTAGTGTTAGGGTTAAATTTTGGGTTCGGGTTGGGGTCAAAAGGTCAATATAGGAAAAAAACAAAAAACACTATTTTTGGTTTTTGCCCCATAACTCGCAGAAAAATACCGAAAAATATGGAAACATGCATATTTTTGAACTCGGGACAACATTTAGAAACTATTTAGACGGTGTCTTTTTTAATGATTTTATTTGTATAAATTATATTTTAGGTCAAAGATAGAAAAAGTGGGTTTTTTAAAATTTTTCATCATATTTTATCATTTTTTTTGTAGTAAATTATAAGATATGATGAACATAATGGTATCTAATGAAAGCCCTTATGACAATAAAAACAACATATAATTTGTGTGGGTACTGTATGTGAGAAAGAAAAAAATTACAGCTAAACACAAACACCCTAGAAATGTCAAAACAGCCATTGTCACCAAGGGAAAGTCAAGGTGAAAATGTCTTGTCACTAAGGGGTTAAATAGTATCTCCCTGGGAAAAACTAGTAATGAGAAGATTTTAGGAATAATTGTAGACAACAGATTTGGCAAGAGTGCACAATGACACAATGTCAGCAGCTGCAAGGGCCAAAAGGATTTTGGCATGTATAAAACAGGTTATTAAGTCACAGGCGAAAGATGTACTCAGTTAAATGTAAGAACTAACCTTGAATATGTGGCACAATTCTGGGCAAAAGTCCTTACAACTAGAAAAGGTGCAACGGAGGGCTACAAAATTAGAAAGGGGATGGAAGGTTCCTTGTTATGAAGAGAGACTAAAAACATTGCATTTATATGTACACTAGAAAATGGCATCTTAGAAGGGATATGATTATGTTATGTATACATATGTGCAGTGCCAATATAAAGACATCTCCAGTGTTCATTAACCAAAGTGTACAAAGAACAAGAGGATATCTCCTGAGACTGGAAGAGCAAACATTTTTATAGACGACCAAGGAAGGATTTTTTTTTTTTTTTTTTACTGTAAGAAAAAATAAAGATATGGAGCTGACTGCCAAGAGAGTTGGTGCTATCAAATACAATAGATGCCTCCAAAAGGGTTTGGATTTCCTTTTAGAAAATCAGGGCTGTCAATCAATATTTATAGAATAAACAGTAGTATTTAGAGCCTTTTTGAATCAAGAAATATTTTTTTTTAAGTGGCATAATTTGAAATAGCTTAATTAAGGTGTCCCCCCTCCCCCCTATTATACTTTTATACTTCCTTATATTACTTTTAAACATTTTCTTCTCTAATTTAAGACTATGTCCTCTTGCTGTGGTAGTTTTTCTTTTAAATATTTTCCTCCTTTACCATTTTCTTTCCCTTTATTTAAATGTTTCTATAATACCCCCCTGCATCATCTTTCTTCCAAACAATACATGTTAAGATACTTTAACCTTTCCTGGTAAGTATTACATCCTTAAATCTTTTTACATCTTACATTTTTCATCCTGTAATATGTGCTGTAACTTGACCATGCATGCAAATGATGGCTACAATAGAATACAATTACTTTGTATAACAAACCACATCATGTTGATTTCATAAAGTTTTTTTGGAAAATCATTTTATTATATCATGTACATATCACAATAAAAACATTCAATAATAAGAAATGCATATAAGCAGATAATGACACTGGAAATGTCAGAGAAGTTTCCAAAACATAAGTTATAAAAAGATACAACAAAATGGACTCCATTAGGAGCAAAGTAAACTGTGTTAAACACAACCGAAAGTAACTAAAGAACCATATTTTTGATAAATAGAAGTATTTTTGGCATCCAGATTTCACTTTTTTTCTTCTTAATTTGAGAGCTAGAGTGAAGGGCGCAGGAACCTTCTGGGCAATTGGCACCAAGGAACCAAGAACTGAGCTATGTTTTTATGAGGAAAAGGGATATTTGAGGCACCAAAGTCACTTTGGTGCAAGTTGAAGTCTACTGTCTGTAACACACAGACTTATTTTAATGCATACATTGAAATATACCACACCATGGATACACCCAGAGGATGATCACTTTATGATCAAAACACATTGGTGAATTGTGTCTCCAGAGTAACTGTATTCAATGTTGACGCCAATAGCAGCCAGCGCAAAACTGAAACCGAAAGTAGCGTATTTGCTCTGCTCAGAGCAAATGCTCTGAAAAAGACCCCTCGTCTTATATTAGAGGTCGTCTTATAGTCTGACCTCAAATCAAGGTCTGACTGTAAGACTGGGATCTAGGGCCCCTTCACTAACAGCCGGTGGATGTCTGTGCAATGATCGCAGACATCCTCCGCTGCTGCCTCATGTGACTTTCCGGCTTCATCATAGAAGTCCTGGCGGAAGTGCCAGGCAGCAGCGGAGGATGTCTGCGCTAATCATGCAGACATCCTCCGGCTGCCCCCACTACCCACCAGGGAGATTTGGGCAGCGTGTCTATTATGACGGAAGCCGAGAACACAATGACAGGGAACTAACTGATCATTGGGATCACAGGAAATCACATGGAAATGGTTCAGGATGATTCCTGTTGGTTCCTGCTGCTGGACAGTAAAAAGTTTTCACACAGCCAGGAAGAGTGGCCATTCCTCATAAACTGCACAGTTTAAACTGAATCTAACTGTGATAATTTCTTATTTCAAATTGTACTTTTGAAAGTACTTTAATATGCATTAACATTTGGAGGATGCATAATGGCCCCCAGCCCTCTCCTTTAATATATGTGAGTGCACTAAACAGAGCTTAAACTTTATTTTTCGCTATCAGTCTGCACTATTGTATTTGCTTTATTTATTTTTACGTAGTTTAAAGAGTAGTACTATGTTAGACGTGGAAACACAGGAAGCAATGAGTTTGATTGCAAGCTTTCAAGACCTTGTTGGCCTGAGGAGGGGACCTAGCAACTTGGTCTTGAAAGCTTGCAATCAAACTCTCGGTTAGCCAACAAATGGTATCATTTTTAACTCTACTTGTTTACCATTTTTTATTTTTAAATGACATTTTGGGACCAAAATCAGCCTGATTCAGCGTAAGTCCTCCTAATTCAGATACGGCTAAGTAAATAACTGTTGCTATTAGAGACTTTAACTACCATCCCACACTGAAATTGTCAGAGGGAATCCAGTTCCCTTTATCGAGTGAGCCTAAAACATGGTCCCAATGTCTGCATGGGGAAAATATTACACTGCTCTCCCCTTCTTCACTGTCTCAGTGCTCTCTCTTCATTATGATGGAGCAGCCATTTTTATTCCCCCTTTGGTCAGAGCAATACAGATACAACCGATATGAAGAGCTGCACAGCACACACAAAAGTATTTGTGGCATATTTGAAGAGCAGGAAATATTCTTTACAGGCACCAAAGGTGTCTTAGTGGCACATTAAGAGAATTTAGAAATCTGTCATAGAACAAAAACAAAGTACTGTATTTTTCGTTCCAAAAGATGCACTTTTTTCCTCCTCAAAAGTAATGTCTGTGCATCCTATGGAGCGAATGTAGTAAATTTTCAGTACTTACCTACTTGTTGCTCTGGCGAAGGGGGGAGGAGGGTGGCAAAAAACGAGCAAAATCCTGGAATATTGAGTGACAAAACCTGGCATATTAAAAGGCTAAATCCTGGCATGTTAAATGGATAAATCCTGGAATATTGAGTGGCTAAATCCTGGCATATAGAGTGACAAAACCTGGCATATTAAATGGCTAAATCCTGGCATATAGAGTGACAAAACCTGGCATATTAAATGGCTAAATCCTGGCATATTAAATGGCTAAATCCTGCCATATTGAGTTACAAAACCTGGCATATTAAATGGTTAAATCCTGGCATATTGAGTGACAAAACCTGGCATATTAAATGGCTAAATCCTGGCATATTAAATGGCTAAATCCTGGCATATTAAATGGCTAAATCCTGGCATAATGAATGGCTAAATCCTGGCATATTAAATGGCTACATCCTGGCATATTAAATGGCTAAATCCTGGCATAATGAATGGCTAAATCCTGGCATATTAAATGGCTCAATTCTGGCATATTAAGTGGCTAAATCCTGGCATACTGAGTGGCTAAATCGTGGCATATTCAGTGACTAAATGGCTAAATCCTGGCATATTGTGCATAATGGAAAATATTATAGTCCAAAGCAGCTGGAATGCTAAAGATTAGTCACCACTGCAGTCATATGACTATCACAGGGATTGCTAATGTTTGTCTGGTGCACACTGCATTTCTCATGGTGCACAATGGTGTGCCTAAGGTTAGCTGTATTAGTTTTGTCTCTAGCTTTGCTCATTACCACTACTTTTGGGGAGATAAGAATTTAGTAAAGATCTGTTCTATATGTGGTTTTCTTGTTTTCCTCCTCTGAAAATTAGGTGCGTCTTATGGAGTGTAAAATATGATGTTCAATTTTAATTAGACAATTATTGTTTACGGACAAGCCTACATGTTTTAGTATAAAATTGCAATTTTTGGCATTTGTTTTATAGAAAGCATCTGATAATACTAATCTTGACAGTGTATTGAGGGTTAATGAAGCATCATGGTTGTTTTGAAACTCCAGTAAGTTGCTGATAATATCTAAAAAGTCAGCTCATGTTATCTTGCCCAAGAAATGTATTTTGTTGAGGATGAACCTCTAGGCAAGGCATTGTTTACAAGGCTTCACAGCTGCGTGACCCCAAGTTAACTTATGTTTTATAAACACTTTCCCTTCCACCAAAAACATTTTTACACCCTCAACCTTTTGCTATGTAGACAGGGGGATCTGAAATATGTATTTGTGCAACAGGAGTGGATATATTATTCTTGAGTTTTTTAGCAGCATGCAATCAACGACTTATGGGTACCTAACTGAATTTAAAGGGACAAAAAAAATGTAGTTCCTCTAGTAAAGGGGTGGGGAACCTGCGGCCCTCCAGATGTTGCAGGACTGCAATTCCCATACTCCTCTGCCAGCCTCTTAGCTGAAAGAGCATTGTGGGAGATGTAGTTCATCAGCAGCTGGAGGACCACTGGTTCACCACCCCTGCTTTAGTTTGAGGATATATGGGCATTTACTTTTGATAGTACATGCCAGTTTTTTCCTCTCACCAGCAGCTGCCATGCTTTCCTGGAAGCAGCCCAATCCAGTCCTGTAAGCAGGCCGCCAAGTCTTGTCAGCGACTGTCCCTTGCTGCTAGTGAAGAGAGAGACCCTCGTTATTACATGGGACCAGCAGAGGGGACCTTATGTAGGTACCCTCTGCTGGTCCCATTTAAAAACAAGCAGGGTCACTCTTCTAGTACAGACCTATATCAAACAAGCGGGGCGACTGTGCCTCCTGTCTGGCTCTGTCTCAGCTCTAAGGCAAAGCCAAGAGTAAATCCGAGTGTATTTCTAAAGATACAGGTCAGGTTTATTTATGTGTAAGGCACACTATTTTTTTTTTTATCTTGTTTCCTTAGAGCCAGGGCGTCCAACATGCGGCCCGCGGGCCAAATGCGGCCCGCGGGAAACGGAGGTGCGGCCCGTGGAGAAGTTGAAGCGATAACCGCTTCACTAACCACATTTAAGCTAGATGCTAGCTAGATGCTAGTTCCCCGAAGGAACGCTGCCGATCGTGTAGGTCCATAATCCTTCCTCTGCCCTGCGCGTGGCGTCATGCGCACGGGTCAGAGGGAAGGAGAAAAAAACTCCACATCGCACAACCGTGGAGCCGACAAAAATAAAGTATCTCTGTATGTAAGCGTGATGCTCTGAAGTGTGATGCTCTGTGTGTGTAAGTGTGATTGCTCTGTGTGGGTAAGTGTGATGCTCTGTGTGGGTAAGTGTGATGCTCTGTGTGGGTAAGTGTGATGCTCTGTGTGTGAGTGCAAGTGTGATGCTCTGTGTGTGAGTGCGAGTGTGATGCTCTGTGTGTGAGTGAGATGCTCTGTGTGGGTAAGTGTGATGCTGTGTGTGTAAGTGTGATGCTGTGTGTGTAAGTGTGATGCTGTGTGTGTAAGTGTGATTCTCTGTGTGGGTAAGTGTGATGCTGTGTGTGTAAGTGTGATGCTGTGTGTGTAAGTGTGATGCTGTGTGTGTAAGTGTGATTCTCTGTGTGGGTAAGTGTGATGCTCTGTGTGGGTAAGTGTGATGCTCTGTGTGGGTAAGTGTGATGCTCTGTGTGTGAGTGCAAGTGTGATGCTCTGTGTGTGAGTGCAAGTGTGATGCTCTGTGTGTGAGTGCAAGTGTGACTCTCTGTGTGAGTGCAAGTGTGACTGTGTGTGTGTGTGTGTGTGTACAAGTGTGACTGTGTGTGTATGTAAGTGTGTGAGTGTGGGTGTGTGACTGTGTGAGTGTGACTGTGTGTGTCACCAGTGCTATTTAAAATAATAAATCATAAATAAAACAATTTATCCACAAAGGACTGAGAAATGAAAAAAACATAGAAATGAAGGAAAACAATAATAAAAACTTCAGTTTATTTATTGCAAATACTTAAAGAGGAAAAAGAGTATTATAATATCCTTAAATATGTACTTGTGTGTGTGTGTGTGTGTGTGACTGTATGTATGCGGAAATCTGTGTATGTAACTGTGTCTGTCTATTTGACTGTGTGTTTATTCGTGTGTGGCTGTGTATGTATGTGTTGTTTTGCTGTGGAGTCTGTGATACACTCACATACTGCAAGTCACCATGAGTTGTATTGTTGTTGAGTCTGTGATGCACTCACTGCACACATGGATACATACATATATATATATGTATATGTGTGTACTTTTTTTTTCTCAATGAAAAATTAATGCGGCCCACGCACTCATACATTTTTAGTGAAGTGGCCCAGTGCAAAAAAAACTTGGACGCCCCTGCCTTAGAGGAAAGGCAACTTTAGTTATCCTAAATGTGGAGTAGAGCTCCCCCTGCCTGCATTTTGTTCTCTGCTTATTCAGCTACTTCAGATTGCTTTCTTTTACCTCTAAGTGTCACTTCCATTCCCAGGTTAGCCAAATAAAATTTATATTCTAGCTGTGCTGTGTATAAAAGAGTCCATAGGTTTCCATACCAGCTGCCCAAAGTACATGCACATTTAGTTTTGGTGCCAAAGTAAAGTATTCTTCTTTATCCAGTCACCATCAAATCAAGTCTGGTATTTGACCACCTCAGCTACTTGATGCTTCAGTTATTAAAAGTTAGAGCTGAAAATTTGCTGGTGATGGGAATATTTCTGACATGCAGTTTTCTAGATAAGCAAAGGAATAGGACCACTGAATGAGGCTAAATTATTCTGCTGGTAGGGGTTCTTCAAATGCGGTGAAGACCCCAATTTGTTGCTAGAGGTGGATCTATTTAGAATAACAGTGGTTTTATTCTGCACTGTGGTTTGTTTTGCAAACTGTATTGATTTCAGTTACATTAATATTTATTTATATAGAGCCAACAATTTACATAGCTCTAAATACAGAGCACAGAGGGGGACTTCATAGAAAGTTAGACTGATACAAGGACAGATGGATACATGAGGTAAAGAGCCCTGCTTGCAAGCTTACAATCTAGTGGAAATGGGTGACATGAGACACATAAGGGAGTGAAGTTGGTGGTATTAACAGTGTTTAGGATGGTAGGAGCTAGGTGGGTTTGGCCAGAGATTAATTGCGAATGTTCTCATAGTTGTATGAGATGTAAACTTCCTTATTCCTAAAAGTGTTTGAGGACAGTGATAGTTAGGAAGAACTGGATATAAGTTAATTAAAGGGTATACTAGCAGGATGAGTAGTATGCTTCTTTAACCCCTTAGTGACATGACCTTTTGATCCTGTCTTTCCATTGGTGACATAGGCTGTTTTATTTCAGGGGTGTTTGTGTTTGCTGTAATTTTCTTCTTTCTCACATACTGTACCGACACAAATTATATATTTTTTTTATCGCCATAAGTAGGGATTTCCTTAGATGGCATTCTGTTCATCATATCGTATAATTTACTACAAAAAAAATATCAATATCAGAAAATATGATGAAAAAATAAAAACTCCCACTAAAAAATTATTTGCACAAATACAATCATAAAAAAATACCCTGACTAAATAGTTTCTAAATGTTTTCTTGAGTTTAGAAATATGCTTGTTTCCATGTTTTTCTGCAATTTGTTTGGCGAGTTATAGGGCAAAAACCAAACATAGTGATTTTTTTCACCTATAGTGAACTTTTGAACCCAACCCGAACCCCAAATTTAACCCTAACTTTAACCCTTATGCTAACCCTTAATTTATTCTCATTTTAATGATTTACGCCTCAACCTCAAGGCATTTAGGCATCAACGTTTTAGTGGTGTTTGCAATCTTAGATCGCAAACACCACTCGTTTTGTCAGCAAGGGGTTAAAGTAAATTTTGAGGGACTTTTTGAAGGTTAAGAATGAGGGAGAGACCTGTATGCTCTGTGGGGCGAGTGTCAGAGAAAGGGGGCAGCTTCGGCAAAGTCTTACTGAAGCAAGTGGAAAAAGGTTGTAGGAAAGACAATATTATGTGATCTTAATGCTTTTTTTTTTTTTTTTTTTTCAATAATGTTTTATTTATTCAAAATAAGGACTCAACATGTTATTTGTTACAGAAAGGAGAGATACAAATGAACATTGGCATAAAATTGTTTTTCGGGAAAGAAAATTACAACCTTGAGAAGTGGGTGTAAACTTAGAGTATACGTTGCATTTAATATACAAAATCGACCATTTACATATGTTTAGAAATGTTGTACAAATAATAATACCTTTTTTGGTGATGGTTTCCATTTTGTTATTTTTGACCCACTATATGCTTTCCATATACCATTTCTAGATCTGATAATTATTGTAATCTCTGATGTCATAATTATCTACTTTTTCAGTTTCTTAGTGTAACTTGGAAATATTTAACAATAATCAATAAAAACTTTGAGATCCTGTATATAGAAAAAAAGAATAAGAAATAAAGTGATGAGTATGAAAGGATTTAGGGTTTGTAGAAAGGGATTAGGAGGGGGGGGGGGGGGAGAAGGTCAGAGCTCAAGTTGAAGCTGTGCATGTGTCACCAGAAGTTCTTTTCCACATTTCCGTCATATCTTCGTATTTCTTCATATTGTTTGTGCTGATATAATGGAGTTTTTCCATGGTTAGATTAAAATTTATTAGATTCTGTACTTCGGGTAACGATGGGATTTTTGTCGATTTCCAGTTCCTAGCAAGGAGTGTTTTTGCGGATAATAATATTATTCCTATCAGGATTTTTTCCATTCTTGGGATTCCACTTGGAAATATATGCAACAGTGCTACTTCAGGTTTTCTTGGCAGTTTGATCTTTGTTGTTTTGTTTATGAGATTAAAAATGTCTGACCAATAATTTTGGAGTAGTGGGCAGAGCCACCAAATATGGGACATGGAGCCTCTTTTGTTACATGATCTCCAGCATGTATCAGATGGTAGTTTGTAGATTTTTGCTAGCCTAACTGGGACTAGGTACCAACGGTATAGTATTTTCCTGGCTAGTTCAATATGGTTGGTATTATGGGAAAATAATTTTGGGTTTTGGATCGCTTGCTTCCAATCTTTGATATTGATGCTTATATTCAGTTCATTTTCCCAAGCTACCATAAACGGCAGTTTTTCTGGAATTGAGTCTAGAATAAGTATATGATAGCATAGTGACAGAAGTTTTTTCTTTTTTGTCAGGGGTTGGCACTGGAGAATCGAGTCTGGTAATGGTTCAGTGTGACTGATTAGCGTGTTGGTTCTGTTTTGTATAGCATGGCGGAGCTGTAGGAATTTATAATAATCTGAAAAGGGAAGTGAGTATTCTTGTTGGATGTTCTGGAAAGAACGCAATTTTTTATCTTCTATGAGTAAGCCTAGATGGGAGATTCCTGCGGTTATCCACGATTTTAGTGACAGATTTGGAATTAAGAGTTCCATGGAGGTTAAGGGGGTGGCTTGAGTGAGATGTTGTAATGCTGGGATACTTTTTGCGTATTCTTTCCAAATTTTTATTGAAAGTTTTGTACTGGGCAATATTATCTTGTTTTTTTCATATGAGTGGTCTTTGAGCCAGAGTGTGTCACATACTCTATGGGGAAAGCATTGGCTATCTTCCATGTCCACCCAAGAAATTTTACCTGGTGGTTCATGATGTTGTATGGCCTGGGACATGCGTGCTGCTTTATAATAATGGATTAATGAGGGGATTCCCAAACCTCCTTTATCAGGTGGTAGTATAAGCCATTTATTTGCTACTCTTGATTTTTTGTAGCTATGGATGAACTGTATTTTGGCTTGTATGTTATAAATTAGTGTTATCGGTATATGGATTGGTAGTGTCCTAAATATATATAGTAGTTTGGGTATTACATTCATTTTGATTGCTGCTGTTCTGCCTATCCAGGAGAGGAATAGTTTATCCCATTTTTGCATATCGTTTGTGCTAGGTTCCAAATTTTTGTTAAGTTATGGTGTATCAGGTCCTCTGGGTTTTTTGTTAGGGCAATCCCTAGATATTGAATATTATTTTTCCTCCATTCATATGGGTATTGTGATTTAAGATTTGTCAGAGTGGGTTCTGGAATGTTGATGGCTAGGGCTTGTGTTTTTGTAGTATTTACTTTGTGATAAGAAATGAGACTGAATTGCTCTAGTAGATTATTTAGGTGTGGGAGTGATTTATCTGGTTCTGTGATGGAGAGGAAAATATCATCCGCAAATAGTCCTAGTTTAATTTCTTTTCCTTTGTTATATTTAAACCCTTGTATATTGGGATTGGAGCGTATTGCTTGTGCTAAGGGTTCAAGTGCTAGGACATATAATATTGGCGATAGGGGGCAGCCTTGCCTAGAACCATTGGAGATATCGAATGTTGTAGAAAGAAATCCTGCATAATTTACCTTTGCTGAGGGGGCAGAGTATAAGGCCATTATTGCTGTGATGTAAGCAGGTGGGAAATTGAATTTATGAAGTACTGCTAGAAGATATTCCCAATGTAATCTATCGAACGCTTTTTCTGCGTCTATAGCTACTAAGAAAGTTGGGATTTTTTGTTTCTGTGCGTATGCTATAATATTATTAATAATATTATTAATTTTCCTGGTGTTATCTGAGGCCTGTCGGCCGGCAACAAATCCTACTTGATCATAGTGCAGCAACTGTGGTAAAATAAGCTTTAGTCTGGTTGCTAAAATTTTTGCATACATTTTTAAGTCTGTGTTTAGCAAGGATATTGGTCTGAAATTGGGGCATAATAAAGTAGATTTGTTTGGTTTAGGTATGGTGGTGATATGTGCTAACATCATTGTCCCTGGGAATTTACCCTTACCCATACATGAATTGTATGTATTAACTAGGTGTTGAGAAAGTATTTTTTTGAACGATTTATAATATATATTTGAGAATCCATCTGGACCTGGGGCTTTATGTAGTGGGAGGGAATCTATGGCTTCATTTACTTCTTCTATTGTGATTGGGTCGGATAGGAAGTTTTTATATTTAGGGTCCAACGTTGGGAGGTTCACTTTGTTGAGGAAAGTGTCTATATCAGTTTTTTTGGGTTGTGGTGTTTTCTTATCGTCCTTTAAATTATGAAGTGCTTGGTAATATTCTGCAAAAATATTTGGGAATTTAGCAGGGTTTAGTTCTTTCAAATTCTTCTGTGTAAGGAGAGCAGGGATAATTTTCCGTGCTTCTTGTTTTTTGATTCTGTGTGCTAGTAGTTTGCCTGCTTTATTGCTGTGCGTATAGTATCTCTGTTTTGTTTTAAGTAACTGCCTGTGGGTTTTTGCTAATTGGATCTCTGAAATTTCTTGTTTTACTGTTTGTAATTTGGTAGTATTTTGTTTAGTTGGTAGTCTTTTGTGTTGGCGGGATAGTAGTTGTAGTTCTGTTGTGAGCTGAGTCAATCTTTTTTGTTTTTGTTTTTTATCAAAAGATGCGATGGCAATCAATTGACCCCTGATCACTGCCTTGTGTGCTTCCCATACTGTTTCTGGGGATACATCTTTTGTGGCGTTATTGGTGAAATATTCTACCAAATTTTTTTCTATTGTTTGTTTTGTATCTGTGTGTGTTAATAAGAAATCGTTGATTCTCCATGTGCCAGAGCCCTTGAAAGGGAAATTTGATTCTAGTGTCATAATTAACGGGGCATGGTCTGACCATTGTATATTGCCTATTTCGCATTTAGTAATTTTTTGTAAAGTGGTCTTGTCTGTGAGGAAATAATCTATTCGCGAGTATGATTTATTTACTTGGGAATAGAATGTGAAGTCTCTGGAATCTGGGTGTAAGGTTCTCCATACATCATATATTTGAGCTTCTGCGAAAATTTGTTTCAGTGCTGTTCCTTGGGTTGTTTTCCTAGTATTGTGTATGGAAGGTATGTTGATTGAGGAGTCTAATTTCGGGTCTGTAACTAGATTGAGATCGCCGCATATAATTGTCAGGCAGTCTTGTGTATTTAGAAGTTGGTGTGTTAATTGACGTATAAATTGCCCTGCATTATCATTCGGGGCATACAGATTAATTATACGATATTTGATATTGTTGATTAAAATATTGATAAGTATGAATCGTCCTTTTGGGTCAATCTTTTTTGAGATTAACTCTGTGGCTAGGGAATTGTGTAACCATATAGACACTCCTGCTCTTTTACTTTGAGCTGTGGCGTGGTAAGCTACTGGGAACTGTTTGTTGAGACATGAGGGTATTTTATTCTTTGCGAAATGGGTCTCTTGGGCACATATTATTTGTGCTTTATTTTCTTTAGCAGTTTGCATTAACATATTTCTTTTATGCGGACTGTTTAGTCCTTTGGTGTTAATTGAGAGGAATGTTAACGCCATCAGTGTATTGATTTTTTTTGCTTAGTAGCGTCAGTATTAATACTTCTGATTAAAATTGTGTGGAAAGAGGTGCACTTACAGATCGTTGATCGGTGGTGCTGTTCTTTGGGTGTTAGGTATATTACTTCAGTCGTAGGAAGTTCTGTGCAGTTTGTGAATCTGCTTCTGTTCTGGAGGTCTTCTGAGGATTGGAGATCTAGGTCCTGGATAATGTAGTTAGAACTCTCGGGGTAGGTGATCACTGGAGGGGAGGGGAATGGGGTGAAATAGAGAGCTTCAAAAAGACAGAGAAAATAAAGAAAAGAAAAGAAGAAACAGGTTAACTTATTTACATCACTTGAGTGTGAAGAACATTTTTCCATCCCTTTCGGGCGGACAGGTACAAGTGCTATTGGATACAGCTTAATTGTGCTACGGACTTTATGTGGCACTAATCTCATACCCAGATGAGGTAGGGGGTGTCTACCGAGGAGTATGAGTAGTCTAGGAGGTTACTCTGTGGCCTCAGAGGAACTTGGGGGAGAAAATATTGTTATTTGATTTGACATACGGAAATATATATATATTTTTTTTTTTGGAAGGGACTATATTGGCAGGGGAATCTGATAGGTCTATATCTGGTTGATATGTGTCTTAATGGGAGGTTATATCTGAATGGGTAATTCGTTGGTTATTGCTGAAAACTTTGACAACAATGGTTGGGTTAATCATGTTAAAATCGGTTAAGAGAAAATTGTAAATGCATATGTAAAAATTCGGTAATGTTTTTTTTTTTTTTTTTTGTGTAATGTCTGTGTTTTGGTGGCAGTTCTTTTCATTCCTCTAGGAGATGTATATAAATTTGGATCAGCCTGGGTTGTTATTAGGTATGTAAGGTCAGCCAGTGTCTTCGTTCAGTCTTGTTTCCTCTTTCGTTATACCTTTCGGGTCTGTCGTACCCAGAGCTTTACTTCAGTGGCTCTAGAGTTTGATATCGTGGAGGTACACTTGCTTGTCGTCTGGTGGTTTGTTCTGTCTTCGAATTGTAGGGTTATGTCATTCTCCCATCAGATCTTTACTTCAGTGGATCTGAATTTTAACTAGGAGTGCTTTCGGGTTATACATTTTTCGGTTTTACTTCGTCTTCGGAGTTCGTATCTTTCGAGGTCGGATTTAATATCCGAGATTCATTTTCTGTGTGGAGTCGGTGATCGGACCTGAATCATGTAGATTTCTGTCTGGTAGTCACCACCGATGCCCAATCTTTCATCACTGGGGTGGTTTTCTTTGTTTTTTGGGTACGGTTATCCTCCGGTATTTGGAGGCCCCAATTTTTGAGGTATGATAAACCTTCTTCGGAAGTTCCCAGGATGGTAGTGGTTCCTTTGTGTGAAACGATCAGTTTTACTGGGAAGCCCCATTTGTATTTTATTTCCGCTTCTCTCAGGGAGCTGGTGATTTGAGTGAAGTTGCGTCTCTGCAGCAGTGTTGAGGGTGACAGGTCTGCAAATATTTTGACGTTGGTAAATGGGGCTTGTAGTGTTCCTGCCTGTCTGCTTGTCCTCATAATTTCTTCTTTGTAGTGAAAATAGTGCAGTCTGAGGATGGTATCTCTTGGGGTGTCCTGCGTTATGTGTTTTGGTTTGGGAAGTCTGTGGATTCTGTCTATCAGCATATCTGTAGCTGTTGAGTCGGGTATTAGGGCCATAAAGAAGGCCTGCACCCAGTCTTTTAGGTACGCCGGGGCCACTTCTTCTGGTATGCCTCTTATGCGCACGTTATTGCGGCGTGATCTGTCTTCTAGGTCTCCCATTTTCCCTTTAAGAAATTGTACCTCTTCTTTTAGGAGTTCATGTTGTTCCGTTAGGTTATTATGGGAGCCTATTACTTCATCCACTTTATGTTCTACTTGACATGTTCTTTCCCCCAATTCTTTTATTTCTTTCATTAGATCTGCAGTCATTACCTTGATATCTGTTTTAATGTCAGATCTTATGTTGTTCAGCATCTGCTTTATGTCTTCCACAGGTAACATGTTCTGTGTTGACGAGGAGGAGGCTGCATCTTCCAATTCTGAAGTTTCATCGTCTTCAGGATTCTGCTGGGCGCCATCTTGTAATCCAACTTCGGTAAGTTTTGAAGACAGTTTCCTCTCTTTCTGTGTTAAATATTTTAGCATTTTCCCTTGGTTTCTTGTGCCTCTCTGTGAGGACATCTTGTAGGGTAAAAAGGAATTATCTTTCCGTGATGTGTCGTCTGAAATACAGCGTTATCTCCCCGTCGCCTCTGAGAGCTCATTCAAAACGCGGCCAGTGCGGTTGACGGCTAGGACACGCCCCCCCTCTTAATGCTTTTTTTTATGTATTTTAAGGCTACAGAGAACTGACAAAGGGGCCAGGAGTCTAGGTAACTAACTTTGCCATAGCACCACCTACTGTTTGGAGTGCTAGTTACATATAAGACATGCTGACATTCTTTCAGTATATTTTGATTTTTGCTTTGAACACAATTTAGCCAAGAGACATCCATTAATCCAAGTTTAATGGAACACCAATGAATAAGGAGTAAACTATTAGTACATATGTCAATGTTAGTGGTATATATTAATGAATTCCCTGAATGGGTGCATTCATTATGTGGATAAATGTGTCATATACGATTCTCAGAGAAAGGTTATGTTTATTCCAGTATAAAAATGAATGATTCAGTCCAGTGAAGATTTTCATCAAAACAGGAATAACTGGACCAAAAGAATGATTTTGAAATTGGGATAAACACAATCTATCTTGAATACACATGAATGCCTTTCATATAGTTATATGCTGCATGGGACTAAAATGTTCTCTGTTTAGAATACAAATACAGTATGAATGGTGAATGTTTCCTAAATCAGTGATGGATTGATATAGACGTAACCACTTTCCTACTAACATTTGTGAAGGGTTTATTGTCATGTCAGTAGTGGTGCAGTACAAGACAAGGGAAAAGTTAGTTGTCCCCAGTATGAGAATAAACTGGCATGTACTTTTGAGATACATGCCAATTTATCCTCTGACCGGCAGCTGCCATGTTTCCATGGGAAGCAGACAGCCTGGTCTGGGCGGCGTCTGTCCCTTGTTTTTACATGAGATCATTTACACTATGTATGTCTTATAGACATATACTATATATATATATAAACTATTGCCCCGGAAATAATTCTATACCAGCCCCATAGCATAACATTATTTCTTGTTCATAAAAATGCAAGCCATGCAGTTTAAAGCACATTTGAAGAATGTATTATTTGTAGATAAAACTAATATATACCCCCCATGCACAGGACAATACATATGCCCTAGCATGTACACAAGGTTATATGAATTACATGTGCATGGGTATATATCACTGCAGTGTGTGAGACATAACCTTGTGTACATATATTTTGCCCTGTGCAAGGGTATATACCAGTGCCGTGTGTGAGATATAACCTTGTGTACATACTGAGTGGCTGCATTGACTTAACCCAGTACCAAGATTTCACTCACAGGACTTACCCCAGCACTTAGATTGGACTCACTGGACTTTCCTAAGCACACAGGGCTCTTACTCCAGCACATAAGACTGTTCTCACAGAACTTACCCCAGCACTTAGATTGCACTCACAGGAGTTTCCCCAGCACACACGGCTTACTCCAGCACTTAAGACTGCATTCACAGGACTTACCCCAGCACTTAGATTGCACTAACAAGACTTAACCCAAGAACCCAGGACTTACCCCACCAGCTAGATTTCACTCACAGGACCTTCAGCTGTTAGACTGCACTCACAGGATCCCCAGCTGTTAGATTGCACTCACTGGAACCTCAGCAATTAGATTGCACTCACAGCACTCCAGACATGAGTTTGCACTCACAAGACTTGCCCCTGGCTCCCAGCACCCGACCAGGATTTCAAATAGTCACTGGGTTGAGCAGGAGGGAAAGATGCCAGATATAAGTTTATGTAATATCGGGCAAGGCGACTTCAGCTCTGCTGGCCTCCAGCACTGCCACTAGCTCCCGCCTCATTAAAGCGGCCGTCTGCCACTTCTTAAAGCGGCTGTCTGGCACCTCCTTAAAGAGGCCGCAGCCCCAGGGCAGGCGGCCTAAAGGAAAAAGATTTTTTCACTGGTTCTTCTAATATAGAAGGCAGAGCTGAAAGTAATCTTGCGTGTATCTGTAAAACTACACCGCGGAGCAAGGTTTAAAAATAGTTTAGTATTGCTTTTATTTATTTTAATAACCAAGGCTAGGATGTACTCATTTGAAAATAATTAATGTTTCTTACATCAGTGATGGCTTCACAGAAGCTACTAATCTCTTCTCACCCTGCTTAGTTAGCCCATAAGCCACTCTTAGTAAGTAAATCTAATGATTGATCCACTGACTATATGTGTCATAGTCATAGGAAATATACCCATAAAAGCAGTCCTTGTTCTTCATGTTTGTAATTTTTTAAAATATATTTTTATATAAACACTGTTGCCCGTGTTTTGGGAGTCTTCAAATGATTGCTGCTTACATCTTGGATCACACATTGTCTTGTTATATTTAAAATGCTGGATTCTGTGATCTAAAATACTGTATCTTTTTTGCTCTAGTTTTGCTCTGTGTATCAAAAAGAATAATTTTAATGTTCAGATGTGTACCAGGCACATGAAAACACATTTTAACAATACACAGATCTTCAATATTTAGAATAAAACGCAAGTGTGCAGCATTGAGATAACATGCTTTGCTCTTATTCCTACTAAGTATAAATTGGTTGTTGAGTACAGTTATAGCACAGGTGTCCGTAATATTTTGCTTTAACTATTCACACGTTAACTATTCAACATTAGTCATGTTTTCCACCTTCCTGCTCACAAACAGAGATCAAGTCCAGTGGCTTGCATGTCTCAGTCTGCGCACTAGTAAGGAGACAGTTAAAATAGCAGCTATACATTTTTTTTAAGTATTTTCTTTAAGAATACATTGCATTGATGGTTTGTGTTTTCACTCTCTCTTTTTATATATGTTTTTCTTATTGATACATTATTATGAGCAATATTCTCTCCTCCCATTATAACAAACACGTTTATGTATTTTATATAATGAAATTAAATACAATCTGTATGGAACAAGTCTAGTGTAGAGGGTGGAACTGAGATTTGGAGCACGTGTTTCCAGCATTCCATTCTAGCTGAGCAATGCCACCACATGTGTTTATATGCAGCCACTTCCTTACAGACTGGCAGACAAAGATGTAAGGTTAAGGAGCATATGTGTGATAACAGCAGAGGCTGCAGACACATTCTAATTATTGTTTAATTTTAGGTTAGGGAAATGTACACATAGTATAATAGCCACAATACTTTTTTTTTGTAGGCTAGTATAGTAAGAGTCTTTCAGTGGGAATAATAATTGGATTTTTAAAATGGTGGCAACAATGTTATGGAGGTTGCTATCTCGGCCATTTTTTCCAGACATAGAATGTGTCGTCAGATAAGAACCATTTGGCCCATCTAGTATGCCCAATTTTCTGAATACTTTCATTAGACCCTGGCCTTATCTTATATAAAATAGCCTTATACCTAATCCATGAATGCTTAAAATCCTTCACTGTGTTATCCTCTACCACTTCTGCTGGAAGGCTTTTCCATGCAGCCGCTACCCTCTAATATAACGTTTACATGTAAAGGTTGGATGTGACCAATGAAATAGTGAGTTTGTTTCTATGGGATCCCAACCTTATTTAACTGACTTCCTTATGGACACCTATGGCTTCTACATACTGCAAAGCAACATATAAAAGTTATACATGTCCAGGAAAATATGCCAAGATGGCAACCATAATTATCAACCTGTTGATAATCCCACTAAGATTAATTTTAGTGTTTCCTTGACATCTCCTTATCCCCATAAATGGTAAGTATCTACATTAGAAAACTTTAAGTAAAGTAACCCATGAGTGCCTCAATGTTTTCTAGATGTTAAATGAAATAAAATAACTTCAAATTGTCTCACCACAGGAGTTTGTGTAAGAATTTCTCACACAAAAATTACAACATTTTACAAACAAAGCTGGAAAACTTTCAATTTTTTATAACCTCTGGGGAAAATGTTTGAATTAAACAGGGATGAAAAAAAAATTACTTTAAAACCCCACAAAACCTAAAAGAAATGCATGAGAAAAACAGACAAAAAAATGTAAACTATGAATCCAATTTCCTCCAAAGTGCAAAAGAGGCGTCAATTTCCCAGTATATATCAGGCTATGTGTGGGTGTACCGAAAAACATTCTGCCTCCCAGAGGTCTATTGTACAGAATGTGACACAGGGCTTGTAATGTATTTATTAAGTCCTGTAATCAGCATCTGAAAAAAAATTGGACAGAATGCAAAATAAAAAAATCTTACTAAGGAGGTTCAACTAAAAACATTTTCTTCTCTATTTTCCATAAAAAGTACTTTGACCAGAAAATATTCATATTTGTGCTTGTGCCATTTTTACTGGATCTACAGGTATCTGAACTACACTTACAAATAATCCATTTATACAGAGCAGAAGTGAGTATACAGGCTATGTGTGGGGAGAATTCATTCATTGTTGGAACTTTTTTTTTTTTTTTTTCCCCCTGACAGTTTTGTGAACAAAATCAATTTTACAAGCCCGTGATTTAGTTGTATTATATTGAAGTAAGCCACTTAGGTGGGGGTCGTGTAATTTTAGTATGAAATACAGAAAATGAAAAACATAGTCGTATGATGTTTTATTTGCAAGCTAACGATGACCCTACCTTAATCCGTATTTGAGAGTGTGATTAGCAAAATAAGGAACCACATCTGCTTTTAATCTGTTACTTCCTGTTTCCCTAGCCTTTCAAACTTTGATATTAATGGAAACAGATTAGAGTTCTGGAAAGTGTGGTTCTGGAAAATAATTATTTGATATTTACTAGGTGAAAAGTAAAACTGCCCAGGCATTCATACACACTACTCTTTGACAGGTGCAATATCTCTTCCAAATGTGTGGCAAGGCTTACGTACAAAAAGCAATCTGGATGGAGCATTCCTGGGCTTAAGAAATAGCACACCCTGCATTGACAAAGAGCATTGTATTCAGTGCAATTATTAAGGAGATGCAGAATGAAGGTTAGGCTTGATATTAAATATCAAGGTTACAAGAGAGGTTACCAGCATCTAAAATGTAATATGTTCCCACATTCCCTAAGGTTTGTTTATTCTAATTATAAATTAATACAGGATCATCATAGATACAATTTTGCTCCACTGGATATATTGAGATAAAAATTTTTTTCCTTAACAATAATCATATATATAAATATATATATCTGAGGTGGAAGCATAAAAAAAATACATTTTAATCGTCAAGACTATTGCATTAATATGCTACTAGGGATTATCTAGTTGAGGAGCGATAGTAGTTAAAAAATAGTTAATGTTCGGAAAAAACATAATGATGGTTATGTATAAATATTCACACAAAGCATAGAAGCCAAATATGCAGACAGTCTCCAAATGTAGATAGGTCGCAGGATCTAAAAATAAAGTAATATAAAACTTGACCTACGAAAAAGTCTGAAAGAAAGACGAAACGCATGAGGCTGTTTCTGACAATTTGGCTTCCCATGGTTATATTTTGATTGAAATGTTAGGTTTTACTCTATACTACTTTATTTTGGATCCTGCCTCTTGGAGACTGTCTGCATATTGAGGTACTACACTTCTCAATTTTCCTACTATCAGTTAACAGTCTGATTGGGTACTCTGGAGCCCAGCAGCAAAGCAAGGGTTAAGGTGTGATCCGAAAGTATATTTTTCCCCCACTTCTTCTTTTATCATAAATATTCCCATACTCTAAAGCATCAGGACGTTTAAAAAAAAAGGCACAATTGATATCTATTAGGTTTAATGGTGATTGTACCTTTTTTATACATCCTGAAACTTTACTGTGCAGGACTAGAACCTCGACCAAATACTATTGGCAAAGGTCCTCAGACAGGTGCATAAAACAGCCTGATTCTTTATACATGAGTGGGTCAGTGCGTGGAGAAATGAAGTTTGGGAATTAACATTATACATAGTCACATACAGGGATAGTGCCAGTAATACGAACATCCCCATTTGGTTCTTCTTAATACATAACTCCTATTGGTTGGAAGACTCCACCCAGTAGGTTAAGTTCCGGTGTTCTGACAAATGCGTCTGGTAATGAACCGTACATTTGAGAACTGGTAGGAAATGCAGCCTGAGTTACTTCCCATGATGCCTCCTGCCTAAATCAGTATGAAAAGTGAGCGATTAGACAAGGGAGGTTAAGGTTACAGTGAGGGTAACGATTAGGGTTTATTCTAGGAGGGTTAGGGTTAACTGTGTAGATTACAGCTAGCGCTTACCCCAACCCTAACCCCCCCCCCCCCCCCCCCCCCGGATTAATGTACCTGGGCGAAACAAATTATTAGAGTTAACCTAATTCTTAACTTCACTGAAACCGTAACCCCCCTGGTCTAATCGCTCACATTGCGATTCGTTGGAGACAGAAGGCATCATAGAAAGTGTGGTTGTTAGCATCTCAGACTGCATTTCCTCCAAGCTGTCAAATCTGTGATTTAGGTGATTGCATGCATGCGCAGTTCACTCGATGGTAAGAACCATCCTTGACATATTGTCAGAACACCAGCAATCAGATAAAAAAATCAATGTATTATGCAGGCAATGTTAAGCCTATGGAGACAATTTCCTGGCAGCTATAATAATGTGGTTAATAGAGCTAATTCTAATGTGCCAGAAGTAAGTGGAACTCCTCTGGCATTCAAAAAATTAATACATGAAATATTTTACAGAGTTTTGGTTGTCTTTTGAGAAAGTGCATTAACACACACAATTCATTCCATCTGCTATGTAATTCATTCAATTCATTCAAGAGGTATATTTTATATATATACATATATATAAATAGAGAGAGAGAGAGAGAGAGAGAGAGAGAGAGAGAGAGAGAGAGAGAGAAAGAGAGAGCAAAAGTTTGTTTGCAGTTTGCAGATGATAGGTCAGAACAATGTAGGCTCCCTTATCAAAAATAGAAACCAATAAATGATGTTTTCCCCAAAGTATGCGATTGCCCAAGTGAAGACAAGTCACTACACCAATTCCACACATAAACGAGTGTATATACAGAAACAATGTGCACAAAGTTATATCAATGCTTCTTCCTGTCAGCCTCATAAAACTTGACTTGCAGGGCTCATTAGGCCTGAGGCTTATGTTAGTACTGATTCACCTCTGTCTTGCTTTCCAACTCTTGCTGCCCTGCTGCCTAATTTGACCTACTTGGACTCCTGGACTTGGCTTATTTTCAAGTCCTAACCATGCCTTAAATAGTAAAAGAAATAAATTTTATTTTTTTGACACAGTGACAATCTTCATTAAATCGTCAGAGTGTTGAAATGAAGTTGGACACATGGCCATAGATGCAACTTTTAGTGATCTTATCTGAGGCTTTGTTTACTGTTAAGGAAAACAATTGCTGCCTCATATAGCATTACATTATTTAATGGAATTGGTATTGGTGTACGTACCTTTCCATGTCAAAAATGATTCATAGCTCAATTGAACCTGAGATAACATTAGGCAGAACCCAACTAGGTTTCCTGAGAGATATGAGCATGACTCAGTAACAACAAGTCATTGCTTTAATTACTAGAAGCTCTATGGGAGCAACTGAGGTCAGACCCTGCATCATAAAAGGGGCCATGTTCTCAATGAATGGAAAATGCTCCCATGCTGAAGAGACAGACCACTCAACATCTTTGCACTGTCTAAACGTTCTATATCACAAGGGTACCGGATGCACTCCCTTCCCTGCCTCCACGAGAAATAAACTTTTCCATGTCTCCCACTGACGTGTACTTGAAATAATAGGGGGAGGGTGCCCAACTAAACATCTGGCAACAGGGCCATCAATTTTTTGTTTATGCTCCTGCTTCATGGAGTGGTTACAGGTCAGTAAAACTTTTCAAAATAATAAATCTGGCTCGTTATATTTGCTGTAACCCAGGAAGTCATAACATTACAACATGTGTAAAACAAAAAAATGTGCAATAAAGAGTCCTTAAAACACACTACAAATCTAGTAGTGCAGTTAGTAGATGTACCAAAAAAGGCCCACACAAATAAATGCTTTGCTTTAAGTATTTATTTCTTTTTATTCTACTCTCTGCTATGCTATATGATACACTAATAGATATGAACAAACCAAGTAAAATCCACAATTTTACAAATATAATTCCTGGTTATACTTCTTCTGAATTTTTTTTCTTGCAGAATAAGACTATTTTTTCTGGACACAATTGCCACTGCATCCGGGTGAGTGACTGCAAATACAGTAGAGCACACAAAAAATAAAAAATATAACAAACACAGAAAAGTGTCAACACAATGAGGTGTATTCATTAACCTGTGAACTGTGGTGAATTGATAAGTGAATTGCAAAATTCAGGCATTAATAGCGGAGTTGGAAAACTGATCCAACTTTCATATCTTTCCAACTCAACTATCAAACTGACAATCCAAACAAAAACTTTTATTACTGTTTTAGGTGGGTTCCAGGTGTGTTCGCCATCACCCCACCAATATTTGACAATTGCTCTTTTACACAATTTAAGTGCAAGGGGTAAAGCAAGGTATTTTTTCCCTTTTTCTGTCTCCCGTGGGGTTAAAGATCAATATTGAAACGTTATTGTTTATTCAACAGAAAATAGACTTTATGAATACATCGAAAATTCATATGGTGGAAGTATACATATATGCTCCAATACTTCATCCTATAATGAGTATAATAGCCTATTTCAGGTTGACTATAACAACTGTGTTTTTAACTTGACACAGGAAGTATTGCAGTGCAGACTTAAAAAGCATTCTTTAATGCAGAGCCACAGATTGTAAGACTGAGCTGAAGTAGATCATGTTCATTTTTCAGCTAGTTTGGTGTGATTGACACATCCCATGGGATATTCAAGTTGTTTCCCAGGAATATATTTTAATTTGGATGTATCTGACAGCATACAATAACATTACATTATAGTCTCTTCCTTTAGTCACTGCCACATTGTTTTGTAAAAAGTAGGCCTAAAATGGCAAATCTGTATATAAGATGCCTCTAAGTTCAAAGGTCAAATGTTTTTTTTTCAATTTGATCTCTGTCCAAAGACTTGTCTCCTATACTTGTTCTCATGAACTGAGAGCATGTAAAAGTAAAGATTGACTTTGAGTTGTGCTGTAATAACACATAAAAGGAAAATTGGATTTGCAATAAACAGCCATTAGCGGAATAAACAGAAAGGTCACATAGAAATAGTTCATTTGGCAGTGACAATGCAATGTTCATATTGTAAAATGTAGAATTAATTTTACTGTAGGAAGGAAATAAACACTTTATTCACATTCTGTCATGCAATCACATATCTCCCAAAGCTTTCCACCCTTACATTACGTCTCGCAATCATATACCTCCCAACTCTTGCCACCAGCACATTCTGTCTTACAATCACATGCCTCCCAACTCTTGCCACCTCACATTGTGTCTCACAATCACATACTTCCCAACTCTTGCCACTCTCACATTACGTCTTACAATCGTAGACCTCCCAACTCTTGCTACCTGACATTGTGTGCCACAATCGCATACATTCAAACTCATGCACCCCCCCAAAAAAAACTGCACCCAGAGGTAGAGCTCAGTGGGACAGCGGTATTGCCTCCCAAAATTGTGACTGTCCCGCACAAAGAGAAATAGTTGGGAGGCATGCAATCATGAAAAAAAACATATGTATAGTTTCCTGCTAAGTTCAAGATCTTTTCAGGACACATTGGGGACTATGTATAAAGGTCCCGCAAAGAAAACTTTCAGGAAGTTAAAAAAAAGATATCGAGGCATCAATGTCACCCTTGAACAGGCTCTGAATTTAGCTAAAATTTACACATTTCACATTATCCTGTAATAAACAGGGCTGGTTGTCTGCGGGGACCCAGATGCCAAATAATTAAATAAATAAAAATTTCATTCATATTTTAGGAAATCTGACATTTAGATTGCCCTAAAAACTTACAAGTTTTACCTTAACTCTGCTTATATTTAAATAGAATAAGTAAAAAAAAACTCCTGATCGTGTCACGTTAAGTCAAATGCTCCTTGAAAAAATTACATCCTCTACTTAGATGATTAGATGAAGTTATTTTGATAAATGTTTAAGGATTCACACTGCTGGCTATTTCCTGCCATGTCAAGCAATCTAACTGAGCACTGACCCAAGTTTTTCTTTGACATAACCTCTCCTATGACCTGATCAGCAATGCAATGAAGCTACAACTATTTGACAATTTCTCAAGGTAACTTGGGGTGCTCAACCTTGAAAATAACATCTGTCCTTGTCACATGGGCATCTAAATGATTAGCTGTGCAAAAATGATAAAAGGTAACTGGAATATGTTTTTGCTATACATAACTTTAATCATTTTGTAGAGACCTAAAATACCCTTTGGTGTTTATGTATCCATACATCAGGATGAGTCAACAATGATTTTACCTCAGTTGAAGAATAAACCAGTTTATTTATTTGGTTACAAAGGTATTTGCAAGGTATACTAGAGATAGTTTACTTTCTCTTTGTTGACATGTTTCCAGACCAGATAACTTAATTTAGCTGTAAGTGAATATCCCTGTGCCTCCTCAACTATGTCAGTTTTAGTAAAATACATTATTTTTGCTAAAATAACAATATTTCAAAACAGAAAAAGACATTGGTATCTTCTCAGTTGAAATATGCATTGCAGTTTAGGGCACGATTACAAGAAGGGTATAACATAATGAAGAAAAGCCTTCCAAACTGGGATTGTTAACATTTACAAGAATGTTCAAGGTTTATACAAATACCTTTCTGGGATCTTTTAATCAATTGAACTTTATAGACAACACATAGGTATCCTGTATAATTGGAAAAAGGGTCAACTTAAATACTGAAAAGGTATCTTTATTGTTTGGGCTGTTAAATTATGTAATACTCTTCCCTCCTGTTGTATGCTTTTTAATAAAGGAAACACATAAAATGCTGTCACAATTTAAAGTATCTAAGCTTCATCTTGATTCAGGGTGAATCCAACTGCCTTGAAGTGCTGGAGTGAAGAAGGAATTTTTTATACTTTTGAGATGAAATTAGAAGTGTCTATTTTGTCTTCTTCTGGATCAATAAATATGGATATGTGGAAGGGAAGACTAAGACAGCATGGAATCTTACTATTCACATGCAATTTATAAAGTCTCTGTATACTTTTTTATTCCCTATCATATTTTTCATTACTCATAACAAATCAGTAAAAATATTAATTTAGGGGGCGGAGCTAACTACGATGGTGGCAAGTCGCATTTCTTCAGAGCTCCTCGTTTTACTGGGCAACTTACCGTCTTTAAAGTAACTAAACTGGCTGCATTGACAACCAACCATCGTAAACTGTCAGCCATCAATATGGGCAAGAAGGGGAAAAAGCCAGAGAGGCTGCAATTTGGTCAAAGATAGGATATAGCAGCTTTGCTATCTAAGCCTGCTAGGCCTCAACGGAACATGGCAGCTACTGCATTTAGCCCTCTGAGCCAGGCCTCAGAAACTACCTCAGATGAATCTTCTTCTAGCAGTACACCCAGTAAAGCCTATGCCACGAAGGCAGATATCCAGAAATTCTTTATTGATTTCCAAGCTACATGGAGGTCTGACATGCAGATGGTCCGAGCGGACATTTTATCGGTCCGCAACAAGGTGGCGGAGTTGGAAACTACCACGGTTACGGTGACATAGAAACAGGCAAAGGCTGATGAAATTACCAACTCGCTCGTCCTGCAGATGGGAGACGCCACCAGAAGGTTAGCAGTACTTGAAGCTAAAATACGCTACACTAACGTAAGATTGCGGGGCATACCGGAGGAAGTAGGGCCCACTTCCCTCCATCTGTTCTTACTCGGCTTAGCTCGAACAGTGGCTCACCGACCCAGATGGCACTGGATTTCTTTTGAGTCCGTAAGGCCCAAAAAGCCCCTTAAGCAGCCCCACGGGATGTTATACTTAAAATGCCTTCTTTGATGGCAAAGACGGAACTCCTAGTGGCCTACCGCCACCTGAATGAGTTCATCCATGACGGTGCTACCATCTGCCTCTTTGAAGACCTTCCACCGTCTATGGTGCTTTGGCACCAATCGATGAGCCCACTTACTACGCACCTGAGGTCTCTGGACATAAAGTACAGATGGGGATTGCCACATATCCTAACTGTCTCCAAGGGTGGCAAAACGTTATCCATTATAAATATTGGCGACACTCAGAGGTTCCTGCAAAGTCTGGACATTCCTCCGATCCCACCGGACGGCTGTCACTGATCCAGAGTAAACCCACCGACCACAGAACTTTCTCTATGTGTTTCAATGTTCATTAAAAAAAAAAAATAATCCTGCTCATTTATACTGTTTAGTTTTTTTAAGTGTTTTTTGTGTGTTTTCTTAGGCTGGCCACCAAAAAAGTGTGGTCCAGTGGCCCTTTTCTTTTGGTTAGCTCTCCCTTGATGCTACCGGTATCCCTCCCTTGGGGTACCCTTTCCCCCCTTTTTCATCTTTCTCTCACATTTTCTTCTCCCCTCTTCTCCTAACCCACTCTGCTCATTTTATATCATGTTCCTCTATATTTCTAAGAAGATGAGATACCGTACACTGTATGTGGGATTTTTATATTTCTGATATTCTGTAACATCGGTATGGGTCATGTTATGTTTGTTATGTTTACCGACCAATGATTTTCCTTTTTGATTGGTCATCTATGAGTAGTTTATCCCAACTGTATAACAGCTACCACTTTCACTCACGTAGTTTTGTATATATTTGCTGCATAGGCCCTTTTTGTTTAATGTGTACCCACACGCTTGACTTGGGTATCTAATTTTTTTTACCTTACTTTTGACCCATAATATTTTGTGCTGAATACATTTGAGGGAGTAATTATCATATTTAAGTGAGAGTGTCATTCTACTATGTTTACAAGGCCAAGAGTGCCTTTTATTTGATTTTAAAACACAAAATGAGTCTTCCTTGTGATTTGATATTGCATATATTTGCTGATATATATTTTTGTTTTTATTGTATCCTCAAACTACTCGTGCTGTATATTTTTATGTGAAGACTCAATAAAATTATAATAAAAAAAAAAAAAAGAAGAAGAAGAATACAACTAAGGGTCACTGGTGCAAAATCCAAATACTAAAGACAGGGTCAGGGAGCCAGAGGTACAAAATCCATATACTAAAGACAGGGTCAGGGAGCCAGAGGTACAAAATCCAAATACTAAAGACAGGGTCAGGGAGCCAGATAATCAGAAGGAGAACCAGTAAACAAAGTCAGAGGAAAGAAAAAAAAATTATATATATATATATATAAATGTATTAAATTTATTTATTTTGTGTACATTCATTCTAATATTTCCTATACAGGTAAGACAGGATGTGACCGAGACATATTGTGACAATTATAGTATATTCCTTGCCAGAGCTAAATAGAAAGAAAAGCACACTGTACTCTGGAGGAAAATGTGTATAAAATTAGAAATCCCTTAGTTGAGTCATTAAAATAATTTAACAATGTTCATCCCAAATATGTAGACATCAAAACCAAAAAGCCACAGCAGTATAATCGTTTGTGTATGGCTTCCATATTTGACCTTCTACGTGACACTTACTCATAAGTTGCTCGTCAAACGGATTATGGATTTTAAGAATTTACTAAGCAGGGGACATTTATGCTGCAATTAACTAAACTTTATTGAGAAAATACATTCAACCCGTTAAAAACAGACAAACTTGGATGGTATGTTCCTCGATCCCAGAGCATTAAAAACAATGTGTTTAACAGGCTTAAAGATATAGAAACTTTTTATTTAGGCTTTATACAACCAATGCGGTCAGAGTCATGGAGGAGCAGAAATGAACACCTTATGCATTTCGAACCTGGGGTGAGGAAGACACTAAGCCAACCCAGTTTCTTATATTGGAAGTTATTATTAAAGGGAAATTAAATGTTGTTTACCCTTGCTTACTTAAAGGAAATTCTTATGAATGGGGACTCTAGTTCGGTTTATAGAAAGCTAATAGTATTACATGTATTCCATAAGCCGAAAGTCTATAAACCGAACGATGTTCGGTTTATAGACTTTCGGTTTATAGAATACAAGTAATATTATTGGCTTTCTATAAACCGAATTTCTTATGAATGGGGACTATATTTCGGTTTATAGAAAGCCAATAGCATTACATACAATCTAACTCCAACACGGACATACAGTGAAATGTCCGTGTTCGGGTCCGGGGTCCAAAAACCGTAAAGTTCGGTACGAACCCGAACAGTGCGGCTCAACACTACTTAAATTAGTAAACTTATATGAATCTTTTAAATTTAAGGGGTTTCCACAGTTGTTGTATGAATTGGGGGCTTGGATGAAAGATTTTTTTTATTATCTTAGTACCCATATTTTCAAAATAAAGGAAAAGAATGCAATTGGTAGAATATTACATAATGTTTTTAATAAGACTGTCGTATGATCTACTAGAAAGTAATTATCTAACGGTAAAATTTAAGACACCCGATGCATGGGGTAGAGAGTTATTAATCCCTATAGATAAGGAGGACTCAATCACTCCTTGTCGCTCACTGCAGGAACTTCACTTCAAGATCATTCATAGAAGGCATCTTTCATCGGCAAAACTTTATAAATTTAACACTAGTAACAATACTTCATGTTGTAGGTATAATAAACAGCGTGGAGAGCTGCCACATTTGTGGTGGTCCGATGGGATCCAGTCTCTGCCTAATTTCAGACCTGACGAGTACCATAGTCCAAATCCAACCAGGTAAAGCTTTATCCATTTTGATTTGGACTGTCTTTTATTTAAACATAGGTGTATAGCGGTTCAAATTTTAATGTCGGTCAAGATCATAATAGCCAGGAAATGGAAAAATAATGAAGAAATTAAGTGGACAATGGTAGAAAATCTAATTGGTTTTCAATGTCTAATGGAAAAAGGATGTGGCAAGACAGGAATTATCCTTCTTTTCAGGCATTTTGGAAGGATGGTTGAATAGATTTACATAGGGTAAGTGAAGGATAGTGGTGTCCTGGACAGAGAGTAAGCGTAAACCACTCTAAATTCAAATTTTTAGTGTCCTTAAATCTAAAATTTTACATTCTAAAAACCTGACTACTAATATGGCATATTGTGTATTCCTGTTGTTTGTTTGTCTTGTATTTGGATGTTTTATAGGTTGTAGGTTGGTTAACCCCTTTTGGTAAACAAGGATATGTTATGTCTCCTAAGATTATTGTTAATTAACAAAGAACCAATTTTAACATATCTATATTATCTTTCATTGTTTATGTATAAATTTGCAGTGTCTTTTTTTTTGGTTATAATGAAATAAAAAATATATTTTGGGAAAAAACAACAACCCTGCAGGGCCATCTCAGGTCCACCTGCCCATGCTGGACATCAATCAGGAACAGGATTATTGGTTTGTTTATTAATTGCCATCTTCTCATTAATTGAATAGGTAAATTGTCAACATAATAAACTGGGTGTATTTTTTTTAACATTATTTAGCTATGCAGTTATCTCAAACCCATCAGCACATACATGTACAGTCTACACTGTAAAACAGAAAAGTACAGTATTGGAGTAACCTGTAAGTGTGTTTAAATTCTATATATTATATATATTTTTATGGTTACTGTACAATAATATTAATATTGCATTAAATTCTCTTCATCACAGAATACAGTGTACTAATCTTGTAGCACCCCCTACTGGCTGCTAATCTTTATTATGATCTAATAAAGATTGATGGATTAAATTGCTGCTTTAACCCAAATATTGGTTCAAAAGGTTTACACCCAAGATCATTTAAAACCAAACCATTGTGTAAAATGTTCAAAACTCTAATGCATGATAAAAAAAAATGATATTTATCACTTTAAAGCCTAACAAAATCCAATACAAGCAAACGGATAGATTGACAAAGTGTTTGAACACAGTGGGGTTTCTTAAGAGATAGTATTATTCTAGATTTATTGCTAGCACACTGAAAACATCTGTAGTGCTCAGTGATAGGTCGCCTAGCATGGGAGGGTTTGTTACGTTTTGCCCACGGTCAATAGATTGATAGACAAAAAAGACACCTGGATAGAAAGACAGTGAAGACACATAAATACACAGAGGTTACTATTCACTAAAAGGTGAGTTGCAGGTGAGATGAGGGGAGTTGAAGTGAGATGAACATTTCATCTCACCAATTTAGCTATGAGTTTGCTAAGCAGGGGAAGCTCACTAGTTTTGTCACTGCACAATCTTTAGCTGATTTGGTGAGAGAAAATGTTCATCTTACCTCAACTCCCTTCATCTCACTTTAGCTTACCTACAACTCTTTTACTGAATAGACCAAAAAGAGAAAAGCAGTGAAGCAGAGATTCTCCAGTTTCCTCATACCTTTTATCTCTCTCTCTCTACCTCAGATCCAGAAATGCAGAGGGGAGTCAAAGGCTGTGAAGGTGGAGACACCAAGGGACTCTCCTCTGACAAAAGTGCACACTTATGGGATCTGTGTGGAAAGCTGTCCTCAGGAAAAGATGGCTGCTTAGCAATATGCACTGGTGAGTTTAGAACTGAAAAGTGGTACAGTTTAGACAGCAGACTCTCTGCTCTCTAAATGCAATTGCCTCTCTATGACATATCAACTAGATGCCTTACGTTAATTGTAAACTGCATTCAAATAAAAATGTATTTCCCCCTTAAAGGGATATCTATCTCAATTAAGATAATGCAGATATTATACTTTTAACATATCATCTATAAATGGTGGTATGCCATTGGCATAAAGATTTAAAAAAAACATACAAATATGGTTTAAGTGCAGTGCCAAAATGCTTAGGTTGCACACAAGGATGCCAAGGATTTCCAAGTAATGTGGGAGTACAGCCATGATCACTCACTACAATTCAGGGGACCATTAAACAAACATTAGGCCAGCATGTCATTTAATCTATCCATTTTGGCTGAATTTATAGATTGCGGTGACGGTGTCATACACACATTCGATGATGTATGTACATGTTGAGCTCAATGGGCCAGATGTATCCTATAATGTAATACCATTTCAAATGCATGGCGATATTGATTGGATTGTTACCAGTACATGATTAGTTGCTGAAATATATTATCATTTATTAGACAATATGATGCATAATAACATTAACTTTACTTTACTGACATTAATAGAACATGCAGATAATTGGAGAATATAATAGACACTAATTACATCATGATGTGATATATTCTAAATCCTCTCTGAATGTGAGAAGATATATCTAGGCACCTAAATCTTAATGAGCTCATATTATAGTATATGATTGTAACAAGTTGCTAATTATGGTAATACAGTGGATCTACCTCTGGTTCTTATTAAAATCTGAACAGGCCAGGGAATGACAATACTTTGCTCACCTGAATTTACTCAGGAATATCAAATAAGTAGTTAGTATGAAATGCACCAACTGTGAATACGAGATGCACCAAATTAGTCTAGAATATGAAGCAGCCAGCTCAAGAGAATTTATGCATTCACCTTGAAACCTGAGGTCAGGGTAACATCTCAAGACCATGGCATGTTAAAGGTGAGTTAAAAGTCATCTATACATTGTACAGTGCCTAATTTAATGCACTTCTCCAGCTGGAAAAATCACATTTAAAAAATGTCCGCAGGGGAGGGCAAGGGGGGGATTTTAGAGAAGAAAAAAAAAGTGCCCCCGCCGCTGCCCATATGGCTATCTCACATGGAGACAGTCATGCGGACAGCAGCTGGCAGTCCGCATCCTCTGGATGCGGCTGCAGAAAAAAATAAAGTTACAAAAATAAAACATTGGCACCGAAATATAACGTTACGTCATACCCGGTGTCTGTGTTCCCTCCTCCATGCAGGAGGGAAGACTGCATGGAAGAGACGAGCGGGAGACAGAACAGCAAGTAAGGTAAGTGCTGTGAAGGGGCAGAGGTCGATAACAAGCAAAATTGAGGGGCTAAATCCTGGCATATTGAATGGCTAAATCCTGGCATTTTGAGTGGCTAAATCCTGGCATATTGAGGGGCTAAATCCTGGCATATTAAATGGATAAATTCTGGCATATTAAATGGCTAAATCCTGGCATATTGAGGGGTTAAATCCTGGAATATTAAATGGCTAAATCCTGGCATATTAAATGGCTAAATCATGGCATATTGAGGGGTTAATTCCTGGCATATTAAATGGCTAAATCCGGGCATATTGAGGGGTTAAATCCTGGCATATTGAGTGGCTAAATCCTGGCATATTGAGGGGTTAAATCCTGGCATATTGAGTGGAAAAATCTTGGTATATTAAATGGCTAAATCCTGGCATCTTGAGGGGTGAAATCCTGGCATATTGAGTGGCTAAATCCTGGCATATTGAGTGGTTAAATCCTTGCATATTAAATGGGTAAATCCTGGCATATTGAGGGGTTAAATCCTGGCATATTGAGTGGAAAAATCTTGGCATATTGAGTGGAAAATCTTGGCATATTAAATGGTTAAATCCTGGCATATTGAGGGGTTAAATCCTGGAATATTAAATGGCTAAATCCTGGCATATTAAATGGCTAAATCATGGCATATTGAGGGGTTAATTCCTGGCATATTAAATGACTAAATCCGGGCATATTGAGGGGTTAAATCCTGGCATATTGAGTGGCTAAATCCTGGCATATTGAGGGGTTAAATCCTGGCATATTGAGTGGAAAAATCTTGGTATATTAAATGGCTAAATCCTGGCATCTTGAGGGGTGAAATCCTGGCATATTGAGTGGCTAAATCCTGGCATATTGAGTGGTTAAATCCTTGCATATTAAATGGGTAAATCCTGGCATATTTAATGGCTAAATCCTGGCACATTGAGTTACTAACTCCTGACATATTAAATGGCTAAATCCTGGCATATTGAGGGGTTAAATCCTGGCAAATTGAGGGTTTAAATCCTGGCATATTGAGGGTTTAAATCCTGGGATATTAAATTGCTTAATCCTGGCATATTAAATAGATAAATCCTGCGATATTGAATGGCTAAATCCTAGCATATTGAAAGGCTAAATCCTGGCATATAATGACGGTAAAAATATGCCCCCCCCCCTGAATAAATTTCTGCGGATGCCCATGTAATGACCCATGAATTATTAAATCATGCCTGCTAATTGTTCCATTCTATACATCAGGCTATCTATATGATGTGCAGTCAGGAAGCATATTTGTGCCAGTATGAAGGCTGTTTCTTTGAAGAGAGAAGAAATCAGGCATTAGTGGCACAATTGAAAAGAAAGACAAGATGGAGAATTATTACGGGGACAGATAAAGCTCAGATAGGACAGATATAGCTCTGATGTGATGTTTGGGGACAGAAATGACATTACCTGGTGAAAAACATGGCATAAACAAGCTTTTTTGGCACATGTATGGCACTGTCAAGCTGTTTGGCCATGAAAATGGCACAGACAAGCTGGCGGCAGAGGTTCCATAGGCATTCTGTTTGTGGACAGAGATAATACAAACAATCTAGGGACAAAGATGGTGCAGACAACATATTTGGTACATACATGGCCCACACAGGTCATCTGGACACATAAGAGGCTAAGACTAGATCTTAGAGCAGACCACCTGTCTCTGCTGCAACAGAACGATTCCCCATGAGATGGAGGCTACTAGTTTTTGCTAAAGTAAGTAATCTTTTGCAAACACTAAGATTGAATATCTTTTTACTAGTGCACTTTTAATGAGGCAGAATCCTTCTCCCTAATAAAAAGAAAAATTGAAAATGTTTCTCCTCTTTAAATTCAGGGCTTCATGAACCTAAGCTCCGTTTCCATGTGATTGCTATGCTGAAATAAAGACCTTCACCTTAGAGAATGGGTATTTTGTTCAGTAGTCGCTTCAATATTTATCCCACCACTATATTTGCACATAAAGGTGAAACATAAAATCTATAGCTTATTCTCATCATGCTCCTCTGGGACTCCCTGATCCACTGCTATGCTTTCAAGACTCTTACTTAGATTTCATGCATTACGTTTGTATTCTATCTAATGTCATATTTAAGAAAACGGGGATTAAGTAACAAATGTCGTGCTGATTTTCAAAATCTGTATCGACGTGTGTCAACTATCTGACGCTCATAGTTTTCTAAGTCATTAAACCTGGTCATACCTCATTACTAGCCACCTTTTTATATGTTCGTGGCTGTGAAGCGTGCAAAGATATAAGAGAATAAATGAAAGACAAAGTGAAAACTCTTCAATCCGTGGGGATTTAGATGAATAATTTTACGGTATGTGTGACTACTACATTTCTGATTAAAAGTGCTGTTGGAATGGCCAGCTTTCTTAAAAAAATAATCCTGGCAGAAAAATAACAAGGCTAGTATTAAATAACTTTCAGATTTAGCAAAGCAGTGAAAAAGGACAGCAGGATACCAAGTCGTATTGGAAGAAAAGTACGTTCCTTTGTCACTTTGTAACCATAACTGGTGACACTTTGTTTAGAGTATTGGAGTTTATGTACTATAGTAGTTATGGGAAATCTTCATGATGCTGAGTACTCAATTCTCCCCTGTTTTTGGTAACACGAATAAGATAGCACCTATGGATTGTATAGAGTAGGATGGAAAAGGAAAACACAGTGACAAATTGCTGCTCTGCACAGTCGGCAAACACAATTATTGTTTTATACTCTATCTATATATTTGAAGCGACGCTATTAAAGGATATGTGTTTAATTGTAACAGTGTTGTACAATCTTTTCCACTATGCTTTCTAAGAACTAGCGCACACATCAGTTCTCTGATTAACTCTTCCCTGTTTTTGTCTCCTGTTTTGTTACCACTGTCATTATTTCAATACACACTTTTCCCTATTTTTTCCCTCCTCCTTCTATCAATGGCCAGTCTTATTTGCAATGTCCTAAAATAAGTTATTCACCTATCATAAGAGATTCCTTCGCATCTTCATAGCATTTCCCCCCTCCACATCAATTCTCTTTTACTATTCCTCCAAAGCAGTACACCTCAAACATTCTACTGTACAGGGTTTACTTCTTTCTACAGAGTTTATGGTCAAAATGTAGGCAGATGGTGGTTACCACTCAGGAGACCTTTGGATGTCAGAATGATACAGTGCCATCACTGACAGGGGTCTATTCAATAAGCTGTAGATGGTGAATTGAACTTTAAAGTGAACAAAAATAAAATAATAACTAATGTAAATTAAAAAATTACAATATATTAATGTTATATATTATAAGAACATATATAAAATATATATATAAGCATTTTAAAATGTTTTTCATTTGTGTTTACTTCATTTTGAATATTTTGTATTCATTTCATTAATATTTTATTTTCGGAATTAGCTGTTATTTTTCATGATTTTTTTTTAAACTTCGGATCATTATAGGACTATTTCAGGATGATTTTGGCTATTTCCGCTTTAGTTAAAGTCCTCTCAAAAAGAAACTTCCATTGGCAGTAGTAAAGGCTGGTACTGTAAGAGGTGCTCAGAGTGACACTACGCTTACTCACTTATGCTTGTAAAAATGATAGTAGAGGCACAAGTGAAAAGTTTAGTGGCCCATTTTGGGGATAAATTGGCATGTGCTTTTTATGTTGACCCTACATAAATAAATGTTACTACTACATAGCATCTTATTCTCTGACCGCCAGCTGCCAAGCTTCTCTGTGAACATACAGACTTTGTATGGTCGGCGACTGGTTTTCTGCTAATGCAAGCCCCAGCTCTGATTGTGTGTGCGCATGCTATCAGTGCACAACAGCCTCATGCTTTCAGTGCACAACAGCCTCACACTGTCAATTCAACTGCTGTGTAAAACAAAAGATATTTCTCTAAATGAATTGTAGAAACCCTGTGCATGCTCACATTTGGCTAATAAACAATGAGGTTTAAAATGGGCTGCTTGTGAAGATCTTTATTTGTACAAATCCCGACGCATGGTGAAAACTGAAAAACCAAACGACTTGACACGTTTTGCCACCAAGTGCTTAATCATAAGCTTACAGTCGGTTAGATCCACCGCTTTATCCAGATTGCAACTACAGGCTCCTAATCCTGTTGATTTATTACTTATATTGCCCCATTTTTCATGTGCTCAGCATATCTACTTCAATGAGACCATTGTGCATTAAACTAGCTAATAATACTCCTGAGCACCCCAGAAACGGAATATAAATCAGGGTCTCTATAAATTTGGGTAGTAACTTTCTTTGCATAAAACAGTTTGGGAAACAGTGTTCTTTTAGCTGGTACTGGAGTATGTCAATGTCATGCAACAACAACCAATGAATTGCCCAGTTTTAGTCTAGCAACATTACATTAGACTTAGCAAGAAAAGACACAGCACGGGATGTAAGTATCAAGGTCATGACCTTTAGAGAGCAGAGATCATTCATGATGGATAATCTCTCCCCAACACTCCCTCACTGTTTGGTCCCTGGTGCCCGTGCGCTGGTACAGCTATGGCGAGTGAAAAGGGAATCATTTTACATCGTGCCTGTTCATAAGGGAGAGCTGGATTGTTTTCTACTGTACTGGAATAATACGTTTTATTATTATTATTTTGTAGTATTATTATTTTGTAGTATTATTATTTTCACTGTGGAGATTGTGGCATAGTAGGTAAATTATTGGTATATCGCACTATTGAAATTATGGAATAATAAGTAAATTATTAGTATTTGACACTATGGAAATTGGGGCGCTATGTGACACTATAAAATTGTTGGAATAAATGGCACCAGCATTGTGAAGCTGGAAGAATACATGGCATTATAGAAAGAGGGATATATGGTAACGTGAAAAATTAGGGGAGTTTATGGCACTATACTTAGGATTTACTACACTATTAAATTGAATGCCTTACAGTGGATTCTAGTCATTCTCCAGTATGGCATCACTACCAACATACCATTCACGTGTCTGATCTAACTTGTCTATACTTTTTTTTCTATAGTTAATTATATATGTTTATTATTCACATTATGTCTTTAATTAATTTGCATATTTTGAATAAGAACATTTTACAAAAATGTTTATAGTTTAACAAATGACACTGATTTATTTTCCTAAAATAGAACTAATTCTTTTTCTGTTATATAATGATAAAAAAAAAATGTTTTTATTGATTGAATAAGGAAAGTTTACTTATTCACAGTTTATAAAAGTACTGTATACTTTTAGATATAGATGATACATCTAATAGTAATTACTATCCTCACCTAGATATACTTTCAGAGATGAACTATCTTAGCCTTCTGTATTATTTCCTTTTGTTTAGCTATAAGTCATTTTGTTCTATATGGGTAGTTCATCTAGATAGAGTCCTTCACAAATCTCACATGTATGTCTCAACTTGGCATGTTACCTACTATTTATGATTTATTTGTCTATTTGTCTATTGAAAAATGCTGAGGCTATGTTAATAATAATTTTCATATCTATATAATCTACAGTTTATTAATATACATATTCATATTAATTTAATTTATATGCACTGATAAACCTGATTTGAATTTTTTTATAAGTTCGTGTTGACAAAAATAATTAAGGTTTATACAAATATTGATGCTGCTTTTGCTTTACTTGCTTGCTTTTCCAAAACAATTAAGAAACTGAATAATGATCAGTTCACTAATTTCTTAGCCACTGATTCCGATCACTAGGCAGAAAGAACTGCAAATGCCATGCATCTCTTGATCTTAGTATAGAGTAAATCTTCAGTTTTCCATGCTATGAATATAAACTGCCACTAGGGGGCACTCTGGTTAAATCAATGGATATAATTCATGGATCCAAGCATGAAGGGGAAAAGTACATAAATGTAGGCAAATTTTGCGTGCGAAGTTGAATTGGCATGTTGCATGTGTATTACTGAGCTTCTTTGTCTGCAGGTGTCTTCAGTAACAAGAAGTAAATAGAATAAAATGGTTACACTGTAACTATTATGATAGCAGGGGACACAGAGTAGAGAGAATTTAGCCATCTAACAGCCAGAGATTGCATCAAACTACATTCATTAAGGATGTCGGAGACACCACAGGGGAGACTTTTACTAAATGTGGCACAGTCAGTACAATGGAAGAGGCCCGTCCAAGATAATCCATCCCATAACCTTTAAGTCAGATGAGACAGATTCATTCAGCATCTCTCACTGAGCACACATGATTTCTGCTAAGATGTAATGGTTGTAATACAAATAGCCATTGTAATGATGTGCTAATGTGCAGCCCATCCCTCCCCGCTGTGCAGAAGAAGCATATGCTGCTGTCCTACGTGGAGATGTGCAAGGAAGCATTTTGTTTTTTGTAAAATGATTCAGAGATATGTTGTTTTTGCTAATCATTGACAACTAGGGTTGCCACCCAGACGGTATTTCACGGGCAGGCCAGTAAAAAAAATTGGCATTATGCCAATGTTAAGTATAGGGAGGCAACAGCATGTATAGTTGCCAACATCGGCCATGTTTCCAGAGACATATATTTGTTCCACATGCAGCAGAAAGACCATTCAAAGTGGAGCCCGCCAGTATGTAGGATGGATATAAACACAGACAGAAATCAATTAATGAATCATGGTGGTTCCAATGAGATGCGTAAATCTATCCTACATACTGCTAGGCTGCACTTTGCATGGTCTTTCTGCAGCATGTGGAATAAATATGTGAACCTGGAAACATGGCCGATGTTGGCAATTATGAGCATGGCTGGTACTTTTTTAAAGAAATAGTGGCAACCCTAGTGACAACATAAATCCAATGCTTACTCATTATTTTGGCTTTGTGGGCCAAGGATATAGCCCTGTAGTTACCAACAGGGACAGGCCTGTGTTTTGGGGTCCTGTTCCATCAAATTCTGGTCTGTCCCATCATTAATACTGTCTATGCATAGTGCCCCTCAATGTGCACAGGCAACAATACATTTAAATTGCATATGTCTAACACCTAAGCTCAACACACCCAGTATCAGGAGAGGACTGGCAACATATAAACCACAGCACCTTATAAATATCCAAAGCTCTAGCTGAAACTCCACAGCAACAGATACAAGAACATAGCAAAGATATAACCCCACAACACCATATAGAGTGGCGGAACTATCGTTAGTGCAGGGGTCACAGCTGCGATCGGGCTTGTCACTCCAGGGGGCCCAGCTGCCCTGTCGACCCCTGCAAAAAAAAAAAAAAAGCATGACCAAATCTGGGGGAAGTCGCCCAGGGCCCATTCATTCTTGGGGCCCAAAGCAGCTTCCCCGTGGGCCCCCACTGCCTGTACAAAGACAGCCATGATCGGGCAGCAGCCATCAGTCCGCATCCAGGAAACACTTCAGAGGAGACGGCTGACGAGCAGCATCCAGGTAAGTACTGGGGAAGGGGGGAGAAGGGGGGGGATTTTTAATAGGCTTATTAACACGCAAATAACGCTGGATAATGAATGTCAAAATAAACTGGAAAATGTAGGGGCAAATAACACTGGCAAATGAATGGTAAAATAATACTGGCAAATGAAGGGCAAAATAACACTGACAAAGAAATGGTAAAATAATAGTGGCAAATGAATGGCAAAAAAACACTGGCAAATGAATGGCAAAATATTACTGGCAAATGAAGGGCAAAATAACACTGGTATATGAAGGGCAAATTAAACTGGCATTTGAATGGCAAAATATGACTTGAAAAAGAATGCTAAAATAATACTGGCAAATGATGGGCAAAATAATACTGGCAAATGGATGGCAAAATATGGTATATTTATGGACAAACTGTGGCATAATAATGTGCAGATGGTCGGGCATATTAATGGGCAAATTGTCTGTGGCATATTTATGGGCAGGCTAATAGTGGAATATTAATGGGAAATTGTCTGTGGCATATTGGCAATCTGGCTGTGGCATATAAATGGGCAGGCTAATAGTGGCATATTAATGGGGAAAATGGCTGTGGCATATTAATTGGCAATCTGCATGTCTGGGTGAGGCATATTAATGGGCAGGCTAATCGTGGCATAATGGTAACATTGGCTGTGGCCTAATAGTGGCATATTAATGGGCAAATTGGCTGTGGCCAAAGTGATACTGTGGCATGTTCTGTCGGGCAAAATAACATGTACTATGGGGAAAGTGACACCGTGGCATGTTCTACATTGGCAGTTCAGTGGGACAAAGTGACACTGGGGTATATTCTGATGGACAAATTGACACTGTGTCACGCCAAATCATGTGGGTGCAATATGAGTACAAGCCAAGCACTGTGGGTACTGTATAGTGCTGTATTAAGACCTTTAGGTGCAATGTGGGTGCAGAGGAATGTAATAAAAATGAGAAATTAACAATTAAATTTTGATTACAAATGAAAATAGTTGAATATAATATTAAAAAGTTAATATAAGTATACATGCAGCTAGTTATATACATATATTTGGGGTCCACCTCAAGCTTTTTAAAAGGCTGGAAATATTTTAATAGTTTTATGTGGTCAGAAAAGTAATATTACTTTACTGAGAGGGTGGTGGATGAATAGAATAGTCTTCCTTAATAAATGGTAGAGGTTAATTCATTAAGAAGTATAAGCATGCATGGGATACGCATAAGGGTATCCTTGATAAAAGATAAGGCCATGGACTAATGAAAATATTACTTTACTGAGAGGGTAGTGGATACATGGGATAGCCTTTCAGCAGAAGTGGTAGAAGTAACAATGAACGAGAATAAGCAAAAGGCTATTCTAGATATAAGATAAGGCCAGGGATTAATGGAAGTATTACTTTCTGAGAGGGTAGTGCATGCATGGAATAGCCTTCCAGCAGAAATGGTAGAGGTTAATACAGTGGCGGTCAGAAACGTAGTATTACTTTACCGAGAGGGTGGTGGATGCATGGAATAGCCTTGCAGCAGAAGTGGTATAGGTAAACACAGTGAAGGAATTTAAGCATGCATAGGATAGGCATAAAGCTATCCTAGGTATAGAATAAGGCCAGGGACTAATGAAAGTATTACTTTACTGAGAGCATAATGGATAGATGGAATAGCTTTCCAGTAGAAGTGGTAGTGGTTAACACAGTGAAGGAGTTTAAGCATGCATGGGATAATCATAAGGCTATCCTACATATAAGATAAGGTCAGGGAATAATGAAAATATTACTTTACTGATAGGGTAGTGGATGCATGGAATAGCCTTCCAGCAGAAATGGTAGAGGTTAATACAGTGGAGGTCAGAAACTTAGTATTACTTTACTGATAGGGTAGTGGATACATGGAATAGTCTTCCAGTAGAAGTGATAGAGGTTAATATAGTGAAGGAGTTTAAGCATGCATGGGATATCTGGTACCCTAGATATAAGATAAGGCCACGCACTAATGAAAGTATTACTTTACTGATAGAGTAGTGGATACATGTAATGGCCTTTCAGCAGAAGTGTCAGAGGTTCATACTAATGTATGTTTTATGGTGTAGACACAGCTCTCTAACTGAAGCACATCTGCACAGGTTCTTACTATATTTCATGTAAAAGTGATAAAATGCACCTGTCTGATGTAGATGTTGTGCTGTGAATGTATCTGTTGTATATCAAGGATACATGATAATGTTGGTGGCAACTTGGTGATATAATCTACACGGCGAAAAGTAGGTGGAGTTGAATTATTGTAAGGTCCGCTCCGCTGTCCCCTGTCACTTACCTCGCAACCCGGCTGCCAGCGCCAACGGAGCTCTTCATCGTCGGCTATCCCCTTCAGCACGCACCCCGTACTGGAGACAGGCGCATGCACGCCACAAGGCTCTTTCTCTCCTATCCCGAACATCACTATGGCGACGGGCAGCGTGGCGCGCGTCGCGTACGTCACGGGGTGGAGCTATGCCCTTTAAATCATCAGGGCGCGCAATTCAAACTTGCTTGATGATTTCTCAAGCTAACTCTACGTGGATTGCTCCCAGCTTCTTCGTTTTTGCTTCCTGAAGAGTTTATATTGTTTTCCTGATCCACTGGACTCCTGACCCGGCTTATTCACGACTACCCCTCTCGTCTGTGCCCCGATTTTTCTGCTGTCTGTTGGATTCTGCTGATCTCCGTTCTCCCTGACCCGGCTACCATTTTTTGACCCTTCTGCTCTCTGGCTCCCCGACTCGGACTGTACCTCGACTACTCTCTAGACATTCGTGCCTGCTACCAGCTATTGAAGTCTGCCTCCTCTGTAGCCCTCGGTAGTGGTGGTGTCAGGCAAGGACTGTCTATATCTGCAACTGGAGTCCCCCCTGCGTTGAATCACGGTACGTAGTATACTACCTTACAATTATGCTATTTATGTGGAGTGGGTGGAGCTTTTTACAGTAGGTGTGGTCAGTTGAAGCTGATGCTTTTGCTTGTCTTGTCTCCTGGTCTCAATTAACACCCTACCCCTACCTATCTTAGTCAGACTTTCCAACTGGAGTTAAGTTGACCTTTATGAAAGTGATGCAAACAGGCCTATGAATTTCATCACTTGCATGCCCTTGTTTATTGTTTCATTCTTATTTACACAAGGTTGTTGCCAGTTACTGTTTGATCTGTTCAGCTTTGAAATTTGCTGAATGAGCTTCCTACCATCTTGTTATTGAATAAATTCAACAGTTCTGTTTCTCCTGCTTCTGTGAAATATCTGTATCAATACCTTGACCTGTACCTGCTCCCTGTCCCCACAAGCTCACTCCACTTATAAATAAATATTCAGAGCAAATAACCTGCTGTCCAATAATTTTCTGAAGCAAAATAGGGGTCACAAGCTGTTTGATACTATAGGTATTAGCTTACATGCTAATGTGTGGAGAAGAACAAACTGATGAGGTAGATTTGCTTACACACATGTCATTACCCAGAATCCATGGCTGCAATCCCAGAATTGTATGCTACATAAAAATGAGATTACCTGTTTGGTTGGCTTACACCAATCTAATACATTTCAATATGCTCATGCACAAGATGTGAAGATCCTGAAAACAATATATATGACCAACTAGAACATCTGTGGAAACTCTGTGGAGCACATTTGGAAGGAACCAGAAGAGAGTATATTGTAACACTTTGCATACATATGAAATTTTATTGAGTACCACTTACAATCCATACAGAACGGTGTCTAGAAGATTTGCCCTTCACCGATGAAAGTTCAGCACGACAGTTTGAATGCTGACCTGTGAAAGGCAAGGCGGCCTGTTCACCGCGTCACTGTCGGCGCTAACAAACATAAACCCCACCTAAAAGTTATCCAGAATCCCCATACTAACCCCCCCCCCGAGCCCTAATACTAACACTACCCCCCAAAGCCTAATAGTAACACTAACCCCCCAAACCCAATACTAACACTAATCCCAGAAGCCTAATAGTAACACTAACTCACCCGAAACTTAATACTAACACTACCCCCGAAGCCTAATACTAACACTAACCCACCCGAACCCAATACGAACACTAACCCCTGAAGCCTAATAGTAACACTAACCCCCGAACCCTAATACTAACACTACCCACTGAACCCTAGTGCTAACACTATTCCCACAAACCCTAATACTAACACTAACCCCCCTAACCCCTAATAATACTCACCTTGTGTGATCCCACAGACAATGTCAAGGAATTTATGGATCTGGGGGTGTGAAATTTGATTTCTGGTGAACCTTGTGCTATGACAAAGGATTTGGGGGATCTGGTAATGTGTGGTGTGTGAGTGTATTACAGCGCTGCACAGCAGTTATACTTGCAGTAGTGTGTGAATGTATTACAGTGCTCCACAGCAGTTATACTTGCAGTAATGTGTGGTGTGTGAGTGTATTACAGTGCTCCACAGCAGTTATACTTGCAGTAATGTGTGGTGTGTGAGTGTATTACAGTGCTCCACAGCAGTTTTACTTGCAGTAATGTGTGGTGTTTGAGTGTATTACAGGGCTCCACAGCATTAATAGCCATAGTAGTGTGCTATTTATTTTGTTACTTTTTTATTTGTATAAAGGTGTAGACACCGTCTGCATATTTGCACATACTCTATATTTGCCAACTCTTTACCATAAAAACAGTCCACACATATATTTTGTTGGGATTGTAGACATCATAATAAATTTTGTTTATAAATACATATATATATATATATATATATATATACACATATGGCTTTACATGTTTATTTAAATAGTTATCATCTTTGACAGGATACATATTTAATAGTATTAGTATTTCTTTGGATAATGTAAAGTCTAACACAGTAAATAAAAGATAGTCTAGCTTTGCGTTAAAAATGGTGAATTTGTGGTAATGTAATTATCATTTTCAACACATAGTAGCTGTATATTGAATCTCTGCAACCCTTGATCTATAGGTTCAATAGGCAGACTTCATATGGTCAGAGTTTCAGTTGAGATTGATAATAATGTTACAGAGAGCCAGATCTGTATGTCAGGGTTTATTCTTTCACTAAAAATAAATCTCAGCATATCAAACATTAATAAAGACTTGTCCATACTGTCCAATTAATTATCTAGGGATATTATTCTCTGAGTTTTGTCAAATTCACTTGTCCTAACATCCAGTAAATCCCTTCATTTTCCCCAGAGACCGACTGGTATTACATTCTAAGTGCTAGATAATATGTTTTAGGTAAAGCATATGTCTGTGCAGATGAGTTTACATGTGCCAGTACACACCAATGTTTTCCATGGAATATTCTATACAATATGAACCAAAACAAATTCATATTTACATTCCAATATAATCATTTTCCAATTTCTACATAAAACAAAGGACATACTTTCAATACTCCAATATGTCCAACATATAACAAATATCCTAAAAACTTCCTTAATTTACGTAGTTATACAGAATAATAGAGCTGAGGGAGAGCCAGTCAGGAGGCTGGTGCACACTGAAAGTGTTAGAGTGCGCACAGCCAAACAGAGCAGAGGCTTGCTCCACTCGTCTGATTGGGGTCTGTAGGAAGAGATCTAGTACAGAGAGAGATGCTCGTTTTCAAATGGCATAAACAGAAGGGACCTTGCTAAAACTAGGGTCTCTCTGCACTACCAGAGTGAGACAGTTGCCAACCAGACCGATCTGCCTGCTTCCCAGGAAAGCATGGCAGCCACTGGTCAGAGGACAAGCTTGCATTTACTATCAGAAGTACATGCCAGTTTATCCTCATATTAGGGGCACTCAGGTTGTCACTTGTTCTTCTATATTTGAAGCACAAGTGAAAAAAAAAGTTTACAAAAAAAAAAAACTGTCTGCGCTTCTCACCCTAATAAAGTTGGCAACAAATGTATAAATATAATATAGATGAGAGGTTTTGGTTATATGAATTAGCCAAAGCAAAATTAAGCTCACTCGCCACGTCAAGACACACACTCAATAGGGTGAGAACCTACTCTCATTTATATTATTTGAGCCTGTGACTAGCTTAGCTTACCAACATTTTTCTTTTCCCTGAAAAAAAAGTTTACTTGTCCATTAAAGGCCTTACGTTAGATCAAAGACAAGAACATTTTCTTTTTTAAATCTGGCGGAGTATACTGTAGCAATATATTGTTTGTTTTGATTTACCACGTGTTTAATACACTAGATATAATAGGTGCTCTGTTAACATTCAATACTAACTTCCCAGCATGTTCATTGTGCTGCACATCGTTATTACACTTAATTTTGTCTCCGAGATTCAGCCCCAATGGGATCACTTCAGTGATCCAAATGGCCCCTTAATTCATGCTACTCAGGTTTCACCAAAGTAAATCCCGAATTGGCATGAAAATCGGCCATTGTGGACAATATTCATGCAGAAATTTTGGCAGGTTGGCTGACTGAAATGGCAGCCTCCATCCTTCCCGTAGGTGTCTGTGGGGAAGATATTGGTTCATTTTAGTTCAGTTTCGGAAAGACTTTGACTATAGCAGAGATGGCTAATAATCTGAGAGTTTTGTCCCTTTAAGAATATGCAAGATCCATTGGACTTTGACCACGAACCAAAGGTGGATGAAATCTATGGAAACCAGCCATACTGAGTAGCCGAATTGCAGATTTCTACACAACTTAGCTAGAACCCGTGACCTGGATTCATTTCAGGACAGATTGGCCAATATTAAGTAGATCCTATAATTGAAGACTTGCATAAACCTACATCTTACATATGAAAACACTTTATTCAATGTAATTTACTCAGACAAGACTAGAATGGGTGGGAAATAAATACTGGCATTCCCATCACATTACTGAGAGTAATGGTAGTTCCAACAAATGTCACTAGTTATTTCTTTACATACAGCTTTACTATAATAACAATTTATTGTGCTTGATTAACACCCAGGTTTAGCAAAGAACCAAAAGATCACTGATAAGGCATTACCAGGGCCAGTGCAAGGATTTTCGTCTACACAGGCGAAGGTGCATTTTGGTGCCCCCTCCTCTGACCTGCCACGCCTCCCACACCACCAACCCTCCATACATTTTATATATATTAAAGTATAATGTATACAATTAGTCACACACAGAGACACACTTACCACTTACACACACACCCTTACACAGACACAGTGACACACTTACACCGTTACACAGACACAGTGACACACATACACACACCCTTACAGTGACACACTTACACACACCCTTACACAGACACAGTGACACTTACACACACACCCTTATACAGAAAGTGACACACTTACACACACCAATACCACTTACACACACACAGTGACACCAATACACACATAACCTGAGACACACTATTTTGAGCCTCAATATGCCAGTATTTAGCCACTCAATATGCCAGTATTTTCCCCCTCAATATGCCAGTATTTTCCCCCTCAATATACCATTCTTGTGCCATTTAATATGCCAATATTTTGCCCCTCAATATGCCATTTAATATGCCAGGATTTTGCCCCTCAATATGCCATTTAATATGCCAGGATTTTGCCCCTCAATATGCCATTTAATATGCCAGGATTTTGCCCCTCCAATATGCCATCTAATATGCCAGGATTTTGCCCCTCCAATATGACAGGATTTTGCCACTAAATATGCCAGGATTTTGCCACTAAATATTCCAGGATTTTGCCCCTCCAATATGCCAGGATTTTGCCCCTCCAATATGCCAGGATTTTTCCACCCTCCTCGCCCCTTCCCAGTACTTACCTCCTTGCTGCTCCGCTGGTCTCCCGGTGCAGGTCCGCGGCTGTGAGGGAAGCGTTGTGCACTCCCTTCCAGCTGCGCGGCTTCAATAAAGTTTGTTTAAATAAAAAATGCGACCAGAGTTACTCTGGTCTCATTTTTTTTTTAAAACAAACTTTATAGTAGCCTCACGGCTGGAGGGGAGCGTACAACGCTTCCCTCACAGCCGTGCGGATCTGCAGAACAGTGATCACTAAACCCCCTTACTGCGGGCCGGGGGGCGCCGGTGATTTTCCCGCCCACCCCCCTTGTGGCGCCCTAAGGCAGCCGCCTGTGCTGCCTTACGGTAGCGCCGGCCCTGGGCATTACTGAACACAGAGGTATCAGTACTACTACACATAGCTTATATAAAATGAAATACACATAAATAAACATTTATGCCGATGCAGTAATCAGACCATGTGTAAACTCAACATATTGTTATGAATTAATATGGGAGCAGCATAATACCTTTACACACTCTATAGCAGTAATATAAGCAATAAAACAGTGGGCACGTTATAGTTCTTACCACAACCAAAGTAAAGTCATTTGTAATGACAAGGATGAGGTTTGAAAACCACACTTCTTTCTTTCAAAAGAACCCGTAACAGAATGACATTAAGACAGTCTGCAATACTCAGTGGATTGAACTCTAACATACTATGGAAAAGGTTTGAACACAATCTTTGACTTCGCTACTGAGTCGGGGATCATAATGAATACTGCATAGGTCACAAATAAGAAGGGAGTGCATAGATCACGAGAATAGGTGCAACATAGATCACAAGCAAGGAAGGGAGGCATAAATCACATCGAAAGAGGGGTACATACAAAGAACATCGGGCCAAGAAGAAGATACCTTACATATATGTCTGGTTATAAGTTTTTTGTGACTTGAATGGTTTCTGCTGCTCCCTTCCTCTGTGGGAATAGAAAATATCTTTTTAACTTGTAGTCAAGATTATGTTTTTACCAATCATTTCTGCTGAAACACTGAGTACCAGCCACTTCTCCTAGTAATTACTCTTACATTATATGTTAAACATGGATATGTTAAACATGTGACCTCTGCCTCGGACAACCATATACAATGGGTAATGTGGGTTTTCGCACAGAGCCAATGATCAATGAGGACCCAGAACCAAGCTCGGTTTACTCCAACAGAAGAGCTAAATGGACACAAAAGGGGCTCAGCTTTTTCACTAAGGTAGAAAGGGAGAATATGAGGAGACATCATCATTTCAGGTTATTTTGCCAACAGTTACTTTTTATAACATTTTGATATTTTGTAAATATTTGTGGTTTGGAGAAAATGTTGGGTTCACTATTGAAAGCTCTGCCTATCACTGCATTACAGCAGCCCTGGATAGACCTCATGACCACTTTGCTCTGTGGGGTGCAATATGGCTAAGATAGAAAACCTAAAATGCTATCCTTGTTGAGAAAGTCTTTTTATCCACAGAATCTAGGCATAACACTGTAATTTCCTCCATTAATTTACATTTTTGCCACGTATCTCACATGCCAAATAAAATTTCTCTGTAACACTTTGATATTTTGTGAATATGGGTGTGATTGAGAAAAGTGTCGGGCCCACTACTGAAAGTTCCTCCCATGAGCATTTTAACCCCTTAAGGACAGACCCTTTGAAACATTTTTGTTCATTCTGGACAATGGCTATTTTGACATTTCTGTGCTGTTTGTATTTAGCTTAAATTTTCTTCTTTGTCATTTGCTGTACTACCACAAATTATATATTGTTTTCATCGGGACAAGAATGAGGAGAGGGCGGAATATGCAAATGGATCAGATCAATATTTACCAATATTGATCTGACCAGGTGAATGGTGATGCTCATCTGAGCAATCACCAAACCACCTTTGCCACTGATCGGCTGTTATACATGCACATTTCTTGCCATAGCAACACCTTGAAAACCCAGGATATGCCCCAGCAACCACATTGCACATTGCACATCCAGGACTTACCCCAGCCAGCACCCACTTTGCATCCACAGGACATGCCCCAGCACCTGCATTGCACACTCAGGACATGCCCCAGCACCCACACTGCACACCAGGACATGCCCCATCTTTTCATCTCCCCAGCTACCTACTCTAATACAAACATTTTGCATTTTTTTAAGGGGCCCTGCTGGCACCTCCCTGATGGCAGCCCATCAGCCCATCTTACGCAATTTGTAATGCAAACCTAGGTGTCATAAAAATGTTTGGTTTGATTTATTACACACTACTCCCCATTGTCACCTTATTTAAAGTCAAATAAGCCAGTTAGAAATCTTTAATCTTTAATGTTAGTAGTCTTTTAAAAAAATATATTTTTTATAAATAAATATTTAATTTCATTAAAAAAGAAATATTAGCTAGTTCTGCAACCTCACTGTATACATGAAAATCACTGGGAATGACTTGATCTGAATAATAACTTTCGACAAAAAAGATCCAGACAATCCACAGTTGCTACGGCACCGGGCGCACAAAGCAATGTAATCAATTCTGGAATAAAAGAAACATTTTTGTCTTTGTTAAAATAATCAATACGGATGTGTCCAGTACAGAAGAAAATCAGCAAGGAATTATACAAGAACAAGAAGAATAGCACTTGGATTTGCGCAGCATCAACTCAATAGGGATTGGGGCACTTTGAAAGCAGGGGTCTATCTGATTCATTTTTTTTTTTTTAAATTACATTTTGAAACTGTCAGGAACATTGATATCACAGAGCACTGGGAGAACTGGAAAGAGCAGATGTTGATGATAATTTTTAACCACACCCTGTTATCTTTTATGGCAGACTTAAATATTGGCATTATGCACAGTTGCTTATGGAAAATCCATTCCATTAAATGATTTGTAATTTATGTTTCACTTTACAGTCAATATCAAAACAAAGCCCTATCCGAAAACAATATAACTCCTCCCTCCAGGAGGGATGGAAACTACTTAAGAGGTTTTAAATATTAAAAGTGTTTAAGACGATGGGTCTTTTCTTCTACTCTTAAATAATGAGTGACGTCATCTGGAAAGATTAATTTATGAAGAGATCCCCATAAAGGTCTAGTGACCTTGAACATACTTGTAAATGTTAATCATATCCCCTGAAAGCAGTCTTCTCTGCAGAGAAAATAATCCTAATTTCCAAAGTCTTTCTTAGTAGATGAAGTATTTGATTACCTACATCAATTTCATTGCCTGTCTCTGAACCTGGTCCAGTTATTTTATGTTCTCTGTTAAACCGGTGCCCAAAATTATATTGCATATTTAAGATGAGGTTTTACCAGTTATTTAAAAAGTGGAAGAATTGTGTTCCAAATCCCATGCACTTATTCCCCTTTTAACCCCTTGGTGACAGATTATGTGCCAGGCACATCACGGCAAATCGTGGACTTGCCGACAGGTGACGTGCCTGGCACGTCATGAACTAAATAGAGTAAAGAAAGCCACCAGCGATCTTGCTGCAGAAGCATTTTTACTTTTTTTTTTACTTTTTTATTACACCCGTCATTATACCCGCTAGAGGATACGTTTAATGTAAAACATTTTTTTTTAGCTGTCTGAGCGCATGTATAGCGATCAGTAACAGCTGATCAGTGGCAAAGGCGGTTTGGCGATTGCTCAGATGAGCATCACCATTCGCCTGTTAGATCAATATTTGTCAATATTTGATCTGACCTGTGTAGATCTGCCTCCCTCTCACTTGAGTTTTAGTAAGGGAGGGAGACAGAGCTGTATAATGTAAGTTTTTAATTATAATATATTTAATACATTGAGACCCAAAGGCTTTTATAAAAGCTGTTTCCAGTGTTTAACCGCTTCCCTGCAATTTATCGCTGTGTACGCAGTGATCTTACACAGCAGCACATTTTTTGCTGTCTGTGCTTTTTTTAGGGGTTAATTTTTTTTGTACTGTGATTTATTACAGTATATCAAAGGCTCTTTTAAGAGCTATTAACCCTTTCCTTGCCGTATATCTTTCCTAAGCAGTGCGTATGGTCACTGCCTAAGAAGCGCATATGGAGCGATCTGGACGCAGAAGGATTTTTTTTTGCTATCAGCATTTTTTTTTTCACACTCGCTAGGGGTTAATTATACCCACTAGGGGATTACGTGTATTCCTTTTTAAGCTGTCTGAATGCGTGTATAGCGATCAGTAACAGATGATCAGTGGCAAAGGTGGTTTGGTGATTGCTCAGATGAGCATCACCATCCGTCTGGTTAGATCAATATTGGTAAATATTGTTCTGACCCATATGGATCTGCCTCCCTCTCCTCACTTGAGTTTTAGTGAGGGAAAGAGACAGATCTGTATAATATAAGTTTTTAATTGTAATAAATTAAATAAAATGTTAAAAAATTGTGAGACCCAAGGGCTTTTATAAAAGCCATACTCTTTGTATAGTGTAGCCTGTGTATTAACCCCTTTCCTGCCACTGATCACTGCACAGCAGAACATTTTTTATTGTCTGTGCATTTTTAGGGGTTCATTTTTTTGTACAGTACTACAAAGGCTCTTATAAGAGCTATTAACCCCTTCCTTGCTCTACATGTCAAAATTCCAAATTGGAAAATCAAAAAGCGCAGGTCTCAAATGTAGCCTTTCAACCCCCAACAAAGCTGACAAACCTATGCATGGGTGGTATCCCTGGGCTCGGGAGATGTTGCTGAACACATATTGTGGTATTGTTTGTCAGTGACACATACCGAAATATGTGAACTTGTGTCTAAAGTACAATGTATGTGGGAAAAAATACACAATAAAATTACTACCACAAACTTTGACAAAGGCTGGTGGTAGAATTGGTGTATGGAAAGTGTTAAAATACCACCATTTAAAATAGCCTAGGGTGTCTACTTTTTCAAAATATATACTTTTTGGGGGTAAAATACACTGTCCTACTTAAAAAAAAAAGTCCCAAATGAAAGATGGGCTCAGGCTGACTACACGTCAAAATCCCAAGTTGGAAATGCGCACCTTCAAAATGTGGCCCTTTAGCCCCCAAACAACCCAACAAACCTATGCATGGGTGGTATCCCTGTACTCAGGAGATGTTGTTGAATACATATTTGGTAATTGTTTGGCAGTGACACATACCAAAATCTGTGAATTTATGTCTGAAATACAATATTTGTGAAAAAAAAAACACATAAATTACTACCACAAAATTTGACAAAGGCTGGTGGTAGAATTAGTGCATGGAAAGTGTTAAAATACCACTATTTGAAATAGCGTAGGGTGTCTACTTGTAAAAAATATATGGGTTGATGGGGTAAAGTACACTGGCTGGTTTCAAATATGTCCCAAATGGGACACGGGTGCAGGCTGTCTGCATGTCAAAATTTCAAGTTGGAAAACCAAAAACTGCACCACCCAAATTTGGCCTTTTACCCCCCAAACAACCAACAAACCTATGCATGTGTGGTATCCCTGTACTCAAGAGATGTTGCTGAACACTTATTGGGGTGTTATTTGGCATTGACACATACCAAAATCTGTGAATTTATGTCTGAAGTACAAGGTTTGTGAAAAAAAACACAAAAGAATTACTACCACAAACCTTGACAAAGGCTGGTGGTAGAATTAGTGCATGGAAAGTGTTAAAATACCACCATTTGAGATAGCCTAGGGTGTCTACTTTTAAAAAAGATACGGGTTGATGGGGTAAAATACACTAGCTGGCTTCAAATAAATCCCAAATGGGACATGGGCGCAGGTTGTCTTTAGTCAAAATTTCAAGTTGGAAAATCAAAAAGCTCACCTCTCAAATGTGGCCCTTTAACCCCTAAACAAGCAGACAAACCTATGCATGGGTGGAAGTATCCCTATACTCAGGAAATGTTGCTGAACACATATTGGGGTGTTATTTGGCAGTGACACATACCAAAACCTGTGAATTCATGCATGAAGTACAATGTTTGTGAAAAAAAACACCCAAAAAAATTACTACCACAAACTTTGACAAAGGCTGGTGGTAGAATTAGTGCATGGAAAGTGTTAAAATACCAACATTTGAAATAGCCTTCGGTGTCTACTTTAAAAAAATATATGAGTTGATAGAGTAAAATACATTGACTGGCTTCAAATATGTCCCAAATGGGACATGGGTGCAGGCTGACTTCATGTAAAAATTTCAGGTTAGAAAACTAAAAACAGCACCTCCCAAATTTGGCATTTTAGCCCCCAAACAACCCAACAAACCAAGGCATGGGTGGTATCCCTGTACTCAGGAGAAATAGTAGAATCTATTTAGCAGGTTTTTTCGTTCACTTTTGTCGATGAGGAGAAGATGTTTCAAATAAAAATCAGAAAATTTGTGTATTTTTTTTTTTTTACCATATTTTTTTTTTGTTATATAATATTATAAGATATGATCAAAATGATGGTATCCAAAGAAAGCCCTTCTTGTCCCTATAAAAACAATATATAATATGTGTGGGTACAGCAAATGACAAAGAAGAAAATTACAGCTAAACACAAACAGCACAGAAATGTTAAAATAGCCATTGTCCAGAATGGACAAAAGTGTTTCAAAGGCTCTGTCCTTAAGGGGTTAAAACATGGTAATGGCTTGCTTTGTTTTGCAGAAGCTGCCTGAGATTGCACACAGCTGCACAGTTTGTTGTTAACAAGTACATCCAAATAATTTTCCATACTAGCTTTCCCAGCAAACAACCCATAAAGTATAATTAATAATCTTGATTGTTCTTACCTAAATGCATAATTACCGTATTTGCTCGATTATAAGACGACCCTGATTATAAGACGACCCCCCAAACTTTGGATATTCCTTTAGGAAAAAAACTAAAAGCCTGAATATAAGACTACCCTATGGGAAAAAAGTTAAACTTGTATATAGTCACATGTAAATTGCTTTTTTAATAAAATATTATATAAAAAAAATGCATTTCTTGTGTTTATTTCCTTTTATGTGCCAATGCTGCTTCTCTCTTTCCCTTGCCCCCAGCTTTGTCTCACTCCCCACTCCCCCCTCGCCTGTCTCTACCCCCCCACATGTTTATCTCTGCCCCCCTCCCTCCCTTTGTTGCTCTGTCCCCCCTTCCTCTGTCTCTCCCCCCCCCCTTCCTGCTCTGTCCCCCCTGTCTCTCTGCCCCCCTCCCTCCCTCCCCCTGTCTCTCTGCCACCCTCCCTTCCCCTTACCTCGATCCCTGGTGGCTAGTGGGGGCAGCCGGGGGATGTCTGCACGATACTTGCAGACATCCTCCATGCTGCCCGACACGGCAGTCTATTATGACGGACAGCTGGTCCGTCATAATAGTCTGCCGTGTCGGGCAGCATGGAGGATGTCTGCAAGTATAGTGCAGACATCCCCCAGCTGCCCGATTTACCCTGGTGGCTAGTGGGGCAGCAGAGGATTTCTGCGTGATGAGCGCAGACCTCCCCTGCTGCCGCCCGGCACGCTCGCCGGGACTTCTGTGACGAAAGCGGAAGTACCCGGCTTCTTCACAGAAGCCCCGGCGGTCGTGCCGGGCGGAAGCAGGGGAGTCTGCGCTCATCGCGCAGACTTCCCCTGCTGTCAGAGAGGGGGATCCAGGTCCCCTGCAGCTCTGCTGGGGGCCTGGATCCATGTCTTATAATCTGAACTCAATTTGAGGTCAGATTATAAGAAGACCTCGATTATAACACGAGGGGGATTTTTCAGAGCATTTGCTCTGAAAAAAACCTCGTCTTATAATCGAGCAAATACGGTAGATATTTATCTATTTTGAAACATATTTGTAATTAAAACTACCCACTCTACCATTTTGTCTCCAGCCCTCAATTACATCCTGCGCTGACTTTATTACCTTACATAAATTGAAACAATTCTTCCAGATCACTGATAGAAAAAATCACAGCCCCAAGGACAGAACTTCACTTAAGACACATGTCCAGCAAGAAAATGTGACATTTACAGTCACCCTTTGCAATCTGTCTTTTAACCATGTCCCTATATAAGTACAAACCTTTTTACAATTCCATATGCCTCAATTTATGCAGTATGCTATAATTTGGCACAGTATCCATTTCAAATGCTTTTGCAAAAGTAAGGTAGATTACACCCATTACACCAATGATAAATATTGAAATTTACTATTTCATAGAAAGCCAGTAGGTTAGTTTGACACGACCTCTTACTAGGGCTGTCACCCAGTCAGTATTTTACCAGGGGGCCCATGTTAAGTGTATGGAGGCAATAACATGGTGGGCATATAAAAAAAAATTTGTATTACTCATTATACAACATTGGCTTCTTCTAAGGATATTGTTACATGTAATAAATCTTTGGATTCCAACTCTTAACAATCCTTCAAACGTAAACAGTATATAGTACATTACATTACATTAACATTTATTTATACAACGCCAACAATTTACGTAGCACTAGGTACAGAGCATTTAAGCGTACTACATACTAAGTTAGACAAACTAGAACAGACTGGTACATGAAGGTAGAGGAGGTAGAGGACCCTGCTCGCAAGCTTACCATCTAGATTTAAGATTACTTAGTGATCTTAAAGATCACTTTAAGATTATTAAACATTTTGCACTGCTAATGGTACAAGCATAGTGATTATAGGCTCTCGTTCCCTTAGTTCCAATTAAACTCAAGTTAACCAAAGGGATGAGAAAGTTGGTGGCTCCCTGCCCATGCAAATAGAACAATTGGGTAGAAAATGTGTATTTACCCTTAACTTAATAATTTATGAATGCAATGTATTTTGTAATGACAGTTGTCTTTTAAAACCAACACCACTTGTGCTATTCGGTTTGTTCATACATGCATATGGATAGTAAAACCAGTCATACGCAATCCCATTGTTATATGGCTCAACTGGGTAACTAGAAAGCAGGGCAGAATGGCGGCACTGAAAACATAAACAAGGACATATCTGTCAAAATTAGGACAGAGAAAAATGCTTTTTTTTTTGAAGGGACAGGGAACGTTTTTTTATCTTATTACGTATAACTAAAGGTTAATATTCATACTGGGTCTAATACTTAAATATTGACGCCCCATTAGGTGTGTGGGTTGAAGAGTGTAATCTGTGATCATTAACCATGGCAACCTACCTGTGGCCTACTTGGGAATACATTTATAATTTATATATTTGTCAGTGGAATTCAGACAGATATTTCTTTTTTATGCCAGTCTACATAAGGTACACGTTTAATCTCTATCTGAATGAAGCAATGTAAACCAAACACTCACAGCACAGAACTCTTAAAAGCGTTACCGTACCATAACTTGGAAAGCTGTTATGTTATCTATGCAGCAATGAGATATGAGGCTGCAATTTGAAGAAGAAACTAATATGAACATTTCTTTGAAACCTTAGACTCTAGTTACATTTTACGTTTGCAAAGCAGCAATGCAGTAAGTTCTATGCTGATGCTGATTTATGTAGCAGTCTAGAACAATATGTTTGAATTATAGTTCATAACTCTACAAATGTATGTCTAATAAAGGAAAGTAAAAAAAAGCATCCTGTTTCATGTGTGTCTGTATGTATTGAAATGCAACCACAGTATGCAATTATAACATGTGGCAACTGGTCTAACGGTATATCAGTAGACTATGAATGGAAGGTACTAATTAATCCACTGCCAAAACACTTTTGGCAGCTGTCAATCAGTGGTTGTAATCTAAGAAAACAATATAATTATCAATGAATGAAGATTTATCAAGACAAAACTGAGGCACTTCTGGATGAGCTTTGTCTCCTACAAAAGTCTATATATCAACTCCACTGCTTCAAAATCCATGCTGCTACAGCTCTCACCAAACTTCAGAGTATTTATACTGTGCCTAGGTATAGGTGGGTGTGCACAATATCCCTTGAGCTCTTCAGTAATGAACATGTATACATCTTCACAAATACACACATTCTCCCAGGTCTTTACTAGAGTTGAGCGGACACATGGATGTTCAGGTTCGGCCTAACTTCGGAAAAAAGTCCGGGTTCGAACTTGACCCCGCACTTGACCCCGAACCCCATTGAAGTCAATGGGGACACAAACTTTTGGGCACTAAAATGCCTCTAAAAAAGTCCGGGAAAGGGCTAGAGGGCTGCAAAAGGAATTAAAATGTGGGTAAGAGTAGGACAAGTGCCCTGCAAACAAATATGGATAGTGAAATAACTTCAAAAAACATAAAATACATACAAATTAAAAATACAGCTGAGCCATAAAATAGCACTAGATGGAATCTTTGGAAGAACATAAATCTAAATCTAAAGCATGGCTGCCAGGAGGATCAACAGAATTATCCATCTGAGAGAGGGTTGGAGTGCAGGGTATTCTCTTTCAGTTTATACTAAGTGACCCATAGGTTGAGGAGGCGGTGACCGTGGCGGTGTAGGTGAAAGCGGCACTGGAGGAGGAGGAGGAGGAGGTAGCCAGAATTTTTCAAAGTGCGCTGTAAGCACAATATTTGACGGTTCTATTTGACTCTCAGATATGAAGTGCACCGCAAGACGCAAATGTACTATTTAGTACCCAAAACTAATAGAATTCTTCAAAGTGCGCTGTAAGCACAGTATTTGACAGTTCTATTTGACTCTCAGATATGAAGTGCACTGCAAGACACAAATGTACTATTTAGCACCCAAAACTATTAGAATTTTTCAAAGTGCGCTGTAAGCACAGTATTTGACGGTTCTATTTGACTCGTAGATGTAATACATGTAATGCTATTGCTATTCTATAAACCGAAATAGAGTCCCCATTCATAAGAATAGGTCAATTGACCTATTCTTATGAATGGGGACTCTATTTCAGTTTATAGAATAGCAATAGCATTACATGTATTCCATAAACCGATAGTCTATAAACCGAAAGACACTCGGTTTATAGACTTTCGTTTTATAGAATACATTTAATGCTATTGCTATTCTATAAAAAGAAATTCTATAAACAAAATGTCTTTCGGTTTATAGACTTTTGGCTTATGGAATACATGTAATACTATTGGCTTTCTATAAACCGAACTAGAGTCCCCATTAGGTTTATAGAATAGCAATAGCATTACATGTATTCTATGAACCGAAAGTCTATAAACCGAATGTCGTTCGGTTTATAGACTTTCGGCTTATGGAATACATGGAATGCTATTGGCTATCTATAAACCGAACTAGAGTCCCCATTCATAAGAAATTCTTATGAATGGGGACTCTAGTTCGGGTTATAGAAAGCCAATAGTATTACGACATTCGGTTTATAGACTTTCGATTTATAGATTACATGTAATGCTATTGGCTATTCTATAAACCGAAATAGAGTCCCCATTCATACGAATAGGTCAATTTCCCCTTTTGTCTTTCTCCTCTCCCTAATTATCTACCCCTCGTGTGTTTCTTTCCCTCATGTTTGTCTATTCCTCTCCCCCATGTATCTCTCCTCTCCCCCCAAGTCTGTTTTTTTCACTGCTGTTTCTTTCTTCCTTCCATCCCATCCCCAGTCTGGTCTCTCTCACTCCCCCCACCCCATGTCTGGTCTCTCTCTCTCTTTCTCCCTCCCTCCACCCCATGTCTGGTGTCTCTCTTTCTCCCTCCTGAGACCCTATGCCTGGTGTCTCCCTCTCTCTCCCTCCCTCCCATGTCTGGTGTTTCTCTCTTTCTACCTCCCCACATGTCTGGCGTCTCTCTCTCCCCCACCACATGGCTGGTGTTTCTCCCTCCTATGTCAGGTGTCTCTCTCTTTTGCTCCCCCCCCCCCCCACATATCTGGTGTCTTTCTTTTTCCCTTTCCCCCACCCCATGTCTGCGCTCTCTCTCTTTCTCCCTCCCTCCCCATATCTGGTGTCTCTCTCCCTCCCCATATCTTGTGTCTCTCTCTGTCTTTCTCCTTCCCTCCATCCAATAGTTTGGTGTCTCTCTCCCTATCTCCTTCCCACCCCATAGCCTGGTGATTCTCTCAATCCCATACGGTCCTCAGGCAGCAGCCGCCCCCATACACCTTGCCTTGCCCTTGACTTATCTCTTTTTTGCCATGTTCCATCTGGAAAACCCAAGATAGCTAGGCTGAAAGTCATTCTTCAAGAATTAATGTTTGCTCACATCAAATAGGCTTTGTATGAATTATTTTTCATCATGTCACTTATTTCTGTGATTCTGAAATTAAAGAGGTATAGAAGTATACTCTGAGACTGCTAAGGTTTTCCAACTCGCTTAGCTAATTACCGAAATATGCAAAACTCTGCCTTAGACTAAGGAAACCTGAACCATTGCTATCTAAAGATATCTGAGCACCAAAAAAATGTCCTGGGGAGAAGAAAATTGTGAAGAAAACAATAAAAAAAAGAGTTTAATAAACTGGCCACATATTTGATTTTATTATCAATCTAGCCTACTGTATCTCTTCCCTCACCAGAAATGTTGCTGAATAGCTACTTTTCATTGGAGAATTGTGTCCTGTCCAGTAGAACATCAGCTTTCAACGAGACCAAGGTGATGGAGATACCGTTATTGACAGTTGCTTTTTTTTCCATGCATTATGCCTCTTGGAAAAGATCTCACATGGTTGTTAAAGAAGCAATACATTTCAAAGAGAAAGTCTCTCTGAACACCCCACTTTCCATCTTTAGTGTGTAACTCCTTGTAAAACAGCAGTTTGCTTTATAACAGCACGTGATCTCTTACACACATTTCTAAGTATTGAGGATTCATGTAGAGAACATCAACCACACAGCAAAATACATCATTAGAATTTATTGATGGAACAAGCATGCCACATTACAGATCTGCAGAACTAATCTACCTGAAATAAGCTAGAAGTATCAACTCGATGCACACAGACGATTTCTTAGCTGCCTCTGCATCTGTCCATTTGAGAAAGAAATGTACTGATGATTTCTTTGAACATGTACATTTACTATCAGGAACAAGATCAAACTCAAAATAATAATAAACACTGTATTTATGTTAGCCCGTTATGGTCCATGGTTATAGCTAATTTTGTGCTATTTTATTTTTTAACATTGTAATTCTTTTACTATATAAATTAGGACCATCCAATGTGTGGCTCAAATGTGACCCATCTGACAGTAAGTTATGGTCCACCTGACAGATATTTCATTAGCAATATAGACATGCTATTTTGTTTGAATATAGTTAGTTTAAACTGTTTTTGGAAAGCGTTAGTGTTACTGCTAAATAGACAAACATGTTTTGAAGGCTACTAACCTATCACCATTACTGTAGATAAAAAAAATTTAATGTGTCACAATACACGTATGCATTTGTGGCCCACTTCAGAAATCTCTTGAATGCCCCAATACAGGTTCTAGATTTACAGCTTTGATTTAGATCACTTCTCCAATAAACATATTTTTATTATACACGGTAGGTGGGATTATACACTTCTTTTAATTAGGGTTGCCATCCCAATTATTTTACCAACAGTTTGGTAACAAAAAATGGCTTTGACTGTTTTTTTCCAGCAAAACCAATACAAATCTTTCCCATTGATTTCAATGGTATTTCCAGTTTTAGAAATTTCATTATATTAACTTTGAGGACACATATTCACCCTTAAGGTGCCAGATCGGTGCCCTGGTCACAGTGACACATGAGAGGTGCAGTGATTAACCTATGCCCGTAAGTTTACATTTAAGCATGTTAATCCTCTATGTGACAATGCAGTGCACAATAGCTGGATCTATGAAGTGCCGGGTCAGGTACAGTGGACATACTAACCCTCTGTGTAGCAGGAAGTTACATGTTGCATATCAGGGTGGTTGGAAATTAACCATGGAAGGGGTCCCGCGCATTACACTGACATGGCACTGTGTTACAGGAATGACTATGCCTCTTCAGAGGCCATTTCCTACCCTGGTGGAGCATGACTTGGCTGAGGCCTTTGATGGACATCCAAGCTGTTTAAACTAGCTGCATTAGAAAACCTTGATGCGTCAGGGGAAACGTTGCGTAGCTGCCCACCTGCCTAAAATCAAGCTCTCCCTGGACAAGGTGCAAGTTCCAGTAGGAAATCCTTGCCTCCCTTCCGGTCTGTGCATTCCCTGGGTAATTGACTGCTGTCATCCAGGTCCACCCAAACCTTGGGCAAGGCTGAATTAGCCTGCCTCCCATAATGAATAGATTCACCAATTTTTGTTGTTCCCTTAGTCTGGGGCTGGAGCCTCTTCTTAGTCTTAGTCTTAGGGCTGGAGCCTCTTCTTCCACCTGACATCCAGGGAATCAAACAATGGGAAAGCTGGATACTCCACCTAGGCCAAGAGGAGGCTATGGTTGATGTCCCTGCCGATTTACCCTGGAGTCATCACACGCTGTTCTGTAAGGCAGCTATTCTAACACCTTCCAATATCCTCTCGATCTCTGGATTCATCTTGAAGGAAGGACCGGAAAAGGCAAAAGGGGAGAAGAGTCACACACAACAGCTGGAGGAGCTTTAGCAAAATGGCTTCCCTAATTTATCACTATCCTACCTAAATAGTAGACATGTGCATTCAGTTTATAGACTTTCGGCTTATGGAATACATGTAATCCTATTGCTATTCTATAAACCGAACAATCGGTTTATAGAATAGCAATAGGATTATATGTATTCCATAAGCCGAAAGTCTATAAACCGAACGTTCAGTTTATAGACTTTCGGCATTTGTAATGAATGTAATAGTACTATTGGCTTTCACTACTCAGAGACAGAGTGAGTGAATTTCTTATGAATGGGGGTCTCGTTCGGTTTATAGAAAGCCAATAGTATTACACGGATTCTATAAAACGAACGAATAAAACGAAACGAAACAAAAATAATGAACGAATTTCGTCTGAAACGAATGCAGTAATAAACAAAATTCGTTTTAGACAAAATAAATAACATTTTCGTCCGAATGGATTAAAACGAAACGAAAATTTTAGTTTTGCACATGTCTACTAAATAGCCTCTAATCTGTCTCCAGTCCCAAGCAACTCCTAAACCATAATCAGCCGAGCCCTCCTTGTCGTTCTATCAGCGGCCCCCTATTCCTATTGCTGTCCCAGTAATAGTATGGCATAATAAGTGCTTACTGAGTGTCAACATTGAAAATAGCAAAATACAAAGGTAGCAAACCCATGATTTAGAGTTTAGGTGATAATCGACATCAGTTAAGGACAACATAATCACATACAGTGTACAGAGAATAAAATGAGGATGAATTTGACAGGATAGTGCCAATCTAATTGTATTTGAGGGGAACAGGGAGTTGAGGGAGGACGGTCATAAGTTAGTAGTTTTATGGCACCAGAAGCAAAGCTAGGCCCATGTTTAGCCAAGTAATGGATTTTAAAACTGTCTGTCTGAATGTATTTTGACCATAGTAGCCAACTGAGTTCATGGGACAAGCACTGAATTAAATCCCATGTGTTCCATTTTATGGAACTAGTTTAAGAAAGTGTTTTTCTAGAATATAGTTTGGACAGTGTTTAGGAAGGGACTTCTTGCTATATAGGAGTGTGGCTTCAGGAGATGGGATTAAGTCAGGATTCTCTACTTTCTTTATAGTCGTGACTTGAGGGGCTGGAGGAGTGGGCAACTGCACCACACACATATATAGTCCAATTTGCTGGTTTGGCACCTTTAGTGCCTGTCAGAGATCTGAGGATTAAAGTGGTACATGTCAGCTGTACCATCTGGCTAGTACTTTAAAGGCAGATTCTTGTATTTTGCTCTGTAATGAGCATTTCTGGATTAACAGTAGTACTTTTACCATGGGGTGTTCGAGAGGTCTAAAGGAGACCAGTTTAGAATTTAAAACCAATTGCACTAAATACTGTTTTTAGGCATATATACAAAACAACAGGGCTTACTTATATAAATCAGGCAAAAAGTCTCCTTAAATTTCATAGGCAGCGTGGTGTGAAGTGACCCGATACCTTTTATGTAATAGAATCACCTCTGCAAATAGATGTGTCAGCCTAATTTAGAAGTGGGATATTAATGACACCTTCTTGATTTCCTATTTGATCATACTTAACTCTGATAAATGAAGTCTGTTTGAGGCTTAGATTAATATAAGGGCAAATAACGACACCTGCGCTACAATAAGAAGAGATACAATTTTTCCAAGCTTTACATGGAAAAATCTCCATAATTGAATTCATTAATGCAGAATAATGTTATTTTCAGAATGATGCTCAGTTAAGCAAAAACAATTTGGAATGACTTAAGTATTCAGATCAATGCCATTTAAATCTAGAAATTGGATTGGCTATAAATAATCCGAAACTACAGTCAATAACATATAACAACTGGTTGTGTTTTCTACTATGAGGATATTATGGCCTATGTACTTCCTAGTCGAGAAACAGTCGACCAACTCATCAAAGACTCATCCCTTTCAGTACAAAAGTTCTTTGGAGAGAGTGTATGAACAACCTTCTTGGCCTGTTCCTTAAACATAGCAAGGATGCTCATTACAAAAATAGAGCTTAAAGTAAATATGTGTAACACCTACAAATGTATTTTGAAATTGTGCACAGAAAAGATAAGTCATGTGCTTAAATAGAAGAGTCACATTTAACACGTTCACAACAAGCCTGTACATGTATGGGCTGCCTTTAGAATGGTGCAATTGCAACATTTTCGCTGTACTTACCAAATAAACTTTCCCCCTGAAGCATCAGGAAGTGAGGATATCCAACAAAACAAAAAAGAAATGCCCATGGATTGGCCATGGGCGGTTTAAAATGACAGGACAGTGACAATAAACACTGACCTGTCAATCACACCCAGGGCCGGACTGGGAGAAAAATTCGTCCGGGCATTTTTTTTATCACAGCAGCCCACTAAGAAGGGGGCGGGGAAGAGGAGGTGTGTTTTGTCATCACCAATGACAAACACGCTCCCTCTCAAAGTGAGCATGTTGGTTCAATGCTCTTCCAGGGCAGACCATGCGCAGAGCTCTGCTGAAGAGCTCTAGCATGAGAAAAAAGCCCTGTATTTGTTCTGCACAGTGCAAGCAAATTTAATAACATGCTTGCACTGTGTTTCCTTGCAACTTGTCTCTGGTGTCTCTATAAATGGATACCAGGAGACAAAAATGCCAGGAAAGAGTATTGAGCATGTGTTTGGAGCCTGCTTGTGGGATTGCGTGTGTGTAGAGTGAGCTGATTGTGGTGTGGTATTGTGTAATAAGGTCGGTTTTAGTTGTGTTGTGTTTGTGGTGTAATGTGATACATATGTGGCTAGGGGCTGTAGAGAATGTGTGTATAGGGGATATAGCAAGTGTGTGCATACAGGCTATAGTGTGTGTGTGTGTGTGTGTATATATAGATGTAGTGTGTGTTTAGGGGTGTAGTATGTGTTTGCTTATATATATATATATGAGTCTAGTGTGTGTTTGAAGGACCCAGAATGTGTATAGGAGATCTAGTGAGTGTGTGTTTATAACAGTTTCAGAGTGTATATAGGGATCTAGTGTGTGTATGTGTATAGATGATCCAGAGTTGGGTAAGGGATCTAGTGTGTGTCTGGAATGTAATGTGTTTAGGGGTGCAGTATGTGTGTGAGGGGTGCTGTGTATATATATATATATATATATATATATATATATATATATATATAGAAGCATTGTGTATGTCTGTTGTGCAGTGTGTTGGGGGGTTCTGTGTGTATGTGAGGGGTGCAGTATGTGTGTGTGAGGGGTGCGGTGTGTGAGGGGGGGGCGGTGTGTGAGGGGGGCGGTGTGTGAGGGGTGAGGTGTGTGAGTGATGTGTGTGTGAGAGTGATGTGTGTGTGAGAGTGATGTGTGTGAGTGCGTAAGTGCTGTGTATGATATGTGTGAGAGTGCTGTGTATGATGTGTGTGAGAGTGCTGTGTGTGAGAGTGCAAGAGTGCTGAATGTGCTGTGTATGAGAGTGCTGTGTGTGAGAGTGCAAGAGTGCTGAATGTGCTGTGTATGAGAGTGCTGTCTATGATGTGTGTGAGAGTGCTGTGTGTGAGAATGCTGTGTGTGAGAATGCTGTGTGTGCGAGTGCTGTGTGTGAGAGTGCTGTGTGTGCTGGGTGTGAGAATGCTGTGTGTGAGAGTGCTGTGTGTGAGAGGGCTGTGTGTGCTGTGTGCTGTGTGTGAGAGTGCTATGTGTGAGAGTGCTGTGTGTGATGGGTGTGAGAAGGCGGTAAGCACTCTCACACCATCACACACACATAGCACTCTCACACATAGCACTCTCACACATAGCACTCACACATAGCACTCTCACATAGCACTCTCACACACATCACGTGTGTGAGAGTGCTATGTGTGAGTGCTATGTGTGAGAGTGCTATGTGTGAGAGTGCTATGTGTGTGTGATGGTGTAAGAGTGCTGTGTGTGAGAGTGCTGTGTGTAATGGGTGTGAGAGTGCTGTGTGTGATGGGTGTGAGAATGCTGTGTGTGATGGGTGTGCGAGTGCTGTGTGTGAGAATGCTGTGTGTGATGGGTGTGAGTGCTGTGTGTGAGAGTGCTGGGTGTGAGAGTGCTGTGTGTGTGAGAGTGCTGTATGTGTGAGAGTGCTGTGTGTGTGAGAGTGCTGTGTGTGTGAGAGTGCTGTGTGTGTGAGAGTGCTGTGTGTGATGGGTGTGAGAGTGCTGTGTGTGAGAGTGCTGTTTGTGATGGGTGTGAGAGTGCTGTATAAATGTTAGAATGGATTGTGTGTGGGGGGGGGGGGGGCGGGGTAAATAAACAAATAAAATAACAGGCATTATGTCCCCCCCTCCCTTCTTACCTTTAGCCTGGGAGGGGGGGACCGGCACGCTGGTACCTGGGACTGGGAGGCGGGATGGCTGTGTTCCTTGGTTGTCCTCGTGGTGAGTGAACTCTAGGCTGCGTGCTAGAGTTTACTCTCGCGAGATCCGGTCGTTGCTATGGCAATGCTCTGGATCTCGCGAGAGGAACCCGGTGGAGCTGCAAGTTAGAGCTCCGCCGTGTCCTCTCTCCAGGCTGGCTGTCTCCCACCCTCTCTCCCCGCTGGCGGCCGCATTTGACAGCATGTGGGCCGGTGAAGGAGATCTTTGCGCTCGGATAGTGCCGGCCCTGCATAGACTGGCAGGGGAGATCCTGGGACCCAGAGGCCACTGCATTTGCCTGGTGTGCCCGATGGCCAGTCCGGGCCTGATCACACCTCTTCACCTGATGCAAATAGTGTGAGGGGTATTCCAGGATGCCTCTGGATGAAGGCAAGTCTGGAATGCCAAAAAAGCATCTGTCTTATCCTGTAATAGGTGAGCCAGGTTGTATCACCCAGTACAGTGAGGAAGTCTAGGCCTATGATTAAGCGCCTCTGAGCGTGAAACATGTGAGGTAGCGGGCAACCTGTGCCATCCTTTCAAGGATTATATTTATTATATGTTTTCATTATTTTTGTAAGCAATAAAATAGCTTTGTCAGTTTCATGAGCTCCTGACTTCTCTTTTTTAATCCCAATCCATTGCCTTCCTCCATCAAATTTAATGTGACCACTGTAAAAACAAATCACTATGATCACAATAAATGCAATAAAAATGAAAAACAAATGTCAACTAGTTTTGTGTGAAGATTTATTGTCAAAATCTTCCCTTTCTCTCAATGAAACACTATGATCTTGAGTCAGACAGATGGGCTATTGACTAGAATTTGAGATTGGAGGTCAAGATTGGCACTAATCTCAACCTCCAAACTCAAAACAGACTTGCCAAGCCCCTGAATACCTCATCTCGACCTCACAAAATGGTATTCACTAAAGTTTTTATGAGGCCGAGATGTGGCAAGATGAGGTATGGCAAGGAGGTTGACTTTGTTGTCAAGCTTGACTTCCGAGATCAGAGTTTAATTTCTCCTTCCTTAGGCTATAATGGGAGGTGAATTGGTCGAATTTAAATTCGTCATCCGAATTTGGAGGTCAAGTTTGACTTAGAAATAAAACCGCATTTCGAATGTTTCCCACTGAAAGTAATGGGAGGTGAAATGATCGAATATTTTTTCTTCTAAGACAAACGCGGCATCAGAGTTTGACTTAGAAGATAAAACGCATTTTGAATTTTCCCCATTGAAATTGGCGAAATTGACCTCCTAACTCGACCTCTCAAGATATTAGTGAATACCAATTTTTACTGCTTTCTATGGATCTCCAGGGCGAGATCGACTTTGACTTTGGTGAGTCATGGTGAGAGGGGGTGAACTCGGAACTAGTGAATTATTTAAGGAGGTAGAATTTGAAAATTAAATGAATTTTAGTGAATAGACCCAAAATCGAGAAGAGAGGTACTGTGTCCCAGAAAAAAAAGCAAAAATAAATAAAAAAAGCAACAAATACTTTTTAAACATTTGAACAGTATTTAAACAAAGCCTTATCTGTCCTTAAAAAAGAATATGTAATATGTGGGGATACATTTAAAAATCAAGTTGATGAACATCAAAACAAAACAAAAAACATGATGGGGATAAAAGCGATGGCAAAACCTCTCCACTTAAAATTAAAGGGAGAGCAGAGACATTATTAAACACAAATCAACACACACTGTACAAACCATAAGACTTGCTTTTCCAACAGACATCCTACACTTTCAGTGCTATCATCACTGCAAGGGATTCTGTCTAGGCATATGCAAAGAAAGTAAACAAGGATACACTTTTGGGTTCTAAATCCACTTTATACATGGACCCCTTGGAGCAAATGCCCACTGTACAAGACAGCCTTTAAACATAGCTCGTAACAGGCGTAAACAGCCAGACAACTTATGAACAGCTGTTTCATACTATTGGAACAGTACGCATAACATAAGTTATGGTGGGGTAGAGGTTGTAGGAAAACCCTTTCACTTAAAATTAAAGGGGTAGCAGTGATAAGACATGGGTGTCTTACAGACCATCTATGGGGAGGACACAGACTACCATTTTGGCTGCTGAAATGTAGGCACGAAAATATTGGCCAATTTTCGAGCCAATTCCAGATAACTTTGTGGCCTCTGAGTAGTCCAAATATTAGGTCTACTTACATTACGAAGTGATCAGATTGGGTCAGAAACACAGCGCTCTGATTTTCACTGAGACATCGGAACTTCCTGACCGTGCTGGCCCAAGACTTTGTGCTGCCTGGGGCAAATGATAAAATGCTACCCCACCCCCCAAAAAGTAACCACAGCACCTGCTATGCACAAATATTGCACCCTCAGCATTTGGCTTACACTCATATTGTACCCACACAATTTGGCATGCCTATAGAACATACCACAGTGTCACTTTGCCCACATAACTACCTATGCAGTACATGCCACAGTATCACTTCCCCCCATAGTACAAGTTATTTTTCCTCACAGAACACGCCACAGCATCGCTTTGTCAATTAAGATAAGATCTGTCAGGTACCAATTAACATTCCACAGTAACTTTTCCATTAACAAATGCAACAGCCAGCTTGCCCATTAAACTATGCCATAGTTTGTCTATTAAATATGAGACAGTTTTTCCATTAAAATATTTCCCAGCCAGGTGCCTATCAAAATATGCAGAGACAGAGAAACAGAGTCAGAATACCACTCATGTACTCTCGGCTGTACATCAGTGGTATTCTGACTCTGTTCCGGGCTATGTTTAAAGGCTGTCTTTTACAGTGCGTATTTACTCCAAGGAGTCCATGTATAAAGTGGATATAGAGGCAAAAAAGCAGCTCAGCATCTATACAGAGGTACAGTCTCTATAGAGGGAGCAGCTCGGCATCTATACAGAGGTACAGTCTCTATAGAGGGAGCAGCTCAGCATCTATACAGAGGTACAGTCTCTATAGAGGGAGCAGCTCGGCATCTATACAGAGGTACAATCACCATAGAAGGAGAAACTCAGCATCTATACAGAGGTACAATCACCATAGAGGCAGTGGTGTATCTTGGTTTTGTGCTGCCCTAGGCAGACACAATTTCTATACAATCACTATAGAGGGAGCAGCTCAGCACCTATACAGAGGATACAGTCACTATACAGAGGTATAGTTACTATAGAGGGACCAGCTCAGCATCTATACAAAGGATACAGTCACTATAGAGGGAGCAGCTCGGCATCTACACAGAGGTACAGTCACCATAGAGGGAGCAACTCAGCATCTATACAGAGGTACAATCACCACCAAGGCAGACAACATTTCTATACAATCACTATAGAGGGACCATCTCAGCATCTATACAGAGGTACAGTGACTATAAAGGGAGCAGTTCATTGTCTATACAGAGGTACAGTCACTATAGAGGGACCAGCTCAGCGTCTATACAAAGGATACAGTCACTATACAGAGGTATAGTCACTATAGAGGAAGCAGCTCAGCATCTATACAGAGGTACAGTCACTATAGAGGGACCAGCTCAGCATCTATACAGAGGTACAGTCACTATAGAGGGACTAGCTCAGCATCTATACAAAGGATACAGTCACTATAAAGGGAGCAGCTCAGCATCTATACAGACATGGGCGTCTTACTATAGAGGGAGCAGCTCAGTGTCTATTCACAGGTACATTCACTTTACATGGAGCAGTTCAGTGTCTATACAGTGGTCCAGTATATATACATAGGGATCAGTTCAGTTTCTATACAGAGGTTCAAGTCACTATACAGGTAGTAGCTCCTTGATATGATTAATAACAATAAAACTAGATAAAACATATATATCACTCATTTTGCACTGCATTGTACTCTGACCAATGCAATCACTAAAGTAGACACTTCCTCTTCCTGTTATTCATTTACTTTGACACATCCCCTGTTCTGAAAAAATGGCCGAGACTTGAAAAAAATAGACAGGAAGTGGTGGTGACTGAAATGCGCATGCACGAGGAAAGAACTGCACATGTGCATAATCACCTCACTGATTCCAGTTTACAGACAAGAAGCAAAACTATGTAAAAGGTAAGAAATATGAGCGATAACATATTAGGGTTAGAACGAGGGTAAGGATTATGGCTAACTAATTAGGGTGGTTAACTCTGTGGGTGTTACAGTTATAATAAGAGTAAGGGTTATTGTTAACTTTGTAAATTACAGCTAACCCCTGGTTTAATGCATTGTACCTGGGTATAAAAAAGAAATCCATTAGAGTCATGCCTAATCCTTACCCTCATTCTAACCCTCGTCTAATCTCTCATATTTCTTACCTTTTGCTGTGCACATGTGGGGTTTTGCTTTTGTCCGTGAACTTTAATCAGTGATGTGATTTCGCACGTGCGCATTTCAGTCACGGCCACTTCCTGTCCATTTTTTTTCATCTTTCCTATTTTTTTTCAGAACACCCTTATCTCTCTCTCAACAGGAAAAACAAGTGACAAATGGTTTCTCTTATTCGAGGCAGCATACTCACTACAGCATCATCTACTAGAAAATAATTTTTGTTATTGTTGTAATTAATGTCATTTAATTAGTGATTACTAGTACCAGTGATGCCACAAGAGGGGCCCAGTTAAGACATATTTGTGCCCCTTACGTGTTGAATCTTTTTTAACAGTAAGTGCTTCCATGGGGAGGGAACTCAACATGGTTTGAGTGGCTCACTTTTATAGTGGGTCAACATTACCCATTGAGCAAGGCATATTGTTTTTCAAAGGATCTGCTCAATTAAGAGAGAATTGCAGGGAATTGAGATGGGAATTTCAAAGTTAAAGGGACACTCCCACCAAATAATGAAAAGGGTTTATTTTGCATTGTTGATTTCAGATATTTCTTTTGTTTTTGTTATGTGAGTTTATTTTGACATATTTTACTAAACATGTGTGACTGGGCACCGCCATTTTGTGAAAGTGTTTTTGGGTGCCACCCCACACTGACTTTACAACAGTATGTATCTCATTATGGGGTAGGGGGTCAGAATTCTGATCATAGACTTGCATTGAATGCGAGGGTAATGTAACTATTACATCACAAGGAGGCAGAGTTATGATCCTGTTTGATCAGGTCAATCTCCTCTTTCTTCCAGAAAGATGTACTAATTGTGTTGGAAGGCAGGTAAAAAAAAAAAAAAAGTGTACACGGTGGCCTAGTCCTGCGCACTAGTGATACACATTAGACAGTAAGGGAGCAGGGGTGTATCTAATGAAATCATCATGCAGGCTCTGCCCACAGTTGCATGAGCTTTTATTTTTACTTTTAAGTGCAATTAATTCAAACATATTAAAAATCAGTGGCATGTGTTTTATATATGTGTTTGTTTTAAATGCACAGGTAATCTAGTTACTTCTTATGTAAGTGAAAGTGTCCCTTTAAGACCAAAGTAGCTGAGTTGGAAAATTCCCCCATTCAGCTGCATCCCCTGCAATTCTCTCTTTATTGAGTAGACTTTCAAGTATTTCAACAGAATAGGGAGTAGCCTACCTGCAGAAATGTAGACTTTCTCTAATTCGAATTACTGCAAATTAATCAAGAATGGCCAAACCCCAATCTTCCATTAAACAGCTGACTCTAATGGTAAGATTTCCTTTATTATCGCTTACTGACTCTAAGCCATTTTTATTTATCTATTCGTTTGTTTTCACTCTGCTTTTTCAGCTAGATAAGATACATATTCTTTTGACTAATGAAGCAGTACAAATCTTTTTATTATTTTGTATTGCTGCAGAAAAGTTATGTAGCTAAAGACAATATTTTTCAAGTATAGAAAATCTGATTACAACAACGAAGACAGCTTAAAAAAAAATAATTTATTGCATCTGGCACAAATATGTACCAAAATGCAACACTTACATTACTGCAGCTATGTTTAAAGGTAAATAGGATGATTCATTTTTTATGATCTCTTTTACAGATAACATTGTCCACTAAGCTTTTAAGAGCCTTTCAATTCGGAAGGGATAAAATCACACCACTATTTCCAAAAGCATAACAGTCATTTATATAAGCCCAATCCTGCAATCAGCTATTATCAATTACTTTTATGCTATGGCTATGGGTTATAGAGTGTACATTAATGACTTTATTCATGTTTATTGCCTTATTCATTAAACAAGATAGCTAATATGCAACTTCTCTTTTCTGCAACTAGCACCAATACCATTGATTGGGTCACCGAACTCAGTTTGCAAAGTGGATTTTTCTAGAGTGTAGAAAATGTATGTAACTTATAAATATTTAAGTTACATGTATTTATAAATAACTTATATTTCTGTAAATGACATCTGTCATTTACATAAGATATTCTAATGTTTTCCTTGTCAGACTGAGGCCTCTCAAAATGGCCTCATCTGACAAGTGAGATCCCGCTGCAAGTCCATGCAGTGGGATCTGAGCACCGCTCACAGTGGAGAGCTGTTGAAGGCAGAACATTCTGTGCCATCCTAGCTTATTTTGGGACCAAAAAAATAGGACAGCACAGAACGTCCAAGTGTTGCAAAGGGGTTAAATCACAGAAAAGTTTGTAGGTGCACTAATGTCTAAGATATAAACACAATAATTACTGACTGAACCTATCACTTGATGTTCTATATTTATGACCAGGCAAGTCTGTGTCACCTGACCCCTCAACCCCTGTGACTGTCTCAAATCCATCAGGTCAGTCAGCTCAAGACGACCTCCACCTGTGGCTCTGGCAGCTGCAACTCCCTTGACCTGTTGCTTTGTGTCACAATATCTGAAATATAACAGTGGAACATTGCTATTGGTATACTATCATTAATAATCTGTACATGTTATCTTATTTACATATATATATGTCTCACTGTACATGTATGTGTATAGAAACATGTATAGACACACGTATGTACATATGTTACCACAGATTAACTGTTAATACATGTTTTACATGAGGTACAGTTGTGTGAGTTCAGAAGTATTAGAAGTATTTGAAATACACTTACCTTTTCTTCACCACCTCCTAGGACCTGTTATTTGCAATAACTGAGTTAATAGTATCCACAAACTGCTGCCAGAATTCTTACTTCCTCCTCTGTCTTCTCCTCTTAGCCTATCAACCGGTTGTAATATTGACACATTTTATGTACCAATACTGAGTTCTCCTCTGATGAGATCTTGTAGACCTTGCCTTCTCCTCTCCTTCTATCACTGCCCTGGTCCCTTCCCTGCCATGATCCCTGGCTTGCCATTTGACTATATTTTGTTTTTTGTTTTTAACAAAAAATAATTTTGTGCTGCTTGCTGGAAATTATTCTCTGAACTGGTGGTGTGGACATGCACTCATTATATGCAAACTTTTGTTGACAGTTTATGTGCCTGGATCTATTACCTATGGGTGCTTCCTTTCTGTATATCTGGACTATTTTTTGTATGTGCAAGTCTCCTATAGGATATAATGGTGATTTAGAGGCTACCACTTTGGTTCTGTGTGTGTCTGGTTGTCAGAATCAACCTTTGTGATATCGGCTATGATGTCCAAAATGCAAGGCTCTTCATGTGTGGTCTACCCCTCCTAGTTTGAAACTACCAAGTATAAACATGGCAAGCTTTGACTGCCCCAGGTGCTGATGTAATATAGAGAAAAGGGGATTTCTTACTAGGCACTGTCATGCTGGCCTTCTATTTATGTTAAATGCCAGGCCATTACTTTTCTGGCATTCATAGGTTAAAACATTTTCACTGCTTTAGATATCTGCCATTAGGTAAATCTGTGTTATTTGCAAAATTGCAGGAGAATGATTTTGCATCATAAAATAGATTAGATTTTTTTTTTTTAGTGTGCAGTCTCTTTGCTTTACTGGGTTTTATCTATCTTGTTTAGCTGGATACCTCATCTTCTTTGATGCAGCACTGTGCTCCCTTTATGCAGAAATGTCAAATGTATTTATGCAAAAAGTAGGTGATAAACTCGTGGTAATAACCTACAGAAAAGGAGCTAAAATCCTTTTGGTGTCACAGTAATCTCTTGTGATCTGTGTTCATTGCAGACTTGAATCTATACTCTGCCCAAGCAGTCAAATTAACACTTTTACTGCCAAATACAATTCCATGCTCAGCTCTTTATTGTGATGTTATATAGCTGCCTGGCAGCAATATGGTTACATTATACATACAAGCAAAACAAATTCTGACAAAAAAATGACCTAACAGTAGAAGTAGAAAATATATGTAGAAAGAGGTGGATGCTGAGTGGACCCCCTCCTGGTTCTTTAATATAGAAATGTGCAATAAATACAGGAGAGAGATCATAGCAAGGAATGCTTCTTAATAAACACAATAAGGGATATCCACTGAAGCAAAGACTAGAAAATGAGTACCCAAGGGTATGGTTTCTTCCACAAGTCCTTTGTTAGCAGGATAAGTGATCACCTTTGACAGACATTGGTAATCATCCCTGTAAGCATTGCATGGCGATGACATCAAAGGATTGTACTGTGGATTGCATTATTAAGAAGGATGCGACTAGGGTGATCAGAATGAGTCATAATATGTCAGCGTTAGGAGAGAATGGGTAGGATAGAGCAAAACAGGGTTTTGGAATAAATTGGACGAAACTAAGACCAGATAATGAACAGAGATGTGTGCCAGAAATCTACAGATGAAACTCGAAAAATTAGAATATTATGCAAAAGTTCATTTATTTTAGAAATGCAACGTAAAAGGGGAAAATAATATACGAGATAGATGCATTACATGCAAAGCAAGATAGTTCAAGCCGTGATTTGTCATAAGTGCGATGTTTATGGCTTACAGCTCATGAAAACCCCAAATCCACAATCTCAGTAAATTAGAATTTTGTGAAAAGGTGCAATATTATAGGCTCACAGTGTCCCACTCTAATCAGCTAAGTAAGCCATAACACCTGCAAAGGGTTTCTGAGCCTTTAAATGGTCTCTCAGTCTGGTTCAGTAGGAATTACAATCATGGGGAAGACTGTTGACCTGACAGTTGTGCAGAAAACCATCATTGACACCCTCCTTAAGGAAGGAAAGCCTCAAAAGGTAATTGCGAAGGAAGTTGGATGTTCCCAAAGTGCTGTATCAAAGCACATTAATATAAAGTTATGTGGAAGGGAAAAGTGTGGAAGAAAAAGGTGCACAAGCAGCAGGGATGACCGCAGCCTGGAGGGGATTGTCAGGAAAAGGCCATTCAAATGTGTTGGGGACTTTCACATGGAGTGTACTGAGGCTGGAGTCAGTGCATCAAGAGCCACCACACACAGACGGATCCTGGACATGGACTTCAGATGTCGTATTCCTCTTGTGATGCTGCTCCTGAACAACAAACAACATCAGAATCGTCTTACCTGGGCTAAAGAAAACCAGACCTGGTCTGTTGATCAGTGGTCCAAAGTCCTCTTTTCTGATGAGAGCAACTTTTGCATCTCATTTGGAAACCAAGGACCCAGAGTCTGGAGGAAGAATGGAGAGGCACATACTGCAAGGTGCTTGAAGTCCAGTGTGAAGTTTCCACAGTCTGTGTTGATTTGGGGAGCCATGTCATCTGCTGGTGTTGGTCCACTGTGCTTCATTAAGTCCAGGGTCAACGCAGCCGTCTACCAAGAGATTTTGTAGCACTTCATGCTTCCTTCCTCAGATAAGCTTTACGGGGATGCTGACATTTTCCAGCAGGACTTGGCACCTGCCCACACTGCCAAAAGCACCAAAGCCTGGTTCAAAGACCGTGGGATTACTGTGCTTGATTGGCCAGCAAACTTGCCTGACATGAACCCCATAGAGAATCTATGGAGCACTGCCAAGAGAAAGATGAGAGACATGAGACCGAACAATGCAGAAAAGCTTAAGGCCGCTATTGAAGCATCCTGGTCTTCCATAACTCCTCATCAGTGCCACAGGCTGATAGCTTCCATGCCACAACGCATTGAGGCAGTAATTGCTGCAAAAGGGGCCCAAACCAAGTACTGAGTCCATATGCATGCTTATACTTTTCAGAGGTCCGATATTGTTCTATGTACACTCCTTGTTTTATTGATTGCATGTACTATTCTAATTTACTGAGATTGTGGATTTGGGGTTTTCATGAGCTGTAAGCCATAATCATTGCACTTATGACAAATCACAGCCTGAACTATCTTGCTTTGCATTTAATGCGTCTATCTCATATATAAGTTTCCCCTTTTAGGTTGAATTACTGAAATAAATTAACTTTTGCATGATGTTCAAATTTTTCGAGGATCACCTGTAGATACTTGAGACTTCAGTATAAAGTAGTAGTGGGTCGTTTCTGAAGTGTGTACGGATGAGTGCAGTGTACCTTAGTAGGTACACTGGGTGATGCCACCTCAGTGTTAACAGTTGATTCTGTATTTCCACTTGAAGGACTTGAAGTGATTTGCATCACAGACACATCAAGCATGCCCCAGACCAGTGAAAATATGAGCCCAGGTCTTCTATACAAATGGACACAAGACCATTTTTACAGATTTTTTTTTGTACAAAGTTGGCTGGTCTATCCACAAGCCTTTTCCTGTACTGCAGTGGCATTACAAATGTTTGTATGGTAAAATTGTTGAATGTGTTTCGGCAGGTGTAGTGGACATAGATTTTTATTTATGGTCTTATTCACTGAATATCACTTAATACAAGTAATTAAGCTAAGTGCCATTTTGAAAATGTACCACTTGGTGGAGTAGTGAGCACCTTTTTGGATAATTTCTTTTGTCTGTATTTTTTTCCATGTGGCCAACATGGCGGCTCAACCATGACATGACACACAGAGATTGGGTAATGAGAGTCACATAAAAGATTAAGATGGAATATACTTAATAGCAAGCAGAAACAGAACCATGCAGCATAGACAGGGGCGGGCTTGGCTGGGGGGCAGGGAGGCAATTGCTCCCCAGGCCGCCCTGATGCATGCTAAAAACGGTTGCTTGGCCGTCTTTCACGCTGGGCGCCCCAGTGGGTGACGGCCGATACTGGCGTCCCGGGCCCGGTGGGTCCAGGGGGCCCAGCAGGCCCAGGTCACGCCAGGAAAAAAAAAATCCCCCCCACTTTCCCAGTACCTCCTTGCTGCTGTCCCCGGTGCTGCAGGTCCGTGGCTATGAGGGAAGCGTTCTGCGCTCCCCTCCAGCCAATGCGCATTCAATAAAGTTTGTTGAAAAAAATAGTTTAAACAAACTTTATTGAAGACGCTTGGCTGGAGTGGAGTGCACAACGCTTCCCTCACAGCCACAGACGGGCAGATGAGAGCACCGGGAGACGAAGACAGAGCAGCAGCAAGGAGGTAAGTACTCAATATGGTGTGGGGGGAAATCCTGGTATATTGAGGGGCAAAATCCTGGTATATTGTGGGGCAAAATCCTGACATATTGTGGGGGCATAATCCTGGCATATTGAGGGGAAAATCCTGGCATATTGTGGGGCATAATCCTGGCATATTGAGGGGGCATAATCCTGGTATATTGTGGGGGAAATCCTGGCATATTGAGGGGGATATCCTGGCATATTAAGGGGGGCATAATCCTGGGATATTGGGGTGCAAAATCCTGGCATATTGTGGGGGAAAATCCTGGCATATTGAGGGGCAAAATCCTGGTATATTGGGGGCAAAACCCTGGCATATTGTGGGGGGAAATCCTGGCATATTGAGGGGCAAAATCCTGGTATATTGGGGGGCAAAATCCTGTAATATTGTGGGGCAAAATCCTGGTATATTGGGGGGCAAAATCCTGGTGTATTGTGGGGCAAAATCCTGACATATTGGGTGGCTAAATCCTTTCATATTGTGGGGCATAATCCTGGCATATTGAGGGTAAAAATCCTGGCATATTGAGGGGGCATAATCCTGGCATATTGTGGGGAAAATCCTGGCATATTGAGGGGGAAATACTGGCATATTGAGGGCCAAAATCCTGGTGTATTGTGGGGCAAAATCCTGACATATTGGGTGGCTAAATCCTGGCATATTGTGGGGCATAATCCTGGCATATTGAGGGTAAAATCCTGGCATATTGAGGGGGCATAATCCTGGCATATTGTGGGGAAAATCCTGGCATATTGAGGGGCATAATCCTGGCATATTGAGGGGGCATAATCCTGGTATATTGGGGGGCAAAATCCTGGCATATTGTGGGGGAAAATCCTGGCATCTTGAGGGGCAAAATCCTGGTGTATTGTGGGGCACAATCCTGACATATTGGGTGGCTAAATCCTGGCATATTGTGGGGCATAATCCTGGTATATTGAGGGTAAAATCCTGGTATATTGAGGGGCAAAATCCTGGTATATTGTGGGGCAAAATCCTGACCTATTGTGGGGCATAATCCTGGCATATTGAGGGGAAAATCCTTGCATATTGTGGGGGAAAATCCTTGCATATTGTGGGGCAAAATCCTGGCATATTGAGGGAGATATCCTGGCATATTGAGGGGCATAATCCTGGCATATTGTGGGGGAAATCCTGGCATATTGAGGGGGATATCCTGGCATATTGGGGGGCAAAATCCTGGTGTATTGTGGGGCAAAATCCTGACATATTGGGTGGCTAAATCCTGGCATATTGTGGGGCATAATCCTGGCATATTTTTTATTTTTTTTGTTAAGCCATCAGACAATCTAAATTCCGGAGTTCCTTTTAATTGATTGAATCTTCAATCGCTTGTTTTGATTGCATCCTTTGGCCAATTATTTTATATTTCCAATCTTTATTATACAAAAACATTTAATACAAAAAACACTCAAAAATAGATAAATATTGGATTTCCATAACATAAATATACAATCATACTACATATAAGTAACAGACATACTGTGCTCCGGGGGGGAGTCGTCTCTCGGGGGGGATGGGGGAAGAAACCCTAACTGTCTTAGGCTTGTCTTTAAATACAAGGAAGAAGAGAAAAATAGAGAGCCTGTATATATCTTAGGGGTTCTCAACCAAAGATTATCCCAGGGGGACCAAACCTCCACAAACTTGGGGGATGTCTTCCCAGATTTTATTTCATCCCAGGTTGGTATTTCTTTATTTGACCAATGTCTTGCCATTGATAGCTTACAAGCCAGCAAGACATGGATGGCAAGAAATCGATTAGGTGAACTGAAAGCTTCCAGGTCCGTATGCAGGAGAAAGGTCTGAGGGTTAGGGAGTAGCTACACTTAAACATCCTTCCGAATATGTAGGATATCCTGTCCTTAAGTGGCCGAAGCAAACTGCATCCCCACCAAACATGTGCATAGTCTCCCTCTTTACGTCCACACCGCCAACAGAGGCTAGAGCCATTCGGGTAAATTTTATATAACCTCTGTGGGACCAAGTACCAGCGGAAAGAAATTTTAAAGAATAATTCCAACAAGTTAATCCCCTTCACCGCCTTCCTGGTGTTGGAGACAGCGTCAAACCACTGTTCGTTGGTAATTACAATGTTAAGTTCTGTCTCCCATCTAGAGAGCGCGTCAAATCTAAAAGAGCTAGGAAGGGCATCCAATAGTGTCTTAAGTTTTGAGATGCTTTTATACTTATTAACTGTTTCAACGAAAGTATCTAGGTCTGTCTGTTCAACTATATGGTTGGCCGCTATGTAGCTCTTAATTCTCCCATATGTAAAGAGTTCTTGTCTTGGTAGATTATATTTTAATTGAAGATCGTTAAATGAGAACAACTGGGTCCCCTGAAAAATATCGCCCACCTTAAAAACGTGGTTCCGAAACCATTCGCCAAGGTTAAGATCATTGATATATAAAGATAGTGTTGTAAGGGGGGCCAGAGAGGTTATTCCTTGTGATTTAGTAAATATAGCTTTAAATTTGTACATTGCTTTACCTATATCCTTTATTATTGGGTTTGAGATTAATCGCTTTTTAAAGGAGGTCTGATCTAACCAGAAGAGAAAGCTGGGGCTCAGCCCCCCCAAATCCATCTTTTCAATCTGATACCAGATTGAAGGTGAGTCGCTAGCATGCCGCCAGGCCAGGTAGTGGGTAAACATACACAAGTCCGCCAATCTAAAAAGGTCTGGAAATCCCAGACTGCCTCTTTTTACGCCTTGTTTCAGTGTAGCTTTTGCGATTCGAGGTCTCTTAGCCCCCCATACATACGAAGAGAACAAGAGACTCAGTTGAGTCAAGTAAGTATTAGGGACTTTTAAAGGAATAGTACGCAAACAGTACAAGGGAGGACATACGCTTTGATGATCTGGATCCGCCCCATCCATGGCGGCTCTAGGCCTCTCCATCTAAGAAATAGGTCTCTTAGTTCCTGTATCAAGCATTCAAATTTATATGAGATAGTTTGTCTCAAGTCATGTTTAATTTTTATGCCCAAATAGTTTAGTACAGTATTGGACCAGTTTATGTAGCCTATCTTCTGTAATTCTTTAAGTTGAAATGTAGAGAGATGGAATGCCAGAGTCTTTGTCTTGGAAATGTTTATTTTATAATTTGAATAATTGCTGAAAATGTTAATCTGGGTTATAGCCTCGGGAATCGAGATTTGCGGAGAGGTTAGGGAGAGGACAACATCATCAGCGTACAGAGCTATCTTGCATGAGATTTTATTTCCTTCTATCCCTTTAATTTGTGTTGCCCCTCTAATGAGGGCCGCCAATGGTTCTATACTAAGTGCGTAAAGTAGGGGTCCCAAAGGGCACCCCTGTCTCGTCCCATTCCTTATTGGAAAAAACTCTGAGTCCAAGAAGGGGGCCGAGATCTTGGCCCTAGGTGTTGAGTATAGGGCCAAAGTGTAGGTTTTAAAAAGGCCGCCGATACCAAAAGCTTCGAGAGTTGTTGATAAATAAGGCCAGCTTACTCGATCGAAGGCCTTTTCTGCATCAAGTGCCATAAACACAGAGGGAATTTTTTGATGTTTTACTTTATGGATTAGGTTCAAAATTCGCCTGATGTTGTCCTCTCCCGACCTCCCCGATATAAACCCTGTCTGATCCAAATGAATGAGATCGGAGATCACGTAGCCCAACCTATCTGCCAGAATTTTTGAAAAAAGTTTTATGTCTAGGTTTATTAGAGATATGGGTCTATAATTGGAAACGGATGTCGGATCTTTACCAGGTTTAAGAATCGGAGATATTGAAGCCTGCAACATCTCGGGGATGTACCGCCCTCTACTTCCCCAAATACCCTCAAAAGCAAAGGAGAAACAATAGGTTGTAAAGTACTATAAAATTTTACTGAAAAGCCGTCAGGACCTGGGGCTTTACCCTTTTTTGTCTCATCAATTGCTTTTTTCAATTCACATTCTGAGATGGGCTTGGCTATAGTTTGAAGTCTCTCTCGAGAAAGTTTCAGGAGAGATAGGTTATTTAAGAAGTTTTTTATTTCGACCTCCGATCTACAGATAGGAGGTAGGTTATACAACTTACTGTAGTATGTAGAGAAAGCTTTACTAATCTGGGTGGGTGACAAACAGGTCGAACCCTCGTAAATGATCTTATTAATACGGGCCTGCTGATTCATGAATTTTAATTTTCTTGAAAGGTTCTTTCCTGGTCTGGCATTAGAGTGGTACCAAGTCTGTTTGAGGCGGGACATTGCTTTTTTTGTCCTTTGTTCTAATATCTTGTTTATTGAGGACTGTATCTTTCTTATTTCATCCGCTATATTTCCACTAGGGGCAAGTTTATTGAGTTGCTCCTTTCTAGCCAGAAGTATATAGAGGTCTGAAAGAGATTTGACCTGAGATTTTTTTATAATCGAACCCATCTTAATAAGAATCCCTCTAAGGTAACACTTCAATGAGCACCACAACATTTGATCAGAAACTTCACCGTTGTCGTTAGCTTCCAAAAAATTTTCAGCTTCCAAGCGTAATTCTGCCTTCTTTTCCTCAGTAGAGAGAATGTATTCATTCAATCTCCACCTAGACCTGGCAGCATATCCTGGATCCCCCCTAATCTGGAGATGCAGTGGGGCATGGTCAGACCATGTTATATTGCCTATAGTGCTATTCATCACATTATGAAGATGGTGAGCTCTAGTAAAAAAATAATCAATTCGAGAATATGAATTATGAGCGTTGGAGTAGAATGTAAAATCCTGCTCTTGGGGGTTATGAAGTCTCCATATGTCGAAAAGCTCATTCCTCGAAACAAAATTGGAAAATGCTTGGGCCGCCAGCTTAATCTTCTGGTCAAGCTTCCTACCTAATGGTAATTTTTTATCAATGTTTGGGTCGAGAATGCAGTTCATGTCACCCCCCAAAATAAGGATACCCTTTTCTATGCGCTCCAGTCTATCCATTAGATTATTAAAAAATCCAATAGTCCCAACTGAAGGAGCGTAGACGTTAACCAAAGTGTATAGTACATCATTTAATTTACACACCAAGATACAGAAACGAGCGTTAGGGTCAGATTCAAAGTAAATTAGTTCAAATTTAATAGACCCAGCGATTATAATCGCAACGCCTCTCTTTTTTTTGTCTATCATAGAAGATTGAAACATATAGGGATATTTTCGGTATTTCCACAACCTCTTGCTATCCTGTCTCCAATGGGTCTCTTGCACAAAACAGATCTCTACTTTGTTTTGTATTAATAAGTCGTAGAGGTTTGCACGCTTCTGAATGGAGTTTAAGCCCTGAGAATTTAAAGAAACAAATTTAACCGGCATCTCTTATTTCCACATTGAATATGGCACCAAGACAAAGGTCCCACCCATTCCCATCCGAGAGACAACACCCCCAACCGAACACAGATACAAACAACATATAACATACTATCATTCCGTAATCAGTGATGAGATCAAACTCCACTGAGTGGATAAGCCCTACAGACATTGTAGGGAACATTCAAGTGTCCAAAGATCTGGATAGGAGCCAGGGGTGAGAAATAATAGGAGGTATTCCGGGGGAGAAGGGGAGAAGGCAAAGAAAGAGAAAGAGAGAAGAAGGGGAAGAAAGAGAGAAGAAAGAAGAAAAAATAAATAAATAAACGATTATAAAGTACCTTAACAGATTTAAATAGAACAGTAGCATACGCTTACATTTCCATCGCATCCCCAAGGGTAGGGTAGTAATATATAGTGATGCTCAAGCTCAACGCTAGTCATGCGCATGATAATCAAGCATGTATTAGCTGTTGATGTATTAGTAACTATGAGTATACAGTCTATTATTTCCCCATGGGGGTGGAATATAACAAAGTCATAGTCGGGTTACTAAAGAAGGAGGAAGAGGGAGGGGGAGAAAAAAAAAAAGGGGAGGAAGGGGAAGGTAAACTCTAACTTAGTTATTTCTATGCCCATAATGCCAAGTCCTAGATACCAAAGTGCTCATTATTATTATCCTAAAAGGGGGATAGAAAATACATTCCCCGCTTAAGTATAAATATTATAAATATCAAAAGTGCCTATTATAATAGTCCTTATAGGGAGGGGGGGGGGAGTGTAATTTTCATTTAGCGTTTTAACAAACATCCATGATAATAAATTCATTTTGTGTCGGAAAAAATGTTTTTTTTTAAAATGTGGACACATTTAGTTGCTTCTATAGCAATGATGCGAATCCTGGGTACAAAAGTGCTTATTGTTATTATCCTAAAAGTGAAATAGAAAGTGAATTGCAACTAAAAAGAAAGTGTTATAAATATCAAAAGTGCCTATTACTGTGTCCCTTATAGGGAGGAAAAATATGATTCTCAATTAGCTTTTTAAATAATAATAATAATAATAAATTTGTTTCGTATCAAAAATCCTGGCATATTGAGGGTAAAATCCTGGCATATTGAGGGGCATAATCCTGGCATATTGTGGGGAAAATCCTGGCATATTGAGGGGCATAATCCTGGCATATTGAGGGGGCATAATCCTGGCATATTGAGGGGGCATAATCCTGGTAAATTGGGGGGCAAAATCCTGGCTTATTGTGGGGGAAAATCCTGGCATATTGAGGGGCAAAATCCTGGTGTATTGTGGGGCAAAATCCTGACATATTGGGTGGCATAATCCTGGCATATTGAGGGGGCATAATCCTGGTAAATTGGGGGGCAAAATCCTGGCTTATTGTGGGGGAAAATCCTGGCATATTGAGGGGCAAAATCCTGGTGTATTGAGGGTAAAATCCTGGCATATTTAGGGCGCATCCTGGCATATTGTGGGGAAAATCCTGGCATATTGAGGGGCATAATCCTGGCATATTGAGGGGCATAATCCTGGCATATTGTAAGGGAAAATTCTGGCATATTGAGGGGCATAATCCTGGCATATTGTGGGGGAAAATCCTGGCAATATTAGTTGTAAAACAAGGAAAAGATGGCCGTGGATGGGGAGGTGATTAGGTGGTGCAATGGGCCACTTGACTGGATTTGCCCCCCAGGCCTAAGGCTGCCAGCCCTCCCCTGAGCATAGGGTTATATGGGAACATATAGAGGAGAGGAGGAGAGAAGGGAACTATTTAACAAAGACAGACATATTCCATCTGCATGTTTCATTTCTATTGAATACCAAGATTTTCTTCTATATTGTATACACCCCACTCAAAGACTATTGCTTATTCCATACACCCACCAATGAAGAAGCAATTGGAGAAATGCGTCAGGGAATCTGCAATACAAAGCTTCATACTTTGAATACACTTAAAGATCAGCAGTTGTTTTTATTGTATTTGAATGTATTTTGTCTTATTAAATTATTGTACATTTTCATCCAGTTTACAGTCCTATTCTCTTCTGAGTGCTAGCACCCATTTCCTTACAGTTGTACTTTTGTTCTTATGGGGCACTGGGAACTGGCCCCACCCCCACTTTCTCATGCCCTAGTCCTGTCTCACCTATCAAACCTGGCATATTAGTGGGATAATAGCACTGAGATATCTTCATGTGGAAGGGATGTGGACCAAATGCAAATGAGAAAATTACTAAAGTCTATATTAGATTGACAGAACCACTGCCCTCAACTGTCAGCCTGGAACCTGAGCAAGTTCCCAGCCATATATATATATATATATGCTCAACTCGATATATAAGGCTATGTTCACCATGGTTTTGGAAGATAATACTTCCATATATTATCTTCAAACTTGGAAAGAATCTTGAATTTCACAGTATGTCTTTATTTTTAAAAACCAAATTGTCCAACTTGCGATCTACATAAGATACCGTCAGGAGAATGTTATACAGCAACAACCACTGAAACACTCTGCTATGTAATATATACAGCAAAGCTAATTGATTAATTGCCTGTTAATTACAGAATTCCTAATGGATTTTGCACGCCAACTGCCCTTGAGGATTGACTTGGACAATGCAATTTGAAACTACTGATATTAACTGTTATCTAAATAATTCATTGGGCTAATACTCCAAAGTGAAGAGAATATACTAGGTACCTTTACATCGGGTATTAGTAACATCCTGATGATACATATGAAAATGAGAGATTATTTTAATATTCCATTACTGTCTAAACTTTTGTTGTTTAAAATAAAACAACGGGAGGCGATTCACAGGCTGAATGTTAGTTTTGCTAGTCAGCTGGCCAAGGTTCACTGAGGCTTAGTTGAATCCTTGTATAATTTTTGTAATGAGTAGGATTTGCTGGTGAAGCCTATATGCAGTGTTAATTTGGTGAGATGTGAAGGAAAGACCACTACAATCGTCTAACCACTACAATTGTCCAATAACAAACACAAAGTGGCCAAATCACACAACAAAATACTCATGGTCCTAACCAGTGAAGGCAGCTTCAAAATGGAAAAACAGAGGAGTATAATTATAATGCTCGTCATTATATATGTATATATATACATATATATATAAATTAAAAATACAAACATGGACAAGTGTATATCTCTCATATATGGCCATATTATGCTAAGCCCAACACTACGTCAAAGTACAGCAGCACCCCTTATAATATATGCTGGTTTAGGTGAGTGCATTCAGTTTGGATTTGTTTGTATAGTGGAGGCTATTGCCAGGCCTCTGGTTTAGCACCCCTCCCCATCACGGGTGCTCTATAAGTGGTGTTCAGACCTATAAATTGCAGGAGTGTCTGTATTATACAATAGGAAGGCCTTTTGGTACCTGGTAAGTAATACAATTTTGTTATCTTAGTAAGACAGGTGTTTTTAAGTATCTTTAATGAAACCTATAGCTTTAAGAGTTTTTCTCCTACCTGCTTTGAGGTGAGTGCGCTGATCTTTGGATTTTGTATAAAAATTTGGTCTCAGCAGCACCCCTTATAATATATGCTAGTTTAGGTGAGTGCGTTCCTTTTGGATTTGTCTATATATATATATATATATATATATATATATATATATATATATATATATAAATATATATATATATATATATAGTTCATGTTTTCTTGTCTTGTCCGTGTATGGGGGTAGATGAACCACCTTCTAGGAACAGGCTTCCACCCAGACTGACTAACACAAGGAAGGACAGAGCTGATTATAAACAATCCTCACAAGGCACCATCCACCTACCTGCCAATAACCTGCCTTCCTACAACATGGAAAGTCCTATCAAGCATCATAGCCACCAATCTACAGGACTACATGGGCAAGTACATGACCACAGCTCAGAAGGGCATTGGGAACAACACCAGAGGTTTGAAACACCAGTTGCTCAAAGATAGAGCAGCCGCCAAAGACTCCAGGTCTAGACAGAGCAACCTGAGCACAGCCTAGATTGACTACAAGACAGCTTATGACTCAGTGTCACACACATGGATCTGTGAATGTCTGACGCTATACAAAGTCAACAGGACACTAAGGACCTTCCTCAATAACTTACTAGGGCTCTGGAAAACAACACTAGAAGCCAACTCAAGACAGCTAGCACAAGTGATCAGAAAGTGCGGCATATACCCTCCAACCAGCTAAACACAAGGACTGGATACGGATACAAGTTCAAGAATGGAACCACCATCAGTGGATTTACAGTGACGGCACTGGAATGCCATTCGGACTGGAGATGGTATTAAAAAAAAGGAATCACTTAAGGCTGATTGGGTGGAACTAAAAGAAAAAAGAGAAGGAGCGCAACAAACTCAAAATAATACAAAATAATATGTGAAAAATGTGTGAAGATCAAATTCTGTGACAAGGGAGTAATTGTGAATCAAAAAGGAAAAAAATGCAATTGAGATATATTGTATATTATACTTATATTCAGGCAGAGACTTGATTGCAGATCTCAAGAGGCATTCATAAAAATAGAAACAGAAACAAAATAGTGCTCTCTGGTTGAACAGCAACAACAAGGATTGAAGTGAGGGGAGTTGTACTTACAAAACTGGAGCAGATTCACTGCTCTATATGCAGGTAATAAGGGAGATCCCTGGATACGTGTAGGGAACACCAGCCTTTATAGATCCTCCTTAATATGCAGATGGAATGCCGTTGGGAGGACTCACAAATTCAGATGTATGATGACAAAAAAGAAGAAGGCTCTCATAGTGAAGTACAGTATAGAAATATATTTTAACCCCTTAAGGACAGAGCCTTTGAAACATTTTTGCTCATTCTGGACAATGGCTATTTTAACATTTCTGAGCTGTTCGTGTTTAGCTGTAATCTTCTCATTTGTCATTTGTTGTACCCACAAAAATTATATATTGTTTTTATCAGCACAAGAAGGGCTTTCTTTAGATACCATAATTTTGATCATATCTTATAATATTATATAAAAAAATTAATAAAATATGTTGAAAAATAACAAAAAAAAATTAGTTTCTGACTTTTATTTGAAAAATGTTTGACTCATTTACAAATGTCAATGAAAAAACCTGCTAAATAGATTCTACTATTTCTCCTGAGTACAGGGATACCACCCATGCATAGGTGTGCCATGTTTTGGGGGGGCTAAAAGGCAACATTTGAGAGGTGCACTTTTTGGTTTTCCAACTTGGAATTTTGATGTGCAGAAAACCTGTGCCCATGTCCCATTTGGGGCATTTCTGAAGCCAGCCTGTGTATCTTACCCCATCAAACCATATATTTTTGAAAACTAGACACCCTAGGGTATTTCAAATAGGAGTATTTTAACACTTTCCATGCACTAATTCTACCACCAGACTTTGTCAAACTTTTTGGTAGTACTTTTTTTGTGTGGTTTTTGTCCCATTTGGGACATTTCTGTAGCCAGCCTGTATATTTTTACCCCATCAAACCATATATTTTTGAAAACTAGACACCCTAGGGTATTTCAAATGGTGGTATTTTAACACTTTCCATGCACTAATTGTACCACCAGCCTTTGTCAAACTTTTTGGTAGTACTTTTTTTTCACATACATTGTATTTCAGATATAAATTCACAGCTCCTGCTATGGGTCACGGCCAAAAAACACTCCAATGTGTATTCAGCAACATCTCCCGAGTACAGGGATACCACCCATGTATAGGTTTGTCATGTTGTTGGGGGGCTAAAAGGCCACAGTTGAGAGGTGCACTTTTTGGTTTTCCAACTTGGAATTTTGACTTGCAGACAACCTGCACCCATGTCCCATTTGGGACATTTCTGTAGCCAGCCTGTATATTTTTACCCCATCAAACCATATATTTTTGAAAACTAGACACCCTAGGGTATTTCAAATGGTGGTATTTTAACACTTTCCATGCACTAATTGTACCACCAGCCTTTGTCAAACTTTTTGATAGTACTTTTTTTTCACATACATTGTATTTCAGATATAAATTCAAAGCTCCTGCTATGGGTCACGGCCAAAAAACACTCCAATGTGTATTCAGCAACATCTCCCGAGTACAGGGATACCACCCATGTATAGGTTTGTCATGTTGTTGGGGGGCTAAAAGGCCACAGTTGAGAGGTGCACTTTTTGGTTTTCCAACTTGGAATTTTGACTTGCAGACAACCTGCACCCATGTCCCATTTGGGACATTTCTGTAGCCAGCCTGTATATTTTTACCCCATCAAACCATATATTTTTGAAAACTAGACACCCTAGGGTATTTCAAATGGTGGTATTTTAACACTTTCCATGCACTAATTGTACCACCAGCCTTTGTCAAACTTTTTGGTAGTACTTTTTTTTCACATACATTGTATTTCAGATATAAATTCACAGCTCCTGCTATGGGTCACGGCCAAAAAACACTCCAATGTGTATTCAGCAACATCTCCCGAGTACAGGGATACCACCCATGTATAGGTTTGTCATGTTGTTGGGGGGCTAAAAGGCCACAGTTGAGAGGTGCACTTTTTGGTTTTCCAACTTGGAATTTTGACTTGCAGACAACCTGCACCCATGTCCCATTTGGGACATTTCTGAAGCCAGCCTGTATATTTTTACCCCATCAAACCATATATTTTTGAAAACTAGACACCCTAGGGTATTTCAAATGGTGGTATTTTAACACTTTCCATGCACTAATTGTACCACCAGCCTTTGTCAAACTTTTTGGTAGTAATTTTTTTTCACATACATTGTATTTCAGATATAAATTCACAGCTCCTGCTATGGGTCACGGCCAAAAAACACTCCAATGTGTATTCAGCAACATCTCCCGAGTACAGGGATACCACCCATGTATAGGTTTGTCATGTTGTTGGGGGGCTAAAAGGCCACAGTTGAGAGGTGCACTTTTTGGTTTTCCAACTTGGAATTTTGACTTGCAGACAACCTGCACCCATGTCCCATTTGGGACATTTCTGAAGCCAGCCTGTATATTTTTACCCCATCAAACCATATATTTTTGAAAACTAGACACCCTAGGGTATTTCAAATGGTGGTATTTTAACACTTTCCATGCACTAATTGTTCCACCAGCCTTTGTCAAACTTTTTGGTAGTACTTTTTTGTGTGTTTTTTTTCACATACATTGTATTTCAGATATAAATTCAAAGCTCCTGCTATGGGTCACGGCCAAAAAACACTCCAATGTGTATTCAGCAACATCTCCCGAGTACAGGGATACCACCCATGTATAGGTTTGTCATTTTGTTGGGGGGCTAAAAGGCCACAGTTGAGAGGTGCACTTTTTGGTTTTCCAACTTGGAATTTTGACTTGCAGACAACCTGCACCCATGTCCCATTTGGGACATTTCTGTAGCCAGCCTGTATATTTTTACCCCATCAAACCATATATTTTTGAAAACTAGACACCCTAGGGTATTTCAAATGGTGGTATTTTAACACTTTCTATGCACCAATTCTACCACCAGCCTTTGTCAATCTTTTGGATAGTAATTTTGTTTTTTTTCACACACATTGTACTTCAGCCATGAATTCTCAGATTTTGGTATGTGTCACTGCCAAACAACACCTCAATGTATGTTCAGCTACATCTCCTGAGTAGAGGGATACTACCCATGCATAGGTTTGTCACCTTGTTTGGGGGTTTAAAAGTCACATTTGGAATTTGTCCATTCTGGTTTTCCAAATTGGATTTTTGACTTGTCCTATTTGGGACATTTTTGAAGCCAGCCTGTGTATTTTACCCCATCAAACCATATATTTCTGAACATTAGACGCCCTAGGGTATTTCAAATGGTGGTATTTTTACACTTTCCATACACTAATTCTACCACCAGCCTTTTTCAATCTTTTGGGTAGTATTTATTTTTGTGTTGTTATTCCACACACACAGTATTTCAGGCATGTATTCTGAGATTTTGGTATATGTCACTGCCAAACAATACCCAAATTTGTGTTTTACAACATCTCCTGAGTTCAGGGATACCACCCATGCATAGGTTTGCCAGAATTTTTGGGAAGGTTCAGTCAAAATTATTGAACTTGGTAATTTGGTTTGAAATTGAGCGTATATGTTCCGATAGGGCTATCTTTAGTTTGGGGCCAATTGCATACCCCAATTTAGTTTGATTTTCAGATAGCTGTATATATTTGAAATGTTGACACCCCAAGGTATTGCATATGGGGTGTTTTGATGTCTTTGATGCAACCATGTTTGCAAAATCAGTTGTTGGAAGTGTTTGGTGGTCTTTTTTCAAAAAAATATTTTACACATACATTGCATTTTGACTGTGATTTAGGAGAGCCTGTTCTAAGTTACTTCAAGAAAACACCCCAGTTTGTTTTCTGCCAGGCCTCCTGAGTACACCCATGCCCCCCATGCATAGGTTTGCCGGATTTTTGGGAAGGTTCAGTCACAATTATTGAACTTGGTCATTTGGTTTTAAATTGAGCGTATATGTTCTGATAGGCCTATCTTTAGTTTGGGGCCCATTGCATACCCCAATTTAGTTTGATTTTCAGAAAGCTGTATATATTTGAAATGTTGACACCCCAAGGTATTGCATATGGGGTGTTTTGATGTCTTTGATGCAACCATGTTTGCAAAATCAGTTGTTGGAAGTGTTTGGTGGTCTTTTTTCAAAAAAATATTTTACACATACATTGCATTTTGACTGTGATTTAGGAGAGCCTGTTCTAAGTTACTTCAAGAAAACACCCCAGTTTGTTTTCTGCCAGGCCTCCTGAGTACATCCATGCCCCCCATGCATAGGTTTGCCAGGATTTTTGGGAAGGTTAAGTTGTAAGATGGGGTAATTTGGATTGAAATTGAGAGTGTTTATAACATTTGAAACTCTAGAGCAGTACACATAAAAACTAAAAATCTGGAGCAGTAAAACTTAAAAATATAAAAGGCAGAAAAATAAAGGACTAAAAAAAATTAAAAATGGGCAACTGTGTGGTACACTTTGAAGCAGGTACCGATGCAGAGTCCTGGCTTCCCAGTGCAGTCAGGACAATAAAAGGTTGTATCCGTTCTTTGTCCCCTGCTATAACAGACTCTGCATCTTTTCTGGGGGTTCTGCTTCTTGTCAGTTGGGGGAATTTTAAAAATAAAATGGGTAGCCCCAAGTCTGTTTCCCCCAATCACCGCCCGGGGACCAGGTGCATCTTGGTATAAGATCCCCGAAATTATCTGAAGCTGAAACTGTAAAAATGACAGCTTAATTCCGGGGTTTGCTGTTTTGTGCAACACAAACGCATTGTAGGTCGCAACTTGTAGCAGGTAAATTGCGACCTTCTTATACCATGCCTTCGTCTTCCTCATAATAAGATAGGGCTGTAGGAGTTGATCTGACAGATCAACTCCACCCATATACCTATTATAGGCCCTGATGCACACTGGCTTTTGGATGACCTCAGCCCTGCCACGGACTGCAACCTGCACAGTCCTCTCATCGTGGATGGTGCTGAGCATGCACACATCCTTTTTATCCCTGAATTTTAATGCCAAGAGCTCTTCTTGGCGCAGAGCTGAGGTCTCCCCCCTTTGTAGCCGGGTACGTACCAATTGCTGTGGGAACCCTTTGCGGTTAGAACGAATAGTACCGCAAGCCACTGTTTCAAAACAATAAAGCAACTTGAACAGTGGTACACTTGTATAAAAATTATCAACATACAAGTGGTACCCCTTGTTCATAAGGGGTAGGAGAAGGTCCCACACAATCTTGGTACTTGCTCCCAGATGTTCTGGGCAGCCTGGAGGGTCAAGATGGCTATCTTTTCCCTCATATACCCGGAAGGCCTGAGTGTACCCACTCTCGCTCTCGCAGAGCTTATACACCTTCACTCCATATCTGGAGCGCTTGGAAGGGATATATTGCTTGAATCTCAACCTTCCCTTGTACTTCATCAGAGATTCATCCACGCATATATCCCTTTTAGGTGTATAAGCCTCTGCAAACCTGGCAGAGAGGTGGGTAATCAGGGGGCGGATTTTAAATAGCCTGTCAAACTGGGGGTGCTCTCTAGGGTGACACAGGCTATTATCATTGAAATGCATGAAATGAAGAAGCATTTCATACCGCTGCCTGCCCATAGACTGGGCGTAAATGGGGGTACTGCAGATGGGGCTTGTGCTCCAGTAGGAGCGAATGGAGGGTTTCTTTATAATACCCATCAACATTGTTAGTGCCCAGAATTTTAGAAATTCTGGCACGTCAATGGGGACCCATTGCTGCCTTCCCAAAAATGAAGTTGGGTGAGCAGCGTGGAACTGCTGGGCATATAGATTAGACTGGGAGACAATCTCCCCCAGTATATCATCCCCCAGAAAAATTTGGACAAACTGGAGGGGAGTAAATCCTGTAACATCAGTACTGATGCCAGGAACTGGGGTAAAAGGAGGGATAGTTGGCCTATAGCGATTAGGCACTATCCACTCCTCAGCAGCTCTGCCATCCGGAGTCTCACGACTCCTTGTGGCAGGGGGCCCAGCAGCCACTGATACATCACTAGAAGATGTATCGGTAAACTGACCAGGGTCAAAATCTGACCCTGTGTCAGTGGCCTCAGAATCTGAGGCGAGGATGGCATAAGCCTCCTCAGCGCTGTACATGCGCTCAGACATAATAATATAAATGTATTAAAATTTTACTTTACGTGGCCCCCTAGCGGGTTCAATTGCCCCTAGCGGGTTTCAAAAAAAAAATATACAGACAGCAAAAAAGTACTGCTGCAAGCCGGATCAATGAAAAGCAATGATCTACGGCAAAGAAGAGGTTAATAGCACTGTAATAAATACAGTAAAAAAATATTAACCTCTAAAAAAAACTGCACAGACAGCAAAAATGTGCTGGTGTGCAAGATCACTATTTTACACAGTGATCAAAAAGCAGGGAAGGGGTTAAACACAGGGAATGGCTTTGAAAAAAGCCTTTGGGTCTCACAATTTATTAGAATATAGAAAATCACTAATATAACTGACTATAACAATACTGATCTGTCTCTCTCCCTCACCAGAACGCAAGTGAGGAGAGGGAGGCAGATCTAACACTGTCAAAGGCAATATTTGTAAATATTGCCTTTGACAACGAATGGCAAGTGCTCATCTGAGCACTTGCCATTCTAATCGGCACCCTGATAGGGTCTGCCGAGTGAAGCCCCCCCCCCTCTGATGCAACGGAAGTGACATTACGTCACTTCCGTTGCCGGCTCCAGCAGAAGGGCAGCGCCATCTTTACAGCAGCGCTGCCCTTCCATCGTGAGGATGTGGCCGCTCATCGGAGCGGCCACGAAGATCACACCAACGATTTGAAGGTGTTGCTGAATGCCTACACGGCCAGGCATTTCAGCAACACCTTTTGATCTTAGGAAGCGAACGCTGTTCGCTTCCTAAGATCGTTTGTGCAGGCGCGCCGCCATATTTAATATGGCGGATACGATCACCTCGTGGGGTGATCATACGGCGCCCCTGCACATTTGAACAGTGTGGCACAAAGCCTCTACATAGAGGCTTTGTGCCAACACTGAAAGAGCAAAGAAAGCGACTCTAGATCGCTTTCTTTGCTCGATTTAGTCCATGACGTGCCAGGCACGTCACATGTCGGCAAGTCCTCATTTTGCCGTGACGTGCCTGGCACGTCATCTGTCGTTAAGGGGTTAATAAGGCAAAAAAAGGCTTACTTTAAAATAATGTGAGTGCAGATAATGACTCACAAAACACGTTTATATATTGCATACATAATTATAATCATTAGTACAAGTAGCCCCTAGCACTGTCACCTGTTCACTGATTGGGTGGAACTGCAATCAGGAGTAGGTTGAATGATAAAGGATTGTATTAAATCAAGGAAACATCACGAACATCAGGGATAACAAACAGATAAAACAGATGCCTTACGCGTTTCACGTGTCTCCACGCTTATTCATAGGCTTAACTAAACACATAGATACATTCCATATAAATACAAGTGATCAGCCACTGAGTACAAAGGTCACACTAATCAAAGTAATTAGAATGATTGTGAAAGCATGTGTGTGCTCTGATGTAACAATCTGTAGTGCAGTGTTATGTGAGAGATCTAAATAAAATGTATGAATGAAGTGAAGATGTGTGTGAAATCAAGAAAAAATAGTGAAAAAGTAAGTAAAAACAATTGTGTCAACAAAGTACAAAAAATATATGTGAAAAGTGAATGTGAAAAAAAGATAAGTGAATGTGCTTCACTTGCTTTCACAATCATTCTAATTACTTTGATTAGTGTGACCTTTGTACTCAGTGGCTGATCACTTGTATTTATATGGAATGTATCTATGTGTTTAGTTAAGCCTATGAATAAGCGTGGAGACACGTGAAACGCGTAAAGCATCTGTTTTATCTGTTTGTTATCCCTGATGTTCGTGATGTTTCCTTGATTTAATACAATCCTTTATCATTCAACCTACTCCGGAGTGCATGTCCTTTTGTTGCTCATTTTCATTGGATTACTTAGTGCTGCGGCTACAGCACGGACGGAGCACCCGGTGATTTATACTCGCTGAATGAAAGAAATTTATCACCATTTCAGTGGAGCCGGCTTGTTTTTTTTTTTTTTTTCTCTGAACTGCAATCAGGGCATATAGCAGACATAGAGACCAGCTAAGTCCCTTGGTATAACACAATCACATGAGAACAACAATGAGGAGGCCATGAAAATCGCAACATCAGAGTGCCACTGAATGGTAAGACAAACCCTGAAGCGCCAGCTCAGTGGGACAAACAAGATTCATGCCATCAACATAGATGCCTTGCCAGTCAAATACTCTGCTGGTATCGTGAGCTGCCAAAAAGAAGACCTAGAAACTGCAGATATTACAACTTGAAAGCTCCTCACAGTGTATGGGAGTTTCCACCCCAAGTCCAACACACAGAGACTGGCCGGAAAGAAGGCGGGTCGGGTCTTTGAGTCTCCGAGCCACCATCTTGGATGAAACCCAGAGCATCTGGGAATACATCAGTAAGATGGCACCCGAAGATAAGCTGCTAAGAGAATTCTGAAGAAGCAACAGACATGGAAGGAAACTCAAGTAGAGAAAGTGTCATTAAAATCCAAGATTGTCTGACACTGGGAAATCCTACCAGTGGCTGGAGAGGGCTGGACAGCAGTGAGCCATTGATGATAGTAGGACAAGAACAAACACTGAGCACCATGTCCATATAAGCAAGAATCTACCTCACCAGACAAAATCCAAAGTGCAAACTGTGTAGAGAGGCCTCTGAGACAGTCCAACACAAAGAGGCAAGTAAGAGGCAGGCAGGAACAGCAAATACTAAATGGCACAACCAAGTAGCTGGCATTGTGTACAGGATCATCTGCACAGCAAATGGGCTTACCTAAGCTGGGAGAGTGGCTCCAACAGATTCCAGGAATGACATCAAAACACTCCAGAAGAGCGCAGTGATAGGAACAGTAAGATACTGCACAGAACCCTCAGACCTGAGGTTGAGGAAGACACATACCACCCATAGGTTGTTGAGAAAAATATTTATTTATATTTATTTATAAATATTTATAAAATGTATATATATATATATATATATATATATATATATATATATATATATTATATATATATATATTAAAATAGATATATTACCCAATTTTGTGTGTCTACTTTACTAAACTTTACTAAATCTATATGAAAGTAAATATTAATTATTCCATAATTATTAATTTCACAATTAATATACCTATGTGTGTTAGTAATTAATGTATTAATATTGAATTTATTTTATACACATATATAAATATATGTATACTTTTAAAAATGCTACTATGATACACTTATTTATGTACTGAGAACATAATATTAACATAATATTAATAAGTGATTAACATAGCACATAAAATAGCACGGTAAAATAAATATTAAACACATATTAACACATATCTATAACCTCAGCATAAGTATATACACACTTTATAAATAATGAATAACAATTTAAATTAGTCTAATCCAAATAATAATAAAATAATAAATGCCAAATCAAAAATAATTCTTTTTTTTAATCTTTTTATTGAATACATGTTGTGTGCTGATTTCAAACTAGACATTTTCTCAGGCATGTATCCTTGCAAAGAGGGGTGAATATTCAATGTTTGGAACATCAAGTCTCCTGTTCCTTTAAACTGCCGTGATGTATATGCTTTTCTTTAATGTTCCTAAATTCTTATCTTTTGTGTTGACAGTCTCCTTCACCTTATTGGCAAGTTTTTCATAATCCTGTGCACCCATGCATAAGGTGTGGTTATTTCTTAAATGCTATCAATCTCCTGATCTAATTTAATTAGTGTTTCAACCTTTATTTAATTATAAGATTCATTAACTCCAATGTGCAATTTTCTAAAATTAAATTCCTTTTGTGTATAAAATCAGTGTCCCAGTGATCAAATGTAGCAGTGTTCAGGATCCTCATTTCCTCCCTGATTTAGATAGATTTCTAGAGTACCTATCTCTGTTTGTATCTTGGTTTGCCAATCTACTAATTGCTAGCTAGGAGCAACGTTATGTGGATGGGCAGTACTTTTGGGGATGAACCTGGGGAACTGTTCTAGATATATAGATGATTGCTTTTTTTATTCTGGGGGTCCAACAGATTTGTTGAAGAAAAACCTTAATAACAGCCATTGACGGGTGCAGCTGACAACCAGATACAGCCAGAAAGAAGTGGTGTTTCTAGATCTTAAATGATGATAACAGTTATGTTACATGGACAAATATAAAAAATAATCTGAGAAAAAAAGGTTGTGCTTTTTACAAAAATAGTGTGACAGTACTCAGCCTGCTTTCAGTTTCTACAATGATCAAAACAACTGATAATAACTGATTTGCTATAGAATGTAACGAACAATCTCAACACGTTTTGTCCATCTAGAAGGTGGTCTTAACCGTTGCAAGGTTAAAAAATGTGTCCTGCTGTTCCAGAAAAAAGCTGAAGTTCTTGAGGCTGGCGCACGCAGAGATCCTCCTCTGCTCATCCCATGAAAAACAAGGGTCTCTCTCTGCACTAGCACAGAGAACCAGTTGCCTGCTAGACCTGGCTGCCAGCTTCCCAAGGAATCATGGTAGCTGTCAGTCAAATGATAAACTGGAATGTACTGTCAAAATGTACAGTTTATCCTCATCCTAGGAACCAGTAAACACAGGTCTTTGACCTCAGTCCCAGCGACAAGGCAAAGGGGCATCTGGATTTTAATAAGCATAAAATCCTATAAATTATTTTGTCTCCAGATTAAAGGTTAGAAAAATATAGAGCCTGTATTTAGATTTTTATCATCTAAATTTAGCTTGTGCTTTTTTCCGTTAGTGTAAAGGACATTTTACCAAGTAGCGTAGTTAAGGTAATGTCAATTTTTGCATGTGAAGGACAGTCTGTGATCCACTCCATTGACTCCCGATTTCATTTAAACTGCAATTCATTATTTTCTTCCTGTGCTCATTCAAGAATCCATTGTTCATTACTCTTTCATCACTATATGATTGGAACGATTTGTATCTGTCGCTTCAACGTTGATCAGATAATGAAATAATCATTTCTGCATCTGCGCAATGTTTTACATTTGTTTTTCACCGTGTTCTTCACTTTCCTGGGTTATTTTGCCATCCAAGAACAGGGTCTAACTTTAACCCCTTATTGATTCAGAGATCTGTATTAAGCCTTCTGGCTGCTCAAGAGTTAATGTTTATTACTAGCTTCTGATTATATCAATAAGGAGAAACTGTACAATAATGTCACTTGTCTCTGGCAAAATTTACTGGTGTAATTTAGTTATTTAATTAAAAATTGATTATCAGGCAAAGATAACAGTTTCCCTTGCATATATTTAACTTCTTACACGCTAAAGTGTAAACAGGTATTTAAAGGACAACGGTCGGCACAAATTAAGTTATGTTTAATTTAATCAAGTATAGGCATTTCAAATAAAAATGTTTTAATGAAAGAATACAAATAAATTAAATTATTGGGCCGTATTTGCTTGCGTAGTAATTAAGGGGAAGACATGTTATTTAGAATCTTGGGTCAGATGAATGAAGATCTGATCCAAGATGTCCACCCCCTGATAGTGCTACACAAGCAGAATGTGCTCAACAGGCTGCTTTATTTGTATTTTTTCTTTAAAGAATTTATGTTCTAAATCCCTGCAATTGTTCAATTACACATAACTTAATTTTTTGCTAATAGTTGTAGCTTCCTTGTTTAAAAAAATCTGTATCAAAGTTAACTTTTTAGGTTTATATTTTGAAATCATTAGAAAGATTACAGGTAAACAAACTGTAACCCTTGTAGTCATCTCTGGCACTTAAAAATCATCATTATAGCATAAATAGTACAAATTAACACAGTAGTATGTAAGCAATGTTCAAACAGCCTGTCTAAACAGGTTGCCGACCTTGGTAAAAATTCAACTGAATTTGAACTTACTGGTGCCAACACAAAAGAAACATTTATATGAACAAATTAAACTGGTGTTACCCATAGAGATGGCCATGATTCAACATTTGAGGCAAACTACCTTAATAGATAAGATCATAAGGCATCTTCAAGAATGAAAAGGATGATTATGTCTCTTGTCCTTTTCTCTACCATCAGAAAAAAAAGGTTGAGGAACAAATGTTTGAACTGCAATTTACAGTCATTGAGGAAACAGGATTAAACTGACTTCTCTTCAGAAGAGGCAATGTATTTAAATCAGTTCACCAACATTTTGGTGAACACACCTATTATTTGAGAAAAATATAGATGTGTATCAAACCAGCCTTGGAAGAAAATTACAGAAGTTGTTTTTAACATTTTGTATATTATCTGAAGTTTAAGATAGTGATACCCCTCCCTCCAAAAGCAATACTTGCAAAATAGGACCAATTTACTACAACATTCCATTCTGGGTAAAATTCTGAATTGCCCTGTTGCATATGTAATTGCAAGTACAGTTATCATGTGAAAAATTCTTATTTTTGTATTTTTAAAACATTTTAGATTGTCATTTTTTCCCCTCCTAAGCTGAGCTGAGAGCTAGGGTCAGTATTACGTTTCTAGCCTGGGAAATGTGAACACACTAAGACTTTTTAGAATACAGATATTCACATTTTAATAAATGCATACAAATGAATGATTATTTAACTATAACATCCATTGAAAAAAGGGAGGTCATTTTCTGGCTGACCAGATTCTCTGCTTGGAATACCTGGAGTGTTACACCAAAATCTGAAAAGCTCTCTTAAATATAGAAAAATGTAAGACTCCTCTAGTGAAGCAGCACAGCAAAATAAAAATGTAAATAGGCTCACATAAAAGTGACATCAATGTAGGACAGTGATGGCGAAACTTTTTGAGCCCGAGTGCCCAAACCGCAATACATGCCAAATTTTATTCCTCAAAGTGCCAGCACGGCAATTAAACCTGTATACTGAGGTTTAAGTTTAGAAAAAACATCTCTAACAGTTGTCCGAACTAATTAACATCTGTTGTTTTAAAAGAAGAACAAAACAACAGAGAGTTCAATGATACAGTTTTTTTTATTGAAAAATCATAAATTCTAGTAAATTAAAACACACTGGTGTTCAATGGTGCTTTACCTTATTAAGGACCTATTCCCACCTATCCACCTGCAGTTTGCATGCATCTTACATGCTGCTTTGGCACAGTTTACATCAGAATTCCATTCGTCTTACATCCAGTTTTGGTGCAGCTTTCTATGTATGTCAATGGACATGCATTTTTCATCAGGTTTCTGTCCATCCAGCTGCACCAAAACTGCATGTAAACTGTGCCAAAGATGCGTACAAGGGGATATGTCTGTGTATGTGTACTCAGCTGTCTGTGTGTGTGTACTCAGGTGCCTGTGTGTGCTGAATACACACACTGCTGAATACACACACACACAGTCCATGGAATACACACACACACAGTCCGCTGAATACACACACACACAGTCTGCTGAATACACACACACACACAGTCCGCTGAATACACACGCACACAGTCCGCTGAATACACAGAAAGACTGTTGAATACACACACTCTGCTGAATACACACACAATCTGCTGAAACACACACATGCACGCTGCTGAATACACACACACACAGAATGCCAAGTACACACTGTCTGCTGAATACACACACACACAGACCGCTGAGTACACACAGACACACAGAGCTCTGAGTACACACACACAGACCTCTGTGTACACACACACGCAGACCGCTGAGTACACACACAGACCGCTGAGTACACACACACACACAGACCTCTGAGTACACACACACACAGACCTCTGAGTACACACACACGCAGACCGCTGAGTACACACACAGACCGCTGAGTACACACACAAAGACCGCTGAGTACACACACACAGACTGCTGAGTACACACATACAGACTGATAAATACACACACATATACTGTATTGAGGGATGCAGTGTATGTGTTTGTGTGTGAGGTGTGCTGTGTGAGTGGAGGTACTGTGTGTGAGTGGGTGGGGGTGTTATGTGAGTGGGGTGGTGCTGTTTGTGAGTGGGTGGGGGGTGTTATGTGAGGGGGGTGCTGTGTGAGAGTGGAGGGGTGCTGTGTGAGAGTGGGGGAGGTGCTGTGTGAGAGCGGGGGGTGCTGTGTGAGAGTGGGGGTGCTGTGTGAGAGTGGGGGGGAGGGGTGCTGTGTGTAGGGGGGTGATATGTGTAAAGGGGGGGTGCTGCAGGTAGATTTTCTTTTTTTAATAATCATTAAAAAATATATTTTATTTTTATTTATCCCCCCCCTCCCTTCTTCTTACCTTTGGTGAAGGAAGGGGGGACACAGTCGCTGTCTTCCTCAGCTCTTCTGTCCTCCCGCGCGAAACTGTGTGGAGCGTTGCCATGGGAACGCACGGCAACACTCCCCACAGCCTTCTCGCAGGAGGATCTGCTTCTCAGATCCCTCCCCTTGCCGGCTGCCTCCATGTCCTCGGGAGTGGAAGCAGAGTAGGCACCTGCCGTTTTGAGCAGGCAGGCGCTTACTCTGCATTAAGGCAGACCAGGGCCAGCCGCCTCCCACCTCCCGGCAACCTATGGCCTCGTGCCCACAGAAAGGGCCCACGCGTGCCATAGGTTCGCCATCACTGATGTAGGATATAAGAAATAAGTACCGTATTTGCTTGAATATAAGACAAGGTCTTACATTCAAGGTTTGTCTTATAATCAGACTTCCAATAGAGGTGTGACTATAAGACGTGGATCACCCTCGCAAGCCGCCGGTGGATGTCTGCGCAATGCTTCTATGACGGAAGCCAGCAGGTCATAGAAGACGGAAGTACCAGGGAGATTGGGTAAGTCTGGGGGAGGGAGGGGGGAGAGGCAGCAATGGGCAAGTCTGGGGGAGAGGGGAGAGGCAGCATTGAACAAGTCTGGGGAAGGGAGGGGCAGAGGCAGCATTGGGCAAGTCTGGGAGAGGGAGGGGGAGAAGCAGCATTGGGCAAGTCTGGGGGAGGCAGCATTGGATAAGTCTTGGGGGAGGGAGAGGCAGCAAAGGGTAAGTATGGGGGAGGCAGCATTGATTATGTCTGGGGGGGTAGGGCCAACATCGGTGCCATGCATTAGTTAAATCTGGTGAGCAGCATTGGTTAAGTCTGGTGGGCAGAGCTGTTGGGGTGATGCATTGTCTACGTCTGGGGGAATATGGGCAAATAAAAGGAATTAAAAACAAGAAAAGTTACACTTTTTTCCTATAGGGTATATTCAGGCTTTTAATTTTTTTCCTGTAGGTATATCCAAAGTTTGGAGGGTGTCTTATAATCAGGGTAATCTTAAATTTGAGCAAATATGGTAAGTAGGATAAACGTAGCAAGTTTTCCAGCTGAAAAAACCCACAGATAAACAATTTATATACACTCCGATATATATATATAAGTATATAAAAACATCAACTCTGTTTGCAAGAAGGGTTAAATCCAGTGTCTTGATGTTTCCTTTTGTTTAGTATCCTACTTATAATTTATACATTTTTTACAGAATAACTTTTGGTAGTCACGTACCAAACAATCTGCATTGATCTTTACCCTGTATTAAAATAAAAATATCTAGAATGATTTAAATGTTATAAATTGAACACTGTGCATGTTCTTTCCCTAATTTAATATATTGGCTGAAAAACATTGCTTAAATTCAATATTGTATGTACATAACTGACATTATTTTTTTAATCTTTTTTTCCCATTTTGTCTCTTTAATTAAAGATAGCAAAATGCAATGACAGATTGAACAAAGCACAGCAAAAAAATAAAAATAAAACAGTGAAGCAATACAATATGTGTATGATTGTGAATTACCACAAAATATTTATAAGAATATATTTTACAAACTCAAAAGGATTCATTACTGTTTTTCTGTATTTTTCAGAACCAACAGAATGTTACGTAGTGACATGTGATTCATTCATTCGGGTTCATTCAGATAGTGATCTTTTTATATAATGTCAAAATAAATGTACGTAGGAAAAGGCTACCAAGGCTCTTGCATCTTACATAAACATAGAAATATATATAGAATGTATCAGCAGATAAGAACCATTCAGCTCATCTGGTCTTCCCCCCCCCCCTCCCCCTTTTTCCCAGTTTATTAGTCACTGGCCTTTTCTGATAGTACTATGCCTATCCCACACATGCTAAAATGCCTATATGTATTAACTGCTTACCATTAATGCATGCCTCCCAGCTTTGCGTGGGACAATCCCAATTTTGGAAGGCAATCCTGCTGTCCCCAATCTCTACCTCTGTCCCGATTTAAGTTCAGTAAAGTAATACTTCCTGATATTACTTTTAAACCTTTGCCCCTCTAATTGTATACTATGTTCTTTTGTGGTAGTTATTGTAAACTATACTCTCCTCTTTTACTAATTTCCTTTAATTATTTAAAGAGGGAAACCACCCATGCATAGGTTTGTTTGGGGGCGAAAAGGCCACATTTGGGCGGTGTGTATTTCCAACTTGAAATTTTGACATGTAGTCAGCCTATACCCATGTTCCATTTGGGACATTTTTTTTTTCAGGAACATTTCCTGTGTACAGGGATACTACCCATGTATAGGTTTGTTGTGTTGCTGGGAGCTAAACGGGCCCCATTTGAGAGGTGCACATCTCAGTTTAAAAACTTGGAATTTTGATGTGTAGTCAACCTGCGCCCATCTCCTATTTGTGATATCTTTGAAGCCGGTCAATGTAATTTACCCCCACCAAATCATATATTTTTGAAAAATCCTTGTAGCAAGGATGATATATCAGACAGCTGACCAGGGTCAAAATCAGTATCTGTGTCATTGGCCTCAGAATCAGTGCCTAATCAGTGATCTGTGGGAAGAAAGGGGTTAATAGCTCTTAGAAGAGCCTTTGTAGTACTGTAATTAATAACAGTACAAAGAAATTAACACCTTAAAAATGCAGAGCAAAAAATGTGCTGCTGTGCAAGATCACTGCTTATGCAGTGATCAATGGAAGGGAAGGGGTTACACACAGGGAATTACTTTTAGAAAAGCCCTTGGGTCTCAAAATGTTATTAAATTTAATATTTATAATATTGATAATTGATCTATTGCTCTCCCTCACTAAAACATAAGTGAGGAAAGGGAAGCAGATCCAAAGTGGTTAGATCAATAGTTTACAAATATTGATCTGACCAGGCAGTTGCTCATCAGATCAATTACCAAACTACTTTACACTTGTAATGGCAGTTACAGATAGCCTCTATGTAGGAAATCTTGAAATAGCCCCATGAGCACAGAAAGCAGCTACTTCCTGTGCTCTTGCCCTTAGAAGTGTGTCCTCATCTTGGTCACATGGATAACGAAGATCTGGCTTTTTTTGTGTTGCTGACTGCCTTGATTTGCGAGGCACATAGAGCAATAGGAAGCGATTAGTTTTGCTTCCTATACCCTTTTCAACCGCTGGGTGTTTTAAAGGCACTGCGCCTTTAAAACCGTCATTTAAATCGATCTCCTGACAGATCGAAATGTCACCAGAAGTTTTTTTAGTACTGCACAATGCTTCTAAAGAGAGACATTTTAGCAACACCGGCAGAGCACTGAAAGTGAGAAAAAAAACACTTTCAGACCTAATTTCACCGCAGGACGTGCCAGGCACATTCTATGTCGGCAAGGTACTTCCGACCTGGACGTGCCTGACATGTCCAATGTCACAAAGGGGTTAAGTCCCCTGAAATAATGGCCTCTAAATAACTTTCCTCAGATGTTGAGGTTATCACATATTCTATACTCAGCCCTTGGGTTTTGACACCCAAGGTGCATTATCTTGCAATTATCTGCATTAAATATAATTTTTCCCAGCTCTGACCTTTTTTCTAGTTTACCAAAATCATTTTCCATTTGTATTATTCCTCCAGGAACATCAACCCTGTTGCAAATCTTTCCCTCATCAGCAAAAAGACAAATCTAACCATCAAGCCCTTCTGTGATATCACTAATAGATATATTAAAGAGAATGCATCCAAGTACAGTTCCCAGAGGTACCCCACTGGTAACAAGACCTTGCATTGAATATACTCCATTGACTACAACCCTCTGTTGTCTGTCACTCAGTCTCTACCTAATTCATTCAACAATATTAGAATCTAAGCTCAAAGATTGCAGTTTAATGATAATCCTTCTGTCTGGAACAGTGTCAAAAGCCTAAAGTTTGGCCTCCACCAATATAATGCTTCATAGTTTTTATATAAGTAGAATTAGACATTAACATCAACTAGAATTGATTTTCTGTGTTTATAATTCCAAAAAGAAATAGTTGGGGCATAAGCAAGCAGAAATAAGACATAACACCGAGGGCAAAGTCTGAATTAAAAAACTATTACAGGGTAATGCCAAGCCGACATATTGTATGCAAAAAACTAGTCATCCTCTTTGCACTTTAATAAAACTATTTTTTTCTTTGTTTATTTTCTCCTACTCCTACCTATCAAAATTATGAGCTCCAGTAATATGCATGGTTCAATGTATTTCATGGAAATTGTCAAGATCCTTATAATGATGATAAATTAAAAAGACCGTCATTTTTAACATTTCAAATAATGGTTATAAAAAAAAGAAACTATTTACCTTTTTTTTTTATTTTTTATTACATTGCTTTATGATCGTTTACTGATGAGGGTTTTTTTTTATTAATCTTCCATTCAATTACAGGAACAGTTGCATAAAGATTTGGTTTGTGAAGCTAGCATGGATCTTCCTGTATTAAATTATTCAAGCTACCATTTGCTACACTATATAAGTTAATTAATGGTCTATTAGGCTGGTTTTTCCTGGCATACACTGTCATATCTAGCCATGAGAATTTAATTTCCACTTGAGCATATAGAATATGTTTTCTAGGCAATATCAAGTTCTTTCTCGCTTCTCATCTGTAGTCGCAATTTGCCGTGTAAATTAGTTCTTAATGTACACTTCCTGTAAAGCTGGAAATATGATATAATTGACGTAGTGCAATTTATCTTTAACAAGATTTATTGCTTCTGTGGTTTCTATTTCTCCTATTATATTTACACCCAACTTTAATACCCCAAAATGCCAATAGCAAGAGATATTTATGAAGAATACAGTTATTTGCGTAATTTCTATGAAATTATATTCGCACTAGAAATAAAATAAAAAAATGTCTTCTTAGCATTCATCACGGATAACACACTGTGTATTATTTTCACCAATATCATTATTGTCTCTGGTGTCACTTGCTCATTAGCAGTTCTTTGGCCAGTGGTACATTTCCGAAATTCATTTTCTAAAAGATCAATAGAGACCGATCAGGACCTGTTTATCATGATTCCTGCAGATTGGAGATGTGCTAATTGGTGCACAGTGATCTATACACCCATTTGGGGTGCAAGATTTATTTATTATGCAGTTTGTGTCCCGTTACAGCACAAAACTCACAGAAATGAATCTAGTCTTGAGAACCATAACGTCGTATTATGCTCCAGATTAAAATAGAGGGACTGTCTGCAGAATACTTATGATCTCATACTTTTACAGGGCTGATGCCACCATGCACTGGTACCATAAGAACAAGCTTTAAAATAAATGATATCCATTTAATTGACTATAGATATCCTAAAAACTGTCTTACCTGTGGATTTGTTATTGCTGTTTACTGTTATATGGCCTAATCTGCTACATAATTAGGTAATGCAATAATCTTATTTTGGTTGTTGATATAGTCCTATATTTTATATATATTATCCTTGTGTAGCAGATCATTAATAATAAAACAAGAGAAAAAACAGACAAACAATGCAGATGTGTGTTAAACATGGACTAAACCAGTATTGCTTAAGTAATATAGCAATGGATGCAAGAATGTTTGGTATATGTGCCCTGCTAAATAACAAAGACTTGACAAATGTATGTGGTGTCACTGTGGATGCCACCAAACTCTATATTTCTTCATGATAAATTTTGCTGTGGGGCAGGGAGAGTAAAGCTGTCAAAACCAGTCTGTTACAGCAATCGGATGTGATGGAAGGGGCCTTCACACACATGGCTAGAGTACCTCTGTCCCTAAATCCTGATATACAGAATCCAGTCACAATTTACTACTTCTAGTTTCCTCTAGTTGTTCAGAAAAAAGAATACCACACATTTTCCAGTTTATGGAAAATAGCCTGGTTTCCAGGCATATCTGCTCAGCAGGTGGATGAACTATACAAAGGAAGCCTCCAAAATTAGGGAGATATAAATTAGGAGTTTTGTATGAAAAAATACAGTGTCACTGAGCAAGCAAGCCCCAAGCAAGCCCCAACACATGATGTAGTTACTGTTAAATACACAGACCCACTCTGGTTTACTTACACAATAACACAAGGTCCCTCTTGTTCAGTACACCATACCAACACACGGCACACTATGCCCCCAACATGTACTAACATACACAGACCACTAACTCATAACAGCAAAAATCCTTAGATACCTTTACATACCTACATGAGTAGTATGATGTAATGTCCACGTGACAAAAATGGGCCAACACCTGTTGGCAGGGGCGTCACTAGGGTTGGTGTCACCCGGTGCGGAAACTCATGGTGTTACCCCCCTGGATTTCCTCCATACAATGCCAAACAGATTCCTTAGTAATACCAGTTAGATGGCCTATTAACTATGCCACACACAGGAGCCCCATAACTATGCCACACACAGGAGCCCCATAACTTATGCAACACCAGAGCCCCATAACTTATGCAGCACCAGAGCCCCATAAATGATGCCACACCAGAGCCCCACTATTTATGCCTCATCTCTGCCCAATTAATTATGCCACACACACAGGTGCCCCATAATTATGCCACACACACACAGGTGCCCCATAATTATGCCACACAAAAGATTCCCTTAATTATGCCACACATGGGGCCCAATAAATATGCCACACACAACTGCCCCATAATTATGCACACATGGGACCGCCATTAATTATGCAACACACAGGAGCCCCACAAGGTGACAATCTTACAATTATAGATACCAGTAATATTGTGCCATTCAGATCCCAGTAGTATTGTCCCACTCAGAGCCCAGTAATATTGTGCCACTCAGAGCCCAGCAATAGTGTGCCAGTCAGATACCAGGAATATTGTGCCATTCAGAGCCCAGTAGTATTGTCCCACTGAGAGCCCAGTAATATTGTGCCAGTCAGATACCAGGAATATTGTGCCATTCAGAGCCCAGTAATATTGTGCCAGTCAGATACCAGGAATATTGTGCCAGTCAGAGCCCAAAAATATTGTGCCACTCAGAGCCCAGTAATTTTGTGCCAGTCAGATATCAGGAATATAGTGCCAGTCAGAGCCCAGTAATAGTGTGCCAGTCAGAACCCAGTAATATTATCCTCATGTGTGTAGTCTCTCTTACCCTCTCATTCCCATTTCTGCAGTCTCTCTCTCTCTCCCCTCTCATTTTGTAATTTTATTTCTCTCTCCCTCTGTAGTCTCTCTCTCCCCCTTAGTCTCTTTTGGTCTCCTCTGTAGACTGTCTCTTTCCCCTCTGTAGTCTCTCTCTCTCCGTAGTCCCTCTCTGTCCCCTCTGTAGTCCCTCTCTTTCTGTCCCCCCTTAAAGCGGTGATGACCACTGAATTAGTTAAAGCAGCGATGCTTGCTGAATTAGTTAAATCAGGCCGCTTCACCGACGGCCCAACTTGATTTAGTCCGGTATCCCGATGACCCAGTCCGGCCTGCCCGCATCCTCTGTTTCTAGTGCTAAAGAAATATAAATTTTCATTTATATTTCATTTTTTAAATATGTTTCCTGTTTCATACAAGCATATGTGTCATGTACACTTGTGAGTACAGCCCTTGAGGAAGGATCCCAAATTCTTGTATATAGTTTTAAACACGTGTTTCACAAAGACAGGTTATACAGCTGAGCTGTCTATTGATTGCTAAAGGTTTTTTTTTGTTGTAAATTAAATTCAACCCCTTTCAGGAAAGATGTACAAACCTCTGCTTTTAAAAGCTGCAGCTGCATGCTAAAAATAGGTAATGCAATTAAAATATAGCTCATTAGTACAAAACAATTACTCTAATCCAAACTCATAATAGCTCTCTAGATGCCAATAAAAGCAGGGTAATTCCACCCTCCTTTATGTATATAGGTCTGTACAAATGAAATCTCATACAATTAAACATTTAAATACATTATATACAATTTAAAAATAAATTCTTTCAAATAGCATATGTGTCACTGAAGTTTTATATCCAAGTCCAGCTGTAAAGCATGTTTTTCGATCCTGTGCACATACATATAGAAAGCCCGGAGGGATTGGCCTATATTTGTTATTCTGTCTCAATCTAATATAAAGTCCACATTATTTGATAAGACAATATTTTCTCTATAGAATGGAATGCAAATCGTTTGAAATTTGGCAAAGCTGGGCATTGCTTCAATTGAATTGAAATCCTTTGCTAGTTTCATTAAGTTAGAAGTATAGTGAAGGGTGAAATGATTTATGTGATACATTTTTTACAGTAATGTGAATTTTTAGAGGTATTGATTCCTGCTTATGCTTTGAAATAATCACAGAATAAATTCACATTGAAAAATAGTCTTTATTGAAGCCCAAAAAAATGTACAGTATGAAGTGTGGGAGGGTAAAAAAAAAACATTTATAATTTTTTCATCTATTGTATGTTCTATCAATAAAACAAATTGCTTTTTGGGACCACAGAATTGGCTTTCACCCTATATGATATGGGTCCTCTTTTGCTTTACAATTGATACAGCAACAACAATTAAATATGATATATCCAACCTATCCAGAGATTTTGTACAGGCTATTTTTTTTTTTTTTTTTAAAGTGTAATTAAATAGTCTAAATTATGTATTTTATCGACCACATTTAAAAAAAAAAAATGCAAGTGAAAGAAAACATTACTTAATTAATCTAAAATATATTTTTTTTTTTTTATTTTTTTTTTCATAAGTTTGGGAATGATGTAAATTATACTGCTTTATTCCCTGACTACAGAAGACAGTCAAGTGATATAGTCCAATATGTAATCTAATTAATTTTACTCAGCAGCTAAGTTCTCTTTATTACTTTATTATTATCATTAGTATTATTAGTATTAAAAGGCGTAGAAGTAGTTTTGCTGAACCCTTTCAAAAATATTTCATTATTTTATTGCTTAATTTCCAGGTAGAAAAAATATTTACTGTACATTACTATGTCACTGACTGCAGGATCCTTTCTTTATTGATATTCTGGAAGCTCTGGTGGTCTCATTCAGAGAAATAAACATTAATGAAAGCTGAAGTGGGAATCAATGCTATTCAGAGAGCTCAAAAACCATAGTGAATATCAATTTGGAATCTCTAAATGTTGCTAAATCTATCCCTAAATAATAATTGTGCCCAGAAAATATTTTATGTTAACAATTTATATTGAAAAGCACTCCTATTTAATAACATACTGAAACATTATACATGTTTTGGTAATGGTCCATCATGGTTTAAAGAAATTGTAAACTTTAAAAATATATACATTTTAATAACTTCATAATTTAGAATGATATTTTGAAACATTCAGCTATTTGTGCCATTGTACTCTTTTACATTGCTTCACCATATCCACAGAATAGAAGTTATTATTACTTAACTAAATGGTACTCAGTTTATTGACCATGGAAGGACACTATGTGCATTAAATAACTTGAGTTAACTCACTGATTTTAGATAGCCATGCCACTTCCCCATTACATGACATAGGCATCCTGGACTATCTTATCTATGGCATCTACATAAATGGGAGCCCACAAGAGTTCAATGATGATGTCAGTGTTCTACCCTGACCTCCTGACTCATGCATTTTAAATGGCAATAACTTTTGTGCTTATTTACCTCCTTCCTCCTCTAAAGGCCTCTCTACCTTTGTTTGCTTGTATTTCATCTCATCTGTTTTAGGTGGCCTCGTTAACTTTTGCAACAAACCCCTGTTAACACATTCACGACAATGTACGGACTCCCAGTGCAGTGCATTGGTGATAAAGCCCATATATGTGCAGGCTCCGTTTAAAATAGCGCAATTGCTGCTTTTTTGCCGCCTTTCCTAAGGGGAATCACAATAAAGCAAAATAAATAAATGGCAACGGGGACTGCCCATGGGCGGTCTTAAAGTGACAGGCCAGTGGCAATAGTCACTGACATATCAATCACGCCCCCTCACTCTATGCAAATTGGGTGAGGGGTGTTTGAGGCAAGTCTGAAACACCCAGAAAAAGGGCTGTCTCAGCTATTGTAGTGAGGATTGTGATAGCTGTAAAAGGCTAATCACAATACATTGCCAACCTGCCCCAAATTTGGGGGGAGAGATGGGGAAAGTGATCCTTGTTGTCTTAACAGTTTGGCAGACTAGGATCAACCATTATTTTTTTCCTTTATTAATGTGATCACTGTGAAAATCAATCACATGCAAAAAATACATTAAATGACAATCAGTGATGTAATATGATGTCAAAATCTTCCCTCTCTCTCCCTGACACATTTTTATTTTGTGTCAGAGAGGGAGAGGAGAGAAATTAAACACATAGCTAAATAGGAAAAAAAACTATTGTCCAGAACGGACATCAAAACAAAGAAAACCATTGTCCTGAAGGGGTTAAGAAAGTGCCATTACACCCATTGGGGGGGGGGGGGGGGGGCAAAAAAAGTCTTATTAGATGTGTTGCTAATTAATTAATTCACCTTCTCTGTGAAGGTATCCTTGCTTTTAAAGGCAATTCATGTACTCTGAAAGAAGAAGAAAAAAGATAAGGCACAGCGCTAGTGAATAATAGATAGATAATAATGTGTGTATATAGTGACCTTCACTCACAAAGATAAAATATACAAATAATACAATCGATACTAACCACTGGTAGCAAGGAAGGTACAAGATGGCAATATGGAGATATAAGAATCCCAGACAATATATGGAGTAACAAATGACTCAATGTGAAAATGGAAGCAGGTAGTCTTATAATGGAATGCAATGGAAAGATCCACAGCAAAAAGGAGAAACAATGACAAATGAGACAGCGCTATATATATGCAAAGACAATATAGTAAAAAGAACTACAAAGACAAATAAATACGGAAAATATATAAATTTATTACAGAAAAATAGACATGTTGAATATATATATAAAATATATATATTCAACATGTATATATATATAGTTTCGAATTATCTTCATCAGCTGATGAAGATAATTAGAAACGAGTCCTGTGGGGTGTAGCTGTGTTTCTTTTTAGTGCAATATCCTAACTGTTCAATAGACCTGGCCAGGCGAACAGACCCATTGGGTAAGGGATCCTTGCTTTTATTTATATTTTATTTTATTCTATTTTCTTGTTGTTGTCCATTTGTGGTCTTTTATTTATTTTTTATAATGCCACATATCTTACTTATGTATATTTATTTATTTCTATGTGACCACTTATTGATCTTGCTATTGGCTAATATTTGACATATATTTTATATATATATTCAACATGTCTATTTTTCTGTAATAAATTTATATATTTTCCGTATTTATTTGTCTTTGTAGTTCTTTTTACTATATTGTCTTTGCATATTTATAGTACTCTAAAAAAAAAAAAAAGCAGGTGAAATTGAGCTGGGACAAATCCATGTGTCCTCTCCTAAGTGACAAATCTTAAGCAGGCATTGGCTGGGTCCAGTGTAGAAGATGGTAGAGATGGGGAGAACAAGTTTCTAGGGCAGAGAGCTGGTTTAGTTGTATCAGGTACCATCAATCCACCTGTGAGGGCTATAACTTCAGGTGTGGATTCCCTATATTCAAATTTATCAGAATACAACAATCATATTTTACAACCATTCATAAAAAATACATTATTCAATCTCCAAGATACAATTAGTTTTTCCAAAATTGTATAACATATCGAATATGTAGAATATGTTTTTAGTCACAAGTGACGTTTTCATCATTATAAACTGCCATCAATCATGATTTAGGATGTAGGGCCATCAGGAATAAATTAGAAACAGAGGGAGGCCTTAAACAGGAACAGGTAGATTTCCCCATCAAAGGAATCAGGTTGATGTGAGAAAATAATTTCTTCTGGTTCAGTGATGGATTTTTCCTAAAAAAACAAGGTACGGCCATGAGGACCAAGTTTGCCCCAAGCTACTCTAATTTGTTTATGGAGTGGGAGAACGAATATATTTGGTCACAACATGACTCGAGGGCGAACCTGGTGTCCTACAATTGATATAAAAATGATTTATTTTTTGCATGGAAAGGGAAATAAAAATATTTTGAGGGCTTCTTGGGACACATGAATAGTAACAACTGAAGTATTACATTCAATACAGTACAAATAATGCAGAGGTGGTACAATTTCTGGATTTAGAAATATATAATAAGGATAACTAGATAAACAGCAAAACATGTTTTAAGAATGTAGATGAGCCTACTGCCTTCATTAATCAAACCAGTGGACACTACCCCCTTGACATGATGGTGTCAATAGTAGATGATTATTTTAAAAGAAAGATTATGTGTCAGACTATGATGATGACAAAGTAGATATTTCTATTAAAAATGCCCTCAACATGGATAAAATACAATTACTGGAATATAAAAATAAAGAACCAAATACAGTGATGCTACCTTAAGTTCTGGATTACAATGACAAAAACAGGGTTTGAAAGAAAATAATTAACAAACACTGGCACATACTAACACAAGATGATTTACTTAAAACCATTTCGTTTTAGAGGGGTCTCTAATTTACAGAGAAAATTAACACAAACGTACACGCAAGCGTTGCTCCATATTAAAGGCAAGGACACATTTCTTTCACAAAATCCAGGGTTTCACCCTTCCAGTGGTTGCATGACATGTTCCAGAACTAAGAAAAAAGCTAGAAGAATACAATCTTTTAGTTCAATTGTGCTTGTTGTAGTTATCAGATTAAAGACTTTTTAACTTGCAATTTTTCTAGTTTTATTTGTTCAATGTAGTCTCCTTGTGTTCTGTAGGGTGAATAACGAGGAAGTTAAAGACACATATAGTCGGTGAAGTAATTGGCAACAGGAGGACTCAATGCAGAATCTGAATTGAGCTACATCATTTTTTATAACAATTTTTTAAAGTTTTTTATAGTCTATATATTACATATATGTTTATATTTTATAGCAATTTCATTGAATACTTCCTTATTTTCTGTACAAAGCACAGTCATGGTATGTTTACACACACACACACATATATATATCCGACCTAGTGCCACCCATCCACACTACTGTTATTATACCTTCTATCCCTCTGGCCTCTTTAACCCTTATGTGTCTTTTGGACCCCATTCCCTTTAGATTGTAAGCTTGTGAGCAGGGTTCTCTACCTCATGTACCAGTCTGTTTCTAGTTTGTCTAACTTAGGATGTAGTTCCCTCTATGCTCTGTACCTAGCGTTACATAAATTGTTGATGCTATATAAATAAAGGGTAATGTAATGTAATGTAATATGTATATATATATAATGCACTTTTTAGGTATTGACAGAAAAGATTGTATACTATATCAAAAATATTGCATAAGCTTCCTGTATATAATATGTCCATAATACTTTAAGAACACTAATGAACTAGTGTGGTAATTGCCACACTAACAGTAATTCTATACCTGTGGGTAAAATTGAAAAAACAAAGAAAAATTTAAAGTACCCCTGAATGTATACCATCCAGCCTAGGAGCTTTCCCTACCTTAACACCATTTAATTGTTTTAACACTTTTTTTTGTGCCAACAAATCATGTGCTTGCAGTGACTGTTCTGTAAAAGTAGCTTGCAGGTTCTTGTCCAGTGATTCTTCCTTGGTAAATATAGAAGAAAAGAAATTATTTAAAATATCTGCTTTCTTTTTTTCCCCTCTGACCATCTCAGATAACAAAGACCCAACATTATCAGCCTTTAATTTTTTTGCCATTTATAAATTTACAGATTTCATTGGGGATTCCCCTTGCTCTTTTTAGAAATTATTTTTTTCATTTTCCAATTTAGCTAATTAAATTGCCTTTTTACAGGTTTTTTGGCATCTTCCTATTTTGCAAATGGCTCCGCTGATCCCTCAGTTTTATAATGTTCGAATGTAATTTAGGTTGAAAAAATCTTTTTTCAACCTAAATTACTATGTTTTGTTACTGTGTCCTGCAGGTGGAATGCAAAGTCTGTGGGTGTATTAGCAAAAAGCAGGAATTGAAGGAGGGATACAAAATGCAAATGAGCTACTCTAAATGGCAAGGGTGAAGTCAAAAAAACAAGACACCATAGAGATTTAAAACGGATTTTCTCTTCATTTGTCCATTTTCTTGTAATTCTGCTAACATTTATTTGTAAGGTAATAATTTATTTTTTGTATTTCTATTTTTTTCCAGTTTAAAAAATTGAACAATAAATATTCTTGCAAACAGTATATTATTTTAGGGTGAATTTACATTTGAAAATTGGGGTTAGGAGGGTGCCAAATATTGGATCTGCCCCAGGTGCTCAATACTTAGTTCCTGTTATTTATGTTTTATTTATTTTACTTTAGTTATTTATTTGTTCAATGTTTGCTATTTTTGTTGTTGTCATTTTAAAAAAATAACAATAAAAAAATAATCTATAAAAAACCCTCAGCCGTCAAGTACTTTTTGAATTGGACATGTCTATTTTGTAAGGTTAAATTTGCATATTTACTGTTTCCCATGTAAAGTTATAATAGTAGTTTAATACAAATAATGTAAAAATGTGTTTGAAATGTTCATTCATAAACCAGCATGTTGACTATAACTTCTTTCCACCTTTCTTTTGTCTGGTTGTGTTCCAGATGCTAGTGGCTAGAAACGGTAACATCCCTGCTGTTGCACAACTTGAATATTTAACATAGAAGTGTTTGTAATAAATACATACAGCAGTGCTACAGAATAGCTTGTCTAAAATATATTTATAAACATTATAGTGAAGGGCGAACAATGATCTATTGTTTAAACATAATGGATTTTAAAAGTGCTGCTGCCATATCAAAACTGAAAAAAAACACTCATCACTATAACCACTTTCGAATGAGATCTTGATGTCATTTGTTATAATTACCTAAGCGCACTATCATTCATACATAAAACACAATATATTGTTATGACTATTATTTACTTTCTGATTGTCAGATGTTACTATACACAGCATTAATATGTATCATTCTAATATTAATTAGATTTGTGTTTAATGTTATTTGCATTGTAAAGGTGTTCCGTGGCTGCTCTCCCTTGGTCTTCACTCTGTCTATTTGTGCTTCACTCTACATTTATTAGATCATTCTTCCACCATGGAGGTAATCACTAAAAGGTGAGTTGCAGGTGTGTTGAGTTGAGATAGGTTAGTTGAGGGGAGATGAACATTTCAACTCACCATTTAAACTATACATTAGGCAGGTACAAATATGGTGAGTTTCCCCCGTTCAGCAAACTATCCACGAATGTCCCTGCATTGTGAGATTAAATGTTCATCTCAACTCACCTCACCTCAGCTCACCTTTTAGTGAATAGACCCCTGAGTAGCATTTTACACCACCGAGTAGATAGCACAGAACACCCCAAAGACTCTAACTCTGCACCAATATGTTTTTTGGAAAATATGAGATTTTTTGATAATATGAAATATGTGAATATATATGAGTAAATATATATACACTGCCAATGTACTGTGAAATATAGTTTTATAGTGAGTCCATGTAATTAGAAGCCTACTTTTGGTTCAGTCAAATAATGACTCTATTATGATGTGAAACATCAAATTTACCATCTATTTTTCCCAATGGAAACAGGGTTGCTGTGTTTCTTTTCTGTTTTTATTGTTACTGAAGACAACAACAACAAAAAACATTTACAGGTTTATAGTCACATAAACACCCATGGACGTCTGCAGGATTTTTTCCAGGGTGAGGCAAAATATCTAACTCTTCCAAGATACTGTTATACATCCTCACTATTGCCTACCTTTCTTGGCTTGGGACAGAGGTTCCTCAGTGGTAATGATCGTTATTAACAAGGAATAAAAAAAATAAAAAAAGACTGTGGTAGTAGTGGCTAAACATTGGTATCCCAGCTGTTATAAACTATAGTCCCTATGATGCTCACCTAGCATGATCATGAGCATCCTGGGAACTTTAGTTTACAATAGCTGTGGTGGCCAACTACTGCCCCGGTCTACAATGAACTACAATTCCCATGATGGTCAGCTAGCAATATTGATGGCTGTATAATATGGGAGCTGCTGTCAACAACAACAAAAGCTAGTGTATAGTGCAGATTAACATAGCCTACAGGTAATTATAATCCCCATGATATTGAGCCAGAAAAATAGCTAGATACATATGGGAGTTGCAGTTAAAAAAGTTAATATTTCTAATGTACGCTCAGCACAGTGGAGGATCCAGGGGGGGGGGGCAACGGGGCAATTGCCCCCCCCCCCCCCCCCGAGAAGAGTAAGAAGAAAAAAAAAACGCTTTAAAAAAAAATAAAACTACGCGCTTGCAGGCAGAGACAGAGGTGAGAAGGGATCGGAAGATCCCCCTCACCTTCTCTGCCTGCCTGCCAGGCTGCACGGGGAGCCGAACAGGCAGCACAGAGAAACCTCCATGCTGCCCGTTCGGCTCCCCGTGCAGTCTGACACGGAAGTGCGACAGGTCACGTGACCGGCGCGCTGACGTCATACGCGCGCCGGGTCACGTGACCTGTCGGCACAACCGCCTGGGAGCCGAACAGGCAGCATGGGGGAGACCATGCTGCCTGCCACTAGCCACCAGGGAAAGGTAAGTGCTGGGGAGATGGGGGGCAAATTGGCTGGGGCTTATTAAATGGCTAAAACACTGCATATTGGGCAAATTGTAAGGGGCTTATAAAATGGCAACTAACACTGGCATATTACTGGGCAAATTGGCAGGGGCATATAAAATGGCAACTAACACTGGCATATTACTGGGCAAATTGGCAGGGGCATATAAAATGGCAACTAACACTGGCATATTACTGGGCAAATTGGCTGGGGCATATAAAATGGCAACTAGCACTGGCATATTACTGGGCAAATTGGCAGGGGCATATAAAATGGCAACTAACACTGGCATATTACTGGGCAAATTGGCAGGGGCATATAAAATGGCAACTAACACTGGCATATTACTGGGCAAATTGGCTGGGGCATATAAAATGGCAACTAGCACTGGCATATTATTGGGCAAATTGGAAGGGGCATATTAAATGGAAAATAACACTGGCATATTACTGGGCAAATTGGAAGGGGCATATTAAATGGAAAATAACACTTGCATATTACTGGGCAAATTGGCTGGGGCATATTAAATGGCAAATAACACTGGCATATTATTGGGCAAATTGGCAGGGGCATATTAAATGGCAACAAACTGGCATATTATTGGGCAAATTGGCTGGGGCATATTAAATGGCAACTAACACTGGCATATTATTGGGCAAATTGGCTGGGGCATATTAAATGGCAACTAACACTGGCATATTATTGGGCAAATTGGCTGGGGCATATTAAATGGCAACTAACACTGGCATATTATTGGGCAAATTGGCTGGGGCATATTAAATGGCAACTAACACTGGCATATTATTGGGCAAATTGGCTGGGGCATATTAAATGGCAAATAATACTGGCATATTATTGGACAGATTGGCTGAGAGAGCCATAAATGGGAAGGGAGAAGAGAGAGAAATAAATGGGATGGTAGAGGAGAGACGGACAGACATGGGTTGGCAGAGGAGAGACAGACAGATATGGGAAGGGGAGAGGAGACAGACAGACATGGGAAGGGAGAGGAAAGAGACATAAATGGGAAGGGAGAAGAGAGAGACATAAATGGGATAGTATAGGAGAGACAGACAGACATGGGATGGGAGAGGAGAGGCAGAGAGATGGGAAATGAGATGAGAGACAGACGGACATGGGAAAGAAGAGGATACATAGACGGACATGGAAGGGAAAAGGAGAGAAACGGATATGGAAGGAAGAGAGACAGAGGGACACGGGGAGTGAGAGGAGTGTGACAGACATGGGAGAGAGGATAAGACAGACGGACATGGCAGAGAGGAAAAGACAGACGGACATGGGAGAGAGGAAAAGACAGACGGACATGGGACAGAGGAATAGACAGACGGACATGTGCCCCTCCCGAGATCAGACTCAGGATTCGCCCCTGGCTCAGCATATCCCCAGTCTTTAACTAACTTTGGCTCTCTTCATGTTCAACTAGCCAGTCCATACAGATTAGTGTGTCCCTCTCCCTCCTTCTTACCTTACCTCTTGACATTCAGCACTGACAGGGAAGTTGCACTGACAGAGGTTAGTGTAAGCAGCACCTCCCTGTGCTGCAGAACTGTCTGGGCTGGTAAAGGGAGAGCTATGTAACAAGCCTAGATATTATCCATACCCTTGCTGCTCTACAGTGGCGTAGCGTGGGTTGTCAGCACCCGGGGCAAGGCAAGTAATTTGCGCCCCCTAACCCGTGGATTTTAGCACTCGAGTCTCTTCTACTAGATTAGTTAAAGAAACCCTTACCCCCCAAGCACATGTATTGTTTGTTATGAAAATACTTATGTAATTAAAGTAAAATGCATCTAAATACAAGTTTATTTTCCAACACTTTATTGAGTGCGAACATGCATTACACACATTCTCCACATTTTCAGCAGGTCTATGAATACAAATATACACATGTAGTAACCTAGCATGGGCCATGCTATTATATGTCGTCTCACAACCATCGTAAACGACAAACAATATCAAGAACAAAAACTAAACATCAAAATGGAACCATACCCTGGAGATGATCCAAGACTGGGCTAGATGGAGCCAACTTCCTCAATCCTGTACCTCTAATGTTACCCCCCCCCCCCCCACACACACACACATATGCCATAATTGTTGTGCCATTCAGATGCCAGTAATATTGTAACTTTCGGATGCCAGTAATATTGTGCCAGTCAGAGCCCAGTAATAATGTGCCAGTCAGATACCAGTAATATTGTGCCAGTCAGATACCAATAATATTGTGCCAGTCAGATACCAGGAATATTGTGCCTGTCAGAGCCCAGGAATATTGTGCCTGTCAGAGCCCAGGAATATGGTGCCTGTCAGATGCCTGTAATATTATGCCAGTCAGATGCCTGTAATAGTGTGCAGTCAGAGGCCAGGAATATTGTGCCAGTCAGATGCCTGTAATATTGTGCCAGTCAGATGCCTGTAATATTATGCCAGTCAGATGCCTGTAATATTATGCCAGTCAGATGCTTGTAATAGTGTGCCAGTCAGAGGCCAGGAATATTGTGCCAGTCAGAGGCCTGTAATATTGTGCCAGTCAGATGCCTGTAATATTATGCCAGTCAGATGCCTGTAATATTGTGCCAGTCAGAGCCCAGTAATTTGTGCCAGCCAGATGCCTGTAATATTATGCCAGCCAGATGCCCAGTATTATTGTGCCAGCTAGATGCCCAGTAATATAGTGCCAGTCAGATGCCCAGTATTATTGTGCCAGTCAGATGCCCAGTATTATTGTGCCAGCCAGATGCCCAGTAATATAGTGCCAGTCAGATGCCCAGTATTATTGTGCCAGTCAGATGCCCAGTATTATTGTGCCAATCAGATACCCAGTAATATAGTGCCATTCAGATACCCAGTAATATAGTGCCAATCAGATACCCAGTAATATAGTGCCAGTCAGATACCCAGTAATATAGTGCCAATCAGATACCCAGTAATATTGTGCCAATCAGATACCCAGTAATATAGTGCCAGTCAGATACCCAGTAATATTGTGCCAATCAGATGCCCAGTAATATTGTGCCAATCAGATACCCAGTAATATAGTGCCATTCAGATACCCAGTAATATAGTGCCAATCAGATACCCAGTAATATTGTGCCAATCAGATACCCAGTAATATAGTGCCAATCAGATACCCAGTAATATTGTGCCAATCAGATGCCCAGTAATATTGTGCCAATCAGATACCCAGTAATATTGTGCCAATCAGATGCCCAGTAATATTGTGCCAATCAGATACCCAGTAATATAGTGCCAATCAGATACCCAGTAATATTGTGCCAATCAGATACCCAGTAATATAGTGCCATTCAGATACCCAGTAATATAGTGCCAATCAGATACCCAGTAATATTGTGCCAATCAGATGCCCAGTAATATTGTGCCAATCAGATACCCAGTAATATTGTGCCAATCAGATGCCCAGTAATATTGTGCCAATCAGATACCCAGTAATATTGTGCCAATCAGATACCCAGTAATATTGTGCCAATCAGATGCCCAGTAAAAATAGGCAGTTTCTGTAGTGTAGTGGTTATAACGTTTGCTTTACACGCAAAAGGTCCTTGGTTCAAAACCAGGCAGAAACAGTGTTTTTGTGAACTGGAAATACAAAACAGCTACTTGTGCCAGGAGTACACATATCCTAAACTCCCTACTGGGATTATCTCTAAAACAAGTAGTGGAGGAGCCAACTTGAAAGCAGGCCATACTAGACTTAGTGTTCACAAATGGAGATTTGTTATCAGATATTACTGTAGGTGAAAGTTTAGGATCTAGTGATCACCAGACAGTGTGGTTTAATATAAGAACAGTGACGCAGTCACACCACACAAAAACAAAAGTTTTAGATTTTAGAAAAACAGACTTTTCTAAAATTAGATTAGATGTGAAGGAGTCATTATCAGACTGGAGCAATTTAAATGGAGTCCAGGAGAAATGGGATTATCTAAAAGTTGCACTACTGAAGGCTACAGAAAATTGCATAAGGCTTGTCAGTAAGAGCAAAAAATTGAAGAAACCACTGTGGTACTCTGCAGAGGTGGCTAAAATAGTAAAAAATAAAAAGCTAGCATTTAGTAATTATAAAAATACTCAGAGTGAGGAAGATAGAAAGATCTATAAGAGTAGGCAGAAAGAGGCAAAGCAAGCTATAAGAGCTTCCAAAGCACACACAGAAGAGACTATAGCCCAGTCAGTGAAAAAGGGGGATAAAACATTTTTTAGATACATAAATGAGAAAAGGAAAGTAAAACAAGGATTAGTTAGATTAAAAACAAAAGAAGGATGCTATGTAGAAGAGGATAAAGGCTTAGCAGACTGCTTTAATGAATATTTTTGTTCAGTTTTTACAAATGAAAATGAGGGTAAGGGACCTCATTTAGGGAAAAAGACTAATGAGTCTTTTGATGCATGTAAGTTTACAGAGGAAGAGGTTTTACTTCAGCTGTCTAAAGTAAAGACAAATAAGTCGATGGGACCTGATGGGATACATCCAAAGTTATTAAAAGAACTTAGTGGTGTACTAGCAAAACCGTTAACAGATTTATTTAACCAATCATTGTTAACGGGAGTAGTTCCAGAAGATTGGAAATTAGCTAATGTTGTGCCCATTCACAAGAAAGGTAGTAAGGAGGAGGCGGGCAACTATAGACCAGTAAGTCTTACTTCAGTAGTGGGGAAAATAATGGAAACCTTGTTAAAGAATAGGATTGTTGAACATCTAAAGTCGCTTGGATTTCAAGATCAGAGACAGCATGGGTTTACTTCAGGGAGATCATGCCAAACTAATCTTATTGATTTTTTTGATTGGGTAACTAAAATAATAGATCAGGGTGGTGCAGTAGACATTGCTTACCTAGATTTCAGTAAGGCTTTTGACACTGTCGCACATAGAAGGCTTATCAATAAACTGAAATCTTTGAGTTTGGATTTCAATATTGTTGAATGGATTAGACAATGGCTGAGTGACAGGCAACAGAGGGTTGTAGTCAATGGGGTATATTCGATGCAAGGTCTTGTTACTAGTGGGGTACCTCAGGGATCTGTTCTTGGACCCATTCTCTTTAATATTTTTATTAGCGATATTGCAGAAGGTCTTGTTGGTAAAGTATGTCTTTTTGCTGATGATACAAAGATTTGCAGCAGGGTTGATATTCATGGAGGGATAAGCCAAATGGCAAATGATTTAGCTAAACTAGAAAAATGGTCAGAGCAGTGGCAACTGGCATTTAATGTGGACAAGTGCAAGATTATGCACCTTGGGCGTAAAAACCCAAAAGCAGAATATAGACTATTTGGTACAGTCCTAACCTCAACATCTGAGGAAAGGGATTTAGGAGTAATAATTTCAGAGGACTTGAAGGTAGGTAGGCAATGCAATAGAGCAGCAGGAAATGCTAGCAGAATGCTTGGTTGCATAGGGAGAGGTATTAGCAGTAGGAAGAGGGAAGTGCTCATGCCATTGTACAGAGCACTGGTGAGACCTCACTTGGAGTATTGTACGCAGTACTGGAGACCTTATCTCCAGAAGGATATTGATACTTTGGAGAGAGTTCAGAGAAGGGCTACTAAACTGGTTCATGGGTTGAAGGATAAAACTTACCAGGAAAGGTTAAAGCATCTTAACATGTATAGCTTGGAGGAAAGACGTAACAGGGGGGATATGATAGAAACATTTAAATACATAAAGGGAATCAACACAGTAAAGGAAGAGAGTATATTTAAAAGAAGAAAAACTACCACAACTAGAGGACATAGTCTTAAATTAGAGGGGCAACGATTTAAAAGTAATATCAGGAAGTATTACTTTACTGAGAGGGTAGTGGATGTATGGAATAGCCTGCCAGCAGAAGTGGTAGAGGTAAACACAGTCAAGGATTTTAAGCATGCGTGGGATAGACACAAGGCTATCCTAGCTATAAGACCGGGAACGGGGGACTAATAAAAGTACTCAAAAAAAAAAAATTGGGCAGACTAGATGGACCGAATGGTTCTTATCTGCCGACACATTCTATGTTTCTATGTTTCTATGTAATATAGTGCCAATCAGATACCCAGTAATATAGTGCCAGTCAGATACCAGGAATATTGTGCCAATCAGATACCCAGTAATATAGTGCCAATCAGATACCCAGTAATATTGTGCCAATCAGATACCCAGTAATATAGTGCCAATCAGATACCCAGTAATATTGTGCCAATCAGATACCCAGTAATATTGTGCCAATCAGATACCCAGTAATATAGTGCCAGTCAGATACCCAGTAATATTGTGCCAATCAGATGCCCAGTAATATAGTGCCAATCAGATACCCAGTAATATTGTGCCAATCAGATGCCCAGTAATATAGTGCCAATCAGATACCCAGTAATATTGTGCCAATCAGATACCCAGTAATATAGTGCCAGCCAGATGCCCAGGAATATTGTGCCAGCCAGCCCCCCCCCCCCCCCGTACTTACATGAAGCGGCTCCGTGTCCCCCGCCGGATGTCTCCTCCGTGCAGTCTTCCCTCTTGCACGGAGGAGGGAAGCAGACACCGGATGTGACGCGACGTCACATCCGGCGTCATTTTTTTTTTTTTTTTCCGGCCGTCGCATCCATCGGATGCGGCTTGCCGGAAAAAAGCGTTCACAAGCGCAATGCGCTGTGAACGCGGCAGCAGGGGCTGGGGGCCCACGGGACAGCTGCCTTGGGGCCCCCCAGGAGTAAATGGGCCCAGGGCAGCTGCCCCGTTTGCCCCGCGTTAAAGACGGCCCTAGTGCGCCCCCCCAGATATTGCGCCCGGTGCGGCCGGCCCCCCCTGCACCCCCCACGCTACGCCACTGCTGCTCTAGGAGTCTGATGGAATTTCCAAGTGCCGTAGTCGTTGCTACAGTGGGAAAAGGGGTTATTCCATTCCAATGTGACATTGCTGCATTTTCCCTCCTGCATGGCTGCTGCCAAGTCCTGTGAGTGCAATCTAATACCTGGGTAAAGTCCTGGGGGCAAGTGCTGTGAGTGCAATTAAATGCCTGGGGTAAGTCATGGGTGCAAGTCCTGTGAGTGCAATCTAATAGCTGGAGTAAGACCCTGGGGCAAGTACTGTAAGTGCAATCTAATTGCTGGGGTAAGTCCTGTGGGCAAGTCCTGGGAGTGCAATATAATAACTCAGGAAAGTTCTGGGGGCAAGCCCTGTGAGTCCAAACGAATAGCTGGGGTAAGTCCTGTGTGCTGAGGCATTATATAGGTAATGGGGAAAGTTCTGTGAGTGCAGTCTGCATGCTGGCATGGGAGCTGGGGCAAGTTCTGTGAGTGCCATCCTGCATACTGGGGTAAGTCCTGGGTGCTGGGGCATGTCCTGTGAGTGCAGCCTGCATGCTGGGGTAAGTGCTGGCTGCTGGGGCATGTTCTGTAAGGTGCAATCTGTGTGCTGGGCTAGGTCATGGGTGCTGGGGCAAGTTCTGCGAGTGCACTCTAAGTGTTGGTGTAAGTATTGGGTGCTGGGGTAAGTATCGTGAGTGCAATCTGATTTTACTTTTTGTTGCTGCTCCTGATTGCCTTCATATACAAAGATTTTATATATACTGCTGTTTAATCTTTGTAAATGAGGGCAATCTGGAACAGCAGCATATGTGTAATCTGTGTATATGAAAGCAATCTGGAGCATCAACATAGGTATAATCTCTGTATATGAAAGAAAATCTGGAGCAGTAGCATAGGTATAATCTGTGTATATGAAGGGAAATCTGGAGCAGTAGTATAGGTATAATCTGTGTATATGAAGCTCATATACAAAGAATATACCTATACTGCTGTTCAACTAACTGGTATGATTTATTAGTCCAAATTATTAGTGACCCTCGCAGTTTGGACTGTGGTATCTAATGTGCTCCCTATATATTGTTCCTAGTGACCACTGCCAAGTGCCTCATTTTGACCCTTCCAGAAGCCCATGTTACTAATTTTCCTAAAATGCTCCATCAGCATCAGTGGATATTTATGGCAGGCTAGGCATCATGGAAACAGTAATTCATGGTTAATATCTATCAATCAATTTGCTGCTGACTTAATCTAGTGTGATACTCAGCCACCATCATGGCGGTTTGTCTGGCTGAGCCTTTATGACTAATTAACAATTGAAGGAGTGACAGACATTAACGTTTTGTATCCCATGATGCTGGCTGCGATGTACTATATATGGATAAAAGTATTGGGACCCATTGTTGACCATTCATCCATTAGAGAATGTGTCAGGTCAGGCACTGATGTTGGACAAGAAGTCCTGGTTTCCAATCTCCATTCCGGTTCATCCCATAAGTGTTCGATGGGGTTGAGGTTATGGCTCTTGAGGTTATGGTGTGGGCCAGTTAAGTTCTTCCACACCAAACTCATCCATATGTGTTTGTGGACCTTGCTGTGTGCAATGGGGCACAGTTATGCTGGAATAGAAAAGGTTCTTCCCCAAACTGATCTCACAAAGTTAGAAGCATAGCATTGTCCAAACTGACTTGGAATCTGGAAGCATTAATATTTCCCTTCGCTGGAGGTAAGGGACCTAGCCCAACCCATGAAAAATAGCCCCATACCCTCCACCAGACTATACAGTTGGCACAATGCAGTCAGGTAAGTAAATTTCACATCAGTCAAACCCAGACATGCCCATCACACTGCCAAACAGTGAACACTGCATAGAGCATGTTTCCAATGCTGCGGAGTACAGTGGTGGCATGCTTTACATCACAAATAGAAAACACAGGAGACTCAGCACACCGTTTAAGGGAGTTTAATCCACCAAAAAATAGAGACTTGAAAAAAGCTCAGTGCTGGGCTGAAACATCGTTATTTTTTGGTGGATTAAACTCCCTTAAACGGTGTGCTGAGTCTCCAGTGTTTTCTATTTGCCTTATGGGCGTGAATGACGCTCCCTCGTCGCACCTGATACTTGTAAGTGTGCAGACCCATTCATACCTTTCACTATGCTTTACATCACTTGATCCAATACTTGGCATTGTACTAAGTGATGTGGGGCTTGCGTGCAGCTGCTCAGCCATGGAAATCCATTCCATAAAGTTTCTCCAGCACAATTTTTGGAAATCTCTGGCTATGGAATCAGCAGAGCATTGGCAACCCTGGCCCTCAGATGAGTTGCTGCTGTTCCTAAACACTTCCACATTCCAATAATCTCACTTACAGTTGACTATGGAATATCTAGCATCCTATCACAGTACCATGGTTGAATTCACTGAGCACTTTAGAACAACCCATTTTTTTCACAAATCTTTGTAAATGCAGACAGCATGGCATAGGTGCTTGATTTTATTCGTGGCAACAGGTCTGATTGAAACACCTGTATTCAATAATTAAGTGGTGTGACACAATACTTTTGTCCATCTGGTGTATGTACTGATGGGAGCTATAATGGATATAAACTGCTAGCACTTTATAATGCATTCTTAAATCGGTGAGATTAACTGTTCATCTGACTTTAACTCCCCAATTATTCACTTTTAAGATGTTTAAGAAGAGACTGGCAAAAGAGAATGGAACAATTCTAACTGAAAGAATGTTAGCAGACACTGTAGGTTGTGAATAGTTAAGATTATTAATAAGACTATTACAAGTAAATAGACAATCCTCATCTGTAAGGTAAATATAAACATAGGTGGGTGACTATGGAGGAGGAAAGTGGGTTAGTGTGTGATTCAAGTTACAGATGGAAAGGTGACATTGATAGAGCCTTTATGGATGGAGATGCATGCCTAAGCAACAGATGGAATAACACATCTTTTAGAAACAGAGGAACACATGGGGCGCACATGGAATTGTAGCTTTCATGATTCATGCTGGGAGTTGGAGGCCTTTAAAAACTTGAGGTGCAGCTGGAACTGCAGCTGTGATAAGGGAGGAAGAGAAATAAAAACACATATGACCTACAGATATAGAACTCTTCAAAAGATTGGGGTCACTTAGAAATTTCCTATTTTTCCAAGAAAACAAATGAGTTGCAAAATGAAAAGGAAATACAATCAAGATGTTGACAAATATTAAAATAACGATTTAGACTCTAAATAAGGCAGGCTTCACTGGCTATTTAATCAGCACAATAGGTTTCAGCTGTACTACTATACTACTAATATAAAAGTTTGGTTTTTGAAAGAAAATGTGGCCCATCAAGTAAATTAGAAATACAGTGTAGTGTTCATGCTTTAAATGACCATTGTAGCTTGAAACTGTAATCGTTAATGGTATGTATATCTAGCTTTACTACTCAGCTTTGACCATTATTATTATGCAAGATTATTCAGGTTCACATCTGGGAATATTGTGTAGCTTGAAATTAGGCTTCTGATATGACCCAGGTGCATTCTGAATCTTTCCAAACTTCAGACCAATTAGCTTAGAAATTCTGCAAGTGCTGTGAAGTTGATGGGTCATTGTTCTACATCACCAGTGATGTCATAATCTCATTTTGTCTATTCCCATTATCCATAATGTCAGCATCAAGGTCAGTCAGGTTGATGTCTATAAAAATAAATTTCTGAAATTTGCATGGATTCCTCTATACAGTATTTCTACCAGTGCAGTAGCACAACAGAAAAATACAAAAGGGGATTATGATTATGTCAACAATGACCCATCAACTTCACAGTTTATGTGGTGTCTGATCACCTCTAAAATTTATAATGAAAATAGTTGCTTTGACCTAGAAATTATGGTATCAATAAGCTGTGCAATTTCATGATTCCAGAGTTCAGTGTTCGAGAGTTTTTCCTGCTTCAGACAAAAAACAGACATAAGGATATTCTGCTCATAGATCATTGTGGTTTCATATATGTATGTTTATTTATAAAATTTTTGCCAGGAAGGGCATACTGAGATTTCATTCATTTTCAAACATTTCCTGGCTCCATAAACATTGCATTGTTATAAAAGGGTACAAAATAATATTAAAATAGATATATACACATTTTTACACAGAGCACAAACAGGTACCTCACACGTGACTAGGTGAGGCAGAGATTGGCTGATAGAAATGGACACATATTGTGATGGATCCAATACCTAAAAGTATAGCGAGGTTATCAGATGATCACAATACCTGAGGTTTTTTTTCTACGGTGCAAAATCAAGGAAAATAGTTAATTCAGTTAGGTCTCCTTGTTCCAGGCCAGTTTGGATGTTATTGCAAACTTTTAAGAGGGCAGTTGTAGTTGAGTGATTTGGACAAAAGCCTGATTGATCTGGGGTTAGATAGTTTGATTGTTGGTAATATTGTGACTGGGAGGTTTTATAACTTTGTCATAAAACAAACAATATGTGTGGAGGTAGGAGGGCTGGGTTTTAACAAATATGGTATGTATAGTATACTTCTGAAAATGGTTGTACTGACTAAAGAGCGATTTAAACTGGCCTTCTTTAGAAGCTAAGTCAATATTTCTTACCTTGTCAATGTTTAGACTGTATTTTTGCAACGCATTATTTTCATGGGGAACAAAGAAAATGTCTAAGTGACCCTAAACTTTAGAACCGTATTTTGTGTGTATCTGTGTGTATATATATATATATATATATATATGTGTATGTATAAAATATGCTCATACTGTAGCATCTCTTTCCTGTACCCATTGTTGACAGTTGACTGTAGCAACTGTCCGTAAACAATCAACTTGTGTTTTACTGAAAGATTGCATTACGTTTAGATGATTTAAATAGAAATGCTTTATTGAAAGAATACAACTAAAATGCCTTATTGAGCTTTCTTTGCTCCCTAAAGCTCTCAGGGATCAAACATGTTGTTTAGAATCTTTGGTCAGATATTCTTTTATCTCACCCAAACAACAGGTCCGGCTTAGATAGTGCTATACAGAGCAAGAGGATTCAACAAGATGATTTTAACTGTATTCTTACATTAAAGTGTTTCTGTTTAAAAAAATCTACCCTTGATACAATGCTTCAATTAAACGTAAGTACATTTTTTGCCAACAGTTGTCCTTTAAACCTGGCATATTCCACATAATTGCAAATAGTGTATCATAATTAAAATAGATAATATAATTTTTATTTAATCTATTCCATTTCCCAATCCTTGCTCAAGTATTCTTAACAGTGATGTTCTGTATTTAGGAAGGAATATACTAACCTGCTTGTCTCACACTCTTCACCCCCCCCCCATCTGTGTATGCATTTCTATGGCAACTTTGGCATATCATTCAAGCAATGTTTCTTACAGTGCACATGTAGAGAGCTAGGAGTATATGACTCTCCAGAGCATATGGGGAATCAGGAATCATTTATTTGTAACCACAGGGCACAAAGAATTTCTTTTTATATCTCAGATAACAGACCATTTTTGAAGAACATCATGTGGCTCATGGTTCGCTCCAATAGTGATTTATTTACATTTAAGACAATTTACTAAAGGAGAGAAAGAAAATATGATGAGCATGGTATCACAGTTTTGATTAATTGATGTCACTGTTCACCCATGGATTTTGCCTTCAAGCATTACCATTGTCCTACTTCCTTTTGTCTCTCTACGCTGGGAGAAATCTTGGGCTTTCAAGCAGAATAATTCAACAAGAAAAATATCTAAAATAAAGATAAAGAAAAGGGAGATTCCCTGCTGTATTAGTGCAACCATTTTATATGTCGCACATTATAACATTATTTTATCTAGTATACAAGAGAATCGGAGCACACACCAACAATTTACACTACTCTTTGTGTAACAATAAAAATGAACCAAAACAAACTGCCTAAACCTAACGGAGATACACTATAAGATACTAAACCGCTGGTACATGGTCCCTGTTAGGATAGCAAGGATGTTTCCAGGTACAAGCGACACATGTTGGAGATGTGGGAGTGGCAAAGGAGACATGCTGCATACGTGGTGGAGCTGCCGGCCGGTCCGCCTATACTGGGGTATGGTTGGGAGCAAACTAGATAAAATCTGTAGCACACACTTGGATCAATCCCCAAAAGACATTGTTGCTTCATACAGATGTGCGGACATGGCCTGTACAGGACAGAAATTTGATAATACATTGTCTTTTGGCGGCCAAATTATTGATTGCCAGACATTGGAAATCTCCTGTAACCCCGACATGGATACAGGTAAAACAACAACTAACCATGCAGCTTAAAATGAAGGCAGGAATTGCCTATCAGTTTAACGTATTAGATGCTCAAAAAGAAAAATGGCAAAAATGGATCGAACTGATCCAAACCGTGTAAGCCCGAAGGAGCGTGGATGTACAAATATAAATACAAAAATCTTTTTCCTGCACGTAGATCGGCCTTCCCCTCCCAAAGAGGAGTCAATCCCCCCCCCCCCTCGACAGTGAGAATGGCCGTTAGTCAGGGTGAATGAGATGCATAGATCTGGGTTCTTAGCGAAAGGGTGAAGGCAAGTAAACATAACAAACAAAAGAAATACTATTAAATAAGATTATATAAACGGATGAAAACCTGATACACAACCTTTATAATAATAAAGATAAAATGCAAGACGAAAGCACAAGTTCTGAGGGTAAAAAAAATAAATAAAAAAAAGAACCAAAACAAACTAATACACAAGGTAGATGGATACTGCTTACAAGTTTACAATCTATAGACAGTATATAGGTATATATGCAGCAGGGATTTTGGGGGTGCCTAAGTGGAGAATAAAAAGGGGCCCCATATCAGTGTTTTGACTTAACTGTTTTATGCACTGTGTGGTCCCGTAGGCAAGTAGAGGCCCCAAATAGCTGGTTTATTTGCTCATATAGTACTGCCACCACATATACACATGTGTGTGTGTATGTATGTGTATATATATATATATATATATATATATATATATATATAATTTCCACAGGTAACTAGTTTAACACTGCCACTAGAGTGTCTTGTACCTAGAATACCAAAGTCATTAAGCATAACTAAAATTAAGTGACTAACGCACTCGCTATTGTTCCACGGATTTAATTGTGGGCTCCATATTGGAGAGCTGCATGCTCTCCAATGGCTGCTCCCCTTTTATGGGAAAAGCATCCGAAGTGATGAATTTTCAGTTCTGTTTCTCTGATGCTGTTGGTAGACTGCCCCTAGAGGCAGCCAGCAACATTGTAATGAAGAAGAAAAAAGGTTAAATTAGTCTTACATCTAGGGTTAGGATTAGACTGATTGTTTTTGCCCATTTTTACCTTCTACATATAACCATTGCTTGCTGCCTTGCAATGTGTACTAGATACAGGTCACCAGATGGCAATCAATTTAAAAAAATAATTAATTGATTTCCTTCTGTTCACATATGACTTTTACACATTGCAAACATTATAGGTGGCTGGTAGAAAATGGCCGAGGTGGCAACCTAAATTTTTCAAGCCTGGGTTAATGAACTGGACTCCATTAGTTTGGACACAAATAATTTTTAGGCAAGTGGCATAGAGCCAATAGACATCAAGTTGCGCAAACCTCATATAATAGGTCATTTTGAAGCATGGGGAAATATTGGCTGAACTGCAGAATAATGGGAAAAGAGTGCACCAACTGAGGACTTTCCTTTTGAGATCCGGGAAGGTTGGCAGATATGCACAGATTATGTGCTTTCTATAAATAAGTGATAACAAACATACGATCACACACTAAGTAGGATGAGGTCAATACGATAAAGCACCATCGGCACAACTAAACAGTGCAACAGGAAGGGTTAAAACCGTCACAAATGGGAACTCACAACAGAGAAGAGATAGCTATTCGGCAGTAAGATTATGGACCTGAGGCCGCGGGTGCCTTCCACATATTTTATGAATTAATAATAAATAAAATAAAAGGAGAAATCAGATAGAAGCTGTAAGCTCTTTCTATCCTCTCTCTTGGATGGCAGCCATTGTTTCTTATCTTTGGCTCTGATCTGTCAGTGATCCCTACAGCTAGAATGCTGATTGTTATCTCCCGCTGCTCTAGCTTCAGTCAGATTTCCAGTCTGGATCAGCGAGCGTTTGTGAGTCCATGTGTGCCTAAGTTTGCACAGACATTATTACGTTATTAAAGCAATGACACTGAGGTTATTAGTCACACCCGTCTGCACTACCTGACACTGTAATGATATTCTATTTTTATATCCTTCTTGTTATTTCTTTCAAGGATAGGGGAATAATGAGAGGAATTTTAAACTTCGGAAGGAAGAAAGACAGGGCTGTGTGATTGTACAGCTATAAATCTATACAAAAAGTAAAAAAATGGAATTTCAAATTAAAAAGAAAGATAAGTAGATTGATTGATCCATAGATCAATTGTAAATACCAGTATTAGTATATCTGTGAAACGGGAACAATAAAAATGTCAATATTTTTCAAATGATTCAAATAGCACCTACATTCATTGTTCTGTCATGAGCATTTCATGGCACTCAAAATGAGTACTATAATGTGACTGTAGAGAATAAGCAATTCTCAATGGTGACTTATAAGCAGAATTACAAGAAAATGCAACCCCCAATATCTTTTGAATTAGTGCACTACTCAAATTATAATTTTAATTACACTTTAAACTGCCTGATTGAAACAATTTGGGGGTGTATACATTGAATGTAGAGAATAATAAATCATGAAAAAAATATCTATATATTGTGTAGAATTTCAAGCAAAGGCATAAGATAAGAGAAAAATAGGTTTTAAATATGTCGTTGGTGTCTCCTGTTTATGACATCACCTGTGGCGTGATATGCAAATGACCTACTTTTCTGTGGGAATGTGTAATGTGCTTTTCAAGCCACAAGGTGATGTCATAAGCAAGAGACCCCACACACGCACATTTAAAATGCATGTTTCTCTTATGTTATGCATGTCTTAGCAATTCTGCTAACACAATGTATCTAGAATTTTTCATCATGTTTTATTTTCTAAAGTCACAATATGTTGAGGTCGACAGAGGTGGCTATTCACTTAAAATGTGTATTGCAGGGGGAATGAACATTTAATCTCACCACTTTAACTATACGTTGTATACGGACAATCCTGGTGACTTTGCTTAGCAGGGGAAGCTCACCAGGTTTGTACCTGCACGATATATAGTTACAACGGTGAGAGAAAATGTTCCTCTTACCTCAATTCACCTGCAAATCACCTTTTACTGAATAAACCCCCGTTCCTTTAAGAAGTGCACTGATGTAAAAATGCAGTGAGACAAAGAAACTCAGGAGGAAAGACGGCGGCGACCAGCGGGAACAAACTCCACAGACCAGACCACAGGTAAAGCTGAAGGTGAGTTAAATAACGGGTGTACACAGCTTCAAAGTCTAAGTGCCTGCTCCTACCCGGTGAAACAATTGAACGCCTACGCGTTTCGCGCCAAACGTGGTGCTTTCTCAATGCCAATGTAAAAAATGTGGACTAATAGAGAAGACTTGCAAGCTCACACTATAGAGCAGAAAGTACTTTTACAAACTGATATTAATATGAAATTTAGAACTGCGCTAGGCTGCTTTAAAGGTTAGAAGGTTTCTTGGATTTTTCTTTAATGATGACATCCCTTGAACACCAGAATAACAGTATTAACATATAATGATGAACCAAAGTGAAGAAGGAGACTGGTTTTAAATATGCTAACATACTTTAAACTAGAGATTTTTATTTATGGAGTCATTCAAAGACTGGAGAAAAGAACATGATGTTCACACCTTCTACAAAATAATTAATGAGAACTTTTTCTTTTTTTAAATTGTTACTCAATTTGACCTAAAGGTTTCATTTATTTATAAAAAAAAGTTTTTTTTGTTTTTTTTTAATCAAATATCAATAAATACGTGGAGTCAGTTATTATAGAATTTCTGATCAGCAACATCACTTTTATATATGACTCCTCATGTAAACAGGTATTGAACCCTCACTGGAATTATCCTGCTTGCTTCCATGGATTTCCCCTATGTTCCATGAATAGTTGACCCCCAGAGCAAATGCTGGATGGCAGTGATGCTATACTACCAGGATACAGCAACCTTGACTAGGTGATCCAATGAGAGTCAGGAATAGGTTTATGTCAACTGTATAAGCAGCATCATATTTCCTTTCTGCCATTCAAGGTCAAAATGGAGTTAAAGGAGCCACATCAAGCAGAGAACAATGTAAATGCATTTGAAACGTGCCACTTTAAAAAGATGCATCAATTTATAATTTTTAATATTTATATTATTTTGTTTTTGATTGATATATATTTCAAGGCTCAAATTTAATATTAAAAATAGATCTAATAAGTACAGAAAAAAAATGTATACAAAATATGTATATTGAAGTGAAACCAACAAATGGTAAGTATAAAAAAAAAACTGATATTTATCCTTCCCAGGATACTGTGTAACTCATATATATGTTAAAAAAAAAAAAAAAAAAAACACACAATAAAAAAAGACAAAGTGTGGCTCTGTATAGTTTGAGCAGTAAGAATAATTCCCCTGAGAATGGCACTCACATCTACTAGAGCCCAGATCGGGCTCTAGAATAAACTTGTCGGAAAACAATTCACAAAATCTCAGGGGCTTGGTTCTTTAAGAGCAAGCGTGTCCATAGTATTAAGCTGTCTCCCCATCCACTCCTCCCCCCGTACAAAATGTGGTCCAAATCATCAGAAATGTAAAATTTCTTGCACAAATTCTCATTAATGAGTAGCCAAACTCAGGCGTTATGCCCTGATCTGTACAAGCCACAGCCAGATTGGTGCATATTGAGTAGACCAATAACGTTAATTGGTTAATTACTTGTTTTTAAGAGGAATGTAAAAACTCTTTAGTATGGAATTGTCCCTCAATGACAGGTCTACATATTCCTTCACCAGCACAAGCAGGATCATTTATTCTCTTCATCTGCATATGGGCCTGCACTTTTTTAAGGTAAACTCGAGTTTAACTATAGAGAGAAGGATTACTGTGCACTGTACTGTGTTAATTCACTGGGTTTTGATAGATGTTTTAATAGATGTTTTTAATCTGTAGTCGAGAGCAGTGTTCATCTCCTGTAGCTCCTCATTAGTTATGCCCAGAAACACTTCTCAAACATTGTCTCTCCTTAACCAGTTGTTTAGATATGGGAATGGATTAATATGAAAGGCATAAAGAAAGCCAAAAAGTTGTGGGTCTGGGGAAAACAAGAGTGGTCAATGGTATAGCTATATAACATTTATGTATGGAAAACTTATCTTTGATGGTGGGTTCAAGATATTTTGGGTGGATGACTGGAATGCGTATCTGTTGTCAAACTTATAATATTATGTAAAAAACCAAGGCAGAGTCTAAAGGGAAAAGTAATCTGCACAAATAATGGAAGCCATACCCATTGAGACCAGAGGATATATGGGAGCAATCACCCTGCCTTTTTTTCCCACAAATGAATGTCACAAATCTCTATTTAAATGTGCCTGTACTACACAAATGCAAAGGAATTGAATAAAAAGTAGGTCACAGTCACATATATAAGTAATTGTTTAAGGGCCATTGTTTTAATTCACATTTCATATTGTATCACCCTTCATGGAACCTAAAATGACCTGATAATTGTTAAAATAACAACCTCCCATAACAAAGTATTTGTTTACCCTTCACTAATGGTTGACATTGTTCTATTTGACTCACAAAGAAGTGTAGATGTACAAATAAAGTAACAACTGACAGCTACTAACAATGTCACTTATCATTATTAATGTTTGTGTCTGGATCTCATCGTTTAACCAGAGAAACCCTCTACATCTTACATGTTAAACTACAGACTTTAATATGCTGATTAATTTTTGCATTTGATTAAACTTGCACTAAGCGGTGCTAGCTGTTACGGATCTTTAATGGCAATTCGCTATAATTGTGTTTAATGACACCCTAATGGCTGTCATTATTTATGTAAATCACTCCACAATTCATAACACTTGATTGATAATGGAATGTTCGTGTGCTTCTAACACCTTTTATCAAACTTTATGTACAGCAACGCTGACATACATCAATCCAACCAGGAGACATAAATTAAAATTTGCAGTTATTTAGAGCCAAGGTGGGAATTTGCAAATGATTGTGACAAAAAAAAAAAAAACAAGCAACCAAATCTAAAATAATCAAGTGAAAAAAAAGAAAAGGGAATTAAGTTCTAGTTCTATAAAAATGTGTGAACATTCACATAGTTCAAGTAACAATAAAAAGAACAAAAGTGCGCTTGAAACAGACTGTGAAACCGAATATGATTGCACCTTATAGGTAACACAGGTGGGATGGTGTCAGTGAGAGTTTTAGGACCAGGAAAGACTATGTCTCCCCTGAGGAAATGCACTCACAGACTTGTAGATAGTTAAAACACATCAGAAGAGGTTGTTGTCAGGATGGATCTGCAGCTCTTCTATTTGCTCCAAAACACAACAATAAACTTCTGTTTGTATAAGAAGGTGAATATATTTAATAGAAACAATATCTGCTTACATGAGAGGTAGCCTGAGAACTGTAAGGTGGGCGCCACACGTCCGTCTGTACAGGTATTTCTCCAGCAGCAATATATAAATACAGTTAAACACAAATAAAAGTTATGAAAGTCTTTAAAATGGCAGGTGAATCCAGATCGCTACGCGTTTCGACCGCTTTGGCTTCAACTTTTCTGTGTGTGGTTTAGGGACACACTGCCTAAGTGCTGCTCAGAACTCGATTACAGCGCTGGGTACACCTGTATGTTTTTTTTATTCACACAGTTCAACCTAATGGGATTTTTTTTTCTTGTATGTGATATTCCAAGGGTATCATTTTAGGTGGGTACATGATCACAAGCAGCTATTTAAAGGAAAACCAAACTTCCTTATCAGAAGCAAGGGTTTAAATGTTAGCTTCCTTTCTCCCATGTAAACCTGACTTGTATTTTTACAGCTACACATGGGTGTAATCTCAGCAGTGCCTCAGTCACTGTCAATGCATGCACAACCAATCAGTGGTATGTACCAGTGGTACATTCTCCCTCACTGATTTGCCCCGCCCTCACACAGGCATCTGGGCTGCCCCTACTAGATCACAGCCAGGGGACAATCTGGTGCTTTGCATAGGAATGTGGAGGCAATATGTGACCGTGGAAGATATGTAGGGGAAAATGGTACAGTGGAAACGGATGTGGGGAAACTTAGTGCTGTTAATACTGAAGGAGGGGTGTGACCAATGAGGAATGGGGGTGCATGAGCTTAGTTATTTATAGTGCAGCACAATATTGAAATACATAACTACTTGTGAAAAATAAAAGTTTAGTGTGCCTTTAAATAGTAGCATCAATATGGGCTATAGGTAGAGCAATGTTCTTGTCTTGTAAACACAAAGAGTTAAAAGTCAAAAGCTTATATATAAGTGAACACATTGTGTTAATATGCATTTATGGTTCTAGTGTTGCAGTAAGTATCAATTGGCTACATTACAGAAATCACAAAATCCGTGACTCTTAAAGAAAGAAAGAAAATATGAAGGAGCACAGCTATATAATTTGATATAGCTTTCTCTTTGCTTTGCTTGTACCTTTAAATAAGATTACAACCTTAAGTATTGCATTTGTTGATATGAGTAGATTTAGACGTAAGCAATATTGGGACAATAAAATCAAATCACATTGCATGAAAATAAATTCCAAGCAAAACAGGCCAGATCATGTAAATACATTTCGGAAGACAGGACAAATAAAGACATGGGATTTCAGACACAATTTGCTGACTCTTTGTACAGTATTTTCTCTGAGACTTGCAGCAGCATTATTGGTAAAAAATGGAATTTACGGACGATAGCCTTTGTTTATATTACATCCCATTACTTATTTTACTCTGAGAAACTCCTCCCTTGTCTTTTTTTGTGTGCAATAGATGCAATTCAAGGTACAGTTTAATTCTTTAAAGTGTATTTTAGCCCCGAGACTCCAGGGCTATCACTGATTAAAAACAAAATAAAAAACAAACAAACTTAGCTTTCCTCCGTCTGGGACATTGAGAGAGAGAGAAAGATGGAGTGTGTGTGTATGTGTGAGAGAGAGAGAGAGAGAGTGTGTGTGAGACAGAGTTCATCTGGGCTCTAGCCCTAGATAATTTGAAGACCTAGCAATGCCCCTGCCACCAATCAAACAAAAAAATAACTAGAGCAATACAGATAATTAGATTAATAGCATCACAATCAATTATCATTCTAGATATGCCAATACCATGGAAGAAGCAGATGGGAGAAATTAAACAGGATCCTTGTTTGCAAATACATCAACCAATCAAAATGCAAACTTGATTTGACTGTTTTCTACATTTTAACAAACTAGATACATGATGAGAAATAACACAGGAATTATGTACTTTCAAGGTATATGAATGGAGATCTTATGAGGCAACTAAGATCTTTCGGAATAACTTACATTCCAATTTCAATTACAATATAGAGCTGGGTATGACTAATGATTGTATCCTTTTCAATCTGGGATGAAGTAGCATCATGCTTCAGCTGTGTGACATTCGTGTAAATGTTAGAGAGGTACACAGGTTTAAGGATAGAAGGGAAAGAAATATTTGTATTATTCTAGTGTCAATAGTTCACACTGTAGCTAAACAAAAATGTACTTATGTTTAATTAGAATATAAATGCTCTAATAAATTAATACAAATATAGTACCTTATCAAGCCTCTTTTGTCCTTAGCTCTTTCAGGGAACAGACATTTAGAATCTTTAGATTTTCCTTAATTTTAGGTCAGGTGAAGGAGGATTTAATTACCATGCTTCAAGGTAAAGGTCTTCTCATCAGGACTGTAGGTGTGGTGCTTCTCTAACTGTGTTAAACTGACAAGTAAATTGCAACCTAACTGCAGTTCAATCAGGCATGAAAAGCTGAACTGGAAAGCTAAGCAAGTTGGAGAATTTTTCATCTTAACTATGGATGTATGATTTTCCCAGTTCATAGTGTCAGTACACCACAGGTCACTTTTTAGTGAATAGACTAAAAAGAACAGGCATAGGTCATATATTTACATACATTACTTACTGTAATGTGCTGTATCACTGACTCCATAGCAGGGGCATACTGTAGGGCATAAGAAGGGGCAGTACACCACTTGTGCCCCAGGGTATCACTAGCCAGCAAATAGCCAGGATCCTCAGTTTCCCTAATGCGGGCAGCCAGAACATGTCTGTGCACTCACTGCGCACAGACATCCTCTGATGCTCCCCAACACTTCTGATAGTCTTCTGAGACAGAACGCAGGGAACTGGCAAACATCAGAGTAGTCCACATACATCTAACGTCTGTCCCCACTAGACACCAGGGAGACTGGAGGATCATGGTTATTTGATATCTCAAGTCCTATTTGTGCAGTGACAAAAAACTGTGGATCCTCTATGGGTGGTATGGGAAATCCTAATGGTTGCAGTGGCAAGTTCTCAGGGTGCTATAAGGTTGAAGATGGCACTGACAAGCTGGTTGGAGAAGCAGATGCTACTGGCAAGATATTTGGGGACAGAATTTGCATGGTAAGTTGTTTGGGAAAGATGGCACTGACAAGCAGTTTGGAGACAGAAATGACATTGGCAAGCTGTTTTGGTGATCATAATGGTACTGTTTTTACATTTAAGGTATAGGGGTGCCTCCATCGGTATCTCAATCTATTTAACTGGGCCATCACATATTATCCGTGTCTTCACAGTATAAAATGAAAACAAGATATTTAACAAGCTACAATTGAAATTCATTGTCACTAGCTTTAGAACATTTTGAATGCCTTTTTATGTATTACTATTCCTGTCAGGGCGGTTGCTACCTATAGGTGCACTAGGTGTTCGCCTAGGGCGCCAGCTGTGTGGGGGCGGATGCTGCCCGAGGACCCGGATACATGTATCCCAGTGTCAGGCAGCCACAATTCTTTTTTTTTTTTTTCTTTTTAAATGCTTGTGTAGCGCTAAAGAAACAGGGGGAGGGGGGGGCAAACTAGTGTCAAGGTGGAGGTGCCAGTCCGTCCCCATGCAGGGAAGCGGGCAGCATCACCTTAGTCCATGCTGCTCACGCTCCCTGCACATAATGATGATTCAGAATGAGAGACACCAGCCTATGGGGTGAGCGGAGGCAGTGTGAGTGGCAATTTTCTCCGGAATATACATGAGTATCCCTTTAAAATTTCAGAATACAAAGGAGTGCGCCTTTAAATTTCAAACAAATGGTAAGCTGTTGGCAACTGAAGAGTACAGGGGTTGCAGAATTAAGATACTCTTATTTCCTTGAATGAATATACTCTCCTCATTATTTTGCTTCTGACATTTATTTTCATTGTGAAGCCATTTTGCAAACACAATCTGATTTATTACTGTTTTATCAGCTTACATGTCATCAAGCCATTACAAACAGGTTATTAGGCTCTATGCAATGACATGAGTTATCAGTGGTTTTTAACTTAGCATTTCCTATTGCAGTATATATAGTATTGCCAGAAATACATTTCTTAGGTCATTTAACAAAGCACACTGAGTGCTGTCACATTAAGCTCCTGTTTCCACTTAGTAAGCACCTTCCCTCTTAGAAAACATTGATTATTAATGGTAATTCGCATTGTAGCTAATTAGCAATAATGACAATTTATTCCATTATTTAAATATTTTACTTTAACTGGATTTCAAGGTACTTTGTCCCATAAACATTGTTTATATTATTAATGTAGAGTAAAACCAAATCTCAAAAATACATTGTATTAGCAGACTTTCAAACGCATGTACAAATCAGATGTGTCATCTTTATGACAGCAACTGTGACTTCATATGCAAAAGAACAGATTTTCATTGGAAAGGCCACAAGGAGATGTCATGATCAGGAGACAACTTTTAAATACATTTTTTTCTAATTTTTGCAATTCCACTAAAACAACATATAGATAACTATTGATAGGTTGGCATGTTGTGATATTTGGTTAGACATCCATTTATGGAAGTGAAAATGGTACAATAAGTGCGCTGTAAGGTATACTGAAGTGAAAAATCTAAGGTGAATATGATGTCGTGACAAACTGAAGTGAACAACTGAAGATAGAGTGTAGGGAGACTTGGATGTTCCCCCATAAATATACACTCACAAATTCTTTAAATATAGGTAGATTTATCCACAAAGAAAGCTGGGTACAATGGAAGATAGCTTAGGCTCTGCTCTGCTCTGCTCCGTTCTGGGGGGACATACAAGTCTCCCTACACTCTATCTTCAGTTGTTCACTTCAGTTTGTCACTACATCATATTCACTTTACAGGTGTTTTATATTAGATTTTTCACTTCAGTATACCTCACAGCGCACTTATTGTACCATTTTCCCTTTGATATGTTTTCTTTCTGTGTTATTTAGGGACACACTATTCTGAGTGCTACTTAGGTTGAGACTTAAGCGCTGATATTCACTGTTTTTTCACATCCATTTATGGAACAGGATTTCAGAATAGTCATATTATTCTGCGTGACTCTCCAACTTTCTTTCCTCTGAGATACCCTCTTCCTGGGAGACTTCAGCATTCCCACTGACCTAACCAACTCTCCACCCACTTCAAAACTCCTTTCCTTAACCTCTTTCCTTGATCTCTCCCAATGGACCAACTCTCCAACCCACACTGAAGGCCACTCACTAGACCTAGTATTCAATATTTCATGTGTCATCTCTAACTTCTCCCATTCTTGTTTTACCTTGTTTGACCGCCATACTTTCCACCCCACCTTACTTTAACCAGCTACTACACACTATGCCCCAACTCAGTTCCAAACCCTTGAAAGCTCTCTCCCCTCATTTCTGTCCATCACATGTCCAGAGAAAGCTGCTAACTCTTACAACAGAATGCTCACCTCAGCCCTTGACAACATTTCCCCTGCTGCTGCCAAATGTGCCTGCAGACCCAACCAGCAACTGTGGCACACAAAGCAAACACAGTACCTCCAAAAAGGTACTCATACAGCTGAGCGAAATTTTAGGAAATCATGCTGCAAGGAGGATTTTCTTCATTATAAAATTCATACTGTGTTCCTACAACTCTGCTTTCTCTCAGTCCAAGCAACGCTACTGCTCAATTGTAATATCAACCTTGCTTGATATTCGAAACGTCTCTTCTCTGCATTTAACACTCTCCTCTGCCCCCTACTTCTCCACCCTGCTCTACTCTTATGGTCCAAGATCTTGTGTCTCATTTCAAAAATAAATTTTATGCTATCAGGTGTAACTTTACCTCCCGAAACTTGCAAACACCTCCTGCCTTCTTCCTTTCCTTAAACCTGCTCTGAATATCTTCTCCCCTGTAGCTGCGAAAGAGGTAGACAACCTGCCCTCCTACACAAGAGCTGCTACTTGTGTGCTAGACCCTATCCCATCTCACCTTGTTTGCTCTCTAGCACCTCTTGTCTGCCCAACTATAATCCACCTCATAAACCTCTCTCTGTCATCTGGAATAGTACTGTCAACCTTAAAGCATGCCAAAATTATACCTGTACTGAAAACATCTTTCCTAGATCCCACACTTCCATGAGAACAGTGTTCTCGCAACTAACCATCTTTATGACCGCTAATGACCTACTTAATCTCTGCTCACTACTAAAAACGTAATCTCTCTAAAATGAAGCTGATCCTCTTCCCTCCCTCGAGCTCTCTTCCTGTACCTGACTTTGCCTTCACCGTTGAAAATTCTACGATTGTACCTACTGACCTCGTGCAGTTACTTGTGAACTCACTGACTATTGTAATACCCTCCTGACTGGCCTACCTCTAGCTAAACTTTATCTCCTGCAGTCTATTCAAAATCTTGCTCATGCTTTTCCTTGCTCATCATTCAGATCGGTTGCTCCTCTCTGCAACGCTCTCCACTCACACCTGCAAGATTTTGCCTAATCTGCCCCTTCTTTCTATAACTCCCTTCTGCAGAGCATTCAGCACTCTCCCTTCTTCTCAAATGTAAAAAGTCTCTTAAAACTCACCACTTTAAGCACGTTTACTACTCATCACACTAGAATACACATTAATTAACCTTTAGCCAATCCCATACTGTCCTAAAACAGTGTAAAGAATAGGAAACTTCCAACTCTTCAGACTAGAATACACATAATTATTCTCTGACCAAACTCACCTAGCTCCAACCATCCCTAATACTGTTTCTACCACCACCTTCCCTTTGACCGCTTCACTCCCTTGTGTGTCTCATGTACCTCACTCCCTCTGGATTGCAAGCAGAGTTCTCTACCTCATGTATAAGTCTGTTCTTGTTCGTCTAACATAGTATGTAGTCGCACTCTAACAAGCGCTACCTAAATTGTTGGTGTTATATATAAATAAATGATAATATAATGTGACCTCAGTGAATGGGGTTTGTTCTATTAACCTGTCAGGTCTAAATAACAGTGATGCTCATCGATGCCCACTGGGGTTTATTCACAAAACTGTGGAATGGTGTGAACCGGACTGCCAAATAGCAAAATTGGAAAAATAGCAGAGGATATATCCTACACATTTACTTTGATCCTCAGTTGTCAAGATATCACAGTTCACTGCTTGCTACATAAATAGTTGCCTATTTTTTCATTTAGTTGTCTTATTGGCTGTCTCATTCACTGTCAACCAATGATACATTGCATGTGACATCAGCACACAGTGAGAAAGCTGATGTCACATATTATTATTATTATTACTGTTCTATATGTAAAATGCCATCAACAGGACTGTACAACTAGGTAAACAAAAGGAGAGGTAGACAATTACACACACTTACTTGAAGCAGGTGAGACAGGCCCTGCCTGAATGGTCTTACTTTCTGAAGAATTATTGGGGTTTTGTTACACATGAAGTAAAAGTCGATGTTGTCAGCCATTCTTGAATATCCAAAGTAGAAGTGCCATGTGTATAACCAATATACAGTTATTTCATATAGTTTATTTGTCTGGTTTTAGCCAATGCTCCTCAAAAAGTCCCTCATCTTATATTCGAGGTTGACTTATAATCTGACCAAAACTTCTGTCACGCCGTCTGAGATGCAATGCCAGGGTCACGTGACTAACAAGGGCAGCAATTTGTCACCTCCTGGATACAAGGGGCATACAGAAGACAAATATTACCTACCATCACTCCTGTGTTCCAATGGCAGTTTGTGTTAGCTGATCCAAGTTTATCATTTTAAAAGTCAGCATCTTGAATATATTTCCTATTAATTTTGCTAATTGTATGTTTTCATGTACAACAAGGGAATTCCTAAGTGACTTCACACTTTTGAAAGATAGTATATATATGGACAACAAGTTCATGGTGTTAACTTTGCCTCAAAATTTCCCATATAGTAATCCATTTGAGCATCGGTGGGATGTGTTGGACAAACAAGTCTGATCCATGGAGGCTCCACCTCCAGCTTGCAAGATTTAAAGAATATGCTACTAACATCTTGGTGCCAGATGTTACTCCTACAGAGGTCTAGTGGAGTCCATGTCTCAATGGGTCAGGACTGTTTTGACATCAAAAGGGCACCTACACAATATTAGGCAGGTGGCCATAATGTTATGGCTGATCGGTGTATATGCTGTATACACATTGTTTTCTATAGCTGTAAATCTGTAGTTATTTATTATATACAGTGACACAGTGCTGCATCACAGAACACAAGTTAAAGTACTATTGGAAGGTCTTTCTCTCCCTTTATATCCTTTATGTGGGCTGCCCTGATTAAATCTACAGCAAAGATTCTAGATTCCAATGTGTGGACTATAGCAGAGGATGATAAACCATTCTTTGCCACCTCAGTTTTAACATTTTATTGTGAGTGGTTAAAATCAGACTGTTGATGTAGTCTCTATAAGAACTTCTCTCTTCCAAGACTTAACAGCACAGCTCTGTCTATTTTTCAGAAGAACTGCAGCAACTAATCCTTTTATAGGGTCTCCAAATGTAAGGGTTTGGTAGATGTATTGACTGTACAGCCAGTGAATCAGTTCATTCTTTTGTTCATTTGGAAATGGTGTACATTCATCTTGTCTTTTGTAGCTGCCAGTGTTTGGCCTGTGAGTGTTTTCCTGAGCCAAGCTGTGCACTTATCTGATTAAAACTATTTTTTTGCAACTCTTAATGATAAATTGAGTTTCCTCAGTGTCATAGTGACAGTCTGTCTATAGAGATCAGAGCCAATTAGGAGAGAGAGCACCTTAGGACAGGGCTGTGGACTGTATCTCTCTGAGAGGAAGTGGTTTGACACAATACTCTACATTTGTGGTAACAGGTACTAATACTAACACCTTTTTTTACTTCATCAAAATGATATTCAAATATTTCCGCCTAATGTTATGTTTCATGCTCATTTTGTGGGGGTGAAAATGCTGATAAGATATTTTTGGTTTCTATTCTTATAGACTCAATTCCTGCTGTTACCATTGCCGGAAAGCGCAGACTAGACTTCAAGAATGCATCTACTGAAGGGGACCATACTGGTTTGTGGTAAACAGAGATATATTATTATTATCAAAAATACTAATAGATTTTTATCCAATACTAGTTATTTTTTAATTCATGTTGCACACTTCAGGCTAAACCGAGAGATCAGGCACAAAAAATCTCTGCCCCCTCATGCTCGGCTCCGCCCCTCATGCGCAACTCCACCCACTTAAGTTTTGAATGTGAGTCTGGCAGAGTATAAGAGAGAGTGGAAGGTATGAGTCTGCACGTGTATGTATGTGAGTGACAGAGTTATGAGTGTGTATGTATGTAAGTGGCAGAATGTAAGTGGGTGTGAGTGGCAGAAGATTGAGTGCGCAGAAGATTGAGTGCGCATGTGTAAGTATTTAAGTTGCAGAATGTAAGTGGGTGTGAGTGGCAGAGTTATGAGTGTGTATGTGTATGTATGTAGGTGGCAGAGTGTGAGTGGCAGAGTTATGAGTGTGCACGTGTGGGAGTGGCTGGGTGTGAGTGTTTGGAAGAGAGTAAGTGTGTGTGAGTGAGTGTAAGTGTGAGTGGCAGAGTTATGAGTGTGCATGTGTATGTATGTGCGTGGCAGAGTGTAAGTGGGTGTTAGTGGAAGAGAGTAAGCGTTAGTGGCAGAGTTATGTGTGTGAGAATGTAAGTGTGTGTGTGAGTGGCAGAGTTATGAGTGTGTGTGAGTGTGAATCCCAGTGAGATTACTAGGATAAATGTGGTTAATTACTATGATTCATATTGAATGTGATAATCAAGTGTGAAACAATGCTATCATCTCATATTATATTTATTTTCACACTTGATTATTACATTCAATATAAATAATAGTGATTTCATCTTTATATTTAGTCTTTATATTGATGGCAATAAAAGTCCATACACATGGCATTACACATCCCATGTACCTGGTTATAGTATTAAACCCATATATTATGAATTAATGTGCTGCTTTACATTACATTATGGGCTTTACTCATGAAAGAGAGAATTGCAGGGAAGTGAGATGGGAATTTCAAAATTAAGGCTAAAGTAGCAGAGTTGGAAAAATTTTCCCATTCAGTTGAATTCCCATCTCAATTCCCTGCACTTCTCTCCTTTATGAGGTTGGTAGAAGGAGCATACCTCATCAGCCTATTCTCCCCAGGGTAGAAGGAGCATACCTTCATACCTCAGCCTATTCTCCCCAGGGTAGAAGGAGCACACCTTCATACCTCAGCCTATTCTCCCCAGGGTAGAAGGAGCATACCTTCATACCTCAGCCTATTCTCCCCAGGGTAGAAGGAGCACACCTCCATACCTCAGCCTATTCTCCTCAGGGTAGAAGGAGCATACCTCATCAGCCTATTCTCCCCAGGGTAGAAGGAGCATACCTTCATACCTCAGCCTATTCTCCCCAGGTTTTTGACCCCTTTTTATTAAAAAAAGAAATACTTATGATGTGTGTGCGAGAGTTGCAGGTTTACACATGTGTCTGCAGAATATCTGTGTGGGAAAGGCCATCTGTCTGAATAAGGGTGTCTGTGTGTAAGGTTGTCTGGGTGTGTGTAAGAGAGTGTGTGAGGTTAAGGTTGCATACGTAAGGGTATCTATGTGGGGGGGGCTGTGATATCCCCTATATTATGACATATTATGAGACTGTTGGTCTACTTTTTTTTCTCAAAGTCTGGTAAGTGGTGTTTGCAACATACACAACATTTTGTATGCTCAGTTATTTTGAAATCATGGGAATTACTCTGTGTGTAAGGGTGTGTGTATGTACACATTGTCATTTTCACACACAGGACCGTCTTAGTCACTCATTTTACACTCACCACCCCCCCCCCCTTTTTTTTTTTTTCTCCGTACACATATTTTTTCCCATTTTTTATTTTTTTTTTCACATCACTTCTATTTTTCGGTCCTCGTGGTCCCACAGTACATTTTCTATACACCATTTTTTATTTTTTTTTACATTTTATTTATTTATTTTCTTATTTCTCACTTCACCTTCAACTTGCTATATTTTACCACACATGTGATTGTTAATTGTTTTATTAATGTGACCTTTTATTTCATTGGTGAACGTTCAGTATATAATCATTGTGCATTTATTGTTCGTTAAGCCTATGAATAAGCATGTGTTCACGCGAAAGGCATATTGCTGTATCCCATGTCTTGTCTCTGTTTTTGTGGATTTTATATGGAGTTTTAATCGGATCCTTCTAATAAATATTCATCTATTTTTCACCGCATTGGGAGTGCATGCGCCTTTGTTCCCTACTTTCTTCCTCATTATCAGCGCTGCCACTACAGCCCGGCTGGAGCACCCCTTATCAGGTGATATTTACGAGACATATGTCAATTATTCTCTGGTGGAGCCGGCTGGTTTTCTCTTTTGTTCTTGTGTGTATGTATGTGTAACTGTGCAAGTGTGTATGTGTGGCTGCATGTGTATATGTGTGTATTTGTGGCTGTGTATTTATGTGTATAAGTGTAACTTCGTGTAATGTGAGTTTCTTGTGTGCCTTATTGTCTTATTGTGTACTATGGTACAGTAATGTGCAGCATGAGTGTGTGATAAACTCACACACTGCACATTACTGTGAGTTTTATTGCTGTGGAGTCTGTGTTATTCCTACACATTTGCACAATGCTGTGGAGTCAGTCACAGACAGACAGGCACACACACACACATACAGACACACGCATACAGTCGGTCACAGGCAGACATACAGTCAGTCACAGACAAACACACACACAGTCAGTAACAGACAGACAAACACATACAATCAGTCACAGACACATACAGTCGATCACAGGCAGACATACACACAGTCAGTCACATAAACACACAATAAGTTACACACACACACATGCAGTCAGTCATACACACACACACACACACACACACACACACTGTCAGTCACATACACGTACACACAAGTCAGCAATTTTGTTCTTGTTTACGATATAAAAAGTGCATCTATCAATATGTCCCCCTCCTGGCTGCTATACCTCATTCTAGCCTGGTCTGTGCCCTGCTGTTGTTTCTAGCCCTGCTGAGCACACTCAGTGCTCGGACACTATAAGACTGTGCTGCCCGTGCACACACTGGTCCCTCGCGCTCCGCTGGATAAATAAATAAATAAATAAATAAAATGTATAATTTCCTGGGGCCCAGGATTTGTTGAGCCCTGATATATACCCAAATATACCTATTGTTCATTGGCATCATATATATCAGTCTGTATGCTGCCTAACCATGTGAGCTTATTTACTCCACTTCTATCAAATCTATCTCGGGGCTCCAGCCCCGGATCTTTTGGAGACCTAGCAATGCCCCTGTTAAACACATTCATATACTTACTAGATACACACGCACACATCACAGCACCATGTGCCGAAACAACTTGTCAGGGCCATCATTGTCCTCAAACACCCTATCACTGCCATCATTGTTCCCAAACAGCTTATCAGTGCCATTTTGTTCCCACAGTCACACTCAATCACAAACACAGCCACAAACACTCATTCACAGACACACAGCCAGCCCACACACTCTCTCACAGACACACTCACACTCAGCCAGCCAGCAAACAATCACTCACAGTCACACTAAGCAAGCACACACTTACCAAGCACATTCTCACAGACAAATTCACCAAACAAACACTCACAGACACACTCAGCCAGCATGCATGCTCATCCAGCACATTAAGGCAGCACACACTCACTCACACACTCAGCTAGCACACACTATCTCACACATTCAGCCAGCACACACTCACTTACACCCCCAGCCAGCAAACACTCACGCTCAGCCAGCACACACTCACACGTAGACATAGCAGTAGATTTTTTAAACTTTTCATGACCATCCTTAGAGGACTGAGATAACGAGCATCAGGGCTGTGGAGTAACTGTTTTTTCTTTTACACCAAGACTGACATGTCCCCCTCCCACCCTGCTTAGCTAACTTTCAGGGCACCTGCAAGGAGAAGGAGATGGTCATAATGTTCAGCTTCTGCTCGTTAGTGACAGTGGGAGCAGAATGCTCCTCTTCAGAAAGTGAATAGCGTGCAGGCATGAGGACATCTGGGACCGCACCCAAACACCCCAAAAAAATGCCGTGAAGATGGCATGCCACCCCTTAAAGTGCAGACGCTATGGCACGGACGTTAGTCACACAATACACAGGCAGCGTTAAGCTCCCCTGTCACCTAGAAGGTCATTGGGTGAGTTAGGCAACTGCTAGGCAGCAGCAAGTGCGAGGCCTTAGGCGACCGCCTAACTTGCCTAGTTAGAGAGCCGCCTCTGCCGGGCCCCTAAGAGTTGACGGCACAGTCACTGTAGCGACCCTCATAGTTATGCCACAGACTCAAAATGAGTGCACAAGTTTATATTCATTCTCAGTATTCATTCTCTGGACTCTGCTTAAAGCAGTACAATTGGGCAGTATATTTTGGGGTATGACATTCTCTCTCTCTGCTGTAACACATGAGGACCAACTCCCCTCTAGTGATTTTATGTAAAAGCCAAGACTCTCTCACTGCACTAAATCAGCCTGCATGCATCACAGTGAAGCAATGAGGCTGTTGGTCAGATGATAAAATTCCATGTATCTTATAAGATACATCCCATTTTATCCCTCTCCTAAGGGTACTGTAACCAATGAAGATTCCATTTGGAATAGCGTGTGATTCAACTGCAACAGGTGAGTGAATTCAAGGTACCGGCTGTGAATGCAACAGACAGGTTGTCATTGAATGACACTCTAATCTGATGCTCCACAATGTATTTATCTGTGAAAAGAGATTCCCTTGGACACATCATCAGGATCCTGAAGTCTCAAAAATGGGCATAATACCTCAAAACAGGCACATTGTACTCTAGAGTACAACTATCTGAATTATGGATATAACTCTCTGTATGTTTGTTGTGTTTTCTTTCTTTTAATAATGTGTTAAACCCTGGGTCACTTTCATTGTGCATGTATGAATAGAACAGAAAAATGAAAGTGCAGAATTGCAAAAAATCATCAAGTTAATAATGAAAGAGAGAACTTTCTGGGTGAAATCACAGCAAGTTCATGAACATCCCTGGAGATGTGCATTGGGCAAGATTCATTACATTTTCCATCTCACTGAACTTACAGGAAAAACAGTCTTTTGTTATGAGGGAAAGAGTCAGAGTTCAGACCATTGTTTTATAAAAAAAGGTAAGAGTTTAAGTAGAAGCATTTCTTTTTTTATGTATTGCACGCATAATTTGAAAAACACAATTAAAAGCTCTTATTTTATTTCTATGTATTTTCTTTACTAACTTTTCCAACACTGCATTATTATGTTTCTGTATGTAAGAGTGTGTGTGTTCCTGACATAAAAAAAAAATCCCTTTTTTGGATTGACTGAAACTATATATTTCATTCAGTCAATCACTACTGACTATAAATTATTAATGTTATCAAAATTCTATTTGCAAAGTAATGAATTGGAGTCTGTTCCCTGGGATGACTTCATGTAGTAAGTGGCCCTAATTTAAAAGTGAAGTGATTAATTTAATTAATTGGGACTTATTTATTATTGTATGATTGAGTGTTCTTGTCCCAGTGAGAGGAAAATGTGTAATGATACTTGAAATAAATAATATTATTTCAATGGCTACTGATAAATGGATTGATATCAGTCTTCGCCAATGAACTACCTTACTGGCGGTATACAAATAAATATGAATTATTAATTATTAAGTGTTAAGTGTAAAGTAAAAGTTCACGCTCCTTGTTTTATGCAATATTACAATATTTATTAGGACAGTGGGTTATAAGAAGCTATAGACAAATAAGCAGTTAAACCACTAGACAGTAATCAACATATAATATAATATTACATTCTACATTTACATACTGCAAATACAAACTGCAATTTATATATATAAGTTAGTATATACTGTTACCAAGCTAGTACATTGGTTGAATGGAAGTAACTACTTAACAGTGTAGCAAGCATGCAGACACGTGATACATTTACCACTCCTTAGGTTGCCAATCCTACCTCCGTTTTTACATCCCTCCTATTGACAATAAAGTGGATAAGACACGTGAGCTCTTTGGATCCCACCAAAAGATAAGAGATAAGAGAAGGAAAGAGTATCCTGCAATGTATCAACTATGTGCGCGCTTAGCCCACCATATCAATAGAGACTTCCATGGTATACTAGAAATGAATATACTCGCCCAACCAATGAGCAACTGCAACAGCACACACCAACCTGAATAACAATACAAACTGCAGAAATACACAATACAATTATCACAAACACATTTCCCAAAGTCTTATAGATGTTTTGCCCATAGATAGTTTGATAGTAATCACATAACCCATTTCTACCACAATGTACCCTCTGTAATATAACCCTTTGCATATGATTATGTAGTATGGGAAAATACTAGGGTATGTAGTGATACTGGCATACCAAAGGTTAAATGGTTTTCAGTACTAGGACATCACACAAGCACTCCAGGTGTTGGTACATGCACTCACTGCACTGTGCTGCAGAGTGTATCACACAGATGTCAACTCCACACACATGCAGTGCATTCACACACATCTAATACTTCCACACACCAAGCCACAACACAAGTATGACAAAGACACATGCTACCTATCCATGCTGCTTTTGTACATGATACTAGTCCACAAGGTGAAACAGTAAGTAGCATTGCATTCATACTCCACAAATAACCTGAATCACACTACACACATACAAGAGAATGCTGCATTCTCACACAACCTTACATTTTATGGCTGTTAGACTAGCATGTCACTGTATGTGTAAGGGATTATGCTAAGGAACTGTGAGTGGATGGGAAAGAAGCTAAAACGAAACGACAAATAATACGTGCACACAAGTACAACATAAAACCTACAGAAATAAAACGCATAATAAACTGAAAATAAACAGCAGCAACATTGGAAGCATAGTAACACAATGGACACATTTCTAATGCAGATTCATAGCTTGCATCGCTACTAGGGCCTAGAAAATAGCTGAACTTTATTTACTGGGACCCCATTTTAACTGATCGGTGATTCTTCTTTCTTGGTCATGATGAGAGCAATAAGTCCATAAAAACAAACAAAACATTCTTGTGTCCCCAAAAATTAACTACTAAGCTGTAGTTCTAAAACTGGAAAACATATTGCCTTACGGCAAACTTGACTTGTTGCTCTGTGAAAGTGTCAAAGTCCAATGAATCTGTGAAATGTCCCAAAATGAATAAACAAAGTATGATCTTTTTATTAAAACTATTGCTGTTTCCAATCGATTGCTTATTGCTGCAAAAAAAACTTTCTGCTTTCTTAATCCGGTGGCAGATAGCTGGCTCTGGTCTTCTTCCCATTTCTCATGGCAAAATCTGTAAAAGATCAAGAGCAGTATCAATTCTTAGCAGATACATCTTGGACAATGGTCCTCAAAAACAAAACATTGGGCCGCATGAACCCTACATTAGACCAGGCTTCCAATCCCCCCTTCTAAAACAATTACGTTTTAGACAAAAGTTTACAGCCAATGTGGGGAAGAATTGATGCAGCAAAAGGTAGCAGTGAGCTCATCTGCTCCTAAATTTGGTTGAGATCTTGGTCACATAACACAAGTTCTCTCATGGGAGTGGACATTTGACATAGTGCTATAGGTTTTATTACCATTACATGAGCTCATAAAGGTACCTTTAGTAGCACTTGCATAACTGGTTCTGATATACATCAGACCTACTATAAAAAAACAAAACAACAACAAACACAAATGTTTGGAGACCAGGACCCCCCTAGTCCCACTGAAAGCAATTAAACCTGTCAGACAAGGTTTAAACAAAAATAAAAATTGCAAGCAAGACTTTTTGAGGCTGGGACTCGACCCAATACCACAAGAAAACAGCTGCTTTACCTGTTGAAAAACTAGAAACATTCGAAAAATTACACAGTACATTATGCTATGGACACGGGTGGATAGACTGATCCTATCACCTCAAACCTGTAAAAATTAATTATAAAATCTGACGAGACAGGGACTGCCCCCCTGATTCCTTTTGTTTTTTTCTTCAAAAATTATGGTTTTTAAAATACTTTTTATTACACCATACAGGTCACCTGTAGGCTGGAATTTATAAGCATATTCCTGGCCTGTTTTATCAGGTGGCTTCCTTCTGTGAGTTCTCCATGATCCTTGCTGATACTGATTACCTTTCCAAGGATCAGAAGCATTTACATTTGAAGGCACATTTCTCACTGACCTGTGATCTCTTTTCCTAACCCTGCATGAGAATTGGGTATGTCCGTGCTTTAAACAATAGAAGCAAATACCTTTGAATGGGGCTGGTGAATTCGTTGCAATCTTTTCATTGCTATCACATACAGTTGCAATTTTGTAAGGCCTTACTCCTTCTGTTATGAGATTCTGCCTTGCTTTCCCAATAATAGTTAATATGCCTTCTAAAGTTTCCTTTTGATCTGCTAACATTTGCATTAGAGGGTCTAAGTATGTAAATTTCTTTATTAAGTACTGTAATAAATCAGGAGGAGTTTGGTCTGGTGGTACACGATGAGTTAGCCTATATACTTGCACAAATTTAGATGCAAATTCCCAAGGATCATCCTCTACATTCACTGTCATTTCTGCAAGCACATGGCTATCTAGGTTTCTGTTCCCATTTACCAGTTTAGAAACTGATTTTAACCGGTCTTCCTCTGTACCCCAATTAAAATCATTAAACCAATCTCTTTCTGAATTAACAGGTTCACTTACGGGTGTTTTAAGCCTACATGCAATCTGACCTGGTAGCCACAATTTTAGCATGATGCATGCCTCTTTAGCAGAGAGCATGTATTGCTTGACTGCCATTTCAAAATTGGACATGTTTGATAAAACATCTGTAGTGCCATCATATTTTGGAAACAAAGGTTTTAACTTTACCAAGCGATTAAATACTTTCTGTCTGTCTAACTGTTGGGCAGTATGGAGGTTAGGATCCTGCCCATTGTATATGGCAGGACTATTAATCCTATCACTCTGTGCAGTGGTTAAAGTGCAATTCTTAGGCTGTGACTGTGGGAGCTTTGTTGTGCAAGGGGCTTCCCACATGTCCAATCTGTCTGATAAAGTATTTGGGGCTTCTTTATTTGTCTCATCACATTGACCCTCACGGCTGCATACAGCTACTGGGATTTGTGAAGACAAAGATGTCCTAAGTGACGATTTTAATTCACCTCTTGTATTTACGCCACAAGCACTCTCTTTACTTGTGCTTTTTTGCACAGGGGTCACTGTAGTGGGCACGACAATTATACTGTCTAACTGAACCCGCAATAACTTCAGCAACTTCATACAGTTCTGGATTTTCCGTCTCTCTTTGTGCAAACAAAATGTCTTACTGTCTACTCTCAAATTCTCTTTTTCACATTGCATCCACAGACTATACATATTCTGAAACTCATTTTCATTTTCTAGCAATATAGGATCGAACTTGATAGCTTCTGCAAACTGTGTTACAATCTCCATTCTTATAAAAAGGTTATAAGGTACTTACACGATTTTGTGTCTTCAGACTGCAGGCAATCAAGTGGTGTACACCCCGCTTTGAATCCTCAGCCTGGAATAAACCCGATCGTCCAGAAATCATGCCCGGCATCTCATTCTGGTTGCTTCTTTAGGATCCTCACGTCCTGGACGTATTGCATTAAACACTTACAGGAAATAAAACGAAATAGGTTCTTTATTTTGTCCCTTTTTAGCTAACTAGTATCCGGAGAACACAGGATTCTCCCCCGTGCAAGTTAGCAAAAAGTGGTAGAAAATAATTACATGACTCGCCATATGAAATAAATATTATTTCATAGGATACTGATATAAATCTTCACCAATATGTCTAGTTATGCTATTGATAACCCTTAACTACTGAGTGTAAATTCAGAGTCCACACTCCTTGCTTTCAGCAATTCAACAATATTTAATTAATAGAGGCTACACACATACAAATAAACAATACATACAAATACTACAGATACATATGAAAACTGGTACTAGGTTGGTATATGCTATCACTAATTATTCATTGATTGAATGGAATCAACTAGCTGAAACAATAAGTCAAGCATTCACACATGTGATACATTTACCACTCCTTGGAATCACGTGTTACCAGGCAGCCGCAGAGAGAGAGAGAGAGAGAGAGAGAGAGAGAGAGAGAGAGAGATCTTGTCTCCAAGGGACCCAGAGTGTAAGAGAGCTTGCAAGAAGGTTGGCCAAGTCTTTCTTCAAGAGAGAGCCCACCTTCTTTGTTGTACACTTCCTCCCCCACAGCCAGTCTTCTAGTAGTATTTCCAGAAACCATTTTGACTGGGGGAGGGGCTTGTAGAGTTAGGGACTGGAGGTGACACCTAGTTACTTGCCATGTGCTCTGGAGAGTGTAGACTCCATTAATGCCTGAGGCTAGATTGCAGAAGCTTATTCAGTCTTCTGCCCATATTTGAACACTGTATTAGAACACACAGCAGATTAGGTTGCCAATCCTACCTCCGTTTTTACAATACTATACATTAAATTGGTGGAGGCACTGACTTACTATGAACCTCCTTACTCTACTCTGACCTCACCTTACCCATATTGATAACCAATATCCAACACACAGACAGAGGTTTCAGTTTAAAACTGTGGGATGGGAATTGATCTGTTTCTTGACCTGTAGAGAAATGTGCTCTCCATCAGATGAGAAGTTCAAACAGATTTTGAGTGAAGAGGCCAAGGCAGTGGCTTTACATGATGGTGGCATGGCATCCAGGATGGCTGAGATAATTGCAACATCTCGTGGCTGTGGGTTAATTAGAATGGTACCCAGAGTAGAGTTATGTCCCCATCACTATTTATCATGTGAAACCCAGAGTAACATCAGCTGTAAAGTTCTTGCGTGAGGTCAAGGACATTGCGAAGGAAATTGTTTTTGGGAACCATCTCATCATACCCTCATGCAGCGGATGACTTAAAAGGAAGCTCCAATGCCCTCCTCTTGTGTACAGGGAATAGTGGTTGAATCTTATATAGTGCCCAGATCCCCCACAGTAAAGAGACAGATAATGGTTCCTGTGTCAGTACCATTTTGCATCCTAGAGCATGCTCCTTTCTCTCTTCTTTTCTGAAGAATACAGTAATCTGCCAGTTGAAGCCAGGGCTGGTAAAGAATGCAGACACGAGTCACCTGTGCTTTTTTGATAGGTGCACACTGAGTCTTAGAGTGCAGCTCTGGTGCCAAGTGTGAGTGAGTGTACATGTGAGTGGTTGCAGTTTGTATGTGATTGACAGCAGTAGGGAGGAGTCTAGTGGCAAGCAATATAAGGGAGTGCTATATAATCCTCCCCTCAACCAGCTCATTTAGTTCAGCTCAGCAACAGCCCCTTGCCCTCCACTCAATACCCCTGTGATCAGGGCCGGCGCTACCGTAAGGCAGCACAGGCGGCTGCCTTAGGGCGCCCCAATGGGGGGGCGGGAAAATCGCCCGCTCCCCCAGACCCTAGTACTTACCTCCATGCTGCTGTTCATGTCCGTGGCTGAGAGGGAAGCACTGTGCGCTCCCCTCAGGCCGTGCGCATTCAATAAAGTGTGTTGAATTTTTTTTTTTCAACACACTTTATTGAATGCGCACGGCCTGTGGAACAGCAGCATGGAGGTAAGTACTGGGGTCTGGGGAAGGGGGGAGGAGGGAGGTATAACGAGCATCTGACTGGCACAATATTACTGGGCATCTGACTGGCACAATATTACTGGGCTCTGACTGGCATAATGTTCCTGGGCATCTGACTGGCATAATATTCCTGGGCATCTGACTGGCATAATATTACTGGGCTCTGACTGGCACAATATTACTGGGCATCTGACTGGCATAATATTCCTGGGCATCTGACTGGCATAATATTCCCGGGCATCTGACTGGCATAATATAACTGGGCATCTGACTGGCATAATATTCTTGGGCATCTGACTGGCATAATATTCCTGGGCATCTGAATGGCATAATATTCCTGGGCATTTGACTGGCATAATATTCCTGGGAATCTGGCATAATATTCCTGGGCATCTGACTGGCATAATATTCTTGGGCATGTGACTGGCATAATATTGCTGGGCTCTGACTGGCACACTATTCCTGGGCTCTGACTGGCATAATATTACTGGGCTCTGAATGGCATTATATTACTGGGCTTCTGAATGGCATAATATTACTGGCATCTGACTGGCATAATATTCCTGGGCTCTGACTGGCATAATATTACTGGGCTCTGACTGGCATAATGTTCCTGGGCATCTGAATGGCATAATATTCCTGGGCATCTGAATGGCATAATGTTCCTGGGCATCTGACTGGCATAATATTCCTGGGCATCTGAATGGCATAATATTCCTGGGCTCTGACTGGCATAATATTACTGGGCTCTGACTGGCATAATGTTCCTGGGCATCTGACTGGCACAATATTACTGGGCTCTGAATGGCATAATATTCCTGGGCGTCTGAATGGCATAATATTACTGGGCATCTGACTGGCATAATATTCCTGGGCATCTGAATGGCATAATTTTCCTGGGCATCTGACTGGCACACTATTCCTGGGCTCTGACTGGCATAATATTACTGGGCTCTGACTGGCATAATGTTCCTGGGCATCTGAATGGCATAATATTCCTGGGCATCTGAATGGCATAATATTCCTGGGCATCTGAATGGCATATTCCTGGGCATCTGAATGGCATAATATTCCTGGGCATCTGACTGGCATAATATTCCTGGGCATCTGAATGGCATAATATTCCTGGGCTCTGACTGGCATAATATTCCTGGGCATCTGACTGGCACTCTATTCCTTGGCTCTGACTGGCATAATATTACTGGGCTCTGACTGGCAAAATGTTCCTGGGCATCTGACTGGCACAATATTACTGGGCTCTGACTGGCATAATATTCCTGGGCATCTGACTGGCACACTATTCCTGGGCTCTGACTGGCATAATATTACTGGGCTCTGACTGGCATAATGTTCCTGGGCATCTGACTGGCATAATATTCCTGGGCATCTGAATGGCATAATATTCCTGGGCTCTGACTTGCTTATTATTACTGGGCTCTGACTGGCATAATGTTCCTGGGCATCTGACTGGCATAATATTACTGGGCTCTGACTGGCATAATATTCCCATTGAAATACTGGTAAGTTTGTTGATTTAACTTTACTTCATTTTAAATATTGTATTTGTTCCCGTTTTGTTTCTTCACAGCAAAATAAGATATATGCAGTGTGCATAGGAATTTGTTCATAGTTTTTGTTTTTACTATAGTGAACTGGCTCGCTGTTTAAAAAGTTTGAGGACCCCTGGGCTAAATACTGGCATATTGAGTGGCAAAATAGTGTGTCTCAGGTTACTGTGTGTGTGTAAGTGGTAAGGGTGTCTCTGTGTGTGACTGCAAGGGTGTCTTTGTGTTTAAGGGTTTCAATGTGTGACACATTTAGAGCATGCGAGTTGAATATTTAGATGTATTTATTTTCTACACTATACATTATTCATATATATATATATATATATATATATATATATATATATATATATATATATATATATAATGTAAGGAGGCTTAATGGTGTGGGAGGCGTGGCGGATCAGAGCAGGGGGGCACCAAAATGCACCTTCGCCTGTGTAGACGAAAATCCTTGCAACGGCCCTGCCTGTGATATGTGAAGATTGTTTGGTATTAACAATTGTTTCAATCACAGTCTCTGATAAGCATCAAGAGAATGGACATGCCAGCCAAGCAGTTGGTGTTAAGCATTAAAAGGTTTTGAAGTATAATGTTCAGTTGTTTTTTATATTTGCTAAGTAATTTATTGGTGATTTGTCTAAATAGTTAATGCTGTGGCCTGTTTTTCACCAAGAATGTCTCATGTCCATTATTGGGGATGTCCTGGTGGGCAGTGTATATAGGGGTTATGACACGGTACCCACTATATTCACACATGGCCTTGTTTCCATTTTTGGTCTCTTCTGCCGTCTTCTGCCGAGTATAGAGCTACCACCTTTGTTTTTTATAAGAATTCCAGTAATGCTATTTCGTCTATAGATTTAACAGTACGGTGGATAAAATACCAGGCAGCAGAAGCTGTATTTTGCTCCTCCATGCACACAGCATGCATGGAGGGAAGACTGTGCAGATAAGACGGCTCAGGACACGAAAGAGCAGCATCAAGGTGAGTACTAGGGAAGGGGGTAGAGGAGGTAACTTATTTATTGGGCAAACTGGCGGTGGCGTAATAATGGACAAACAGTGGCATAGTAAAGGGCAAACTAACAGTGGCATACAACTGGGCAAACTGACTGTGGTATGTTAATGGGCAAACTAACAGTGGCATATTAATGGCAAACTAAAAATGGCATAGTAATGGACAAATGACAGTGGAATATTAATGGGTAAGCAGGTTGTGGTATATTCATGTCAAAACTGGCTGTGGCATATTAGTGGGCAAACTGGCTGTGGCATTTTAATGGACAATGTGTGGCATATTTTAATGGCAAAGTGACTGTGTCATGTTAATTGTTACCTGACTATGGCTCATTTTAATTGGCAAAGTAATGCTGTGGCATCTTCTGTGGGGCAAAATGACATGTACTATGGTACAAAGTGACACTGTGGCACTTTTTGCTGGGCAAAGAGACACTGTGGTCAGGGCCGTCTTTAACGCGGGGCAAACGGGGCAGCTGCCCTGGGCCCAGTTACTACTGGGGGGCCCCAAGGCAGCTGTCCCGTGGGCCCCCAGCCCCTGCTTGCCACGTTCACAGCGCATTGCGCTTGTGAACGCTTTTTTCCGGCAAGCCGCATCCGATGGATGCGACGACCGAAAAAAAAAAAAAACTGATGTCGCGTCACATCCGGTGACTGTTTCCCTCCTCCGTGCAAGAGGGAAGACTGGGGGACACGGAGCAGATTATGTAAGTACTAGGGGGGGGGGGGGGGGGCTTTACAGGTATCTGGCTGGCATAATATTACAGGCATCTGACTGGCACAATATTACAGGCATCTGACTGGCATAATATTACAGGCATCTGACTGGTACAATATTACAGGCATCTGACTGGCATAATATTACAGGCATCTGACTGGCACAATATTCCTGGGCTCTGACTGGCACAATATTACAGGCATCTGACTGTCACAATATTACAGGCATCTGACTGGCACAATATTACAGGCATCTGACTGGCACAATTTTACAGGCATCTGACTGGCACAATATTACAGGCATCTGACTGGCATAATATTACAGGCATCTGACTGGCACAATATTACAGGAATCTGACTGGCACACTATTACAGGCATCTGACTGGCACACTATTAAAGGCATCTGACTGGCACACTATTACAGGCATCTGACTGGCACAATATTACAGGCATCTGGCTGGCACAATATTCCTGGGCTCTGACTGGCACAATATTCCTGGTATCTGACTGGCCCAATATTCCTGGGCTCTGACTGGCCCAATATTCCTGGGCTCTGACTGGCCCAATATTCCTGGGCTCTGACTGGCCCAATTTTACTGGGCTCTGACTGGCCCAATATTACTGGGCTCTGACTGGCCCAATATTGCAGGCATCTGACTGGCACATTATTACTGGGGTCTGAATTTCACAATATTCCTGGTATCTGACTGGCACAATATTCCTGGGCTCTGACTGGCCCAATATTCCTGGGCTCTGACTGGCCCAATATTCCTGGGCTCTGACTGGCACAATATTACTGGGCTCTGAATGGCACAATATTGCAGGCATCTGACTGGCACAATATTACTGGGGTCTGAATTTCACAATATTCCTGGTATCTGACTGGCACAATATTCCTGGGCTCTGACTGGCCCAATATTCCTAGGCTCTGACTGGCCCAATATTCCTGGGCTCTGACTGGCACAATATTCCTGGGCTCTGACTGGCACAATATTACTGGTCTCTGAATGGCACAATATTACAGGCATCTGAATGGTACAATATTACTGGGCTCTGAATTTCACAATATTGCAGGCATCTGACTGGCACAATATTACTGGGGTCTGAATTTCACAATATTCCTGGTATCTGAATGGCACAATATTCCTGGGCACTGACTAGCACAATATTCCTGGCCTCTGACTGGCCCAATATTCCTGGGCTCTGACTGGCACAATATTACAGGCATCTGACTGTCACAATATTACAGGCATCTGACTGGCACAATATTACAGGCATCTGACTGGCACAATTTTACAGGCATCTGACTGGCACAATATTACAGGCATCTGACTGGCATAATATTACAGGCATCTGACTGGCACACTATTACAGACATCTGACTGGCACACTATTACAGGCATCTGACTGGAACACTATTACAGGCATCTGACTGGCACAATATTACAGGCATCTGGCTGGCACAATATTCCTGGGCTCTGACTGGCACAATATTCCTGGTATCTGACTGGCACAATATTCCTGGGCTCTGACTGGCCCAATTTTACTGGGCTCTGACTGGCCCAATATTACTGGGCTCTGACTGGCCCAATATTACAGGCATCTGACTAGCACATTATTACTGGGGTCTGAATTTCACAATATTCATGGTATCTGAATGGCACAATATTCCTGGGCACTGACTAGCACAATATTCCTGGCCTCTGACTGGCCCAATATTCCTGGGCTCTGACTGGCACAATATTCCTGGGCTCTGACTGGCACAATATTATAGGCATCTGACTGTCACAATATTACAGGCATCTGACTGGCACAATATTACAGGCATCTGACTGGCACAATTTTACAGGCATCTGACTGGCACAATATTACAGGCATCTGACTGGCACACTATTACAGGCATCTGACTGGCACACTATTGCAGGCATCTGACTGGCACACTATTACAGGCATCTGACTGGCACACTATTACAGGCATCTGACTGGCACACTATTACAGGCATCTGGCTGGCACAATATTCCTGGGCTCTGACTGGCACAATATTCCTGGTATCTGACTTGCACAATATTCCTGGGCTCTGACTGGCCCAATATTCCTGGGCTCTGACTGGCCCAATTTTACTGGGCTCTGACTGGCACAATATTCCTGGGCTCTGACTGGCACAATATTACAGGCATCTCACTGGCATAATATTACAGGCATCTGACTGGCACACTATTGCAGGCATCTGACTGGCACACTATTACAGGCATCTGACTGGCACACTATTACAGGCATCTGACTGGCACAATATTACAGGCATCTGGCTGGCACAATATTCCTGGGCTCTGACTGGCACAATATTCCTGGTATCTGACTGGCACAATATTCCTGGGCTCTGACTGGCCCAATATTACTGGGCTCTGACTGGCCCAATATTGTAGGCATCTGACTGGCACATTATTACTGGGGTCTGAATTTCACAATATTCCTGGTATCTGACTGGCACAACATTCCTGGGCTCTGACTGGCCCAATATTCCTGGTCTCTGACTGGCACAATATTCCTGGGCTCTGACTGGCACAATATTACTGGGCTCTGAATGGCACAATATTACAGGCATCTGAATGGTACAATATTACTGGGCTCTGAATGGCACAATATTACTGGGCTCTCACTGGTACAATATTACTGGGCTATGAATGGCACAATATTACTGGTATCTGACTGGCACAATAATACTGCGCTCTGAATGGCACAATATTACTGGCATCTGAAAGGCACAATATTACTGGCATCTGAATGGCACAACATTTATGGCATATGTGTGTGTGGGGGGGGGGTAACATTGCGATGGATGGCGGGATTGCATGCAGGGGAGGGGGCAGGGTCCAGGGGGCCCAAGCAAATGCTTGCCCAGGGTCCAATCACTATTAAAGATGGCCCTGACTGTGGTATGTTCTGTGGGGCAAATTGACACTGCGGCATGCCAAATCATGTGGGTGCACTATGAGTGGAAACCAAGGGCCATGGGTGCAATATAGGTGCGTGGGTGTAATGTGGGTGCAGAAGAATGGAATAGAAACAAGAAATGCAATTTTTCAATAATGTTTTTATTACATATAAAAATAGTTGAATATAATATGAAAATACTTGCATATAATATTAAAAAGTTAACATTCACATAGAATTTTACATTGTTGCTTTAGAAAAATTGGGTCGATGGGGGCCCACTGCTAAAGACTTTGCCAGGACCCACTAGGGCCTTAAAGCAGCCCTGATGCCAGCCGCATTTGAGCAGCCCCTTGCCCCAAGGGGACAGTTATTTTTATTTGTTATGGGGCCAGCAGTCTTAATGGTAAGAGATGTCTGATAAGCTATTGGAGAGGTCTCCTTTGTAATGGTACAAGCCACCAAAAAGGGAAAGTAAGTCCTGTCTAATAATAACTAATATCCCTAAAACATTCACACTATTCTACTACTATTCTATGCCCCAATGTCCCGATTTGGGACACCAGAGAATGAATAATGCACATGTACAGGGGTCGAATGAGCATGCATGCTACTGCTAACATTCGACTTCCAAAGCCCTAACAATGCCAGGGGCCAAAGTTGGGAGGTATGCTCGTCACCTCTTCTCCTATCCTCTACTAAATGCCAGCCCCCCCATCCATACTTTCAATATGTATCACATAAAATATATTTATTCCTTTCTTACAAGCTCACTATGCTTCCAGTAATCATTATATGACTTTTCTGATGGATGTTTGTATTTGTTTCCAATGATTTACATGACCTGACATCTCATATAATGAGCTTCCCATTGCAAACACCATCCCTGATATTGTATGCAGCACTAATCTATTACTACATGACCTTACAAGTGTTGGGGTCAGGGATTCAATCAGTTCAATGTTGCAGGGTGTAATTAATAACATTTTGCACCCCCCAACTTCTTAGACGTGTGATATAAACCATATTTTTTTTCCAGATTGTGGGAATTAAAAAAAGAGATCTTGCTGTGTAATAAACATTATCTATTTTAAAATACATTTTTCTGGTGATGATTCCTGTATTTCCAACGCTTCTGGGAAATGACAGTATCTATGTCCAATCAGGGTTGAACGACTTCACAAACTAGTTGTCCAACTTACTTAAAGTGACTCTGTCACTTAAACATTGTTTAAACTGTCAGTGTAGAGAAAAATATGATCAAACGTTATCTATACATGTGACTACTCAGTATAGCAACATTTGTCAGAAAATTGGCCATTTATGATGATTTTGATATGATTTTTGGCAATATTCAGTTTTCTATGTCTAGTTAACCTTCCCTAAACAGCCTACTGTTTCTCCCTCCCTTGCTCCGGCGCCTGGCACATCTTCGTACGCCCATGATTGGAGACCAGGGCAACTGACCCCCTTATAATAAAATTACTGCCCCCCCCCCCCCCCCCCCGAACCTACTGTATAAACAAATGAACCCACCTTGGCTAGGCACCCAAACCCAGAAATATATATATAACAAATGATCCTCCCCTGGAGTTTGGAGCAAACAACCAATATAAAAAAATTAACCCCCAATAAAATAATTTTAAATACAATTAAAGGGACACTATGACTTACATAAGATGTAACTAGATGACCTGGTCATTTAAAACAAACACATATATAAATCAAATGCCACTGCTTTGTATATATATATATATATATATATATATATATATATATATATATATATATATATATATAACTCCAAGTTGGGGTCAGTCATTTTATTATATTGGTGGCCAGGGCTGAATAACAGAGTTTCATAACCTGAAACACAAATTTCCCGTAGCGCGGCGGCCATATCACGCAATAAATGCAATAGACACAGGGCGCCTAGTATCAAACCGCCACTTATCCTTACTGAAGCCCTTAAGCGCCTGCCGAACTAGGAAGTCTTTACAGACATCCTCCCGCCCTTGTAATTTAAAGAGGAAAGACATTGCCGACACTACCTTATCAGCCGGGAGTCGACAGAGACGCCCGCCACAGAGTCGATCTCCAGCACCAGGAAGCTGAGGCAGGTCGATGGACCTTCCATTTTATCTGCAGCCAAGGGGACGCCAAAACTATGTGCGACCTGTTGCACCGAGCGCAGCAGGACCAGGCCGTTCTCCAACAGCCTAGGGCCAACACACACAAAATCATCCAAGTAGTGGACCATGGAACGAGATCCTGACACCTTCCTGACCACCCATTCGAGAAAGGTGCTAAATATCTCAAAATAGGCGCAGGAGATGGAGCACCCCATAGGTAGACAAAGGTCCATGTAGAACCCTTGATCGAAACAGCAACCCAAAAGTTGGTGACAGTCCGGATGAATGGGAAGAAGGTGGAAGGGAGATTCAATGTCAGCCTTTGCCATCAGCACCCCGGGACCTGCGTCCCGGACCAAGTCAACCGCACAATCAAATGATGTATTTGGGAGGATCCCGGAAAGGCCCAGTCATTCGGCCAGCCACCAGCTCCTTCTGCAATTTTTCCCGCACTACCTCCAGAAATTGAACTATAGCCCCGCGCCTGCCAGCCCTCCTCCCTGGACCCCCTATTGCCTACCTCCATGGGCGATCCCCCTCTGAAAACCAGGGAAGCAGATAGCGCTGGGGAGCAGGGTGGAGAAAATAATTCAGGGGACTCAGACCCCTGCCGTGCCAGTAAAGGGGACAAGCTGGAGGAAACGCCCCTCGCCATTAGACCGGGGGCCCTACGCTGGGATTGCTGCGTGGGAAGAGCCTTACCCCCCCTGTCTCCTGCATGCCATCCCGGGAGGGGAGACCAGTCCTACCTTGCCAACCAACACCTGCAAAGAGGGAGATGACACCGGGGAAGGACTCCTGGAGGGTGACAGTGCAGGCCTAGCACCATGTGGGAGGATGACCCGGGGCCCACGGGAGGTGAGGCAGCCAACAGATAAGGAGATAGGGGCCCCAACCGCCCACCCACTTGCTGGCATTTCTCACCTGATGAGGCTGAGGCCTCAGCTGATCCGCCCATACCAACAGCTGGGATGCTCCCGGTCCGTCAACGATCTTCCTCCTGCTGCCTTTGCCATCCGATGAAGCAGGGACCGGATCCTCCATAAAGGGCCTGCCCAGCACAGGCCTGCACGTCCAGGTGCACTTCTGCACCGCCTCCTGAGGCCACTTCCGGTGTGGCCTCCACAGTTGACATCGACTTCCGGTTGCGTTTGCGGCCTCCGCGTCGGGAGACTGGAGTTCCTCATCCACCGGAGCTCAATCCACTTGAGCCTTTAAGGGCTATTGGGAAAAGTTGGCCACATTGCCCTGATGCTTAGAAATTGTGCTATATTGTCTATGTGGCCATGACTAGTGTACAGTAAAGTGCTCTACTGTTTATACAACCTACCACTCAAAACTACCCACTACCATTCTATGCTTTATTCATGTTACCTGAAATAAAGACATGACGCTTGACATAATTTTGAATAAAAATGTCCACAAGGTTAAAATTAATTGAATAAAATAGAAATAACTTTATTAACACACAACCATATAAACAGATAAAAATGTAGATATAACCAACCTACAAATAAATAACCCAGATTTGTAAACACACCTTACCAGCACAGTAGTGTAAGTGATTAGGATGTCCATCGCCCACATCACTCTTTCCAGCTTTCCAACCACCATATCGCCAGCCTTATTTGGTAACTCTTACCAACCACCTGGAATACAAATTGAGTATATGCTCTCTCAGCCCTCTTACCTTAATGCCATGACATCCACCACCCCTACCATCCAAAAGGAAAAGGGGGGGCGGAAAAGTTCCTTCTTGTTCAGAAAAAAATTCTTAATGACTTAAGAATCATCCCCATCCTGTATATCCTAAGATTATTACCTAAGTCTTACTCCCTTGTGATCTAGAGATCATGAAACCAAACTTGCCTTGACTCCCAGTACTTCCTGACTCCTGTCATGTAGACCCTGTACAAACCTTAATGTATGCTTTTGTTCCCCGGCGCTTTCTTGTATTTGAGGAAGACACACCATGCCTATATGGGGGAAGTGGTTTCTGGGGTGTGAATTTGATGGGGTTTATTTAAAGAAAAGGCACAGATACAGGGTAAAATTGGGCAGCTTTCGTCGTGTGTACCAGTGTATAACACCAGATGGTCCCACACTAACTGGTTGTCCCACCATGTTTAACACTGGCACAATGCATATATAAATCAAGTACCCATGAAAAATGATCAACAACTTTCTCCAAATCCATTTTTGCAGAAGCTCTATCTCCTGTGCACAAAAGCTGCATTTGTTTTTAAATGTGTAATTGCCATTATATATATGACACAGCGATTGCACCTTTCCCAACACAGGGAAATGTGCAGGATTTTTTACACAGAACACCCTAATTTTCACAGATTTTTGGTTCAACTTAAATATGTAACTAAAAGAGAAATATGTTGGTGAAAGGCTTATGTTAAAGCATTCAAACAGTTAACAGAGGGTATTACAAATAATCAGAATGTCATAGGAAACCCAATTCCTCTGAGAAGAACACTTTCAATATCAGTCAATCACTGCACACATAACCTTGACCCTGTCACCCCTTCTTTCAAGCAATTGAGGTGTGAATTATTTAGGATAATAGATTGCTAGCACTGGTGAGCGAGCACTCACTGGTTACTCTTCATAGTGATTTATGACTTTTTGTATAAATAATCCCCTCCCTTATTCTGTGCCCCAGTCATTGTGCACACTTGCACATATATACTCATCCATCTATGACTTTCTTCTTTCTATGTTGTGTTGCTTTAATTGCTCTATCTTCAAAAGGTCACATTATCCCTAGTATAACGGATAAGGTATGTATGGTCAATGCAGTGATGTAAATGTTTATTTCCTGGTTCTTTAAATATTTCTGATGTAGTCATTAAACTTGCATTTTTTTTTTTTAAAGAGTTACCATAACAACCTCCATGACATATTGGTTCATTAATATAGCAGGTTCTTACATAATAATGTTTGTGACAAATTGGAAAGAGAACTTGAAGTTCCTAGTGGTCTATTCACTAAAGGGTTTATTCAATAAGCAATGATCTGCACAACCTACAGAAATAATTTGAAGGCACCGAAATGGTTACTCTGAATTGCAGACGTGTTAAGCCACAACGTTGGCAACATGTTCACAACATCATTGGATGTTCAGACATCATATCCAATTGAAAGGCAATTTCTCATGACACTGAATGCAGATGAAATGCACCGAAACAAAGTGTTTGCCTCAGTTTTCCTCGTAGACTTCTATGGATAGGACTTTGGGGTCAAATGACCCAAAGTGTAATAAAATAAAAATCAGTAAACATTAAAAAAATTTAAGAAAAGCACATAAAAATATAAAAAAAAAATGTTTTATTAAAATTTTAAAACACTTTAACGGAAATATTCAATTAATTCAGGGATATTGAGTAGCCGCATTTTGTCAATTTCTGAAATCAATCTCAGGCCAAATCATTGTATATTGAGTTGACCCTTTGGTCATCATCTCTGTTTCACTGAGCTACTTTGGTCTTTCTTTTGATTGACAGGTGTTTCAAGCTAAATAAATGGTTGTAAGAACAGTTTGACCAGAACTGACAGCATTGGGACACTTTGCTCTGCAATGGTACTCACTTGGAAGCAACTAAAAATGTGTTAGCTCACTTGTGTTGGTACAGAGCAGATATCTCCATATCTCCAGATTAATTGTGACTATAATGGTAATCCAGACATAAAATGTTACAAAAGTTTTCGGTTTATGCCAAAAAAATGTCAGCTCCCAAATCAAATAAATAATTAATTTGTTTGTTTCTTATTTTTGAAACTATACCGAATGGTTCTTATCTGCCGACACGTTCTATGTTTCTATATACAAATATTATGCATTTACTGCTAAATAGGAGGATTTACAAAGTTTATGCATTTACTGCTCATTGGCATGATATACAAAGTTTTCATTTTTGTATTTACTGCTCAATGGCATTGCATGACATACAAAGTTTATTTATTTACAGTATTGCATGATATACAAAGTTTATGCATTTACTGCTCACTGGATGATATACAATGTTTATGGATTAACTGCTCATTATGATCTACAAAGTTTATGCATTTACTGCTCATAGGCATGATATACAAACTTTTCATTTTTGTATTTACTGCTCAATGGCATTGCATGACATACAAAGTTTATTTATTTACAGTATTGCATGATATACAAATTGTATGCATTTACTGCTCACTGGATGATATACAAAGTTTATGGATGAACTGCTCATTATGATCTACAAAGTTTATGCATTTATGTACTTAGCTTGCTCTCAGAATAGTGATCCATGGAAAAGTACTTCCAATCGGGCGGTTAGGAATCCAGTGACAATGCCCCACTGCTGGGTCCCTTGTACAGTTGAGTTTTGTCTAGTATTTTGATACTTTAAAATATATAGAATAATTAAAAGCATATACAGTGATGAAGAAAAAAACATATACATTGCTCTCAAGATGACAAGATGAGAGCTCCTTTGGGAATCACATATGCTCATAAGTAAATAGTAGATCCAGTTCGCCTCTTTTCGGTTACTCCTCTCCACCGGTGCCTGTTGTTAACGAATTCATCGCACAGCAATAGCTGTGTACAACGCGTTTTGCCACTGGGGGGTTTCTTCAAGGTGCATATCCTTAGAAGTCTAGTTAGTCCTTTTATACTTATGCCACTTATGCTCTAACCAATTGGAATGTTTTCTTTTCTTTTGGGTGAGTGGCTGTTCACCCAAAATAAATGCACTGCATCATTGTGCTCATGTATAACAATCTTCTTTATTCATCCAAAATTTTAAAGTAGTGCCTTCAATAGAAAAACAGACTTCCCATCACACACCAAATGTGTGATGGCTCATGGCTGTTATTATTTATTAGTGGGTGGGGTGACATTTACTCTGATTCTGGGTGCCTTTGGGCAAGCTCATGGGTGTATTATAAATTAAAATCCCCCCATCACTGTGTGTGTGGGAGGGGGAGTCTATTAGCCTGGGCAAGTCCCTGTCCCATTCATTTTCAGGGGACCCATTAATGGTAGGGGCAGACCCCTCCATATGCTTTATTGGCACTAGTGGCATCAGCAACTCACAGCAAAATTTCATCATAGGGGGCCCACAGGTGTTACGGGGGCCATTTTTGGAGTTCTCAGGACTCTTTAAAAAAAATACTTTTTACAGTTGCCCCGAGGTCGGAGATCGTGATTAGTGCTAATGTCAGATTTTAGTGAATAATAGATTTGTGGATGAGTAATAGCATAAGCATCCTGCTAAGCAATTTATATTGGCATCTACCAATTTATTTTTACATCCCTGTATTTAATTCGGTATGTCTATCCAGTTACACTTGTAACTGACTCAAATATATTTCCTAATGGTTTAACAATACGTACCCAATAGTATGTAAGCCAAAATAGCACCATCATCTAGTTAGCTGTTAAGCTAGATTCTGATATATTTTGCCTTTGTACTAAATAGCATTTAGTGCTACACTCCCTGAAAAATAAATTATTTTTAGACACGAATGGACATCAAAAAGTGGGATTATTGTCACATGTGACAATGTATAATGTTAACTCTCGACAGATGTCTGCAGTTAGCTCTTTATTTGCCAGTCTCAAATTACTGATTCACTCCGGTGCATTTATGATTCACTCCGGTGCAGACCATGTTTTAAAAAAAATCAGATTCTGAAAAGTTTCAGACAAATCCAGCTTGACAGAGGCACAACTTTCCACACTCAAAAGATGGAATCTTTTTTTTAACTTCCCAGAACTTCACTGTGCGGGAGTGTTTATACATAATACACACATGAACCAAATTCAGTAAATGTTTGTAATACATATGTAAGGGAGCTCTATGACTTGAAAATCATGGCCGCCATCAGAAATTTAGGGCCAGTTACTGAAAAAAATTCAGGACCTCACCGCCGATATCTCCTTCTCGCCCCTCTACCCTCCCAAAGTCATTTTATCCAGATCTTTGTATATCATGCCAGTGAATTAAATACACCCCAGGATATGCCCCATTATCCACATTGCACATCCAAGACTTAATATGCCACACCCAGTGTTAGTTTATCCATTAATATGGCACTGATAATTTGCTCATTAATATACCACTGATAGTTTGCTCATTAAAAGTGACTGATAATTTGCTCATTAAAAGTCACTGATAATTTTCTCATTTAAAGCCACTGATCATTTATTAATTAATATGCCACTGATAATTTGCTCATTAATATGCCACTGATAATTTGTCCATTAATATGCCACTGATGATTTGTTAATCAATATGTCACTGATAATTTGCTCATTAATATGCCACTGGTAATTTGTAAATTAATATGCCACTGATACTTTGCTCATTAATATGCCACTGATAATTTGCTCGTTAATATGCCACTGATAATTTGTCCATTAATTTGCCACTGATACTTTGCTCATTAATATGCCCATCATAATTTGCTCATTAATATGCCACTGATAATTTGTCCATTCATTTGCCACTGATAATTTGCTCATTAATAGCCACTGATCATTTGCTCATTAATAGCCACTGATCATTTGTCCATTAATTTGCCACAGATAATTTGCTCATTAGTAGCCACTGATAATTTTCTCATTAATATGCTACTGATAATTTGCTCATTAATAGCCACTGATAATTTGTCCATTAATTTGTCACTGATAATTTGCTTATTAATTTGCCACTGATAATTTGCTTATTAATTTTCCACTGATAATTTGCTCATTAATATGCCACTGATAATTTGTCCATTAATAAGCCACTGATAATTTGTTAATCAATATGCCACTGATAATTTGCTCATTAATATGCCACTGGTAATTTGTAAATTAATATGCCACTGATAATTTGCTCATTAATATGGCACCAATAATTTGCTCATTAATATGCCACTGATAATTTGTCCATTAATTTGCCACTGATAATTTGCTTATTAATTTGCCACTGATAATTTGATCATTAATATGCCACTTATAATTTGTCCATTAATATACCACTGATAATTTGTTAATCAATATGCCACTGATAATTTGCTCATTAATATGCCACTGGTAATTTGTTAATTAATATGCCACTGATAATTTGCTCATTAATATGCCACTGATAATTTGCTCATTAATATGCCACTGGTAATTTGTCCATTAATATGCTACTGATAATTTGCTCATGAATAGCCACTGATAATTTGCTCATTAATATGCCACTGATAATTTGCTCATTAATATGCCACTGATAATTTGTCCACTAATATGCAAGTTAATCCCCCCCTGCCCCTTCCCCAGTACTTGCATTTGACGAAGCGCCAGCACGCAGGCGCGAAACATGTAGGCTTTTTTTACCCACCGGGTGATCCCCCTCTCACTGCAGCTGTTAGTTGTGGCGTCTTTTGTGTATTAAAGCGCTTCATACAACATCTACCTGGTCTCCAGCCATTTCATTCATTCATCTCTGGAGGACGACCCTCTACCCTCCTTGCTCCTTTTACTTTCGATTTTCATGGTGTGAGTTCCGAGTGGAGGAGTCCGCGGAGGTTTACTATGTAGATCCAGCCATCTCTCAACTTTCATTTTTCCTTCCCCAGTACTTACCTGGATGCTGCTAATCCGTCTCCTCCGAAGTGTTTCTTCCTGCACGCACGGATCTGTCAGCTACTGCCCAATCATGACTGTCTATGTGTGAGACAGTGGGGGCCAACAGGGCAGCTGCTTTTTTCTTTCTCTTTTACACTTTTTTTTTTTTTTTAAAGGGCTGAGGCTTGCCCATCACCCTCTGATTATGGCCAGTTTGAGAATGACCTACCTTTTATAAGCTCTCACAAATATCAAAATTGCATCTTATATTGGCTGCAGGGGAGATAAAAAAAAAAGAAATATGATCCACCAAAATGATAAGTATACTTGCATTGTCCACATATATATATTGCTCCAGACAAAGATTGGATCTGCAGGCTTTTCCACCAGGTGTGTAGCTAAGGTTGCCAGGTCAGCAAGTTTTTTGCAGGAGGAATATGTATTTTTTCATGGTTTCCCACAGAATGAATTTGAATGGGGTTCAAAAACAATTTAGTTGCCCTTGGTGCATTACATCAGAGATAAACACACGGATGTGCAAGAAGGATGTGGTGATATATAAGGTACAGGGATTAATAGACAGACACGAGAATTGTATAGAAAGATCAAAAGTGTTACCGACTGGGGCATTTAAAATCGAAAAGTAGAGAGATACTGGAGAACATCCTGGAGGGAAATTACCCTCCTGTCCCCCATGCCAGCCCTCCCTTCATGGGAATCTAGGGGAACTACATTTATTCATCAGTATATTACCACCTGAGCATGGATTATGCCTTCTTCTAAGTAGCATGTAATAATTCTATTATATCTCAAAAAAATGGCTGATCATACAGTATCTCTTTATGTCTTTTAGATTGGGGTGAGGTATTCTTCACAGAGGCGAGGTGGACATCTTTAAAATCAAGTTATAAAACACTTTCTTGCCAGTCTGCACCTTTGGGAAATCTAATCTAAAATTGACAAATTAAAATGAATGGAAATATAATTAATTAATCAGTAATGAAGAGGATGGCATATAAAACGGTAGAAGGGTCAAGAGCACAATTTACATAATAAGAGGAACATAATGTAGTCAGATCAGCTGGATCTGAAAGGAAGGTACTGCCAACACAAGACAAACCAGAAAAAGATGGACATTGTTAATATTAGCAATACTGTGATGGGTAGTTAATGGTGAGGTAAAGAAATTCCATTTACATTTAATAGAAAATCTATATTGAAGAAACATGCATTTAAAAGTTTGTTTTGGTAAAAGAGCAACACTTCTGTTCAGGGATCACAGTTGTTGGCGTAGTTAAAGAGTGGGATGGAATATAAAGGGAACTCCATCATCTAAATGTTATTAAGACTGAAAATGCAGAGGATAAAAATGATGAAATAGGATTGCCCTGTCTGCTGTTTATTACATAACCTTGTGGCTTTCCCCATTTATTCTTAGGGGACATGGTCCCGTTTCTTTATGGGGAGGGGCAGTTTATATAGCAGGGGCTAAGGGCATTTTGCCGACACTTGGTCCTGTTTATTATTAGGGGATGTGGCCCTATTTATTTATGTAGGCCTTTGATGAGCCCTTGGCCCTGTGAATTTAGAGGGGATCAATTTGCCCACTTCTACACCTGTTTATTTAGAGGGGGCCAGGAACAGAGGAAGGGCCCTTGTGACTCCCCAAGCATTTTTGAAAAAAAAAATAATGTGCGGGTCGTTTGTGTTCCCTACAACACAGAAAGTGCAAGTATGGGCTGCGCACAATGTGTCATTGTTTCCTGTTTATTTTTACCTATAGCGTTTTTTTAATGTGTATGGTAATGCTTTTACCACGCCCGCTAACAACGTCGGCATTGAATCAACAATGGCCCCTCATTTTTTTCTGTTTTTCAGTTAGCAGTTGGCATTGAATCCAGGCAAATATGTTTAAGACTTATCAGGAAAAAACATATTGGGAAAGTTGTCAACCGTTTATTTAAAAGAAAATAGTGTAATATGCATATTCCAATAGTTTTAAATGCAAATTTACAAGTTCAGTTTTTCCCTTTAAATAAATTGATACATGAATATTTGCATTAATATTTGTTGCAACTATTATTTCTAGGTCACACTTATATTAATGATTTAAGGCTGGTTTCACATTATTAGGTTGGAGGACCAAGATGAGACAGTTCAGAAAGAAAAGATCAATAAAATGCTTTTGACCTAAAGTTATTTGGCAGGTATGCAATTATCAGTGTGAATGAAGAAATCCCTAAGTAAGCCTATTATTCCTTAAAACCACTTTACAAATCGCAGGCCGATGCAACCAGAGCTGTTTCAGAATAACCTACATTCCTCGATAGACAAATCAAAATGAATTACCATGCATCAATTTACCACTCAGAGATTTTTTGGTGCTTGATAGAAAATCTGCCTTTTGTGATATAAAAAGCATATAGGGAACTCAATAATGAGCAAACCAGGGAAGGGAAGACAAGCTTCATTCATATTTATTTAGGACACATAACCAAAGTAATACTTCCTTCTTTTATAAAAGTGAAAAGTTAAAAGAGAAAGCAAAGGGTATAAACGAAACAAGCAATTAATAATGTGTTTAATTAAAAACAAAATACAAAGTATATTTTGTTTTTTAAAAATCATCACCTCGTACTTTTTAACTAAAGGGATGGTGTCACCCGATAAAAAAAATAAAATGTATATATATAAAAAAAAAAACAACTCCAAAACAGGCCAAAATAATACAGATCACATGCGTATGAATGGGAACACCCAAAGAACTCCTAAAAGCCCCCAAAAAAACAACAGGAAATTAAACCTGCTTTGCCTGACATCTTTCACCGGAGGGCCAAGCTGAAACTGCAGACATGATGCCAGAAATGTCTTTCAGACGTCCCCAAGGCCATTGTGGACATAGGGGCAAGAACTGATGTTCTAGAACAAAAATGGCAGTCGACATTGAGGCATTGCAACATGAGTTGTCAAGCCTACAGGACACCCATGAAAATCCTGTAAATAGATTACGGCGCCTAACCATAAGCCTAACAGGCATACAAGAGTGGATTATAAATAAAACAAAACATTATAATATGGGGGCACAATGGTCATGTGAAGAAGTTTAATTCTTTACATTATTCTATCTATGTGAAAGGGAAAGGGATCTCAAGGGTGGTGGGAAGAACCCCCAATACTTTTGCTTAACACAGTACTTTCCTGCAACACTGAAAGGGCTAATTTGCAAATACCAGCTGTGGTAGGAACTTTGAACAATTGACATCTAATTCAGCGTGTCTCAACTTACCATGTGTTTCAAAGATCGTATTTACTGCCCATGTTACGTAATTTAACAGAGGGCATTGAATCATTTTGATTATATAATGAACTTCATTGAATCAAGCCCTTTTTCTTCAAAAATGTTTATTAAAAATCTTTACTTGCGCTTGATTTTTTTTTACATTTTGGCAAGCAGGCATGTATTGCTACAGAACACTTTCTAGTCAAAAGGGCTACATTTTACTAAGCAATTATCACTTGAGATACCATTGTCCTCTTTCTTCTTGGTTATCTCAAATCATAAAAAGGAAAAATGCGAAATGCGAATAGATTTTAATGGATGTCAGCAAAATCAAGACTCGGGTGAACAGTTGACCCCACAAGGGAATAATAAAATGTTAATGCACACTTCAAAGAAGTTAATTTTGTGTGTATGTGTGTGTAGACATTGCGTGTTTTGGTAAGACAGTGACAATAAGCCTTCATTTCAGCTTGTAGAATTTAGGCATATGCAAAAAAAAACAGAATGGTGCAGAATCGTGGGAACCTTAAATTGTATAAGAAAAACACAACAATAGTGCAATATTGCTAAAATCACAAAACATTAATGGATGTAAAAAAGGATGCACTCACAAACAAATGTAAATAAAAAGACATCGCAGATGTAACTTGATTTTTTCAGTATAAAATTTTAATACATATCTCTCCTTTCCTCCATCACCACTTTCTGTCTCTGTCACCACACTACCAGCCGTTTGTTAGAGAGAAGGAAGGCACAGTGAGTTGTTTTCAGATAGACGACTGTGAAGTCAGGAGTTGTGGGCTAGTGACTAGAGTTTAATCCACTGGGTATTTGAAGGCTGTCACATTATATTTTGATCTCAACTCATTGGTCTTTCATTGAACAAACATGCTCTCCCAAAAACTTCTCAACCATATGAGGCGTTTAACCAAACAAAATAAATATTTATGGGCACTCCACACAACTTTATGTCCTCAGATCTTGGGTGTCTCTGGACCTCTTCTGGTGTCCCGGCACCTAATGTACAATTTATATTTTACAATACATCCTTTGGTCACTAGTTATGCTGTGTATAAGTCCTGGTCATTTCAGTACCACTCCTTATTATATATGGTTGTTTCTTTGAGTGATCCTTTACTGATTTTGTTTGTGTATTTTACAATCCATGCAAGTTATTGTGTTTAGCACACACAACCAAAAAGATGCTCCAAGAAAAGGGTGTATAGAGAAAACAATACATTGTAAGAGGAAGGCCTTTGGTCCCTTGAAGGTCAGGGATTTTAAGGAATTAAGCATAGCTCCATTAGCTTGTCATTAGTAGCAGCATTCTGAAAATGTGATATGGACTAAGTGATGATGTCCCCATTAAAGAGCTAAACTCAGATGAAATGTAACACACCAAATTTTAAAGTGAGTTTACCTGCGATGAGCAAAAGAAGGGGAAATGGTTTTAAAAAGTCCTCTGCTGTTCACTTCCAAATGTGGACTGATTTGGCCCTATAATAAAGAATTCAAGATGATCATTCCTATGATTTATCATGTTAGTGTTTTTATCTGGTCACTTCAAGCTATACTTACAATATGAGTAGGATTGCCTTTGTTTCTTATCCAAAAATTCGGCCATTCTATTGTCTCCATAGAATTTACATTGGCCTCAAACTAATTTTTTTAAACTGTACTGCGGGTAAAATAACATCTGGGCTGAAGACAGTTGGTATACAAAATGTGGCTAACTGGACAACAGGGCTGGCCTAAGGTGCTGAGGCGCCCTGTGTGGGCCACCCCAGTGCCCCTCCCCCTGCACATCATCACTCCTTTAATCCCTTTGTCCCTTTCTTCGCTGTGCCCCACCTCCCTTTTCCTCCCTCATGTATTGCCCATGTGTTGGTATTAGGTTTGCCACTCAGCCAGAGGCAATAGCAGGGCAAATATAATTTTTAAAGGAAAACTGTGATTTATAAGACAAGTAATGCAATGTATAAGTGTATTAAAGAGCTCCACAGTGTTGTCAGTGCTGTATTTACCGTGAGGCATCCTAGGCGGATGCCTAGGGCGGCAAATTTTGGGGGCGGCAGCGCCCCCCAGCACTGAAAAAAAAATGTAAAAAAAAGAAAATGTAAAAAAAAAAATCCACCCCTTTAAAAAAAAAAAAAAGACCGCGCTTGCAGGCAGAGACGGAGGTAAGAGGGGATCGGAAGATCCCCCCTCTCTATCTCTGCCTGCAGGCAGGCTGCACAGGAAGCCAAACAGGCAGCACAGAGAAACATCCGTGCTGCCTGTTCAGCTTCCCGTGCAGTGTGACACGGAAGTGCCGATAGTCACGTGACCAGCGCGCTCACGTCATACGCGCGCCGGGTCACGTGACCTGTCGGCACAACCGCCTGGGAGCCGAACAGGCAGCATGGAGGAGACCATGCTGCCTGCCACTAGCCACCAGGGAAAGGTAAGTGCTGGGGAAATGGGGGGATTTGGGGAAATTGGCTGGGGCTTATTAAATGGCAAATAACACTGGCATATTATTGGGCAAATTGGCTGGGGCTTATTAAATGGCAAACAACACTGGCATATTATTGGGCAAATTGGCAGGGGCATATTAAATGGCAAATAACACTGGCATATTATTGGGCAAATTGGCTGCGGGATATAAAATGGCAAATAACACTGGCATATTATTGGGCAAATTAGCAGGGGCATATTAAATGGCAAATAACACTGGCATATTGTTGGGCAAATTGTCAGGGGCATATTAAATGGCAAATAACACTGGCATATTATTGGGCAAATTGGCTGGGGCTTATTAATGGCAAATAACACTAACATATTTTTGGCAAATTGGCAGGGGCATATTAAATGGCAAAAAATACTGGCTTAATATTGGGCAAATTGGCTGGGGCTTATTACCGGTAAATGGCAGAATAACACTGGCATATTATTAGGCAAATTGGCTGGGGAATATTAATGGCAAATTATACTGGCATAATATTGGGCAAATTGGCAGGGGCTGATTAAATGGCAAATACTGGCATATTATTGGGGAAATTGGCTGTGACTTATTAATGGCAAATAATACTGGCATATTATTGGGCAAATTGGCTGGGGCATATTAATGGCAAATGATACTGGCATATTATTGGGCAAATTAGCTGGGGAATATTATGGGCAAATAATATTGGCAATGTGTATGTAATGGGGTGATAGAGGCATGTAAATGGAGTGATGGGGCATGTCCTTGGTGTGCAACGTGGGTTATGGGTCATGTCGTGGGTGTGCATCGTGGGTAGGGGGGGTGCCCAAAATTTGTCTGCCTAGGGCAGCACAGAACCAAGATACACCACTGAGTGTTGTGTGTGACACTTGTAGGTTATTGTACGAATAGTTCTTATTAACACATGGTCACAGTGTCATGCATACACACACATAGTGTCTCGTACACACCACACACAGTGTAACAAACATACACGACACACAGTGTGACACACACACCACCCATAGGGGGTCATGTACTAAACAAGTGCAGTGGGAAAAAAAGTAGGTAAAACATGAGTAAGGATTGATTTGCGACTATTTATAACATTTTGCACTTTTTTTCCCTGATTTGTGCCTCTTCCGTTTATTTTTATTTAGCGTGCATTTTCCGGTTGCGCTAATGAATTGCGATTATATTTCCAAATGCTAAAGAGTTTTGCGAATATTTTGTGAAAAATCATTCTTATTTGTGTGTGAAAATTACACCAGCTTTTTGCACAATTATGCCCGTTTTAATTCACAATTTGCTGGATTGCCAGCTAGGTAAATAATATGCTCACTTTCACAATCTACACTTTCTGCAATCTGTAGACTATGTGGCTAGACATGGGATACCAAGAGGCAGGTCCACCCCCAGGAATTTCAGGGCCCCTTACTGAACAAAGTTTCTGCCCCCCCCCCCCCCCGACAATATCTCCCACTCGCCCCACCTACCATTACAAGCATGTTATACCGGTCTACTGTAATATGGAGGGTGGTTGGGAGCAGTTGGTCAATTTGCCAGTAATATTTTGCCACTCAATAGTATCTCTGAGGCTATTGCAGACACCTTTTTTTTTTTTTTTCAAATGCTGGGCTGCTAGTGGCGATCATTTCTCATCAGCCCAGCAAATACCTGTAAGGGGAGTTCTGTGTCATTCAGCCACTTAGAAGTAGTTGGAGAAGTCTACTTCTGATGCTGGAGGAGAGATCACAAGCATTACAAGTGGCATCCCTCCCAAGATTTGAAGCATTATAAGTGGGAACCTTGTAGGGAGCTAACATTTTGTCCATACCATGTAGACACTAATGTGCCTAGAGGTACCTGGGGTATAAGGCCAATCCTGATAATCCCCATGGATAAATAACTTTGGAGATACTGCATGTTGCAGATACAATTTCATGAAAAAGAATGAGCTGCACGTTTGTTATCGTAACTGCTTCCTGACAGTGAGACGGTAATGTCTTCCATCAGTTAAAACTCATCAAGGTAAATGGCCAGAAATGGAAAATAATTAACTCACGTTGCATCTCCATGAACGCGTATTGAATAATATGGATTTTAAATAGCACCTAAATCATGGACAGATTTTTAAGACACGTAAGCAAGCTTTTACTGGAGAGGCAGAAGAAAAGCGTATTTTTCAAATAGGATATGATTAAGTAATGGGCTGAGATCAAGGTTTCTCCTTCTAAATATTAAATATTTAGCAATCTATCTCTTTCTCCTGGGTAGCGTTAGTCTAGGGATGGGTTATTAGAATATTTGCCTTGCAATTAGCAGTGGAGATGGCTTAAACTGTTTCCATGCCTGTCAATGTTATGATCTAGAAAATGTGTTTCTGTAGCTCTTAAAGTTGAGACAGAGAAATGAGACCAGTGCACCATGACCTGAACAGAGTTTTGGCATTTTAAAAAATGAATATGCACTTAAGAAATTAAGCATTAAGTAATTTGATAAGTATGTCTGCAAAAACTCAATTTGTCACAAGAATGGGGTCTATTCAATGACTCTGGTGAACTTAAAAAAACGTCAACTTAATTTCCAAAAAGAGTAATGTGGTTCAATGAAAACACACTGCTCTGAATTACTGTGTGTTAAAGCACTACAGTGGCGCCAAGGCAATAACAGCTGTTTTACAAAAAAAAAAAAAAAACAGTTTACTGTTTACTAACGTGTAATTGCAGCATGCGCGGTAATATAACTCACATGTTACAATCAGACACCCAAGAAACAGGTCGCTGTGCATTTTTTGGCACAAGATTCTAATGAAAAGCCAGCAGATGGTATATGGAGACAAACAAAGAGAATATATGCAGCAATATAGTGCAGTAGTTTTACTAACAGGCAGAGTTCACTATAGACTGTTATAATCCACTCACCTGGTGTAGAGCCTATTAGGATCCAGGCTCATGGATAACAGATATGGACCATTAGTGTAGTGTAGGACATCACTTTGTTGCCCCCTTGAAGGATTCACAAAGAGTCAAATAGCACAGAATTTGGAGTAGTGATGATACAGCCAATTGTGTGGTGAAAAGACTCTGGTTAGAGATAAAATAGTGTTTACTTGCAAAAAAAATGATAACATCTGCTTACAAATAAGAATAGCAGGTACAGGAACAGGTAAAAAGTCAATTTAGATGATTTGCTTCCAAGGTGTAGCGTTCTTCTGGGTTTAGGTGTCTCTGCTCCTGTCACACTCACTGTTGGGTCCCACCGTTCTGTTGTATCTCCGCTATAGTTCCGTCATGTGTAACATCCAAGATGGCGGGCTTAACTAAAAACATTGTGGTAATGAATCCAAGATGGTGGACGCAATCTCTTATGTCGCCATCGGCTGATCCATTATGGTGGGCGCAAGTCCCCACCTCTTAATTATCAACCAATGACTCAATTTGAAGGGTCATGGCTATAACAGATCTCCATAGCAACACCCCAAGCTTCCCTTTTGGCACTTCCCTTTTAATTACAGGCTCATTACCTACTATATAAACAACGCCTCACCTGAGTATCATTGCTTCTGGTATTTAAAGTTGCCAGTTAGTTAAATTTACTTGCTACTGTTTTTTGCTTTACTTTTTACTCAATTCATACGACCCAATATTGCAGACACTATATATAAACAGCTTCATCTCTCATGAGTGCTGTTGGATCCTGAGGAAGCCCATTCAAAACGGGCGAAACGCGTTGATCAAACAACACTCATTTGAGATTTTACCAGATCCTGCTCTTATCTTCTATGTTCCAGTTTGTCTGTACCTGCTGATGTTCCAGATCCTAAGTGTAAGATATTTTATGCACTTTATATTAAATTCCATTTTAATTCACTAAAATCATCTCTTATTCTTTGGAGGTTGAAAGAATCCAGAAAAAGGAGCTGTCACGTACTTTCTGTGTTGTCCCAACCAGGGCCGGCCTTAAGTGTTCCGGCGCCCTGTGCGGGCTTCCCCCATGGCGCCCCCCCCCCCCCGTCTTTCACCCCCCTATGTATGTGTCCCTTTCCTCTTCCTTGCCATGTCTGTCTCTCCCCCCCCCTCCACCTGTTCTGTCTCTCTCCCACCTCCTGTCTCTCTCTCTTCCCCCTCGCTTGTTCTGTTTCTCTATCCCCCCTCCACCTGTTCTGTCTCTCTCTCTCCCCCCCTTCCCCCTGTTCTGCCTCTCTCTCCCCCTCCCCCTGTTCTGCCTCTCTCTCCCCCCCTCCCCCTGTTCTGCTTCTCTCTCCCCACCTTCACCTGTTCTGCCTCTCTCTCCCCCCCTCCCCCTTGTTCTGCCTCTCACCTCCTGTTGTCTCTCCCCCCCCCCCCCTTTGCCTGCAAATGTGGTTCAAGGGAGGGGGCGGAGCTAACCAGCTCAGTGGTGTAGCTCAGCCCCCACCCTGTGAAGCAGAGCAGCGTCTGCTTCACAGGGAGCCACAGACAGCAATAGAAAGTGCTGCTCGGCTCCCCATGCCTGCATTAAGCATGGGGAGCCGAGCAGCACTTTCTCATGCTGTCTGTGGCTCCCTGTGAAGCAGACGCTGCTCTGCTTCACAGGGTGGGGGCGGAGCTACACCACTGAGCCGGTTAGCTCCGCCCCCTCCCCGGACCAAGCACAGATCGCACGCCCCTAAGGCCGGCCCTGGTCCCAACAATATAGGGACTATATGTGAGTGCTCCATGTCTTTATATTTGCACTCTTAAATATATCTCTGTATTTGCCTCACTGGGTATACATTGTATAATTTGCACAGTTGAACCACTGTGTTATTGATATTGTCACTCTACAGCACGTATAGCGCACTGTCACTTTTTTGTATTTTCTGTTCACGTACCCTGTTGCAGCATTGTGGGATAGCTGCTAGACAAGTTGCTGCTTGTGCAATATTCTCTCTAGCGCCATCTACCTCAAACCTTTTCCAATTCTTATTACTCAATTCATGTTGCCGATCTTTTGCCTCCCTTGACTATGATTCTGTGGCACCTGTCCTGATCTTTGCCTGTTCCCAACTTTGATCCTATGCTACCAGCCCTCGAACCCAGATTGCCTGACCTCGATTTCTGCTTTGCCCTTGTGTATGTCGTCACAGGTTATTTATACCGCCTTTGTGCACCAACTCACCAACCAAGTTGTTTGCACCCATCTTCATTAACTCTGGTTGGTGTCTTTAATTGTACATATGTGCTAATTGTCTTCTTAATCTGGACTCCACTTTAGACTGGTAAAAGATCCTGATGTTACAGCTCCTCCTACGTGATGACGTTGGATGTGTTTCACTAGAAGATTCTTCATGCGACAAATGGCTGGTAACCTCACTGGTTTCCTTTTATAATACTCCTTACACTTTGAAGTGTGGGAATTTGTATACATAGTCCCTTTTATCTCTTTTATTAAAGTCTCTTTGACTAGTGTATGTGTGGAATTTTGTGAATGTAACAACAGCATACCCTAAAAAAAAAAAGATTGATGGAAAGGTGGAAAGTGCTGCAAACTGAGGCATTTAAACCTACCATACTACACCTACCACAATTCCCTGCCATTCTAGAAAGCTTTTGGGGAATTATGGGGTATGGAGTTCTTCAGCAGCTAGAGTGACTCAGGTGGATGCCTAGGCACTGGGGAATTCGGAAGTGAGAAGTGGTGCAGTCCCTCCACGTTGTGCAAGGGTAATGGGCAGCCTGGCAGGCAACTGCCTCTCCGTCCCCTTTCCATCTCTCTTCTGGCTAGAAATGAGAAAGGGTTAACTAAGAATGCTGCCGTGGATAAAGATGTAAGAAATTGAGGCTGTAATATGAAGAGGGCTGAAATTCAAACAGTGATCCAAGAGAGTGATACATTAGTGAAGTGATACTGCAATAGAAAATGGGTCAGCTTTAATATGTATTTTTTTGTCCAGTTTTCCAGACTGGAGAAACACACTCTCTACACAAAGCATATGTTTTAAAACAGACAAGCCACGGTATTTCATCTGGAGTTTGTTGAGACTTTCAATGTAGATATGTTGCTGGCAATATCTGCCAAAAGTCAACTGTAATGTATTTTTCGGTTATTTTGGGGGGATTGGTTGTCATATTGATTAAGTCAATCAAAATATGTTTGGTTGTATCTCTTCATTACTGAAATACATGGAGATGTTACATGTTTACTGTAGGTTTCAATGCAAAAATCAAACAATGCTTTTTTTTCTTAACTTTGGGGCAGGTAACAGCTTACCAATAAAATAAGATACAGATGATCCAGGGGCCATACCAGGATCGTAGAAACTACCCTGAATCAGTCCAGATTCAGTCACCTTGATTTTGTCTCAAATGCAATTGGTAGCCTAAAATTCACCATTATTTCCTATGGGGCATTTGAGGCTACCAATTCATTTTTTTTTAAATTTTTATTAAAACGGTAGACTCGAACTCACCATCATTTCCTATGGGGCGTTCGTGGCTACCTTTTTAGTTTAAAAAAAATAACCTAACTTACATTTTTAAAATGCCACATTTAATTAAATGTATAATTCAAATTATGTTTAAAGCATCTAAAAAAAAATGACATATATACCTATACATGTTATATACTTGTTAAATTACTTACCAGGTGCCAAAGGCATTGAATGCATCAATAACATAATAAAATTCATACATATAAATACATAATATTAATATATGTATATAAATATATGTATAACATACTTATGACATAAAAATAGAATTAGATAAAGGAATGGATAAATCATAATGCATAATATAAGTATATTATATTTTATAAAATAAAAGCTAGTACAATTAAAACCAACACTTGTATCCCATATGCCACTTAGTGACCCTAATAAAAGTTAGGGAATGGCCATGTATACTTATAATTATATTAATATACATTATTTTGCACTCCTCCATAATAGCTCAGCTCTTGTAGTATAATAATTATAACCATACCAATGAGGTCATGCCAGCTATAGGTTGCCAGCACATCACAGGTTATTGTTCACCATCAGCAGTTGTTAGGATATATGTACTTTTCCCGCCATCATGTCACATGCATTACAGTGTTCGTGTCCACTGTATGGATTGTACAGGCCAGGTTCCCCAAACTGAATTGTGCTCAGATTTCGGCCATATTGATTTTCCGCGATTTAGCTGTTATCTCAGAATTAGGCCATATTCAGCTGAGTTAGAAAAAATGTTAATGTTTGAAATTCCCTTCTCATTTCACTGCAGTTCCCTCTTTTACAAAAGAGATTGTGAACAACTGTCAAATATGCAGTGGTGTATCTTGGTTTTGTGCTGCCCTAGGCAGACAAAATTCGGACGCCCCCCCACCGACGTTGCACACCGACGACATGCCCCATCACCCACGTTGCACACCCATGACATGCCCCATCACCCCATTACATGCCCCATCACCCACATTGGACACATATTAAATTCCCAATTCACCCACTAAATGCTCCATCACCCCCATTGCATGCGACCATCACCCTCATTTCATACCCCCACCACGTCCCTTACATGCCCCCATCACCCCGGTTAATTGGAAGGAGCTAAAACTTGCTGAAAGGTGGGGGAGGGAGTGAAAATGCTTGACGCACCAGAAGTGTGCTTTAACACCCTCTGGCAAAGTGCCGCCCTAGGCGAGTGCCTTGTTTGCCTTGTGGAAGACACACTACTGCAAATATGGCTGATAAATGTAGGAGTAACTATTTTCTGCAATGTTGTACAATATGCAAACAATACTTATGGATGATAAATAACATAGGAAATCTAGTGACATTGGAGCAAAATGTGAATAGGGCCAGGTAAGCTTAAAGTATAAACCTATGTGGCATAATAAATTCACTTTTCCATACAAGCTCACGGTGTTGGACTCTTTTAAACATGGCGGAGTCCCTCCTTTATTCCTCTCCATTTTAGCGACTGTGTTTCCTTTTGAACATGGAGGAATTAGTGCATCTCTGTTATTGCAAGCAGTGTAAGCCTGTTTTTTCGGGATTTAGCCCTGACAAAACAAGTGACATCCACAGGTATTTAAAGCAAACTGACATATATTAAAAAGCAGACATCCTAAATTGCAAAGTCCATTGTCCTGTGAGTCACTGACATTGAAAATAGATCAGCTCTGCAAACACCCAAACCACTCCTGTGACAAAATCCATAGGCCGCCTTCCCTACTGCTGTCTTTGTGTGGCTGAAGAATAGAATGCGTATTATTGAAAGCCTGAAGAAAATCCACATAAATTATTGTTTTGTCATTGATCTCACGTGTAAAATAGGATTCATTCTATGAAAATATGTGAGTCCTTGAAGGATTCACACATAGGAGAATAATTCTTCGACTGGAAGTCAGGCTTTTCCAGACACTGTAGAGTAGTCTTGTAGTGAGCTTTTCATGAATCAGCTATTATCCCTATTGCTGAAGATGGTGATTATCCTCTCTACGGCTCTTTTCAGGACTCTTTTTAACAAGCATCAGATTTTTTTTTTTTTGTTCATTTTCTCTTCACCTTACTGACAATTATCCATGAATGCTCCCTCAGGGCTAGGAATGGGCTGTTGTTGTGACTGATAGAAAAATTGCATGTCTGGAGCATTAACATCGATGCACATGTACTATAAAATGAATGACACTGGTCACTGCAGGGCATGCAGCTTGGGCACTGACATGGTTAATGTGAGTAGGTATCAAAGATATATATTTTATTCGTATTGGTTCTGCCAATTTTGTATTCAAGTGTTTTATAGAAAATTACTCTAATAATGTCCATATTTGTGTCATAAACTACCATCTGAGCATCAAGACCATCAGCCTTTATCTTTATGGAATGGAAAAATAAAAAACATTTTAAAAATACACTCGATTATGTTTCTTTCAGACCTACAAAAGTTTAAAAAGGTTGCATGAATCAGACTTATATTTTGAACCATGCAGCCCAAATTGCCATCATACATTGTGGGTACCCAATGTACAGTATTCCACCTCTTGGAGCCGGAACAACTAAAATACTGGCCATTCTAAGGCTGGTATTATTTGCAGCAGGGGAGCGGAGAGAAGAAGACAAACTATGTTTGCATAGTCTGCATCATCCAAGTAGTGGCTGTACCTGTAGCGCACTGTGCGCATGTGTCCTTCTCACCCTGTATACATGAAGACTTTACATGTTCTTCAGACGAGCGCAAGGTGAGTGGTAATGTCTGTGCTTCCTGCACAGACTGCTAGCTCCGCCCCCTCGCGCATAGCACTGTAACATCAGAGAGCTTGGTGTCACATGACACCTGGCTCTCATGATGAAAAAGAGATGGTCAGTGCCTGGTAGACCATGCAATAAGGTAAAGCAGGGAAGGAGGATACATTGAATTATGCACCTCCCCCCCTCCCCCCCCCCCCCAATAAAAAAACAGCTGCCTTGTAACTAGGATTCTTTTTTAGTCTGTCTATGTTACTGTCTCTATCAGTATGTCTGTGTGAATGTCTGTCAGTATGTCTGTGTGAATGTCTGTCAGTATGTCTGTGTGACTGTCTCTGGGTATGTCTATGTGATAGTCTCTGGGTATGTCTATGTGACTGTCTCTGTCTGTCAGTAGGTCTATGTGACTGTCTCTGTCTGTCAGTAGGTCCATGTGACTGTCTCTGGGTATGTCTTTGTGACTGTCTCTGTCTGTCAGTATGTCTATGTGACTGTCTTTGTGTGTGTATGTGTGTGAAACAGCTTGCGTATGTTCTCACTGACATGATATACACATTATATATTTATGTGTGTGTGCTAGTGTATATATAAATGTCGTTATATATCTCACACTGACATAATATACAAATATATATATATATATACAAAATCCAAAAGATCAGCGCACTCACCTCAAAGCAGGTAGGAGAAAAACTCTTAAAGCTATAGTTGTAAATAAAGCTACTTAAAAACACCTGTCTTACCAAGATAACAAAATTGGACATTTAGTCACATATATGGCCATATCATGCTAAGCCCACCACTACGTCAAAGTTCTCCAATATTGGTGGGTCCTAACACTAAATACTGTTGCTTCTGGGGCTTAATCTCTTTATATGTATTACTTACCAGGGACCAAAAGGCCTACCTATTGTATAATACAGAGACACTCCTGCAATTTATAGGTCAGGACACCACTTATGGAGCACCTGTGATGGGGAGGGGTGCTAAACCAGAGGCCTGGTCATAGCCTCTACTATACAAACAAATCCAAAAGGAATGCACTCACCTAAACTAGCATATATTATATTATACGGGGTGCTGCTGAGACCAAATATTTATACAAAATCCAAAAGATCAGCGCACTCACCTCAAAGCAGGTAGGAGAAAAACTCTTAAAGCTATAGTTGTAAATAAAGCTACTTAAAAACACCTGTCTTACTAAGATAACAAAATTGGAGATTTAGTCACATATATGGCCATATCATGCTAAGCCCACCACTACGTCAAAGTACTCCAATATTGGTGGGTCCTAACACTAAATACTGTTGCTTCTGGGGCTTAATCTCTTTATATGTATTACTTACCAGGGACCAAAAGGCCTACCTATTGTATAATACAGAGACACTCCTGCAATTTATAGGTCAGGACACCACTTATGGAGCACCTGTGATGGGGAGGGGTGCTAAACCAGAGGCCTGGTCATAGCCTCTACTATACAAACAAATCCAAAAGGAATGCACTCACCTAAACTAGCATATATATATATATTGTGTCAGTGAGAAATAAATGCATAATAAGCATTAAGCTTCAGGCACCTGGTACCTGTACCAAGGAGTCAGAAGCTTTATCTGATAAGGACATTGAGTGGATCCGCCCCTCAGTGGCTCCACCCTTTGTGGTCCCACCCTTTTGTAGCTCCGCCCACCGTTTTTTTTGTTTGTTTTTTAGGAAAAGGTGGCAATCCTACCTCAATCGTAATGGTATGTCAGCCATTTGCTGGCCTTAACCTTACAGTCATTAGTGTCCAATGAAAACAATGATTGGCTGCGAGAATACTGCTGTTTCAACCATGGGCTCATAGCATCTGTTCAATAGAGGCAGCAAAATGTTACCTCCTTCTTCCTTGCAATCTCAGAAGTGGCGGGAAATCTTGAGGGGAGGTGCCACTGGTGGTCCAGTGCGGGATCTGAGTGGTCTATGATTCTTGCATTCGATGGCTTGACTCTAAGTCAGTGGTGTCCAAACTTTTTTCAAAGAGGGCCAGACTTGATGAAGTGAACATGCGTGAGGGCCGACCATTTTGCCTGACAGTTAAAATTAAGTACAAATGAACTATTTTATGCAAACTTTATTGCAAACGATTTGAATGACAATTCTAAACAGTAGTAAAATCACTCTGCCTTTCATATCTGAAGGCCAGATGAAAAAAAACAACAACACAAGATGCTGAAATATATGTCAGGAACACAACTAACCCTTCCCATATCTGTCTGTCTCTCCACTGCCATCCCATATCTGTCTGTCTCTCCTCTTCCATCCCATGTTTGTCTGTCTCTCCTCTGCCATCCCATATTTGTCTGTCTCTCCTCTGCGAACCCATGTCTGTCTGTCTATCCTCTACCATTCCATTTATGTCTCTCTCTTCTCCCTTCCCATGCATGGTTCTCTCGGCCAATTTGCCCAATAATATGCCAGTGTTATATGTCATTTAATATGCCCCAGCCAATTTGCCCAATAATATTCCAGTGTTATTTGCCATTTAATATGCCCCTACCAATTTTCCCAGTAATATGCCAGTGTTATTTGCCATTTAATATGTCCCTGCCAATTTTCCCAATAATATGCCAATGTTATTTGCCATTTAATATGCCCCTGCCAATTTTCCCAGTAATATGCCAGTGTTTTTTGCCATTTAATTTGCCCCAGCCAATATTCCCAATAATATGCCAATGTTATTTGCCATTTAATATGCCCCTGCCAATTTTCCCAGTAATATGCCAGTGTTATTTGCTATTTAATATGCCCCTGCCAATTTGCCCAGTAATATGCCAGTGTTATTTGCCATTTTATATGCACCAGCCAATTTGCCCAGTAATATACCAGTTATTTGCCATTTAATATCCCCTGCCAATTTGCCCAGTAATATACCAGTTATTTGCCATTTAATATCCCCTGCCAATTTGCCCAGTAATATGCCAGTTATTTGCCATTTAATATCCCCTGCCAATTTGCCCAGTAGTATGCCAGTTATTTGCCATTTTATATGCCCCAGCTAATTTGCTCAGTAATATGCCAGTTATTTGCCATTTTATATGCCCCTGCCAATTTGCCCAGTAATATGCCAGTTATTTGCCATTTTATATGCCCCAGCCAATTTGCCCAGTAATATACCAGTGTTAGTTGCCATTAATATTCCCCAGCTAATTTGCCCAATAATATGTCAGTGTTACCTTATCATTAATAAGCACCTGCCTCTTTCCCCAGTACTTTCCCCCAATCTCCCCAGTCCCCAGCACTTACCTTTCCCTGGTGGCTAGTGGCAGGCAGCATGGTCTTCTCCATGCTGCCTGTTCGTCTCACAGGTGGTTGTGCCGATAGGTCACGTGACCCGGCGCGCGTATGACGTCAGCGCGCCGGTCACGTGACCTGTCGGCACTTCCGTGTCGGCACACTGCACGGGGAGCCGAACAGGCAGCATGGAGGTTTCTCCGTGCTGCCTGTTCGGCTCCCCGTGCAGCCTGGCAGGCAGAGCGATGGTGGGGGGGGATCTTCCGATCCCTTCTCACCTCCGTCTCTGCCTGCAAGCTTTTTTTTTTTTTTCAGAGAGAGACATTGATCAGCCGTGTCTCTGGGGCCGTATGGAAGTAAAGGACGGGCCGCAACTGGCCTGCGGGCCGGACTTTGGACATGACTGCTCTAAGTGAATTGCTGGACTGTAGGTCTGCATTGAATGTGTATGTTACATAGTTACATAATAGTTTAGGTTGGAAAAAAGACTTGTATCCATCAAGTTCAACCCTTTTCTTATTCCTTGATACCTCCAGCATTTCAGTTACTGTGGAAAATGAATCTCGTGAAGTCCAATTGAGTAGCAGAACTTGTTTGCAGTGATGAACCACTTTAAACCTTTTTCTCTCCCTCTCTCTTCAGCAGACCTAGACCATGGTTTTAATGATTTGGCTCTTGCCTACTGAATTAAGCTGGAGAATGTTTAATAGGCTGGTAACAAATATCTGGTGGCAAGTCTCTCTCTCTCTCTAGTCCACCTCATTGCTCTGTAAAGTAGGAAATCAATGTGTTGGATATAATATTGTTTTTGCTACATACATTCATTAACCAGCGTAGAAAAGAGGCAACAAAGAGAGCTCTCCCTGCCCCTTCGCAATGGATTGCAAGAAGAAGAGGTCAAAGTGGTAACTAAGCTGCTGGGCTTCTTGTGTCTTTGTCCTAATTTCACCCAAATATAAAACAACAGGCAGAAACAGGTAGAGTAACATGGACATTGTTATCCTCTGCTTCCAGTCTACCAGATGCTGTCTAACCTGCTGCATTGTCAGACAGGTTATGACCATAAAAGGTTTTAAAGAGAATGACCTGTTAGAGCCTTTAAGAAAAAGATAGAATAAGAAGCTTGTGTGAGATCTGTTATTTTCAGTGTAATTATTTCATCTTCAAACTGTGGGCCTTCCACATGGGCACCTGGCATAGCCCATTTCATTACAAACTCCTTTGGTGCAGATCAGTTAATATATCAGTCTGAATAAATTATTTTCTACTGAATCAGTTTATTATCCATGACTCAAATAATGATTCTTAGCATGTGGCATTTATAGCAGCGTACATTACTAAATGCACTGACAATCCTCCCGAGGAGTGCAGGAGCTGAAAAGAACAAATTCATTAAACTCTCAGAACAGCAAAAGAATGAATTTGATCTCTTTTTTTCACAGGGATTTGTCTTTTTCATTTTACTTAACAGAGACTGAAAATAGCCTCTGTAATAGCCATAGCTAGAATGGGAAATTTAGAAACCTTAAAGAACAGGTTACCAACAGAACCTCTCTACTGGTGGCTGTTGCAGCAATAAACAATGGGGAAGGCACCAGTTGCACAGGGCCACGTACAAGCAAGGTCAGCAAGGTTTTTCCTCCTATCAGTAGGAGTTACGGGGGTTTAGATACAAAACTGATTAAAGAAACAGGAGGCTCTCTTCCAAACTACACACAGGCCTAAATCAGTGTCCAGATTAATTTAAGACAGCTTCTCAATTAAAAACATTACTGGTGAATTATTGACGGAACTAGGACTTCCCAACCTACCTCATTCACCTAAACACTTACGCCAACAGTCTAGCTCCACTGTTTTTTTTAACAAACCATATGATACTGTTGCATAGATCAAATGTATCTGTATGGTAGTGGATCATGGTATCAGTGGCGGGGGGGGGGGGGGGGGGGGAATGATTGTACATATCCCTGGCTGTATTGCATTATGTGTTGTATTATGTATCAATATTGTGGCCAGGGTCATTGCTCCATAACTTACCCACATTGTGTGGCATCCAAATAATGGCTTCAGGACACAGAAGGGAAATATGGTTCTGATTATGCTGCATCCTGAAGCTGAATTTACAGCCTTCCACAGAAACATGGTATGTTTCCATGGTGATAACTCCAATTTTAGCCACCTAATGTCTCCAATTTTGCCCTCAGTTCCATACAGTGCTTGCTACAACACTGCTTTCAATACAGCTTCAGCTTGCACATTGAAGTCCTCTGACTAAGTTATTTTTAGACTGTAGTGTCACCACCCAACAAAAATGTTTGACATTTAACTAATCAGGAACTTTGCAGTCTAAAGCATACATAACAGGAACAAAAAAGATTGAATAGGCATTTTCCCCATTGTCTGTTAAAATTCATTATGAGCTATAGAATTGTTTCATGTGGATTTGATATAAAATTGTAATGGTAGCAAACCAGACAGCAAGTGCTATAATTTAAAAGGCATTTTCATTTTTCATATGCCAATCCTAGGTACCAATTACAAAGTATTGTCAGCTTTTTGTTCTGAATAAGACTCTGAAAGAGAAGCACTAAAGTGGCAATCGATTTCATGCTTGTAACTTGTTCTATAAATCCAGCGAGTCTAATATCAAGGGGTGGGAGAAATTACTATCATAAATCAGTTAATATTTTATATGACAAGCCTACAAACAGGCAATGTCCTTGTTAGGCAGACATCTGCTGCTCCTAAAACATAAACAGGTTTGGGGAATGATATTATATTTAGAATATAAATACAATTTTCATTTACATTTAGATTTGTTGCAAGCTGCGATACATTTCATTTGGGCTAGCATAACAATCATTCATATATATTGATTGTGCAAGCTTTAAAAAAATCAGCAAAGTTATTTTTTTTATTTTTGTTATAACATCTGATGATATTCATGAGATTCTAACATCACCTGAGGCCTTGTATGTTCTCTCTCGGCCTAAGTACAATCAAAAGATTTTAGAGAGCTTGATGTTCCAAAGGCAACATCACTATTGCAATTTTCCGACTTTGCCGCTTTGCTAACCAAATATACTCAAAACGTTTAATCCAAGAGGATGCGGAGTGGATAATTCTTCACGGAAGTCCATTATTTAGTGGCCTGGCATTAAATTGTATAATGTTGCCATGTAAGGCATGTGGCTTTGACTAGGGATATATTTTATATTTATGTAGGAGGACATGCCATTTTGCTTCCTGATTTCCTTTGGGAATTTTTGTCATAACGGCCTACTCCACAGTTATATTACATGAATGTTTATTTATACTGTGCTAACAATTTATCCAGTGCTTGGTACAGAGGGCCTAAACCTTCCTCAAACACCTTTAATCAGATAGAAACTCATTTGTCTCATTAAAAACAGGTTTTGATCACTTAAAGTGATCTGGTTTTGGAGTCGTAACCTGTCATGTCACAGAGCTTCAGCTCCATGACCTAGCAGCAGTTACTGGTCAAACACGTTGTCAGATAGGCCAAACACAACTTCCATGAATTGGTTTTGTGTTCACAAGTGAGATGCTCACATTCAATGACAGAGAGAGCAAGTCAGTCGATGAGCTGCCATACAGCACTGCTCCGTCAAATGGCAGCCACTCGCTTTTGTAAAATTGATGTGCAATTGATTATTGCATGGATGAAAAGACAGTTTAATCAGTCAGTATAGGCCTCTTGCTCAAAAAAACTGTTTTTTGTGGGCTTTGTAGCTCTTTAAATGGGAGTTACAAATTCAGTCAGATTTACGTAGGGTTGCCAATGTCTCTTCAAAAATATACCAGCCATGCTATTGCTTCCATAGACTTGACATGGGCCTTATGCCAATTTTTTACCAGCCTGCCAGTGAAATACCGGCCGAGTGGCAACCCTAGCTGTACCAAGGGCCTGTATTTTTCTATTTGATCTAAGCTGATTCTATAGCGAAAAACTGTTATTGCGCCTAGGTGCTTTATGAAATCTATTTAATCTGAAAATAAGGATCACTCACTCCAACTGCATTATTAACAGAAAGCTCCTTCCCCTCTCAATGCACCACCAACTGCAGTGATTTGCCAAAGGTATTAACGAGCAACTATTAGGCAGAGGGTAGAGACGTGTGTATTTTAGTGTGCATGCTGCTTCTCCCTTGGAGTGGATGTAAAATAAATATAACTTTCCGTATTACAGATACAAAGTTTAAACCAGTGTTTGGGCTGTTGGATAATGCCATACCTCAGATATAGTTCCACAATTTCGGGAAAACAATGTTTCTGTGTAAAAGCAGTTCAAAATACTAAAAACAGTGTTTAAAAACCAAAGATTATATTGTCCATAAAATCATATAAGAATTTACAAATGTTTATGCAAATTGCATAACCAAATGTTTCAGTGTTACAATCTCAATGTTGTGCTATATTTGTGTTATATTTTGTCTCCATGTTTGGACTCTTACCAAACGGGAAGGTAAATTAGCCAGTATTTGGTGTTGTAGTAGGACATTTCAAAATACTACTTTCACTGTCGTATAGTTAAATTTCAAATACACTCAATTCTCAATCCAGTTTTTATTAATTTTTATTTATATATAAAATGTGGTAATAATATGAATATATTGAGATTTTTTTTTAAACTATTTATTGGGAAACAATTCCAGATGGACATTACATACTGTGCATACTGGAATACAGGGAGTGCAGCATTATTAGGCAAATTAGTATTTTGACCACATCATCCTCTTTATGCATGTTGCCTTACTCCAAGCTGTATAGGCTCGAAAGCCTACTACCAATTAAGCATATTAGGTGATGTGCATCTCTGTAATGAGAAGGGGTGTGGTCTAATGACATCAACACCCTATATCAGGTGTGCATAATTATTAGGCAACTTCCTTTCCTTTGGCAAAATGGGTCAAAAGAAGGACTTGACAGGCTCAGAAAAGTCAAAAATAGTGAGATATCATGCAGAGGGATGCAGCACTCTTAAAATTGCAAAGCTTCTGAAGCGTGATCATCGAACAATCAAGCGTTTCATTCAAAATAGTCAACAGGGTTGCAAGAAGCGTGTGGAAAAACCAAGGCGCAAAATAACTGCCCATGAACTGAGAAAAGTCAAGCGTGTAGCTGCCACGATGCCACTCACCACCAGTTTGGCCATATTTCAGAGCTGCAACATCACTGGAGTGCCCAAAAGCACAAGGTGTGCAATACTCAGAGGCCAAGGTAAGAAAGGCTGATAGACGACCACCACTTAACAAGACACACAAGCTGAAACGTCAAGACTGGGCCAAGAAATATCTCAAGACTGATTTTTCTAAGGTTTTATGGACTGATGAAATGAGAGTGAGTCTTGATGGGCCAGATGGATGGGCCCGTAGCTGGATTGGTAAAGGGCAGAGAGCTCCAGTCCGACTCAGACGCCAGCAAGGTGGAGGTGGAGTACTGGTTTGGGCTGGTATCATCAAAGATGAGCTTGTGGGGCCTTTTCGGGTTGAGGATGGAGTCAAGCTCAACTCCCAGTCCTACTGCCAGTTCCTGGAAGACACCTTCTTCAAGCAGTGGTACAGGAAGAAGTCTGCATCCTTCAAGAAAAACATGATTTTCATGCAGGACAATGCTCCATCACACGCGTCCAAGTACTCCACAGAGTGGCTGGCAAGAAAGGGTATAAAAGAAGAAAATCTAATGCCATGGCCTCCTTGTTCACCTGATCTGAACCCCATTGAGAACCTGTGGTCCATCATCAAATGTGAGATTTACAAGGAGGGAAAACAGTACACCTCTCTGAACAGTGTCTGGGAGGCTGTGGTTGCTGCTACACGCAATGTTGATGGTGAACAGATCAAAACACTGACAGAATCCATGGACGGCAGGCTTTTGAGTGTCCTTGCAAAGAAAGGTGGCTATATTGGTCACTGATTTGTTTTTGTTTTGTTTTTGAATGTCAGAAATGTATATTTGGGAATGTTGAGATGTTATATTGGTTTCACTGGTAAAAATAAATAATTGAAATGGGTATATATTTGTTTTTTGTTAAGTTGCCTAATAATTATGCACAGTAATAGTCACCTGCACACACAGATACCCCCCTGAAATAGCTAAAACTAAAAACAAACTAAAAACTACTTCCAAAAATATTCAGCTTTGATATTAATGAGTTTTTTGGGTTCATTGAGAACATGGTTGTTGTTCAATAATAAAATTAATCCTCAAAAATACAACTTGCCTAATAATTCTGCGCTCCCTGTATACGTTCATATATATATATACAAACAGTAAACATACAGATTTGTGTTTCTTTCTTTATCCTGTATCATAAGGTAATAAAGTGATAAGTACAAGCTGTGAAATCAGCATATCAGACTTTCCCGCTGCTGCCATACTACACCGCACATCATTATCTATTGCTCAATATAAGAAATCATTAACACTATGCTTTATGAACGTGGCAAAAGTCTTGATATTGATCTATTGGAAAATTCCTTATTACATGGATTCAATTAAAAAAGTAGAATGCTTACGAAATTAGGAGGAACTAATTTACACAGCAAAAGGTCAATGGACGATACATAATAATAGGTGGCAACTTTGAATGGAATACCTGGAAAACAGAAGTTTGGACAACCCGTCAAAGAGTAATGTTGAACAGACCAAACAGCAATAAGACATTTAAGCAACTATAATATATTAATATTATTATTCCCTGCCTTAAAAATTAGACTCTTTTCTGCCCTAATAATGAGATCCTTCAAAAACAGAGTTCATCCCTCCTCCCTACCCAACTTCTCTTTCCCTTTCTTTCTATCTCGTTCTTCCTTTCTCCTCTCTTTGTTTATTGATCAAATAATGAAATAAATATTTGGGTTTAATATAAACTTGTATTTAAAATCTCTTTTACTTGTACTATCCTCTTGCAACAGTAGAACATTACCATAAAGAAACTTTAATGAAAAAAAAACTTGAATTTCTTGTTTTTATAAAAACCTTCTCTCAGAAAGCAATGCTCCCTTAAAACATCACTAGATTGTATGTGTGTATGAAGGCTGTGTTTATCAGTCTTCTATTGCACCTTCCAAAGTATCACTGATTTCATTTTAATTTGCCAATCCCCACTTTGCTGGTGTTATTTAGTAAGCCTTTATTCTTCCCATTCTTACACCTGGGCTGGTAATGCATAGATTGCAAAAAAATCCATCATTAGTTCCATTTGAAACCCAAAAGGTATAGCGAGTGTTACACCATATTCTTTCAGCTGAAATAACACATTATGGGCTATAACACATTAGCTATTCTTAAAGACAAAAATGTCAGGAAAACTGCTCTTCAGTAGTTTTTCATCCTAGCAGTAGAGAAACAAAGGCAAAGTCTATATTAAAGTAACAAGTAAAAAAACATGTATACATATATATATTAACATGAAAATTGCTAATGAAAACAAAGTTTGCTCCTTACATACTATGTTGCACAAAAGCTACTTTGTCAGAAAACTGTGCCTTTGTTCTCCATTTCGGTGGATACATTAATTAAATACAACCCAATGCTTCAAATGGCCAAATAGGAGCAATTTTGATGTATGAAGATTGGATACAGTCAAAGCTGTGAGTGTGCCCTTACCAAGAATGCTTTTGGGAACTTTATTTAATGATACCCAATCATGTCAATGTTTTTGTCCTAAATGATTTACCAGAGCTGATTGGTCTATATATAGGTACAGCCAGGGCCGTACTTTGGGGTGTTCGACCTGTGCGACTGCACAGCGTACAACACCCAAGTAGTGGCAGAAGAGGCACACACCACTTTAAAAAAATTCCCAGCAGAGGCGCTGGTTGGGGAGATCAGAAGATCTCCCCTCACCAGCCTTTTACTTGGCCGCAGTGGAGGATTCGGGAAGAGGGCTGACCACACCAGTTGTGAGGTGAAGGTCCACCCCCATTGTGTGAATCTGATGCTCTGTGTTGTCACTAGTGTGGGGTGCACGAGCAGCACTGCCTGAGCTCTAAGTGTGTTTAACACATACATGGGAAGGGAAAGAGATTTTAAAAAATGTGTAGGTAGGAGAGACACAGACATGGGAATGAAGAGGAGAGACATAGACATGAGAGACATAGAAAGAGAGAGAGTCATACATGGGAGATATGAGAAAGACAGACATGGCAATGAAGAGGAAAGAGATAAACATGGGAAGGGAAAGAGATATACATGGAGGTATAGGAGACAGACAGACATGAGTGTAGAGAGTAGGGAGTGGCCAGCATAGGGCACCTAAATGCTTAAGGCTGACCCTGGGTACCGCACAAATATTACTTTTATTACTCTGGAGCTCTTTAATATACTCAAATATTCTGGAATTCTAGGAAAGTGAGACTCAGGGATTTTGATCCAAAATACTGACTTACCTCTGAAATTGGGACCACAGGGCAACTTCATCAGCCCACCTCAGCATCAGAGATAGACACAGATAGACAGGCAAGACAGATATAGTGATGGATAATGTATAGAGTTTGACAGAAAAAAGCATAATTGGATAGAACGTTTAGCACACTGGGACATTTAAAAGTGATAAGTGGTGCAACCACAACTCATTGAGTCAAGTTAGAGAGAAGTCCAATGCACAAATATCCATCTATGCTGCCTCACTCACGATACATGTGCACTGATCTGACATCAGAGCGCCAGGGGTCATGTGGCCTTCCGGTGATCAAACCGGAGCAGTGCACGGGTAGTGCGAGAGAGGCAAAATGGAAGGCTGCTTTCTCTCAGCTGGGGAAAGGGGGAGGACTGGCTGTGGCATATTAATGGGCAAGGAGTGGCATATTAATGGACAAACTGGTTGTAGCATATTAATGGGCATACTGGCTATGGCATATTCATGGGCAGAGTGGCATATTAATGGGCATGCTTTCTGCGGCAAATTCATGGGAAAATGGTTGTGGAAAATGAATGTGAAAACTGTTGCATATTAATGGGAAAAGAGTGGCATGTTAATGGAAAAACAGTGGCATATTAATGAACAAACTGGCTGTGGCATATTATCGGAAAAGCTGGCTGTGGAATATTAATGGGGTAAGACTTGGATGTGCAACGCGGGTGATGTCCTGGGGTGCATTTAAATCATTGGCATTATATACAAAGACCTGTATAAAATGACTTTGAGAGGGAAGGGGGGTGAGAAGGAGATATGGGGGGTTGAAATATTTTTCAGTAAGGGGCATTGAAATTTCTGATGGCAGCCCTGCATATATATGTATCAATCATGAATGTAAATTCTGATTTATAAGAATAAATATGGCACACATTCCTTAAAAAGCAGTAGTGAATTGCTGGGAATTGACAAGGGCATTTCAAACTCAAGACCACAGTAGCCAAGTTGGAAAAATGTGCCATTTCAGTTGAGAGTACCCATAAAAAAAAATCACAAGAAAACTCTTGTGCTTAAGGGGTTAATTGGATTGCATTGAGTAATGTAAGCAGTTATAATGGATAGAATTACCCCATCATGTATAACGGATAAAGTTACTGTTTAACAGTGAGAGGCTGAACAAACCACAGCATAGAAGAAATATCCATATCTCATGAAGTTCAAATGGTCATTTAATGAATTGATTATGTTGAAGTCAATATTTTTGTAGAACAGAAAGATATAAAATCTTGAGAACTAAACAGATTGTTTATTGATATTGTTCTTTTAAACAAGAATGTAAGGTCAGCTTAAGTCCATACTCTGAGGAATATTATAACAGGAACATATTTTTTGCCGGATCTGTCAAAATAAACGCTAAAGAAATCGTATTTCAGCAAAGCCCTGAAGGTAAAAATAATATTGCTTATGGTTCATCTTAATGAGCAAAAATCAACCAGTGGAACTTATACAGATGAGTGTGACAGATGGGTATGTTTATATATTTATTTATTATTTTATTTCTGCTTGCATCCTGCATTAAAATGAGTAACAAATTGTAGATTATATCACTTTTTAATTTTAAAATTGAAAGTATTCCGCTTTTATACCAAAGCGTAAAACCCACTATTAACAAAGCACAATGGCGATATGCCCTTCAGAAAAGTCGTTTAGCGTTTCAGCTTGGCGAAGTTCCTTGTTTTATGCAATAGTTCAGATGCAGGTGTAGCCCCACAAGAATGGAATTATCAATGTATGTTCCTTATGTCTAAATGCATAGCATGGGTTTGAAGGACATCCAAGGTCATTAGGATTGAATTTACATCCATATTTTCTAGGCAGAGAGATGCCAAGCCATACAAATGTATATAAAAAATAATAGTAAAGAAATACTTTGTAAGGTATATGTGAAGAATGAACAAAGCATGACAAAAATAGGCAGAAAATAAGGAGGTGGACAGATCTATCACTTAGTCCAACCCCTGAAAAATGCTCTGATCAAGTGTCAAGTGTGTTTTAACTAGGGTTGCCTACTTTTCTCCCCCCAAACATACCAACCATGCTACTGACTCCATAGACTTAACAATGGCCTCAAGTCAAGTTTTTACTGGCCTGTTGATAAAACCCTGACTGGATGGCAACCCTAGCCTTCACAGAAATGTTGTCACACACACCAGGTGCTTGCCAGAGTCCCCGGTCGTAAATGATAAATAAAGAAAGTTAAAGACAAATCTTAATTAGCTGCCACAATTTTGTAAAAAATAAAAAAATAAAAAAAACACTCTTTGAATCCCATGAGGGTGTCCTGTAAATAAAATATTACATGAATCAAATGTCCCCTGATGATCAGTAACGCCATCGCTCCTCATTGTCAGTCCAGAGAAATGGGCTAGCCAAAAATAAAAATGTAGCATGTTTACAGCCCCAGTAACATTGGCCTTGGTTAAGGCATAAAAAAACAGAGAGAAAAAGAAGTTTAAATTGAGCATGGCATATTTGGCACTTCCCATTATTGGTGCCGAGAGCATTGGAAGGGCTACTTGGAAAGCCCCCAGTATATGGTATTTATAAGAAGGGGACTCAATTTTAATTTATCCTAAGTAAAATTAGATGTCCAATAATGAGGCTATAATGGGAGACGAATTTAAACTAGTGGGGGGGTTTCTAAGTCAAACTCAACCTCCAATTTTGGAGGTAAAATTTTACTTAGTCTCAGGCTACTAGCCAGACGTTGCTTCATCTTGACCTCACAGAGGCTGGTCTTGTCACTAGAATTTTAGATTAAAAGTCAAGATTAGCACTACTATTACTCCACGGTCACTCATACACAGACACAGAGAATGCCAGCAGTTTTTTTTTTGTTTTTTTTAAAGCATATGGCTTCCCCATCTCCCCTCCCTGCTGTATTGCCTCTCAAAATAGGGAGGGGGCTCTCCAGCAAGACGTCCCTTGCTCTGAGTGTCAGGTTGTAATATGACCTGGCACACCAGCTCTCTTGTAAGCACTGATCTTGAGGGGATCAAGCAGGCAGTCTGTGCCAATGCACAGACATTATCCCATATCGCTGTGCTCACAGCAGGTCTGAGGTGGCTGAGAGCTATGCAGTTTGAAGCCTCTCTTAAAGTGCACCTACCCGGACTTGTGGTGGGACTAGCCTGCAAGTCACCTGTATCTGTACCTGTATTGGAGAGGCTAGAGTTTAATATTGCAGGGATCACACACTGTTAAGTGACTTCACTTGATGTCACATGACTCCACCTCTTTTTTGTCTGAGCCCCAGCTGTGTCTCATGACCCAGGATATTGGCAGGTATGCTATACACATTGTTTTGTTAAAGGTGAGGTTTGTTCACCCTCGTCAAAGTAGTAAAGTTGCCTCTAACTGTTCTCTTTTCAATACAGAATAAAATCCTCTTTTGTATTGTTTTATCATAATGAAGCTTGATAAGCCAAGTATTCACATTATCAGATTTATTTATTAAATATAATCTTTACAGTAATTACAATCATAAGCTTTTAAATCTCCTAAAATTTAACCACAGTTACTGAATCAACCCTTGCTTGAAACATCTTCAGAAGCAAATAGGATTGAAAGGGATTGAAGTGATGCTTCACAAAAAGATCATTCCAAATCACCATGTTTCTGAATCTGTTACACACAGAAAATATAAGCCAATTAACAAAGGCCTCAATTTACTTTGTTGTAAAAATGGCTTTATGTAGAATGTTATCATCTAGCTGAAATGTGACAAATAGCACATACCGCCATCACTAGCATTCTAAAATTCAGAAACTTCAATACATTCTGCATTACAGGGCTAATTGAAGATTATTAACTTAATTTGTATATTTGCATAGCTACCAACATTCAGCTTCCCGGATGTGAGATTACATGTGACACAGGTGGAGCCTTAGATGGGGCAAGTCAATGAAGCTACAGATATGCATCTTCACTGACATGTGGAGTGCCATACAGCTGCAGGTGCACAATCAGTCGCCATATGCACATGTTTGCTGCAGGCGAAGGTGCATTTTGGTGCCCCCCTCCTCTGACCTGCCATGCCTCCCACACCACATACATTTTATATATATATAAAAGTATAATGTATAAAATAAATACATCTAAATATTCAACTCGCATGCTCTAAATTTGTCACACATTGAAACCCTTAAACACAAAGACACCCTTGCAGACACACACAGAGACACACTTACCACTTACACACACACCCTTACACAGACACAGTGACACATTTACACACACACGCCCTTACACAGACACAGTGACACACTTACACACACACACACACCCTTACACAGACACAGTGATACACTTACACACCCTTACACAGACACAGTGACACACTTACACACACACCCTTACACAGAAAGTGCAATTTAGTATGCCAGTATTTTGCCCCTCAATATGCCATTCTTTTGCCATTTAATATGCCAGTATTTTCCCCTCAATATTCCATTTAATATGCCAGTATTTTGCCCCTCAATATGCCATTTAACATGCCAGTATTTTCCTCTCAATATGCCATTTAATATGCCAATATTTTGCCCCTCAATATGCCATTTAATATGCCAGTATTTTCCCCTCTATATGCCATTCTTTTGCCATTTAATATGCCAATTTGTTGCCCCTCAATATGCCAGGATTTTGCCCCTCAACATGCCAGGATTTTGTCCCTCAATATTTCATTTCATATGCCAGGATTTTGCCCCTCAATATGCCATTTCATATACCAGGATTTTGCCCCTCAATGTGCCAGAAGTTTGCCATTTAATATGCCAGGATTCTGCCCCTCAATATGCCATTTAATATGCCAGGATTTTGCCCCTCAATGTGCCAGGATTTTGCCCCTCAATGTGCCAGGATTTTGCCATTTAATATGCCAGGATTTTGCCCTTCAATGTGCCAGGAGTTTGTTATTTAATATGCCAGGGTATTGCCCCTCAATGTGCCAGGAGTTTGGCATTTAATATGCCAGGATTTTGCCCCTCAATGTGCCAGGAGTTTGCCATTTAATATGCCAGGATTTTGCCCCTCAATGTGCCAGGAGTTTGCCATTTAATATGCCAGGATTTTGCCCCTCAATGTGCCAGGAGTTTGCCATTAAATATGCCAGGATTTTGCCCCTCAATGTGCCAGGAGTTTGCCATTTAATATGCCAGGATTTTGCCCCTCAATGTGCCAGGAGTTTGCCATTTAATATGCCAGGATTTTTCCCCTCCTCCCCCCCTTCCCCAGTACCACTTTGCTGCTGTCTCCGGTGCTCTGCTGTTAAGCCGGTCCGCGGCTGTGAGGGAAGCGCTGTGCGACCAGAGTTACTCCGGTCGCATTATTTTTTTTATCAAACTTCATTGAAGCCGCGCGGCTGGAGGGGAGCACACAACACCCCGGTGGTGTCAACAGTGTCACTGGCCTGCTGGTAAAATACCGGCTTGGTTGCAACCCTAGTTACCAGCTGAGATGGAGAATTTTTGCAACTCAGCTATTAATGTCTGATTTTTGCCGTTTACTAACTAGTTCCATCCATTTGTAGAGGCCTAAAACATAATACATGTTGTCCTGTTTTTCTCCTCCCTGCTTTTCAATAAAGCTTATTTCAGTCATGTCAACATTGTTCTGGCAGATTCAGGAGGGAGCCATTTTCCGTCTGCAACATTGTTTCAGTCAGCAGTTGTGCTTTCCTCATTACCATCCATAAGGCAGCGTTTTGTGAATTTTCTTTGTCTCATAATTGCTTGCGTGTCAAAAAATGACACATCGACTTCCAGCCTTAGTGTGTCTTGACGTGATAGACAGGCACAAAGATTTCCTTTTGAGAGACAAAGTGAACCCCGACATGTAAGTTTATACATCAATAAAAAGAATATAAAAGTATAATTGGTGTTGCGCAAAAACGAGTGAAAATATGGTGAACAAATAAGAACTTGTTTTGATAATAATTTGTTTTTTTTTCAATGAACTCAAATGGTACCATGAGGAAACAAAAACAAACAAACAATATCTATGTGTGCGTCTGTTTTGCCTGAAGATGTACTAGAGCCTATGGAAACCAGGCTCTCGTGTGGAGTATGTGTGAGGAATTTAATTGGGTATCCTCCCGACCACAAAACTGTATGTATTTCTTCTATAGGAAAAGTTTACAACCAAAGAGAGAAAGAGCCACGGATTGTGCAGTATAACAACAGATTTTTAATAATGGCCCCAAAAATGTGCCGCATACTTGAATAAAATACATAAAGTGCATGGTATAAAAACAAATGACATCGGCTGGTGACTGTAGTATATTGATGAGGACACAAGCTTGAAAAAGCCACCTGATTGGCGAAACGCGTCACGTTTGGAGTAGTGGTCAAGTGATGTCAGACGCCGGCTGAAGACACTAGGAGCTCCCCTCACACGATCCTGGAAGCTCACCTGGTGAATCCGATGGAGGTGTCCTCATCTATTCACTGCAGTCTCCGGCCGATGTCATTTGTTTTTATACCATGGATTTTGTGGCATATTTGGGGCCATTATTAGAAATCTGTTGTTACACTGCACAATCCATGGATCTCTCTCTCTTTGTAGACATTTCCTTTAGAAGAAATACATACAGTTTTGTGGTCGGGAGGATACCCAATTAAATTTCTCACACATACTCCACATGAGAGCCTGGTTTCCATAGGCTCTAGTATATGTGAGTTAATTGACATATGGGAAGAATTCTTTATATCTTCAAGCAAAACAGACTCACACATAGATATTGTTTGTTTGTTTTTGTTTCCTCACTGTACCATTTGAGTTCAATCGATCGATTACATTGAAAAAAACGAATTATTACATACATAAGTACCTATTTGTTCACCACTTTTTCACTAGTTTTTGCGCAACACCTATTTTACTTTTATATTCATTGTTTGTGTTTAAAGGGAAAGAAACATAGGTTGTTTTTGCTGCACTTTTATTCACTAGAGCCAGAAGCACAATTTTTAAAGTCAATAAAAAGAATAGACTTGGCACTTAAGCTTGCTATACGTCTGAACTACATGACACTTCAATACATTAAAAGGTTGAAAACACAATATCATTTTCATTTTGATAGATTCCCTTTAATATACAACATATATGGTCCTGAAGGGTCCCCAGTGTTAATCTTTGCTCTTTACTGGGTATCTGTCTTTGAAATGGAGCCTTTGAGTCTACTTCAGCTCTTTCAAAATGTTTTGGCTTATGTTCTCTATGGAGATAATCCTGGTGGCATTGCATCTCTGCAAGAAGTATAAATCAGGCCAAGCACCAGACAGAAGATATAGAAACTGTACATCCTTAAAGAGACTGTCACCCTAAATATTGTTTATACAGTGAATGTAGAGAGTAAAAAAAAAAGATCAAAATTGACTAATGTATTAAGTCAGCATAATTGTGAGTTTATGCATAAATAAAGAGAAAATGTCTTTTAAATGAGTCTGTGGAGTCTCCTGCTTATGACATCACCTTTGGCTTCATATGTAAATGAACAATTTTTCAATGGCAAGTGTGTAATTTGCAAATCAAGCCACGGGTGAAGCAATAAGCAAGAGGCACCACATATATTCTTCTATTTTTATGCAATTGCTTACAATACTGTTAACACAATGTCATGCCCCACAAAACGGGACAGTCCCAGTTTTGGGGGTATGTCCAGGTTCTCGGGACAGAGGTAGAGCTCGTGGGACAGCAGGACTCACACCGCAATCCCACAGTCCTGATCACATTCTCCAGTGTCTGATACACTGTAAAATGCCTACTGTGCACACCAGCTTTAGTGATAGCACTACCGCGCATGCACATCAGTGCTGAAACTCTGACCTCCCATGCTCAGTTCTAGTGACAGCACTAACGCTGTCTCATACTGACACTCCTGGTACATCAATCTCATCTGCTCCATATTCACTATTCCAACATCTAACCAGCTAAGAACTGATCCGGCCTCTCTGTCATCTGGACATGGAACTGATCCTGATTACTCACCCTCATGATGAGTTGCTAGTTCATGCTAGCGAAGTCCTGCTAGATTCCAGCAACTGCACCATGGACAGCAGCCTTGAGTGCCATTATCAGAGGAGGGGTAGGAGGCTGGGGATGGGGATGGGCTCTTCATGTGCCATACTCACTGGGATCCACTACTGTGAGGATGATGCCTTCCTCCAACTCCACAGATGTTAATGCAGAAATAGAAGATCCTATTTCCTGAAAAAATTAACGGTTACATACTCTAAACTCATTTCTTGCTTAACCCGTGACTGAACCTATGAAGCATTAAACATTCTAATCACCTTAAGGCACAAGTACATAGATGTCATACTACTGTCCACATTTCTGTGTACATTGTTGTACAGTAGCATGTCAGTAGATGTTGAGTTACTGGTACATTTACATTAACATGATCTAACTAGAATGATAAGATGTAAATGTGTATCTAACTTGGTGGGAATCATCTACTCCAGGAGGTGGTGAAGATACACCTGTTGAGATGGATAGATGAAAAAAAATGCATTGTTAGTGGTGAGTCACATCAACATTTGCACTAGGCTTCATTCATGAAAGAGGGAATTGAATGACATGGATATTTTAACAAATGCAGCCACATGCACCATTCTCTATATGCACATTCCTTGCTATTATATGGGGTACCGTAACTACAGGTGTGTGTCAGTGCTGTATTCACCGCGAGGCATCCTAGGCGGATGCCTAGGGCGGCAAATTTTGGGGGGCGGCAGCGCCCCCCGCACTGAAAAGAAAAAAAATGTAAAAAAAAAAAAAATGTAAAAAAAAAACCAAAAACGCGGCCCTTTAAAAAAAAAATAGACCGCGCTTGCAGGCAGAGACGGAGGTGAGAATGGATCGGAAGATCCCCCCTCACCATCGCTCTGCCTGCCAGGCTGCACGGGGAGCCGAACAGGCAGCACGGAGAAACCTCCGTGCTGCCTGTTCGGCTCCCCGTGCAGTGTGCCGACACGGAAGTGCCGACAGTCACGTGACGGGCGCGCTGACGTCATACGCACGCCCGGTCACGTGGCCTGTCGGCACAATCGCCGGGAAGCCGAACAGGCAGCATGGAGGGACCATGCTGCCTGCCTGCCAGGGAAAGGTAAGTGCTGATGGGAGAGTGTGTGTGTGTGAGAGACTGAGTGTGATGGGAGTCAGAGTGTGTGTGATGGGAGACAGTGTGTGTGGCTGAGTGTGATGGGAGTCAGAGTGTGTGTGATGGGAGACAGTGTGTGTGGCTGAGTGTGATGGGAGTCAGAGTGTGTGTGATGGGAGACAGTGTGTGTGGCTGAGTGTGATGGGAGTCAGAGTGTGTGTGATGGGAGACAGTGTGTGTGGCTGAGTGTGATGGGAGTCAGAGTGTGTGTGATGGGAGACAGTGTGTGTGGCTGAGTGTGATGGGAGACAGTGTGTGTGTGATGGGAGACAGTGTGTGTGGCTGAGTGTGATGGGAGACAGTGTGTGTGTGATGGGAGACAGTGTGTGTGACTGAGTGTGATGGGAGTCAGTGTGTGTGTGATGGGAGACAGTGTGTGTGACTGAGTGTGATGGGAGTCAGAGTGTGTGTGAAGGGAGACAGTGTGGGTGACTGAGTGTGATGGGAGTAGGAGTGTGTGTGATGGGAGACAGTGTGTGTGACTGAGTGTGATGGGAGTCAGAGTGTGTGTGATTGGAGACAGTGTGTGTGACTGAGTGTGATGGGAGTCAGAGTGTGTGTGATGGGAGACAGTGTGTGTGACGGAGTGTGATGGGAGTCGGAGTGTGTGACTGAGTGTGATGGGAGTGTGTGTGTGATGGGAGTATGAGCTTGATGTGAATCTGAATGATGGGGCATGTCTTAGGTGTGTAACGTGGGTGTACAGCTTGGGTAGGGGGGTGCCCGGATTTTGTCTGTCTAGGGCAGCACAAAATCAAGATACACCACTGGTGTGTGTGCTATTTGTGTAGTGCAATTTCACATGTGGCCTATGGTGTATGAGTATTTTGAATGCACTTACCTTTACTTCACCCCCTGCTAGTAGTTGTTCATACCAACTTCACTGACATAATCCACAAACTCCTGCCAGATGTCATTCCTCCTCCTCGGGCTTGTCTTCTTAGCTGCTGTCCCTATCACCCAGTTGTACTGCTAGCACAACTTTAGTGCCAGGTTCTGCTCCCAAAAAAACTTTGGGCATCGGTCTTTGCCCTTGCTCTTCCCCCCTCTCCTGTTTCCAATGTTTTGGTCCCCCATCCTACACTTGGATTGTCATATTTCTTTCTATTGTTAATTTTGATTCTGTCACCCGCTGACTGGTAAACCTGCTCTAAAATGGTGGTCTTGCCATGTGTTCAGTATTATCCTCAACATCTGAGTAAAGGGATTTAGGAGTAGAGCTGAGCGGACACCTGGATGTTCGGGTTCGAGAAGTTCGAGCGAACTTCAGAAAAAGTCTGGGTCCGTGCTCGAACTTGACCCCGGACTTGACCCCGAACACGGACCCCATTGAAGTCAATGGGGACATGGACTTTTGGCTACTAAAATCTCTCTAAAAAAAGTCATGGAAAGGGTTAGAGGGCTGGAAAAGGAATTAAAATGTGGGTAAGAGTAGGACAAGTGCCCTGCAAGCAAATGTGGATAGGGAAATAACTTAAAATAACATAAAATACATACAAATTAAAAATACAACTGAGCCATAAAATAGCACTAGATGAAATCTTTGATTTTAGCTTTGGAAGAACATAAATCTAAATCTAAAGCATGGCTGCCAGGAGGATCAACAGAATTATCCATTTGAGAGAGGGTTGGAGTGCAGAATATTCTCTTTCAGTTTATACTAAGTGACCCATAGGTTGAGGAGGCTGTGACCGTGGCGGTGTAGGTGGAAGCGGCGCTGGAGGAGGAGGAGGTAGCCAACACTGTTTTTTTTTTTGTATTTTTTTTTTATATTGGGGTAGCCCCCAAAATATTGGGACATATAACAACAGAAAACAAAGAATAAGTGCACTTGAGTATAACAATGACTGGGTGAGGCCGGTATAAATGTCTATTTTGCACAAGGTACAGACAAGTCTGGTGGGATCCATGCCTGGTTCATCTTAATAAACATGAGCTTGTCCACGTTGGCTGTGGACAGGCGGCTGCGCTTGTCTGTGATAACGCCCCCTGCCGTGCTAAACACACGTTCAGACAATACACTGGCTGCAGTGCAGGCCAGCACCTCCAAGGCATAAAGGGCAAGCTCAGGCCATGTGCCCAATTTGGAGACCCAGAAGTTGAATGGGGCAGACCCATCAGTCAGTCCATGTAGGCCTGTGCACACGTACTGTTCAACCATGTTGCTGAAATGCTGCCTCCTGCTAAGATGTGGCATATCAGATGGTGTTGCTGCTTGTTGTGGCGTGCTGACAAAGCTTTTACACATTTCGGCCATGCTAACCTTTCCTTCTGAGGTGCTGGCGCTGCCCCAGCTGGGTTGGCGACCTCTTCCTCTGCCTTCGCCTTGTGCTTCTATTGAGCCCCCGGTGTCATTTTTGAATGCCCTCAGCAGCGCATCTACCAGTGTGCGGTTGTAGTCGCGCATCTTACGATCACACTCCAGTGATGGAATTAAGGATGGAACGTTGTCCTTGTAACGGGGATCCAGAAGGGTGGCCACCCAGAAATCAGCACAAGTTAGAATGTGGGCAACTCGGCAGTCGTTGTGCAGGCACTGCAGCATGTAGTCGCTCATGTGTGCCAAGCTGCCCAGAGACAAGGACAAGCTGTTCTCTGTGGAAGGTGTATCATCTGTGTCCTCTGTATCCCCCCAGCCATGCTCCAGTGATGCCCACGAACTGCGTTGGGTGCCACTCTGCTGTGAACATGGTTCCTCATCATCATCCTCATCCTCCTCAAAAACTGTGCCCTGGCTTGACAGTTGTGCACCTGGCCTATGCTGGTGCAGGAACCCACCCTCCAAGCCACTTGTGAATGACTGGCCTGATAACCGTGGAAATTACCCCTCTTCTTCCTCCTCCTCTTCCTCCTGTGCCACATCCTCTTCCATCATCGCCCTAAGCGTTTTTTCAAGGAGACATACAAGCAGGATAGTAAGCCTGAAAAGGGCGTCATTGGCACTGGCCATGTTGGTGGAGTACTCGAAACAGTGCAAAATGGCACACAGGTCTCGCATGGAGGCCCACTCATTGGTGGTGAAGTGGTGCTGCTGATACTCCACTATCGCCTGCTGCTGCTCGCACAATCTCTTCAGCATGTGCAAGGTGGAGGTCCACCTTGTGGGCACGTCGCATATGAGACGTGAGCGGGAAGGCCTAAGTTACGCTGCAGCGCAGACAGGCGAGCAGCAGCAGGGTGAGAATGCCTAAAGTGCGCACAGACGGCCTGCACTTTCTGTAGCAGCTCTGATATATCTGGGTAGTTTTTCAGGAATTTCTGCACCACCAAATTCAGCACATGCGCCAGGCAGGGGATGTGCGTCAAACGGGCTAGGCCCAGAGCTGCTATAAGATTTTGCCCATTATCGCACACCACCAGGCCGGGCTTGAGGCTCAGTGGCAACAACCACTCATTGATCTGTTGTTCCATGCCTGTCCACAGCTCCTGCACGCTGTGGGTTTTTCCCCCCAAACATATGAGTTTTAAAAGAGCCTGCTGTCGTTTCCCCCTGGCTGTGCTGAAGTTGGTGGGTAAGGTGTTACGCTGACCGGATGAGGAGGTGGTAGAGGAGGTGGTAGAGGATAAGGAAGAAGCTGAGTAGGAGGAGGAGGCAACAGGAGGCAAAGAGAAATGCCCTGCAATCCTCTGTGGCGGAAGGACATGCGCCAAACTGCTATCTGCCTCAGGCCCAGCCGACACTACATTTGCCCAGTGTGCAGTTAGGGAGATATAGCGTCCCTGCCCGTGCTTCCTGGTCCACATATGTGTGGTTATGTTGACCTTGCCACAGATGGCGTTGCCCAGTGCACACCTGATTGGCGTGGCTGCCACTTCTTCTATTTGCTCGGTGGCAGGTGCCACTGTGACTCCAGAGCTGGAGGAAAAGGCCAAGACAGCAGCAGAAGAAGAAGCAGGAGGAGCCTGAGACCTTTCTTGGGTTTTGAGATGCTTACTACACTGCAGCTTGTGCTTTGCATGTAGATGCCTGGTCATGCAGGTTGTGCTCAGGTTTAGCACATTTATGCCTCGCTTCAGTTTCTGATTGCACAGCTTGCAAACCACTCGTGTCTTGTCATCAGCTCATTGTCTAAAGAACTGCCACGCCAGGGAACTCCTCGTAGCTGGCTTTGGTGTGCTCGGCCCCTGGGTGCAGTGGGCAGTAGCAGGCGTACTGTCTAGGGGACGGCCGGTACGGTTTTGCACCCTGCTCCTTCTTATGCTGCGCTGGTGCCTCTTTGCGACCACCGCCTCTTCCTCCAAACTGGACACGTCTCTCGCATGACCTTGATTCCATGTGGGGTCTAGGACCTCATCATCCTCCACATCATCTTCCACCCACTCCTCAACCGTGCCCTCCTTGCCGATCTGCACACTGCCGAAAGCCACAGCAGTTGGCACCTGTGTTTCGTCATCATCAGAGACGTGCTGCAGTGGTCCTCGCATGTCCACATCCTGACACATAAGTGGTTGTGCATTAGTGCACTCAATCTCTTCCACTTCTGGGGAAAGGCTAGGTTTGATGACCCCGCCAGCAGAGTCATCAAAAAGCAAAAGAGACTGCTGCATGACTTGTGGCTCAGACTGCTTGGCTGATTTGCAAGGGGGTGAGGTGAAAGACAGATGGCCATGGGCTGCAGGTGTCGACTCTGAGCTTCAGCAGGGGACCGGGCGGGAGACAATGTGTAGGAACTGGAGGCACTGTCAGCCACCCAATCTACTATCGCCTGTACTTGTTCTGGCCTCACCATTCTAAGAGTGGCATTCGGGCCTACCAAATAATGCTGAAGGTTCTGTCGCGTACTAGCACCTGAAGAAGGTGTTTCACTTGTGCGTGTAGCTGGCACAGATCGACCACATCCCCTGCTTGCAACAGGAGCTCCACCAACACCAGCAGCACCACGACCAGGGCCACGTCCCTTATTTGACGCTCTCCTCATTCTTTGCGTTCACCCACCAAAGTAACAGATGGTTTATGTCAGACGACAATGTAACCTCCAATAGTCAAGAATTTTTCTTTGTATTTTTTTTGTTTTTTTGTTTATTGGACTGCAATAAATGCACCACAAGACGCAAATGTACTATTTAGCACCCAAAACAATTAGAATTTTTCAAAGTGCGCTGTAAGCACAATATTGGACTGTTCTATTTGACTCTCAGATACGGAGTACACCGCAAGACGCAAATGAACTATTTAGCACCCAAAACAATTAGAATTTTTTAAAGTGCGCTGTAAGCACAATATTGGACTGTTCTATTTGACTCTCAGATACGGAGTACACCGCAAGACGCAAATGTACTATTTAGCACCCAAAACAATTAGAATTTTTCAAAGTGCGCTGTAAGCACAGTATTGAACTGTTCTATTTGACTCTCAGATACGAAGTACACCGCAGGACGCAAATGTACTATTTACCACCCAAAACAAATAGAATTTTTCAAAGTTCACTGTAAGCACAGTATTTGACGGTTCTACTTGACTCTCAGATATGAAGTGCAGGACGCAAATGTAATATTTAACACCAACAAATTGCAGTATTTTAAAATGCCTAGATGTTGCCCACTGAGCTAACAGAACAGGATTAAAGTAATGTGCCTGTCACACATGCAGTTGCAAGTGCACTGCACTCTCTCTGGTACTGGGCTCAGGGCAGGGTACAAATATGTAGTATAGCACCCACTAAAATAATAACTGTAATTTGAATAATCGCTGTAGTTTGAATAATTGCTGTAGTTTGCAGATTCCACAACAGAAGTTTTTTTTAATCTGTCCCTCACAGCTGCAGCATCCTCTCCCTACACTAAGAAGAGCTCATGTGATGTGCGTGTACGTGACTCCAGCTTATATATAGAGGCTGGGTCACATGCTCACTGGCCAATCACAGCAATGCCATTAGTAGGCATGGCTGTGATGGCTTCTAAGAGCAAACGAGTCAAACGCTTGTTGATTGGCTGCCCTGCAGCCTTTCAACATGCGCCATTAAATCGTCGAACCTCGAACTCCAACATGGACATACAGTGAAATGTTCGGGTTCGGGTTCGTGGCACAGGCACCGTAATGCGGTTCGGGTTCGCTCAACACTATTTAGGAGTAATAATTTCAGGATTTAAAGGTACGTAGACAATGTAACAGAGCAGCAGGAAATGCTAGCAGAATGCTTGGTTGTATAGGGAGAGGTATTAGCCGTAGAAAGAGGGAAGTACTCATGCCTTATTACAGAGCACTGGAGTATTGTACGCAGTACTAGAGACCGTATCTCCAGAAGGATATTGATACTTTGGAGACAGTTCAGAAAAGCGCTACTAAACTGGTTCATGGATTTAATGATAAACTCACCAGGAAAGGTTTAAGCATCTCAACATGTATAGCTTGGAGGAAAGACGTAACAGTGGGGGTATGATAGAAACATCAGAGTTTAACCCTTTGATGACATTGGACAGACTAGGACCGTCCAATCTAAGAAAAAAAAAGACTTATTTAGCTAAAAATCAAGGATTAGGGTTAGAATAAGGGTTAGGGTTACAATTAAATTAGAATAAGTATGAGGGCTAGAGTTAAAATTATATTAACATAAGAATAAATTATGGGTTAGCATAAGCGTTAGAGTTAGGATTAAATTTAGGGTTAGGGTTAAATTTAGGGTCAAAAAGTCACTGTAGGTGAAAACCTCCCCACTATTTTGATTTTTGCAGAAAACATGGAAACACGCATATTTCTAAACTCTGTACAACATTTTGAACCTATTTAGATGGTATCTTTTTTAGTGATTTGTATTTGTGTAAATCATTTTTTAGCTCAAAGTTAGAAAAAGTGTTGTTTTTTTTCATCATAGTTTATGATATTTTTTGTCTGCATTCTAATTCGAAAACTATCACTGTGTGATCAGCTATAATGTTACATTGCAAAGATATTCAGTCACATGTCAGTGATGTGCCCCAATTCATTCTGGACTTTCGGAGGCAGTATTTCAGGCCCAAATGTCGGTACATATTGAGTGGCCCCTTATATACAATTGTCAATGTATGTAATATCGGAGTTTCACAGTGATGTGCATGCCTTCCTTTGGTTAAAACTTTAAAATATAAAAATATTTAAACCTGTCCCTGGTAACTCTAGTTCCCATCTCCCTTTCAATTGTGAATACTCTACACCATCTGTCTTTACGTCATAATGTCACAAATGGTTGTACTTCCACACTGATTTTTTTGGGGGTTGCTTTACAAATAAGTCATAAAAAAATAACAATAAGACCCAATCTTTGACTGAGATAAATGTAAGACTATATGCTGAGATTCACAAAATTCAGCTTTATATTTTATGAAGCAATCTGCCCCTGTGGAACCGACCTTTTAATTCAGCCACAAACAGCAGCTGAATAACTAAAGCAGTCTGATCATTGCTTTGCATATATACTGACAGTGGTGCCAGCAGGATTCTTGTTTTAATTACCATTATGCAAAACTAAGCTCATTTTTATTATAGTATACATGGTTTCTTTGCATTTTTTTCAATAGATCTTTTTTTTTTTTTTTTTTTTTTACAAAATGTAATGATTTTCTGTAACACTAAAATATTTAGATGACATTGCATTCGCCTCTCTCTCCGGAGGTAAACAGGGTTTTATTTTGGTAATATTTAAATAAACTAGTCACTGACTCACATCTGTTTTCAACCTGCATTTTCTCTCATCAATCCAAACAGTGACTTTCACGTACATAATAAAGAGCTAACTGATACAGAAAACTTCCTGATGGAAATGGTCATGGTTCATTAACTCGTTACTAAACCTACCAGGCCATTCGGGAAGAGAAAAGATGAAACTGAAATGATTACATCACTTGACACTTATCATCCATTCTCCATGTGGCAAGAAAGGACCTTTGGACTGTAAAGCCTGGCTCTGCAACAGTCATCCAGATGATGCAGTATTTCGAAATACAGTAATAAAAATGTGTACTATCGGGTTATTAACTGTAGATGGCAGCTTGGAATCTTCATTCTACCCAATGTGGCTCTTAAAGGGACCCTGTTATCTGATTTATACTGTGAATCAGGCGGAATGACCGGTCGGGCATTCTGGTGCTTTCCAAGGGACTTGGCCAGTGGGGGGGCTGCCGCCGTCAGTTCTGCCAGATGTTGCTGCTTGGCGGCAAAGGCGCTGGCGGCAGAGATCAAAAGATCTCCCCTCACCAGCACTCTGTGCAGCGAGCAGTCAGCACGGTGTCTGTGTACTGCCTGGGCACACAGGCAACCTACCATGCTGCCTCTCATGCTCCGCACACACTGCTCTAACATCAAGTTGGTTAATGGTGCACATCCTGGGGTGCTGTGGCAAGTCCTAGGTGTGCAGTGTGGGCGATGGGGCATGTCCTGGATGTGCAATGTGAGTGATTGGGCATGTTCTGGGTGTGAATTAGTGCAATATGGATGATGGGGCATGTACTGGAGCAAGTCACTACAAAAATGTCTAACAGTATCTATACATTGTGCAGGAGGCTTATGACATCACCTTGTAGCTTCATATCCAAATTATACATTTCGCATTGAAAATCAGTTAATTTGCATATCAAGCTACTGCTAATGTCATAGGAATGAGACACCAAAGATACATTTAAAACATATTTTTCTTTTAATGTGGCATTTGTTTGCAATTCTGCTAACACAATGTAGAGATAATTTTAGATGCTCTTGTTGGCCATGAGTGCACGCTACATGCTTCTATGAAAAAGCATAAAACTCCTAATGTGCAAAACAGATGTGCACATTGGGTAATACTACCCATCTCTAAGGGAGCTTTCTGATTGGAGAGATTTACAGTTGTCATCATGGGAGGATTGATTCCTGGCAGAAAGACTGCAGAAAGAAAGTTTTCATAGATATTGCATAGCTAAACCAAAAAAATGAAATCAATGAAGGCCGAAGAACTGGCCATGCCCTATGCCCCAGGGCTTTTTCTAAAAATTCACAGCAAAGAAAAAGGTTAAGAAAAAGTAATTATACTGCCCTATTTCCTTCCTCCAAAAGTCTATCTCAAGGAATGACCACCTGGTCACTAATAATAATATTATACAATATACAAATAACAAAACACACTGCTAAGCGTGCTCACTTAAATGCAAAGCCCAAATAAATAACTAATACCCATTACAAGGTACAATCAATCAAACAACTAATAGCATTCTACTACAACCAATGCTACATGTTCAAATGAAGCTGATTAAAAGTTCTGAATCCAGTTACCGCTCCGAACACACCCAAAAAATCTGTTTCATCTTACCTATGATTGAAGCATCTGAGAGACACCACACAGGGCTCTGGAGTTGAGTGGGTATTCTTAGAGTGTTGAGAGAGTAGAGAGGTTATACACTATACACATTACTCTTATATTTGTTATACCTCCTTCTCGGAGGAATATGCAAGTCTAAATACTTAGTGGTGACCCACCACTCCAGATCCACTATAATGTTAGGCAGTAGATTCCCAAAATGTAATGATTTTCTGTAACACTAAAATATTTAGATGACATTGCATTCGCCTCTCTCTCCGGAGGTAAACAGGGTTTTATTTTGGTAATATTTAAATAAACTAGTCACTGACTCACATCTGTTTTCAACCTGCATTTTCTCTCATCAATCCAAACAGTGACTTTCACGTACATAATAAAGAGCTAACTGATACAGAAAACTTCCTGATGGAAATGGTCATGGTTCATTAACTCGTTACTAAACCTACCAGGCCATTCGGGAAGAGAAAAGATGAAACTGAAATGATTACATCACTTGACACATATCATCCATTCTCCATGTGGCAAGAAAGGACCTTTGGACTGTAAAGCCTGGCTCTGCAACAGTCATCCAGATGATGCAGTATTTCGAAATACAGTAATAAAAATGTGTACTATCGGGTTATTAACTGTAGATGGCAGCTTGGAATCTTCATTCTACCCAATGTGGCTCTTAAAGGGACCCTGTTATCTGATTTATACTGTGAATCAGGCGGAATGACCGGTCGGGCATTCTGGTGCTTTCCAAGGGACTTGGCCAGTGGGGGGGCTGCCGCCGTCAGTTCTGCCAGATGTTGCTGCTTGGCGGCAAAGGCGCTGGCGGCAGAGATCAAAAGATCTCCCCTCACCAGCACTCTGTGCAGCGAGCAGTCAGCACGGTGTCTGTGTACTGCCTGGGCACACAGGCAACCTACCATGCTGCCTCTCATGCTCCGCACACACTGCTCTAACATCAAGTTGGTTAATGGTGCACATCCTGGGGTGCTGTGGCAAGTCCTAGGTGTGCAGTGTGGGCGATGGGGCATGTCCTGGATGTGCAATGTGAGTGATTGGGCATGTTCTGGGTGTGAATTAGTGCAATATGGATGATGGGGCATGTACTGGAGCAAGTCACTACAAAAATGTCTAACAGTATCTATACATTGTGCAGGAGGCTTATGACATCACCTTGTAGCTTCATATCCAAATTATACATTTCGCATTGAAAATCAGTTAATTTGCATATCAAGCTACTGCTAATGTCATAGGAATGAGACACCAAAGATACATTTAAAACATATTTTTCTTTTAATGTGGCATTTGTTTGCAATTCTGCTAACACAATGTAGAGATAATTTTAGATGCTCTTGTTGGCCATGAGTGCACGCTACATGCTTCTATGAAAAAGCATAAAACTCCTAATGTGCAAAACAGATGTGCACATTGGGTAATACTACCCATCTCTAAGGGAGCTTTCTGATTGGAGAGATTTACAGTTGTCATCATGGGAGGATTGATTCCTGGCAGAAAGACTGCAGAAAGAAAGTTTTCATAGATATTGCATAGCTAAACCAAAAAAATGAAATCAATGAAGGCCGAAGAACTGGCCATGCCCTATGCCCCAGGGCTTTTTCTAAAAATTCACAGCAAAGAAAAAGGTTAAGAAAAAGTAATTATACTGCCCTATTTCCTTCCTCCAAAAGTCTATCTCAAGGAATGACCACCTGGTCACTAATAATAATATTATACAATATACAAATAACAAAACACACTGCTAAGCGTGCTCACTTAAATGCAAAGCCCAAATAAATAACTAATACCCATTACAAGGTACAATCAATCAAACAACTAATAGCATTCTACTACAACCAATGCTACATGTTCAAATGAAGCTGATTAAAAGTTCTGAATCCAGTTACCGCTCCGAACACACCCAAAAAATCTGTTTCATCTTACCTATGATTGAAGCATCTGAGAGACACCACACAGGGCTCTGGAGTTGAGTGGGTATTCTTAGAGTGTTGAGAGATTAGAGAGGTTATACACTATACACATTACTCTTATATTTGTTATACCTCCTTCTCGGAGGAATATGCAAGTCTAAATACTTAGTGGTGACCCACCACTCCAGATCCACTATAATGTTAGGCAGTAGATTCCCAGGGACCATCTGTCACTTAAAGACGTTGAGGGAATGAATGGATGCCAGGGATCGCAGAACTCTGTGTGCAAATGGTGAGCACTTCTCTTTCGCCCACATCTGAAAATGTTGACCCTTGTGGACAGACAGTGACCAAAGACAGTTAAAATGGTAATGGTGGACAGATAGTAAATACAAGTTAAGGACCTTAGCTTAAAAGACTAAAGACTAGTTCTCTAGACTAATGCTGACTTACACTTATTCAGATGACCCAGAATCCCAGGCCTAGAAACAGCTAAACATAACTGACAGCTGGTCAGAACACCACAGACATTAGTTGTTCTAAATTGTCTACTAAGGTATGCACTCCTTCTTGTGAGCCATTCAGAAAAGCATCAGTAGATAGACCCATGAAAAATCTCCCACCATGTAGCTTGACAAGGACAAAAGGGAACCATAATACATTTTCATATGAACAAATGATCTCGACTGTTTCTTATCTGTTCCTATACAGTGTCACCTGTTTAATCCCTGGCAGAAGGACTTACCACATGCAAGAATCCTGGCAACACCTCAGTACAACCGACTCCACCTGCTTCACTGGTCAACCAGGTCCATGGCCATGTCTTGGTATGTGGGCCATTCCATCCAAGGGCACGCCATGCATCAAAGCTATGCTATGTGGCCATACTGTGGCCAACACTTCCACACACCAAAGGATGGGTACCTGTGCATGTCCCCCAGGCCATTCTTTTGCAGACCTCTTTTCTTTTCGTTTAGCGCAGTTGTTTTCTCTTTATACCGTATTTGATCGATTATAAGACGACCCTGATTATAAGACGACCCCCCAAACTTTGGATATTCCACTAAAAGCCTGAATATAAGACTAACCTATAGGAAAAAAGTTCAACTTGTAATTCACATGTAAATTGCTTTTTTAATAAAAAAATAATGATATCAAAAAATGCATTTCTTGTTTTTATTTCCTTTTATGTGCCAATGCTGCCTCCCTCTTTCCCTTGCCCCCAGCTTTCTCTCTCTCCCCCTCCCTTTGTCTCCCCCCTCGCTCCCCTTGTCTCTTCCCCCCTCCCCTTGTTTCTCTCTTCCCCACCCTCCATCCCCTTGTCTCTGTCTCTTCACCCCCATCCCTCCTCTTGTCTCTGTTCCCCCCCCCCCCTCCCCTTGTTGCTCTGGTTCCCCCCTCCCTCGTTGCTCTGGTCCCCCCCCTCCCTCCCCTTGTTGCTCTGGTCCCCCCCCTCCACCCCCCTCCCTCCCGCTCAGCTGTTTAATAATCCCTGGTGGCTAGTGGGGGCAGCCGGGGGATGTCATGCTGGTCCGTCATAATAGACGGAGGTGTCGGGCAGCATGGAGGATGTCTGCACGTATCGTGCAGACATCCCCCAGCTGCCCGATTCACCCTGGTGGCTAGTGGGGCAGCAGAGGATGTCTGAGAAGCCCCGCCGGTCGTGCTCATCGCGCAAACATCATCTACTTTTAGAGAGGGGGATCCAGGTCCCCTGCAGCTCTGCTGGGGACCTGGATCCATGTCTTATAATCTGACCTCAATTTGAGGTCAGATTATAAGACGACCTCGATTATAAGACGAGGGAGATTTTTCAGAAAAAAAATTCTGAAAAAAACCTTGTCTTATAATCGAGCAAATACGGTATATTTCAGAGATGTTAGCACACCTGTTAAGAGATGTTACAGAGGGCATTGTGTTACTTTTACCCATTAATTTCATGCAATCGTTTCATTAATACACTCCACTGGATCTGCCCTTTCAGCCAACAGGATACCATCACAGTACATCAATGAGAAAAGCCCAGTTTAACCAAGGTGGCTGAATATTACATTACATTACATTAACATTTATTTGTACAGCGCCACCAATTCTCGTAGCGCTTGGTACAGAGCATAGACGGGAACTACATACTAAGTTAGACAAACTCGTACAGACTGATGAGGTAGAGAACCCTGCTCGTAAGCTTACAATCTAGAGGGAATATATAATCAAATGGAAGAGGAGAAACAGTGCAGCAAAATTGGCACAGTCGTTTTGTGGATTCTATTGCCCATGATGTTCAGCCATCTTTTCGCCAAAATATCACAATATCATAGTTGCCAACATCGGCCAGGTTTCCAGGGACACATACTTGTTCTACATGCTGCAGACAGAGCATGCAAAGTGCAGCCTGGCAGTATGTAGGATGTATATACGCACAGACAGAATCCAATTAATTAATCATAGTAGGTCCTATGAGATATCCACCCTGTGTAATTAATTGGACTGTGTCTGTGCGTATATGCATCATACATACTGCCAGGCTGCACTTTCCATGCTCTTTTCTGCAGCATGTGGAACAAATATGTGTCCCTGGAAACATGGCCGATGTTGGCAACTATGCAATATTAGATTGTGGAAGTTCTGCTTATGCCACAACCAGTTTTGCTTGAACCTTCTCCTTTCTGTGATTTGCTGAGTGGCTGATAAGGCGTAACATATTTTGGGGGCTGGTTTTTAAATTAATTGATGACTCCACAGGCAAATTATCTCACTAAGAACTCTTCACTTGGAAAATGGGCATTCCAAGTTTTAACTCAAAGTGGTTAGGCCAGAAGCCATAATGCAGCATATGCGGTCAATGTAGCTTATTTATGACACTCATTAGAGAACAAAATAATTTAATTACTATAGTCCTACTGCACATTCGTGTCAGGTAAGTCATTAAAATGACAAATATGTACACAGGAACTGCTCTTTAAACAAACTTTACTGAATAAACGACAGACAGATATGGGTTTCAAAATATTAGGAGAAATTCCAGATAAATAAAGCACAGCCGTCCTCCTCATCGAAAAAGCCATTTTATTTATGACCAGATTCTCGCCAGTATGTCTTTGAATTGCTGAACATGTTTAGAGGATCTGCCATTCTTTAGGGTTAATTTGTTTTTTTTGTCCTGGATATTTATTAAATATCAGTTATTTCTGGACAATGTGCTTCTAATGGATTTTTAGACATCTGTGTCTGGATTTGGGCCTCTGTAATACGGTTTTATCTATTTTTAGTGTACGGACAATGAAACCATTTGAAGTTGCAAGGGCCACTGGAATGTATAGCTGTGATATTGGTTTCCACAAGCTTGAGTCAGAAATCTAGAATTACAAGAAATATGCCATCATTTTGTATAAGAATAGAAACATAGACTTTGATGGCAGATAAAAAAAAAAATAGGCCTGTCTATTCTGCACTTTTTCCAATTCACTTTAAAACCTCAGACTTCAGTAATCATGAAAAATGATCAAATATCCCTTTTACAGCTGGACATTTATGAAAAAAAATCCTGTTGGGTTCTGAAGATTTAATAGCGGATGCTGGTCATCTGAACAAGCCCTTATGGACTATTGTATAAATGCAAACAAATATATATGGTGTTTAAAGGGGCTGTATCACCTGCAAATTGTTTTGCTGTGAATTTTGAGTATATCAATTATTGAAAATTATATATATATATATATATATATATATATATATATATATATATATATATACTGTATTAACATAATTGCAAGCAAATGCCTAAATTAGGAGAAAAATGTGATGTAAATGCACCTGTGGAGTCTCCTGCTTATGATATCACCTGTGGACTAATATGCAAATTAACTGGTTTTCAGTGGCAAATGTGTAATTTGCATACTAGGCCACAGGTGATTTAATGAGCAGGAGACTACATTGTTATATTTTTTTACCCAATTTAGGCATTTGCTTGCAATTTTGCTAACACAATATATAGATTATTTTCAATCATTTTTTATTCTGCACATTCACAGTATAAGCAATGTTTAGGTGATACAGTTCCTTTAACTACAGTGATACAGTTAAGGTGATTGCATTTTATATTTCATTTTCTCTTTCTCATAGTAATCCACTCTCCAGCAACAGTGATTTCAAGTTTTAGGTTTCTCAAACTTAATTTATGGCAATTAACCCCTTAAGGGACTGTCTGGTGCCCAAAATGCAACGTCCACATATTAATGCATATTAATGTGCTTTCAAAGTACTTTAAAATGCAGGTTTTACATTTTGCATTGATTAAAATATTAAAAAAAAACTGTACCATTATATGAATTTATGAAATTGCAGCAGTTTGCTGGAATCCAGGACTGCCCACACTAGCTGAGTAAAAGTCATTATATGTTTTTGTTTTTTTTGCTACAGCAAGCAATGAGAATAATGTATTTAAAATGAATGGAATATCTAGTGATGTCATCAGACAATGTGTTTCACTGTTAAGAGATCATACTCTTCCTTTTTTTAGTAAATGTCATTAAGGCGCAAATCATCCCTAAATCTGAACTGTATTTGGGGTTGATCACCGCATATTGTGTAGCCAAAATGGCATTATTTTTATAGCAAAACATTTCGATCCAAATACCTCCAAAGATTTGGTATCAGAACATCCAAAGT